>OX457007.1:19641861-22062836 GCA_949752705.1 Callimorpha dominula | reverse complement strand
CTAACCTAACCTAACCTAACCTAACCTAACCTAACCTAACCTAACCTAACCTAACCTAACCTAACCTAACCTAACCTAACCTAACCTAACCTAACCTAACCTAACCTAACCTAACCTAACCTAACCTAACCTAACCTAACCTAACCTAACCTAACCTAACCTAACCTAACCTAACCTAACCTAACCTAACCTAACCTAACCTAACCTAACCTAACCTAACCTAACCTAACCTAACCTAACCTAACCTAACCTAACCTAACCTAACCTAACCTAACCTAACCTAACCTAACCTAACCTAACCTAACCTAACCTAACCTAACCTAACCTAACCTAACCTAACCTAACCTAACCTAACCTAACCTAACCTAACCTAACCTAACCTAACCTAACCTAACCTAACCTAACCTAACCTAACCTAACCTAACCTAACCTAACCTAACCTAACCTAACCTAACCTAACCTAACCTAACCTAACCTAACCTAACCTAACCTAACCTAACCTAACCTAACCTAACCTAACCTAACCTAACCTAACCTAACCTAACCTAACCTAACCTAACCTAACCTAACCTAACCTAACCTAACCTAACCTAACCTAACCTAACCTAACCTAACCTAACCTAACCTAACCTAACCTAACCTAACCTAACCTAACCTAACCTAACCTAACCTAACCTAACCTAACCTAACCTAACCTAACCTAACCTAACCTAACCTAACCTAACCTAACCTAACCTAACCTAACCTAACCTAACCTAACCTAACCTAACCTAACCTAACCTAACCTAACCTAACCTAACCTAACCTAACCTAACCTAACCTAACCTAACCTAACCTAACCTAACCTAACCTAACCTAACCTAACCTAACCTAACCTAACCTAACCTAACCTAACCTAACCTAACCTAACCTAACCTAACCTAACCTAACCTAACCTAACCTAACCTAACCTAACCTAACCTAACCTAACCTAACCTAACCTAACCTAACCTAACCTAACCTAACCTAACCTAACCTAACCTAACCTAACCTAACCTAACCTAACCTAACCTAACCTAACCTAACCTAACCTAACCTAACCTAACCTAACCTAACCTAACCTAACCTAACCTAACCTAACCTAACCTAACCTAACCTAACCTAACCTAACCTAACCTAACCTAACCTAACCTAACCTAACCTAACCTAACCTAACCTAACCTAACCTAACCTAACCTAACCTAACCTAACCTAACCTAACCTAACCTAACCTAACCTAACCTAACCTAACCTAACCTAACCTAACCTAACCTAACCTAACCTAACCTAACCTAACCTAACCTAACCTAACCTAACCTAACCTAACCTAACCTAACCTAACCTAACCTAACCTAACCTAACCTAACCTAACCTAACCTAACCTAACCTAACCTAACCTAACCTAACCTAACCTAACCTAACCTAACCTAACCTAACCTAACCTAACCTAACCTAACCTAACCTAACCTAACCTAACCTAACCTAACCTAACCTAACCTAACCTAACCTAACCTAACCTAACCTAACCTAACCTAACCTAACCTAACCTAACCTAACCTAACCTAACCTAACCTAACCTAACCTAACCTAACCTAACCTAACCTAACCTAACCTAACCTAACCTAACCTAACCTAACCTAACCTAACCTAACCTAACCTAACCTAACCTAACCTAACCTAACCTAACCTAACCTAACCTAACCTAACCTAACCTAACCTAACCTAACCTAACCTAACCTAACCTAACCTAACCTAACCTAACCTAACCTAACCTAACCTAACCTAACCTAACCTAACCTAACCTCTAACCTAACCTAACCTAACCTAACCTAACCTAACCTAACCTAACCTAACCTAACCTAACCTAACCTAACCTAACCTAACCTAACCTAACCTAACCTAACCTAACCTAACCTAACCTAACCTAACCTAACCTAACCTAACCTAACCTAACCTAACCTAACCTAACCTAACCTAACCTAACCTAACCTAACCTAACCTAACCTAACCTAACCTAACCTAACCTAACCTAACCTAACCTAACCTAACCTAACCTAACCTAACCTAACCTAACCTAACCTAACCTAACCTAACCTAACCTAACCTAACCTAACCTAACCTAACCTAACCTAACCTAACCTAACCTAACCTAACCTAACCTAACCTAACCTAACCTAACCTAACCTAACCTAACCTAACCTAACCTAACCTAACCTAACCTAACCTAACCTAACCTAACCTAACCTAACCTAACCTAACCTAACCTAACCTAACCTAACCTAACCTAACCTAACCTAACCTAACCTAACCTAACCTAACCTAACCTAACCTAACCTAACCTAACCTAACCTAACCTAACCTAACCTAACCTAACCTAACCTAACCTAACCTAACCTAACCTAACCTAACCTAACCTAACCTAACCTAACCTAACCTAACCTAACCTAACCTAACCTAACCTAACCTAACCTAACCTAACCTAACCTAACCTAACCTAACCTAACCTAACCTAACCTAACCTAACCTAACCTAACCTAACCTAACCTAACCTAACCTAACCTAACCTAACCTAACCTAACCTAACCTAACCTAACCTAACCTAACCTAACCTAACCTAACCTAACCTAACCTAACCTAACCTAACCTAACCTAACCTAACCTAACCTAACCTAACCTAACCTAACCTAACCTAACCTAACCTAACCTAACCTAACCTAACCTAACCTAACCTAACCTAACCTAACCTAACCTAACCTAACCTAACCTAACCTAACCTAACCTAACCTAACCTAACCTAACCTAACCTAACCTAACCTAACCTAACCTAACCTAACCTAACCTAACCTAACCTAACCTAACCTAACCTAACCTAACCTAACCTAACCTAACCTAACCTAACCTAACCTAACCTAACCTAACCTAACCTAACCTAACCTAACCTAACCTAACCTAACCTAACCTAACCTAACCTAACCTAACCTAACCTAACCTAACCTAACCTAACCTAACCTAACCTAACCTAACCTAACCTAACCTAACCTAACCTAACCTAACCTAACCTAACCTAACCTAACCTAACCTAACCTAACCTAACCTAACCTAACCTAACCTAACCTAACCTAACCTAACCTAACCTAACCTAACCTAACCTAACCTAACCTAACCTAACCTAACCTAACCTAACCTAACCTAACCTAACCTAACCTAACCTAACCTAACCTAACCTAACCTAACCTAACCTAACCTAACCTAACCTAACCTAACCTAACCTAACCTAACCTAACCTAACCTAACCTAACCTAACCTAACCTAACCTAACCTAACCTAACCTAACCTAACCTAACCTAACCTAACCTAACCTAACCTAACCTAACCTAACCTAACCTAACCTAACCTAACCTAACCTAACCTAACCTAACCTAACCTAACCTAACCTAACCTAACCTAACCTAACCTAACCTAACCTAACCTAACCTAACCTAACCTAACCTAACCTAACCTAACCTAACCTAACCTAACCTAACCTAACCTAACCTAACCTAACCTAACCTAACCTAACCTAACCTAACCTAACCTAACCTAACCTAACCTAACCTAACCTAACCTAACCTAACCTAACCTAACCTAACCTAACCTAACCTAACCTAACCTAACCTAACCTAACCTAACCTAACCTAACCTAACCTAACCTAACCTAACCTAACCTAACCTAACCTAACCTAACCTAACCTAACCTAACCTAACCTAACCTAACCTAACCTAACCTAACCTAACCTAACCTAACCTAACCTAACCTAACCTAACCTAACCTAACCTAACCTAACCTAACCTAACCTAACCTAACCTAACCTAACCTAACCTAACCTAACCTAACCTAACCTAACCTAACCTAACCTAACCTAACCTAACCTAACCTAACCTAACCTAACCTAACCTAACCTAACCTAACCTAACCTAACCTAACCTAACCTAACCTAACCTAACCTAACCTAACCTAACCTAACCTAACCTAACCTAACCTAACCTAACCTAACCTAACCTAACCTAACCTAACCTAACCTAACCTAACCTAACCTAACCTAACCTAACCTAACCTAACCTAACCTAACCTAACCTAACCTAACCTAACCTAACCTAACCTAACCTAACCTAACCTAACCTAACCTAACCTAACCTAACCTAACCTAACCTAACCTAACCTAACCTAACCTAACCTAACCTAACCTAACCTAACCTAACCTAACCTAACCTAACCTAACCTAACCTAACCTAACCTAACCTAACCTAACCTAACCTAACCTAACCTAACCTAACCTAACCTAACCTAACCTAACCTAACCTAACCTAACCTAACCTAACCTAACCTAACCTAACCTAACCTAACCTAACCTAACCTAACCTAACCTAACCTAACCTAACCTAACCTAACCTAACCTAACCTAACCTAACCTAACCTAACCTAACCTAACCTAACCTAACCTAACCTAACCTAACCTAACCTAACCTAACCTAACCTAACCTAACCTAACCTAACCTAACCTAACCTAACCTAACCTAACCTAACCTAACCTAACCTAACCTAACCTAACCTAACCTAACCTAACCTAACCTAACCTAACCTAACCTAACCTAACCTAACCTAACCTAACCTAACCTAACCTAACCTAACCTAACCTAACCTAACCTAACCTAACCTAACCTAACCTAACCTAACCTAACCTAACCTAACCTAACCTAACCTAACCTAACCTAACCTAACCTAACCTAACCTAACCTAACCTAACCTAACCTAACCTAACCTAACCTAACCTAACCTAACCTAACCTAACCTAACCTAACCTAACCTAACCTAACCTAACCTAACCTAACCTAACCTAACCTAACCTAACCTAACCTAACCTAACCTAACCTAACCTAACCTAACCTAACCTAACCTAACCTAACCTAACCTAACCTAACCTAACCTAACCTAACCTAACCTAACCTAACCTAACCTAACCTAACCTAACCTAACCTAACCTAACCTAACCTAACCTAACCTAACCTAACCTAACCTAACCTAACCTAACCTAACCTAACCTAACCTAACCTAACCTAACCTAACCTAACCTAACCTAACCTAACCTAACCTAACCTAACCTAACCTAACCTAACCTAACCTAACCTAACCTAACCTAACCTAACCTAACCTAACCTAACCTAACCTAACCTAACCTAACCTAACCTAACCTAACCTAACCTAACCTAACCTAACCTAACCTAACCTAACCTAACCTAACCTAACCTAACCTAACCTAACCTAACCTAACCTAACCTAACCTAACCTAACCTAACCTAACCTAACCTAACCTAACCTAACCTAACCTAACCTAACCTAACCTAACCTAACCTAACCTAACCTAACCTAACCTAACCTAACCTAACCTAACCTAACCTAACCTAACCTAACCTAACCTAACCTAACCTAACCTAACCTAACCTAACCTAACCTAACCTAACCTAACCTAACCTAACCTAACCTAACCTAACCTAACCTAACCTAACCTAACCTAACCTAACCTAACCTAACCTAACCTAACCTAACCTAACCTAACCTAACCTAACCTAACCTAACCTAACCTAACCTAACCTAACCTAACCTAACCTAACCTAACCTAACCTAACCTAACCTAACCTAACCTAACCTAACCTAACCTAACCTAACCTAACCTAACCTAACCTAACCTAACCTAACCTAACCTAACCTAACCTAACCTAACCTAACCTAACCTAACCTAACCTAACCTAACCTAACCTAACCTAACCTAACCTAACCTAACCTAACCTAACCTAACCTAACCTAACCTAACCTAACCTAACCTAACCTAACCTAACCTAACCTAACCTAACCTAACCTAACCTAACCTAACCTAACCTAACCTAACCTAACCTAACCTAACCTAACCTAACCTAACCTAACCTAACCTAACCTAACCTAACCTAACCTAACCTAACCTAACCTAACCTAACCTAACCTAACCTAACCTAACCTAACCTAACCTAACCTAACCTAACCTAACCTAACCTAACCTAACCTAACCTAACCTAACCTAACCTAACCTAACCTAACCTAACCTAACCTAACCTAACCTAACCTAACCTAACCTAACCTAACCTAACCTAACCTAACCTAACCTAACCTAACCTAACCTAACCTAACCTAACCTAACCTAACCTAACCTAACCTAACCTAACCTAACCTAACCTAACCTAACCTAACCTAACCTAACCTAACCTAACCTAACCTAACCTAACCTAACCTAACCTAACCTAACCTAACCTAACCTAACCTAACCTAACCTAACCTAACCTAACCTAACCTAACCTAACCTAACCTAACCTAACCTAACCTAACCTAACCTAACCTAACCTAACCTAACCTAACCTAACCTAACCTAACCTAACCTAACCTAACCTAACCTAACCTAACCTAACCTAACCTAACCTAACCTAACCTAACCTAACCTAACCTAACCTAACCTAACCTAACCTAACCTAACCTAACCTAACCTAACCTAACCTAACCTAACCTAACCTAACCTAACCTAACCTAACCTAACCTAACCTAACCTAACCTAACCTAACCTAACCTAACCTAACCTAACCTAACCTAACCTAACCTAACCTAACCTAACCTAACCTAACCTAACCTAACCTAACCTAACCTAACCTAACCTAACCTAACCTAACCTAACCTAACCTAACCTAACCTAACCTAACCTAACCTAACCTAACCTAACCTAACCTAACCTAACCTAACCTAACCTAACCTAACCTAACCTAACCTAACCTAACCTAACCTAACCTAACCTAACCTAACCTAACCTAACCTAACCTAACCTAACCTAACCTAACCTAACCTAACCTAACCTAACCTAACCTAACCTAACCTAACCTAACCTAACCTAACCTAACCTAACCTAACCTAACCTAACCTAACCTAACCTAACCTAACCTAACCTAACCTAACCTAACCTAACCTAACCTAACCTAACCTAACCTAACCTAACCTAACCTAACCTAACCTAACCTAACCTAACCTAACCTAACCTAACCTAACCTAACCTAACCTAACCTAACCTAACCTAACCTAACCTAACCTAACCTAACCTAACCTAACCTAACCTAACCTAACCTAACCTAACCTAACCTAACCTAACCTAACCTAACCTAACCTAACCTAACCTAACCTAACCTAACCTAACCTAACCTAACCTAACCTAACCTAACCTAACCTAACCTAACCTAACCTAACCTAACCTAACCTAACCTAACCTAACCTAACCTAACCTAACCTAACCTAACCTAACCTAACCTAACCTAACCTAACCTAACCTAACCTAACCTAACCTAACCTAACCTAACCTAACCTAACCTAACCTAACCTAACCTAACCTAACCTAACCTAACCTAACCTAACCTAACCTAACCTAACCTAACCTAACCTAACCTAACCTAACCTAACCTAACCTAACCTAACCTAACCTAACCTAACCTAACCTAACCTAACCTAACCTAACCTAACCTAACCTAACCTAACCTAACCTAACCTAACCTAACCTAACCTAACCTAACCTAACCTAACCTAACCTAACCTAACCTAACCTAACCTAACCTAACCTAACCTAACCTAACCTAACCTAACCTAACCTAACCTAACCTAACCTAACCTAACCTAACCTAACCTAACCTAACCTAACCTAACCTAACCTAACCTAACCTAACCTAACCTAACCTAACCTAACCTAACCTAACCTAACCTAACCTAACCTAACCTAACCTAACCTAACCTAACCTAACCTAACCTAACCTAACCTAACCTAACCTAACCTAACCTAACCTAACCTAACCTAACCTAACTACTAACCTAACCTAACCTAACCTAACCTAACCTAACCTAACCTAACCTAACCTAACCTAACCTAACCTAACCTAACCTAACCTAACCTAACCTAACCTAACCTAACCTAACCTAACCTAACCTAACCTAACCTAACCTAACCTAACCTAACCTAACCTAACCTAACCTAACCTAACCTAACCTAACCTAACCTAACCTAACCTAACCTAACCTAACCTAACCTAACCTAACCTAACCTAACCTAACCTAACCTAACCTAACCTAACCTAACCTAACCTAACCTAACCTAACCTAACCTAACCTAACCTAACCTAACCTAACCTAACCTAACCTAACCTAACCTAACCTAACCTAACCTAACCTAACCTAACCTAACCTAACCTAACCTAACCTAACCTAACCTAACCTAACCTAACCTAACCTAACCTAACCTAACCTAACCTAACCTAACCTAACCTAACCTAACCTAACCTAACCTAACCTAACCTAACCTAACCTAACCTAACCTAACCTAACCTAACCTAACCTAACCTAACCTAACCTAACCTAACCTAACCTAACCTAACCTAACCTAACCTAACCTAACCTAACCTAACCTAACCTAACCTAACCTAACCTAACCTAACCTAACCTAACCTAACCTAACCTAACCTAACCTAACCTAACCTAACCTAACCTAACCTAACCTAACCTAACCTAACCTAACCTAACCTAACCTAACCTAACCTAACCTAACCTAACCTAACCTAACCTAACCTAACCTAACCTAACCTAACCTAACCTAACCTAACCTAACCTAACCTAACCTAACCTAACCTAACCTAACCTAACCTAACCTAACCTAACCTAACCTAACCTAACCTAACCTAACCTAACCTAACCTAACCTAACCTAACCTAACCTAACCTAACCTAACCTAACCTAACCTAACCTAACCTAACCTAACCTAACCTAACCTAACCTAACCTAACCTAACCTAACCTAACCTAACCTAACCTAACCTAACCTAACCTAACCTAACCTAACCTAACCTAACCTAACCTAACCTAACCTAACCTAACCTAACCTAACCTAACCTAACCTAACCTAACCTAACCTAACCTAACCTAACCTAACCTAACCTAACCTAACCTAACCTAACCTAACCTAACCTAACCTAACCTAACCTAACCTAACCTAACCTAACCTAACCTAACCTAACCTAACCTAACCTAACCTAACCTAACCTAACCTAACCTAACCTAACCTAACCTAACCTAACCTAACCTAACCTAACCTAACCTAACCTAACCTAACCTAACCTAACCTAACCTAACCTAACCTAACCTAACCTAACCTAACCTAACCTAACCTAACCTAACCTAACCTAACCTAACCTAACCTAACCTAACCTAACCTAACCTAACCTAACCTAACCTAACCTAACCTAACCTAACCTAACCTAACCTAACCTAACCTAACCTAACCTAACCTAACCTAACCTAACCTAACCTAACCTAACCTAACCTAACCTAACCTAACCTAACCTAACCTAACCTAACCTAACCTAACCTAACCTAACCTAACCTAACCTAACCTAACCTAACCTAACCTAACCTAACCTAACCTAACCTAACCTAACCTAACCTAACCTAACCTAACCTAACCTAACCTAACCTAACCTAACCTAACCTAACCTAACCTAACCTAACCTAACCTAACCTAACCTAACCTAACCTAACCTAACCTAACCTAACCTAACCTAACCTAACCTAACCTAACCTAACCTAACCTAACCTAACCTAACCTAACCTAACCTAACCTAACCTAACCTAACCTAACCTAACCTAACCTAACCTAACCTAACCTAACCTAACCTAACCTAACCTAACCTAACCTAACCTAACCTAACCTAACCTAACCTAACCTAACCTAACCTAACCTAACCTAACCTAACCTAACCTAACCTAACCTAACCTAACCTAACCTAACCTAACCTAACCTAACCTAACCTAACCTAACCTAACCTAACCTAACCTAACCTAACCTAACCTAACCTAACCTAACCTAACCTAACCTAACCTAACCTAACCTAACCTAACCTAACCTAACCTAACCTAACCTAACCTAACCTAACCTAACCTAACCTAACCTAACCTAACCTAACCTAACCTAACCTAACCTAACCTAACCTAACCTAACCTAACCTAACCTAACCTAACCTAACCTAACCTAACCTAACCTAACCTAACCTAACCTAACCTAACCTAACCTAACCTAACCTAACCTAACCTAACCTAACCTAACCTAACCTAACCTAACCTAACCTAACCTAACCTAACCTAACCTAACCTAACCTAACCTAACCTAACCTAACCTAACCTAACCTAACCTAACCTAACCTAACCTAACCTAACCTAACCTAACCTAACCTAACCTAACCTAACCTAACCTAACCTAACCTAACCTAACCTAACCTAACCTAACCTAACCTAACCTAACCTAACCTAACCTAACCTAACCTAACCTAACCTAACCTAACCTAACCTAACCTAACCTAACCTAACCTAACCTAACCTAACCTAACCTAACCTAACCTAACCTAACCTAACCTAACCTAACCCCCCTTTGGTGCAATGCTCAGGATGTCTGGGCTATGGGCACAGCAAGCGCCTCTGTATAGTTAAAGAAAAAGAGGAGACATGCGCTCACTGTGGTGGAGCTCACCAGCGCAGGAATTGCCCTGATGTGCTCGCCAACGCACCCCCCACCTGCTGCAACTGCTCTAGAGCAAATCTGGATGCGACCGGACACAATGCGTTTAGCATGGACTGTCCGGTCCGACGCAAGTGGGATGCGTTAGCTAGAGCAAAAGTAGCGTACTGCTAAGGGCTCCACCGCAGAAACAGGGAGCAATCCTACCACCGGGACCAAGGCGTATCCGATTGTGCAGGCTAATCTTCAAAGGAAGGAACTGGCGACCGCTGAATTGTTCGGCGAATATCCGATGTCCGAAGACCGCTATTCGGTGAATAGCGGTCTTCGGACAAGATCTAGATGTCATACAGTGTCCGGAACTCACCACTCACAACATCGTAGTGGTGAGGATCCGAACCCGCGACTGGAACCTCGCGGTGGTCTCCGTCTACTTCGAGCCGGACAAGCCTATAGACGGCTACCTCGAGCACCTTCGAGGGATTCGGCGGACGCTAGGACCCCGAGGCCTGCTCATCGGAGGGGATGTAAACGCAAAGAGTTCCTGGTGGGGGAGTAACACTGAGGACAATAGAGGGGAGGAGCTATGTGGCACATTAGAGGAGTTGGATTTGCAGGTGCTCAACAGCGGCACTACACCTACGTTCCATACCATAAGAGGCGGCAAAATCTTTAGCAGCCACGTTGACATCACTGCTTGCTCAGCGGACCTAATCGACTACGTGGAGGGTTGGCAAATAGACGTCGGAATGACGAGCTCGGACCACAACGGCATCGTATTTAACATTCGGCAAATTAAATCCACCGGCATCAACGTTCAAACAACAACCAGGCTCTACAATACTAAAAAAGCTAATTGGGACCAGTTTCGTGAGAAACTGGCACAATTAAAAATGGAAAACAAAATTAACAAACAGGAAATAGATAATATAACAAATAAACAAAATTTAGAAATTATTGTAGAGTCATATTTAGATATAATTAAAACATCGTGTGAAAAAAGTATACCAAAAAAGAAAATATATAAAAAACTTACCTTGCCGTGGTGGTCCGATGAACTCGCCGCGTTGAAACAGGAAGTTGCCACCAAAAAGAGAAGGATCCGCTGCGCCGCACCGGTTCGTAGGAAACACGTCGTTGATGAGTACCTGCAAAAGAAAGAAGAGTATGAAAGACAAGCGAGATGCGCCCAGATCCAAAGCTGGAAGGATTTCTGCACCAAGCAGGACAGGGAGGGGGTCTGGGAGGGTATTTACAGAGTGATAGGAAGGACTGTGAAAAGGCAGGAGGACGTAGCCTTGGTCAAAAACGGCGAAACGCTGGATTCCGCCGAATCCGCATCGCACCTGGCTGAAACCTTCTATCCGGAGGACCTAATGAATACAGACAGCCAAGACCACATGGACACCCGGGAGCTCGCACAGCGGGTAAACGACCGGGTCCATGATGAAGTGCATGACCCGCCGTTTACAGAGCATGAGATGATGACCGCGGTGTCCAGCTTTAACCCGAAGAAGGCGCCAGGTGCGGATGGTTTTACGGCGGACATCTGCCGTCGAGTCATTCTCCAGGACCCTGATGCTTTCCTTGCCCTGGCCAATAAGTGCCTCACCCTGGGCCACTTCCCTAACAAGTGGAAGGAGGCCACGGTAGTGGTGCTGAGGAAGCCGGGCAAGGACAGTTATCAGAGCGCCAAATCGTACAGGCCCATAGGCCTTTTACCTGTACTGGGAAAAGTCCTGGAGAAAATGGTAGTAGCAAGGCTCCAATGGCACCTTGTACCGAGGCTCAGTACTCGCCAGTACGGCTTTATGCCCCAGAGAAGCACCGAGGACGCCCTCTATACCCTAGTGAACCAAATTAAAGCGGAGGTTAAATTGAAAAAACTGGTAACGCTCGTCTCACTGGATATAGAGGGTGCCTTCGATAGCGCATGGTGGCCGGCCATCAAAGTCAGACTGGCTGAGGAAAAGTGCCCGGTCAATATCAGGCGGCTGCTGGACAGCTACCTCGACGGCAGATGTATAAACCTTAGGTACGCCGGTGCGGAACATCGCAGGAAGACACAAAAAGGCTGCGTCCAAGGGTCCATTAGCGGACCCATCCTATGGAATATCCTCCTAGACCCTCTCCTAAAGGGTCTGCACGAACAGGGCGTCACCTGCCAAGCGTTTGCGGATGACGTGGTTCTGCTGTTCGCCGAGTGTACAGCGCTAGAGGTGCAGCGACGTGCCAATGCCGCCCTCGACTTTGTTCGGGGGTGGGGCGTTAAAAATAAATTAAAATTCGCGCCACATAAGACCTGCGCCATGCTTATAACAAACAAGTTAAAGCATGACACCCCGCTCCTGAGCATGGGCGGGGTCGACATTGGCATGTCCCGAGAGCTGAGGATTTTGGGGCTTACTATAGACGACAAGCTGACCTTTAACACCCATGTCGGCAACGTCTGTAGGAAGGCCCTAAATATCTACAAACAGCTCTCGAGAGCAGCGAAGATAAGCTGGGGGCTGCACCCCGAAATAGTGCGTACTATATACACGGCGACGGTAGAGCCAGTCATCACATACGCGGCAGCAGCATACGCGCCTGCCACCGAGAAGCTGGGTGTCCGTAAGCTTCTCAACGCTGTGCAGAGGGGATTCGCGCAGAAAATCTGCAAGTCCTACCGCACTGTCTCCCTTAACTCGGCCCTGTTACTGGCCGGGTTACTGCCTTTGGACCTCCGTATCCAAGAAGCGGCTCGTCTATACGAAGCTCGCAAAGGGTCAACCCGGCTAGTGCTGGGAGACCGTGAGGTAGAACGTGTGGTGGGATTTGCAGAATTACCGCACCCGGCTCTGCGTATGGACATGAGTTTCCAGAGTCTGGACGACCAAAGCCTGGTAGACCAGCATAACGTGCAGGCGCTCCGCATCTTTACAGACGGCAGCAAGTTACAGGGCAGGGTCGGTGCCGCGCTGTCCATGTGGGACAGCCGGACCGAAACCAGAAGCCGGAAACTGTGCTTGCCAGCGTACTGCACAGTCTACCAGGCCGAGCTCTTGGCCATATGCAGAGCTACGAGCGAAATCCTCAAGTGCAGCGTGGAGAGCTTCGGCATCTACAGCGATTCGAGGGCGGCGCTGCAAACAGTTACGAACCCCGGGACTCTGCATCCCCTCGCGATCCAGGCACGCCGCAACCTCAGCCAAGCCTTGATCCAGCACAAAGATGTATCCTTGTTCTGGATTAAGGCCCACGCCAACATCGATGGAAACGAGCGTGCCGACTTTCTGGCAAAGGAGGCGGCGCTGTCGAGTCGGAGGAAGCCTGACTACGACCTATGTCCGCTTTCGTACGTCAAGCAGGAAATTCGCAGCGGTTCCCTTGACGAATGGAACCGGAGATACCAGTCGGGGCAGACGGCCTCCGTCACGAGAGCGTTCTTCCCAAACGCGAGGGATGCGTATCAATTGGTGCGGAAAATCCAACCGCAAGGCGTGGTAACACAGATATTAACGGGACACGGGGGGTTCTCCCAATACTTGCATCGCTTCAAGTGTCGGGAGAGCCCGTCGTGTATCTGCGCCCCAGAGGTAGAGGAAGATGTAATGCACGTCATCTTTGAGTGTCCAGTGTTCGGCTCCCGTAGACACGAGGCTGAACAACGCCTAGAAGCGCGAATAGCCAAAGATGACGTGCATACTCTGATCGCTAAAAAGGAAAAAAGGGAGCACTTCTTGAACTTCGCAAAAGATATATGCAAAATAGTGATAGAGAGAAACAAACAAGAATAATTTGTTTCTCTCTATCACAAACAAAATAAATAAAAATAAAGTGAAAGTAAACTAAAATATTAAAATAAACTAATTAAATAGAGTGAAAAAAGGCTCTTGTAATGCAAGAGGGATAGCCGCAAAACTAAAAAAAAAAAAAAAAAAAAAAAAAAAAAACCTAACCTAACCTAACCTAACCTAACCTAACCTAACCTAACCTAACCTTTTTTTTTTTTTTTTTTTTTTTTTTTTTTGTGCGTGTGGAAACCCCCTCGGGCCGTCACCCCACCGGGGTTTTCGGTGGGGCGGTGTGTCGGAATCGAACCGACTAAAACCACACGGTGTGCCGTACTGCGCCTTAAGTAGGAGGGATCCGGGAACAGCTTTTATTAAGACATCCGGATCCCCCCTAGCGCCTGCCCGCAAAAGCGCGAGCACCACCTTCGGGTAAAAACCTCTCAATTAGGCGACGTCCAGGCACACGCGGACGCCGCCTCCTCGCGGGGGGCCACTATAGCGGATGGAGGGGAAAAACCCGTCCCGTCCACCCGCGGCCACACTCAGGGCGGCATGAGGCGCTGGTAAGCGCGCCTCCGCCGCCCGGTTCGCCGGCGGCGAATTAAGTCCGAGTGGAGGTCGTCCTCCCGGACCCTTTCCGCCGCCTCCTTCTGCGAGATGACTTCCTCACAGAAGGTAGCGACCGCGGTATAATTCCTGTCGCTACCGGCCATGGAGCGTATGACAGCCGGTAGCGACAGATCCACTCCGATGACTGCAGTGAGGGCCCGACGCTGCGCCGCCCAACTGGGGCAAACCGCCAGCGTGTGCTGAGCCGAGTCCTCACTGCAGTCGCAGTGGTGACAGGCGGGACTCAATTCCCTCCTAGCGACCGAGTGCAGGTACTTCCCGAAGCAGCCGTGCCCGGAAAGAACCTGCGTCAGTCGGAAGGAAAGGGTCCCGTGCTGCCGCCCTGCCCACTCGACGATGACCGGCTGGAGCGCCTCCACGGCGGCAAAGCCAGCACGTGGAGCCTCCAGCCGGGACGACCAACGAGCCATCGTGGCTCGGCGAGCGGCCTCACGCCACTCGCGTACCTCTTCGGGCGGGGGCCGACTGCCGCTTCCCGCCCGGAACTCAGTCGTCCGCCGATAAACTTCGGCGAGCACTTCCGCCTCCAAATCCCACGGGGGAGTCCCGGCCAACGCGCACGCCGCCTCCGTCGACACGGTGCGGTAGCCGCGTATGGCTCTAACCGCCATAACCCTCTGAGGGCGCCAGAGGCGTGCCCTATTCTGGGCGGTCAGAGCCCCCGCCCACACCGGTGCACCGTACAGTGCCATTGACCGGACAACCCCCGTGTACAGCCGTCTCGTAGCGACGCTGGGTCCACCCAAATTGGGCAAGAGTCGCCCAAGGGCGGACGCAGCGCCGACCAGCTTCGGAGCAAGCTGTCGGAAGTGCTCGTCGAAGAGCCACCTGCCGTCGAGGATCAGGCCCAGATACCTTATGTGGGCCCGAACCGGTACGAGGACCGAGTTGACCTCGATAGAGGCGCCAGGGGGTGGACCACGACGGGGCCCATGAAATAAAAGGGCCTCCGTCTTATCCAGGGCCACCCGCAAACCCAGCGCCTCGATGCGCCCGACCACCAGAGAGACTCCCCTGGTAGCCAAGCGCGCCGCCTCCTGAAAGTTCACCCCCCGGGCTGTGACCAACGTGTCATCGGCGTAACAGATTACGCCCAGCCCGGCGGGGAAGTCACCTCGAAGGGCCCAGTCGTACCCCATGCTCCACAGGAGTGGTCCAAGGACAGACCCCTGCGGAACACCGCACGATATGGGCCGACTACTTAAAACTTCATCTCGGTCCTCGTACATGACGGTACGCTCCTCTAAATAGTCTGCCACTAGCCGCCTCAGGTACTGTGGCACCCCATGATAGAGGAGTGCTTCCTTGATGCAGCTGAATGGCAGACTATTGAATGCGTTGGCGATGTCCAATGACACCGCCAACAGCACGCCGCCACAGCTCACTACGTCTTCGGTCACAGCCCTCAGGCGCAACACAGCACCGACCGTCGAACGCCCCGCTCGAAAACCGAATTGGGCGTCCGACAAATCGGGGCCGACCTCGCCAAGGTGCCGAACGATGCGGGCAGAGAGGACCCTCTCAAACAATTTACCCGCCTCGTCCAGCAACACGATGGGCCTGTAGGCTGCGACCGAGTCAGTAGGCCGTCCCGGCTTCGTTAAAAGCACCAGCTTCCCGCTCTTCCAGCAGTCAGGGAAGCATCCGGACACCAGGCTAGCGTCGAACACTTCCCTGAGGCGGTCCGACATGTGGTCGAGGGCGAGGGCCAAAGCTCGGGCAGGAATCCCGTCTGGCCCGGGGGCGGTGTTCTTGGAACGGATCCGTAGAACAGCCGCCCCTACCTCCGCCTCTGTGACGGGCGGAACGTCCTCACTTTCGACCTCCCCGTCGTGTCCGGCCATCAGGGCCATCGACGGGGGTGTGTGTCCCGCCCGTTGCGGGAAAAGGCCCTCAACCACATCCTGCAGGAAGCTGGGCTGGAGAGTCTCCGTAAGGGGGGGGCCCGACACGCGGAGCCTTTGTTGTGCCGCGCGATATGGGCGACCCCAGGGGTCACGATCGAGACCCTCCAGCATCTCCTTTCTCCTCTCCTCTTTGGCGCGGCTAATGGCCAGCTTCAGAGTTTTCCGCGCCTCTCGGTACTCCTCATGAAGCTGGTCCTCCTCGCCCTCCTCGCGGTGACGACGCCGGCTGCGGGTGTAGGACCTCCGGGCACGAGTACAGGCCGCACGAAGGTCCGCCAACTCCTGGGACCACCAGTAGACCTCCTTCCTTGGAGGCCGACGACCTCGGACGCGGGGCATGGCCGCATCGCAAATCTGCGTAATCGCATCGCGAAAGCGGCCTGCCCCCATGTCTACCTCCTCAGTCAGAGGCTGCGGAGACAGCCATGAGTAAATAATAGCTGCCTCCTCTAGTAGGTCCCTATCCATCTTCGTAACAGCCCACCGCGGGAAGCGAGAAGAACGCCGCGCCGTGTGACCCCTTCTGGGGTCCTGGGTCCGGGAGAGCTCAAATCGGATATACAGGTGATCCGAGAGCGTCTCAACCTCTTCCAGGACACGCCAGTTCCTTACTCGTGCGGCGAGAGCAGGGGTAGCGAACGAAAGGTCCACTATCGACCCCCCCTGCTGTCGCACACACGTATTGGTGGAGCCTCTGTTTAGGAGACAGAGGCCCACCGATGCTGCCCACTCCTCTACGGCATCACCCCGTGCGTCCGTCCTGGGGGAACCCCACGCAACAGACTTGGCGTTGAAGTCCCCCAGCACTAAGACGTGCCCAGACGCTAGTCGCCGGATCGAGGTCTCCAGGTTATTGAGGAAGACCTCGAAGTCGCTCAGACTCCGGTTAGGGGAGAAGTAGACACCATATATGGTGATCCCCCCCCATTCGGCAGCAACATATCCAGTACCCTTGTCTCTTAGCGACAAGGGCGGGGAATGAGCCGCCGTGGAGCTGACGACTGCCACGGAGCCGTCCCAGTCACCCAGCCAATTTGGACGGGGAGGAACGTAATAGGGCTCCGCGGCTACGGCGACACCTATCGACCACTCCACCATGGTTTGCAGGAAAAGATCCTGCGCACCGGCAGAGTGGTTCAGGTTCGTCTGGACAAGGAGGTTGGAGACTTGGTCCATTACTGGACTGTCTCTACAACCTCCTCCATGGGCGACGACGACGACGCAGGATTGACAACGGAGGCAGCCTGGGTCGATTGGCTGGCCCCCGAAGTTTGTCGAGAAGTGCGGGGCGGCTTGCAGCCACCCTGCCCCATCTGATGGTTGGCGGGAAGATTTCCCGCCGCGCACACAGGGCAGTGAGGGGCGGCGGAGCATTCCGCCGCCTTGTGCCCCGGTCGACCGCAGCGGAAACATAGTCCGCTGCAGTCAAAGCAGCTGGCGCACTTGACGCGGGTGTGTCCCGTGAAGAGGCATTTAAAGCACCTCATCGGTCTCGCCGCCAGGAGCGTGACTCTGGCGTTTACGAAACCGATGAGGATTCTTCCGGCGTCGCTCAAAATCTTGGCCGACGCCACGGGACAACTGGCCCACACCGCGCCAAGGCCCCCTGGACCGGGGCGGATGGTGCCGACCCTAATGTTGTCCGCGTTGCATCCCGCCCTCTCTCGAATTGCAACGCGGACATCCTCGACTGTCACTGAATCGTCCAGGCCCGAAATGCGCAGCTCCGCGCACTTGGTGGGCCTGGCGATCTTGACACCATCCGTGGCCGCGAATACCTCCCGCATCTTCTCGGCAAAGGTGTCCGCCGTCTTGGCGCCTTCAGCCCCAGGGAACTCAAGGACTCGAGCTCCCGTCTGGGCGAGGCGCATCCTGACACCTACTCCACTGAATTCACCGGCGAGACTGTCCCGGGCCTTCTTAAATACGGCTGCGTAGGATAGCCCGCCTTCAGTTGCCGCCGGTGATACGGAAACCACCACAGCCGCCGTTTTAGGTGTCGTCAGTTTCCGCGGCTTGTTCTTGGCGGTCACCGTCGGTGCCTGCGTCGGAGAAGGTGTATCACCATTCTTGTTCCTTTTCCGGGACCGCTTCTTCCCTTCTCCGACTTTCTGCCACCCGTCACTGGAAGTGGCAGACGTGGAGGGGGCAGATGTGGATGGTCCAGGCTCGTGCTCAGCACCAGAGGGTACAGTAGGCACATTTGTCCCTCTTGATGCCGGAGTGGGAAGTGACGGGAATTCCACCACCGGTTTTACCACGGCCTTAGGTGGTTGTCCGGCCCTTGATGCGGCCGCCTTTGCCGCGGCCTTGACCTGTCGACCAGCCTTCGGTGCGGCTGTAGGCGCCGGTGCCGACGTCGCCGCGGCATACGTCACAGTCACGCGGCCACCCGAGACGGGAAGGGGTGTCGGGACTGTTGCAGCGTTAACCTTGGCCGCAGCGAGTGGCGGCCGAACAATAGGTGCCGGAGGAAGCCTTGCCTCCAGGCCCGCGAGGCGCCCGTCCATCATGCGCCACACTGCGTCAATAACTTGACGCAAGTGGGCATCCGGAACGGGGGATGGGGAGGGGGCAGGTGTCCGGGCAACCGGGTTTGGCTGCTCAGGGCAATTCGCCTGTGCCCGAAATTGGGCGAACTGAGCGCTGAGCTCAGTGACCTGCCCCGTCAACGAATCGTTTGCGGCCTGGAGGCGCGCCACGTCCCCAATGAGGGTCTCGACGACCCCAGAGATCGCGGAAGAGGAGTCCTTAAGGGCCCTAACAAAGGAACCCCTAAGGTTCGTGGACTTGGTGGCCACTTTGTGGATAACGGCCACCGCCGCGTTCGCTCTCTCCCGCATGGTCAATGGTGTTACAGGGACAGAACCCCCCACCACCGGCGCTTGAATTTTTAGCAGGAGATCTGCGATCTCCTCCTCCGCCACGTTCTCGCCCTCCGCTCTAACTCGGACATAGGCCTCCCTCCCAGAGAAGGCGGAGCCCGACGGAGTTGAGACCGGCGTGCGCGACCTCCCTCTATGGCTACTAGCCACTTTGGGAGGAAGCATCTCCTGGGACGTGTCGCTGTCCTGATCTAAGGAGCGTCCGCGTTTTCGACAGTCGGTGTTGGAAACCTCCACTTCCATCGACTCTAGGCTGTCTGCCATCGCAGCGGCGTTTCCGTCAGATGACAGGACAGACCTGGAACGCAGACGTTCCGATTGTCTTCTGCTCCCAGGAATCGAGCTGACTCCTGGGAGCTCCTTCAAGATAGGCGTTTCCAGTGAAACCTCCTTTTCCTTAGACGAAGTATTCGCCTTCTCCTTCTTACTTTCTACCTTCTCCGTCTTTTTTTCTTCATTTATTTGTTTGTTTGTTTTAAATTTATTTAAGTACTCCATAATTAAACCCACGAGACGGGGAGAAATAAAGGTCGACCCGGGCAGAGATCCCCAATACCCGGGCAAGCGAAGGTTTATGCCCAACCGAGGAGTCCGCAGGTGCCCCGGCTGGGAGTGCGCTTGCGACTGAACTACCCATCAGCCATGCATCCCCTGGTCACGCACCAGAACACGGGATTCGGGGTGATTTTTTAGAGAGGTTTTCTTCCTCGCAGTCCGGGCGGCTAAGCCAAGACCCTCGTCCCCGATCGGAGTCGCGAAACGTGACCACGACTCCATTCGGGATTACGATATGCCGACGGTGGCCAGGAAACTAAATTCCCCATGCCTGCTCGGTGGCAGTGTGAGTGCACGCCGAGCCCGTCTTCCTTCTCCACCGAGAACAGCGGAGAAACTCTGACCCATGGAAGGGTCCCTCCTTCGTGATTTTTTACCGAGGTTTTCATCCTCATAGCTCCGAAGAGCGAAGAGCCAAGAGAGGAATCGGCAGAAACGCCCGCTCTGTTGGGCCAAGCCTCAACCAAGTGGCCGAAGAAAGATGGCCTCCTCTTCGTACTAGAATATTAGCCGTTGGCGATGACGACGTCCTCAAAACTGAGGAACAAAAGGCAGCGTCATCGCCAACGTTTCCAGGGTGCACCACGTGGAGGTTTTCTAGACGGCACCCCAACCTAACCTAACCTAACCTAACCTTTTTTTTTTTTTTTTTTGTGCGTGTGGAAACCCCCTCGGGCCGTCACCCCACCGGGGTTTTCGGTGGGGCGGTGTGTCGGAATCGAACCGACTAAAACCACACGGTGTGCCGTACTGCGCCTTAAGTAGGAGGGATCCGGGAACAGCTTTTATTAAGACATCCGGACCCCCCCTAGCGCCTGCCCGCACAAGCGCGGGCACCACCTTCGGGTGAAGAACCTCTCAATTAGGCGACGTCCAGGCACACGCGGACGCCGCCTCCTCGCGGGGGGCCACTATAGCGGGTGGAGGGGAAAATCCCGTCCCGTCCACCCGCGGCCACACTCAGGGCGGCATGAGGCGCTGGTAAGCGCGCCTCCGCCGCCCGGTTCGCCAGCGGCGAATTAAGTCCGAGTGGAGGTCGTCCTCCCGGACCCTTTCCGCCGCCTCCTTCTGCGAGATGACTTCCTCACAGAAGGTAGCGACCGCGGTAAAATTCCTGTCGCTACCGGCCATGGAGCGTATGACAGCCGGTAGCGACAGATCCACTCCGATGACTGCAGTGAGGGCCCGACGCTGCGCCGCCCAACTGGGGCAAACCGCCAGCGTGTGCTGAGCCGAGTCCTCACTGCAGTTGACGAATGGAACCGGAGATATCAATCGGGGCAGACGGCCTCCGTCACGAGAGCGTTCTTCCCAAACGCGAGGGTTGCCTACAAATTGGTGCGGAAAATCCAACCACATGGCGTGGTAACGCAGATTTTAACAGGACACGGGGGGTTCTCCCAATACTTACATCGCTTCAAGTGTCGGGAGAGCCCGTCGTGTATCTGCGACCCAGAAAAGGAAGAAGGGGTGTTGCACATTGTGTTCGAGTGTCCAATGTTCGGCTCCCGTAGGTACGAGGCTGAACAACACCTAGGAGCACGAATAAACCAAGATGATGCTCATACACTAATCGCGGAAAAGGAAACAAGGGTGCACTTCTTAAATTTCGCAGAGGACATATGCAAAATTGTGATAGAGAGAAACCAACAAGAATAATTTGTTTCTCTCTATCACAAACAAAATAAATAAATAAAAAAATGAAAGAAAACTAAAATATTAAAATAATTTAATTAAATAGAGTGAAAAAAGGCTCTTGTAATGCAAGAGGGATAGCCGCATAAAAAAAAAAAAATAAAAAAAAAAAAACCTCACCTAACCTAACCTTTGTTTTTTTTTTTTTTTTTTGTTTTTTTTTTGTGCGTGTGGAGACCCCCTCCAACCAGAAACAATATTGTTGTAGTAAGGATCCGAACCAGTGCCTGGGAAATCGCGGCGGTCTCCTTCTACTTCAAACCGGATAAACCCATAGGGCCATACCTGGACCAGCTGAGAACCATCGGCGAGGAGCTGGGCTCAAGAGGTCTGCTGCTAGGTACAGTATTGCTATTTTGGTCATACAAGTTGTATACATTATATTCTGTAAAATACGCGGATTAACCAATAAGACAACTTAAACTATATTTACAATTTCCTTTAGTAGGTAACCAATCAGAATGCATGGTTGCTTACGAGAGTTATCGCTGGCTGTATGCCCAACTATATAATAAGTACAGGATAAAATAAAGTTTGCCGCGAATTGTGGCACATTCCGATGTTGTTTTGCGTCGAGAGCAGACATATGATGCTTTGATGTATTTTAAGGCATGTTCGTAGTCGCGGTATGCCTACGCCATAGGCAATCATTCACCTGCCGTCGAGGATCAGGCCCAGATACCTTATATGGGCCCGAACCGGTACGAGGACTGACTTGACCACGATAGAGGCGCCAGGGGGTGGACCACGGCGGGGCCCATGGAATAAAAGGGCCTCCGTCTTATCCAAGGCCACCCGCAAGCCCAGCGCCTCGATGCGCCCGACCACCAGCGAGACTCCCCTGGTGGCCAAACGCGCCGCCTCTTGAAAGTTCACCCCCCGGGCTGTGACCAAAGTGTCGTCGGCGTAACAGATTACGCCCAGCCCGGGGGGGAAGTCGCCTCGGAGGGCCCAGTCGTACCCCATGTTCCACAGGAGTGGTCCAAGGACAGACCCCTGCGGAACACCGCACGACATGGGCTGACGACTCAAAACTCCATCTCGGTCCTCGTACATGACGGTACGCTCCTCTAAATAGTCTGCCACTAGCCGCCTCAGGTGCCCTGGCACTCCGTGATAGTGGAGTGCTTCCCTGATGCAGCTGAATGGCAGACTATTGAATGCGTTGGCGATGTCCAAGGACACCGCCAACAACACGCCGCCATAGCTCACTACCTCTTCGGTCACGGCCCTCAGGCGCAACACAGCGCCGACCGTCGAACGCCCCGCTCGAAAACCGAATTGGGCGTCCGACAAATCGGGGCCGACCTCGCCAAGGTGCCGGACGATGCGGGCAGAGAGGACCCTCTCAAACAATTTACCCGCCTCGTCCAGCAACACGATGGGCCTGTAGGCCGCGACCTCCCCGTCGTGTCCGGCCAACAGGGCCATCGACGGGGGTGTGTGTTCCGCCCGTTGCGGGAAAAGGCCCTCAACCACTTCCTGCAGGAAGCTGGGCTTTAGAGTCTCCGTAAGGGGGGGGCCCAACGCGTGGAGCTTTTGTTGCGCCGCGCGATATGGGCGTCCCCAGGGGTCACCATTGAGACCCTCCAGCATCTCCTTTCTTTTGTCCTCTTTGGCGCGGCTAATGGCCAGCTTCAGAGTTTTCCGCGCCTCTCGGTACTCCTCATGAAGCTGGTCTTCCTCCCCCTCTTCGCGGTGACGCCGCCGGCTGCGAGTGTAGGACCTCCGGGCATGAGTACAGGCCGCACGGAGGTCCGCCAACTCCTGGGACCACCAGTAGACCTCCTTCCTTGGAGGCCGACGACCTCGAACGCGGGGCATGGCCGCATCGCAAATCTGCGTAATCGCATCGCGAAAGCGGCCCGCCCCCATGTCTGCCTCTTCGGTCAGAGGCCGCGAAGACAGCCAAGAGTGAATAATGGCTGCCTCCTCCAGTAGGTCCCTATCCAACTTGGTAACAGCCTACCGCGGGAAGCTGGAAGAACGCCGCGCCGTGTGACCCCTTCTGGGGTCCTGTATCCGGGAGAGCTCAAATCGAATATAAAGGTGATCCGAGAGCGTCTCAACCTCTTCCAGGACACGCCAGTTCCTTACTCGTGCTGCGAGAGCAGGGGTAGCAAACGAAAGCTCCACTATCGACCCCCCCTGCTGTCGCACGCACGTATTTGTGGAGCCTCTGTTTAAAAGACAGAGGCCCACCGAAGCCGCCCACTCCTCTACGGCTTCGCCCCGTGCGTCCGTCTTGGGGGAAACCCACGCAACAGACTTTGCGTTGAAGTCCCCCAGCACTAGGACGTGCCCAGACGCTAGTCGCCGCATCGAGGTCTCCAGGTTATTAAGGAAAACCTCGAAGTCGCTCAAAGTCCTGTTGGGGGAGAAGTAGATACCATATATGGTGATCCCCCCCCATGCGGCGGCAACATATCCATTACCCTTGTCTCTTAGCGACAAGGGCGGGGAATGAGCCGCCGTGGAGCAGACGACTGCCACGGAGCCATCCCGGTCACCTATCCAGTTGGGACGGGGAGGAACGTAATAGGGCTCCGCAGCTACGGCTATACCAACTGACCACTCCGCCATGGTTTGCAAGAAAAGATCTTGCGCACCGGCAGAGTGGTTGAGATTCGTCTGGACGAGGAGGCTGGAGACTTGGTCCATTTATTGGATCGTCTCTACAGCCACCTCCATGGGCGAAGACGCCAACGCACGACTGACATCGGAGGTAGCCTGGGTCAACTGGCTAGCCCCCGATGTTTTCTGAGAAGCGCGGGGAGGCTTGCAGCCCCCCTGCCCCATTTGGTGATTGGCAGGTAGATTACCCGCCGCACACGCTGGACAGTGAGGGGCGGCGGAACATTCCGCCGCCTTGTGCCCCGGTCGACCGCAGCGGAAACATAGTCCGCTGCAGTCAAAACAACTCGAACACTTGACGCGGGTGTGTCCCGACCCTAGGCATTTGAAACACCTTATCGGTCTCGCCGTCAGAACTGTGACTTTGGCGTTCACGAAACCGATGAGGACCTTGCCGGCATCGCCCAAAACTTTGGCCGACGCCACGGGACAGCTGACCCAAACCGCGCCAAGGCCCCCAGGACCGGGGCGGATGGTACCGACTCTGATGCTGTCCGCGTTGCATCCCGTCTTCTCCTGAACGGCAACGCAGACATCTTCCTTGGCCTGGCGATCTTGACACCATCTGTCATTGGGAATATTCCCCGCAGTTTCTCAGCGAAGGTGTCGGCCGCCTTTACACTACACGCGTCAATAACTTGACGCAGGTGGGAATCTGGAACTTCGGGAGGAGAGGGGGACGGAGGAGGCTGCGCCACAACCGGACTCGACACACACTCGACAGGACAATTCGAGCGCGCCCGAAATTGGGCGAACTGAGCGCCGAGCTCAGCCACCTGCCCCATCAAAACATCGTTTGCCGCTTGGAGGCGCGCCACATCACCAATTAAGGTCTTAACGACCCCAGAGACCGCGGAGGAGGAGTCCTTAAGGGCCTTTACGAAAGAACCCTTAAGGTTCGCGGACTTGGTGGCCACTTTGTAAATTATGGCCACCGCCGCGTCCACTCTCTCCTGTATGGTTACCGGTGTTTGGGGGACAGAACCCCCTTCCACCGGCTCCCGGATCTTCTGCAGGAGATAAACAATCTCCTCCTGCGCCACAATTTCGCCCTCCGCTCTGGCACGGGTGTAAGCGCCCGACCGGCAGAAGGCGGAACCTGCTGGAGCTGGGATCGGCGTGCGCGACCTCGACCTCCCTCTCAGGCTGTTAGCAACTTTCGGTGGCAACATATCTTGCGACGTGTCTAAATCCTCATCTCTGGAGCGTCCGCGCTTGCGACTCTCAGTGTCGCGGACCTCCAGCTCCATCTCTTCGGCTGAGTCGGCTGTCGAACTAGCAGTCCTAGACCGCACCGACATTCTTCTGCTCCCAGGAGTCAAATTGACTTCTGGGAGCTCCACCGAACAAGTCGTCTCACAAGACACTTCGTCGTCGGTCGACGGGACTTTTCCCGCCAACCTCTTGCTCCTCCTTCTCTTCTCCGTCTTTTTTTCGTCCGTTTTGTTTTCTGTTAATAATATTTGATTTTCCCGATCGGAGTCGCAAAACATGACCACGACTCCTTTCGGGATTACGATATGCCGACGGTGGCAAAGAAACTAAATCTTCCCATGCCTGCTCGGTGGCAGTGTGAGTGCACGCCGAGCCCGCCCTCTTTCTCCACTGACGACAGCGGAGAAACTACGACCCATGGAAGGGTCCCTCCTTCGTGATTTTTTACCGAGGTTTTCATCCTCTTAGCTCCGAAGAGCGAAGAGCCAACAGAGGTATCGACAGACACGCCTGCTCTGTTGGCCTCAACCAAGTGGCCGAAGAAAGATGGCCTCCTCTTCATACTAGAATATTAGCCGTTGGCGATGACGCTGTCCTCAAAAACTGAGAAACAAAAGGCAGCGTCATCGCCAACGTTTCCAGGGTGCACCACGTGGAGGTTTTCTAGACGGCACTCCACCCCAACCTAACCTAACCTTTTTTTTTTTTTTTGTGCGTGTGGAAACCCCCTACGCCAGGCTAGCGTTGAACACTTCCCTGAGGCGGTCCGACATGTGGGCAAGGGCCAATGCTCCGGCAGGAATCCCGTTTGGCCCAGGGGCGGTGTTCTTGGTCCTTACTTTCGACCTCCCCGTCGTGTTCGGCCAACAGGGCCATCGACGGGGGTGTGTGTTCCGTCCGTTGACGCGGGTGTGGCCCGTAGACAGGCACTTAAAACACCTCATCGGTCTCGCCTCCAGAATTGTGACTCTGGCGTTGATGAAACCGATGAGGACCTTGCCAGCGTCGCCCAAGATTTTGGCCGACGCTACAGGACAACTCACCCATACCGCGCCAAGGCCTCCTGGTCCGGGGCGAATGGTGCCAATCCTGATGTTGTGCGGGGTGCATCCAGTTTTTTCTTAAACTGCAACCCGGACATACTCAGTCGTGACGGAGTCATCCAGGCCCGAAATACGCAACTCTGCGCACTTGGTGGGCCTGGCGATCTTGACACCATTCGTCGCTGCGAAGATACCCCGCATCTTCTCGGCGAAAGTATCGGCCGTCTTCGCACCTTCAGCCCCGGGAAACTCTAGGACCCGAGCTCCCGTCTGGGCTAGGCGCATCCTCACGCCTGAAGCCCGAATTCACTGGCGAGGCTATCCCGGGCTTTCTTAAATACTGCCGCGTAGGATAGCCCGCCATCTGCCACCTCCGGTGACACGGTGATCACCACAGCCGCTGTTTTAGGCGGCTGCAGTTTTCGCGGCTTCTTGGTGGTGGCCACTGCCACCGATGGCGACTGCGGTGCAGAGGCTGCTTTCTTGGCAGCCTTCTTGTTTCGCTTTCGGGACCTTTTGCCTCCCTCGACTTTCTGCCACCCGTCGTTAGAGGGGGCAGACGTCGATGGGCCAGAGGTGATGGGCTGAGGGGCAAGATGCGGGGGGGCCAGATGCGGCGGGGCCAGACACAGTTTTGGCACCAGAAGAAACTGTCGTCCCTTTAGGTGCCGGAGTGGAAACTCCGCCGTTGCTGCAGCCGAGGCCTTAGCGGCTTGCCCGGCCTTCGATGCCACCGCTTTTGCTGCGGCAAAAACAGACAGAAAAAGGCTCTTGTTATGCAAGAGGATAGCTGTAACATAAAAACAGACAGAAAAAGGCTCTTGTTATGCAAGAGGATAGCTGTAACATAAAAACAGACAGAAAAAGGCTCTTGTTATGCAAGAGGATAGCTGTAACATAAAAACAGACAGAAAAAGGCTCTTGTTATGCAAGAGGATAGCTGTAACATAAAAACAGACAGAAAAAGGCTCTTGTTATGCAAGAGGATAGCTGTAACATAAAAAAAAAAAAAACCTAACCTCACCTAACCTTTTTTTTTTGTGCGTGTGGAAACCCCCTCGGGCCGTCACCCCACCGGGGTTTTCAGTGGGGCGGTGTGTCGGAATCGAACCGACTAAAACCACACGGTGTGCCGTACTGCGCCTTAAATAGAAGGGATCCGCGATAAGCGAAGTTTCGGACCTCAGCTCTTAGAAACTTTGAGGGGTTGTAATTTCGGAACCAGGACACGATTTCGGCAGAAAAGATTTGACTTCTACATACTCTTAATAGAGTCGTTTACATTTTCTTCAAGGTACTCAAGTAGGTAGTTTTTATTCTGTTTTAGGTTGCTCCAAGAACGGACACCCGTGTTGAGCCTGGGGTCAACTCTTTCCTTATATACCTTCATTATCGTAAATATGCTAGCGGTGGTTGTGACGTCAAGCAGAAAAGTTTGACAAAACCGAATAAGTTAAAATAAAACAACGGGTAGTGCCATGCAATACATTTATTTTAAACATTTAATTTCGAGTAGGCACGAGCTGGTCACGATCTTAAATATAAACTTTAGTAAGTTTATATTTAAGACTCCACGTATTAAACAGGAAAACGACAAAATTGAGTTAATTGAGAACATTACAAAAACAATAGCCATATTTAGATTCATTTTAAAAAGAGCGGTGTTAATAACAAAACAACGAACAACTTACAACATATATAAGATATAACAAGACAAACATAACAAGCAGCGGTTCTACAGTTCGCGTAGCGTTAAGTGTGGCAAGGCACCACTATTGCCATTTACAATTTACAACTATTGCCACTACACCTACATATTAATTTAGTAGCTAATATTTCAATGTTTTGACTATTCATTGAATTTTTCCTTATGTCCTATTAGGTATATATGTATGTAGATATATATAAATTAATATATAATATATATATATATATATATATAGATAACTTAGTAAATATAAAAGCGGTGTTTACAAGATTTATTATTCAGCACGCGCCCACAAACACTTATTTTCATTATAACATAATAATAAATAGCACCTGTTTACGCGGTATCATTGAACATAACTAATTAAATTAAGTACAAGTAACTAGTAGAACAATATCACATCATGTCTCCCTGCCGCCGCCCACGCTAGGTATACCTAGCCACCTGGCTACTGGCTACCACAGGCAGGTGCCTGTGTACACCGAGCTTTGTACTGTAACCTCCGGTGATTTGGAACGGATTTAATCTTTGGTTATTGTACGCTATGTGTGAGTTCACATCTATAACAACGTTCTTAATCTAATTGTTTCCAACTATGTAGGTACCTATAGGTACATTTATACATATGTACCTGTCTACACTCATAAAATATGTTATGTACGTTTGCAGCTTGTAATAAATATTGGTACATAATCATTTTATGAAAGTTAAGAAGTACTTAGAATCATTCGAGTTCATGGTATGTATGGTGTCGTGTGACCAGTGACCGGGGTACTCATGCAGCGAGCAACCCGGGCCGCGTGATCTTGAACGCTCATGAGTAAATCGTCATCAGGATCATCTGAAAGAGACGCGATTACAGCATTTATTACATTCGTCAAAGTTAGCCGCAATGATTGCTTAAGAATAGCTAATTTGAATATTATAATAACTAGCTGACCCGCACAACTTCCTCTGCGTTTGTAAATTTTCCCCGTTTTTGCAAAATTTTTCATTGATGCTCCGCTCCTATTGGTCGTAGCAAGCTATAGCACCTCCTGGTTTATCTAGTTAAAAAAAAGCGGTTCCAGTAATGAAACAACCAATTTCTAGTCGTAGGATCTTAAAACATAGGCCAGGTAAGGACTATCAAAATATGTAGTAGTCATTTGTTACAGACTCACACCCGTATTCACAAACAATACTTTGGTCAGTGTGGAAGCAAGCAACGGTATGCTAAGTAATATTCATAGAGTATTCATAGTTTTCTTTGTGGCCAGCGTTTTCATTCACAAACGATACTCAAGTCACTCATTGCTCATGCTATGCGAACTCACTGCTTCGAAAACTGATCTGATGTGATTGGTCCGGTTCCCTCCGGTATTTGATGTTGGATGAATGTGCGTATGACGTAAATATAATATGACCATTGACCTATCGTGTGGTGTACTGTGTAGTATGGACACACAAGTAATTGATAAATAGGCGGTACCGAAAGCCCCCTTGTAATTAATTTTATTAGATATACAAGTGGTAAGAGCAGTAGCGGCCCTAGCTACATTTTTAGGTGGTGCAAGGCCCCAAAATGCCGCCCCCTGGGTAAATAGTACAAAATCAAAATGTACAGAATCCTAGAAAGGATTATGAAAATCTCGGAATACTTTTTTCGTAATTATTGTCCTCTGTCCGGTTAGTACATCGTCAATCCCATTATTAATATAAAATAATCAAAAGTAAATAAAACGGCAATTTACACCAAATATTACTATCACCGACACTATGCGTTACGTAAAATAGCTGTCGAGCTACTTTACCTTTTAAAGATCACGTAGCGTTCCCCATCCATCATCAAAAGTCTGCTGGAGGTGTCAGACCTATTGAAGGACCTTGTACACTTGCGCGCGCGCACTAACTTAGATGAAAAAGAATAACCTTCCTCTATGTATATTGGTTGATATGTAAAGAAGATACAAGCACAGCTCACCTCCTCTAGAGATAGCGGGTTAGACTTCACCTTCGTGTCGAGGCTGCGGTAGCGCTCTGAAACAAACACACTCGTTAGCAGTCAGTGGAGAGAGTCTGTCGGAGTCGAGGTGGACTTCGGCGGTACGGTTGGGCACGCACCGTGCGCGAGGTGCAGGCGCGCCAGCGCCATTACATAGGCCTCCTCGTTGAGAGCGGCGCGTCGCGCGAACCGCAGCACGAGGCACTCCAGCACCTTGTTGGAGGCCGTGACGCCGCTCGCCCACAGCAGCGCGCGGAGGCGGTAGGACGACACGCGCGGCGGCGCGCCGCACCTCCTCACAGCCAAGCGCAGGAAGGCGGCGCGCCAGTACGCCAGCAGCGCCAGCAGGGCTGGCACATCGCGCGCCCGCATCGCGCCCGCCAGCGCGCCGTCGCGCAGCGCCACGAGCGCGCGGCACAGCTCTAGCGACGGCGCCGCGCATAGCACCGCGCGCCACACGCGCCGCAGAGCCGCGCGCAGCGCCGCCGCGTCCAGCTCCGCGCCGCGGCCCAGCGCCAGCCGCGCCGCCGCCGTGCGCACCTCCGCCTGCACACCAAACGTAGGTACTGCACATCGCCCAGGGCCGACTTTGGACCGGTTAAGTCGAACTTAACTTTAGACGACTACCCCGCTATGGTTTTAGCGTGAGTTTCGTCGCGTACCGGTATCGTGCGGTCGTCCTCTGCGAACTCGGCGGAGAGGTCACGCACGATCACGTTGTCCTCGTTGAGCTCCCACACGTCGGTATGATCGTCCGTGAGAATGCGCAACAGGAACGCGCCCTCCGTATGTGCATGGCGAGTATGCGGTACGACCAGGTAACGTCCCGGAGGCAGCGTGAAAAATGTCACCACCTCCCGCGCGCGGGACTCGTGCGTCACATCCAGCGATCGCTGTAACACACTGAAAGTGAGCGAGATTGCGGGAGATCGAATCTGTGAAACGCTGTGGGATGGAGCTACGGACCAGACCCTGCAGCGGGTGCAAGTCACGGCGGGGGGCGGCGCCGGGTGGCAACTCGTATACACAGAAGCCGATAGCACGTAGGCGCGGGCCACCCGCTATTTCGTACTGCTGTGTCACCGACACCACCACGTGGCACTTGCGCGCTGTGCTGGTCTCCGCACGTGGGATCTGTACGTGGAACTGTGGATTTGTGCCCGTTGTCTCTGAAAGATCAGAATTATCGCCTTAAATCGTGATCGAGTAACAGCTTAACAGCTTACCGCTACTAGAATGATCGAGAGCTCCGAGCGGCTTACCAGTGCAGGACGGTGGGCCACCGGCGTTATAGCCGTAGCGCCATCGCCGCCGCGCAAGCACGGCTCGCCAGGGCCTGCGCGCGTGCAGTGAAGGCTCGTGCAGCCAGTCATCCGGCCCCACGTGCACCAGTTCCAGCGAGCTGAACGATAACGCGAAGTCCCCGAATGACATCCTGTACACAGTTCCAGTCACTGCTGTTGGTAGTTTGAGTACAAATAATGAAATCAGCTCACTCGAGATAGGAATCACAAACACACCAGAAATCTCCCGGCTCCATGGTGCGGTCGGCGAGCAATTCCCTGTCAGGTGGCGGTAACGCACGCCACTCGGGGCTGTGTGGTGACCAGGCGCCTCCCCACACGCCTCGCGCGCAAACGGCACGCAGACGCACGAGAGCACCGGCGACACCGGCACCGGCTACACCACCCGCCTCGCGCACGCGCGCCAACCCCGTCACGCAGTATGCCTGCCCCGCCAGAAGTCCGTTGTATGCTCGTTTATTGTTCTCCTGCAGAATGGTCGCTCGTCACGTCACGCTTATGTACATATGAGTGTATTACAGACCAAATGATTAATATAGCATTATACATAATGACCAGACCGTTTAAATAATGACCAATATGAGTAGTCTAGTCAATATAATAAAAAAGATAAAAAAAAAAAATTGTAGTAGTTAGTAAATTGACCGGGCTGTATTTAAACTGCGGACAGTTTTCATACAGCCCTTCTATTGGGCATAAAACCAAAATTCAAATCACTTCAATGTTTTTTCTCAGAAAACAGTGAATGAACATAACCACATTGAAATTTCAAGTGTTGGAATAAATTCTTGCATATAACATTGAACTCTGCCATTCTAATCATAAGGAGCATAATCGCAATATTTTATTAAAATACATCGATACGATATAATTTTTGTAGGACACTGAACTACTGTCCACACTAACAAATCCTCATGTTCGCGCCGCGCCGTCCTGCCATGCGTCGGCCGCGTCTGTCATTCGTTAGTAGTGTAGCAGGGCTGTCTGTATGACTACATAATATTATTAAAACAAAGTTACCCGCCGCGTCTGTCTGTCTGTCTGTTCGCGATAAACTCAAAAACTACTGAACGGATATAATAATATAATATCATAATAAATTGATAATCCATTGAATTCGGTTAATACTCACTCACTCACTCACTCACTCACTCACTCACTCACTCACTCACTCACTCACTCACTCACTCACTCACTCACTCACTTACTGACTCACTCACTCACTCACTCACTCACTCACTCACTCACTCACTAACTCACTAACTCGCTCGCTCGCTCACTCACTCACTCACTCAAGCACTCACTCACTCACTCACTCACTCACTCACTCACTCACTCACTCACTCACTCACTCACTCACTCACAAACACACACGCACACACTTTAATAACCATAGGCTTAAGTTACCTTTGTGTAAGAGAAATAAATCATTATATTATTTATTATTATATTATATCCGTGCGAAGCCGGGGCGGATGGCTAGTATGTGTATAAACAACGGAAACAAAGAACACCCAGACTCGGGACAACTACTATTGGATCACAATGATAATAATGAGAGAATTGTGGAAATTATGCACGAAATTACTAGTACTGTTGAAAGTCCTTAAATTTAATTTTATTAAAAATTTAAATATTAATTATTGTTTTAATAAACCATACCTTATAATAATAAAATTAATATGGTTGGTGAGAACGTACACTATTTCTGTAAAAAATCATAAAAAAAATAAGTAGGTATTCGTTGTTTAACCTTAGACAGACAGACGGACCCACAACATACTTAACCGTTAGCCCCGGAGAGGTGATGGCATGTATTGCAATAATTACATCTGTCAGACATACGTGCAGTCCTACGACTGACAGTTTTTATTATCTGCAGGACGTTATGAGTATATATGTATGTCTGTGGAACCTACCGGAACGAGAGTAGCGACAAGTATCGTGGAGCGTGGCACAGCAGAGTTCAGCACTTGGAAGGTGAGGGCGTGTGGCTGGTGGCGCAGCGAGAAACTCTGCACGATAGCACCAGACAGGTCCTGCAATGCGCGCGCCACGCCAGCGCCGCGAAGCGCCGAGAAGCTTCCGTGCAGCTTGGCGTACGCCTTGTGCAGCAGCGCCAGTGTGAAGTCGTCGCGTAGACTCGAGCTTGCACAAAGTAATCGCCCGCCGCGCGTCGGTAGCCGATCGTCGACAACCACATCGCGCCATGATCCGAAAACCCAGAATCTAAACCTAAACATGACATTATTACCGTGGGTTACTGGTTTCGTAATTATTTCACCATTGGTTGTTTCAGTTCAGTTCTAGATAGTAGAGCACACAACATTTCTGCTCGCTAAAGAAGACCGCGATTGATAAATGTAGTGTTGCATACATTTCTCTCACTATCCCGCACATAAGGTTGATTCTTGCTTACTTAGGATGTCGATAGCTAGCGAATAAAATGAAAAACGTGTGTAGTTCACAAGATCTGTACTGCAACTGTTTGTTAGAAATAACAATATGCATACCTACCTACTTACATACTGATACCTACTTACTAATACACAACAACAACATGTATTACATAGAAACACTAAAACCAATGCAAATAGACATATTAATGCATACAAGTATTTGCAGTGAGCCGCGCCAGTAGTAGTCAGTACCTGAAGGCGCCGGTGTAGTGGAGTGTGAAGGAGTGCGGCGGCAGCGCGCGGTCGAGCAGGCGCGGCGCCAGCGCCAGCGCCGCCGCCGCCACGCACACGGCCGCGCCGCTCAGCCCGCTCGCCTCCGCGTACCACCTGCGCGAAGTCACCCTTACAGTCCACGCGCACTCTACAACTGTTGCATTGCACAGGAATGTTCGCTAAGGCAAGGAAGCACGAGAGGGGAAAGCACACACCTGCTAGTAAATCACGCAATCACAGTGATGATGACTCGTATTTTCACACTGTCCGTTTCTACGACGTCTTAACATTAACCCATAAAAAGATCATATAAGTAATATACAAAATGTTACAGAAAGCTGTAATCTAATTTGAGGAGCGTCATGTGTACAACACTCTGATCGTAGAATCAACCCTGATCTGTGGTGTGTTTTAGAAAAAAATTGGATATTGAAAGTGTAGGTACACTAGGAATTTCAGATAACATTTGTAAACAAAATATTATGAATTTTCATGTAAATGTCATTTCATGATTTTGTTTTTTTATGCAGGCTTTTAAGAAAAAATCTGGACAATCTGGACCCGTGAGGAAGGTGACGGGCGGCGCTAAGGATACCTGGCAGGGTCCTCGTCCTCGTCGATGTCAGCGGTGTCGAGCGCGATGCTCGTGAGCGAAGCGCTCTCGCGCGCGGCGCGTCCGTCTCCTCGAAATCGTGGCCGAGCGCACAGCTCCTAGTGACAAACACAACTATAATGTTCAACATTTTATAAGGAGATATAAGGGGCTCGTGGTTAAGTGGTAACCGAGTAGGTAGCATATGGCAGTCAAGAGTAAGCGGCGTGATATCTACAAGGAAGTAACCACTCACGTACAAACAAATAAGAGATCACGTCCACTGCCATAACAACAAATAAAACACGCGCAAACCCCTCTCTCAAGTTAATGTAAATAACTAGTATATAAGTCACTGTAAATAAATCAATTAATAAATATTCGAGAGTCACAGAAGTCTTTCAATACCTCCGCAAAATTGGTGACACCGACGTGATCCTTTTTGAGCGACGGACCTGGTTTTTGCCTGCCGGTCTCAACTGATCACGGACACAATATTGAGCGACGGGACTGGGATTTTTCCTGCCGGTCTCAACCGATTGCCAAACTCGCGAATAGCACATTTCCGTTGGCTTCCCACAAGCGGGTTCCACCAACGGGAATTTCAAGAGGCTCATAGAAAATAGAAACGAAACATCGCGACATGGCACCAATCATTGTAACACCCACTAAAATTCAGGGCACTTCGTCAGGAGAAACTAACGATCAGGTGGTAGCTGCTATATCCATTGCGGAGCGCGTTCCACAATTTTGGACAGACTCACCGCGTTTCTGGTTTGCCCAATTCGAGGCAATCGTCGCTCCACAGAAGCAAGGCGACGAATACAAATATAACAACGTCATCGCAAAGCTGCCAAAAGATGTTATACATCAGGTTAGTGACATACTTCACTGCCCGCCAGACACCGACAAATACACCACAATAAAAGAGGCTAATAGGGTGTTACGAGGAAAGCGAACATCGCCGCTTCCACAAATTAGTATTAGAAATGGACTTAGGTGACTCGACCCCATCACAACTACTGAGAAAAATGACAGAAGCTAGTTGCGGAAAAATGAACGACGATACCATTAGGTTACTATGGTTCCGACAGCTCCCTGCCTCAGTCACTTCCATATTAGCAGTTTCCGACAACCTAGAACTGGCCAAATTATGTGAAATGGCAGATAGAATATATGAGAATATGAGATACAAAACAAACAACTCGTCAACGGAATGCGCAAATGTAAACCTAATAACTACGCTGACGTCACAAATTGCAGCGATGCGCATTGAAATCAACGAGCTACGTAGTAGAAACACTCGCCGACCTATGCAACGCAGCAAATTCCGGGCAAGGCCGCATTCACGGTCTCGGTCACGATCGCGATATGAGATCACGAAGCACGAACATTGTTATTATCACAGAAGATACAAGCAAAACGCGTATAAATGCATACAACCGTGCGCATGGCAATCTGACAAAAATAACCAGAGATCGGGAAACGAATAGTAGCACAGAATGAGACGGGCCTCTGTGCCCTAAACCCCGCAAACCGTCTAACTATAGCCGACTCAAACAGTGGTTATAGGTTTTTAATAGACACAGGGGCTAACATATCCGTTTTGCAGAACACACAGAGCAAGAAAAGGGCAAGTAACTACAAGTTATACGCCGCAAACGGATCAACAATTGAAACTTATGGCGAGCGCACATTAACCTTAAACCTGGGGTTACGTAGACCTTTTACCTGGACGTTCATAGTAGCAGATATAAAAATGCCCATTTTAGGAGCCGACAGATTATTACTGGATTTGCACGGAAAGAGATTGATCGACGAAGAAACAAGATTAATTACGCCTACAAAAAGTGCAAGAGCAAACTCAACTTCAATAAGATCAATCGACGCATCACTCCCAGAACGTAGTAGGCGCTTATTAGAAAAATACGAAAGTATCACCAGATTGACTTCGTTAAAAAAGCCACCCGAACATGGAGTGCAGCATCACATAATAACGAAGGGTCCCCCAGTATATGCACGCGCCCGCCCATTACCGCCCGACAAATATAAGGCAGCAAAAAAGGAGTTTCAAGAATTAATAAACTTAGGGATATGCGAGCTATCAAACAGTCCATGGGCATCTCCTCTACACATGGTAAAGAAAAAGAATGGAGAGTGGAGACCGTGCGGTGATTACCGCGCGCTAAACAAAATAACTGTTCCTGACAGATACCCATTACCACGACTTTTAGACTTTATACTTTATACGTCGCAAGTGGAAATACAATATTCAGTAAAATGGACATAAAAAAGGTGTGGTGTAGTAAGTAAGTATTCACTGTGATGTCAGTATTGTAGTGTAGTAAGTAAGCGTGCATTACTAAAAGAGACGTTAACATGAGCGGATGCGTTTTTATTTAACTCTACACTTCATGGCGACCCTGCCTCTCAAGGTCGCTGCGCGCGTGAAATTTGAACAGTTATAAACAAATTTTAAAGTTTAAAAATTCTACGGTGTGGCTGTTCGGTAGTCTTCGGATTATGGGGTTCAATCAATCCAAAGATGAGACCATTATCGCGCAGACGGCAGCTGGTAGCGGAAAAAATGATGCAACTGAAATGGGCTACTCCAGCGTCAGCACTACCAATATCCTTCTCACCTTGATGACAATTGTTCTGTTGGCTGCAGCGTGCTATGCATTTTGTCATTTTTACAAGAAGGTGCATATCAAATGGATGGAAAGGCAGATGAACCGTAGGTCCTTGCGTCGCAGACAGACATCAGTGTATTTTACAAAACAAGCTTCACGCGATGGTGCGACTGATATACCCGTGTGAGTAAAAAGAAAAAAAATACTATGTAAGTGTACCAAAAACTAATTGCATACGGTTTGGTGTTATACAAGTGTTTTAGAGAAAGTAAAACAATACTTTTAACTTCTTGTGAGATGTTCTACTAGTACCTAACTATATATTTTTTTTTGAATTCGAAATGAAAGACTTACTTATAATACAACAGTAGTTTTTAGCGGTCTATATCTGGTGACGCTTTTACAGGCTTTCTTTAACCTAACATGTTATAAATGAACATTAAGTAAATGTAAAGAGCATTACCCTGTTTATTTAAGTATGTAATTTAGTATAGTAATAAAACTGGATCTAAAAAACGCGTTCAACTCAGTGGAAAGGGACGTACTCCTGGATGAGGTCAGTAGAAACATTCCTTCTCTTTATCCATTTCTTCACCAGGTTTATCAGTCCCCTTCTAACCTCTTCTTCGAGAATTCTTTAATACTTTCCCAGGTTGGTGCACAGCAGGGGGATCCGCTTGGACCGCTTACTTTCAGCCTTGCGATCCACAAGGCAATCTTGTCTCTAAAATCTCCTCTTAATATATGGTACTTGGATGATGGTACTATCGGCGGAAACCCAGAAGATGTGACGGAAGATATCCTTACTTTGCTTCCCCTCTTTAAAGACCTAGGTTTGGAGATTAACACAGATAAGTGCGAGTTTTTTCAATGTGGAGCCGGTCCCTCTAATAATTTTTCTCTTTTCTCTTCCATCCTACCTGGCCTCAAGGAGCTGTCCCGTGAAACTTTTAATCTTCTGGGTTCACCTATTTTTCCTGAGGCAGTTCCAGAGGCTATTGAAGTCGGGAGACGTCTCCTTTTACTTGCTCAGAACCGTCTCACTAACATCTCTGCGCACGTAGCCCTGGTTCTGTTGAGAATGTGTTTTGCGGTTCCGAAGATTACCTATCTTCTAAGGACGGCTCCTGTCTGGTTGTTCCCTCAAGATGTATCTTGCTTTGATGGCTCCTTAAAGTGTACGGTGGAAAGCACTTTGAATGTGTCGTTGAATGATACACAGTGGAGCCAAGCCTCTTTGCCTGTACGGTCTGGTGGTCTGGGTGTGCGACAAGTGAGGGATGTGTGTCTGCCTGCCTTTCTCGCATCGGCGCATGGGGTTGTTGGTCTGGTCTCTAAAATTTTATCGCTTGATGGAGGCAGGGCTATCATACCTTTTGCTGATGAGGGAGTAGCGGAGTGGAGGACGCTCTTCCCGAATGCACCCCTTCCTGGTTTTCCGGAAAAGCAGCGTGCTTGGGACGAAGTGGGGTACAAGTCTGAGCTCGACCAACTTGTCAGTGCTGCTGGGGGAGCGGATCTGGCCAGACTCAGAGCGGTGTCGAGGGCGGAGTCTGGAGCGTGGTTGCAAGCTTTGCCTTCCCCTTACTTTGGAATGCTCCTATACAGTGACTCTTTGCGTGTGGTGGTGGCTCTCCGCCTGGCCTGCGATGTTTGTCAACCACACCTATGCATCTGCGGTTCCATGGTGGAGGCCAACGGTCATCATGCGCTGAGTTGCGGTCGATGCTCGGGGAGATTTCCGCGACACCATGCCCTAAACGACATTGTCCGGAGGGCCTTGGTTTCGGCAAATGTCCTATGCGTCTTGGAGCCACCAGGTCTCAGTCGCTCCGATGGCAAAAGACCCGACGGTTTGACGCTGGTCCCATGGCAAAGAGGGAGGAGTTTGGTGTGGGATGCTACGTGTGTCAATACTTTCGCGGTCTCTCATCTGACTCACACAACATGGACGGCTGGGGCTGCCGCTGAGAGTGCAGCCGCGAGAAAGCGGGAGAAATATGCCCCCCTAGGTGAAAGTTACTTGTTTGTACCACTAGCGTTCGAGACATCTGGATGTTAAGGGGTCTGATGCCCTTACGTTTATCAGAGAGATCGGCCGTCGCCTTAGAGAGCGGGGATTTGACAGTCGCTCCAGGTCTTAATTGGCGCAAAGGTTGTCCATTGCCGTACAGCGGGGAAACGCGGCCTGTGTAATGGGCAGCTTTGCGTCGGGTGGGGATCGGGGTGGCCTTTTTTAGTTTTAAGTATTTTTTGTAAAAAAAAAAAAAAATAAATAATTTGAATTATGTATTCTATAACGTTACTGACAAACAAATTAAATTACATTTATATTTAGTATAAGGTTTTATTGTATGCATATGTAAAAAGTTTATAAATCGTGCACAGAAACTCACTGAACTTGACACCCGGTGACATTATATGCAATGCGAAACCATTGCATTGTTTCTTTTGTTGGAAGATAGTTATAAAAATTGTAATAAGAATACTTAGTTGTTAGGATGATGTCATTATTATATTATTCCTTTTGTTCTATTTTTAGATTATGGATGATGATCTTATCAAAATATATAATAATTTGGTAGACATACGTAAATATTTAATAAAGAAGGGACAAATAAGGTTTAAAGGTTCGATTGCGAAAAATAAGTTGAGAGAGGCCGAAAGTTTATTTAGTGAAGCGCAATTATTGTATGCTCATTTGTCTCATGATTTAAAGCCTGAGTTGGTGATACAATTATCCACCATCTTTGATAATATAAAAAGTTCATTTTTAAAGATATGTCAGTTGTGTACTTTGCCTCTAGTGTAACAAAAATTTAAACAATGGAGTTTGATATTCGAACGGCGTGCAACTTAATTCCCCTTATGGATGGTAAAGAGGACACGACGAAACGTCTGATTGATGCTGTAGAATTATCTATTGATAAAATTTGTGTTAAAAGGGCGACTATCGGAGAACGCTAAGCTCCGTTTATGCAACGATTACGATACTGTTCCAAACTTAATAAAGGATTTAAGGAACCATTTATTAACAACTAAATCTTTTACAGCTATTCAGTCCCGCCTCGAAAATACGTGCCAAGGTTTTAGGTCAATTGAAAAGTATGGGTCTGAATTAGAGGAACTTTTCACTGATTTAACCATTTCACAGGCGGACGGAGATTTGTCTAAGTTCGCTGTTTTGAAACCACTAAACGAAAAAATGGCTATTAAAAAATTTGCAAATGGACTGAATAATTTAAGGTTAAGTACGATCGCAACTGCTCGCAACTATAGCAGTCTTAAGGACGCTATACAGGGTGCTAAAGACGAGGACGTGTCGACGCCTTCTTCGTCTGGTAAGCCTGATGTTATGCAGTTTTCGAGAAGAAGTCAAGGTAAGCTTAGAAGTTTCTCAGGACCAAGAAGTCAAGGTCAACGTGGCGGTAGTTATAGTTCTCTTAACAATTATAACCGTGGTGGTTACGGTAGACCTTTTCAAAATTCTAACCGCGGTAGACCGAATAATATTAACAATGGCCGATATATCCATCGTAGACGGGGATATAACCGCTATAATGTTCTTGCAGCGCAACCAGTGCATTCCGTACAAGCATCAGCGCAAGGGTTTGATTCCCAAAATATTAACGAAACTGGGCATTCTCAAAATGTAAATAATAGGCAGTTTTTTCGATTTTAAAAATTATATTTTAGCTTGTAAGGGACAAGGTCAATTTGTAACATTCCACTGTAGTAACAGAAAGTATTCTTTCTTGGTAGATACGGGTGCATCAATTTCAATTATTAAGAAAAATGAGTTACCAGATTCGATGACTATATGTTACGAGAGCACTACGATAAACGGTATAGGAGGCCAGATCCACTATTTAGGATACGTAACCTTGAAACTTGTTTCTGAAACTAACGACACGTTTTATCATAAATTTTACGTTTTCGAAAATTTGCCATTCAAGGCGACCGGTATTTTGGGCCTAGATTTTCTTTCTACTTATGAGTGTAACATAGATTTGTCGTCCAACGTATAATTGTTAATAATGCCGGTAAATTAATTAATTTGCCTATCTCGCCTAAACTTGATTTTACTTTAAGTAACAAAAATTGTATTGTACTGCCGGCCCGATGTGAAACAGTACATTACGTAAATTTAAGTTGTAATATGGAAGTTGATTGTATGGAAGTTCTATGTATTTTACTCATTTAGATTTGAAACAAGGCTATTTTCAAGTCAGTTTATGTCCTAACAGTCGCAAATATACTGCTTTCACCACCACCACCAGCCAGTATCAATTAACGCGTCTCCCTATGGGACTTAAAACTTCGTGTAGTAACTTTAGTAGAGTAATGTTAATAGCGATGTCCGGTCTGACGTATGACAAGTGTCTTGTATACCAGGACGATTTAATTACATACGGCCGAAATCTACATTTTCATTATAAAAATTTAATCGACGTTCTCGAAAGGTTGAGAAAAGTAAATTTAAAATTAAATACAGACAAATGTCAATTTTTGAAAAAGGAAGTATTATATCTTGGGCATTTAGTGTCTGCTGATGGGGTTTTACCTGATCCAGAGAAGACAATAGTTTTGCAAAATTATCCTGTACTTAAAATGTAGATGAAGTGAAACGCTTCGTAGCTTTTTGCAATTATTATCGTAAATTTATACCTTCATTTGCTCAAATTACTTTACCTTTAAATCGTTTATGCAGAAAGAACGCAGTTTTTAATTGGACAGTAGAATGTCAAAAAGCCTTCGATGTCCTAAAACAAAGGTTGACTAGCGGACCTATACTTTAGTACCCAGACTTCTCAGACTCTCATGAATTTATTATACAGACCGATGCGTCTGGTGTAGCAACTGGTGCAGTTTTGTGTAATAAAGACTTAAGGCCCGTAGCGTATGCTAGTAGACCATTAAATAAAGGAGAATTAATCCCACTATACAGAAGGAACTTACTGCTATAGTCTGGGCAGTCAAGTACTTTAGGCCATACTTGTATGGTAGGTGTTTTACGATAATGACAGACCATAAGCAACTTATTTTTTGTTTGGTATGAAAAATCCCTCTAGCAGGCTGTTGAAGTTCCGTTTAAAATAGTTTATGTGAAAGGGAAAGATAATGCAGTCGCGGATGCATTATCCAGAGTATATGTGACTTCGAGTGAGTTAAAGAGTATGAAGGAGAAGATCTTGGAAGTTAATGTTTTGACTAGGGCGAAAAAAGAGAAGAATGGATGAGGATAGTAAGAATGTATCACAGCCCATTAGTAAACCTACCGACGACGGGCCTGATCAACCTAGAGTCGTGAAGTTACTAAAGAGGCCAAGTGATATCGTGGAAATGATTTTACTTGAAAAGGATGAAGTAGATAAGTATAGAAGAAATAATATGATAAGTGCTGAAGACGAGTGCTTCGCTTATATTCCTAGTAAAATGGTATTGAGTATAAACCTTAGCTTTAGGACACATTTCTCGCGAGTCGAATTTGTGACTAAGTTAGAGAAGTTTAGCAAGAAAATAAAAATAAAGAATTATGCATAATTGAAAATAAATAAAATGAAGATTTTATAATAGGTTTGTGTAGTGAAATACAAACATTAGAAAATTGGACCGGTCCGAGAGTTTGCATATTAAGAGGAATAGAAAGGATAGAAGACGTTAAGGAAAAACAATTTATTCTAAATGACTTTCATTTACTGCCCACTAGTGGACATGCTGGTGTGCGCAGAATGACTAACAACATCAAGAGACGATTTTACTGGCCAGGTCTCGATAAAGATGTTCTCGATTTTGTAAAAAAGTGTTCTACTTTTCAATAGACTAAATATAGTAGGTACACTAAACAACCGATAACAATTACAAATACTGCGTCGTCAGGTTTTGAAAAAATATTTTTAGACCTTGTAGGCCCTTTAGATTGAGATGAAGATGGTAATTGTTACCTTGTTACGATTCAATGTGAGCTAACTAAATTTATTGAAGCATATCCTATTAAAAATAAAGAGGCTGTCACTGTCGCGAAAGCGTTCGTACAAAATTTCATTTTACGTTTTGGAATACCTTAAGTTATTGCTACTGATAGGGGTTCAGAATTTGTTTCATCTACTATGGTCGAAATTTGTAAATTATTAAAAATAGAAAAACTAATGTCCACAGCATACCATCATCAAACAATCGGTTCGTTGCAGAATGCTCATAAGCATTTAGGCGCTTTTCTAAGGACCTATTCAAGCAATAACGGCTATGAATTGTCACATTGGATATCTTTTTTGGTGTTTCAGTTAAGGATGCTAAAAATAATTTAGAAACTAGTAAACAAATTAGGAAATTAGTATACGATAAGAAATGTAATCCTGTTACTTATAATAAGGATGATTTGGTGTTAGTTAGAAGTGAAGGTAGGAAGAAATTAGATGATATGTTTGACGGTCCTTATATTGTTTTGGAGGACATGGATCCCAATGTCAAAATTTTAAAACATACTAAAGTTAAATTGATTCACAAAGATAGAACTAAATTGTACCATAATTAATCTTATACTTTATCTTGATATTTTATCGTAATGTTTTACTGTAATTTCTTATCCGATATTTGTAACAAAAAACCACCAACCAAAACCAAAGAGCTCTGATCTTTTTTTTTCTACCCATGGAGGTGTAGTGTAGTAAGTAATTATTCACTGTGACATCAGTATTGTAGTGTAGTAAGTAAGCGTGCATTAATAAAACAGACGGTAACATGAGCGGATGCGTTTTTATTTAACTCTACACTTCAAAGGCATTTAACCAAATAAAGGTAGCAGAACCAGAAAAGACCGCCATTATTACCCCAATGGGGCTATTCCATTGGAAATACATGGACTACGTAATTCAGGGCAAACATTTCAAAGGTTCATGAACACCCTATTCCGAGATCTGGACTATATATATAATATATGACGGCGCCGCCACCTTGTTTTTAAAGCAACACGTGCAACAGGCTACCCCCACTACTAAAACCCTATAAAAGGCAGCGCTCGATAAAGCAGAGATTCATTCGTTCGAGAGCAGTCGCCCGGTGCACATGTTGCATTGAATTATAATAAAGTATTGTAATTGTGTAAGTGTGATTGGTATTTAAATATATAATAAATTGTGGTAATTAAAGTAAGTAGTAAATTATTATAATAATCAAACTTTATTACTACGAATAAACTCTGTGCTTTGGAAGTTTGCTGTTTTTTTATAAAGAAAAAGTTGGGCCCTACTTCTATATCAGAAGTGGGATAGAATCCACGTGATTCTATCACACGCGCCCACCTAGTATTTGCCTTAAAAAGTGAAAAAGAGTCGGAACTTATGAGGCATACGTTTAGTACGTTGAAAAAGAAAAGTGCGGGTACTTCACACGTCCAATCGGCGCCTTCGAGTGTGACCATCGCGGTGCTGGTGACGGAGATTGAGGTACAAGTATCATCGTAGTGTGTCATGTACACTGTACAGGTACCATTCAGTCCAGTGACGAGAGGTGGTAATTAGTGAAGTGACCTAAAGGCTTGTGAGTGTACACAACGCTATACCGGTAAGGTTGAATCACATTCTTTTATTAAATTTTGATCTTTCATTGAATGATTTTTTTAAATCCTCTACCACGAGCGTTTGACGCGTATAGAAAATTGCCTAAAGATTGATGTTAAGTAGTGGCGTAACGAATGGCTTAATACTGATACTGATAGTTGTAGAATTTATCGCATTTCAAGTGGGAATTCAAATGTTGTCCGTTTCGAACAGATATTGCAAATATTTTGTTTAACCTAATTCAACTACCCTCCATACGCAGAATATGCTAGACGTATTGTATTACGGTTACACATTATTCTTTTTATGAGTAATGAGTAAACGGCAACGGTAGTTATGGGGTACCACGACCCCTAGATTCGCGCAGCTGCTACTAATGTGAATTTAGTGCCTAAACAGCCTGATAATTACTTGATTTCTGTTCTGCGTTCTGGACACCTCGGATCACATTCACTCGCGGGGTTCGAATCGCCAACGAGGGGTGCCTGTGCTGCCACTGCGAGCATCACTAATTGGTGTAGCCTGCGCACTCCTGCTGGAGCCTTGATCGGGGCTTGCCGGTGATGGGTGAATGCTCTTCTGGTGTCTCTGCAATCGACAGCTACGCATCGTGTCGTCGATGCTATGCGGTTAATTAACAGTGCGGTGAGATCTACCCAACATTCTTTATACTTTGATCCCAATGTCCACATTATTGAAACTTGAATATTTAATAGGAATTGCGTACACGTACGTGATGGTTAAATAAGTGGTTGACGAGCGATCACACTTTGACAAAGTTTTAAAGGCAGTTTGGACCTTTGTGCCCATAGAACCCCCGATATTGCAAATGTTTTGTTTTCTGGCAACTACCCTAATTATGAGGATTATTTACGGTCTTCTTTCTTATAATGGCGTAAAAATCGTCTGTGTGCGCCTCCGCAAACATACCATAACGCCACGACAGCCCCAACAGTATAATGAACGCGTTATTATATTGGTCACGCAGATCTCTGTACATCCTCCGCGTAAAACTGATCCAAAAACTTATTATGACTTATTACTATGATTATGCTATCGTTTGCTCTTTCGGTTACGTATAGTGCAGTGACTTTTTGACGAATTGATAACAGCCATGATTAACCCCCAATTAAGAGTATAAGTCACAAACTCCAAGCTCTTACTTGACTCAGTCAAGTTTCTTAAGTAACCGAATGCGTTTAAAAAGTACGTTTGGAGTGTCACAGGTACTAAAGTAAGTAATTTTTTGTTGGGATTTACATAACATAACCTACGGTGTAAACGAGCAACGTGATAACTATATATCGCGTGCTGTAGCGAATTCAAGCGAAGCCTCTGGCATGTTTCAAGTATGGTGAACCATGCCGCATCACCAACCGGTATTTAACCTGTGGCGGCAGCCAAGCGGTTAGCGGCGGCGCATGTGTAGTGCATGCTGAGCGACGCGAGGATATCTGCGTCTTACAATTGCCTCCAGGGACGATGTAGCATAAAGGTTAGATGTATCGTTGTCCTTTTGATTCTGGTGCTGAGTACTCGCTTGTCAAAGATAAAGTAGCGGCTACATTAAGTGGCAACCGATTTAATAATGTTGTTTGAATGGTTGGTCAAATACGAGTATTCAGCACTGAACAAGTTTCATAATGTGTAACGATTAACGATCATTTTCCTGAGCTTTAGAATAGTTGCTTACAGAGTAACTTGAAATTCTAAAGCTATGTTTTGCAGTGAATATGACTGCTAATGACTTTACGCTAATTGTAAATGCAATCTGAATTAAACTTTGCAAAGGTAACCGTATAAGACGTCTAGTGAGGACGTAGTACAGTGTGTGATCAGGTTAAGGAATTAGTAATGATGCCTTTACCATTGCTCTCTGAGCGGTGGAGGTGGCATTCTTAAGCCCGAAAGGTGGTAAAAAGTGGGTAACCGGATTTACCCCAATCGAACTGATGTTCGGCGTCCAGGGCAAGACACTAGAAATCGCAAAAGTGTCCACAAGCTTTGACGAGCCCAGTAGGTTAGACCTCAATACTGCAAGATCTAGTGCATCCAAAAGTTTAAAAAAATCAGCCCAATCGGATATTTTGAGATTTAATAGAGGCAAAGCAAAGATAAAACCTATTGCTGTAGGCGATTTTGTCTTTGTTAGAAGCGAGGAACGACACCAAACGAAACTTGACCTAAAATATAAAGGCCCCTTTAAAGTCACTGCAATTTTAAAAAACGATAGGCACGAATTAAGACATGTCAACGGATCTAATATGACAGATAAGTACGCCCATGAAAATCTCCGCGAAGTTCCTCACGGTTCAGTAGGGTTTCTTGACATATCCTAAAATTATAACTAGGATGACGTGACGGCGTGTACTCATGATAATAATCTTTTTCATGAAATTGATCCCGAAAATAATAATATAACTACAGTGTATATTGATGCAACTGACAACGAGGGTGGCGTACGTGTCGGGTCGTTCGGCTCCCTTTGATATCAATTGATATCATATGGTTGAGGTGGACGATGGCTGGCGCGTGTGTCATGCTCGTGGGTGGGGCCGTTGGTTGGGGCTGGTCGTTTTCGAACTGCTGTTGCTTACATACTCGTATAATAGTAGTTAATAGTTTAGAACAATACGTTGCATTGTCCTCGCATTTAACTTGCGCATATAAGCAATGTAACCAGAGATTTGTAAAAGACATGTTGAAAAAGAGTGTCCTTGGAGTTTCTTGCCTGTTCTTCTCCACTGGATCTATGAGTTGGAACGGGCAACTGGCTTCGTGACTGACTTAGTCTGACTACTACTCCTGACAATTAAAAAATGCCGTTAGTAATTCGATTGACGTAAATGATTTTGATTGATTGAAACATGTCTCCTGGTAGCGATACTTTGTCTGTTGACTCAAGTACTTTAAGTGTAGATAGTGAATACAGAGAGAGTTTTCGAAACTTTCGCACTAACTCCGAGGGATGTTCAGAATCAGATTTGCCGCACTCGGTTCATGTTATAACGAACGCCATTGTACATAAGACTGACCGGCAATAGTCAAGTTAAAGATATAAAGTAAAAAAATTATAGTAACATAATAATAATAATCAATAAAAAAAGAAAAAAAAGAAAAAAAAAAAGAAAAAGGAGAGTAAAAAAAAGTCATTGAAGGGAATAATCCGGGCCGCTGACTCTGCTACAGGGAATTTCTTCCGGTCTAGCAATTAGCTAAAGGGGCATGTGCCCGGTCTAGCATAATCAGCTAAAGGGGCTTGTGCCCGGTCTAGCACAATCAGCTAAAGGGGCCTGTGCCCGGTCTAGCAAAATCAGCTAAAGGGGCCTGTGCCCGGACTAGCGCGATCCGGTCTAGCTTGAACTGCAGGGATAATAATCCGGTCCAGTTTAAGCTAAAGGGGTCAACACCTTCTTTTAGTGGGTAAATGAATAGATGGCTAAGATTTATTAAAAATAAGGAGCATGTTTAGTTGGCTAAGACGTATGTCAGGATGAACGAACATGTTTGTTTTTAAAGCAACACGTGCAACAGGCTACCCCCACTACTACTAAAAGGCAGCGCTCGACAAAGCGGAGATTCATTCGTTCGAGAGCAGTCGCCCGGTGCACATGTTGCATTGAATTATAATAAAGTATTGTAATTGTGTAAGTGTGTGGTAATTAAAGTGAGTAATAAATTATTATAATAATCAAACTTTATTACTACGAATAAACTCTGTGCTTTGGAAGTTTGCTGTTTTTTTATAAAGAAAATGTTGGGCCCTACTCCTATATATACATCTTTGTAGACGATATCCTCATTGCCAGCCAGAGCATTGAAGAACATTACACGCATCTAGAGGAAGTATTCACTCGTTTAAACAAGGACGGGATCTCAATCAACGCAAGCAAGTGCGAATTCGTAAAGACAGAACTAGATTTCCTAGGTTATCATATAACGAGCCAAGGAATGACCCCAACGTCAAAAAAAAATCAAGCAATAAACGAATATTCAAACCAAAGGTAGTAAAGGAGCTACGTCGCTTTTTGGGAATGATTAACTTCTACAGAAATAGCATCCCAAAATCCGCAAGACACCAAGGTCCGCTCAACAAATACCAAAGAAACTCAAAAAAGAACGACAACACACTCATAGAGTGGAATGAAGAAGCAAATAATGCATTTGAAGCCTGTAAACAGGATATACGAGACGTCACGACTCTAGCGTTCCCTGAAACGAACGCACCGCTAGCCATCATGACGGATGCTAGTTTAAAATGCGTAGGCGTATATCGTTCTTCTCAAAAGGGTTAAGCGAAGCACGAACGAAATACTCTACATATGATCGCGAATTACTGGGAATATATATGGCGATAAAACATTTTAGACGACTGATAGAAGGTCGAAACTTTTCTATTTACACGGACCACAAACCACTGACGCACGCATTCGACAAGAAGGCAACAATGGATGAGTCCCCTAGAAGAATAAGATACCTAGAATATATTGCACAATTTTGCACAGAAATAAAGCACATAAACCGCCTCGAAAACGTAGTCGCGGATGCACTATCACGGGTCATAGAAACGATATCATTACCTCGAATTATCGATGGTCAGGAATTAAGAAAGATACAAGAAAATGACGCTGAATTACAAAAATTGAATAAGTCTCTGAAAATGGCACTAGTACCAGTAGAAAATGAAAAAATTAAGATATATTGCTACATCTCCAATGGAAAGCAACGCCCGTACCTACCATACCAATATAGAAGGCAAAAATTTGACAGTTTTCACAACATGAGCCACTCTGGTAGAAATACAACAAAGAAACTAATTACGTCACATTACATATGGACAAACATGCACAAGGATATTTATGAGATGTGTAAGACGTGCATACAATGCCAACGATAAAAAATACAGCGTCACACAGTATCACCGCTGGGAAAATTTATGCCCGCAGAACGATTTAGCCATATTCACATTGACATTGTGGGACCCCTCTCGACTTCACAAAATAAGAGGTACATAGTAACCATGATTGACCGATGCACATCATGGCCGGAAGCGTTCCCTATCAAGGATATATCAGCAGAAACGATTGCGAAAACAGTATACGAAGGATGGATTACACGATTCGGATGCCCAAACTACATTACAACGGACCAAGGATGACAATTTAAGTCAGACCTATTCCGAAGCCTAACCAAATCCATGGGAATAGCAAAAATCCGTACCACGCCATATCATCCTCAAGCAAATGCAAAAGTAGAGAGACTGCATAGAACTATGAAAGCAGCACTGATGGCAAGAGGAAACACAGTAAATTGGACACAAGAACTAGCATCGGTATTATTTGGATTGCGTACCAGTTTTCGACAAGACACTAGATACTCAGTAGCCGAACTAGTCTACGGAACAACAATAAAGTTGCCAGCAGCATTCGTTGAGAAAGGCACCGAAAACACATACCCGGAATTGATAAAGAACATACAGGAAGATATTACTCACATGACATCAATCCCACAAAGACAAATCTCAAATAAGAGCATATTCGTACATCCACGCTTAGCTAATTGCACACATGTATTCGTACGCTGTGATAAACTGCGCCCAACATTGACACCACCCTATGACGGACCGTTCCAAGTGATAAAACATGACAACAAAGTATTCACGATATAGCGAAACGGCAAGGAAACAAACGTGTCAATAGATAGACTGAAAACAGCATTGTTGATTAGCGAGGAAGATAAGAAAAAACCCGAAGATCAAGATAAAACAGACAAGAACTTAAACATAAAAATCACACGTTCCGGACGAAGACCACGCCCCACCGTTCGTTTTAAAATATAATATAAAAGGGCGATAGAAAAACGGAACATCAGTCACACATTAATTAGCACCAACGAAAACATGGGAAAGAGCGCCATTCACCAAAAACCGCAGAAAATTTCAAAGGGGGGAATTCTATGGCAGTCATGAGTAAGCGGCGTGATATCTACAAGGAAGTAACCACTCACGTACAAACAAATAAGAGATCACGTCCACTGCCATAACAACAAATAAAGGCGTCAGCAGAATACAGTTACAGGCGCAAACCCCTCTGTCAAGTTAATGTAAATAACTAGTATATAAGTCACTGTAAATAAATCAATTCATAAATATTCGAGAGTCACAGAAGTCTTTCAATACCTCCGCAAAAAGCACATTACAAGGTTAAATAATAATAGCCGGGGCAGTCTAGGATGGGTGACACATTGACGCACGTTATCACAGATTACTAAGTAGTTATGACGTTATACCGTCGGTTCCGGGTGCCATTAACATCTGTGGCATTCGTTACGGGTAGTTGGAGCCCTAAAAAGTCTGACAACCTGGTCTAACTACATAACTTCGATATCGCCTAGTACTTGGGTTGTGGAGGTCTGATGGAAGTCGCTTTACGTAAAATATTGGTAATATAAGGTAATAATAATTGTTTTAACAAACTTACATTGATTAATTCAGCTTTAAATATCATTTTTGAGAAAATCTATTATCATAAAGATATACACACTAGGTATATTATCAGGCTTCGCGTTTATAAATCCTTTATCACACATTCACTCAATAAAATTTGTTATAAACAAATAATTTTATTTGCAGTAATAATGTAAAACCCGTCGACTTGATTGACGATTGACTTTAGCATTATGACGTCACAAATAAGGCGACAGCGATGGGGCGTTTTCAATTGTTTTTGTTTGAACTATCTAAATAATTTACGCACGCACGCACGCACGCACGCACGCACGCACGCACGCACGCACACACGCACGCACGCACGCACGCACGCACGCCCGCACGCACGCGCTATATATAGGAGTACCTGTTATTTTATCTGTCTTTGGTACAGGTAGGTACATGTGAATCCTGTAGGCATTTAGTGTAGTACACATACATATATATGGCGGTTGTAGTCGCATATTATCTAAGTAGTGCATAATGCTCGTGTCGGAGAAATCGCGTGACATGTTGGCATCGTTTCTGGTGAGAATTTATTTCTATCTAGCGATTAGTCGTGTGACTCGCACTGACACATGGCATGTGGTGGAGCGACGCGTCACCGCCGACGGCGACGGTTGGAAACGTCTCGCTTACAATGCGATGAGAACATTATAGCATGTGTGCGCGCGCCCCTACGGACCGCCACGTCGGTCATCACGTTGCGCATGATTTAGGGCGCGCGGAATAACGGCGCGGGCGCACTACATGTCAGTCCGCGGAATGATTTGTGTTTGTGTGCGATACTTGTTCTTGACCGTCTTGACGTCCGTCCGTCTGAACGCCTGCGCCGCACCGTTCGTCTCCACCCACAAAACCTCTCAATTAGGTCATTTGAAACTCGAAAGAGTAATTAGAAGTATAGTAAACTAAAGTATTAGTCATTACAAAATTAGTTAATTATAAAGCGCCCGCGCCTCAGATAGTCTAACGTTTTTTTCGTCTGACATTAATATTGTTTTTGAGTGGTAAATTATAAACAAATGCTTTGAAATAAACTATTAATGCTAAGTAAACCTTACCAGTTAAACAACTGTTAAATGACTCGGACTGTGCAGTGTGTATTTTTAGTGTAATTAGCTTATAAACAATATATAAATTATAATTCTACCGACTATAACATTGCGTGCAAAGTGATGTGTTCGAACGCGTAAGCGACGCCATATACCGCGAACATACGATCTTTTTCTCGCGATTGCGCTACATATCGAAGAGGAGACAACTGATATATTCGTTAACATTATTCGGCACTATAAACTTCACAATTTGTAATACAAATACATATCAGGTATGTCAACCTTTAAAAGTACAAGGGCTGGAAAATCTCCTACGCCCCTATGGGGATGCTGTAGTCGAAAACTTGTCGGGAATAAACACGCCAAATGTAACAAATGTATGAAAATGTATCACTATGCCTGTCTGTCTTTTATCGAAAGTTATGTTTTACCTGCTACCTGGCTGTGCGCCGATTGTTCAAATGATGATTCAAAACGTATGAGTGCTGATAATACACCGTCGCGTAACATCTCGACCACCAGAGGCAATAAAAAACCACTTTTGAACTCGCTATCTCAAGTGCCCTCATATTTGAATATATCCTCGGAAGATGTTCGTCTGATAATACGGGAAACCATGAATAACGAACTTAAGGAACAGCTATTTATATTTAGTGACAATCTTAATAGTAATTTGAGCAGAGAATTGCATCCGATTAAAACACAAATGGAACAAATGAATGATTCAATGAATTATATGAACAGTCAGTATGAAGACCTTCTTAAGGAGTTTATAACTTGCAAGGAAGCACTGAAAGAACTATAGGTGGAAAACTCTAGTATGAAAAATACAATAACAGATTTAAATGCGCGACTAAATCAACTAGAACAACAAACCCGCTCAAACAATATTGAAATTCAATGTTTGCCATAAAAAAAAGCAGAAAAATCTTCTCGAAGTTGTAACTGAGCTATCAAAAGTTGTTGGATGTAATATTGAGCCCCGAGACATTATGCATTGCACTAGGGTGGCCAAGCTCAACCCCGAAAATCCCCGCCCGAGATCAATAGTGGTCCAGCTCGCCTCTCCGCGCATACGGGATCAGCTCCTCGCATACGGATACTCAGGACCTAAAACTCCAATTTTTGTCACTGAACACCTGTCTGCAAGTAATAGGGCTTTACACACCGCAGCAAGAATTAAGGCCAAGGAGATTGGTTACCAATACGTCTGGGTTCGAGGAGGTCGGATATACATGAGGAAGGCTCAGGAAAGTGAACATATCCTAAATAGAAATATGGACACCCTAAATAAATTAAACAACTAATGTAACTTTCTTTCTATATATAGTAATATTTTTGCTTCTGTTTTTATTGTTTACATGAATAAAATTCAACACATTAAAATTATATTACCAAAATACTCGAGGCTTACGTACAAAGACACATGAATTTTATCAGCAATTATCTTGTGAAACATACGACATTGTAATTTTAACAGAGACATGGTTGAACAGTTCTGTCCTGAGCGCGGAGCTGTTTGATGATAGATATTTAGTGTATAGAAGAGACAGAGATGGTAGGAAAAGGGATGGGGTGGAGTACTGATAGCTGTGTTAAAGAAAATAAAGTCAAAACGTATGTTGCAATGGGAAAGTCAATGCGAAGATCTCTGGGTCACGGTTGATGTACCTATTGCAAAGTCAATACGTCAAATAGCTCTGTGCGCAGTTTACCTACCACCGCCGGTGATTCGTTTAACTTTAGAACACTTTCTAGACCGTCGTAACACTATATTTGAACAATCAAACCGGTATACATGTGTAGTGGGTGATTTTAATTTGGGTTGTATTAACTGGAACTTGGTAAGCGACTCAGATAATACGTATACACCACCAGGCATCAGTCACTTATTGATTGACTTTACTCATATCAATAGACTCCAGCAACTTAATGATATTACTAATAATTCTGGGCGTATTCTAGATCTAGTCTTGAGTAACTTACCTTCTAATACTGTGTGTGCTGCTCCAAACCCTTTAAGTGTTGTCGATATTTTACACCCCCCTATTGAAATTTACATTAAATCGGTTGTTGACGCTAGACTTCCCTATAACAATAGCACTCCAAAACCTAATTTTTTTAGACTCAATTATGAAAGCATTCGTATACACCTAGAGTCTGTTAACTGGCAATATAAATTTGAAGGATTGACAGATGTAAATGAAATGATCAGTGTATTTTATGAAGTCATTGAAGGCATTATTAATACCCATATATCAACCAAAAGCGCACCCAAAATTAAATTTCCTGTTTGGTTCAACAAAAATTTGATAAGAATGCTGAAAGAAAAGGAAAAGGTGAGAAAACGTTACAAAGTCTACAAAAATCCTATGGATGCGCTAAAACTAAAAGTGCTAAGTAAACGTTATTCAACAGTGTCAGCTGACTGTTATAATAATTATATCAAAAATATAGAAAGAGAAATAATTGAAGATCCAAAAAAATTCTGGCGCTATATTAAAGCTAAACGAGGCGGCACTAGCTCGAAAGAAACTCGAACTAGAAATTTGTGAAATGTTTGAGACTCATTTTTATTCTTCCTTTAATGAACGTCAAACAGCACAATGTACCCCAAGCTCAGATAACTTAAAAAACATTAAAAACAATAGTTTGCTTTTGACGGTTCATGTCATTGAACGAGAGACCATATTAAATAAGCTTAAATCTCTGGATCATCGAAAAGGTGCCGGCCCTGATGGGATTCCTTCAATCTTCTTAATTAATTGCGCTGCTTATCTAGCTTTTCCTCTATCGATAATTTACAATAAATCTCTTACTACCGGTATTTTTCCAGATATATGGAAAAAAGCTAAGGTCGTACCCATCCATAAATCCAACGATATCGATCAGGTAGCTAACTACAGACCCATCTCTATTTTATCCACCCTAGCTAAAGTGTTTGAATCACTGATTTGCCCATACATACAATCACATTTAGCACTATATTTAAGCAATTCTCAACACGGCTTTGTAGGAGCCAGATCTACTTGCACAAATCTGGTGACATTTACCAAGACGTTGATGGAAGCTGTGGACTGCGGCGAGGAAGGGGACGTCATTTATACCGATTTTTCCAAAGCCTTCGATCGAGTGCCGCATTCTATCCTTTTAGAAAAGTTATCAGTATACGGCATCACCTTTACTCTCCTCAATTGGCTAAAATCCTACCTTGATAATCGTTTGTTCTTTGTGGCAGTTAACGGTTTCCAATCTAGCGTATACAAAATTACATCTGGGGTCCCACAAGGCTCCCACGTTGGTCCTATTTTATTCAACTATTTCGTTAACGATATTCCTTGCAGCTTTAATTTCTCTGAGATTTTCAAGTACGCAGACGATCTTAAATTCTGTAGAGTTGTAAAAACAAACGATGACATAGAACTGCTTCAGAAAGACATTGACGCGTTGGTGGAATGGTGCAACATTAATGACATGATCTTGAATATCAATAAATGTTATCACATGAAATTTTCTAGAAGATTGAACTCTCTGAAATTTATTTATCGTATTGGCCAAGATACTATACGAGTACAAAGCGTGAACGAAATCAGGGACTTAGGTGTTATTTTTGACTGTAAGCTCACCTTCGTACCACACGTAGAAACTATATTGAAAAAAGCATCAAGAATGCTGGGTTTCGTCTTAAGAAATGCAGTTAGGTTTCGATGTAACAAGACTAAGATTCTTCTATACAACTGCCTTGTACGTGGAATTTTGGAATACTGGAGCCCCGTATGGAGACCACACTATGCGACACACAAATTTAGACTACAGCGTATACAGAAAAGGTTTCTTTGGCACCTAGCATTTGCCTCTGGTATAGCTAAAAAGAAAAAATCATATGAAGTGAGATTGACACACTTCAAGTTAGTCACACTAGAAAAACGAAGGAATATAATAGATTCCATATTTCTATATAAGCTGCTGAGACATAAGGTAGATTGCCCACAACTTTTAGGCAAAATTAAATTCCAGGCTCCAGCTAGATATCCTGGTTTTCCCATCACCCCCCTGCATCCTCCGCTCCGCAGAAGTGTTCTAGGTGCAAACTAAACCATTCCACGACTTTGCAAACTGCTCAACAGTTACAGCGACCTGGTCGATATACACACTGACTCGCTTAACAAGTTCCGGAATACCATACAAAATATTTTATAAAAGGTTTTTTTACTTTCTATCTGTTTTTATCATAACTTACTTGAATTGTACACACTTAGCATAAGCACATAATAATTATTGTTTATAATGCATGTGGTGCTTACCTATAAGTAATTGTAACACTATGCCACTTTACACCAATGCAAAATGTTTTTTGACTGTTCTACAGCGTATACAATTGTTGGTGAGCCAATAAATAAATAAATAAAAATAAATAAAGTACCTCTGATTTTATCTCATACTGTGTACAGTTAGTACATTTGAGAATATTTGTTGTTGAGGGCGGATAAGAAAAGACACAGTTTTGCACTAAATTAAATGTTTTGTATAAAAAAGGAACAAAATAAAAACTAGCTATTTCCTCTCTTAAGTTTGTTGTCGCTAAGAACTCAGTCCGCGCACTGGCTTGTATTAAATATTAGTATAGGTATGTATTAGTATTGTAAGTGACGCGCTCCAGGTGGGAACTCCAGCGCCAGCAAATAATTTGTATGTACTCGTATGTACAGCTTATGTTAAAACTGTACATACTGCCTAAAACAGTGTGGTTTCTCTATTGTTGTCGGTCGTATTACGTGTTGTCGGACGGCGGTGTTCGCAAATATGGTACGTGCGCGTTGTTCAAATAGACTATTCGAATAACATTTTCTCAATCTTTCTGTTTTAAATATTTGAGAAGAAAGTTGGAGGTCCTTAGCTTTCCCCGGGCGTCAGCGCAACACACGCATCACAAGTCCGCCGTTGCCCTCGCTCTCTCGCTTCGCGCGGAACATTACTCAGTAAGTAGGTACGGTCAAGGGCGCCACGCGGCGTGAGGCGTGACGCCCTCATAACGGTGCGGTGTTAGCGGTACAACTGGGGGAATGGCGAACGTCGCTTCAAGGAACAATATTACGCTTGGAGTTTCTTGCCTGTTCTTCTCCATAGGATCTACGTATTGGAACAGGCAACTAGCTTCACGACTGACTTAGTCTGACTGACTCCTACTCCTGACAATTAAAAAATAACTATTCGTAGATCAGCGCAATTAATGAAAAGTAAACAGAAACACTATTCGTTCCTAAAATTTTCGATATGAGGTATACCCTATCTAACAAAAAAAAAATCAAAATCGGTTCATAAATAACATAGTGAGGGCTGAACAGACATAAAAAAAAAAAAATATATTATACGGTCGAATTGAGAACCTCCTTTTTTTCGTCGGTTAAAAAGATAAAATATTGTCTTGTATAATAAGATATTGTTATGATGGATGGCCTGAAAAAAAATTACTTAATTTGGAAATGAACCCATACTACATACGACGCAAAGAAATTAGTATTGATAGAGATTGCGTGCTATGGGGACATAGAATCATTATACCAACCTCTTTAAGGGACTGTGTCCTAGAGGAGTTACATAAAAGCCATTTTGGCAGTACCAGGATGGTGGAAATGGCAAGGCTATACTTTTGGTGGCCTAATCTCAATAAAGAAATTGAAGAATTAACTTCAACTTCTATTTCATGTCTTAACTATAGACATAGACCACCAAAAATTACTCTTAAAACTTGGCCTGTGCCTCCCTCACCTTGGTATCGCATTCATGCTGATTTTTTGGGTCCATTTTATGGTAAGATGTTTCCTTGATGATTATAAGCTTGACATCTATATCACATTATGGAACGCAATAAATGTATTGAGTATTGAGTAATAATTGTTGATAGTTTTAGTAAGTGGGCTGAAGTTTTTCTGATGACTAATATTGGAAGTGGTCTTACAATAGTTAAATTTAGAGAATTAATTTTGCGCTTTGGTTTCCCTATTCATTTAGTAACTGATAATGGTACAGCTTTTACAAGTCATAAATTAAAAAATTTTTGTCAATCCATAAGTTTGAAACACACTTTTACACCACCTCACCACCCTGCAACTAATGGGTCTGCAGAACGGGTTGTTGAGACATTCAAATCAAATATAACAAAAATAGTGGAAAGTGGACAGTCGCTTAACTATAATAATAATAATTTATTAATATATAATATTAGTGCAGTGCATACATACATATTATCACAACAATATATTACTTAGAAACTAATGCAGTCGGGCTCTGGCACCCGTAGTAAGATTTAACTTGTGTCACGGGTACCGGTTCCTCTCTCAGTGATGACTGATGACTCTCAATGATGATAAGACGTGTATGTACGTGTGCGCGTAAGTGTGTGTGTGTGTGTGTGTGCGTGTGAGTGTGTGGGTGTGAGTGTGTGTGGGTATGAGTGTGTGTGTGTATACTGTTTGCATGCATCTTTTCGGTATGGCTATTATAGCACACAACCGCAGTGTTATAGAACAGTGAGTCTGATCAATGCCTCTGTTTCATCGTAATCCTGTTCAAGTAGCCAGTTCACTACTTTGGTTTTACATTCTCTTTTAGTAAGGTGATGAATCTAGCAATGTTTGTTTAAGGTGTTATATAGATGACCTGCAATGACACGAAAGTGTCTCTATGCAATAAGTATATTTTTGTCAGACTATCGTTCCACTCCACACAAATTTACCGGTGCATCCCCAGCAAGACTGATGTTGGGGAGGGAAATACGAAACAGATTTTCACTTCTAAGGCCAATTCCAATATTCCAAGATTTGTTAGAGAAACAAAATAAAAGTGAAGAGCTTCATGACAGAAAAGTCAACTTTTGTATTGGGGATAAAGTTATGACAAGGGATTATAGAAAGGGTTGCAAGCCCTGGGTTCTAGGTACCATTTTATAATGTAGGGAAGACTGTGAGAGATCGATATATCTCTCTCTCCCTCTTGCTCGCCGGCCATGGTGAGTGTCACACCACAATTTGTAGCTCCGCAGTTTTTTAATTAATAAAATAGTTACAAGTTACAATTACAGTGTTTTTCCTGTTCCACATGATTAATGAACCCAAAATATAACACTACTGAAATAAATTCTCTGATATTGTAAATAATGTTTACCCTGTAGAAGTGTACACATTATTTACATGAGTTTCAAATCTAAGTTAAAGGGGTTAGTTGAAGATGAGTGGTGGGAAGTGCGATGACCGAGGCGAGTGGAGTGAGGCCGTGCTACCGCATACACAACTGTGGGTCGTTGTCGACTTTCATAACGCACGCGGATGGTTTCACCGCCGCGCCGACATTATGTAAATGGAGTAATAGAGCCGTCATTAATTTGTTACAGACGAGTACAGTACGCGCGCTCACCGCCACACAAGGTGGACACGCGGGGAAAGCGTGTTCCGGTGTTACACTTACATCAAACTATACAAACTGACCGGCGCCTTGATATGTACGAGTATAGGGTTCAGAATCCACAAATTACTAGCAGAAATAAGAGACGTTTTTCCGAGCCGCTTTCTTGCCACCTTACTTAAATAATATAATCAATACAAATAAATAAAATTGAAGTGTCTGTTTGTAATGTCAAAATAACAGTTTTTAAGCTCATGCAGCTATTTGCACGATACCTAAGCCTTAAAATCAGTTTTCAAAAATGTTGTCTGCCAGTCTGTCTGCTTGTTCCGGATAATCTCCGGTACGGGTTGACCGATTTCCACGGGACTTTCACTGGCAGATAGCTGGTGTTATGAGGAGTAACTTAGGCTACTTTTATTTTGCAAAAAGAATTAGAGTTTCGCGCAAAATTATATAAATATGTACGCGTGAGTGAAGCCGTGCGGGAACTGCTAGTCCCACATAAATGAGCAGCTTCACGACGTTTAGTATATTGCACCGCAGCTGAGGCAGCAGGTGCTGTGCGGTAAATGTTCTTTGCGCCCGAATGTAGGCGGGCTGAGCTAAGTGTTTCATCACCACGAGGTTTGTAAACACAAGTGCACTGAGCGCCCCTGCGACGCGAAGGTCCTACTTTCGGTATATTGCGTATTTGGACAAGTGCAACCTCGTTCAGCTGCGCAATGTTTGTGTCGCTTCGGGTATGAAAGAGGCGGACGAACAACGCGCGTCAGCTCCAACTAACACGTAGCTCTGTACGTTTCGCTAATTGCCGCAATTCAAAGTGATGAAATGGTCAGAAGAATCGGCAGAAGTATTACGTACCTATCACTATAATTAGAGGGCGAAGAGGGGTCGGTGCAGACACACCGTCACAATTGAATATTGTGTTTACTCGCCTATTGATTCATAATAAAAAGCAATTAGACTGTAAACTAATTATTCGTATATTGGAGATAATAAACGTGACATTGTAAGGCGGCGCCCGACACAAGTGCTATCGCCGGTGGTAAGATCCGAGTGTCTGGCGTTTCTACCTGTTGGCCCCTCCTCATCGCCCCTCTCCTCGTCTCGCTGCCCCCGCGCGCCGTACGTTCAGGAACGCGTACACATGTGTAAATATTTTATGTTCATATCTATACTAATACAACAAACAGTATTTTGTTTGATTGTTTGTTTAAACGCACTTATCTCTGCAACTACCGGTAGTATTGGATAGAGTATTAATTTAGGTAGTGGTAGACTGCGGGGACCGGCTGTAGTTAGTGCGCGGCTGCGCGACCTCGTACAGCACGTGTGAGTGCCGACAGAGCTTCAGCGCCATCCAGCTTCCTACTGTCACACTATTACCTATTTCTGATATTCTTTTTTTTTTTTTTTTTTTTTTTTTTGTGCGTGTGGAAACCCCCTCGGGCCGTCACCCCACCGGGGTTTACGATGGGGCGGTGTGTCGGAATCGAACCGACTAAAACCACACGGTGTGCCGTACTGCGCCTTAAATAGGAGGGATCCGGGAACAGCTTTTATTAAGACATCCGGAACCCTCCTGGCGCCTGCCCGCAAAAGCGCGGGCACCACCTTCGGGTAAAAACCTCTCATTTAGGCGACGTCCAGGCACACGCGGACGCCGCCTCCTCGCGGGGGGCCACTATAGCGGGTGAAGGGGAAAACCCGTCCCGTCCACCCGCGGCCACACTCAGGGCGGCATGAGGCGCTGGTAAGCGCGCCTCCGCCGCCCGGTTCGCCGGCGGCGAATTAGGTCCGAGTGGAGGTCGTCCTCCCGGACCCTTTCCGCCGCCTCCTTCTGCGAGATGACTTCCTCACAGAAGGTTGCGACCGCGGTAAAATTCCTGTCGCTACCGGCCATGGAGCGAATGACAGCCGGTAGCGACAGATCCACTCCGATGACTGCAGTGAGGGCCCGACGCTGCGTCGCCCAACTGGGGCAAACCGCCAGCGTGTGCTGAGCCGAGTCCTCACTGCAGTCGCAGTGGTGACAGGCGGGACTCAATTCCCTCCTAGCGACCGAGTGCAGGTACTTCCCGAAGCAGCCGTGCCCGGAAAGAACCTGCGTCAGTCGGAAGGAAAGGGTCCCGTGCTGCCGCCCTGCCCACTCGACGATGACCGGCTGGAGCGCCTCCACGGCGGCAAAGCCAGCACGTGGAGCCTCCAGCCGGGACGACCAACGAGCCATGGTGGCTCGGCGAGCGGCCTCACGCCATTCGCGTACCTCTTCGGGCGGGGGCCGACTGCCGCTTCCCGCCCGGAACTCAGCCGTTCGCCGATATACTTCGGCGAGCACTTCCGCCTCCAAATCCCACGGGGGAGTCCCGGCCAACGCGCACGCCGCCTCCGTTGACACGGTGCGGTATCCGCGTATGGCTCTAACCGCCATCACCCTCTGAGGGCGCCAGAGGCGCGCCCTATTCTGGGCGGTCAGAGCCCCCGCCCACACCGGTGCACCGTACAGTGCCATTGACCGGACAACCCCCGCGTACAGCTGTCTCGTAGCGACGCTGGGTCCACCCAAATTGGGCAAGAGTCGCCCAAGGGCGGACGCAGCGCCGACCAGCCTTGGAGCAAGCTGCAGGAAGTGCTCGTCGAAGCGCCACCTACCGTCGAGGATCAGGCCCAGATATTTTATGTGGGCCTGAACCGGTACGAGGACCGAGTTGACCTCGATAGAGGCGCCAGGGGGTGGACCACGACGGGGCCCATGAAATAACAGGGCCTCCGTCTTATCCAGGGCCACCCGCAAACCCAGCGCCTCGATGCGCCCGACCACCAGAGAGACTCCCCTGGTGGCCAGGCACGCCGCCTCCTGAAAGTTAACCCCCCGGGCTGTGACCAAAGTGTCATCGGCGTAACAGATTACGCCGAGCCCGGGGGGGAAGTCGCCTCGAAGGGCCCAGTCGTACCCCATGTTCCACAGGAGTGGTCCAAGGACAGACCCCTGCGGAACACCGCACGACATGGGCCGACAACTCAAAACTCCATCTCGGTCCTCGTACATGACGGTACGCTCCTCTAAATAGTCTGCCACTAGCCGCCTCAGGTACCCTGGCACTCCGTGATAGTGGAGTGCTTCCCTGATGCAGCTAAATGGCAGACTGTTGAACGCGTTGGCGATGTCCAGCGACACCGCCAACAGCACGCCGCCACAGCTCACTACCTCTTCGGTCACGGCCCTCAGGCGCAACATAGCACCGACCGTCGAACGCCCCGCTCGAAAACCGAATTGGGCGTCCGACAAATCGGGGCCGACCTCGCACAGGTGCCGGACGATGCGGGCAGAGAGAACCCTCTCAAACAATTTACCCGCCTCATCCAGCAACACGATGGGCCTGTAGGCCGCAACCGAGTCGGTAGGCCGTCCCGGCTTCCTTAAAAGGACCAGCTTCCCGCTCTTCCAGCAGTCAGGGAAGCGCCCGGACGCCAAGCAAGCGTCGAACACCTCCCTGAGGCGGTCGGACATGTGGTCGAGGGCGAGGGCCAACACTCGGGCAGGGATCCCGTCTGGCCCGGGGGCGGTGTTCTTGGAACGGATCCGTAGAACAACCGCCCCTACCTCCGCCTCCGTGACGGGCGGAACACCATCCTCCTCGTTCTCCCCGTCGTCTCCGGCCAAGGGGGCCATCGACGGGGGTGTGTGTTCCGCCCGTTGCGGGAAAAGGCCCTCAACCACTTCCTGCAGGAAGCTGGGCTGGAGAGTCTCCGTAAGGGGGGGGCCCGACGCGCGGAGCTTACGTTGCGCCGCGCGATATGGGCGACCCCAGGGGTCACGATCGAAGCCCTCCAGCATCTCCTTTCTCTTCTCCTCTTTGGCGCGGCTAATGGCCAGCTTCAGAGTTTTCCGCGCTTCTCGGTACTCCTCATGAAGCTGGTCCTCTTCAGCCTCCTCGTGGTGACGACGCCGGCTGCGGGTGTAGGACCTCCGGGCACGAGTACAGGCCGCACGGAGGTCCGCCAACTCCTGGGACCACCAGTAGACCTCCTTCCTTGGAGGCCGACGACCTCGGATGCGGGGCATGGCCGCATCGCAAATCTGCGTAATCGCATCGCGAAAGCGGCCTGCCCCCATGTCTACCTCCTCAGTCAGAGGCTGCGGAGACAGCCATGAGTAAATGATGGCTGCCTCCTCCAGTAGGTCCCTATCCAACTTGGTAATAGCCCACCGCGGGAAGCGGGAAGAACGCCGCGCCGTGTGACCCCTTCTGGGGTCCTGGGTCCGGGAGAGCTCAAATCGGATATAGAGGTGATCCGAGAGCGTCTCAACCTCTTCCAGGACACGCCAGTTCCTTACTCGTGCGGCGAGAGCAGGGGTAGCGAACGAAAGGTCCACTATCGACCCCCCCTGCTGTCGCACGCACGTGTTGGTGGAGCCTCTGTTTAGGAGACAGAGGCCCACCGATGCCGCCCACTCCTCCACGGCATCGCCCCGTGCGTCCGTCCTGGGGGAACCCCACGCAACGGACTTTGCGTTGAAGTCCCCCAGCACTAGGACGTGCCCAGACGCTAGTCGCCGCATCGAGGTCTCCAAGTTGTTGAGGAAAACCTCGAAGTCGCTCAGACTCCGGTTGGGGGAGAAGTAGATACCATATATGGTGATCCCCCCCCATTCGGCGGCAACATATCCATTACCCTTGTCTCTTAGCGACAAGGGCGGGGAATGAGCCGCCGTGGAGCCGACAACTGCCACGGAGCCGTCCCGGTCACCCATCCAGTTGGGACGGGGAGGAACGTAATAGGGCTCCGCAGCTACGGCTATACCGACCGACCACTCCGCCATGGTTTGCAAGAAAAGATCTTGCGCACCGGCAGAGTGGTTGAGATTCGTCTGGACGAGGAGGCTGGAGACTTGGTCCATTTATTGGATCGCCTCTACAGCCACCTCCATGGGCGACGACGCCGACGCACGACTGACATCGGAGGTAGCCTGGGTCGACTGGCTAGCCCCCGATGTTTTCTGAGAAGCGCGGGGAGGCTTGCAGCCCCCCTGCCCCATCTGGTGATTGGCGGGCAGATTACCCGCCGCACACGCTGGGCAGTGAGGGGCGGCGGAACATTCCGCCGCCTTGTGCCCCGGTTGACCGCAGCGAAAACATAATCCGCTGCAGTCAAAACAACTCGAACACTTGACGCGGGTGTGTCCCGACCCTAGGCATTTGAAACACCTCATCGGTCTCGCCGTCAGAACTGTGACTCTGGCGTTCACGAAACCGATGAGGACCTTGCCGGCATCGCCCAAAACTTTGGCCGACGCGACGGGACAGCTGACCCATACCGCGCCAAGGCCCCCTGGACCGGGGCGGATGGTACCGACTCTGATGCTGTCCGCGTTGCATCCCGTCTTCTCCTGAACGGCAACGCGGACATCTTCCACCGTCACAGAGTCGTCCAGGCCCGAAATGCGCAGTTCTGCGCACTTGGTGGGCCTGGCGATCTTAACACCATCCGTCGTTGCAAAAATACCCCGCAGCTTCTCAGCGAAAGTGTCAGCCGTCTTTGCGCCTTCAGCCCCGGGGAACTCTAAAACTCGAGCTCCAGTCTGGGCGAGTCGCATCTTCACGCCTACAGTCCCGAACTCTCCGGCGAGGCTGTCTCGGGCCTTTTTGAATACGGCCGCGTATGACAGCCCACCGTCTGTCGCCTCCGGCGACACAGTGATCACCACAGCCGCTGTTCTAGGCGGTTGCAGTTTTCGTGCCTTCTTCGTGGTGGCCACTACCACCGACGGCGACTGCGGTGTAGAGGCCGCCTTCTTGGCAGCCTTCTTACCCCGCTTTCGGGACTTCTTACCCCCCGCGACCACTTCCCAACCATCGTTTGAGGGGGTCGATGCTGAAGGGCCAGGCACAGTTTTTGCACCAGTAGGGACTGTCGTGCTGGTCCCGTTAGGTGTAGCAGTGGGGAGCGGAGGGAACTCCACCACTGCTTTATTTGTGGCCTGAGCCAGTTGCCCGGCTTTTGGTGCAGCCGCCTTTGTTGAGGCCTTAACTGGTCGCCCGGCCTTCGGCGCGGCTGCAGAGACCGGCGCTGACACCGCCGCCGCAAAGGAACCTATGACGCGGCCACCCGATACAGGAAGCGGCGTAGGGGCTGATGCGGTCTTCAGCTTATCTGCTGCAAGTGGCGGTCGAACGATGGGGGCCGGTGGCAGCCTTGCTTCGAGTCCCGCAAGACGCCCGTCCATCATCCTCCACACTGCGTCAATAACCTGACGCAGGTGGGAATCCGGAACTTCAGAGGGAGAGGTGGCGCAGGGAGGAGGCCGCGCCGCAACCGGGCTCAGTGGCCCAGGGACTTCCGAGCGTGCTCGAAACTGGGCAAACTGAGCGCTCAGTTCGGCAACCTGCTTCGTGAGGCGGTCGTTTGATGCCGTAAGGCGGTCATTTGCCTCTTGAAGGCGCGCCACGTCTTCGATGAGGCTTTCAACGGCCACAGACACGGCGGAGGAGGAGTCCTTCAGGGCTCTGACGAAAGAACCCTTCAGGTTGGTGGATTTGGTGGCCACTTTGTTTATGATGGCCACCGCTGCGCACGTCCTCTCCTTCAACGTCGCCGGTGATTGAGGGACTGAACCCCCTTCCACCGGCGCACGGATCTTAGTAAGGAGATCCGCGATCTCCTCCTCCGCGACTATTTCGCCCTCTGCACGAGCTCGCGCATACACTTCCGCCTTAGAAAACGCGGAACCCGCCGGAGCTGAGATTGGCGTACGCGATCTCGACCTCCCTCTTAGGCTGGTAGCGACTTTTGGAGGGAGCATCGCCTGGGACGTGTCGGCATCCTCGTCCGTGGAGCGTCCGCGTTTTCGACTGTCGTTGCCGCGAACCTCCACTTCCATCACCTCCATGTTGTCTACCGTCGTATCGGTATTTCCGTCTGATGATACGACAGACCTGGAACGGAGACGTTCCGAGAATCTTCTGCTGCTCCCAGGAGTCGGATTAACTTCTGGGAGCTTCTCCGAGATAGGCGTCCTGGTTAACACCTCCTCGTCATTAGACGAGGTGTCGTCCGCCATCTCATTTTTCTTCTTCCTCACACTTTTCTCCTTCTTTTTTTCTTCGATGATTTATTTCTGATATTCTGCACCAACCTTCGATATCGAGGTTGCGAGTTCTCCAGGTTGACGGAATAAGTTGTGTGATGTTCGTTCGCCATCATCATGTATGTTGTGTGCGCTGTCAGTATGACATGTATGTTGTGTGCGCTGTCAGCACCATGGCGTTATGAGTGAGATTTGTGTGCGACGCGCGCCGCTCCACTTCTGCGCAGTGGTCAGTCACTCAGTGTCGACGACATAGCGACCGCGGACCGTTACCGCTACGCCCCCCGCCCTCCGCCTCGCCCATCGCCCCCCGTGCGGTGCCGTTCTGACTTCTGAACCAACTGCTACAGTTTAGACACTGCACCAAGTAAACGGGACTGTCATGTCATTAGCTAATTGTCGGTGACGGCGCATCACACACGTGAGCCTCCGAGAGAAAGGAACGCGCTTTGTTGTGCCCGTGAATGTTTGACAAGTTTGCACCCCTTTGACGTTGGTCATTCATTTCCTGAACATATACCATACCATAATAGACATGAAAACTCTCTTCGAATGAATTGAACCCTCGCCATTCCTTTACTACTACTACTAGGCGCAGACAGAGGTTCCATCCTTTCATTGTCGAAACACCAAAAAGTCGAACTAAACGCTTTGGCAGCTCCTTTTTGATTGGAGTCGCCGAGGTGTGGAGTGAGTTACAGAGTTCAAGTGCAGAGTGAATGGGTTTCTTTTGAATAGGCGTGTACCATCTTCATCTTTATCGTCACTTTCCATCAGGTAGGTCGGAAGACAAACGCCTATTCCATTTAATAATAATAAAAAAATATATGAATCTAATGCAGTAAAAGAAAAATAACACTACAACAAAAAATACCCACGCATGAAACCAATCTTATTATAACTTATAATATTATATTAAATTAAAATATATATAATAATATTATATTAAAACTTATCTATAGAGTAAGTTACTCGTAGTTTTAGACTGAAGTCGAAAAGAAATTAGCACGTCAAGTTTTTTCAATTTTATGTACAAAAAAAATTTTAGCTTAAATATGGAGGAAAAAAATTAAAATGTCTCAAAATACTTGTTCTTTTATACTGGTCTGGGTGGATTCTCTTAAAATAGACCAGCAATGATCGGCCAGCATATTATTATCACAAAAACCTGGGTGCCTCTCTTCAAAGGACTTTAAATCTTGATGAAAAAAGGTCGTCATACTCATCACGTACGTTTCCTAGGTTCAAAGGAAAAATTGGGAGTGCGAGTGAAAAAATAGATTTTGAGTGTTATATTCATTCCCGTTTTATGGTAATTTTGCAATAAATTGATAACGATCTCTTCATAAGAAATGTTGCACAACCGCTTTAAAAGAAAACCAAGCATCATTTCTTTTAGCCGCGGTTAAGTGACTCTCAAAAATGTTATCCTTCAGTACCTTTTTGAATGGGGGTCCGCATATACTTCTTGTTTTTGTAATTAAAACCAAATTTTTTGGTTAGGCAAAAGTAATAGTCTGTTGCATGATTTGTTTTTTCTCTCCATTGCATGGCAACACCAAACTGTAAGTATTATTTTTTCCTGCAGCCCAGTTTGTAAGCACACTTCTGCAATTTCGCACACTACTCTATGTACCATTTTTTAAGCAAGATTTGTTACAGGAATTTGAAAGTATTGGAAGGAGGCTCGTCCTACCGTTTCTGTAACAGGTTTCTTCATTTCTGTAACGATTATTTTACCGCAGACATAGTAAACTATTCAGACTTAATTTACACTGTCGCGAAGACATTTTAAAAAGCATGACATGTTCAACAATTACTCATTACTTTATTGCTTTCCATAATTACATTGATAAGGTGTTAAATATAAGGGTAGAATCAATTATGGACCCTGTTGGGCACAGCAAAGTTTTCATTAGGAGAGAGGAGGAAGAGAGCTTTTTATAAGAATAAAACTAAGAGTTAACTATATTTTATGCCTTAATAAATAACTAATTCATGTATTTTTTGTTTTGTTTGTGTTTAAATTTATGTAATGTATTGCTTTAGATGGCACATTTAAAACAATAATAAAATGTGTGTATTACGTATTTCTTATAATATAAAGTTATTATTATTTTTATTTTTTTTTATCGTGTGGAAACCCCCACGGGTCATCACCTCACCGGGGCTGGCAGTGAAGTGGTATGTCGGAATCGAACCGACTAAAACCACACGGTATTGCAAGGGACTCGGGTATACCCTAGGAAGGAAGTCCCCGAGAACCCCGGCAGACCTTGGCCGCCTGTTTAATAGGCAGCCACACCAAAATATACGGGGGGCCTCGCCCCCTTCCATCAGAGGCGCGCGCGGAACACATCGCGCCACCATCTCAGGCCTGCTTCTGCTAGGGTAACGGGCAGCCTCTCCCGTTACCCCCAGGCCAGCGCTCATGGAGCTCATTTTGGGGTCTCCGTCGCCTGGTGCCTCTTCTGCGGGACGGGAGAGTACTAACTCTCTCCCGTTCCCTTTCCGCTGCCTCTTTAGCGGACATCACTTCCTCACAAAACGAGGCGGCAGAATCCCAAGCACTCTCACTTTGGACCATGGTCAGAACCATGGCCTCTAGCGAGAGGCTTCCCACACCAATAGCAGTCACGAGGTCGCACCGCTGCTGCACCCACGCTGAGCACTATACTAGAGTGTGGAGTGCAGTGTCCTCGTGACCGCCTCCGCAGTGATAGCACACAGACGTTGGCTCTCGGCCTATACGACACAGGTACTTTCCGAAGCAGCCGTGTCCGGTCAGCACCTGCGTCAGCCGGTAGGAGAGGCTGCCGTGTCACCCCTCAAGCCAATCCTCCACGATGGGTCTTACCGCCGCAATGGTGGCGTGCCCTGCGCTCGGTCGCTCTAGTCGTTCTATCCAATCGGCCATTAGAACCTGGCGAAGCTGGGACCGTTGCGCTTCGATTTCGCGAGGCGCGGGTCTCAGGTTCCGCTCTAGAGCCTCCTTGCGCCATTGGTGTAACGACGCAAGGCTTTTGGCTTCCAGGTCCCATGGCGCAGTACCGGCTAGGAGACTTGCCGCTTCAAAGGAAACCGTACGGTATCCCCTTATGACTCTGACGGCCATCACTTGCTGTGGACGCCGCAGTAGGGCGGCATTGCGGACCGTCAGGGTCCCTGCCCAAATAGGGGCCCCGTATAGGGCCATGGACCGTACGATTCCAACGTAAAGTCTCCTACAGGAAGCGTCGGGCCCTCCTAAGTTCGGCAGCAGTTGTGAAAGAGCAGCCGCCGTCCTCGTAAGTATGGGGGCCAGATTCCGGAAGTGATAACCGAAATCCCATCGGCTATCGAGTACGAGCCCTAGATATCTCATCGAGGGCTCAATGCCGATGCGAACGCCTCCCACGATAAGGCTAGATCCCGCTGGTGGCCTCTCCCGAGGCCCGTGAAAATATAGGGCCTCCGATTTATGCAGGGCCACCTCGAGACCCAGCCGCCGAATCCTTCCAACGACTAGAGCAACCCTGGCCGTAGCTTTTATGGTAGCCTCGCGGTATGTCTTGCCTCTCGCCGTCACAAGGGTGTCATCAGCGTAGCAAGTGACGGCGACACCTCCTAAAAGCATTCCGCGAAGCACCCAGTCGTACCCGATGCTCCACAAGAGAGGCCCTAACACCGAGCCCTGTGGAACACCGCACGACATATCTCGCCGACCGTAACCTGCCCGACTCGGGTAGATAACGGTTCTCTCAGACAAATAAGCCCCGACAATACGGCGGAGGTAGAGAGGAACTCTGTGAAAAACTAGCGCCTCTCTAATGCAAATCCAGGGCAAGGTATTAAAAGCGTTAGCGATGTCAAGAGACACCGCCAACATCACGTCACCTCGGGATGTTGCTTCCTCCGCCAGGGCCCTTACACGCATGACTGCATCCACGGTGGAGCGTCCCCGGCGAAAGCCAAACTGGTTTTCCGCCAGGTCCGGCCCCACTCTCGAAAGGTGCTCGACGAGGCGTTCCACGATGATTCGCTCAAATAGCTTGCACACCTCGTCAAGCAACACGATGAGCCTATAGGCAGACGGAGAGTCTGCCGGGCGCCCCACCTTACGGATGAGGACCAGTTTCCCCGTCTTCCACAATTTCGGAAACTGGCCTCTCTCCAAACATGCGCTAAAGAGCCCCATTAGCCGGGGCCCGAGAGCCTCAAGGGCTAGAACCCACGCTCGGCTTGGGATGCCGTCGGGTCCTGGGGCGGTGTTCTTGGCTTGAAGCCGTTGCACCGCAGCCCTTAATTCTGCCCGAGTAACTTCGGGGGCGTCGTCGTCTTCGGCGTTGAGCAACTGAGGCAGAGCCATTGGGGGAGGCGTGAGCTCCTCCACCCGTGATGGGAACAGGGAGCCAACGATTCCTTCAAGCAGCTCAGGTTGGAGACTCTGGGTCAACGGGGGAGCCCATGGGCGCAATTTACCTCTCACCAAAAGGTAGGGGCGCCCCCACGGATCACGTTCCAGAGTCTCTAGTAACTCGCGGCGGGCCTCTGATTGGGCCCGCTTTATTGCCGCTTGAAGGGTCCTCTTGGCACTCCTGTAACACGATAGAAGCTCTGCCTCTTGGGCGCTGGCGTCATCATGGCGGCGACGCCTCCTGCGAAATCTGGATTTCACGCAACCGCGCTATCTCTGGTGTCCACCAGTACTAATATAATATAAACCAGTAATAATATAAAGTTATAGTAAAATGTGTAATGTCTTGTGTATTGTATACTTAAACTGTCTTGTCTATTGAGTCGGCGCCAAATGATTAATTACCGACGTAGAGCCTACATACATATAACATTTTGATAATTAATCAGTTTGTTGTTTGGCGCCGACTCAAAATAAGTTTAAATAAAATTAGATAGTTTATTTAAATAAGCTCAATACTTAAGACTTAAAGTTTATTTATTTTTTGCTTTTTAGGTCTTTTCGTCGGTTTAATTTTTTGTTAAAAAGATTTTTATTTTATATCATATTGTATTTTGTTATTAAAATATTCATTTAATGTGTTTATTAATAAAAGTGTTATATTTATTTTCTTGTTTTAGGGCCTCGGGCAACTTGTTATAAATGTTTACAGACATGACTAGGGGACTTGATTATATATAGGGGATTTACCCACTTCCCGGTTAAAAATGCTGAGTGCATTTTTAACCGTGAAGTGGGTAAATTAAGTCTGCGCTTATGGCGTAGCGAGTAGTGTTTTGTTTATCTTAGCGTTTCGTATGGAGTCCAGGATATTTGCGAACAAATTTGCAGATTTCTAATATATGGATGCCTGTTAGGGTAAGAATTTTATATTTTAGGAAAAGGGGTTTGCAACTTTCAGTGTCTTCTATGTTTCCTAGTATTCTAATTAGTTTCTTTTGATGAACGAAGAGAGAAGGTGCCTCTGTGCTATTTCCCCACAGGATGATCCCATAGCTAAGCCATGCGGAAGCATAGGCGTAGTAGGTAACCAGTGCGGGATGCAGGTTTGAAGCCTTCTTAACTTCGCGAAGTGCGTTTGTGAATTTTGAAATTTTCTCTTTTACTTTTTGGACATGAGATTTAAAGTTTATATTTGTATCAAATATTAAGCCTTATAAGTTAAATTCGTGTAGCTACTGTTTCGTGGTCGACTGTTCGTAATTGTAACAGTTAAGCAACTTGTATGGTTATGAGATGGACCGTGAGTCGAATGCTTACTCATACATAACACCACTAAATATTATGTAGAGAGCTATCAGGTCAAACTAAATATTCTAGTTGAACGTTCCAACCGTATACGTCACTTATTCAACAATATTTTGTAGGTCATTATTTAGTACGCGTTAAACAAAACATACATTTTCACTACATTAAAATGCTGAGCGCTCGTTAAGTTTTCATTACAATAAATGAATAGCAAGGTGCGAGCGCGTTGATGTCTTCTGTAAGCGAGGAACGGCTTCTGACCTTCGCCTGCATCTCGCAAACACATCCTCCGCGCTCGCGCTCCACCCACTGCTAATGATGAACGTGCATAAGAGTGTGATAATACACGATACTGTGTTTGTACTTATATCAAGATATAAATCAATATCAAGTACGGGCGTCGAGTGTCGGCGCGCGTCCGGAAGGCGGTCCCGTTGTGCGCACACGCACACACACACGCACACACACACACAAACTCACCGGCGCGCATTACTGCGATATAAATAGGAAGAGCTCCAACGGCGCTTGCTTATACATCCGACCAATTTGTACCGACTCTTCTCGCTAAACACATTTGTGGCGTGTCTGTTGGAAGGCTGCCACCATCCCGCGGGTGGAGTGCTTCACACTGAGTACCTAAGAATAACTACTGGATGGGTCACAATATTCGCCCCTCATGCAATCACCTGTTTAGCTACCCGCAGTTTTCCTATTGATATATCAAAATAAAAATATCTGGTCATCTGCTACTTTGGGTTGTGTGCGAATGTGTGGTGTGACACCACGTACATGGTGTGTATGTATGCGTGTGGCATGCGCACACATACATCTTGGAAGAGCGCGCACATGACTGGTGATGCATGACGTGAAATGACGTCACGTGAGCACTTTGTTTTTAAAAGTGACGTAAGTGACGTTGCAGTTGTGTCATGTTCATGTATGTATATATATATATATATATATATATATATATATATATATATATATATATATATATATATATATACACCGATATGTTATTCAACCATCATTCATTGACATTGTAAATGATGCACCAATGTCCTATACTAATGTTCCGTAACCCAGACCCAAACTAAGCAGAGCATGTGCCGATGAACGCTGGACAGGCTGGTCACTGTGATGTACCTAATGGTTAATAGTCAGCGTTCGCAAACATCAGATGATCGCGTGAAGGCTAACAGAGCGTCACTAACATGAACAACTAATATTCAATATTGTAGTTACGTCACTCTCGTTGTTCCGCGCACACCGTGTTCGATCGTGTATTGTACATAGACATTTAGCGTCACAAATCCTGAACAGGATGGTTTGTCTGTTTATAGTTAACTACTGTGCACTCAGCACTCATGAGTCATGTACGGTCTCACTTATTTAAAAGAAAAAAACAATACTTTAGAGACTTGCCTACTATTGTATAACTCACGCGAGTTGCTCGTAAACAACAATTATCAAAATCGTTTTGATGGCTATCGATCTAGTTTCAAGTTGAGATCATTTCATTGTATTCCTTTCTCCTTAATTTTCAGTTTCCCTATTTTATAGCCTAATTTGAGTTTGATTACTTTTAATTTTAATAGCATAATAGCGCACTACACAAAGTGATGATACAATTTACTTAACATTGTTAAAACTATCTGGTGACTGTTTGCCCGACTTCTTCTCACAAGCACAGTATATGTATATGTATATATGTATACGATATTATCTGTTATCAGTTTTGTTTATTTCATTATTTTTACATTTAGACAAAGCAACCTATTGTTGCGGAGACTCTGTGTGTGTTGATGTATATTTTTTTAAATTTATTGAAATAATCCACGACCAATTTTATGAAATAAAGATATTGAATTTGAATTCAAAGAAAGAAAGGACAGGCAGAAATTGGTCAAAACAAAGAAAAAATAGTTTCTTACTAATAACTGATTCTGTACTAAACATTGCACCAAATAGTATATTGAGCCATATCACGTTTCATCATCATCACAAAGTACGCCTAGTTGACAAATATTTGTATAAATATTTTTTTAAGTTGGGAACACTTTAGTTTCCAGTAATGATACTCGACACACAAGAGTTGTACTAAGTCCACACTTCACCGGATATATTATAGGTTCCGTGTGTAAAGGGGTGAAATTGTTATTGTCTATGACTCCGTGCTGGAAATTATGCAACAGAAATATCTAATAACCGATCGCACTAAAACATAAAAAATGTCACCCGTAGCAATTTAGGCGTGTTATATCTGTAAATATTATACAGATATGGTGAACTTCGCGGCAACTGTAACTAACTGAAGAGGTGCGGGTACTCACGTGAGGTCTCATCCAGCGCACCCCGGTGGCGAGTCTCTTGTCACCGAGCGCGCGCCAAGTCGCGGGGAACTGCACGTCCTCGAAGAGCGCACCCCCTACCACCGACAATCCCACCCCCGCGCCAGTGGACACCTCCGAGCCGCTCCAGTACCTGCCACGCACAAACACATGTCCCCCATCTTTGATATAGATAGGTACACTACCGACATATTCTAAGGTTCAAGTGGTTCTATCGTATATTTATATCAAATATATATATGTGTGTGAGACGCAAAGGTTGCAGGTGCTCACCTGGAGAGCGTGGAGTGCTGCTCGTCGCGACGCGCGCCCGCTCCATCTGAGGACAATCGGTACAACCACACTGTACAACACGACACGAGTATTGTCAACCATCACCTAAATTGTAAACCTGTTCAATTGTTTGACGCACCACTTTAAATTAATCAATATGAACTTTAGTGGAGCGCAGTCAGTGACTAACATAAAACACATATTTTTCTCTAGGAAAATACTACTACATGTGAGTATTTGTATAAATCAAAGACATGCACAAAAGTATTCAAAGATATTAATGAACGTGGCTTGTCATTATATTTTGTTTGTCATTATAATATGTGTAAATAAAAAAAAAAACTCATTTATGTTCTCCAAGACTGACTAACTGACTCACTGACTTTAAAGTTAAATCAATAATTAATAAGCAATAATTGCTTACTAAAGCTTCCTCTTCACACATTCTAAGTCTGTTCTGAATATATAACAATTTAAATGTAAGCAACCATATCTGTTATCAAATTCATGTCTTTCTATTTCATTATTTGGTTGCTCAGTACAATACATAGTATAGTGAATACATGTAAACGTGCTATTCTATTTAGAAATGAAAAAGTGTATATCCCTGGAGCCTTGTGTAGTCGCCGTCGCCGCGCCGCCTCGTCATCTGTACGCCTCAGATGTTTACTCTCTGCCTTCATCTCTACTCCATAGACATACTCTCATCGCATACTGGTTGCACTTGGACGTCGTCGGTGGTGGTTGTGCACTGTGCGCGTACCAAGTGATGCGTGACTGCGTGACCGCACTTAAGATCTCTAGCGGCGCATGCGCAGTGGCCAGAGCGCAGCACTTCCGCAGTGCAGTGAGACATGCTAAATAGCCCCGATTTTTTTTTACAATTTACACTTGTAAGATTTTGAATGTGTACTTCAAAACAATTCCATCTAATTCTACTTAATGGTCAGAATAAATAAGTTTTATTTCCTGCAGACATGTGATTAAAACGTTGTTGACATCAGATTGGAATATGTTCATTTGGTTGTGGGCGACACTTTCACAGTCATGCATTTCTTGTAGAGAGCGCATTACGTTAGTGGAGGATGTGCATTGGCCATGGAAGCACTATGGCACGCGCCGGCAACGCGGCTCTCGCCGATGGATAGTTTTAGTTTCGTTGGTAAATGCGAACTCACCAGACTCTAGGAAATTGACATGCAGAGGTCTACTTTATATATTCATAAAATGAGTATCAGGTATAGTTACTGACTGGCGTGTCCGTTCGTCTTGTGCGCATGGCCGTTGAGAGGCTGGTGGGTCTCTTGGTGCGCGACGGCTGCGGCGGGTCGATGTGGCGGCTCCGCGCGCGTGCGCATGAACTTCCTCATGGCGTGCACACACGCTCATCGCACGTCGCACCACGCACCTCGCTGGAACACGACATAAAATGACACTCACTGCCGCCCCGGTCGTCATCATAAGCATAGACGTGCCTACAGCTACATGCTCCTACTATATCCGTCACCACGTTCAGCTCTTAATTCCCCTGGGACTATGCTCTCTGCATGTCTAATACGCGCGAAGATAGGGGAGCTAGAGTCCCCCGCCATTAAAGGATAGTAGTTTAATTTCTGACTCTAGTTAAGAACGACCTGGGTCACATGTCAGGGTGATGGGTACGATTAAAGCCGTCATATTTAGTTTCACCTTTTAGGATGAACATCTCATACTAAATCCATTTTTAGACACAATATTTGGTATTCTTTTCGGCTTACATCTGTGTGTATACATATATACATGTTTTAATAGATTATCTACATTACGAAGGTGCAGAAGAGCAGGCCAGGGTGAAGCACTAGGCATCCTATACGCCATCAGGAACGCCATCAGAAAATAAGCGAGCAAGAGATCTTGTTTGTGTGCACTTCTGTTGTGGTCTTATGTGGCAATCCTCTGATGCCCTACTAGCCTAATTTTTGTGTGGAAACTTCCAAGTATTAACCGGATAGACACTATAAACATAACGGCTAAAAGGCTAACCTGACTTAGTCCACCCAGGTGATCCATAGGCAAAAGAAACTTCCTATAGATGAATAAACTGGGTGAACCACGGGAATTTTATTGGACTACGCAGGTGACCCACGGGCAACAACCTGAAATATGTTATTAATGAAAGCTGGGGTTGGGTTGCAAACTGTCCATTTGTAATGGTCAACGCAACCCTGTACCCTGTACCTGCATTTCTATAATATTTCAGAATGAATTTGCCGAGATTAAGAACACTAATAATAACAATAAGGACGGCACAATTGACATTTGTCGGGCGTGTCATCGTCCCGGAGAAACCCTCAGGCATATAATTTCTGGTTGTTCTCGTCTTGCCAACGGCGAGTACTTGCACAGACATAACCAAGTGGCCAGGATAGTCCATCAGCAACTTGCTGTTAAATATAATCTTGTGGCTGTCGAGTTACCGTACTACAGGTATGTGCCCGACCCAGTTCTCGAAAATGGTCGTGCAACATTGTACTGGGATCGATCTATCATCACTGACAGGACTATTGTTGCCAATAAGCCTGATATAGTGGTGATAGACCGATTAGAGCGCCGAGCAATGATTATTGACATCACCATTCCCCATGACGACAATCTCTTAAAAGCCGAAAAAGATAAAGAAATAAAATATTTGGACCTAGCTCACGAGATTGTCGACATGTGGGATGTGGATTCAACAATCATTGTGCCGATAGTCATTTCGGCCCATGGGTTAATTGCTAAGAGCCTCGACCAACACCTTCAGAGGCTCACGTTAGGCAGCTGGATTAAGAGCCTGATGCAGAAGGCAGTCCTCCTTGATACGGCACGCATTGTGAGGAGGTTTCTATCTCTGGAACCTGGAACTATGGAATATATTAAGTAAATAAAGAGAATAATAATAATATGCTTGCATGCATATATGTGTGTGTGTGTTTGTGTGTGTGTGTGTATGTGTGTGTGAGAGAGAGAGTGTGGTGTGTATGTATGTGTGTGTGTGTGTGTGTTTGTGATCTGCAGGATACATTACACTTTTAAAAGGCCTTCAACAGTCTCATATTCCACGGATTTTAACCAGAACGTCGGATCTTACATGTCTACATTTACTACCTTTACTCACTAGATAAACTTTCTTTTATTAAAATATTAATATATAGCTTCTTTTATATTTCTTGACCTGTTTGTGGAAAATTATAATAATGTTATTTGTGATCTGCGACCTGTGTTTGGCCCAGGTGAAGCACGCAGGTGGATCCCGGCCATAGTTTAGATAATAGTCTGGCCGATAGACTTATAAATACACTCAGATCAAAAACATAAATGTGAATGTGTGGGCGAGTTCTTCGACACTAAAAATAATAAAAGAAACTAGAATTTAGCTTCAAGTTCAACCATGTTAGGGTTTAAATCATGTGAGTGGTTTTTGGCGTTTACCAAATTTCAGTTTGAATAGGTTTATCCGATTCTGAGTTAGAGGGGGTCTGAAAATAGTTTTTGTAATGGCTCTCCAGCTTCGGGCTCGAGAACTTGCCCGCGCGCTCCCAAGTGTATAGATGTGTACATAAATAATATGAAGTAATAGGAGTTTATCACACTGTAACAGTGCAGGGTATTACGAGTAGGTACAATGTTGCGTATCATTATGTTGCGATTTAATTAGTTACCCGCTTTGTACACATATGTATGTATATTTGCTGCACCTTTCTTTTTGGTACAATTCGTAAAACATTACAAATACTGTCCGAAATGCTAATTTGAACAAGAGCGGCCGTGAGTTTATTATTGCCAGATTCTTTTCTCAACAGCATTGTGCTTTTTTCAACAAGTTTTGACATTCATAAGTATGTGTTACTTTGTGACCCACAATGAAAGCGGATTTCTTTTACTTTTCGCAATCAAAACATTTGTTAGGCGATCGTTATATATTCTTTTAATAAAAAATATTCAAATACAAAATACATTGAGACGTTTGACTAGTTCGATACGTTGTGTGGTGTGGACGTGTGGACCACAGTGGCACCGCACCTGTGCGGGTCAAGCCTAGTGTTCCAAACACTAGGTTGCCAATAGTTTTTCCGAGTAGTTTACGGGAACTGTTTGTAATATATGTTTAATACCTACTTTTTTTTATGGTATAGGGGGCAAACGAGCAGACGGGTCACCTGATGGTAAATGACTACCGTCGCCCATGGGCACCTGTAACTGAAGAGTCACAAGTGCGTTGCCGCCTTTTAAGGTGAGAGTAGGGGAAGGGGGAGGAAGAGTGGGAAGAGGGAAGGATTATGGCCTCCGTAAACCTCACTCACGGGCAAAGAGCAATGAAAGCTTGCTTCACAAACAACAAAAAAGCACACAGCGAGGACATGACTGCGTACATGAGTCATAATATCGTCCTGCAGAGCCTGGAACAGCTCCAGCCCATGAGTGACTCGGCCAGACGGTGCCACCTCCGCCACGGCCTAAGTGTATGTCAAATGTCTATTTCAACGTTTCTCTTAGAACTAAATATTTGGAGTGGTTACAAGCTGAAATCAGCATGACGGCTCTAACAACTCGACTTCATACCTACCTACCCCCTACAATTACAAAAAGCGCCCTCAAAATGCTCACCTCACTTAATCACTTAATCAAAATCATGGAAATAACGTGTAGGTACCGACATAGGTATGTGTTGTAACAAATTGATAAAAGTCATTTAGTAAGTATAACCATCGATAGCTGAGTTCCGGCTGGAAGAGTGGCCGTGTTGCGCGCCGTGGCGTGCGCTGGCTGGAAGATAACAGTCGGCAATTACTTTCATACTTTATTTTTTATTGCCTCCAGTAGTGTGTTCGAGGCGCGAAAGTTCAACAACGATATAAAAATTACTAGAAAGCTTCACTTTTCTCCATTGTTTAACAATTTTGAACAGTTAAGTTTTGAGGCTAAGGTTACGATGTACATACACATACATGACCACCAAAGAAAACAATAACGCATTACAATTATACTGAACTAAATCACTACATATTATAAAACAAAGTCGGTCGCCAGGCCTGTCTGTCTGTCTATTCGCGATAAACTGTAAAACTACTTAACGGATTTTCATATGGTTTTCATTAATATACAGAGTGATTCATGAGGAAGGTTTATGTGTATAATTTGTACCCGTGCGAAGCCGGAGCGGGTTGCTAGTATCTAATAAGGTAAATGTCATCTGCGTTCACTATAAACATACTAGAAAATTATTGCTTGTTTGTACTCAAACTGGTATTTGCGATGAAATAGAAATTAACGTGCTATAAATGATATCTATCCTAATCGTAGGCACGTCTAGATACCAACAGGTGAAAGAACCTTGCATTGTTAGCTACCCGCGGGCACGGTATTGCAATGTATATTATGTTTACAAATAATCATACCCATGTGATGCATAAACAATTCACCACACGTGAAGCAAAACATCAAGCATTCAAATATACCTACGTCATCCATCATACATATTATACACCACACAGACGCGATACTGTGTGGTGCTATACGGCCGCAGCCCTGGCGCGCGGGGATAGGACGTCTACAGGCTGTTACAAGTGGACCCCCAGTCCAGGCGACCGTGTGTACACCAACTAGGAGGTAAGGCACAGCATATCCTTGCCCGAAGCAGAACTGCCAAACGGGTCCTCCGTCTCTCCAGCCTATCATAAAGGGCCGTGATTATCCAGAATTATGAGCATAGTCGCATTTTTGCCGGTGAATAGTTACACCACAGCTCTATGGATGGGATATGATTGGTGTGAATGATCGCGCGTTTCTAATCCTGTCCCTCATCATCTCATTTCCAAGAGATGCCATCATCTCTGCGCCACTAACAACTTACAACAAATTAAAACTCGCTATAAAACTAAACGTATAGTAGAGTGGTCTTCGAACTTACAGTCATCATTCATCAGACGACTAGTAGAGAGAATGCTCGTGTTCCACGGCGATTAGTGCCAGGTACCTACGAATTGCACCAAGTTGCTACCATAAAGAAATCATTGTACTCTTAACATCAAGTACGAACTGGGCTGGACTGGCCCAGTAGGGCTACAGGCTATGTGAGCGCTTATCATGACACATACATGTAACGTTTGCTACCATTCGAGTTAAGATATAAAGTACCTAAGTTATAAATACTGCCTTAAATTAAAATTAAAATTCTAAGTCAACAACTGACCAATGTAAATAATAATAATTTATATTGGTCAGTTGTTGACTTAGAATTTTAGATAATTAGAATATTGAAAACGTCAAGTATTTGGAAAACAATATTTATATTAGTTTCTTCGTATACGTCCCTGTACATGAGATGCGTCCTTGGCTTCTCTATTACCCTATCACTAACACGGTATAAACTTCAACTCCTTTTACCAATTGTTTTGTTTGTTCCAACAATCTATGAACATATGAAAATACATACCTAGTTTAGACTATCGCTATCGGTCGGTAGTCAATGTTGTGACGTACCGCAGCCGCGCAGTGATAACTGCCAGCCAAGACGTAACCGCGCCGTGTCGTGTCTAATGTAATGGTGATGATCACCAATGTAATATAACGTTACAGACAGCGGTGCAGCGGTGTGGTGTACAACGTACAACCGCGAACCGATAGATATGTTTAATTACCTACTTATGTATCGAGTGTACATTCAGGTCGTGTGTCCGGTAGGTATTACTGATGTTTGTACTTTATTCGTTTTATTACATGTTTGTGTCTACTTTAGATCTAGAAACAGATAACAAATCGCTTTTCATTTATTACAATAATGGAAGCATTCTGGGTCGACGTGGGAATCAGAGCGCCTGGAGCGTGGCGGGCGCGCGGGCGCGGACATAAATCGGGGCCAAACGCTACCAGCTACCAACCACCATACTCTGCAGGCAGCTCGACAGTTACATACTTACAATTCAAGTAAAATAGTCAGTGGCCGGCACTCTCTGTACATGCTTTCCGGTAGCTCCAAGTGATATAGCTATATCGGCGACTGGAGACACGGTTACGACACTGCACTGGTTGCTCGACACATGTAGGCACACTAGCAGCACATCACAGACTACGCCGAGGGCTAAGTGGCCGCTCTGACGGAAGGTAAACAAACTGTGTCGGGGACAACACGCGTTGCGCAATGAAACGTGCTCTCGGTAGGACGATGGCGCGCGCACTGTGCTATGTGGCACTGAGCGCCGAACGCTACTACTACCTACTTTACTAGGTGCAGGTGCGAGTCAGCACGCAGGGCACGCAGGGCACGCAGGGCACGCAGTAGCAGGCAATGCGTGCTGCTGTGGCGCGGGCTTGCTCCTGCCATTAGCATACAATGGCGCAGTTCTTCGGTGGCTCCTTGCTCCCATGTCCTCTATCAATATGGAGCCGTAGTACCCTTGCCCGCACTACGGTCCTTACATCTAACTGTACCTATATGAATGATCGCGTACCTAATCATTATGTGAGGCATATCCGATCCATAGCAGCGTAAACAATCTGATTTGATTATTTTTTAAATATTGTTTTATACTTACATATAATTTCACCCAATGATCGAAGTTATATAACGTTAGATCTTAGATTATATATAGGACCTATATATAATCTCAGCGTTAGACATTTATTAGGTGGGCGTTTAACAGAGACTTTGCATGTTACGTAATGGGAATTCCACTTAAAAAAAAAATGTTTTCATTTAATTGTCATTAAATGCGTTTCATAATTTTATTAAAAGTATTTTTATATCAAAATATTACGAAAAAAACTGATTTAAGACTTTTGTTTCCACTAGAGAATTCCATTACGTCACGAAGTATATAGAGTCTTTTTTAATGAAAATACATTTTGAAAAGTATACCTTTGTTATAAACAATATAAACACAATAGACTTCTCAATAAAATATAAACACTTTTTACCCTCAGACATGTAAGTGTTATTATATAATGACCATCCATGCCCACATTTTGGTATTTTACACTTCAAAATAATACAATTTCTATGGCACGAAAGAAACATACAATAAATTTATATAGTAAATTTAAACACAGTTATACCTTTATAATTATTTAACATTTTTATGTTTGATAAATAAAATATATATTCGTTTAAATATACAACATTAATCTGTTTTAATAAGAGGGCCTTTAATTTAAGAGTATTTTCATTCAGATTATTCTTTAAATTTGTTCTCTGTGACTTCGTAGGGTCAACTTTATTTGTGAAAGTAGTATCTCTTCTAGTGTTCGCTAACGTAGTAGTATTATTACCTATTACTACTTTGCTATATTGTTTATTACCATTATTGTATGGTTGTTTTTTGGATATAGTTGTCATATTTATGTTGCTTGAAGACTCAGATCTGGTCAGTGCAAGTACATTTAGGATCTTCTATCGGTTTTTGTGCTTTTGGTCTTTGTTGTTTCTGTATCTTGTTGGTATCTTGTTTCCTGGTCAGGATTTCCTTATAGATTTTACAACCCTTGTAGCTGGCAGGGTGGCTTCCAGAGCATAAAAATTAGAATAAGATTTTTTTATTTGCGAGAAACATCGTTACAGGTTGTTACAGTGATAATTGTGTATAGTACAGCATGTCTCACCGATAGCGGTGTGCAAAATTATTATTGTATTGGTATTACATATTAATATCATACAACAGTAAGAAATACCTTAAAATTAATGAATTATTCAATTTAAACATCAATCCCTAATCAATCAAACATTAGCAATCAATTTAAACATTTTAAACATTAATAACCAATCAATTTATATACAACTAATCAATTTAGACATAAATAATAAATTTTAACATTATAAACAATTTAACCATAAATAAATAATCAATTTAAACATTAACGATCCATTTAAACATTAATAATCGATAGAAAGAAATAATTAGGGTTTATGTCAGTTTCTAATAATATTATCAAAAGTAGTCATTGTATTTATTTATTTTTACATGTCATAAACTCCTTCATTGTACAAAAGCATTTATCATTAAGCCATTTCTTAAGAGCATGTGAGAAGCCTGTTTGTGGTAAAGCTCGTATATCTTTTGGTATTTTATTGAATACTTGGATACTCATACAATAACTGTTATTTTTATATAAGGTAGCTGACATCATTGGTAGCAAAAGTTTAGTTAGGTCTCTAGAGAGATATTTTTTATTTGTACATACTTTTTCAAATAGATCAGGGTGCTTTTTAACAAACATGCCAATTTCATAAAAATATATGGATGTTAGGGTTAGTAATTTTAATTTCCTGAAAGGAGGTTTACAAGAGTCTAGTGGGGCGGCACCACAAATCGCCCTAACACATTTCTTCTGTGACACAAACACCCTATTTATCTCTATCGAGTTGCCCCACAATAATATTACGTATCTTAGTAATGAGGCCACATATCCATGATATGCTGTTAAAGCAGTTTTCTCGTCTGCAACTTTCCTCGTCTTTCTAAGAGCAAACACGAATCTGTTTATGGGACTAGATACGTTTTTTACATGGGCTTTCCAATTGCAATGACTGTCCAGTGTAATACCTAAAAATTTAGTCTCGTTTTCCTCTGATATCTCATGACCACAGAAATTAATATTTAATGTGGGTAATTTCATATTATAATTTTTAAATTGTATAATTTGCGTTTTTTTTTAAATTAGCAGTGAGGTTGTTTAATTTGAGCCATGTAGAGATGGTCTCAATAGTGTTTTCCAATGCTAATTTGAAATTGTCATTGCTGTTTTTGTTTTGTGTAACAACTACCGAAATATCGTCGGCAAATAATGTGCATTTATGTTCTGTGACTTTCGGGATATCATTTATGTAGAGCAAAAACAAAAGTGATCCTAAGATACTTCCCTGGGGAACACCGACCCCATTAGTTTCATATGGAGATCTATACGAGGTGATAATCTGATTAGCGTTTATACGAGTAATCTCTACGCATTGTTTTCTGTCCCTTAAGTAGCTTTGCAACCATTCCAAACATTTACCTCTAATACCGTAAAGTTCACACTTGTGTAGTAGTATTTGATGATCGACAAAATCAAAGGTACTCGACATATCAAAAAATATCGCGGAAAATAACTTTTTTTTATTTATCGACTCAGTTATATTTTTTATTAGAGAGAATGTAGCTAGTGTGGTAGATTTGTTTTTTTGAAATCCATTCTGCTCCCTCGTGATTATGTTGTGTTTATTCAAAAAACTTGTTATCCTAACGTGCATTAATTTTTCAAAAACTTTTGAGAAGACCGATATAAGCGTAATAGGCCTATAATTATTTAGCTCATTCCTATTTTCTTTTTTGTACAATGGCTTGACAATAGAGGTTTTAAGCTTGTCCGGAAAAAGTCCGTGCCAGAAAGAGAAGTTTATTACATGACAGAGTATTGCCGAGATCTCGTTACAGCTGCATTTTATTATTTTCGTAGAGATTTTATCGTAGCCAATTGCGTTAGTATTTCTTAATGCTTTGATAGCTCTGCCGACTTCGCTCTCAGAGCAAGGCCTTAAAAACATGGTTGAGTCTACACCGTTTATTAATTTATAGTTAGGAGTAAATTTCTTTACAGTCTTTGCTTTTGAAATATAAAAATTGTTATATGTACTAGCAATGTCTGTTGGGTCTGTTATCGAGTTTCCGTTATAGTTGATTTGTTGTATGTCTGTATTATTATTTATGTGGTCAAGTTTATTACCAATTATATCCCACGCTGCCTTACACTTGTTCGTTGCGTCAGAAATGTGCTTAATATTTAAATTCCTCTTAGAGACTGTAATGCATTTTTTGAGTAACTTATTATACTTCTTATAATTAGATTTGGTGTTATCATTTTTGTTCTTATAGCATATATATCTTAATGTTCTTTTTGTTATAGAAGATTTCTTTATACCCTTAGTTATATATTTTGGGCTAGTCATCTGTCTTTTAATCTTAACTTTATTTGTGGGAAAACATATATCGTAGATCAAAGGTTTCATGAAATAGATTATATGCTTGATTACAATCTTGTTCGATTAGTATTTCTGACCACGACCAGCTCGATAGACATTTTTTGAATATTGCAATATTTTCGTTGCTATAATCTCGCCTGAATGTATACACATCAGGTGTTTTATATGTTTATTGCTTTCAGGGAAATCTAGACTTTGACCCGTATTGTGGTCAGATAAATAAAGGTGATGTACTTCACCTATAGCGTGTTTCATGTTACTGAGGATATGATCAATGCAATTTTGTTGCCGTGTGGGTTGGTTATTGTGTGATTCTAGGTTATAGTTTAGAAGAAAGTCATTAAGTCTAGTTGACGTACTGCAACTTTTCAGTGTGTTTATGTTTAGATCCCCCGCAATAATGATCCGCTTGTTGTCCTTAAGATTTAATTTGTACATTGGGGTCTCTAGCTTATCAAAGAGGATAGATACGTCGGAACTGATATAGAGCACAGACTGCTGGTGTGTTCTGATCTATAGTGGACTTTGTGGTATTGTGCGGCCCTGCACACTTAACACAACTGTATGGTCCCATACAGTTGTTTTTTGTGTGTCCATACTGTTGACATCTGGTACATTGGACTATTGTGGTTTTCCTTCTTGGATCTTCAATTATAATCTTTTGGTTGTAAATATATTTAATTTCCTTAACATACTTGTTGTTATCACGTGGGAGTATGTTAACAAAGAAAATATTTGAAGGCTGCTTGGTGCCTCTTTTACGAGCAATTACTACTTCTCCTTTCACTTTGTTTCCTGTTTTTTCTATGGCTTCTACAATTGCCTCTTTGGGTGTACTAAAGTGTAGATGCTTGATTACAATTCTCATACATTTTTCCTCTCTTTCAGTAAATGTGTAGCCTATTAATCCTTTGCTTCGGACGTGTTCTACAGACAGACTGAGAAGAGATGATTAATTTATTTTTCCATAACTTCTTCAATAAAACTCGTTAATTTTTGGAGGTCATCTATGCCATACAGTATAATAGGTGGAGGTTTCGAGGGTTTCTTTGTTCTTTTGCCTGGAGTAGCATTTTGATCTTGACAATCAACACTTAAAAGACTGTTTATAAGTCGAACTTATGATTCAAAAATACTCAAAACAAAAAAAAAAATTATAAATGTGCAAAATAATGTCTATTATACGTAATCATTTAAGTGTTGATTACGTATAATAGACATTATTTTGCACATTTGCATTTTGCAATTATTTGAATATGTTATTATTTTGAATGAGTATTTTTGAATCATAAGTTCGACTTATAAACAGTCAAAGCAGTGTCTATTAGAACTAAATATTAGAGCTTGATAAATAATTGTTTTACTCTTTACTAACAATTATTTGAATATCAGTCTAATGTATTTTGGATATTTCTATAATAATATAAGCAGCAACTTGCTAGTCTAAAATGTCTAAAATTCATGCTGGTGTTCCCCAAGGTTCCATATTAGGTCCAATTGTCTTCTTAACTTTCATTGACGACATTATACAATATGTAATTTAAACCGTTGGGGACTCTATTCGGTTGGTAATTTTTGCTGATGACACAAAAGCTGTAGTATTTTCCGTTGACATAAACACTCCAAATGTAAGAGTGAATAAGACATTAAACACCTTTTACGACTGGTTTACCGTAAAAAGGTTTAAAGTAAATACGAGCAAGACCAACACAATACTATTTCGTTCAACAGCCAAGAATGAAATATTAATTACTAAAATGAAGTGGAAGCATCACCCGAACCTTGGTAGTTAAGTTCTTAGGAGTATACATAGACGATAGATGAAATTGGAAGTCAGAGTTAACACATTTAGAAAATAATAATAATAATATTTATTGTCTCAAAAAATTATTGGAGTTTACACAAAATATCTTATGCACTAGTGGTATTAATTATATTTGTTGATAGTAGTTAGCTAGGCTCATAGCCTGTATTTCAGTACACAGCGGCTCCCATCCTTAATACATAGTAAATAAATTCACAACATTTGTAAGCATAAGTGTTCGTTATTCTAAGACAAAGGAGTGGAAAACAGGCGCATGTATAGGTGTGTGTATGTATGTGTGTGCGTGCGTCCGTGCGTGTGTGTGTGTGTGTGTGTGTGTGCGTGCAAGTGTGACGGTTGAGATGGTGTATGTATAACGATGGTTTTAACACAAAATATTTAATTGTATGGTTACTTAATTTAAAATGTTATAGAGGGATTGTCAGGAAATTTTCGACTTCAATATAACTAATATTAAAATAATTATAACGCCCTTTAAGGTTACAATAGGGGAAGAGGGGGAGAGGGGGAAGGGCAAGAAGATGGGAGCTGGATTAGAGGGGGGAGAGGGGAAGGACGGAAATAGGGGAGATGTTTCACTGCCGGTTTTCTGTGAGGCCGAGGTATCGAGCGGAGTCGAGCCGAAATAATTCAAAAATTATTCCGTCGAAGGTGATAAAATGAAGACTAGGTAAATCAACAGTGGAATGTACTTTGATTTTATTCACTTAATATACATATTCGATACGTGCGGCGGGTCGCCATCTATCGCAATAATAATAACAAGTATAGTAATATTCGCACGCGAACTGCCGCAGTCCCGTCTACAACGCTAAAACTAACAATAGAGAAGTAGCCGCGCGAGATTCGTTCAGTCGTCGTCGTCGTCATCGTCGGAGGGCGCGATTGGCGGCGCGGGCGCGCTCGGCCCGGCCGGCGCCCTCGGGCCGGGCGGCGCGCGCAGCAGCAGCACGCACGGCGGCAGCGCCAGGTCGGCCAGCGACACGCGCAGCAGGCGGCCCGCGCGCGGCACCGTGCCGCTGCGCCCCGCGCCGCGCGCCACGCCCACGCCGAAGCGCTCGTTGAACTCCAGCGTCTGCGAGCACCAGTGCTCCGGGCGCTGCACGTACAGCGGGCGCCACGCCACGTTGGCGTAGCCCGGCTCGGCGCGCGGCGCGAGGCGCGGCGGGCGCGGGCGCGCGGAGTGCGCGGGCGGCGCGGGGAGCGGCGGTGGCGGCGGCTCGGCGCCGCCGGCGCGGCATCACGCGGCGCGCTCCACGATGGCGACGCCCGCGTACGAGCGCCCCACCGACATGCCGGCGCCGAGCATGCTCCACGAGTCCGTCGCCGGGTCGAACACCTGCCGACGCCGAGTGAATTAAACTACTTAATAAACTAAACTGAATTCAGTGCCGTGCCGAACTTATTAAAAAGAAAACCTTCAACTTTTACCACTTTCAGAGCCGGCTATTTTAGAGATTATGCAATATTATATGTATATTAAACATAACAGTGTAGCTTAATTATTTGATAAGTTATAATAATAATAAGCCTCTTATCCTGAACTGCTTTCTTCTTTCTTTGTATTGTGGTTGTCTCTTTAGTTATAAAATATCTCTGAGTTCAGTGTGCCTCTTGGCAAAGGCCGTCTCTAACAATTTCCATTGTACTCTGTCTCTAGCAACCCTTCTCCATTTTGGGCCTGCCGTCAGTTTTAGTTCATCTTCACATCTCTTGCTTTGTCCTCCTCTGTTCCTTCTCCCATCTCTAGGGTACCAGTCTGTTATGATGTTGCTCCACTTCTCTTGTGTACCGCGCAGCATGTGCCCAGTCCATCTCCACTTCAAACTATCTATTCTAGTAAGTACGTCTGTGACTTTTGTCTTACTTCTTATGACGGTGTTTCGTATCTTATCTTGTTTCTTAATACCTATCATACTTCGTTCCATAGCTCTTTGGCAGTGTTCCAGCATGTTTCTGTGATGTTTCGTAAGAGCCCAGGTTTCACACCCATATGTAATACATGGGAGAACGCAGGTATTGAAGACCTTCCTTTTGATACCTATACTAAGATTATTTTGCAGTCAAGTAAACTTTTTCTATCTTTTATAAGTTGTAGTGTTGAATTACTTAAATTGTATATATGTTACGTCCTTTTTTGGTCTCTTTGACATGTCATTTTGTTTTGTAGTTTGTTGTAGCTTGTTTTTACATCTATTGCATCGGTTTCTAATAGTTGTCTGCTGAGTATTGACAAGGAATTCTCCATTGTTTTGTTGCGTTCTGTGCTACATATCAGGAGTGTCATGTATAGCAAACTTTCTGGATCCTTTGGGTGGTATAGTCTTGAGTGACGCCCTTACCATGCGGTGGTCGGTATTAAAGTTTAATTTTGATATAACTGCTGTGTTTGTAAATAGATTTGGGTGACTGCTTATAATATAATCTATTTCGTTTCTATGATATTTGACAAGTTGACCAAATTTGACGTGGCTTCTGTGCTATAATGATTTTTATTATATATTATATAGATATTATATTCCACAAAAAAATGTTTTACATACGATGCCTAGAACACACTAGGCGTGTTCAGCTGCATAGATTGTCAACCATGGCAACTCTTACTTAACTAAATACGTTGATATGTTTATTCTATAAAATTTATCTATGTGTGTTATCTTTAAAAATAATGCGCTAACTTATACACTTTGAATAGATGTTCCAATATTGAAACAAAAACGTTGATAACATTGTAAAATAAATTTCTATGCACAGGCTGACAACCAAAATGGCAGCGCCGGCGCCCAGCCCCCGGCGGTGTGTGTGTGTGTGTGTGTGTGTGCACGCTACCTCCACAGTGTTCAGGTTGGCGGCGCCGTCGTCGCCGCCCACCACGTAGAGGCGCGCCAGGTGCGCCGCAACGGCGGCGTTGCGCCGCGCCGTGTGCATGGGCGGCGCCGGCGCCCAGCCCTCGGCGGGCCGGTAGCGCTCCACGGAGCGGCGCACGGCGGGCCCGTCGTGGCCGCCCACGGCGTACAGCGCGCCCTCCGCCACGCCCACGCCGCAGCCCGAGCGGCGCGCGCCCATCTCCTCCACACTCTCCCACGCGTCGGCGGCCGGGTCGTAGCGCTCCACGGTGTGCAGGCACTGGCGCGAGGCGCCGTCGTATCCGCCCACGGCGTACAGCTTGCCGCCCAGCACGGCCACGCCCACGGACGAGCGGCGCGTGGCCATGGGCGCCACGGCCCGCCAGGCGCCCTCGCGCGTGTCCAGCGCCTCGGCCGAGCTCAGCCCCGTGGCACCGTCGAACCTGCACCGCCTCTTTGATGTATTGACTATCCAACTGGATACCTTTAACTTTTTGTCGTTGTTTTCACTTCATTTTATAATCGTAATCATTTTATTATTTGGCGCCGACTCAAAATAAGTTTATATAAAAGGGATATGCCCACTTATGGCTTTTGTTTGCTAAGCAGTGTGGTAAATACCAACAAAATACTCTTTTTGTAAGTAAATTATTGCTAATACCACAGAATACATAATAGTCCCAGTACAGAAGGACCTCTTCGCAATACCATTTAAATAAATAGCGACTCTTGCTCCAACACAATAAGGTGCAATTCAGATCGCACACCGCTTATTCCAAACGGGTTATATTAACCTAAAACCTGATAAAGTAATGAAAAGTAAACAGAAACGCTATTCGTTCCTACAATTTTCGAGGGTTTCTCCCAATTTTATCAACCTTATCTAATTTTACTTTAATATATAATTTTACCAATATTCCTTGACATGGGACCTTGAGGTATTGTAAAATATTGTAAACATTCTGCTTTGGTAAAGTGTGTAAAGGTTACTTGAAGTTCGGTAGATGGCGTTGATGATACCTCTGTGCATCGCGGTATAGTTTCGTTACGGCGATACACATATAATTCAATGTAATTATTTGATATTAAGCAGCACTAGGCTAGCGATATTGTACCAATACAATAAATACTTTGTCTGTTGATTTGAGTATTATTGTATCCTCACCCCGATAGACCTAGAATTTCGTTCATGGTCCTTAGAGTCGGTTAAGTGAGTGAAGGTGTTTTCAGTCGGTATTCTTCGGTGGTGGTGGTGGAGATTACCACCCGCTCGTTAGGTTTATTGAGTAGTGGATCGCTACTCAGAGCAAGCCCTCAATGGAGGCGCAAACTAGTGCGTGTGGGCACTAGCGGTGACGTCGTCAAGAGGAGCAATCGGCTAAGGAGCTGGAGGTAACGAGCGGAAGGACAAGCAATGCGGCTGATGTGGAGGTGCGATAGAGGGCGCCACTTGGAGAGTTCTATGTGTTGTCAGTGAGTGCTTTGTGAAGAAACCGTGAGTACATTTAACGATATTAAATTAGAGCTTTGCGAGTAGTAAATTTAATCAAGATAGAAAAAATAGCAGTGCAGTAAAATTTGAACTTGGAGTCTTTACAGTGAATTCAAAAATAGACTTAGCTTGTTGATGTGTTGTTGTAACAAACTGGTTGTTTAAGTAGATTCCTTGTCGTTAGCTTAGTAGTTTAGACTTGTAATTAGTTTTAATCAAAAGTAGTTTAGACGGGGAACCTATGTCCGATTTTGGTCCAATTTATTTACCTTAAACACTTAGAATATTTTTAGAGCTTTTTGTGTAGCACTTAGAAAAATTCTCAACTTTGATTTTGTATCATTGCTTATTTATTACCAAAAGACTTAAAAAAATTGCAGCAGCATTCAATAAATTTCATTAACTTAGATTTGTATTGCTTCGCTTTATATTGAAATGGAATCCCTTATTAATTTACAAGATGACATTCAATCGAAAATGTGTAAGGCGAGGTCTAACTTTAAAAAAAGTCCTAAGGAAAGGATTACGATTTCATATATAGAAGCGCGTCTGGAAAATTTAGAAAAGCAGTGGCAATTATTTGATAATACGCATAGTGAAATAGTTTGCGATGCTGAAAAAAAGGAATTACAAAGTTCAACGTACTACAGAGAAAGTATATATGAAGCAGTTGAAGACTTAGTATTATTCAATATAAATGTGACTTGAAAGAAATGTTGTCCGATCGTAAAGTATCTGTTAGTAACCAAAATATAGGTCCTAGTAAGGAAGTAGCTAAAATAAAATTGCCTCAGGTTAAAATACCTATATTTTCCGGAAAGTATAACGAATGGCAAACTTTTAGAGACTTATTTATGGGGTTGGTTCACAATAATCAGAACTTAGATGAAGCACAAAAATTGTACTATTTGAAAGGGCACTTATCAGGGGAAGCTCAGCAGCTATTTAGTAATATTAATGTTACAGCGGATAATTATATAAGTAGTTGGACTAAATTAGAAGCAATGTACAACAATAAACGATTTTTGGCCAATGGGGTTTTAAACCGGTTATTGAACCAAAAAAGCATTACGGTTGAATCAGCGGCTGAAATTAAAAGAATTATTTGTACAACAACCGATAGTTTGCAATCTAAAAAAACATGGGTATCGATATTGCTTCTTGGGACATAATGATATTTCACCTTAAGTGCCAAGTTGGACAAAGAGACTAGAAAGGCATAGGAGCTGCATATAGCATCATTACTTGGCGACGATTTACCAAAATTTTGTGAGTTCACAGAAATTTTAACAGGTCGTTTTCGTGGTCTCGAGAATTTAAATATAAAATCGAACCCGTCTAAAGATTTTAAATCATTTCACGTTGTAGAAAAACATACTAAAGAAGTTACATGTATTTATTGTTCTGCTCCACATAAACTCGCCATACGTAAAAAATTCACAAAAGAAAATAATGAAACTCGTCGTAATTTCGCACAGGAAAAAGGATTATGTTTTGTTTGCTTAGGAACTAACCATACTGTAAAAAGTAGCAGTACTGTAAAAACACCCTCAAATGTCACGTGTGTCGTAGACGCCACCATACTTTGCTCCACCCTAGTGGTGGTTCTGGATCTATAGGTGAGGATTCCGGAACAGTTCTCCAAAGTGAGATGCCAACATCTACTGAAGTAGTAAAGAATAGTTCAGTAGGTAAGGGCAAGGCTGCTATACAGGCGGAGGGGTCTAGTAAGCAAATAGTTTCATGTCATTCGACAGGAGCCTGTACAAATACAGAGCTAATACCTACGGCTTTGATAGAAGCCTAGTCGAGGCATGGAGCTTATCTAGTAGTTCGTGCTTTAATAGACCAGGGATCCCAAGGATCATTTATAACTGAAGCTGTAACTCAGTATTTAGGTTTAAAGAAATCTTCAGTTAAACATCTGGTGACAGGTGTAGGCGGTAATATAACGGTTTTTTCCAAATCTACCGTAAGTGGCGTGTTGCGCTCCAGATTAAATCCGGACTTTAGTGTGCAAGTAAAGGCTTTTGTGCGTCTTAAAATCCATCACTTCTCTTCTCTCAGTTGCGAAAGCAACCAGGGTAGAATGGGAACAATTGGGTGATAACGATTTGGCTGATTCTGATTATCACAGAACTAACAAAATTGATTTGTTATTAGGTGCTGAGATATATAGCCAAATCATTAGTGATGGTGTCCAAAAATGCGGATCTCTCTTAGCGCAAGACACATCCTTTGGCTGGATAGTCTCTGGCGTTGTAGACCGATATGATTCATCCCATTCTTATTCAGGTATAACCGTCATACACGCTAGCGTCCAAGAAGACGATTATTTCTTACGCAAATTCTGGGAATTGAAAGCTGAACCTACATTAAACAAACCAATGCTCACTCCAGAGGAAACGGAATGTGAAAGGATATTTTCAGCAACCACAACGCGTGATAATACTGGACGTTATGTCGTGAGACTTCCTTTTCGCGATGGTATACATAGCTCTGAAGAGAGTGGTTCCAGATTGATTGCTGAAAAAAGATTGAAAAATTTTGAATATATACTGTCAAAAGATACTAAATTAAAAACGGAATACACTAGAGTCATGCACGAATACCTAAAATTGAATCACATGGTAAAGGTAATAAGAAAGGATCAAAATAAAGGGCTATACTTACCTCATCATGCAGTCGTTCGCGAAGACAAACAGACGACCAAGGTTCGCGTAGTTTTTGATGCTTCCTGTAAGGGTAAACATGGTATGTCTTTGAACGATAGCCTCATGGTTGGTCCAACCTTACAAGCCGATCTAAGACACATCGTGATGCGGTGGCGAAGACCATCTGTCTAAGCGCGGATATAATTAAAATGTACAGACAAGTTTTAGTCCACAGAGATGATTCCATTTATCAGCGCATCTTATGGCGGGATGAACCTGAAAAGGAACTAGAAGAATTAGAACTGATTACTGTAACATTTGGTACTGCATCAGCACCATATTTGGCGGTGCGCTGTCTTCATCAGATCGCTTACGATGAGTGTGGTAATGATATAGAAACTAAGAAAGTCATCCTTAGCGACTTTTATAAGGATGATTTAATGTCAGGTGCTGAAAATATAGAAAAAGCATTAAATATATATACAAAAATTACAAAAAGTCTAGCTAAGGGAGGATTCCTACTTCAAAAATGGATTAGTAATAGTACGGAATTGTTAGAGGAGATTAGGGATAAGGAAGGAACGAAGGAAGGAAAGTTAAAAATACAAATAGATAATCTTGCAAAAATTTTAGGTCTTACCTGGGATCCAAACGCCGATGTCTTCCAGTATTCTGTAGAACTTCCGCTTCTAAGAGAACCTATAAGTAAACGCAAAATTATATCGGATATATCACGGCTCTTCGACCCGCTGGGATGGTTGGCACCTAGTATAATTTTAGCAAAAACTCTAATACAGAAGTTTTGGTTGGCAGGCATAGGTTGGGATGATGAGATTCCTAATATTTTATTGGAAGAATGGTTGGCTTACCGAAAAGACTTACCGTCTTTAGCTCATATAAGGATCCCGCGGTGGTATAATACAGATTCCAGTAATGTTCTCGTGGACTGCACGGATTTTCGGACGCTTCAAGATTGGCTTATATGTGAGAGTCGTAGATACCAAGGGTTGCGTCAAAGTGTCGTTGATTGCGTCCAAAACAAAGGTGGCGCCTATAAGACAGGTATCTATCCCACGACTAGAATTGTGCGGCCGCCGCTCTGCTGGCGAAACTAATCGTAGAGATTGCTGAGGTTCTCGAAATTAAACAAAGCAATTTGTATGCATGGACAGATTCTGAAGTTGTTCTCGCCTGGCTGAATGGTCATCCCAATCGATGGAAGACGTTCGTTGCAAACAGGGTCTCTGAGATTTTGACTACCTTGGATACCAAACATTGGTCTCACATTTCCACCAAACAAAATCCAGCGGACTGCGCTTCTCGAGGTGTAGTACCAGAGCAACCGAGTTCAGTTTCTGTATGATTCAACGGACCAGATTTTTTAAGGGAACCAATAATAGACTATAAGAAACCAAAACATTTAGTGACCAAACTGAAAGAAATTAAAGTACATACCGGCATAGCCGACATTTCCTTCTGGTGCAGGTTTTCGTCACTTCAAAGGTTAGTAAGAGTCCTCGCCTATTGTAGCAGGTTCTTGAACCTAAGGAGCAAGACTACAATTAAGAATATTACTAGTTTCTTGTCTAGTACAGTACTGAATGAAGCGATGACAACTTGCATCAGGAAAAGTCAGGTTGATGAGTTTTTCGAGTTGATCGAGGAACTTAAAAAGGGTGGTTGTTTAGATCCTAAATGGAAAAAAATTAAATACTTAAATTTATTTTTAGACTCGAATGAGATAGTTCGTGTAGGAGGATGGTTAGAAATGTCGAATCTAGAATATAAACGAAAACATCCGATACTCATACCGAAGGATTCCTTTCTAACATCTATTCTTATCTCAGACGCTCACAACAGGACGCTGCATGGTGGCCCTCAAGCAATGATCACTTACCTGAGATCGAGTTACTGGATCACAGGACTCAAGCCGTTGGTCAAATCTCACTACCGAAAGTGTGTGGTGTGTCTTTGATATTTTAAAACGTCACAAGCTCAATTAATGGGACAATTGCCAACTCCACGTGTAACAAACACCCAATAAGGCATTTCTTTGTATTGGGGTTGACTATGCTGGGCCAATAAGTGTAAGAGTATCGAAGGGTCGCGGCAACAAATCTTATAAGGGATATATAGTCTTATTCATTTGTTTATGTATGCGTGCTATCCATTTGAAAGTGGTTAGTGATTTAACTTCAAAGGGATTTTTAGCAGCCTTTAAGAGATTCGTGGCGAGGCGAGGTCGTTGTGCAGAGCTACACAGTGACAACGGTTCAAATTTCGTAGGTGTAGCTCGCGAGTTACAGGAACCGTTAAATGAAGAAAAATCTACCATTCTTCCAGAGATAGCTGAATATCTAGCTAATAATGGTGTTCAGTGGAAGTTTATTCCCCCCACGCTCCAAACGTTGGAGGATTATGGGAGGCGGGAGTAAAATCCACAAAACACCACTTGAGAAGAGTTATAGGCGATTCAACTCTTACATATGAGGAGTTATCGACCGTCTTGGTCCTAATCGAGCCGTGTTTAAATTCACGGCCTCTTTCTTATACTGAAGAACAAAACGAATTAACTGTGTTGACACCCGGCCATTTTTTGGTGGGAGAACCGCTTGTTATTGTACCTGATAGCAATTTTGAGGGGTCAAATGTTAGTAATCTTAGACGTTGGCATCTCACACAGAGAATGGTTCAAGTTTTCTGGCGGCGGTGGTCACAGGAATATTTAACTCAGTTTTTGCAACGCTATCGGTGGGCGTTCCAGACTCCGGAACCATCAGTAGGCGATGTGGTATTAGTCAAGGAGGATGACTTGCCTCCTGGCAAGTGGTTGATGGGGATAATCGAACCAAAACATCCAGGTCCTGACTTAATTACACGAGTTGTTACCCTTCGCGTTAAGAATTCCTTAATAAAAAGACCTGTTTCAAAATTGTGTGTGCTCCCTGCTACTACTTGAGTAGTGAGTTATAGTTTTGATGCCCTAAGTCATTGTAAACTTGATATATTTAAGATGTAGCTGTTATACCTTACTTATTGTTCATAGATATAAGCAGTTTAGATTTGGGAATTTGTATTTAGAAACAAAATGATGTTCTTGGTTGTTTTGTTTGACAATTTGTCGATATTCACCATATTGCTATGTAATTTAATCTTTGTGATTTGTAACTTGTTTGTTAATGTTCTCTTGTATTTTTTGTTTTGATTTTATAACGCCTTTGCGACAGGTACAGATACAGGCCGACTCATTTCATGATGGGCGGAGCCTGGATGAAGAACATTCTGCATATTGTCCTTGGTGGGCGGTATGTCCAATATTGTAAACATTTTGCTTTGGTAAAGTGTGTAAAGGTTACTTGAAGTTCGGTAGATGGCGTTGATCATACCTCTGTGCATCGCGGTATGGTTTCGTTACGGCGATACACATATAATTCAATGTAATTATTTGATTTTAAGCAGCACTAGGCTAGCGATATTGTACCAATACAATAAATACTTTGTCTGTTGATTTGAGTATTATTGTATCCTCACCCCGATAGACCTAAAATTTCGTTCAGGTATACCCTATCTAACAAAAAAACAATAATCAAGTTCAATAATAAATAAAAAAATATATATTTATATATATATATATATATATACCACGGAGCAGATACAAAGAGGAGAGGGCCTAAGTAACTGTGCACTGTTATTATAACTAGGTCCTGACGTCATCACAGTGGGCGTGGCTTATAGTTAGTACACTGTCAGCGTTCGTCTTGTACGTTTGTATCGAAAAATCGCAAATCAGTAAATTTTCGTAGTACTAAAAAGTAAATTCAAATTATTAATTTGCTTTAAATGGGGTAACAAAGTGTGGTATTACAAGATTGAAAGAATTGTTAGCCGTCAAAGTATTTTCTTTAATATTTTCTGTAATCATTTTATGAATAGACTGTCATCTATCTTCAACTAGAAGAACATATATAAACAGAACAAAAAGACAGGGCCGTAATTAGAACCCAATTATTTTACCTAGCAACCCACGACTATACTAGTATTTATCTTGCATTGAAAGTACTTTATATATTAAAATGAAATAAGTTGTAGTTAGGCTGATGATTTGAAAGGCATTTTAAGCACATTAATTTATCTTGAAAAAACTACTACCTGGTAAGTAAATTCTGAGTACGGCCCCTTAAATCCTATAACTAGTGTGAGATAGCTTAACTACATAGCAACATCGACATAGAACGATGCGAGTAGTTTTACTATTGTTAGGTAGGTGGAAAAAAGTGAAGTGGGCGGAGCTTAACACCCCCTCACCCCGCAAATTGTCACGCGTCGTTTCATAGGGAAATCTAATTACAACACCTCCTCTTTGTATATGCTCCGTGATATATACGGTCGAATTGAGAACTTTCTTTTTTTTCGTCGGTTAACAATATGGTGCAAAATTCATTCTTATTCTTATTTGAATCGCATAGTACACATATCCACTACTACTACTCTTTTGATTCATTGGAAATGAATTGAAACAATGATTAAATTCTTCGAGGGCCTTTGTGTGTCTTAATTGTGAAGCCGGGCTTTTGAAGAGAAGAAAAGAGTTCATCCTCCCAAAAGACCGGGTATCCTTTTTATAAAAAGGAAGGTTGCCGCGTCGAAGAGGGACAATATCGTCAGTCATTATTTTTACCGACGTCCTCAACATCAACACAAAGTCCGAACGCGGCCAGGGAAGGGGAAGGATCCGGAGATCACGAGGTAGAAGCGGTGATGTGTGACTCACCCGCCCACGGCGTAGATGACGTGTCCGACGGCGGCCACGCCCAGGGTGGAGCGGCGCGCCGCCAGCGGCGGGCCGGCGCTCCACGCGTCCGTCGCCACGTCGTACACGTCCACGCTGCGCACGCGCAGGGTGCCGTTAAAGCCACCCACCACGTACACCTTGCCGCCCACCGACGCCACGCCGGCGCGGCAGCGGCGCGTGGGCAGCTCGGCGGAAGCGCGCCAGCGCCCGCACTCCATGTGGAAGGCCTCCACGTCGCGGATGGCCTTGGGCGCCTGGCCGCCCACCACCAGCAGCGCCTTGGGCGAGCGCGGCGGCTGGCGCGGGCGGGCGCGCGCGCAAGCCGCCGCGGCCGCCGCGCGCCGCTCGGGCCGCAGCAGGTGGAACGACAGCGCCTCGATGACCAGGTCCTTGACGCGCAGCCCCGCGCTGGCCAGAGGCTCGGCGGCCGCGCGCGCCACCAGCGTGTCCTGCGCCAGCAGCGGCAGGCGCACGTGCTCCAGCAGCGCGCCCAGCTGGCCGGCGCGCGCCTCGGGCGCGTGCTGCATCCACCGCACCACGGCGTCCAGCACCACCTCCTCGTTGGGCACGGTGATCCGGTCGCTGTCCAGCAGCGCCGCCAGATTGTCCGCCTCCAGCGCCAGAAACTCCTCAGTCTCCAGAACCTGCACGCGAGTACGTAATTACGATGATTATTGATTTGTAGGGTTAGGGAAATTCATATGCAGACTTCTTGATATAAAATATATATTTCACATACATACATGTTGGTACAGCTTATAAATATATACTTATAATATTAGACGACCTAATTGATTACTTGCGGAAAGCCGACTGCTGCGCAGGGCGAATGCTAGCGCCTTCGTATACAAACTACTACGTCAGCATTGTCCGTACATCATTGGTTACATTTTTATACATAAAGGGGGATTCCCTTTATGTAAAAAAATGTAACCAATATTACAATAACTTTTTATGCCCATGGGAAAGCCCATTCATGGTTTCACTTTAAAACGTTCGCGTCATTATTTCAAATGTTAAAAAAAAATGATTTGATTGTGACTTTACGACTCTGAATCTCTTCTAAAGACCTTGGGGTTTGAAATTAAATCTTACAAGGACTAAAACTTGAATCAATTACCGTTTCCATTTTAAGCGAAATGTTGCCATTATATAAAATAAACCATTGATGGTTGAATTCAAATAAACATCGTTTTAAAATAAAATGGCTAAATAATAATATACGTTGTACGGGCCAACGACCGTACATTTTGCCGCGGTCAGCATTTTACGCCGACAGCGATGATTTTGTGTCAAATGCAATTTAGTTCACTTTCAGCAAGCGTATCGTGTACTCATTAGCATATACCATATCATTTAGTGCGTGAATCAATAAAATAGTATACAAAAAAAAAAATCTATCATTTATCAAGCAAATGTACGTGACCCGTACATTTATGGTCCTTCGAGTTTTTTGGTAAAAGCAGGGCCATTCGCGTGTGAGGGATATCAGTGCCTATCAAGGATATCAAGCAAGAACAGCGCTGAGCGAGCAAGGACGCGCAGCTACTACAGCACCAAGCAAACGGTGTATAAACAGCAGTTATCAAGTAAGATCTTTCCTATTTTTAACTTGCAATAAAAATGGAAGATATTGTAGCAAATCAGGAGCAATTAGTCAGTGCGATGGAGCAACTGCTATCGTCAAGAAGACGGGCCGTGACCGCCGAACGACTGACTATATTGTTAGGAAATTAGACACGTTAGATTCTTATTGTAAAGAATTCGAATCCAACCACTCTCCCCTCATTAGGTATGAAGATGAAAATGTCGAGTATTTCCGTGAAAATCACTTTGAAACGGCTTCGGAATTTTACAATAATACGAAAGCCCACTTACAGCAATGTTTACCGAGATCTACTACTCCGACTATAGTTACGGGAGGTGCGAAGTTTCTTCAGCCTAGTCCTAGTAGCCCTTCGATGTTAAATCAAGACAAGAGATCTCAAGGTACAGATAGTAAGACAGCGGAGATGTTTAAAAAGCAGGCAACCAATTTCAAAGCTTTTATTCGTACAATAGACGATTTCGATTTAGAAGCTGTGACAAAAAATGGGAGTTTGAAGATCTGTTACAACAGCTAAATTCGCGATGGTCAGTCATAGATTCCCTTCACTGGGAAATAGATAATGAACTAAATGGCACAGACGAGGAGTATGATAAAGTATTTATGGCAAACGAAAAACGCTTTAAATCCATGAAAAAAGCAATAAATAGCAAACTATGGTCAACATCTCATAGAGAAAAGTTTACCCCAAAAATTGAGATCCCGATCTTTAGCGGTAATTACTACCAGTGGGTGTCCTTTAAAGATTTATTCACAGAGACTATTCATGGCAACTCTTCACTCAACAATGCACAAAAGATGCAATTTTTCAAAAGCAAGGTTAGGCGGGAAGCTGAAAAACTCATACAGCATCTCGCAATCAACTCCGACAATTATCAAGTTTGTTGGGAATTGCTTAATAATAGGTATAATAACAAAAGACTAATATTTATGTCCCACGTGAACATACTTTTAAATATACCGGTCATGCAGCAGCCGAACAGTACACAGATTAAACGTATTCATGACACCACCAACGAATGCCTGAATGCCATAAAAAACCTTGGCGTCGATGTTAGTACTTGGGACCCATTATTGGTTCAACTTATGTCATTAAAGGTAGATCAGGATACGTACAATGATTGAGTCCCTAAAGCAGCCTCGTGAACTACCAAGTTTACGAGAATTTATGGAGTTCTTAGAAATGAAGTTTACCACTATGGAGTCTTCCGCTACGCGTAGAAAGCAAGAGAATATGCTTAAATCAAGCACTTCGTCACCAGCAGGGGTCCAGAAACCAATAAAATCGCATAATTTTAAGTCATTCGCAACCAATCAAATGCCATCAAAATCATTAAATCAAAGTAATAAAAAATATTACTCGCAAAAATTCAATACTTCATGTGCAATTTGTAATGAAGAACACGGAATTTATTATTGTCAGCAGTTCTTAACTATGTCAGCGGATGACAATTTCGAAATTAAATTTATGTAAAAATTGCTTATTCAATCACCAAGGAAAGAATTGCTTTTCAAGTAAAACGTGCCGTGAGTGCAATGGCCAGCATAACACAATTTTACACCACGTTTATTCAAATTCTTTAAGAAATAAGCCATCTAACTCTGAAATAACTCGCGGAAACGCATATGTTTCACAGAAAACTTCTACATCTGAAATATTAATCACTACTGCTATGATCAATGTCAGGGATCGAGATGGTACTTATCATAAAATTCGCGCTTTAGTAGATCAATGTTCGCAGATGACTTTAATACCCGAAAGCGCGGCACAACTTTTACGTCTCCCTAGAAGTAGAAGCAAGGGTATTATATCAGGAGTAGGAGAGAAAGAAAGCACTTGCAAGGGAATTATCATGCTGACTTGCTCTTCTATTTACAATCAAGATTTCGAATTTAGAGCAGAAGCGTATATAATTAACAAAATTGTAAAAAATCTCCCAAGTTGTACCGTAATCAAGCAGGATTGGCCGCATTTTCAAGGCTTACAGCTAGCAGATAGCGACCTTAATGTCAGCCGCCCAGTTGATATGGTACTGGGGTCGGATGTTTTCCCTACACTTATTTTAGACGTACTTCGTAAGGGTAGCAGTCCATCTATGCCGGTTGCGCAACAAACTGAGCTTGACTGGATAGTATGCGGAAGCATCAACACGTCGCAAAGCCGTCAGTGTTACGTACGTTAGCAATACAGACGACATCCAATGTTTTTGGCAAATAGAGGACATCACAAAGAACACAGAATTATCAGTGGAGGATAAACAATGCGTTACTTTCTTCGAAAACACTACGGTACGTAAGCAAGACGGCCGCTATGAGGTACGCCTTCCTCTCAAACAAGGATACGAGAAACAATTGGGGTCATCAAAATCAATAGCTGTTGCCCAATTTCATCAATTAGAACGCCGATTTAAAAGAAACAAAAGGATTGAACAAGATTACAAGTTGTTTATACATGAGTACATTGCCATGTCATATGAAGCCCGCATCGGGTAACATGAAACTCTGCTATTATTTACCGCACCATTGCGTATTACGAGTTGACTCTGTGACTACAAAGTTACGGGTTGTATTTAATGCATCTTCTAAAACATCAAGTGGGTTAAGCTTGAATGATATCATAGCCCGGGGTCCGAATTTACAAAAAGACCTCCAATCTCTAATTTTGAAATGGCGTCAGTATAAGTATGCATTCACAGCTGATATCGAGATGTTCAGACAGATTGGCATAGCCGAAGAAGATCAAAAGCTACAAAAATGTATATGGAGAGATCAAACTAACAGAGCACTAAGCGAATACCAGCTCACCACCGTCACCTATGGCACAAAAGCAGCACCATTTTTGGCCATGATGAAACTGCAGCAATTAGCAAAGGACGAGCATGTACGATATCCAGAAAGTGAAGCAATCAAGACATTACAGGAATCATTCTATATGGATATTCTATACTTCACGGAGCCCATTCTATACTCTCCGCGAAGCTCTTACAAAGAGAACTGTCAGATATTCTGAGATCTGGTGGGTTTAACCTACGAAAGTGGGCTTCCAACTCTTCAGAATTACTTCCCGACTTCAGCCCAAATCAGCCTGTAGAAGATGGTTATGACTTAAACAAGCAGAGTCAACAAAAACCTTAGGGCTACGTTGGAATTGTAAACGAGACCTTTTCCTGTTTGAATCAAAAATAGAGCCAAATATTTTGACACCCACAAAAAGATCTATGCTTTCTGATATTTCCAAATTATTTGACCCACTAGGGTGGCTTTCACCGTTAACAACAAATTTAAAAATCATTTTTCAATCAGACCGATTTACAATGGGATGATAAGTTACCCGAAAATATCAAGCAACAGTGGGTTAAAAGTATGGTAGATATAGATCAAATCAAACATTATCAAATACCAAGATTTAGTAGCAGGAAAACTAGATTAGTTCCTAATAATAAACAAATTACGCTACCTAAGTTAGAACTAATGGGTGCACATATATAATCAAGACTGATAACTAAGATCAAAACCTGTTATCACAACTATAATATCCAAATATATTGTTGGGTTCATTCGATGGTGGTATTAGGGTGGCTGAATGGTGATCCTGGCAGGTGTAAGCCGTTCGTAGTAAACCGTGTCAACCAGATCAAGGACGTTATACCCGCTGAATTGTGGAGGTATATTAAATCAAAAGAAAACACCGCGGACTGTAGCAGCAGAGGTATATCACCAACACAACTACGAGAACATGCACTTTGGTGGCATGGGCCAAGTTAGTTACAGGAAATAAACATGTATCAAGACATCGAGCGACCTAAATATTTCACCAATCAAGAGGTGAAAAAGGTATCAAAGCAAGTAAATGTCATCGCTAAGCAAGACAGGGATGGCAGTATCATAACAACATTGATTACGAAATTCAGTAGCTTTTCGTTTCTAATACGCGTAATAGCATGGCTACGTCGATGGATTACAAGACAACAAGTAGGTAAAATAAACTATTTATCATTACAAGAAATCAAGCAAGCAACTATTAACGTCATAAAACATCACCAGCAAACGGAATTTACTGACGAAATCAATAGTCTCAGGGAGGGAAAAACATATCAAATAAAGGAAAGTTGTCAGTTTATATTCATTTGTAGACAATCAAGGCCTTTCACGAGTCGGTGGCAGATTGAGACACGCTCGTATGCATTCAAGAAAGGAAAACACCAATCATCATTTCAAATGGGAGATTAGCAGAACTCTAATTGATCACGCACACAAGATAACATATCATGGGGGAGCAAGATTATGTTTAGCATTTATAAGGCAAAAGTATTGGCTCATTAGCGGAATGAGGACTGTCAAAAAACAATTACGTAAATGCGTTACTTGTCAAAAACATAGCCCGTATAAATTGCAACAGCTCATGGGTAACTTACCACAAGCAAGGTGCAACCCGTCGCCTAGAGCATTTTATCATACAGGTGTTGATTTTACGGGGTATGTCACAGTCAAAGCCAACAAGGGCCGTGGAATCAAGACCCTGAAGGGCTACATAGCGGTATTTGTATGCATGGCAACTAAGGCCGTGCACTTTGAACTGGTGTCAGACCTTACAACGTCTGCATTCATAGCAGCCCTACGTAGGATAGCAGCTCGAAGAGGAACGCCTCGCCACATATATAGTGACAATGGCACCAACTTCCTAGGAGCTAATAACCTTTTTCAAAGAGAGTTGGTACAGTTGTAAATTAATAATCAAGAAATCATGAGTGTGATCACTGAAATGGAAATCCAGTGGCACTTTAACGCTCCTTCGTGGCCGTCAGCAGGAGGGTTGTGGGAAGCAGCTGTAAAGAGCTTAAAGTATCATTTAAAAAGTGTCATCGGTGAACAGCATCTGACGTTCGAAGAGTTCGCTACTTTACTGGCGCAATTGGAAGCGTGTCTCAATGCACGACCATTGCGTCCACTGTCAGAAGATCCAGATGATTTGGACTACCTCACACCAGCACATTTTCTGACGGGAGGGTCTGCCTTAACTGTCATAGAAACCGAGAAGGATCTTCGAACAAGATGGCATATGACGCAAAAAATATTCCAAGATATATGGAAAAGATGGCGCACTGAATATTTAGATCAATTAACAGCACGCAACAAGTGGCAAAAGCATCACGAAAATATTAAAATCAATGACGTCGTACTTATTCACGACGACAATATCCCCGCAGGAAAATGGTTAATGGGTAGAGTTACGGAATTACATCCAGGAACTGACGGCTACGTCAGAGTCGTAACGGCTAAAACAAACGGCTTCGTCAAAAGGCCTATTATCAAACTATCTATTTTACCCACTCACGTTGAAGAGCAAGTACAAAAAACATTATCAAATACGCCACCGGAACTAAAGGTTAAGCCTAGGCGTTCATTATCTTTTAGTTCGGTGGTTATGGCTTTGTTATTTTTCATGACTATCATAACAAGTGCATCAAGTTCATATAACATCACAGAAATCAAGGATAAATACGTATATTTCGACAAAGTGTCCAACATGCAACTTATTAGAGACGAGTGGCGAATATTAGCATATTACAACATGAGTCCGTATCAACAAGGATTAACGGCTTTAAATAAATACATACAGTACTTAAACAATCAATGTACAAAAATAAACAAGCACATAAAATGCGAGTTACTCTTATTACAATTACAACACGGATACAATGAGCTGGAATATTATAACGATATGCTCCTAAGTCAGCACTCCCGCACGCGACAGCGCCGCGGCCTTATTGACGGTGTCGTTTACGTTGTCAATAGCCTGTTCGGTGTATTGGACCAACGATTCGCCGAACAGTGTCAAAAGGACATACAACTCATTCAGTACAATCATAACCATATGGCATCATTGTTAAGGAATCAGACTTCCATCATAGAATCACAAAATGATGTTTTAAAAAGAACTACAACTTTGATTGATAAACAACACAAAGCTATAAATCAACATTTAATGACATTAGACGCCAAATCTAACGATATGAAGCAAAAAATTCAAGACAACTTTGACATTGACATATTTACATTCACAGCTCTCATCGCCGATAATATGTTACGTAATCTGAAAAATATACAGGGTGTATTATCAGACACCATAATTGACATATATCATGGTCGATTCAATCCTCATTTATTGGCACCAGAGCAATTAAAAAACGAACTGAGGAACATTGCGAGTCAGTTACCCAAATACTTTGCTTTACCAATCAATGACGTACAGAATAACTTCAAAGATATTCATCAATTACTCACTGTTAAAACAAGAATATCAGAAAGGTACTGTCTTTTTGAAATTAAGGTACCGTTAGTAAGGCAAGATTATTTCGAAATATATAAATTGATTCCTATACCGCTTGAATCAGGAAATAGCAAGGTTAGCATTGTTCTAAAATCAGAATACATTGGTGTCAACCTCCAGAAGGATATTTACATGTTTATGACGGAAATGGACTTAAAACAATGTATACATTTAGCCGAAATTTCTGTGTCGTATACAAAAGCCTATTAACCACTTTCTCAATGAAAATGACCTTTGCGATGTAAACAAGCAAACTAATCAATGTACGACAATAAAAACACCACGTAGTAGTGAATGGATTATAATGAACAATATTAATTCCTTTGTTTACTTTTGCTGCAACGGGTGTCAGGTGCGAATACTATGTAAGGATCAAATTACTGTACAACATCTGTCGCACTCGGGAATCATTAACCTCGGTCAAGGATGTATGATAAAAACAAAAACATTTACAATTTATTCACACAAGGAAATGAGTAGCGACATCGAGATTTCATCACCCGTTACCAACCTCCGCTTTACATCACCAATTAATAATATTTTTAATTTTTCCTTGCCTACTGATATACAATCAGATACTTCAAATTTATCAGAGCTATCAGAGACACAGAATGAGCTCAACGCTATTCATAACAAAATTCGTGTTTTGAAAGAAAATCAAGGGCAAATCGAGAGCATCTCACATAATCACGACGTCCATCACTATACAGCAATAGACACAGTGGCGGGTGTTGTAGTAATACTCGTGGGAATCGTCGGGTGGAAGGCGAGGTGCGGACGCGCAGGGTCCCCACGAAGCAGGGAAGAAACGGCGCCTTCGCCACCGTTGGAACTGGTCAATGTGGTCTCCGCCAGTACTAGTGATCGGTGTTTAAACAAAGTGCAAAGTTTTCGTAGTTCGGGTAGTGAGCGTAAAAATAAACGTGATAAAGGCACGTCGCCTTTTGTGAGAAAATCAGTTTTTAAAGTGTGTGAGCAAACAGTGTAGTTGTGTAGATTAAAATCATTAGAGACAATAAGAATATCACTCCTAGCATTTAAGGACCAAGTGGCTCACCTTGTTAATCATATATCATTCACTTCCCATTTTACTTTACCTTTTCATCTTTTGTCCCCCGGGAACATGTACGGGCCAACGACCGTACATTTTGCCGCGGTCAGCATTTTACGCCGACAGCGATGATTTTGTGTCAAATGCAATTCAGTTCACTTTCAGCAAGCGTATCGTGTACTCATTACCATATACCATATCATTTAGTGCGTGAATCAATAAAATAGTATACAAATAAAATATCTATCATTTATCAAGCAAATGTACGTGACCCGTACATAACTGATAATAATTCGTAATGTCACATTAAAATATATTGCAGTTTAGTAATCTTATTATTTCGTGTATGTAGTCGTAGTTTATGTACAGTAGTGAATATATGCTTCAGTGTTAGTTTTGCCTTAATTTCTGTCAAAAACATTATTTAAAAAACTCTAACCTCAGTGTCACAATATTTTCTCGTTGTTGTTATCGTTGCCATTTTTTAACCTAATATTGGCATTTCATTTCTCAATAACCCCAAGTTATGTTACAATATACGTTTATATTTCATTTATATTTCAGATAATAATAACTATATATAATAATAACTCCACACATCTCACACACGGCCATCTGATCCCAAACTAGGCAAAGCCTGTATCTACTATGGTAACCAGACTGCTGATAAACATACTTATATATTTCTAAATAGTCTAAATACATACATATAATAGATAAATTACACCCAGACACAGAACAAATTATCGTGCTCATCACACAATTATTTGTCCTGGGTGAGAATCGTACCCACGACCTCTGGCTTAGTAGTCAGGGTCACTAAACTCTAGACCAACAGGCCTGTCATAATACTCAGTGCAGGCTTAATAATGCAGTTTATACATATTTGACGCAGCATAAAAAAGTGTGAAACTGATTTTCATACTGAAATGGGCAATCTCCTTTCTCTAAAACATAATATGCGTTTGATTGGAGTTCGTCAAACAATGCAACAAATCAAACAAGAAACAATGCTATCATAATTGTTTAGAGATTGAGTTTATAAAAACGGTAATGAAGATAAAACGACACCCAAAAATACCTACTGCAGCTGTCTATGCTGACAACAAGACAGGTAACTATGAAACCAATCAATTGTGCTTGGAGATATGTTAAAACGGTAAAATGTGAAAATGTACAATATTGCGTTGCTAATATCAAGTAGTGATCAAGACTGCTATGCTACCTCCACGAAGTGGCGCTCGATGTACCGCTGCGCGCAGAGGCAGAGGTCGGAGCAGGCGTGCAGCTCGGCGAAGGCGCTTGTCGGGCGACAGCTCTGTGATCTTACCTCCACGAAGTGGTGCTCGATGTACCGCTGCGCGCAGAGGCAGAGGTCGGAGCAGGCGTGCAGCTCGGCGAAGGCGCGGATGCCGAGCGCGTTGTCGGGCGACAGCGCACTCGCCAGGAAGGCGCAGCACGCCTCGCGCACGCCCAGCACCTGCAGCAGCGACGCCGCCGACAGCAGGCTCTGCACGCTGTCCTCCGCGATCACCAGCGACTCCGGCGTGTACACGTACTCCACGATCGCCGACAGCGCCACCGGTTCCACGTTCTGCGACTCACGGTTATCTCTGCCGCTTTACTTGTACATACATCAATGTGGTACGTTTGACAATACTGCATGTTTGAACTCTATAACGTGTGTAAATAAATCCATTAATCTATTAACAAAGATGCTTTGAATGTCAACACGTGGCACTGGGTACCGGTTGGATTGTTTGTACAATACTAAACGTGTCACGCTAAGGTAAGTGCCTGTGTTACGAGTAGATTTGCGTCGGTAGCGTACAGGATGAGGTTCGAACTCATCTTACGTCTGGCTTGTTGTGTCTGTCGCCGAGCGCGGAGGTCCAGATTTAATTTTATCAGATTGCGCTTTCAGGTTTACAAGTGGTCGCTAGGCTCTACCTGTATAGTGACTGTGGGCTGCGTGCGCTCGTCGAACTGCGTAAACATGGCGTGAAAGTATGGCGAACTGGCGGCCAGCACGGCGCGGTGCGCGTACACGGCGTCGGAGGGCTCGGAGGGCTCGGCGCGGTCGGAGGGCTCGGCGGGCGCGCGCTCGGGCTCTGGGAGCGCGTGCAGGCGCACGTCGCAGAGCGTGGCATCGCGGCGCAGACGCGCCAGCGCTTCCAGCAGCTTGCTGGCGTGCTGAGCGCCGCCGCCGCCGCCGCTGTCGCCCGACGCGGGCCGCTGCGACGACTCGTCCAGCGACGACTGCGACGCGCAGCGCATCATCGTGCTGCCAGTCGTAACATTATAATGTAACAACTTTCACCTCTAACTTCCTCAAGTTGTGTCTATCTCTCCACTATGTAATTGTATATAACATCCACTAAAACTGTAATGCACTCAATGAATTAATGTTTAAGATATACCACAGTTACAGTATTGACCTAATTTTGTCTACTAGTTAGGATACTAACGCACTTAACTTTAGTGTAGTAATGTATACATAATTCGAAATATATTGTCCCATTGAAAATATTTATGGTGTCTATTTAACCGAGTGCGTCAATTATTATTTATTTATTTATTTAATAGATATATTAATATAGATGTCCATTTTTTATATGGCTTAATATTAATCATTAGCAATTTTTGAAGAAATATGACTGCTACAAAGTTGTGCATAATTTGTTTAGATCTTAATATAATATATATTAATGTATGTGTTTACCCTGTCTTGCGATAAATATTTTCATTTCATTACCACTTTAGAACTAGGGCAATATTAATCTATTGCAGTTATTGTTCACTTGTACTTTAATAGTGTAGTTAAACAATTTGAGCAAACCTATAAAGTTTAATTTTATGGGATTGAATTATCCTCACTAATAGCAGAATCATTTTTAATTATAAAAAGATTTTTTCAAACAACATAAATGTTTCCAATATTTATGGGAACCTAAGTCGGAATCAGAGTATAAAATCAAAGCAAAAGTACTGGTTAAGAGCAAAACTAAAACTTATATATTATGCTTTAAACCTACTTCTTTTGTTGGTCAATAGTTTGTAATAAAGTAGGTTAATAATGAACACATACTGATATCTACCAAGTACGCTAAATGTATACAAAGATAACTAAGATACATAGTAGGGAACACTATGTCTGTAACATTATTCTTACTGCACTATGGAATGGGATGGTCCTTTACTGTAAGTAAAAATAGCATAATATTGTGTGGTTTAAAGTGCACTATATATTATCTACACTATATAGCTACCTACGCATATCATCAATGCCAGTAGCACAGAATACATAATAGTACTAGTACAGAAGGACCTCTTCGCAATACCATTTAAATAAATAGCGACTCTTGCTCCGACACAATAATGTGCAATTCAGATCGCACACCGCTAATTCCAAATGGTATATTAACCTAAAACTTGCCTCTCTTTCTATCGCATAACTCTTATCTGTTCTGATGCCGTTAAGGTTGTATTCTGTAAGAAGAATTAATCTAAATATTTAATAACCAGTTATGTGCCTATTACTTTACTTCTGTGAACAAATGAAGTTTTAAATAAACCTAGACTAGGTATTTACCTACTTAGTAGTACCTACGTAGATGTAACTTTTATTAAAAAAACTATTTTATTTCACAATCTCTGCATAGATACTTTAATCTCTAAGAAAATAGGCATTTGCCATAACGTTAGTATGTACCTTGCAATGAAACTATCTCTTTTAGGTGTTTAACTAGGTAGGTATATGCAAATCAAATCGCGGAACCCTACTCCTTATAACACCAGCTATTTGCCAGTGAAAGTCATATGGAAATCGGCCCCCCTGTTGCGGAGATTAGCAGAATAAATAGACAGACAGACAGACAAAATTGTTGTAGTCCTAAACTTATCAAAGCTAAACTTGACTAAGTTACTCCTTATAACACCAGCTATCTGTCAGTGAAAGTCCCGTGGAAATCGGTATACCCGTTCAGTAGATTAGCCGGAACAAACAGACAGACAGACAAAAATGTGAAAAATATTTTTTTGGTATAAGTACCGTGTAAACATTCAGATGCATTTAGTAAAAAACTGTCATAATGTCATTACAAACGGACACTTCAAATTTATTTATTTACTAGCAGTTCCCGCGCGGCTTCGCTCGCGTGTACATATTTATATATTTTGCGCGGAACCTTAATCCTTTTTTCAAAATCACAGTAGCATGTTACTCCTTTTAACATTAGCTATCTGACAGTGAAAGTCCCGTGGAAATTGGTCCACCTGTTCCGGGGATTAGCCGAATCAAAGAGACAGACAGACAGACAAAAATTGTAAAACATATTGTTTTGGTATATGTACCGTATATACATCCAAATGCACTTAGTAAAAAGCGATTATTTTAATATTACAAACAGACACTCCAATTTTATTTATTTCTATAAAGTATAGATAGAAGATTGAGAACAAGTGATTCAATGATAAAATAAATGCTGAGTTTCATAGGGGACATCTATTAGGGATCTACATGACTGAATGATTTAATTTCATACTACTTAATTGCATTTTGTGCTGAAGATCTATTATAACTAATATTATTGTATGCAGACGAAGTTGTGGGCACCAGCTAGTGCCAATACCAACTATAAATGTGAGTGTAAGTTTGTTTGTTTGTTACGCTTTTATGTTTAACTATTCAACCATCATTTTCAAAATCATCTTAACATTTTGTATATACATTGGCAAGGGTACAGTAAAGGCCATAGGTGACATTTCATCTAGAACAAAAGTGCTGTTCCAGAGGGATACCTGAATTGATTGATAAATTGTCATCCACGGAGCCAAGCCATGGTCAAGACTTAGTACAGAATATTATGAAATTCTCATTGAATCTATAAAACCACTAACAACAATCTCTATGATTCTACTACTTGTTGGTATAAATATGAGTACAGAATAAGTTTACGTTGTTAATAATAATATACCTGAAGGAACTAACCAGAAAACATCAGATATGAAAGGTGGAAGATCAAATATAATGGTGCACATTGGGAGAAACCTTGACCACCAACTGACTATGCATTGCTAGGGAATTCATTCATTAAATGATAAATACACTTGCTGAATATTTGCATCAGGTTAATTACTACTAGCTTGTAGCAACATAGCTAAATGTCCAAACAGCTCTACATATGTTAAGTATCTACTCAAACTGGCCTCACTTTAATATTTCTAGAAAACTAGTAACAAATTAAGTTAGATCACTATGCCTCTAGGTACATGAGGTGGGTAATAATAAAGTAATGGTTAGAATATAAATAATACACATTACTTAGTTGTAACTTTAACATAAAAATTAATAATATTCATGAGATACTTAAACCGTTCACCTTGTCTCATTTCTTACAATCTGATGATGTTAAAGTTGTTGATATTGTTAATGTGGGTCCTGACCTGTCCACCCACTGGGCTTTCCTACTAGTGGGTGGAGGGGTAATTCATGATAACCCATTCACCCACCAGAGGGTGTTTGTGTTTATCCCACCTGCCACTGGTGGGTGGACTGGTAATTGACATTTACCCTTCCATCGACTGAGCTAGTGTTTGAAGTGAGCATTGTCATTGATAACTAAATTAATGAGGCATTAAAAACGTTGAGGCCAAGAAATAAAATTACTGGCTAGACCAAACAAAGATAAATAGACACAAATAAGACTGAATACTTATATAGTATATTATTTTTCCAGAGTTCAATCCTAAAGTCGTTCATGCTGATTTTGAACTACCGATCACAAATGCTCTCGTACATTATTTTCCTGATTTAACTGTACTAAGGTGTTATTATCACTACACACAAAGCCTTTGGCGAAAATCAAAACTTTTACATCTGAAAATAAATTTTTTTCTTCGACTGGTGAGTTTATGTTGCGCTCTACCTCTATTGCCACACGACATGATAAATTAAGGTTGGGAATACATAAATAATGAATATATTAGAATAGAAAACAAAAATGTAAAAACCTTTATTAGACACTTCCAAAATTATTATTTAAGAGAAAATTTTATAAAAGAGTAGTGCATTTATAACAGACAACATCGATCAAATAAATTTCTGAGAGCTGGAATGCCAGAACAAATAAGAAAATCAACAAAAATTATGCAATGATACCAACATTACTACATCTCATTTTTTTTAAACAAAAACCATATTTACAAATGAAAGAAAATCTTGTTATAAGCTATGCGATGATCAGATTTTGAATGCGCAAATGCAGCTTGTAAATGGAGATATAAGCATTAGACATTTTTTGGAAAAAGTTTGTTAGGTTGATTCTAATAGGCTTGCATAAACATGCTAACATACACAGGCGAAAAGTATGTGTTAAAAACCCAAGTGGAGAGGAAAATAGAAATTACCCATCCGCCCACCAGTGTGTAGATGGGTAATCATGGGTAATCATGAATTACCTCTCCACCCACCAGTGGGGAAGTCGAGGGGGTGGATGGGTCGGGACCCGTTAATGTTGTTTACAAATATTTAAAAAATACATAGATGTCTATAGGAGATTGAAGTCTGTGCTGAGCATTTGCACAAAAGACAGTAAAGAACTGTAACAAACCTATATCGTCCTCTGTCTCCATCCCCTTCTGCTGCGCTGTTGTCTACACCCAAACTGAAAAATAGATAAACCCTTTAAAGTTCATGTTACACACAGTATAAAGGAGAACAAAGGATTTCTTAATCTTTATAGTAAATTGTCTTCGGTCAGATCAGCTTCAAGTTCAAGTAGTACTTCTTTTTTGTTTATAGGCAACAGTTATGTGGGTTTACTCACAGAGCCCTGTCCCTGTCTGCGTCAGGTTGTCCATCCATTGCGATGTCCTCAGCTTCTGCAGTAATTTATTTCTGACTACCACCACTCACCATCACAACCGCATTTATGCTCCACAATGAATACGTTTACAACTACAGTTTTATTTGGCACTTACACACCCTTAAAAACCACAACTATGAACTGACACAGAATACTAGTTTTTCATTTTAATTTCAACTTTTCCTATGTCTCGACAAATTATAAGTTAATAAAGAAATGTCAACAACCACACAGCTTACTGACAGTTTAGTGACAGCTACTCAAAACTCAACTGCAACTTAGAACCATAGATATAAAAGAAGAAGAGTAAATAGGAAATTCCGATATTACTGCAAGCACTGTTCACTCTGTTCGTTACGTGCTCGTATTGTGGGAAGAAATTCGTTCCGTTATAGACTGACAGTATACTGCTGCAGTATCGTATGGAAATATACAACGTCATATATTATATGACGTCATAAACGTCGCCATTACTGTGAACCAGATTTTTTTTTGCCTCGCAAAACCAATTTTTGGAACAAATTGTCGCCTGCGGTATTTCCGGACCGATACGACCTTCAAACCTTCAAGAAAAGGGCGTACTCTTTTCTCAAAGGCCGGCAACGCACTTGTGACTCTTGAGTTGCAAGTGTCCATGGGCGCCGGTAGTCACTTACCATCAGGTGACCCGTCTGCTCGTTTGCCCCCGAAAAAAAAAATGTAATGAGGAAATTTGACAGATTGTAGTAGATTAGTAGTAGTAGTAGTAGTAGATTGTAATATGTGCCGGCCACCGTACATTCTAATTTAACCTCAATCAATAGTTAAATATGATGAGCGTGAATTTAGCAGACATGTTAATATTATTATTTTTTTAACTTATTACAAAAATAGAAAAAATAAAAATATACATATAATAAGAAGCTGACAAAAAATCAATGTTTAGATTAGCGCCCTCTAGTGCATTTATATATGTAACATTATTGACGGTAACGAGTTCAGTGCTTTTTCTAAATAGCAAAAGTGCACAAATGTGCCTAAAGAAGTTTTCACTTCAAAAATAAAACAAAATGCACATAATTTTTTTTTTGTTTTAAAATTATCAGCATTTCGTTTCAATAATTTTTTTTTTTTAAGTTAACAGCTGTCTGCTAAATTTACACTAATTTAACTTACCTTATTTTTGGTTTTAAATTTTTTAAATGTACGAGGTTTTTGGCAACCCTGGTTCCGTTATAAACAGTAACCAGTATAGCCAGGGCTACATCACTCACTCGAGGTCGCGTTTTATATACCTACCAATTTAGCTATCCGTCCACGGTAAAAGTGTTAGTAAGGGCGACAACGCGTAGCTAAAAGCAAAGAGAATATTGGTTGAGAGCACGCACGCACGGCAGAACGGTATTCTCCGTAAATAAAAACAAAATGTCAAATCGAACTTATTATGAAGTGGAGATGTTTAGTTATTGCTAAATGTACTTATTATGTTAAATTTCGTTATTGCTAGATGTTAGTGATCTGTAAAATCCTTTAAAAATAAGTTGCAAAAATTATTTTAGCTATTACTTTTTTGTCAATATAATATAAAAATACTTTAGGTGTTTATTCTTTACTCGCCATTGCCGCGTGGCTGTACTAATAATAAATAATAGTTATCTTCTCAACAAGAAATAAATGTTACTTATATATATATTCTATACAATGTTGCACTAAATCAGGTTTTGAGTGATTAGCCAGAGTGAAGTTGTAATAAATGTAGTCTATTAAACCGTCAATAATACACCCATATTTTTTCCAAAAGGTGACGAACTTAGTAAGTGTGGACTGCCAGCGTATTCATTTGTTGTAACTTGTAGGCAAGGCGAACTGACGGCTGCTTCTCTCACACAATATGTAATACTAGCTGTGCCCCGCGGTTTCACCCGCGTTACTCAGATGCCATCTGAATATCGGGATTAAAAGTTGCCTATGTGTTAATCCAGGTCTCCAGCTATCTAAATACGACGTATCATCGCAATCGGTTTAGTAGTATTTCATACATCCATACATCCATACATCCATACATCCTCACAAACTTTCAGGTTTATAATATTAGTAGGATAGTTAGAAATATAGTGAAAATAATAATAAGAGCTACTGAAATGTAAAACATATTCAGAGTGCCACGGATTGAGGTTTTTATTTGAGTAGGTAGTTATTTGGTATTTAATACTTTTGTGTAATATAATATGTAATACAAAAGTATTAAATTATAAGAGTATCTTTCTCTAGTCTACGCAACAGCCATTACTAGCAACCCGCCTTAGCTTCGCACGGGTAGCAGAGACATCTTCAACAATCATAATCATATTTCAACCAATTTACACAAAACCTTAACAAATTACATACCTAAACCTTCCTCATAAATAGCTCTATCTATTGATGAAAACCGCATGAAAATCCGTTGAGTAGTTTTTGAGTTTATCGTGAACAGATAGACAGACAAAAGCGGCGGTGTAAAATGTAGTGTTGTCTAAGTCTACAGCATCAACATTTTATGTTACTATCGAAGGTTTAAGGATATTTTAATTACCTATAAAAATTAAAGATATAAATTTCATAGGAGAAATAATTTTATTTATCATTATATAAAACTCAACACTCATAAATTTTATTAGCAAGTGTGTGTTCCGATATGCACTGCGAGCACTATAAGAACTGACGTCAATTTAGTATACTGCGAAGCCGTTCCTTTATAATTAGCTTTATTGGTTACTGTTTAATACGGAACACGTTTTGACGTTTTCTTTTTTTTTATGGTATAGGGGGCAAACGAGCAGACGGGTCACCTGGTGGTAAATGACTACCGCCACCCATGGGCACCTGTAACTCAAAGAGCCACAAGTGTGTTGCCGCCCTTTAAGGTGGGGGTAGGAGAAGAGGGGGAGGGGGGAAGAGGGGAGAAGGGAAAGACGGGAATAGGGGAGAGGGAAGGGTTAGGGCCTCCAGTAACCTCACTCACGCGGCGAAATACAATGCAAGCATTGCTTCACTACCGGTTTTCTGTGAGGCCGTGGTATCGCGCGGAGTCAAGCCGGCCCATACGTGCCGAAACATGGCTCTCCCACGTAGAAAATAATTATCCTACTAATATTTTAACCGTGAAAGTTTGTGAGGATGTATGGATGTATGGATGTGTGGATGTATGGATGTGTGGATGTATGGATGTGTGGATGTATGGATGTGTGGATGTGTGGATGTATGGATGTGTGGATGTTTGTTACTCTTTCACGCCAAAACTAATGAACCGATTGCGATGAAACTTGGTATCTAGATAGCTGGAGACCTGGATTAACATATAAGCTACTTTTTATCCCGATATTCTCACGGGATCGGGACTTACGCAGGTGAAAACGCGGGGCGCTGCTAGTAATATATATATATTTCTTTTGTGTGTGTGTATGTTCCTGAACTCCTCCTATACGGCTGGACCGATTTTAATGAAATTTTTTGTGTGTCTTCAGGTGGATTCGAGAATAATATTTTTTACGTTTCGGCAGGACAACGTCTGTCGGGTCCGCTTGTCATATATATGTACAAGTTATCTGTTCAACAAGAAAAAAATTTATTTGAATGTAGTTATATTTAAAAATTTAAAATTCAAGTCAATTGTCAATTGACAATTACTCGCATAATAAAAGTAAGTTGACATTTTATTAAAAGAAAATATTGTTTTTTAAGTAACCGAATGCATAATAACTTTATAACCGAATTATTTAAATGGGGCTATGTACGGTAAAAGTGATGAACATATTTCGACAAATAATTGTTTATTATCTAACTGGAAAAAAATTGGAGTTGATCACATGATCAAAGCACTGAGAGCACCTTTCCTCGAAAACGCCAGTGCTCACAGTACAAAAATGGCGACGATTTATGACGTCATATACTTCCCTAGGATACTGCGGCAGTATACTGTCAGTCCATAACGGAACGAAGTTATCCCCAGTAAGAGCACTGAACAGTACTCGCAGTGTATATCGGGACATACCCCAAATAAATAATTTATTTCATTATTTGTGTACTTTGTACCACCCTAGAGTGTCCGGCAGTTCGGCTACATGCACAGACGAAGGTCGCGCGGTGGGCAAGGCGTTCTCAACTTTCGAAAAGCGTAAATAAGATATATTTCTGGTCGCAGCTAACGCCAGGTATTATTATTTCAATTTTGTAGGCTATTATAACGTAGGTATTTTGAGTTTTGTATGGGAGTGATGTATCTGTTACGAAGTAACTATTATCTTATCTGTGGTATAGCTAACTTTAGAGGAATGGTATATAAAAGCTGTCGTCAATATCGCTATGGAAGTCTTACAAAAAGTGATGGCCGCCGTGGAAGAAAAGCAGACCACGGACCATATAAGTTTTACCATCTCCTTTGGTGTGGCCCAACTTGCATTATTGCAAATTGGAAGGTAAAGTGTGAAACGCCCGCGGCCTCGAAAGAAAGGTAGCGCCCTTCGCTTCGTCCTCTACAACTCTCCGCCCTTTAACCCCGTTCTTGTTACAGTTGCTGACGTCGGCGTGGCCATCCCCCGCCTGCTGACACCTGCACCTTAAGTAGATGCACCGAGCTAAGGCTCCGAAGTAGATGCACCGTGTGTGGGCACGGGTGACCGCCGCTGCCGCAACTGAAACAAGAACGCAACTCAAGCCCACAGACCACTTTTAGCGGTGTGGGTAGTCCCCGGACGCGACGTCAAGGGGCCGCATGTAAGTCGCCGCCTGTGTCGCTGGTCGCCCGGAGCTGGACCTCCCCAGGTTTCGCCTGGGGCCTCATCTGGCTCGGGTTGACCGCCTAGGCGGCGTGAAGACTGAAGCGGCCCCTAGCAAACACGGTGAAGACCTCGGCGGGAGACGCCACCACCATGACCTACCCCTATTTAGGGAAAGCGGTAGACTCTGCTGACATGGGGCCCTCACCTATGGGGCGTAGTGAAGAGCAAGGATACTAAATTGACGTCACGGTCACACTTTAGGGAACGTACCGATACTACATGACCCGTTCTGGGGAGGAGGAGGTCTCCACAATACCACACTTGGTCACAAGGGCAGAGGGGCGGCTTAGGTTTTCGTCACGTAGTCAATATCTTCTAGGGAAATCTCGAGCTTTTTCAACCTATATTCAAATATGGCGCGCAGTGTTTAGCGCTTTTTAAACTCACAGGTGGCAACAAGCAAGCGTTTAGCGCTTTTTAACTTTCTGTCGGCAAAAAATTATTTACTACGGGTGGTCACCGACCACCGACCCCTCGGTGACCACCCATAGTATATGCAAAGACCCCTCCTCCCCCAACCCCCTCTAGTTTTCACGTAGTAATATATAAATAGGGTTTTCAATAATTTTTTGCCGACAGAAAGTTAAAAAGGGAAATGGGTCACGTAGTATGGGTACGTTCTCTTATGGTGGCACTTCACGCTCAAACGAGGCACTCAGGCGAGCCACCTGGTGAGTGATGACGAGCGCGAGGCTACCATCCACACGATCGTGCATTTCAGTCGTCAGTGTTACCACGAAACCTTGAAGAACGCAGTAAAAAATCTCCGCTCCAATAGTGGCGGAAAGAGGTTCGATAGAAATGAAATAAAACTCAAAACGGTGAATGTAATTTTATATATACGTACTTTTTTCTTTTATGATCGTGGGTCTTAAAATATTTTATGGCTTGCATTTTTGTTGGATCATTTGAGGAATCACAGCTTAATTTACCCTTAAGTAGTCTGTTAACATTAGTGCACCAACTATGCATCACGACATTAATCATTAAATTAATTAAACAAGCATAAAGTTGGTTTTTATGATCAGTACATGACAGGAAAGAAAAATTATAATATGTTTACTTTTTCAATTTGTTTGTATGTGGTTCCTCTTGCACTTTCAATATCCAAATTTACACGTAAAGAAATTAAAGTAAAGAATAGCAGAGTCGATCATTTATATGCCGGATAGCACGAGTCCAAGTTGCCGCACGCAGCAGGGTTAAACGTTTTAAGAAAATATCACAGAAACAAGCACAGTCCAGAATTTCGTCGTAAAAATATCAAAACACAATAGGCAGTTATCAAGTTTTGAAACTTTGAAACCGTTTGTAAAAAGGGTAACCGAATCAATGTCAATCAGTCTTCGGTCAAAAATACCCACAGACTAATTTAATATTATTTAATTATAAATTACATGGAAGTAATTATAGGTATTGTGTTTATATTCTCTTCACATTTAATTTCAAGATTTTTTTTTTATTTTCAGTTTTTTTCTTACGATAATTTATAATAAATATTAAAGTGCTATCTATGAACTTAAACTGAAAACTAAGTTTTAGTTTTGACAGCACTTTCTATGCATATTTTTGTTTTACCTGATTGTATGGTAGTTGCATACTAGCATACCCCTGGACTTGGCTATAGCAAATAGCATACCATGCTTGTAGGAAACAGTGAGACTGTTCCACTGATATAAACTACGAAAATCACTAACTAACAGCAACTGCCAAGTTGTTCGTAGTTCTGTTTGCACTCAAGTCAATCGTTCTAAACATATTCCTACCCTTTTATAATCTCACAATTTGTTAATATTTTTCCATCGACCAATAGTATTGCGTTACCGGTATAACCAGTCAAAATAATATCTATTAACTTATTTTTATTAAATAGTGAACAGTGTTATCATCTATTATAGTTTGGCCCTATTTTTAATAAAATAAATAAGAGTTTTTGATGTGGCGACAACATGCTAGCATATTACACGGAGCGAGTTCAAGGTATTGTTTACTTCAAGATTTGTTTTATCTAAGCGGGTACCTTCATTACCCTAAATGGCAAGAAAATACAAGAAAAAGTTTGCTGCATATAGAAAACAGTGACAAACCAGGTGACATCGCGAACCAGTGCTTGAGTGACGATAGCAGCCAAGCGGTGAACGGCGGCGGCTGAACGCGAGCGGCGCATATGCTTAGCGACGTGTGGACGTCTATGTCATGCAATCGCCTTCGTGGACGAGGATGTATAAAGGTCAGATGTATCGTTTTCCTTTTGATTCCAATGCTGAGTGCTCGCTTGTCAAAGACAAAGTAGTGGCTTAATTAAGTGGCAAGCGATTTAACAAAGTAGTTTGAATTATCGGTATTAGACAAACACGAGTAGTCAGCACCGAAAAAATATCATGCTGTGTAACGATTGACAATAATTCTCTTAAGCTTTTGCTTCATGTTTTCACGGATAGTTGCTAACAGGGTGATGTGATGTTAGGACGTGAAGTTCTAAAGCTAGGTTTTGCCTCGAATATGACGGCTAATGATTATTCACTAACTAAAACTGTAAATGCGATCAGAATTGCGCCATCTAAAGGCGACCGCATAGGATGTTGTGAGAAACGTAGTACATTGTGTTATCGTGTTGAGGAATTGGACGCAAATGCTGCTTCTAATTTTCGAGCCATGCTCTCTTAGTTGGTTCTGTTCGTATAGTAATAGATTACCGTGAGCAGTGAGCTCAAGAATAACACTATATCTAACCGGTATTCGTTACCTTTGATATCGGACCAGATTGCTCGTCTCTATGGTAAGAAGTATTTCACCAAGCTCTATTTAGTTAGCTGTGCTAGCTCCCGAGTAATCCATAGAGCGCACAGCGTTTATCACAAATCTGGCTCAAAAGTGCTATTTCCGTCTTTCAGATAGCAATCGTCATATGCTCTGTCATGTGTCTGGGTCTATATCGGCCATTCTATTGCAAGCCTTGAACTTGAAGAACTGGAAAGACCTAGCGACTATACCATTATTAACATCTACCATTAATAGAATTTTTAAATAAAGAGTTTCAATTGACTATGTCCAATATATGTATAAAACTACAATTGATGCCGTTTTTACAAGATACATATTTGCAATTTTGCATAGATATGTATCAAAATTGTTCGTTTCTTATTTTAGTTTCCATACGGGGGTCACCCTGAAAGTTTTTAGAAAATAAAAAACGAAATGATTTACAAGCCTTTAAATATTTTCATTGCTTTTCGAAGTAATCTTTGTTCCTTTCTAAGCACCGTCGCATGCGATGGAACCATTGACTGAATCAGTGAGCCCACTCTTCTTTAGTGTCAAGGTGCCAGGTCGGGACTGTGAGGAGGATAACTCTCTAGCTCCTACACCTTCGATAGACAAATATTCGATAGTCCGTCTGGCGGAGTAAGCTGGAGCGTTGTCGTGGTGGAGGAGGATTCTGCTTCTTGGGCGTTGCTGTCGTAACATTTTCCAAGACAACTGGTAGACAATGACTGCAGTAACAGTCCTTTTACCTTCTAGAATGATTACGAAATGACCCGTCCGTCCAAAGAATGAGGCAATCATCTTTTTCCCTTGACTTCTGCCCTTGTTTACTTTTGTCGACAAATCTTCGAATGAAAACATCCATTGCGCAGATTGTCTTTTGATTTCGGGATCGTAACAATATATCCAGGTTTAATCACCTGTGACGATGTCATCTACAGCATTCGAGTCACCTCCGTCATACTTTTCAAATATTGAGCGGCACCAATTCACAACGCGGCGTTTTTGATCTTCCATCAAATTATGAGGTATCCATCTAGTACAAAGTTTTTTGACGCCTAAATGTTCAAGTATGTAACACTATGTAAAAGAAAAATGGGTAACATGATATAACATCTGCCTGTGTCGATCTATAACCACCCGTTTCCAAATGGATGAACCTTGTGAGAAGAACTCGGGCAAACAAACTGAAGTTGATTGATACTTAATTTTTGAAGTGAAAACTTCTTTAGACGCGTTGAGTGATTTTTGGTAGGGGCAAAAGTTATGGGTTTGCGTCGATAGAGAGGAATGAATGATTGAGTGAGTACCTATGCGATTGTATATATTATTGTAACATCACGATTAACAGTGGAGCGTTGTTGTGTTGCAGTGCATTTGGGTGTCGTTCGCCATGTCCGTGGTCCCGGCACGCGGCAGTTGAAAGGGGTAAGTACTTAGTGTGTAGGATCGATCCGCGAACAGCTGTAGCGCCCTCCGCAGCCGCCGGCGCCGCGCAGGCCGCCTCCGTTGCAAACTTGCAACACACAGAACTATACCGTTATACAATATTCTTTATCGAATATGCACTCTGTGAATGCGACTGCCGACTAGTAATACATTTGGTATGTTATTACTACTTATTACAATAGTCTAACATTATTTAGTTTTCGTTTGTTGCTATGCAGATGAACAAAGAATGCACTGTGAGCGTGTCAACGTTGCTCGGGACAGAGAACGATAGAGCGACCACCATACGCGTAAGGGGGAAAGAACAAGCGGCGCGGTGCAGGGATGGGGCCGGACCGCCCCAACACTCCAGCTGATTTCGACTGTTGCTAGGCGCCCGAGGGGTGCCAGTAGAGAGTAGAGGCCTATAAAGAAGGGGTATCGCAGGCAGGTAGGCTTTGTAAAAAGATGATCACTCCAAGTTGCATTTGTAACTGTCATTGCCATTTTGGGGGTTCCGTTTCTCAAAAGGAAAAAGGTAAAACCACTTAGGTACAGGATCACTTTGTTGTCCGTCTGCCTGTCTGTCTGTCAAGACCGTCAACGCATCAAGTTAAAATTAATACCAAATACTTGTCTCTTGGAGCTGTAAAAAAAATCATGCTTCTACGAGTAAGTCAACGCAATCAAAAGATACGGCCATTAGGTAGCCTTATTTCTCACAAATTTGAACATTTCGCAGGTAAATAAAAACCTATAGGATACTTCCCATTGATATAGAAACATGAAATATGGTAAAGAGCAAGGTCTGACAGCAGAAGTAAAGGAAAACATCCGAAAGTCGTTAATTTGTTGCATACAAAACATAAAAAAAAATCTTTTTGTGATTATGATTAGAAACTTATATTTTGCGGTTGGCAAATTGACTGTGTCGTAAATCGATGTATGAGACAGTATTTTTTAGAACTGCAAAGTTAAATTTGTTTTTCGGAAAAGACGGGCAAAAATATTCGAGAATTAATTCCCGAGATGGACGTACCTACTATCTGCATACAAGTTTGTTTGCTTCGGAATGCTGCACGCTGGGTGCGCGAGTCAGACTCGCAGTATCGTCCTTTTTATATAATAATAAAAAAAGAAAAAACTAGAACTTTTATCTACACCTAGTTAGATACTAGGTCTTGTTCTCTTAGGAACAAAACCTTTGCCACAGATTACTAAGTAGTTACCCTTTGCTTACAAAACGTATATATTATGTACACGACATACATTGTGGGTGTTGGCTGAACCACAGATAAGATAATAGTTATGTAACTATTAGTGGAAGCCTTTCTAGTAATAATGAAGGATATTGTATTATTGTAAAAACCGTTGATAAACCAAATAAATAAAATAAAATATTAGTCATGTATCTTATTCATTAGTTTTGTCTTTTAATGTTTGTGTACAAATATTAGTGGCATTCCTGTAGAGCGCTTTTATATTATTTTTATGATAGTGAGGCAACACGGAAAATATTTGAATTTGTTTGAAGGGCCAAAACAAGCTGGGTAACAAGCGTATTTTGAAATGTAGCTGTAAATATTGTTGTGACAGAGAGGTGTGGCCCCAGTCTGTGTGTATGTCTGTGTGCCCACCTCGGATATGAAACTTCCATCCGAAAGCGCGAATCTCTTTATTTTGATATCGCGCCACCGCCCGCGCCGTAACTACACCGCTCGGCCTAATGGGAAAACTTAGAGTGTGCGTGTGCACTTATTTTTTCATCAATTGTAATTCTATAAACTATAACACATTATTTTCTGAGCGTTTCAGAGACAGGTCGAGGTATACACGTTTGTCATGTTTTACTATTTGGCGCCTCAATCGCCCCAATCATTTTATTATTTGGCGCAGACTCAAAATAAGTGTATATAAAATTTGATAGTTTATGTAAATAAGCTCAATACTTAAGATTCATGAATTTTTTGCTTTTTAGTTCTTTTCGTCGGTAAATTTTTTGATAATTTTTTTTTTATTTTATGATACTTTTTCATCATCAGCTCAGCTACATGATGTGATAATTTCTAAACGCAAATACCTGATAAAGTAATGAAAAGTAAACAGAAACACTATTCGTTTCTATAATTTCCGAGGGTTTCTCTCAATTTTATCAGGATCCCATCATCAGATCCTGACTTCCTTGACCTGGGACCACCCTATCTAACCATGAGGTTGAGAGAGAGAGGCTTGATTATACCACCTGAGGTATACCCTATCTTACAAAAAAGAATAATCAAAATCGGTTCATAAATAAGGGAGTGAAGGCTGAACAGACATAAAAAAAAAATAGGTATATATTATACGGTCGAATTGAGAACCTCCTATTTTTTTCGTCGGTTGAAAAACAGGTAGATAGCTCACGCTTATAACATGTCACATTCTTATAATTAGTATTTTCCTTATTAGTGATTTTAGGACTATATTTATAATAATTATTATTGTTATTCGCGTAGCTGACTGGCAACTGGCAAGGTGTGTGAGTGTGAGCGTACGGCGTGCGGGCGCGGTGCAGTGCGGTGCGGCGGTGCGGCGGCGGAGCGGGCGCGGCCGCGGGTACCGCCCGCCGCTGGCGGCCGCTCGGCGCTCGGCGCTCCGTCAGCTCAGTGTGCCGCGCGAGCCCGCCGCTGTCGCCGCACCGCCCGCGCCGAGCCCGCGCACCTGCGCCATGGAGCATTTCATCGAGACCGTGCGGAAGTATCCGTGCCTCTGGAACACCACCGCCATCGAGTACCGCGACCAGGAGCTGAAAGACGCCGCCTGGGCCGAGGTCATGAAGGAGACGGACTTGTCGTCAGGTGAGCGCTGCGCCGCGCCGCCGGCCGACACTCGCCGCTTAGCGCTCGGTGCCTGCCCCGCCCTCCCCGCGCACGCCGCGCCCCTGGCCTGAGCCCGCACACAAACATACGCGCTCCTATTGTCGTCGTTGTTGTTATAAACACAGTTTAAAGAAAAGAGTAGATTGACACACGACTGTATAGTATTAGTAGGTACAGGTGCACAGGTAGGCCCCAAGCGATTAGGTTTAGGTGCGTTACTTCTGTGCACTGGATGAGGACTTTACTGTTATAACTTTAAAACTTTTAAAACTAGCTGGAGGGGTTAACAAGAATACTAGTAATGTGAATTGCTAGTATTCTTTATATAAAAATACAAAATACAAAACATTCTAATTTTTTTTTTATTTAGATCAAACTTGCATTACTATGGTAAGTATTTTGTTAATATCTTTTTGCAGAAGTGATTAATTTCCACATGAGTTAGCTACCTGCTTGAGTAGGTACCTGCACGCTCAACAAAAGAAGCCAATGACCATAACTCTGATACCTCTAGCCGATCTCCAACAAAATACAAGATCAAACAACTGATCGCAGTACCTACCTACTGAAGTCCTTGGCCACGTGTTGTTGGCAGATATTAGATTGAAAATCCGGAATTTTAGAATTTCAGAACAAAGGCGTAGGTCCTTGGTACTTAATGCTTAGGTATGTTATGGTGCTCACCAATCAATTAATAATGTTTAGCTTAAGCGCGCGATAAAAAAAACCTATCGTTTTTCGTAAAAAAATTTGCAGCTTTTCCTGTTGACCGTGACAAAATATATGATTTGTATAATCCAATCTGTAATACCTAATTGTAGACCTGATGGCCTAGTTGACTGCTGAGCCTGAGCCAGAGGTCGTGGGTTCGATTCCCATCCAGGTCAAATAATTGTATATCTATAATATGTATGTGTAATTGTGTATTTAGTAATATGCTGTACCGGAGCTACTCGCTCCCTACTATTTGATCGAAGCTCGCTACACATATTTTTCTTTCTTGAAAACATCTTAGACACGGTCTGCTGAGGTGACAGCCTCAGTAGACCGTAACCATAAAGATGTTTAACTATTAATCAATATAATATATTCCTTTATTCATTTAAAAATATATATATAATATGTATTATGTGCATGCATTTACATATGATGTGAAATAAACTAATTATTTTCATGATTGATATTTATTTAAGACGCGCATGCCCGTCAACATAGGCGCTACAAAAGACCAGAAATGGTCGAATTGGCACTAGGCACTTAGAACAATATTATAATGCCCGTCAACATAACCACGGTACAGTTATCTATACTGTACCAGGCTAGGCCCACTCCGGTCAGTAGGCATGAAGCTACAGGTACCTAGCAGCGTCGATGAGTCGGGCGAAATTCAGTGGGCTGCCACGCGCCGGCCAGGTAGCACGGTACTTCGATACTCACTCACGCGCTACGACGCTTCGTCCGTTTGTCGCTTACGAATTACATTTCCCGTATTTACGTAGTTAGATTATATTATTAATTATAATCAGTATAGTTAGATATTTACAAGTTCTGTTTACAAGGTCAAGTTTAGCTATGATAAGTATATTTGTTTATTAGGACCAAAACAACTGATACACATCTTCTATCTATACATCTATACTCTATGGAAATAAATAAAATTGGAGTGTCTGTTTGTAATATTAAAATACACCACTTTTTACTAAGTGCATTTGGATACGGTACATATACCAAAACAATATGTTTTACAATTTTTGTCTGTCTGTCTGTCTGTTTGTTTCGGCTAATCCCCGGAACAGGTGGACCGATTGCCTGGGACTGTCACTGGCAGATAGCTGATGTTAAAAGGAGTAACTTATGCTACTTTGATTTTGGAAAAAGAATGAGGGTTCCGCGCCAAATATAAGTATAAATATGTACACGCGAGGGAAGCCGCGCGGGAACTGCTAGTAAATAAACAAATTTGAAGTGTCCGTTTGTAATGTCATAATGACAGTTTTTTACTAAATGCATCTGAATGTTAACACTATACTTATACCAAAAAATCATTTTTCACATTTTTGTCTGTCTGTCTGTTTGTTCCGGCTAATCTACTCAACGGGTATACCGATTTCCACGGGACTTTCACTGACAGATAGCTAGTGTTATAAGAAGTAGGGTTCCGCGATTTAATTTGCATATACCTACCTAGCTAAACACCTAAAAGAGATAGTTTCATTCCAAGGTACCCACTAACGTATGGCAAATGCCTATCTTCTTAGAGACTAAAGTATCTATGCAGAGATTGTGAAATAAAATAGTTTTCTTTAATATAAGTTACATCTACGTAGGTACCATTAAGTAAATACCTAGCCTAAGTTTATTTTAAACTTCATTTGTTCACAGAAGTAAAGTAATAGGCACATAACTGGTTATTAAATATTTAGATTAATTCTTCTTACAGAAGACAACCTTAACGGCATCAGAACAGATAAGAGTTATGCGATAGAAAGAGAGGCAAGTTTTAGGTTAATATAACTCATTTGGAATTAGCGTTAAATTGTGCGATCTGAATTGCACCTTATTGTGTCGGAGCAAGAGTCGCTATTTATTAAAATGATATTGCGAAGAGGTCCTTCTGTACTGGTACTATTCTGGTACTATTATGTATTCTGTGACTGTACCGTGACTGTGACATAACGTATTCAGATTCAGATTCAGTTGTGCAATTCCAACGAGTTATAATAATTAGGTATATTTTAATGGCAAAGTATTATTTATTCTGTTGTACGATTACCTACATTTGGGCAAGTTAAATTTAAGTTATCCACGATGGCGTATGTGAATTTAACTGTTTGGAAACATTGTTGCAGTGAAAGAAGTGAAACTGAAGTGGAAGAAGCTGCGCGACAGTTACCGTGACGCGCTCAAGCGACAGAGCGACATGCTGGCCAAGGAGCCCGGCAACCCCGCCAAAAAGAACTACCCCTGGAAGTACATGGGGCTGATGCAGTTCCTGCAGCCCTACATGAGCAATCGCAAGAAGCCGGCCGGCTCGCCACCGTACCCCGCTCACCCCGCCCCAGACGTGTCCGCACATCCCACTCAAAACGGTGTCGACCAGCACTCGTCCGATAGCGAGGACAGCGACGACGACTCCTCGCCCAAGCGCAAGAGTTGCGAGCAGCTGACAGTCATCGACCGCAAGCTGGACTACCTGTGCAAAGCGACCGCCAAGCGGCATTGCCCCGAGCGCGAGCCCGAGCCGCAACACAAGCGCGATGCACCACCACCGACGCCGCCGCAGCCCGACCCGCTAGACATCTTCTTCAACAGCATGTGCCAGTCCACCAAGCGCTTTCCGTTTCCCACGCAAATCAAAATCAAGCGGACACTGTTTAACGCGGTGATCGAAGCGGAGGAAGCGCTCATCGCCGAACAGCAGACATACGCGAGCCTGTGGGCGCAGGGAGCCGGCAGCGAGTCCAGCAGCGACGGCGACGACGACGAGCGCAAGGGCGCAGCGTCCTGAGCCCGCCGCCGGCGCACCGCGCGCCGCTACTACCGCGCCTGGCTACACTACGCGCAGAGCGCGCAGCACGCGCAGGCCGCGCAGACTCCGCGCCCAGCCAACTCCTCTACCGCCTCGGACGAGGACTAAACAACACCACTGCTCGGATTCGCATTGCTGATGTATTTTCTATTTGAGTGATGATAATACTAAAAGTGTAAGTGCCATTGGACGCTATTAAACCAGTGTCGTTGACTAAAGTTGAACAGCAGCTGATTGATCCAGAACCTGCCTGTCCTGCCTGCGCTACTCCGATCCATTCAACTTGTCTCTGAAAATTTATTTTACCGTGGTTTGTAATTGATAAATTCCCTAGTCCCGAAACTGTCAGTTTCCTCCGTTCCGTATAAACACATTATGCTAGAAGTCAGCAATTATAAATTACATACATAATAGTTAGCGACTTCACTTTGCACTTTCAACAAGCATAATTGTAATTAACTACCCACATAATATTATTATACCTGTTAACGCTTAGCGTTACAGGATGAAATCACAAAATTGAAATTAAAATTCAAAGAAATTATCGTAGGTAATAGTTAGGACAAAAATGACTGAAATTAAACAACTAGCTTTGTATTATGTATACATTCTTATTACCTACTTAAGTGTTATGTAAGTACCTATAGGTATTAGATTTGTATATATATATATTTTGTAGACAATACAAGAAAGGATCTCTAAAATAATTAAAGATTTTTGTAAGATATTTTTTGTTGTTTTAATTAAAACTTTCATAAACACTTCTCGTATCGTTGAGACTTGAGACGTCTCGCTTCGGTAGCTGTAACTAGGGTTGCCACCTATTTTTGAAAGCATAATAGTTATTTTAACCTTAAAAACATTCAAGAAAAAAAAATATTACACGTTCAATCATTATTAAGCGCCATAAATTCGAAATGCATTGAGGGCACTTAATAATTATTTTGAAATTATACAAGCTATGCTGCGGGTGTGTTCCATTTACAGTTAAAGCACATGTCCAGTACAAGGTGAATTAGCGATGAATTATAGTATTTTTCATAGTATATTATAGTCCTATAATATATACTTACAATTGATTAAAATATAGTCCGATACTATAACTATTTATTTTTAGTGCCTAAGGTAGCACTCGACCGTTTCTGGTCTTTGGTAGCGCACTCTTGCTTTAAAGTTCACTGCTGAAATTTATGGCTTCGAGAAACCTCCAGATCCTATCAGTAGTGATTGTTTGTATTTCCTGCGGTTGCATGATGTGCAACCCTAGGTTAATATTTCGGTGCCGAATTGGTGGGCCACAAAAGCATAGAATATGCATTGCAGTTTCTTCTGCATCTCGACAGAATCTGCATATTGTATTCTCACCCGACTTTAGGTTGAACATGTTTATGTTTGTTCAGTTTGCAGGTTGTTCGGCTATTTAAACTTAAATAACATAACTTTATTAACCCACTTACATTAAATTTTTATTTGTTATATATTTTATTTTTAACTAAGGTCTCAACTATGTAACAGCGATTTTTATCCTTCTTTGATGACTCGACACTTCACAATACTATACACATTTTACAAGCACAACAACACACGGCGCATAGTAGTATAAAATCGCTAATTAGTGATTATTCCAACTTGTAATAATTATTGTGTTTTACGTTAACAAAGCACACTCTTCCTCCACAAACCTCCACTGATCCACCAGCTATATGAGGTCCTACACCATTTGTGAGTCGTGTTCTATACATTCTTTCATTCATCGTGCGTAGACCAGGTCCCAATTCTCTAATTCGAGTCTTCGAGTGTTTTCTAAACAAAATCCCTTCAGCAAATCATTATTCCGCCTTGAAGGATTTAATTTTTCTCACAGACCTACGAATTAAATTCGCCCTCTCGAGGACAATTTAAAAAATCCAATACAAATTCAATTAGAGCAACATTGATGACGCTAACAATATTGGCTGGTCAAACAGCTCACCTGCAAGCCGAGCGACGAACAAAATTATTAATGAACGAAAAGAATTACATTTCAAAAGAAAATGTTACAGGTGAAGTACGGGCCTACCCCGACGCGACTGTGAGAATGAACTTTGGGTAACTTCTATTCAACTAGTTATTGACTTAGAGCCGATTTTTCAAAGTGAGAAGGATGGTCCCTAACCTAAATGTTTCAGGATATTTCAGAAGATATTGAATGTTCATTTTCCCAGTCGGAATAGGCCAGCATGCCCTACTTGTTTCCCATACAGGTGTATAAAATTTGCCGATTCGTGTACACCTCTAATTGCACTCAGTCAAAAATATCGTTTTTGACTAACTGCAATAAGAGGTGTAATCGTTGACATATTGTTAATAAAAGTAAACTTACTTTACTCGAGAAGTTGGTTGACAATTCCAATCGTGATGCAGTTCCCTGTGGCTACAGGTTGTATTTGAGACACTCGCATCCTACACAAGTCTGCGGTAAACTGTACGCGCGCTGTAAAGTCGATATGTGGTATGTGGTGGTAGAACATCCAAATGCCACGTCGCGTTGGGTGTAGCGGTGTACTGTTCGGGCTATGAGTAAAAGATGAGTGTTGAGAATACTTGTTTATTGTCACTAGTTTACATTATGACTGTCTTAAAATCTTAATGAATATACGGTTATATATTGGCGTGCTCTATACGCCACACGCCCTTTGCAAAAGAAAAAAAAGGATACACAGTAGTTACATTTTTTTAACATAAGAAATGCCTCAAATAAAGATAAATTAACAAAATGTCTTGTTGTTTATTACAAAATTTTGTCCTATTTTTATGGATTACATATTCCTTATTCATTAACTAAGATAACAACGTTAGGTTGTTCTTCTCTAATTACAACATAACCCTTATACAATACATCTAATTTATTTGTTTGTTTTCGTTTCTAATCAATATTAGATCACCTTTGTTATATGAAAATGAGTTTACATAACCATCATATCGATTTTTACGTAGTAATCTACAAGTACATAAATTTGTTTTTGCTTATAATTGCGACTTCTGTAATCGGTATTTTATTTCACAAGTATAGTCTGAAAAATTTTATAAAGTGGTTCTAAATGATTACAAAGATTAGTCGGAACGGAAAATGGGCTAAAAGGGGAAAATTCACTGGGTGAACAATCCTCAGTCAATCAATTTGTCCTCTATTTTTCCACCTTTAGAGTTGAATTTTTTTTTAAATTTAAATTGGACCAATTTCGAAGTATACCCTATCCAATACAAAAAGATTTATCAAAATCGGACCACTCTGTAAAAAGTTATGCGTGGTTATACATAAAAAAATATATAAATATATATATATACATGACGACTTGAGAACCTCCTCCGTTTTTTCTTCGGTTAATAAGTGTAATTAATAAAAAAATAAAGGTACTTAAAAAGAAATGCTTTTTATATTTAACTTAACCTGCAAACACGATAACCTAACACCTTTCTTGATGATGCAATAGTCAATCAAAGTGAAACTATGGCAGTCTAAAGTTCATCATGATTTGGGCAAAACGATGTATGGGAGATGGGCAATCTCCTTTTTATGATAAATTTAAAAAACAAAAGCACATTAAACAATGTACTGAATCTCAGCCTTGGAAGCTAATCCGTGTCGCTAATCGCTTGCAAGCTAATTGCTCCCAGTGACAAATTCAACATTGGCCGCACTGGGTCAAGCATGGCTACTAACCTTCCTGTACGCCTTATACAAATAGTCAGTAAGTATTCAGTGCGACTAATTACATAAAAAAAAATTAAATAATGAATGGAAAATAGAAAAATAGGCAGTCATGGGACTTCCGACAGAATTGAAAACTTAAACGAAACGACGAACTTAAAACGTCACGTTAGAGCAGGTTGGTGACATTAATTAATAAGGAGCTGACAGAACTCAATGTTTAGATTAGCGCCCTCTAATGGATCTATATAATGTATTATTAGCGTGACGGTCAAGAGTTCAATGCTTTTGCCACATAGCAAAAAACGCGCAAACGTGCTTAAAGAAGTTTTCACTTGAAAAATACTGGCCACCACGAAGTCTAGACTTGTCTTCTCAGGACTTCTTTTTGAGTTGATATCTCAGAGTGTTTGATAATAATCCAAAAACACTTGGCCATTTAAGGAAAACATTCGCCAACAAACAACGGCCAATTTATGGGCAAATTGTACGCGAGTGTCCAAAAATCTGAGATTTCGTTTCGAAGAGTGTCCCGCCAATCTGGAGGCTTAAACTCTAAAAAAAATTGCTAAGACGATAATTTTTGGGTGAAGGATGTAGACACAAGGCAAACAATAAATAAATAGACGGTGACGGCCCCGGGGCAGGGCGCCGGGCACCGATCAGCTGATGTGGCTTGCCACGTTAACGTATTCCCGGAACACTACAGCTGTTTTCTCTCAAAGGAAGCATGTGTTAACTTGCACCACTCGCCCGCCTACCCATAAACACCGCCATTACGGGATTCGCAGAAAGCGTCGGGGTTTTTGTTTTTTCAGTTCCTTCCGACTTTTTTTGTGACTAGTTTACAAAAAGGTACGGTACTGTCATAAAGTACATCGCATTGAAATATGTATCTTGTTGTTTCAAACCTAGAAATAAGTCCTACATGGTTGTGTGTGTCATTACAATCGTCGCAAGTCAATTCTGAACAAATTGTCTTAAACGGCATACACATTATACGATTTTTTTTGTTCCGATTACTATACTATTTTACTACCTGATCAGATTTACGATTGAATTGGCTTACGAATAGATTTCGCGTTCACACGACGTAACAACCAAATCGCCATATTTCTTTTGACTTTATTTTCTGTGCATTTCTTACAAACGTCCTAGACGGACGTTTGTAAGAAACACGAACCGATTTGCCACAACGGTCCTGACCACCGGCCACCGTATGACCTTGAATTCGACGATTTGCGTCTCCACTACACGATGGAGAAAATGCAAAGCGGAGGACTATTACTTCTATGTGCGGAGGACTATTCGTTGTTTCTAGAGCTTCTAAGCACTAATGGAGTGGCTTACTTCAATCAGTTCTAATTAAGGTCGATGCAGATTTTTTGGTTCTTTTATCTCGCGAGGTTTCGACGAGACATTCCCTAGAGAAGCAGGAGCGAGCGGCCGCAGTAGTAGTGTTGCCGCGTCCCCTGTACAGAAGCACTAAGAATCCACCTAATGAATACGTTGGTACATTAGTTGGAGAGCTCGGACTGACCCACTGCACCTCGAGCAGGTCAGCGTATAAGCAATATCCCTTTCCTTCTACTACCTTCCCTTCTTACCTATTACGTATTATAGTTGCTAAAATGCGGGTGTTTAATATAGTCAGAGGCACCTCGTAGTCTACCCACCTCTTCGGGGAACAAGCCGTGAAGTATGTATGTATGTACAATAAACATACGTGGGGCACTCAGTAAATTTTGCGAAAAATAAAAAAAAATCTATTGAAATACGTTACTACAAGAACTATTGTATAACAGAAAAGTAATGAACAGTGAATAAATCTTCACCTTATGCCAATGTGACGGGAGCGAAACGGCCAGACCACATATTTTGACTAATGTGTACTTTGTGAAGCTAGGGCTTGTACAGTTAGGGCGTGTAGAGTGAAGCTTGGTCTCGTCTTGGCAACATTTTACATGAAAATGTTTTTGGTGGGATAGGTTATTTGTCAATCACCTTCTTGCTTGTGGTAAAACGGACAGTAAAACCTACCGTGCAAAGGACGCCTTAGTCATATATCGTATCATGGCACCATTCCACGTGAGTCTGTTTCTGAGCGTCGGAGAGCGCGACACTATGCTCCTCGTGCGAAGGTGTTCATGTAAAATGTTGTGGGCGCTTCCTGAACGAATCTTCAATTTGTACTGAATCTTTATACTTTTTCGCCAATTCTCTTCGATTAAATTGTTAATTTCTGACACGTTTTCTTCAGTAACAATCGTCAAAGGGTCACCACAAATAGGTACACAGTTGTCTTCGTCTATGATTTATACTAATATTACAAAGGTGAAGAGTTTGTTTGTTTGTTTGGTTGAACTTCCTAATCTCAGGAACTACTGGTTCGAATTAAAAAAAATGTTTGTATAGTATAGCCCATTCGTCGAGGAATTCAATAGAATACTACGCTACGACGAATAGGAGCGGAGCATCAATAAAAAATCTTGCAACAACGGGAAAAAAATATTTCTTTTCGCTTCCTTGCGTGCGCTGCGTAAATGGTTAAAGTTATGCAAAAATCATGTATGTCAGAATTGTTCCCCTTTAAAAGTTCTAAAAATAAGTCCGCGACAGCATATGTCTATCTTTTAAGGTTGACTCACTGTAATCTTTTTTATGTATGTCATAATATACGTAATCAAATTTGTTCCAAAATATGGCATTATTTGCGAAGGTGTTTTTATAAGTATGATATTAACCCTTTTCCAAATAAATACGTTATTCATCACAAGTATTTAATTTTGAACAAAATTGCCCTTGACACCATTTATTTTAATGAGTACGACTTAGGAGATATCATAGTTGACTGGCCTGTTGGTCTAGTGGTTAGTGACCCTGACTGCTAAGCCAGAGGTCGTGGGTTCGATTCCCACCCAGGACAAATAATTGTTTGATGAGCACGATAATTTGTTCTGTGTCTGGGTGTAATTTATCTATAATATGTATGTATTTAGAAATATATAAGTATGTTTATCAGCAGTCTGGTTACCATAGTACAGGCTCTGCCTAGTTTGGGATCTGACGGCCGTGTGTGAGATGTGTGAAGTTATTATTATTATTCTCTTTATTTACTTAATATACATATAAATTACATTTTTAAATACATTCACTATAAAAAAAAAAAACCAAATATATTTAAAAATATAAAAAATTGTGTCCCACCGGTATCGGGTACAGGGACCAAGCTACCGGTGGTTAGGGTTCCAGAGACAGAAACCTCCTCACTATGCGTGCCGTATCAAAGAGGACTGCCTTCTGCATCAGGCTCTTAATCCAGCTGCCTAACGTGAGCCTCTGAAGGTGTTGGTCGAGGCTCTTAGCAATTAATCCATGGGCCGAAGTGACTATCGGCACAATGATTACTGAATCCACATCCCACATGTCGACAATCTCGTGGGCTAGGTCCAAATATTTTATTTCTTTATCTTTTTCGGCTTTTAAGAGATTGTCGTCATGAGGAATGGTGATGTCAATAATCATTGATCGGCGCTCTAATCGGTCTATCACCACTATATCAGGCTTATTGGCAACAATAGTCCTGTTAGTGATGATAGATCGATCCCAGTACAATGTTGCACGACAAATTTTCGAGAACTGGGTCGGGAACATACCTGTAGTACGGTAACTCGACAGTCACAAGATTATATTTAAGAGCAAGTTGCTGATGGACTATCCTGGCCACTTGGTTATGTCTATGCAAGTACTCACCCTTGGCAAGACGACAACAACCAGAAATTATATGCCTGAGGGTTTCTCCGGGACGATGACACGCCCGACAAATGTCAATTGTGCCGTCCTTCAGGATAAATCTAGGATAGTTATTCGTCATAATAACTTCATCTGTAATTGCACAGACAAAACCTTCAGATTCTCCGAAGAGGTCACCGAACCGTAGCCAGGATACTGATGCTAATAAATCTATATCGGGCTCATTTAAGGCCCAATAGAAACGTCCATGCAACGTCTTGCTCTTCCATATCTCCTTGCGGTCTGTAATAGTAAGTACTGCTGGTTTGAGCCAGTTCTCTTTTCCTAGAGCAAGCGGAGTGAGTCCGTTGTCAACTGCTACCACATCCCGATACACATCCAGGTCAACGGAGAGGAAGTAATCTCTAAGGTTGCATACCTCGGGTTATGGAGGGTCTTGGCATTTAAAAAAATACGATTCCCACATTTCCGCGGGATATACAATCTCATGACCGACGAACGTGGATGGTGCATTCGGTACGCGGTAAGCAGTGTACGGACTCTTCTATCCAGGGCATCTAGTTCAGTCTGAGTCCATCTAAGTATGCCAAAGGAGTAGGTTAGGACTGGTATGACCAAATCATTACAGGCCCGCACCTTATTACCACCTGACAAAAGACTTTTCAGTACTTTTTTCAGGCGGCCAAAGAAACGTTCCTGTAACGATTGCTTCATAGTCAATTCATTTACACCTAACGCCTGTGTCATACCTAGATACTTGTAAGTTTCGTTGGCGGAAAGACATCTAAGGTGTGTGGAATCTGAGAGTTCCATCCCCTCAGATTCCACAATCCTGCCTCATTTTACATACATGACTGCGCATTTGTCCACACCAAATTCCATCCTGATACATTTACTAAAGGTTTCAGTTACCTCAAGTAATTTTATCAATTGGAAATTGTTGCAGGCAAACAGTTTTCAAATCATCCATGAAAAGGAGAGGAGATATAACCTGACCTTCTTTCCGCAAACGATAGCCTAGTCCTGAATTCTCCAGTAAAGTGCTGAGAGGATTCAAAGCTAAGCAAAACCACAAGGGACTCAAACTGTCACCCTGAAATATACCCCGCCTGATCTTTATATACTCGCCGTAACCCTAAGACTGCCGACATCCTGGATAGTACAGAACCGTTCTCCATTGCCGCATACATGCCTTCAAGAAAGTGCATAGAGTTGTATCTACCTTATACAACTCCATCACTCTCAAGAGCCACGTATGCGGTACAGAGTCATAGGCTTTTTTGTAATCTATCCAATATGTCGCCAAATCCTTTCGATTACGACGAACTTGTTGGCTAATGGTCGTGTCAATAATAAGGAGCTCTTTAGTGCCACGGGCCCCACTTTTACATCCATTCTGAGAGTAAGCCATAATAGTATTGTTAGTTATATGAGATGTTATCTTCACTCTCAGAATAGACGTAAGTAATTTATAAAGTGTGGGTAAACACGTTATAGGTCTGTAATTTTTGGGATCCGTGGCACTGCCAGACTTATAGAGCAGGTGAGTTACGCCTGTGGTCATAAAAGTCGGAAGCGAACCTGATTCTAAGCATGATTGCAATTGAGATGCCAATCGTACGTGTGAGCTACGGAGCCACTTTAACCAAAAGTTATGCAGTCCATCCGGTCCCGCTGATTTCCAGTTTGGCAGCGAACGAACTGCATAAGCTATATCAGTATTCGATATTGTTATTGGCTTCATGGTATCAATCGACTCACACGAACGTTCGACATCTTGCATCCAATCACCCTCTGTGTGAGTGACAGGCATCGCCCAGATGTCACGCCAAAAGGTATTCGTAATTTCAGCATCTGGAAAATGTGTGTCACTCACTAAATCAGGCTGCTCCCACCACCACCCACTATAAACCCACCTCTCATCCCTTTGGAATGAACGATTCTGAGTATAACGGTTCACTCGTTTTTTGTACCTTCGTATACGGTTTGCCCATGCATAAACTTTCTGTTTCAGAAAGTCAATGCGCTCTGTGACTCGCGCTGCATAATTACAGGAACTGATATCAGTTCCCGAAAAAGCCCGATTCACAAAACGCATTACGCTCGGGCGCGTGTTACCTGATCTGAAACAGATAAGCTTGCCAATGAGTGCCCTCGTCTCAGCGAAACGACGTTCAATCCTGCACTGCCACGCCGGAGCAGCAAGCTTTGACCGAGTAGCGGTATCATTTTCTGGAAATTTAACACCAGCTACTCGACATGCTGCAACAGCCGCACAGTACAGAATTGAGTGTGTATCACTGAGATCTGTGCTTTCTTCTAAATAAATACCTAATATAGAATCAAGGGTACACAATAGCGCTTTATTTCGTTTATGCATTGTCAAACGCGGTAGACGAGGTCTGTTGTCATAACTCATGGTCCGATATTCTCGAATAGCACCTTCCAAAATGTTCCTTATTTGTTCATTGTACTGAGTACTTACAGATGAAGTACCACTGTCCTCTCCACCGTCAGCTGGGTAAGGTCGTAGCAACCCAGAAGTTGATTGTGACACTGTTTGTTAAGGGGAGAAGTAACAATGCTATTCTGCAAGTCCAAGAGTAGCCTATCACGGAGTTATCCAACAAATGACAACGTTGAATATCCCGTACTTGATCCGATAGCCTTTGTGCCATGCTTCGGCACGTATGGGCCGGCTCAACTCCGCTCGATACCACGACCTCACAGACCCTGACCCTTCTCCGGATGTCTTAATAAAAACTTTTCCCGGATCCCTCCTACTTAAGGCGCAGTATGGTACACCGTGTGGTTTTAGTCGCTTCGATTCCGACACACCGCCCCTCCGAAATCCCGGTGGGGTGACGGTGACGGCCCGAGGGGGTTTCCACAGACACAAAAAGAAAAAAAAAGACCCTGTCCCTGCCCTCTACCCTATTCCCTTCCTTCCCCTCTCCCCACTCTCCTCTCCTCTAATCCCCTCCCCCGTCTTCCCCTATTCCCACCTAAAAGGGCGGCAACGTACTTGTGAGTACCTGTAACTCACACATGGGCCCATGGGCGGCGGTAGTCATTTATCATCAGGTGACCCGTCTGCTCGATTGCCCCCTATACCATAAAAAAATTATAAGTTTTGTTTTCGTTAATTTCTATTTTTTTTCCGTGTGTAGATGTGTCCAGTTATTATTATATTATAGTTATTATATAATGATTTCTTAACTAAGTAAATAGATACTTACCGTTCAACATTGGTACTTATAATAACAATAATAACTTCACACATCTCACACACTGCCACTCTGATCCCAAACTAGGCAGAGCCTGTACTATGATGATATATAACCCACGACCTCTGGCTCAGCAGTCAGGCTCGCTAACCACTAGACCAACTATCTAAGTCAATAATCTGATTTTGTAGTAATTTTCTATTGGGTATTGTTTCGCTAATTCTTTTAACTTTGTTTTTTTTTTTAAGTTTTCTTATTTAAGTATTAAAGCAGATATAAAATTAGTACCACCTTCATAGTTATACACCTTAGGTTTTTTTTTCTTAATTATACGGTTAGTTTACCTAATTTCCTACGTTCAAGTAACCAAATAATTAAGTTGCTTTTATCTCTTACAAGGCTTAAATATAAAAATATCACTGGCGTGGCCAACACAGTTCCATATTTCAATACGAGTGTGTTGCGATAACCTACGCCGCTACCGTGGTCATGTCACAGGGTATAAAGGAGTACAACATCCGCATACTGTCAGACAGTATGGCCATCCTGAAGGCCCTATACGATATATTACGTAGTAAAGATCTCGGGATAGATTTTCAGTGAGACACGATAATTACAGTTACGTATAAAATGTGAAAGGAAATTGGAATTTGCAAATGTCGTATTTTTGATCGATAAAAGATTTTTTTTTAAAACAAAGTATAATCTGTTAGTCTTCTATACATAAAAACTCATTTTCGCAAAACATGTGTGGCCTGGTATTTCTGTAACTGCAATGTGAGAATATGACGTGCCTTTATAACGTATTGTTCTGAATTCTGATTACAGTAAAACCTGTAGCGATTGCATAAACTACAAATATTTTACAGTAATTATTGTATTACATAAACAACATGAAATTAAAGTGTGTGTGCTTAAAAAAGTTAGTGGCCATTCGAAAAGTGAGCACCCGAATGCAGAAAGCACTGTTGAAACTGATAGTGTCCTGTGTTGCGGACTTGCGGCTACTAGCATAGGGATCATTTCTGTATATCGTTCATGATATTATTCCCCTTGCTCAGATTAGTAGCAATATGTAGGCAGCAGATTTGTTATTTGATCGTGTCAAGACTGAGCGACTTACTTTAGAATACTTTATTTACGTAACTATATATTATGGCGACTACATGGGCAAGATTACACTTTTAAAGACATTGTCAAAAGTTGTTAGTTTTCTAGTTGATGAAAAAAAACAAAAAAAAAAAAAAAAACAATAAATTAAATTATTATTATAAATTATAATGTCTCTAACTCGTATTAACTCGTATACCACAATTCGTTGGCTATATTTAGTATCCGTGGTTGTTCGCTGTAGGAAAGATGAGGGTGCGAGCAAGTTAATTGCTCACTAAATCAAGGTAGAGCCGACTCTTATTATCCTTAAAACTACGCGAGAACAGACAAATGTATAATGGGAAAACGAATAGTAATGTAATACGTGCTGCACCACAGATAAGATAATAGTTACTTCGTAACAGATACATCACTCCCATACAAAACTCAAAATACCTACGTTATAATAGCCTACAAAATTGAAATAATGGCGTTAGCTGCGACCAGAAATATATCTTATTTACGCTTTTCGAAAGTTGAGAACGCCTTGCCCACCGCGCGACCTTCGTCTGTGTATGTAGCCAAACTGCCGGACACTCTAGGGTTGTACAAAGTACACAAATAATCAAATAAATTATTTATTTGGGGTATGTCCCGATATACACTGCGAGCACTGTTCAGTGCTCTTACTGGATATAACTTCGTTCCGTTATGGACTGACAGAATACTGCCGCAGTATCCTAGACGTCATAATCGTCGCCATTTTTGTACTGTGAGCACTATCGTTTTCGAGGAAAGGTGCTCTCATGTGATCAACTACAATTTTTTTTCCAGTTAGATAATAAACAATTATTTGTCGAAATATGTTCATCACTTTTACCGTACATAGCCCCATTTAAATATTTCGGTTATAAAGTTATTATGCATTCGGTTACTTAAAAAACAATATTTTCTTTTAATAAAATGTAAACTTACTTTTATTATGCGAGTAATTGTCAATTGACAATTGACTTGAATATAAAATTTTTAAATATAACTACATTCAAACAAATGTTTTTCTTGTTGAACAGATAACTTGTACCTATAATTATATGATAATTATTTTCACGTCAAAACAGCGCCAAAAAACATAGATGGCAGTATACTGGACTGTTTTCCATATTAAACAGTAACCAGTAAAGCTAATTATAAAGGAACGGCTTCGCAGTATACTAAATTGACGTCAGTTCTTATAGTGCTCGCAGGGCATATCGGAACACACACTTGATAATAAAATTTATGGGTGTTGAGTTTTATATAATGATTAATAAAATTATTTCCCCTATGAAATTTATATCTTTAATTTTTATAGGAAATTAAAATATCCTTAAACCTTCAATAGTAACATAAAATGTTGATGCTGTAGACATATACATCACTATTACTACATCACTACATTTCACACCGCCGCGTTTGTCTGTCTATCTGTTCACGATAAACTCAAAAAGTACTCAACGGATTTTCATGCGGTTTTCATCAATAGATAGAGCTATTTATGAGGAAGGTTTAGGTATGTAATTTGTTAAGGTTTTGTGTAAATTGGTTGAAATATGATTATGATTGTTGAAGATGTCTCTGCTACCCGGGTTGCTAGTAATGGCTGTTGCGTAGACTAGAGAAAGATACTCTTATAATTTAATACTTTTGTATTACATATTATATTACACAAAAGTATTAAATAACAAATAACTACCTACTCAAATAAAAACCTCAATCCGTGGCGCTCTCAATATGTTTTACATTTTAGTAGCTCTTATTATTATTTTCACTATATTTCTCACTATATTACATATTGTGTGAGAGAAGCAGCCGTCAGTTCGCCTTGCCTACAAGTTACAACAAATGAATACGCTGGCAGTCCACACCTTCTAAGTTCGTCACCTTTCGTAGAAATTATGGGTTTATTATTGACGGTTTAATAGACTACATTTATTACAACTTCACTCTGGCTAATCACTCAAAACCTGATTTAGTGCAACATTGTATAGAATATATATATAAGTGACATTTATTTTTTGTTGAGAAGATAACTATTATTTATTATTAGTACAGCCACGCGGCAATGGCGAGTAAAGAATAAACACCTAAAGTATTTTATATTATATTGACAAAAAAGTAATAGCTAAAATCATTTTTGCAACTTATTTTTAAAGGATTTTACAGATCACTAACATCTAGCAATAACGCAATTTAACATAATAAATACATTTAGCAATAACTAAACATCTCCACTTCATAATAAGTTCGATTTGACATTTTGTTTTTATTACGGAGAATGCCGTTCTGCCGTGCGTGTGTGCTCTTAGCTACGCGTTGTTGCCCCTACTGACACTTTTACCGTGGACGGATAGCTAAATTGGTAGGTATATAAAACGCGACCTCGAGTGAGTGATGTAGCCCTGGTTGCACTCACTGGCCCCACAAACAGACGATGCAACAGTGCTGTTGCATTGGAACCAATCTTAAAATAATTAGTTTTCTATTCAAACCGATCGTTTGCGTGCGTGAGTTCATAAAAGGTTTTTACTCATTTTATGAACTTAATAAAAATATCATCACAGTACATGATGAATGATATACAGGGCCCTACATACCTACTTATATTTAGCAGCACAGATATTGGACTTGCTTCTCATTTAGACAAGAAACTAATTTGAGAAATGGGGGTTCAATGGGCGAATACACCGCTGCGGCAGCCGCTGAAAGCGATTGCTGCCATCACTAATGTTCTTGTTGAAGATCGTTTGCTAAGATGGCATGTACTAAGGAGAGGACGTACGAGCACAGATTACTAAGTAGTTACTACGTAACAGATAAATCACTCCCTACAAAAACGTCCATACCTACCGTTTTAATTACCTACTCTTTCCGAGCGCCGACCCCTGCATGCAAAAATGATCTTTAATGTTCTTAAAACACGATTATTATTGCCTCGCAATCGCGCATGGTTGCGCTGCCGTAAGTGAGTTTAGGGTTACCTCTTTTTATGGAATATTAAATATCTATATTTTTATAAAAAAAGGCTATGTTAATTAAGTAAAGTTTTATTACACAAAAAACCGGGTGTGTTACCTGACTTAGAAAAGTGTAACACTTAATACCACATCCCCGTAAGTTTACTAATACGAAACACTTAACAACAAATCGCTTCTCCGAAAAACTTATTGCCGAAGCCACGCGACCTTGCTTAACCAAACCTCTAACGAGAAACATCACTAAACTATTCGAGAAAATAAACTTAAAGAATTTGTCGTAGCGTGATGTTATATAGCCTATAGCTTTCCTCTATAAATGGATAGTCCATCCAACACAAAATTTTAAGAATTTTTCAATTCGAACCAGCAGTTCCTGAGATTAGCGCTTCAACCAAACGAACGAACCCTTCAGCTTTATAATATTAGTATACATGTGATGTAGTGATAAATCTTAAGAACAATGTTGCGTATGCATATTGTTGATTAATTAAAGTTGAGTAAGTACCTACATCCAAATCTTTTCCCAATCAAACGCGTGTAATTCACTACACGAGTAGATGCGTCGTTGTCCTTGACGACAATAGTGCTGACAAAATCTAAAAACGAAAAGTTTTGGTCGGCTGGACGCACCGCTCGCGCGGTGGCGTTTTGCTTTTGGATAAAAAAATAAGGTACCTAGGTATAAAAGATTTTATTTCTTGTAGTTCTGGCATTCTTATATATAAACTAATAAAGTATCATTTACTTTAAAATTATAAAGATAACGTATTTAGCACTTACCTAAGTATATATTTTTTCCATAAATAGAATCTTAAAACCATTTCAAAATTACGTATTTTCTTTACTATTATAAATATTTAATAAGAATGGTAAACCATTATTAATTACTTATATTACAGAATTAACTATTTGTATTCGAAACAAACACTTGATTAATTAAATAAGTTGTATAATTCGAATGGTTTACCATTCGAATTAAGTAGGTATTTGTATAGGTATTAAAGAAATTGCACAAAAATCCTTATCTAAAAAAACAACTCTATGTGACAGTGAAAACCGTAATAACTCTTATTTATTTGTAACAGAAACCAAAACATCAAAACAGAATAAAATATAATTGAAAACAAAAACAATTACAAATTTTGTTAATTTTTTCTCTTACTGGATCTACGTCCATGTACAGCACATAAACTACCAGAAACCATGTCAATTTGTCTGTATTTAAAGTATATAAAGGTATAAAAATACGATTTCGAATTACGTAAAAATTCAAAAATAAAAGCGTGAGCGCTCGGTACAGCTGTCGGCAACCCACTGCGCGAGACTGCGTATAAGGGCCGCCAGCGGCCGTGCGGCCGGTAGTTGTTTAGCGCACGTAAGTACATCGAGTGGCATAAGCCTGGTACGAGTAACTAATGATCGCTGATGTTTCAATCACTTTATGATGGCATCTACTCGCTGTATCACATTAGTTACTAACTAGTTTGCTATTCAAACAGGTGTTGCAAACTTCCGACCAGCTGGATAGACCTGAAATATTAAATGTAACCTTCAACTGAACGACAATAGACACCGCGACGTATACTTACAATAAATGAAGCTAGTTTTGTAAATATATATTATATTATGGACTGAGTGATTATGATTAGTATAGCATTATTCATAATGTCCAGACCGTTTCAAAAATGCCCCATGTGACTAGTCAATATAATAATAATGCATGAATAATATAACCCACTTATTGGGCAGTATATATATATATATTATTGTATATACAGGTATATAACCAAAGGAATGTGGGCTGGAGGCTGGCGGTAAGCTGTGCTCAACGTACCGTGATAAACGTTATCTGAAAAGTAAATGAAATAATTCTTTTAAAATAAATTATTTTGAATACTAGCGGTCCCGACAGACGTTGTCCTGCCTGAACTTAAAAAATATTATTCCTGGAAACCTATCGGAGCGCCAGCTACCGGGACCAATTGTAAATCTAAACCATTCTCGATTGTACCTGAAGATACACAAAAAAAAATCATTAAAATCAGTCCAGCCGTTTAGGAGGTGTTCAGGAACATACACACGCACAGAAGAAATATATATAGAAAGATATAAACTATACATGAAAATTTATCGTACTACAATTATTATATTCGATTGCCATCTTGCAACCCTATTACGGATCTGTGGATGGAACAGAATAATAATAAAAAGAACCGACAAAGTGCGAGTCGGACTCGCGCACCGAGGGTTCCGTAAAATATGTTTATTATATGATGTAACTAAAAATTTACGGTTTCGCAATTTTCCCTTTATCTGTGCTATAAGACGTTGCTTCGTAACAAAATTCAAGATTCAGAGTTCACAGGAAGTACCCTGTAGGTTTTGAATCCCTTGCGAGTGTCGAAAATTTGCGGCATAAACGGCTGTACTTTTGATTGCGTTGGCTTAGAAGTTTGATTTTTTCACAGCTCCAAGGGACATTAGACCTGAATATTTGATATAAATTCCAGCTTGATACCTGTACGTGTTCTTGAGAAAAAGGGTCTTGACAGACAGGACAACAAAGGGTTCCGTTTTTTCCTTTCGAGGTACGGAACCCAAAAAAGGGGGTTTGTTCGTAGAAAGGTGAAAATTTTAAGTTGTATGTATTATTAATGCTAAATCATAATAAAATAAAAGTAAAAATATTTGTAAAAAAAAATAAAAAAAAAAATTGCCTTATCATTTAGGGGTATGAAAAATAGATGTAGGCAGATTCTCAGACCTATCCGATATGCACACAAAATTTCATAAAAATCGGTGCAGCCGTTTCGGAGGAGTTTGGTAACAAATAGCGCGACACGAGAATTTTATATATTAGAAGAGATTACGCATGTTCAAAATAACATGTAGAGATAATAATATATAATAACAGGTCTGTGAGAGGGTCTGTGAGCATGCTGACAGTAAACTGTCGGCTACTGGCTAGCCATCGCGATGGTACTTCATGAACATACTCACAAGGTATGTCAGTAAATCATTGATTGTCTACTAACTATTTATTTATTGGCAAGTTACTCACAGAGCTGACGGTTCACCTCACACTTGTTTCTTTTAAAAGTCTGTATGCGAGACTTGTAGGAAATCGATGTGCTTCATTTTTAACTGTTTACTGTACTGAATAATAATGATGTATTATCCAATTAATTGAAGGTTTTGACGAGCGATGTGGCGCGGCGCGGTCCCAAACTCCCAACTTCAGAGTTCTCGGGTACGATTCCCGCGCGTGCAAACATTTGTATGCATGAACGTGTATAATTACATTTGTCTTAGTGTTTCTATAGATAATAGTTTTATTTCATAATCAAATAAATTTAAAAAAAGTATTTACTATTTTTAATTTTTACTTGTTAAGCCAAAAATTCAATGAGGAAATGTACTGCCAGTGATAAAAGTCCCCCTAGAACGTTAGCGTAGCGAACTACTTGCCTTAGCCACTACTTACTAGTTGAGATTGTTGTAGTTAAACACAACGTTAGCTATCAAAGTTTCAGAACTTGACCACCTATATCCACAAGCCTAGTACATGCCTGCACTCTGCGCCTATGGCCCACTCTGTTTTAAGTAAATTCATGTTAATGGTGCAATTTAATCATGCGACACAAACGTAATTACTACCGCCGCCCATGGGCACCTGTAACTTGCGAGTCATAAGTGCGTGAGATTAGGAGAAGAGAGGGAGGGAGGGAAGAGTGGGAAGAGGGGAGAGGGGATGGACTCGAATAGGGGAGAGGGAAGAGTTAGGGCCTCCGGTGACCTCACTCAGGCGGCGAAATGCAATGCAAGCATTGCTTCACTACCGGTTTTCTGTGAGGCCGTGGTATCGAACGGAGTCGAGCCGGCCCATACGTGCCGAAGCATAGCTCTCCCACGTAAATTTATTACGTAAAACGTTCACTTTATCCTGTTTTAAAAATATCTGACATTTCACTCAACAGTCGATAGAGCTCTACTAATATACATTATGTTGATTTATGTCTGCTCTCCATTAAGGTAAATAGCAACTACACGCACATACTCGTACGTAGGTACCTTAGAACGGAAAACATTTTATACTAGCCGCTCTCCGCACTTTCACCTGCGTTTATGGGCACTGCTCCGCTCATATGGGCCGTAGCGCGATGTTATATACCCTATAACCTTCCTCCGAACACTTTATCTAATACAAAAATAATTATTCCAGTCTGCCTGATAGTTCCAGCGATTAGCGCGTTTAAACAAACTATGAAAAAAAAAACTCTTCAGTTTTATTATATTAGTATATATTGGAAGCAAATAATAATCAAATGTTAAACTTAAAAATTGTTATGTGCTGTTAGGTAAGCAGCGGCGCCGCGGCGCGACTGCAGGGGCGGCGTGGACAGGCAAGTTATGTAGATGGTTATGCTCTCAAACGTTCAGTGATTACCTCAGCATTCGTTATTAGAACATCCCCGGTACAGATGCGTGCGCAAGGGAGCTAATCTCGTAACTAAATTTCAACCCTTAAACTGTCGAGTGGGGCGGTGGACCACCCGAGAGGGGGCTGCAGCGGGCGCGGGTGTGTGGCAGGCCGGGGGATGAATGCGCCGCTCGTAAAAGCGATGCCAATTTACGATAAAAAGCTGATGCGCTCATTCCACCAACAATCATAGGATCCCAAGTTGACGTCAGTTTTGGTGGGGCCCGTCGCACCGCTCGCGGCCCCCGCCTGCTCCTCCGCTCGAGTGCGAATTTATTGCACAACTTTCTGGATGGCTGTAAAGATAAGAGCTTTTAAAAAGTGCCGTAAAACTCGTACATCGCAAAAGTTTAGTTTGTAATTAATTATTGAAGTTCTTGGACCATATGAAGCATACCTACATTAGCGTTATTCATTAGACACAGTGTTAACGCATAAATTGTAACAATATTTTTTTGGCGCACTATAATAAAATTAATAATAAGAATTTACTAAGTACTATGAACCTATACATACAACACAGGCGCAATATTGAATAAAAAAAAAACAATTACCTTTATCAAGTGTCGCCCGGGATGATGTAAGGATTCTAACAAAGTTATATCGGCAGTCGTGTAATAACAACATCAATGTGAACTTAAAGAGACATGGCGAAGGATATCTAAAACATAATTAAAGCAAGAAACGCATTAGAGCGTTCTTGTAGAAATGTAATCGATAGAAAACCCAAGCATATAATTAATGAGAACGCAGGGTCCGGAGACCGGGCGCGACGCGGCGAGGCCTGGGGTGGCGGCGCGCGGCGAGGCAACGCGCGCCGTGCAGTGCGTCCTCGAGGCTCGACCGAACAAGGGCTGCGTCGCTAAGTCGCCGCGCTAACTAAAAATATCGTTTCGCTACTTTTACTTGCACCGAACCGCCATTAAGTAAGTACTATACATATATTTTATGGTTTACACATCTCTCCCGTTCCGTATTTTGCGTGTACGTTTTACTGTCTCGATTCTTGCACTAACAGTTTATTTGTGATGCTAACGATATAGCGTCTTTTTAGGGCATGCCCCAAGTATGTGGTTTTTTTTCGAAAATCAATAAAAATCTTACATTCGAGATTAGTGTTCATCTAACTGTAATCGTTAATGTTTGTCGCCAGATATGATGGAAAAACCGAAACGCCCGATGTCAGCGTACCTACTGTGGCTAAACAGTGCCCGCTCGCAGATCAAAGCCGACCATCCGGGGCTGAAGGTGACCGAGGTGGCGAAGAAGGCGGGCGAGCTGTGGCGCGCCATGGAGGACAAGAGCACGTGGGAGGAGCGCGCCGCCGCTGCCAAGGAGCAGTACACGCTCGACCTGGAGGCGTTCAACGCCACCGGAGTCGGCGCCGCGCCACCCGCCAAGCGCGCTCAGAAGCGCCAGGGTAAAACGAGGCAGCCCAAAGTTAAGAAGGAGCGCGCCAAGGTGAAGAAGGAGGACACCGACGAGGAAGGGGACGATGACGAGGGCGACGATGACGAAGCGGAGGACAGCGAGTGAGCTGCGCACGCGCACGTGTGGCAATTCGCGCTGCGCACCTAGCCCGTAAGGCGTGCACGTGAACATACCGATTATTACCGATATGTTGTTGCGTTGACGCCGAGCGCACTCTGCGGTATTAAAGTATTTGTGTGGTGTAGGACTCCCGGCGGGCGACGCGGGGCGCTGGTGCGTCGCGCACTCGCGTCGATGTGTTCTCTGTCGCGACTTGGCGAGTGAAGGATTCACTGAACGTGAAGAAATGTGACATTTGCAGGAACTGTAGTTACTAATAATATTCGTACCGTACTTGTTCACGTTTGTGATTTGTAATTCTGTCCCGGTGCGGGCTACTTCAATCACATTTGAAATGTACCATGTCTTTATTTTTATCATTTTTTACTTATTATTTTAAAGCGAACTTTATCTTATGGTTTCTAACATGTGTAACAATAACTCTAAGATTATTAAACTGATTCTGTCTTATCTCTGTTTATAAATGAAATAGTAATTACCTATATAGTATTGAATTATTACCACACTATTGTAAATAACTAAAGGATATGTATATTATGTAAGTACGTTGTACGAATGTATTACGAATATATTGATAAGAAAGTATGGTGAGTAGTTTTTTTCGCTTCTATTGTCACTTGTGGTTCTCTAGAAAAGTTCACACGAGTAAAAGCTAAGTTGTATAAAAGCTGTGCAAGCTATTATTGCAGGGGTCATAAAATATATGTTGGGGTGCCGCCACCCGGCGAGGGGTTGTCGTTGCGAGTTGCGAGGGTCGCTCATACATAAGTTACATAACACAATGATTTGCCGATCTTTTTTTTCCACGGCCCTCAGCTGCCAGAAACTTATTTTGGATGGAAATTAATTATTCTAATTTTATAATTCAAGTCTTAATTCGAATTTGAATCGCTAACGGGTAAAATTAATAAACCAAGTACCTGTTGTAACATCTAAGGAAGGAGCGATGCCTTTATGTACCGATCATCGATGTAATGGTTAATGCTAAGGGTTAATGGTTTCCATTTGTGGGCGCACTCTGAAAGCGATAGCTCGGGACCAATAACTACATCACAAAGTGTTTCAATGTGGTATTTGTACACAAACGAGTTATAAGTCTATGAATAGGTACATACCTAATTAAAGGTTCCACTTATTTAGTTCCTTGACAATCTTATGTATGGCAATTTTATGGAAATCGATCCCGTTGAGTGTCGTAGGTAAATTTCTGCTCTCTAATATTTAGAATAAAATTTAGGTTGGTACCTACGTTGTGTTTAATGTGTAACTTTATGGTTCGTGGCTTGTGGTGTCCTCGTCCTTCGCCTTGAATGGGCCATCTATAAACGATTAAGCAGGTACCTGTTGTCCGTCGGCTCGCTGCCAGGCGCTCGTCGCTCAACGCCAGGGCCGCGGCACGCAACGTTCTCTCTCTCTCTCTCTCTCGTTGGTAAACAAAAGCCGCCTGCCCCTGATCTTATTAGTTACTAGCAGCGCCCCGCGGGTTCACCCGCGTAAGTCCCGATCCCGTCGGAATATCGGGATAAAGAGTAGCCTATGTGTTAATCCAGATCTCCAGCTATTTACATACCAAGTTGCGTCTCAATCGGTTCAGTAGTTTAACCGTGAAAGAGTAACAAACATCCATATATCCATACATCCATACATCCATACATCCATACATCCACACATCCATACATCCATACATCCATACATAAACGTGAAAGTTTGTGAGGATGTATATCCTCACAAACTTTCACGTTTATAATATTAGTAGGATTACTTTAAACGAGCATTTCTTGTATGTATACTTCGAGTATTTCGGAAACGGCTCTAACGATTTTGATGAAATTTTGTATACAGATAGTTTTGCATTTTAAGTTTAACTGCATAATTATATTTCACGTAAAAATGCAATTTTTTAAAAAAAATGACGATTTTCAATTACTCAACAGTTCAATAGGTATGACTTATCCCGCGGCACTCACACAACATACTTGAAATGCACTATACCTACACCTACACATAGCCTAACACTAGAATTTATTGGAACGAACATCCTTACTTCATTTATAAACCCTACTTCAGTGAGAGATGCTTCTTTGGAGAGGCCGAGGGACAGTTTTGTTAACACAAGGAACAAGTTTACTGGTGTGCGAGGGGTCACAGGCAGCGGTAAACGCGTACATTGGGACATTGTGCTTGTTTGCCAACTTAGATTTATAAAAAGTAGGAAGTGCTTTTTTTAGTGAACACGTTTTAAATACGAAAATCGTTTTGGACGTTCTGCTATCAGCCAATCTCTCCAATACTGCAGTGATATTATAAAATATGCATCTAGATTATTTTTACCTACCTACTAACGTTAGTAGGAACTTCGTACCTTAGATTATATAGAGGTAATGTATACATAATCTAAGGTTAGTACGTAATATTTCAATGTACAAGATGTAAACTTCTTGTGACCAGAGGCAGGTGCTGCGGGCGCTTTTTTAGGGTTCCATTCCTCGAAAGGAAAAAACGGATCCCTTAAAGGATCACTTTGTTGTCTGTATGTCTGTCTGTCTGTCGAGACCCTTCTTCTCAGGAATCCGTGGAGGCACTTGTTTAAAAATTTTGATCGATCATTCACGTAAATCAAAACCTATTGGGTACTTCCTATTGACCTACAATCATGAAATTTGGTAAGAAACTAGGTCTGACGGCACAAGTAAAGGAAAAAGTCGAAAGTCGTTAATTTGTTGTCATATCACATTAAAAAATAGTTATTGCGAAGTGGAGTGAAGAGTTTCTTTGTTTGGTAGTACGCCTCGAAAACTCCAGTGCTTACAGTTCAAAAATGGCGACGTTTATGACTGGCAGTATACTGTCAGTCTATAACGGAACGAATTTCTCCCCAGTACGAGCCCTGAACAGTGCTCTCAGTGTATATCAGAACATACCCACGCACACAACTCTCATCTTTGTCACTACGTATTAAGTAAACAAGTTTATTAAAGTAAAGATAACACTTCCACAGACAAATTAGTATATTGTTTTCACTTTTATGGAACTAATTATATTTTTAAAGATTAATTAATAAGGAGCTGACAAATCTCAATGTTTAGATTAGCGCCCTCTAGTGGATCTACATGTGTATTATTAGCATGATCGTCACAAGTTCAGTGCTTTTTTCCATAGCAAAAGTGCACAAACGTGCCTAAAGAAGTTTTCACTTCGAAAAATATTTTAGTGTTTGATAGCCCATTTATTGTAGCGTGATATTAAATAGCCTGTAACCTTCTTCGATAAATGTTTATCAATTCGAACCAGTGGTTCCTGCGATTAGCGCGTTCAACCAACCAAACTTTTCAGTTTTAAAATATTAGTATCGTTAAGTACCTATGTAAGTCGACATCGAGACCGAGTCACAAACTCACAACATATTATGTAAGTACCTAATTATAGTTGTAGAGTAACTATTATAAATAGCTTATCTGTGGTTGTAGTCACTTAATTATAATTGAGTGTAACGTGTAGGTATATTAAGTAGGTATTTACAATAACAATAATACAGGCATTGTTAGCAAATGTAAGTAGGTATCTACGTACCTACCTCTTGAGTTAATTTATAGAGGGAAATGGCCAAATATAAATGTTAATTGCAAAATAGCGCGTCGTCCGAGGAGTGCCACGCGCCGCCACCGGCCGGTCGCGGTCCGCGGCCGCCCGCCGCCGGCGAGAATCGATAACCAGCGATGTGGAATTTATAAAAGTAACCGCGCGCCGAGCGAGAGCTGCCCCACCGCGCCTCCCCGCGCCTCCCCGCGCCACCCCGCGCCTCACACCGTTCGACCGGAGCGTCTGCGCTCTTGCTTTTTCACGTGTTTTCGTGTTCGCTCGGTTGCCACCTCACGATGGAGGACGAGTGCGAGCGAGATAGACACGTGTGCTCGCTTGCTTCTCGCTGCGCGTGTCTGTCTGACGTTGTGCGCGTCGTCGTGTTTGCTCCGCGCCCTCGTTGTGGTGTGACGTGCAGAGAGATATTTGTGTACATGTTGTCGCTAGTGGTGCTTATATATTGTGCTAGTTTTATGGGAGTTCAATGTCGATGACCGCCTAGTAGTGTCGGCCGGTGCAGGCAGAGGATAGAGCGGAGCGGTGATGGCGAGCAAGCGCAAGCGTACGGCGCCGCAGGTGAGGGTGATCAGCGAGGCGAGCATCGGGCTAGAGGCGGGCGCGGGGTCGGCGGGGGAAGTGGGGCGGCTCGTGGACTCCTCGCAGGCGGACGACCGGCGCATGATCGCGCTGGTGCGCGAGCGGCCGCTGCTATACGCGCGCAACAACATGCCCGTCGCCTCCTACTACACGCAAGTGAAGACGCTATGGCACGAGGTCGCCGACGAGATGGGCTGGACCGGTACGAACCCCACACGGCACACACACACACACACATATTACAATAGCACGGGTACTCAGTTACAATATGCAAAATAAAATTGTCGTCTGTTGTTGGCCAAAAATAGCATTACGTCACGGCTATAAATGAAGTAAGTAGAGTCCTATCAACTCTCTATTGAGGTCACCTCAAGTGTAGTTTAGAACCAACTAGGTAACTTAGTTTTGGACTACAGTTAGGCAGATAAGCATAGCATTTATTGACGCTGGCAGCTCTCAGTTCTGTGAGCAGGGCGCAATCATGGGGTCATAGCGTAGAAGCATAAAACAACGGTCGACAACAATTCTATATAATTATGTAATTTAATAGCGTAGTCCTCAGGCAATAAACATACAATTCTTTTGCAATAACAGTGATCGTTATTGAGTTAACAATAGATTAAAGAAATTGATTATTCTTGTAGCGTTGTTCAATTTGATAAGAGTTATCGTACGGCGTCCGTCCACACACACGGTAGGTTTTGCTGTCAGGTTACCACAATCAAGACTGTGGCTGTGACTGACGGATAACCTATCGTCTAATAGATACAGTAAGTGACGTTCGTTTTGGAATTGAGTGACGCGCTTGCAGGAGCGTGTAATGCACGCCAAGTTTTATTAATCCTGTAAATGCGTATAATTGATGGATCTTAGACATGGTCGCATAGCAATGCTATGTATTATTTTTACAGCGGTAGGTACATAGATTACGAATGTAGAACAGTTGTATGCCTTGCTAGTTAGTTGGCATAGCTACTTAGTGATGCACAGCCGCAACATCACGCCTATCGCGACAATTCATTCTCATCACGTTGTCAGGTCGCTGACTTGATCAACGAAACACTGTCTAGAAAAAGATATCTTGCTTCTATGGGTTCAGTTTTTAATGTTTCAACCAATAAGTCAATTGTAGAATTACTAAGTTAATAAAACTGTCCGTCCTAGAGCATTATATATAATGTTTATATATAATGCTCTAGGATATATATATATATGGACTATTTTTGACTTAAATGATACATAAGTGGTCATAAATAAAATATTGTATATTGTGTAAGTACCTCCTACAAGGAGTACATCTATCTTTCTATCTAGAGTGGTATGCTTGCATTAAGAGTACCTGCCGTGGTACTCACTCGCTTCACTTCCTTGTATGTTGCGGTTCAGGAGTTGCTCTTTGATCATAATAGCTATCATAGTTGTATGACAGTTATTCAATGAATGGAATGAAATGAAACAAAAACGTGACTGCGTTAATAAACTAACTAAAAACTAATCAACGCTACAGCGCTGAAACAATCATTATTTGTCTAACCAAACAGTAGGAATGGGCAGCGCTGCAGCGCACTGGGCGTGAAATTTTTCACGATCAAAAGGTCGCAAGCGCCGTGATTTTCATGGCGCTTATGCGTTTCGTTCATCGAACCTATGCTGGATGAGCTAATATAGACTAAATTAAAAAAACAGAACGGACATTTAACTTAAATAAGAACTCGTGTTAAAATAAACAAAAAATATATTGAATTTGTTTATTAATTTAAAATTTAAAAAAAACGACAATAAATAAATAAGTGTTTAACTTTGACTGGTCTTTACTAATGTAATGTTACAAATTAAATCAAATAATTAATTTCCATTGAACCAATTAAAGGTATTTTTGAATTATCAGTGACTAAGTCAGTCGTGCAGCTAGTCGCATGTTCCAATAAGTAGATCCTGTGGAGAAAAACAGGCAAGAAACTCTAAGGACACTCTTTTCTCAACATCTTTTTTCAAATCTCTGGTTACATTGCTTATAATCGCAAATGAAGCAAGTAAATAACGAAATGAGCAGTTCCGACCAGCGGCATTCATCGATCACGAGCATGATGGAAGCGCCAGCCATCGTCCACCTCAACCATATTAAACAGAGCCGAACGACCCAACACATACGCCACCATCGGCAGCACTTCTAGGCGAACAACGCCGAATTTCAGTTCTGCAACGTTTTAATCTCTGATAATTAGTTCCTGCTTACAGTTCTACCTTAGTGAAAGCGAGACAGCGCGAGGTGGTATTCATTGATAGAAGTGAGATAGAGTTATTGTTTTAATGGCGAAAAACATGTACAAGAATTTAAATATTTCTCTTATTTTACTGCAATCTGCTACAAAATCATGTTATAATGAGTAGTAATTTTTGTTTTTAATTACCCGAATGTAATGATGAAAAAATAACTCGCAAGTATATTTTTACGTTTTCTAACAAATACGAAACGCTCGCTGCTAGCTACACATGCACCAGTGTACACTGAACCACAGTTGAAGTGCGTATGAGCTCGTTGTAGCTCCGGAACCACAACTAATTTTGACAAATTTTGTGTTCTAAATGCCATATCTAGTACGTAGTACATATATATCGATGATATTATTAGATATATTTTAAAAGTTATCAGATCTCATGTCGAGCCAAGCTTCAAACTCTACAAGCCCTAACTTCACTCAAATTCACTAATGTGTAGAGTTTGTGAGGTTAGGGCTTGTAGAGTTGGGGCGTGTAGAGTTTGTGAGGTTAGGGCTTGTAGAGTTGGGGCGTGTAGAGTTTGTGAGGTTAGGGCTTGTAGAGTTGGGGCGTGTAGAGTTTGTGAGGTTAGGGCTTGTAGAGTTGGGGCGTGTAGAGTTTGTGAGGTTAGGGCTTGTAGAGTTGGGGCGTGTAGAGTTTGTGAGGTTAGGGCTTGTAGAGTTGGGGCGTGTAAAGTTTGTGAGGTTAGGGCTTGTAGAGTTGGGGCGTGTAGAGTTTGAAGCTTGGCTCGACATGAGATCTGATAACGTTTTGCAGTGCGAGCCATGTGGTCTCGTCTTGGCAACATTTTACATGAAAATGTTTTTGGTGGGATTTCACTTTTTTTGTAAGTTGCTTAGGACAATATTTTTTTTATTTTGTTAATTTTAGGGTACCGTACCTCAAAAGGTAAAAAAGGAACCCTTATAAGATCACTATCTGTCTGTCCGTGTGCCACCAAAGATTTTCTCAGGAACGGGTGGACCTATAAAGTTGAAATTTATACTAAATACTGAGGTCTATAGTCCCTATTAGGTGTATAAAAATCAAGGTCCTGAGTCAACACGATATAAAGATAAAAAAGTACCAAAATTTACATTAATTTTCAACTTTTTTATTTTTCGTAATTTACCCTTTACTTGTGCTGTAAGACCTCGCTTTTAACCAAAATTGACAATTCTAGGTCAACCGGAAGTACCCTATAGGTTTTGGGTCGAAAACCTGTAGGGTACTTTCCATTTACCTACAACCATGAAATTTGGTGAGAAGCCAGGTCTGACAGCACAAGTAAAGGAAAAAATCCGAAAGTCGTTAATTTGTTGTTACATCACATAAAAAAAAAAATTTTGTGATTACAAACTTATGTTTTGTGGTTGGATTGTTCACTTTGTCGTACATCGCAACCGCAAAGGTAAGTTTGTCTTTCGAAAAAGACGGGCAAAAGGGGCAAAAGTCTTTGAGAATTTATTCCCGAGATAGACGTTGTTTGTGCGCGAATCAGACTCGCACTTGTCCGGTTTTTATTGGTGTGTTTCTTGAACATCAGAGGTGCCTTATTTCATATATATATATATATATACCCACTCTCTATCTTTGCCTTTTTTCTTTGTTGGTTTACTGTTTATAATCAGAGACTTTCATCCCCTAGTTTAAGGGGTTGGGGGGTAAAAGTTCCAAGTTTTAGATTTTTTTTGTTGTTTGTGTAGCAATACTAGCTTACATATCAAATTTCAGCTTTCTAGGACTTCCGAAAGTACCTTAAGAATTTTGATGGGTATTTTGGGTTCAAAAAACGACGAACCGCTTCGAGAAAAAGTAGGTAGTGCCCTTGCGCTTCGCTTGGCTCGTCTTGGCGGGGTCACTACCGTGCCCCCAGTTTTTAACGAAGTTTAATTTATTTCAAATCGAAAAGTTGAAGAAATAAAATAATTTGTTAACGTTTGGAAGCCTGTTGTGTTTTGATTTTATAATTGCGTTTGTTGTTTTGTTATTTGTGACGACATTTGCTTTCACATACTAATTATTATGCATTCATTGTCATGGGTGCCGCTTTCGTTGACAAAAAAATAAAATCTATAAAAACTTGAAAGATTTTAAGGGTGTTTATTGTTAAGTGGTTTACAAAAAAAACTAAATGTTTTACCTGGCGTGAATAGACAAGAAGTAATCCCTTTGTTCGATAAAAATAGATAGCACTAGTTAACTTATCCTTGATTCTGAAACGCAGATTGGAGATAGCGATATATCGGTAGCTACTGTTCGACTCCGCGAGTGACCACATCGTTGCACTTGATCTAATTTTGTTCTTTTGTGATCTTGCCTATCTTATCTATTCCTCGTCGTTAAATATCAAATCGTGAATATTTTATTCACTTTCACATAATTTAACAAATAAACCTTAAGGCTATACTTAGAGCAAGTATACCAACACCATATGAAGCGGACGAAGTGGACGATGGCTGGCGCGTGCGTCATGCTAGTGAACGAGAGCCGTTGGTTGGGGCTGGTCATTTCCGAACTGCTGTTACTTAGGTACATATAGTAGTAGTTAATAGTTTAGAACAATACGTTACGTTGTCCTCACATTTAACTTAAAGCATATAAGCAATGTCACCAGAGATTTGTAAAAAGCATGTTGATAAAGAGTGTCCTTGGAGTTTCTTGACTGTTCTTCTCCACTGGATCTACGAATTTGAACAGGTAACTAGCTTCACGACTGACTTAGTCTGACTGACTAATACTCCTGACAATTCAAAAATACCCATAGTGGTTTAATTTAAGTAAATCATTTTGATTGATTTTGATTATTTTTTTGGGGGCTCACTGACGTTATATCGGAAATTAAACTGCTACATGATATGGTGTTTTGCTACTGGGGTATTACACCACAAATAATGTATAAATTCAAAGTTCTTGACGTCTAATTTACTTTATTTGTGAAGACTATTTAAGTCCATGAAAGAAGTATCAAAGTATATTATCATCTGTTCTTATCCCAGTGGCGGACGTGCGTCGCAAATGGTCTCACATCCGCAACTCTTACTCGCGGCACCTGCGCAACGAGATGTACGGCGTGCGCACCGGCCGCGGCCGCATGGTCTCCAAGTGGTACCTCGCCGACGAGCTCGACTTCCTCCGAGAGCACATGGCCACTGACACGTGAGTATCGCTCACAGATAGGAAGGAATTTGAATTATTGGTTCAAACTTAACTAGTCGCACATGGGAACTCTACCTAATATCGTGAGTTGGATTAAGAGGCTGGCTGATGAACTCAAATGCTCAATTCATGTATCTGTTGACAGTACAGTGGTTAAAGAAGACGATTTTTTTACCCACCTGCCGTCACCTTCTATTTTTTTAAAAAGAAAATAAAAGGCATTGTTGCAACGCATGCCGGGTGCAACTAGTATTGTATATGGAAATGTATCACTGCTCTAATCTTTCCTTTGGTTTGTAGTGTTGAGAAACGACCTGGCCATCTGATAAGCAATAATTTTTTTTTTAAATTAGACTTGTAAAAAAACAAACCATTTACATTGTATGGTATAAAATTATCTATATTTATATTGTGAATGTTGTTCACAATATAAATATAGATAGTGTGAGTGTAGAGTATTTTGGAATGTGTAGTAAAAAATATCAAAATAGACAATTTTACCAAAATATAAAAAAGTTATATGTGACGTGCACATCTCATACATTAAGGTGAAAAGTACATCGATGTCGTAAGGGTTGAAAAATCTTTTGGTTCGTCAACACGTTGATGAGTTTAAACAAGCTCACCTGTTTAGAGATCCGCTGCGGTCGCCATTGGATTTGTTATCGTAACTGGGTATATGTTCTGTCCGCAGGCGACCTTCCCGATATTCTTACTCACCGCTGTACTTGGACATAAAGCCGTCCGAGGAGGGGGCATCAAGCAGTGATTCGGTGGATTTGAAGCCCTTCCTGCCCAACCCTTGGTTCACAGCGTTGGCGGGCCAGACCCCGCAGGAGCCCGTAACGGAACCGTTAGTGAGCCTCAACGAACCTAAAAGTCCCGAATCTTTTGAGCCTGACGAAAATGCCGCGTATTTCCAATTCTTTCGAGGAATTTACAATGATTACCAGGAACTTCCGCCGCCAAAGCAACGTCTGTTTCGTCGCCAGTGTCTCAGCTTCTTGCATAGTCTGTTGGACGAGGAGGACGCAGGGATCAGGAACGGCGAGCAAGGACAGCAGGACGCTATGAACTTAAGCAATTCTGCGGTGGATAGTGATGAAGACAATAAGATTTGTGTCATCGAGGGGATAAGCACGGAGGCCAAATACAAAGTACTTCCGAACTAGACTCCCATACTTCCACTCGCCTACTCATACTTACAGAAAACATGCAACACAACACAACCTGCATCTTATCATCAAACTCGACCGTCTCCGTTCTTATCTTGTGATTGTTTAGGTTTTATAAAACGGAGTAATATAGATAGCAACGAGAAATGTTACACGATTGGAGAGGTGCGTGCCGCTGCTGGCCTGTGGACAATAATGTTCCTACTCGCGCTGTGACGGTCCTGTACATAATCAATGTAAATAATAATAATATATGTACATTATTGTTAATAAAGTGATTGCCGCGCTCGCGACTTGGTAATGAAGAATCGAGATAATATAATAAATAAGATCGTGCTAATAGTTGACTCGCGTCGCCCAATGTGGCACATGTGGCACATGTGGCACATGTGGCACACCACAACTACCTATCACAACTATGAAGGCAAAAACAGTTTACTTATCTAAGGAAAAATATCTAATGTTTAAAAAATATTCATCACAATTTGAGCGTTATTTTATTTTATAAGAATCTTAACCGACTTAAACATGAATCTGAAAGACATTTTCATTCGAAGGATATTTGTATGTTAGTTCAGCGATATGACTTAATCACCATGTTTGATTTGTTCGACCAGGGTGGTCCTGTACCTGTATAGTTAGGAAACAATCCGCTCTAGGAGCCTAAACGTGTCTCGCGGCATGATGTGGTTTAATACCCTCCATTAGAAACCAATAACAATTCATACTTTCGTTTCGGTTATAGTTGTGTTGTGTTTTTGAATTTGATTATCGGTGCAAGAAAGCTTAATGCTTATTGTGGAGTGTATAAAACACAGTATTCCTTTGTAACTGCGCTCAATAAAATTATTTAAAGCACATGATAAGGCTCAAATTGCGATAAACGCTTCAAACAATTCATTACCAAAGTGAGTGTAGCGGTAAGACTGTGATCTCGCTTCATTTCAATTGGTTTAAGTATTTATTTTTTACTGGTTTTCAGCTGTCGTCATGCCTTTGTTTACTAAATCCTCTTGTGTGTGTGCGAATACCTTCCTAACGAATATTATAAATTGGAATGTGAGTTTGTTTATTTTTTTGTTACGTTTTTACGCCAAACTACTCGACCGTTCTTCACGAAATATTGCAATTTCGAAAATAATATTTTAAAAGGCCATAGAGTGAGTAAGGTCTTTGTTCTGGAAACTGGTACTTCGTTCTTCTGAAACAAATCGGTGGTGACACACGGACAGACAGACCGACAGACGGACAAGAGAGTGATCTTATAAGGGTTACTTTTTTTACCTTTTGAGGTACGGAACAGTAAGTTCCCGAGGGATAGAGAAATATTTTTTAAACGGTAAATCTACATGAATGCGAAGCCATCGTCAAGAGCCAAGAAGTATTTCAGAAAAGTATACGAATAAAGGGTAATTGTTTCGGGCAGATGTAGGTGTGAAAGTGTGTGGTCAGTAGTAGAGTAGGTACTGCCAGTACCTATATCAGTGCGCTGCTATGAGGGAGATGGGGGTGGAGGGGGAGGAAGTAGGCGGGATCACACCAAACCTTTACAAGTTTGTGATTTACCGGCAACATTAGGCGCATTCAAGATGGCCGCGCACCAACTGTTCTGATAAGGATTGAGAACGGAATAGGTACTTACAGAGTAACTACAGATACACAATGATACTCATGTACCTATTTCGGGCAACTCCAACTCGTTTCGGACCCGACGATGGACATGTTCACAATGGCTGAAACGTTAGGTGTGGGTGTGAGTCGTCAGGCTTCAACCACAACTCACCTAAGTTGTTATTATTGTTGTAATATAATCGAATGTGTCAAATCTGTTAAGCTTTTATTTTTCAAAAATGAACTTAAAAGCAATATAGGTTACATAGGCCTTAAGTTCACATTCTGACTAGATTATGAAAGAAAGTTAAAAGTTTTTTTCATGAGCTCTTCTTATTGCCTTTTGTAACAGAGACTGATAGCATGATATTTATAAGTATTAGGTGCATCGTGAGTTCCTGACTGTGACGCACGTAGGTATAATATGTAGGTATTTTATAGCAACTTCTATTTTCTGACAGTATCTGAAATACGAAAAACAAACCATATTGGATTGAACCACACTGGCTTTCACTTCGCTACGCTGCGTAAGTAAGTCTGACATTAAGAAGAATAGACATTAAGAATACGTTTATTTGCTTAAAATGTAGGTACACCAATGATAGACAAATGTGTAATAAACAGTGCCAGACATTTTCTCGTTTAACGACATGCAAATATGAAAATAGTCAATATGTATATGGATTATTAAGTTACAATTAAAGTTAAGTATGTTAAATGTCAAAAATATAATAATTGATGGTTATGCAAGTTTACCATTTTTATCACTTATCATCTGATCGCGGCCATGTATGTATTCAAATTCAAAAGCATTTATTCAATTAAAACACTAAGTGACATTTATGAACATTAAATTGAAGCTAGAGTTAAAATCATAGATCGACACAAACAGACGCCACAGCATGTGCTGGATTGTCGAGGTAAATTAGGTGAAAACACCAAAATCTACTGCCTGCTTGTGTCGATCTATAACTTCCAGTTTTAAAGAAACTCATGGCCTCTCTTTTTAAAAGTCAGATCTTCAGGTACAATAGTGTTAGTGTTACACGAATGGTGAACAGGATGCAAGCTGATGCCACCTGAATTTCATTTTATTGAAATGCTCCAAAAGCTAACGTTCTAAAAAATAAAAATCACTCGTTGAAGGTTTGAACCTAATAAACATAGAAATCATTCAAGGTGCACATCTACCTTCATTCAGTTACAAAATCTACTGTTAAAAATAATTCGTGACTGGATTAAGAGGCTAGAGTTGCAGTTGATCGAACCAAAATAATAGTATAGGCTAAAGCATCGCTGACTAGGCCGACCAGTCACCCCAAGCAGCACCCGTTCACGAGTATGACGCATGGACCAGCCATCATCTCCTTCGCCATATTATATATAATATGTAAAACGTATTATAATAAAAATGGATTAAAAACCTTCGACGTTGAAGTTGTGAGTGCAGAGGGACCCGTGAGCTGATCGTATTCTCTATTGTGAATCAGATGGTACCTAGACTGATAGTATCAAGGAAGCCCTGTAGGTGCCTACAGCAAACTATTTTATATAATCTTTGAGTAAAATGATTCCAACAGAGGGTTGGTGTTGGTACTCGGATTTGATAACAACATAATCAATGGGTTAAAATAGCAGTGTCTGTTTGTAATGTCAATATAATAGTTTTTTTAAGCTCATAGGTACAGTTATTTGCCTAAACATGACTTTTTTTATTTTTTTTTTGTCTGTCACACTTGCACATTACAGGTCCGAACCTCATCCAATGGGTGCAGTAGCGGCGTGCACAGAATCCTGCGATCTGACGTAGGGATGTTCATTACTTCTGGGCTACGAATTTAAGGTTCTGTCTACCTTTTATATATTTATTTAATTACATTGTTTAACATTAGCAGTTCAATTTGATTCCTCGCTAAGCGAACATCTCGCGACGGACACGTGTACTGCATTCTGCAAGAGCATAATTACATTGCAGCACTTACCCACAGAACGAAGTCTAACGGCGGCGAGTGGACCATGTCGCTAGACATACGTTGTGATGTCTGTTAGTAAGTGCCTACGTATCTCACTAGGTGAGGGCAAGCGATTCCCATGCGACACTCCATTAGTAACTCCAATAAAGTAATGAGTAATGACTACTACTACTAGTACTATTATGTATTCTGTGGTAATGAGTAATGAGCCTCCCTCCAATACCTACGTCTTGGGGCGCGGCCGCCCGCGACGGTGACCCCAGGCCAGATCTAAACAACTGTAACCGAGTCAGTTAAATTGACACAACTTTTTCTAATTTAAAAAAAATCCGTCAAACTCATTGTCGTCGGTGTGTTACGCAACAAAGAAACGCAAATTGTTAACCTGCCTCCCTCCGGTGTCGGCCCACAGTTGGGATAAATTGAAACGTGACGTCATTTGGCCTGTTTAAAGAATCTATTGTCGGGCGGACCTTTTTATCCCTCGGGAGGACCAAACTCACTTATTCTGAGGAAATACCTACTCGCTTACCATACTAGAGCTCACCTAATCGGCCAATGTGTGAACTTGTACTCTGTTTACTTAGGCGTACGGTTTGTTTTTATTTGCGTCTTGTTAAGCGATAATAATGCCCTTCGGATGTGCGGGGTGGAGAGGAGAGGCACATCCCGATAAATCAAATAGAAGCCTTCCGAATAGTAGGTTTAAATTAGACGACATGACACAGTGAATTTGCAATAATGTATAGGTAACTATTGTTCGTATGTCGGTTTGTCAGCACTCCGCACGCTGCACCTGTGTGAGCATGAGTACATCTTCAACATAAGGCTACAACAATCATTATCGTCAGTTTAGGATAAACTTGTACATTGTACAAGGATATATTGCAAGACTACGGATATCCCAATGTATCCATAGCTACAGGACTGCTGTCTTTCGTTGTTTGCAACCTTATTGCCTTTCTTTCGTTACCACCGTACTTAAATTAAAATTGTTATAATTGTCTACGAACTCTGTTCACAGTGTTGACGACCAATTTCTTATGGCTTCATCGTAGTGTGATCATCTACAGATAGATGGCGTTAAAGTACAAATTTGTAGAATACATAAATGTATCCAATTATATATAATTTTATATTTTTTAAAAGTAGGTAGTATCTATACTTATCATTTATGTAAATTATATTATATTTTAATCTATATTTGCTCTGCAGTTGCTAAGAGCCAAGACAGAGATGAAATAAATAAGTTATAATGTCCCGAAAGTATCGAAAGGTACTAAGCAGATAAAAAGTTGACATACCCTTCTGGCAACCCTAATCTCACTCGGTTATCGAGAGCTCAGGGTTTAATGCATACTTGGTGGAAAGTGCCAAATGCATGTGCATCCTACTGAGTTTTGGCGAAGTTTTGCTTGGCTAGTTATGCTTTAATACTAAATGTCTAGAACTTTGTATTAAATTTGTATGCAATGTAAGAGGCATTAATCCAAAATAAATTTAAACTAAATGACAATGTAACTTTATAGTCTTACCTTGCCGCCTTGAGTTGTTAAATAAATAAAAAATAAAACTTAACAAACAATTTTACCGACGAAAAATAAACTAAAAAGCCAACAATAAATAAACCTTTTAAATCTTTAGTATTCAGCTTATTTACAATTTACTATCAAATTTTATATAAACAAATTTTGAGTCGGTTAATTGAATGATTAATTGTTAGTATTTATGTAGGTACATATTTGTATCTTTGCTCCGACATCATGCAGAGAGAGATTTTCGTTCCAGAGATAATCAGTTTCTTGTCTCTGAATTATGGTAGTTTAGGAAAACATATTTTCTTTCATTTGTTGTTTTAAATAATTTGTGATGTCTTTAGCAAGCTTTCAGTGACTTCAGAAACTTCCTCATATATATATATATATATCGCGCATTTCAAAAAATGTGTTGGTCCATAACGTAATTTCATGGTTTGGTCTGTAAGTATAATTATTTATTTGTGATGGCTACTGATGGTTATTTGTCATTCATATTTCATAACAGATTTCCGAAGAAGACTTTCATAGAAGTGGAGGACACGATTAATAATAAATTAATCATTAATCGTGGTACTCACAATTAAAAAATAATTAATTGGTAATCGTAGAAGTCACAATTAACATTTAATCAATAGTTAATATTTAATTGTGGAAAAAAGTGTGGAAACCCCCAAGGGTAGTCACCTAACCGAAGCTATGGGTGAACTGGTAAGTAGGAATCGAACCGACAGAAACCACAAAGTGTTCCGTCACAAGTGAGCTTATTGTAAAAGACCCGGGTGCACCATAAAAAGGAAGCGTCCGGGAAGCCTCATGAAGGTCGGAGATCGTTCGAGCTCTCCGGCGCCTAGTGCGTCTTCTATGGGACGAGAGAGTTCTCGTCCTCTCTCGTAAGTCGTACCTAACATCACCTCCTCGCCAAATGAGATGGCGGAAGTCCACGCAACCTCGCCGGATCACGGACCGGACCATGGTGTCCAGCGTAAGGCTTCCCGCACCGATAGCCATCGCGAGGTTGAGGCGCTGCTGCGCCCACGCTGAAAGGTCCATTAAGGTGTGGAGTGCAGTGTTCTTGCGACAGCCTTCATTGTGATATCACTTTTAACCAAAAAAATGTAAAAAAAAATGCTAATGATTTTCCGCTCAGAGTGATGGTCTGAATCTACTACTTCAAGATTCGGCAGGCCGTCCCTTACAGCCTTTATGTAGCTGCTCGAGTGGTTGCTTACACTCGCCGATCCATCCCTATATAAACAATATCCATTTCCTTCCATTGCCTTCCCTTCTTACCTATCTTTCCCTTTTAATATACTCCCACTTTTCCTATTTGTTTCTGAAAGTGCCTGGTGCCGGCAATAGGCTTGCTCCCTATTACCTTATTAATAATATTAACAACTATAAGTTTAACAAAGAGGAATAATAGTAACTTGAGACATACATACTAAAATATTTTTAAATGCATACATATTTTACATAAATTACACCCAGACACATCATCTGTGTCTGGGTGGGTGTCATGCTTATCACACAATTATTTGTCCTGGGTGGTAATCGAACCCACGACTCGCCGTGACCGGCGCAGCAGTCAGGATCCCTAACCACTAGACCAACAGGCCAGTCAAGTAAGTAAGTCGAGCTTAATTGTAGTCGGCAAAATGTGGGCGATAAGTTCGCATCGGGTTATCCATTCGGGGACACAGGCGTGAGTGTATAAGTGTACGTGCACCGAATCCACATAATTATGTCGTAGCCCGGGGCAGTTCCTTTGTTCGCTTTTGATAATGCGAAACAATTGCGTCACTTAGTGAACCATTATGAGATCCACATCAAAGCCTCCACGCGCCGCGTTACCATTTCTCTTTACCTGTTCACGTTCTATTCTAAGAAACGCTACTGAATCACCTAGTCAAACCCAATTCACTACGAGTACTAGTAAATCTGTAATAGCTTTCATAGTCATAGAATAGAATAGTAATGTAACAGAACGACGTGGTCATATTTTAGTTCCGTAGACCGTACTGATAAAATTAAGGTCCTTGTTGCACAACTATTTATTTGTCTCATTCGTCGAGAACTGTTGTAAGGCTTCGGTACATTGTGTACTGTTTTGTAACGATTTCATTAAATATGGACCTGGAAATGAGTCTTGGTGACGTGCACTGATTTTTTTTCTTCTACGATTGCTTCCCCAGTTTATAAATAATGTTTCGCCTCGAATTCTAGAACCCGTATACACTAAAATATATGAAAGTTATTTATTGTTTAAGTAATCGAATTACAAACCTTATTTACGAATTTAGTAAAAGTCGTGGGTTGGCACGCCCCACGGAAGCTGCCTGCAGTTGCATCGTAAGTCTCGTGTTGAATACCAGAAAAAAGAAAAAAAATGGAATTCATTTAGTAACCATGGTTCATATTTTAGTAAGAGTGAGATCGACTAATTCTGCTGGTAAATTATCAGCTATACTTAACTGAACACAACATAGCTATTACAGAGGAACAAAAGTACTTATTTTGGGAACTCATTTAACTTTCACCGAGTCGATATAAACATTTATTTTATTTATAAACTCATCGTTTATAAATAAAGTTCATAAACGAATATCTCCACTTATCAATTTGCGGAAGTTTATGTGAAACGATGGCTCCCCCTGACGGCAGATAACGCCAAGTTTTAATCGAGTGAAAAAACGGCTGTAAAGTTTGTATTGGCTTATGAATATTTAGAAGCGCACTTAACGCGCTCACTCGTTCGTCAAGTGCGGCAAGGAAGCCGCTCCTACTCTTGGGTGACTTGCGAAGGTGGCGTCTGTTGACGCGAATGCGCCATTGGCGTGTGTTTCAATTATATTTTTACTTCTATGGTTTTTTATTACTGAGATTTGTTGAAGGTTTTAAAAATAAAGTATAATGTCTGGAACCACGGACAATACCTAATTTTGTCACGAAAACAGAAACTGAACGAATGTTACATTTAGGTAATGTGCAAAAAAAATCTGTTTTCTGTTCAGGAATAGCCGAAGCGATCGTAACAAATATTGGAAACAAGAAAAGACTGGTCGCAGAGAACGACAGGAAACTTTTCCCTGCGAATTTTAAATACAATATCAACAACGTTCCTAACTGATACTATATCAAAACCAAAAATGTTCCCTTTTCAGCGTACTCTCCTCACCTCCCCGTGATCTTAAGTTGAGTACTACCCTGAGTTTAACTATGGGTTTAGTCCAGTCATATTTTATCCCGGTATGTTCCCGGTGTGATAGTTGAATTTGTTTGAGAACCGCACCCTTATCTCAGTTACAGTTACGAGCGGTTAAACCGGCTAACTTTTAATGAAATGCAAGTGAGCGAGTGACGCGAGTGACTCCACCGATACTGTAGTCGTGTCCTATACTTAAAGCTAAGTGGCTACACATCCTCGTGCATCTTTGATGCACTGATTTGTGTCAATCAGCACCAATATTGCTAAGATTGTATATCACTTTGACGGCACCCACAACAAAAATTTCACAAACGAACTAGTACTTAGTGTAATCATTTTTATGAAACCTTCTAATGACTATCTCGCTAGTCGGTGGCCCTGTGGTTTACTTTTGTGTGGTTATTGTTTGTGTGGAGTGTGAAGTTCTGGTTCCGAGATAGAGAGAGGGATAGATAGATTTAAGTGATAATATAGTAAAGGTTAGTAGAGGACACGCTCAGGGGTATATAGGTGTGAATCTGTTAAAATGACAGGCTTCTTGCTTTTGTACAATAACAGTTATTGTGGCAACCCGCATGTTTTTGTCTTTGGGACTTTCTGATTCTGTAGTACTGATGCACGTATTTTCTGCCTTCAAGTGTTCAAAGTTATCTGAAGGTAATCTGCACTATTGAATTGGCATCAGAATCTATCATCTGGTTAATGATCATGTATTGGCCAGTATAGGAAATGCTTGATAGGAAGTGGTAACCTAGACTTACGGATATGCCTTGCGCGTTGTCTACTCTGTAAATGAATTTATCCTATAGTTTTTTGTCATCCTAGACTTTTATTCTGAAGCACATTTGGGCAGGCCTGGTCCACTACACAGTGTAAGTATAAAAATACAAGTAAACGGCGGGGTCGACTAAGCCTGCCAAAATACAACGGGCTGCCGCGCGCCGGCCGGGATGCACGTTTCTTCCATGCTCACTCACGCCCTTCGGCGCGTCATCCATTCGTATCTAGATTATCAAGTTATCAGTACCTAGCCTAGGTTTATTTGTTCACAAAAATTTAGTAATAAGCACATTTTTTTTTTATGGTATAGTCGGCAAACGAGCAGACGGGTCACCTGATGGTAAATGACTACCGCCGCCCATGAGCACCTGTAACTCAAAAGTCATAAGTGCGTTGCCGCCCTTTAAGGTGGGAGTAAGTAAAGAGGGGGAGAGGGGGGAAGAGTGGGAAGACGGGAGAGGGGGATTACAGGGGAGGAGAGGGGGGAGAGAGGAAGAATGGGAATAGGGAAGAGGGAAGGGTTAGGGCCTCCGGTAACCTCACTCACGCGGCGAAAAGCAATGCAAACATAACTTACTCATAATTAAATATTCTGATTATGTAATTATTTAAAAAGACAACAGTCGTCAGAACAGATAAGAGTTACGCTATAGAATGAGAGGCAACTTCTAGGTGAATATAACTGTAATTAGCGCTCTGTGACCTAAATTGCGACTTTATTGCGTCGGAGCAAGAGTCGCTATTTATTTAAATGATATGGCGGAGTGGGCCTTTTGTACCTGTACTATTATGTATTCTGTGGTGTGGGTCAGACTTAGATTTTGTAGGTATTTAGAATATGTTTCGCTACTAGATTCGCGATATATCCACTATTATGCTTACGCTGCTCAATTCTCGTGATTAATATATACTTGTAGTACTGTTTCGTATTTCTCGGCCATTATCACAGATATTTTAAAGCAAATCTAAATAAATCTGAAAAATAAGATTGTTAATTGACTGCACTCCCCACTCCACCGGACTCGGGCACTGCGCCTGCGCGCCGTTTTCCCTTCATTATCTGTTTCTGTGCGGTACCGGCCGTTACACGATATACGTTTTTTATTATTTCTAGCGAAAGATAGGGTTTTTTTTTTAAGTTTTCAGTGTGCTAAAAGTGTCTTTCAAGATTGGGAGAAAGCGGAGATATAAGAAAAGGGATAATAGTTAAAGTCTGAACAAATTAACTCGTGACCTTAGTAAACGACGCCGGAGATATTCTTCTAGTTCTACGAGTACAAAATAATCCTATGCCCATGTTAAGCACATAGCTTATAGAATAATATTATTCTTGGAGTGAATACCTACTCTACTAGTGATGCGAACAATACGTCCTGGGATTGTTACCTTCACCTGATATCAACTTATAAAAGACTAGATTGGTCGTTTTTTACAATGTCTTACAAGTTTTGACACTACGTTGCTATTGTATTGGGTATTCCTGTGTCCATGTTGGGCACATAGCTTATATAATAATATTACTCTTGGAGTGAATATCTACTCTACTAGTGATGCGAACAATACGTCCTGGGATTGTTACCTTCACCTGATATCAACTTATAAAAGACTAGATTGGTCGTTTTTCACAATGTCTTACAAGTTTTGACACTACGTTGCTATTGTATTGGGTATTCCTGTGTCCATGTTGGGCACATAGCTTATATAATAATATTACTCTTGGAGTGAATATCTACTCTACTAGTGATGCGAACAATACGTCCTGGGATTGTTACCTTCACCTGATATCAACTTATAAAAGACTAGATTGGTCGTTTTTTACAATGTCTTACAAGTTTTGACACTACGTTGCTATTGTATTGGGTATTCCTGTGTCCATGTTGGGCACATAGCTTATATAATAATATTACTCTTGGAGTGAATACCTACTCTACTAGTGATGCGAACAATACGTCCTGGGATTGTTACCTTCACCTGATATCAACTTATAAAAGACTAGATTGGTCGTTTTTTACAATGTCTTACAAGTTTTGACACTACGTTGCTATTGTATTGGGTATTCCTGTGTCCATGTTGGGCACATAGCTTATAGAATAATATTATTCTTGGAGTGAATATCTACTCTACTAGTGATGCGAACAATACGTCCTGGGATTGTTACCTTCACCTGATATCAACTTATAAAAGACTAGATTGGTCGTTTTTTACAATGTCTTACAAGTTTTGACACTACGTTGCTATTGTATTGGGTATTCCTGTGTCCATGTTGGGCACATAGCTTATATAATAATATTACTCTTGGAGTGAATATCTACTCTACTAGTGATGCGAACAATACGTCCTGGGATTGTTACCTTCACCTGATATCAACTTATAAAAGACTAGATTGGTCGTTTTTTACAATGTCTTACAAGTTTTGACACTACGTTGCTATTGTATTGGGTATTCCTGTGTCCATGTTGGGCACATAGCTTATATAATAATATTACTCTTGGAGTGAATACCTACTCTACTAGTGATGCGAACAATACCTCCTGGGATTGTTACCTTCACCTGATATCAACTTATAAAAGACTAGATTGGTCGTTTTTTACAATGTCTTACAAGTTTTGACACTACGTTGCTATTGTATTGGGTATTCCTGTGTCCATGTTGGGCACATAGCTTATATAATAATATTACTCTTGGAGTGAATACCTACTCTACTAGTGATGCGAACAATACGTCCTGGGATTGTTACCTTCACCTGATATCAACTTATAAAAGACTAGATTGGTCGTTTTTTACAATGTCTTACAAGTTTTGACACTACGTTGCTATTGTATTGGGTATTCCTGTGTCCATGTTGGGCACATAGCTTATATAATAATATTACTCTTGGAGTGAATACCTACTCTACTAGTGATGCGAACAATACGTCCTGGGATTGTTACCTTCACCTGATATCAACTTATAAAAGACTAGATTGGTCGTTTTTTACAATGTCTTACAAGTTTTGACACTACGTTGCTATTGTATTGGGTATTCCTGTGTCCATGTTGGGCACATAGCTTATATAATAATATTACTCTTGGAGTGAATACCTACTCTACTAGTGATGCGAACAATACGTCCTGGGATTGTTACCTTCACCTGATATCAACTTATAAAAGACTAGATTGGTCGTTTTTTACAATGTCTTACAAGTTTTGACACTACGTTGCTATTGTATTGGGTATTCCTGTGTCCATGTTGGGCACATAGCTTATATAATAATATTACTCTTGGAGTGAATATCTACTCTACTAGTGATGCGAACAATACGTCCTGGGATTGTTACCTTCACCTGATATCAACTTATAAAAGACTAGATTGGTCGTTTTTTACAATGTCTTACAAGTTTTGACACTACGTGACTTTTGTATTGGGTATTCCTGTGTCCATGTTGGGCACATAGCTTATATAATAATATTACTCTTGAAGTGAATACCTACTCTACTAGTGATGCGAACAATACGTCCTGGGATTGTTACCTTCACCTGATATCAACTTATAAAAGACTAGATTGGTCGTTTTTTACAATGTCTTACAAGTTTTGACACTACGTGACTTTTGTATTGGGCATTCCTGTGTCCATGTTGGGCACATAGCTTATATAATAATATTACTCTTGGAGTGAATACCTACTCTACTAGTGATGCGAACAATACGTCCTGGGATTGTTACCTTCACCTGATATCAACTTATAAAAGACTAGATTGGTCGTTTTTTACAATGTCTTACAAGTTTTGACACTACGTGACTATTGTATTGGGTATTCCTGTGTCCATGTTGGGCACATAGCTTATATGATAATATTACTCTTGGTGTGAATACCTACTCTACTACTGATGCGAACAATACGTTCTGGGATTGTTACCTTCACCAAATAAAAACGAGAAAATTATTGGCTTTTTTACAATATCTTACAATTTTTTGACACTACGTGACTATCGTATTGGGTATTCCCTTGCCCATGTTAGGCACATAGCTTATAGAATAATATTACTCTTGGAGTAAAGATCTATTCTACTAGTGATGCGGACAATACGTTCTGGGATTGTTACCTTCACACATAATACCTAATTATTAAAAAGTATATTGGTGGCTTTTACAATGTCTTAGGTAGTAAACAACTTTGGACTTTGGATCACTCCCTACAAAAACGACCATACCTACCGTTTTAATTACCTACTCTTTTCGAGCGTCGACCCCTGCATGCGAAAATGATCTTTAATGTTCTTAAAACACGATTATTATTGCCTCGCAATAGCGCAGGGTTGTGTTGCCGTAAGTGAGTTTAGGGTTACCTCTTTTTATGTAATATTAAATATCTATATTTTCAAAAAAAAAAAAAAAAGACTATGTTAATTAAGTAAAGTTTTATTACACAAAAAATCAGGTATGTTACCCGACTTAGAAAAGTGTAACACTTAATACCACGTCCCCGTAAGTTTACTAATACTACTAGTTTACTAAACACTTAACAACAAATCGCTTCTCCAAAAAACTTATCGCCGAAGCCACGCGACCTTGCTTAACCAAAACTCTAACGAGAAACATCAATAAATTATTCGATAAAAGAAACTTAAGGAATTTGTTGCAGCGTGATGTTATATAGCCTATAGCCTTCCTCTATAAATGAATAGTCCATCCAACACCAAATTTTAAGAATTTTTCAATTCGAACCAGCAGTTCCTGAGATTAGCGCTTCAACCAAACAAACGAACTCTTCAGCTTTATAATATTAGTATAGATGTGATGTAGTGATAAAACTAAAGATTAATGTTGCATATGTATAATGTTGATGCTCCTTAATTAAAGGTGAGTACCTACATCCAAATCTTTTCCCAATCAAACGCGTGGAATTCACTACATGAGTAGGTGCGCCGTTGTCCTTGACGACAATAGTGCCGACAAAATCGAAAAACAAAAAGTTTTGGTCGGCCTGACGCACCGCTAGGTGCTGTGGCGTTTTACTTTTGGAAAAAAAAAAAAAAAAAAGGTACCTCAGTATTAAAGATTTTATTTCTTGTAGTTATGGCATTCTTATAAATATAAACTAATAAAGTATCGTTTACTTAAAAAATATAAAGATAAGGTATTTAGTACTTACCTAAGTATATATTTTTTCCATAAATAGAATCTTAAAACCATTTTAAAATTACGTATTTTCTATATTATTATAAATATTTAATAAGAATGGTAAACCATTATTAATTACTTTCATTACAGAATTAACTATTTGTATTCGAAATAAACACTTGATTAATTAAAATAAATGGTTTACCATTCGAATTAAGTAGGTATTTGTGTATTAAATATGTGACAGTGAAAACCGTATTAACTCTTATTTATTTGTAACAGAAACCAAAACATTAAAATAGAACAAAATATATTTGAAAACAAAAACAATTACAGATTTTGTTAATTTTTTCTCTTACTGGATCTACATCCATGTACAGCACATAAACTACCAGAAACCATGTCAATTTGTCTGTATTTAAAGTGTATAAAGGTATAAAAATACGATTTTGAATTACGTAAAAATTCAAAAATAAAAACGTGAGCGCGCGGTACAGCTGTCGGCAACCCACTGCGCGAGACTGCGTATAGGGGCCGCCAGCGGCCGTGTGGCCGGTAGTTGTTTAGCGCACGTAAGTACATCGAGTGGCATAGGCCTGACCTCGTGGCTGTTGCAATAGGTATTTCTGTGCCCATATTAGGCACATATAGATACCAGATAACTACTGAACTAGTGATGCGAACAATACGTTCTGGGATTGTTGCCTTCATATAATAACAACTGCTTACCTACTACTATGTTACCTACAATGTATTTAGATAACATTACAATCTTGAAATTTATTCAGTATCTTCTCTAACAGGTTGGGATGGTTTTTTGAAAAGAAAAGAAAAGAAACGTTGGCCATATTTTTTGTTTTAAATATTTTTTGCTGAAAAAAAAAAAAAAAACAAGTTAGACAACACAACTGCAATGTCGTGCATCGTAGGGGCAGCACACCATTGATGCAAAATATTCAATCTCCTCATAAGAAAAAAATAATTCGCGATATTTGGGAATTTTGTGAACCAAAAAAAAAAAAAAAATTGTCTATAAAATATATAAAGTTATCAGATTGTAGTATTGTTTTTGGATTGGAGTATTGTAGATAACGCTGTGAAAATAGTGGTCGAATTGTGAATTGTTGCGAAATTGGCCCACACAACCATGGTACCCCCCCTGTGCAATAAGTAGGACGTAATTAATAATTAATAATAATAATATATATTTTAGACTTCATATTGATTTGTTGTTTGTGGTAATTCCAAGTTGCAACAGAATTCACAAAAACCTTACCCTGGCTGCAGCAATATTATCAGGGCAGCAGTCACAAAATGATGTGTGTGTAGATTCGTTAGTCTTTAATACACAACTTATTTTAAACAATGGTTTAAATTTTGTAATAATCATAATCATAATAATCATAATAATCTTGATTATTTAGCTGCATCAGTTCCAAATATTCTTTACTTCTTATCATAACTAATCAAAGCGGTGTAGGTAGAGTCCCGTCCACCACAACCTAATTATGAATTCACTTAAGACGTAGAGATTGTATTGGTAAATTTATTATATTAAAATGTTTCTTAATGGGGAATTAAGTTTAAAATATAAAAATCTCATAGTGTCTCATAGTCTCATGTCATACCTCAACATCTAAGCGAAAATTGTTGGCGTAAAGATGGATATTATAAGAAAAACCTCAGCTCCATGCTGCGTGATGCATGCACGTCTTCATCTGTAATTTGCAAAGTTCTATAACAGAGATATATTGTATCTCACCAAGATAATTGTTTTGCTCTAGTAGTAGTATTTTTAAATAATAATGTGTTACTTATTTTGCCAATATTAAAAGCTTGTATTTGGTATCGATTCACTTAAATATATTCTATAAAATGCACTAAGTTGATTAAGGGAGTTTGTGTTTTATTCAACAGGACTCTTAAAATCAGTGTTTTTTAAATGACACCATGTGCAAATCCAGATTTTGTTATTACTTTAAACATCTACAAGTATATATTAATCACGAGAATTGAGCAGCGTAAGCATAATTTGTGATAAAACGAAGTGATTAATATTAATAACCCTCCCGTGAGCCCCCCCCCCGACATTACAAAAAAATTCTGTGTTTTGCTTATGTTGTCAATATTTGCCGAGGTATTATATTACTTACTTTAAACTTAATGAAGGGAAAACGGCGCGCAGGCGCAGTGCCCGAGTCCGGTGGAGTGGGGAGTGCAGTCAATTAACAATCTTATTTTTCAGATTTATTTAGATTTGCTTTAAAATATCTGTGATAATGGCCGAGAAATACGAAACAGTACTACAAGTATATATTAATCACTTCGAATTGAGCAGCTCGCATAATTATGATAAAACTTCACGAACAGGTAAGTTCGTTTTATCACAAATTATCACATCATTGTTGAAAGTTAGAATAATTAATTTCAGAGTTATAGGTACAGGTCTCACTCAATAAAGATTCTACATATAGCACACGGCTTCTCAAAGTAGAACATTTCTATAACAATGTACGTTATACCCATAGCAACGATAACTGGAACTCTTTGTAGATGCCTGCGTCATAGGGCGGGGGGGGGGGGGGGGGGTGGAGGAGGGAGCATTGTTTGTCTATTGGTGGCAGCAGTTATGTAAGGTGTCCATGAGAAAGATGCCTACAGAAATAGAGCACTTGTCGATAGTCGCAAGGGGTGGGCCTACGGCGAGTCGTGGGGGTTGAAACAGGCACCTATTTATGTCTTGGTTTCGTTTTCATTTCCAGCCGCCGAATGCTCAATTATGTTCTTCTGCTAAACAATACCCTGTTTTAACTTACCGAGTCAAAATATTGCTTACGTGGGATATACAAAGTGGATATGTATGTACCAAGGGCGATTGCTTAAAGCTTTTAAGAAATAAAAGCGACCTTACGATATACAAAACCGTCGATATTTAAAGGCGGTGGTTTTAAATTTATTGTATATCGGTATACACTTTTTATATATCTATTTTTTAAGCTATACATGGATACAAAATTAACATATTCAAAGGTCGTAACGTAAAAATTTACAGGCAAAGTAAAATTATTATTGCTTAAATATATCTTAGAACAATAGGTTACATTGTCCTTACATTTCTGACTTGACTAGCCTGTCGGTCTAGTGGTTAGATATCTATACTGACTACTGAGCCAGAAGTCCTGGGGTCGATTATTACCCAGGACAAATAATTGTGTGATGAGCCCCAATCTTTGTTCTGTGCCTGGGTGTAATTTAACTATAATATGTATGTATTTACTAATATATAAGTATGTTTATCAGCCGTCTGGTCAGTTACCATAGTACAGGCTCTGTCTAGTTTCATATGACCGTGTGTGAGAAGTATCTAGTTATTATTATTATTATTTTATTTACGCTTAAAAGCAATGTCCCTAACCAGAAAATATAAAAAAAAAGTGTCCTTAGAGTTTCTGTCTGTTCTTCTCCATAGAACCTACGTATTGGAACAGGCAACTAGCTTCATGACTGACAGTCTGTCTGTCTCCTTCTCCTGACAATTCCGTCCTGATAAATACCTATAATTGGTTTAATTGGAATGTTCATTTCGATTTTGATTATTTTGTTTAACAGATCCGATGGCTTAGCGTTGCCTGTTGTTCATCTGTAAGATTGATTAGATTTATTAATAGGTCTATCCTTGCAATACTGAAGCTTGATGATGCTGTTACTTATATTCAGTTAATTTTATTGATAAAGTTGGCAGTAAATAATATTTAAGTCTTTCTATGCTACTGTTTGCAAACACAGAGGGTATTGCTACTCAGTGATGGCTTTTCTTAAATGCTTCTAACATTTTATGAGTGAACTTAGTAAATGAGTAAGTTTAGAACTAGAAAACCTTTTATGATAAACATCGCAATGCGTGTAAAGTATGGCGGCTTATTCCGATGAGAACGTAACTCGCCCTGATGGAATGCTATGAAGCCTGTCCTGACGTGAGGAAGTGAAATTGCAATATTAAGGAACTATACACGTTCTCGATAGCAAGTGTCGTTGGTTGCGAGTTGGTCGGTTAGTATCTAGTAAAAGTTAAATGGAAAACAAAACGAAATGTATAAGATTTTCGTGGCCCAACGTTACACACAACGAATGCCAAGTTTTATTAAATAAGGTATTAGTACATGCATTGTAGTCAATAACATTTTAAGTTAATTTTCTATATTGCCTGGCAATTCTGAGTATGTCATACTCGCTTAGACGTCTTGCCGATGGCCCTTTGATATGGTTGAAGTGGACGATGGCTGGCGCGTGCGTCATGCTCGTGAACAAGTGCCGTTGTTTGGGGCTGGTCATTTCCGAACTGCTATTACTTACATATTATTATAGTAGTAGTTTGCGCGATTGTTTATAGTATAGAACAATACGTTACATTGTCCTCACATTTAACTTGCGCATATAAGCAATGTAACCAGAGATTTGTAAAAAACATGTTGAAAATGTTCTCCACTGGATCTAAGTATTGGAACAGGCAACTAGCTTCACGACTGACTTAGTCTGACTGACTACTGCTCCTGACAATTCAAAAATACCTATAATGGTTTAATTGAAATAAATGATTTTGATTTGATTTGATTTGAGTGGACGAAGCTCAGTGGGAACCGGCACGGGGTGTGTTCCAGTGCTACATTAGTCAGCGGCGCGTCGCGTTATTATTAAATCGACAACCCTGGATATTGCCTCTATATAGTACGGATAATTGCAGCCACTGTACCCATCCGCTATTGATTTATTACCGTTTTGGATGTTTTCGCCTCAAAATTGCTTCAGTTTGCATTAATTTCAGATAATTAAATATATCTAAGTTCGAATGTTACGATGGAGGATAATGTATGGAGTTGTTGTTGTTATGTGGCGGTTTGAATTAAAATTAAACCCGTCTAGATGTTTGTTTTGTAAATTACTAATGCAGACGTAAGGCATCCAAGAATAAATAGGTATACGAGTGGTAAATAAGTCTAATTTGTTTGTCAAATTTATATGATATATCGCTGATTAAATGCTAAAGGGTCACAAGACGGAAATGGTAAATTTTACAGGAGAGCCCATCAAAGTTTTCGCCGCGTTATTTTTACTTTTTTTACGAATCTATAAGTGCTACATCTATGTGTTATATATCATTCGATGCGTATTTTAGAGCTTTATTAACGTAATACTAACTAATTTCAACAGCTTGCATCTACGAAAGTATAATATCACATGAGTCCGTTTTGCTTATAAAAATGAGTCTTGAATCTATGAATATTTATTTAATAAAATGCCACATAAAGAAAAATAAGTAATGTTTAATGAACATTTTTCTTGAAAAAACCAGACCAATCAATCTTAGCTAAACATAAAAAGAATAAGGACAACACAACATAATATAACTACTGAATTTTTCAGGAAATCACGTGTTTATTAAAATAACTAAAAATTTAAAACGTTTGTTATACTTATTTAAACATCTGTCTTACAGATATACAATATCACAATGTTAATGGCATCTAAGCCTTATAAGGAACAATATTTATAGACTTCACATTAATCAGAATAATTAGAAATCTGGTAAAACGTGTTTATAATTCAAAACTCTCTTACCTACTTAAATATTACACTGGAAGTAGATTAAAAGTGTTATTAAATGTTCATAGCTTCGCAGAAATATCACAACTTAAGCACAGCCATTTTTTAAATGTACTGGTATCAATAATTTGTTATCTTCACTATTAATCTTCATCATCATCATCAGTGTACTTACATGCTACGTACATACTTACGTACTATTTTAATTCAGTCTTAATAAGTCAGTCTCTAATTTAACAATCAGTTTCTAGATATAATCTTTCTAAAAATATAATAAAACGTTATGTACTTAATATTATATAACGGTAAAAAGTGTATCAATTAGGATACTAGGCCTATGCTTAGTCTAAACATTAAGAACTTTATAGGTTGGCGTAAAAAGATTCGTATTATCTTGGAGTTACATTCTTTTTAATCAGTTTTAAGATACCCTGCTTTTTCGCTTCAACTACTTGTAGTTTATTCGAATAAAGTTTTCGTAGTGTGCGTGATCCAGATGCATTTGTATTTTGCCTTCTTTTTAGGGTGGTGACTTCGGCAAACTCAGTATCTTCGTAGGAAGTCTTATAGAAAAACTTGTTCTGGTGTTCTTTATCAGCCTTAATAACCTTAAGATCTGCCCATTTCACCTTTTCTCTATCGTCATTCTTACTGTAGTTCCCAATAGCCAAAGATTTTAAGTTGAAAAAGCTCTCATGTGTAAGTTCCCTAACAGTGTAAGTGTAAGGCTGTACGGTGATGTACTGACCAGGTACATAGACTGGCGAAGATTTTAATGCCCTGGAGATGTTCCTCTGAATCATTGAATGTATAGCGTCCCCCTCGTTTTGAGTGTGGCCTTTTATCAGAAATTTGTGAGTAATGCTTTTGAGTTTTGGTAACTCATTTAAAGCATGTTGGTACATGGCCAACATAAATTTATTTTTTTGCTGACCCCAGCAGTTGTCACTATAAAAAACAACATCAAAGTCTCCGTTCGCTTTGTCATGCAAGCTTTTCAAACACATAAGTACACATGAACCTATTTCGTTGGCACCACGTCCTCCTTCGCCTTCGTGCCAGACCAAACAGGTAGTGTTTTTGGTACCAAGCTCAGTTATTGTGAAGTTGTACAGGTTCAATTTGGACACATAGTAAAAGTTTGAAATTTCTCCTCTCGGACATGGCATCACGGCTTGTAGGTCGTACACAGCGACTACAAAGTTATCGTCAACATTATTCTTGTCCATTTCTTTTTCAGATCTTGATAAATCTTTTTCTTTGAGGTGCCTATCGTACTTTTCTTGAAACAAAGCTTTGTCTTCTGCGTTGCCATAAACAGTGCAATCTTCACACTGATCTTTCTTCGGGCACCAAAAAGCAATATTGAATTCGGTCACAAATATATTGTAATATATTTGGTACGCAACATGAAGCATTCCTTTGGATTTACATTCCTCAACATAATCTCGATGCAAAGCTGCAATTGTATAGCCACCTTCGATATATTCCTTCTGTGTCTGAGCACGGCAATAATGGCTCTCTATCCTGGGAATGGAGTTAATATGGGACCTGACCCCATCAGTCAAATCCGAACTCAACTTTGGATTGTTACCATGTTTTCCTCTATTATCCTTGAGTTGAGGACCCGTGAGGTTAGAAGTTTTTTTTACAACGGTTCTAGTAGTTTTATCGGAGATTGCCAGTGTGTTCATAAAGAAAACTTTACATACTCGGATGCGTTTATTATCTCGTGGCAAATAGTAAGCATGGTTCATAGTTGCACGACTAACACTTCCCACTCGCGTATATCGATACTTTGGTTCAAACACAACAAAACACAGACCCTACTATCCCCTCCTAATGACTTCGTCATCCACGGCAGCAGTAAATAGTCTGCGAGTCAGGCAGCACAGATATTATTGGTACCTACCTATGGCTTGTCTAAACTGAAATATGGGGTTCTTCAAGAAAGGCATTAAAAGGTTCCCACAGGGTCGGCAGCACTAGTGTGTCATCCCTGGTGTTGCACACGTTCATAGGCAACGATAACCACTATCCCATCAGGTGGGCCGTGTGCTTGTCTGCCATCTAAGTGGTATAAAAAAAAATGGGCTTAGACTAGCCATACCGAATTGTTTAGGTAGGTACTAACTTGGTATTCTGTGACTTGGTGCACAGAGTAGCTACGCAAGCGTACCTACTGAAAGCAAATGAAGCATCCTGGTACGCTAGTGTACTTATTTCCCGCAATTATTACTTAAAAATATAGTTTTAGGTAAAATAGAACACACATCAATACAGCCACAAAAGAAACATGTGCAATTTGCGTAAAGATAGTAGAAGATAGTATTGTATTTACTTTTTTCTTATATACAAAACAGACGCATAACAAGTACTGCACTTTCATCTTAAAAAATAAATAATAAGCTCATAGTATTAAAATGCAAAGCGGACACATTTCATAATATGACTCTTTGGCATATAAAATAATGTTGTACTCACTTGATATTTATATTCCACACGGCCACAATCCAAAATATGGCACTTTAGTCTATAAAATTTAATTAAAACTCAGATTTACCTCGCAATGTGGCCCTTTGTCTTAAAAAATACGTGCACTAACGCCGACTACGAGGGTACAACTGACAAGATGGCCGTTTCGTCCTGAAGTTAGTCAACAAAGTCGCGGAATGCCAAAAAGGCGGTTGTCTGATTGGTCTATTTTTGGCGCTAGAATCACGGGTGTCTTTTTCGAATTAAAAAATTATAATGATTTGGATGTCATTTTTAAAATGAAAAGAGTTTCGGTTTTTTTTGCATTGTGGCCCTTTGGCATTTAATCAGCGATATGTTTGAGTGGCTTACGTCAAAATACTTCTACAACTAATCAGCCGTAGACTCCGGAAATAGAACGGAATTTCACTCATACATTACTTTTTATTTTTAATTATATTTCACCATCGTCAAACTTTTTATGCTTCAATTGATAGTATCAATAGGAGTCGTCGTCCTACTATTTTCACTATTTCATCGATGAATGCAGTAATATCGGGTCAAATATTGATGCTCTTAAAAAAGTCGTGTTCTCACACAGCACAGCAATTTTGTGGATGATTGAAAACAGTTATCACATCGGTGTGTCCCCTCGCCACACGCTCAGCCTTATAAAACATAATTACCAAGCACGCGTCGTGGAGCGGCGAAGGGTAGCCACTAGCCACCCAGTGCAGGCCGGATGTTGACGGGTGTTGCGAAAAAAAACAACTGAGTATGCGACACTAACCCACACTTCGTTGATAACTGTATGCATAACAACAACAGGGCACTGGCACATTATGTTACAAAAAGTTTAGACTAATTTAATTTCACACCTTTCAATATTTGATTAATAGTATTTTTGTATATCATATAATAAATATCATATGCGCATTGTATGTTAAAAATGATGTATGTTACGTTTGGCACATCAACTGCATGACCGTGCCGGAAATTTTAAGCATCATTTGCTCATGATTGTTTTACTATGTACTATTATGTATTCTGCGCTATAGAGAAGGCCTCTCAGCATGCACATGAACATAATATAGGCAAAGCATGTAAAATTGATTGAATTTATGAAATTCAGAATAATCTGTTAAATCTAGCACTCACACTGTAAACCTAAAACGTGTTCTCGGTGGCTGATTGATCTTTTAATCAGTAGATCTAATAGCGACATATCATGTTATATAAACATCATATTATAATTTCATCTCTACGGCATCTACAACAACTACTGAAATATTGTAACGGGAAAGTAAATGGGTTGAAAGTAATTGGGCTTTTACCCGGGAATAATATTTCATTACTCATTACTCATTACTTTATTGCATTCCATAATTACATTGATAGGATGTTAAATATAAAGGTAGAACTAATTATGGACCCTGTTGGGCACAGCAAAGTTTCCATTAGGAGAGAGGAGGAAGAGAGCTTTTCATAAGAATAAAACTAAGAGTTAACTATATCCTATGCCTCAATAAATAGCTAATTCAGGTATTTTTTGTTTTATTTGTGTTTGAATTTATGTAATGTGTTGCTTTAGAATGCACATTAAAAGCAATAATAAAATGTGTGTATTACGTATTTCTTATAAAATAAAAATATAAAATTATAGTAAAATATGTAATGTCTTGGGTACTTTAAGATAATTATAAAAAGTACAGTGTCTTATGTATTGTATACTGAAGCTGTCTTATCTATGGTTATCAATGATAATTTTAATATTTTTACTATTTATCTGTGCTTATAAAGTAGTTTTTATATTTCTGCTGTATTTATTTTATATTTTATCTTTTCTTATTCTGTTCACGGATTTATTAAACATGTCATTGTATACTATATTATTATAATTATTTAATAAATTTGTGTATCTATAAAATGTTTAACTAGTGATTGGATGATTTCTTTTGTTTGTTTTATATCAATTATTGTATTTTGTCATTAAAATATTCATTTAATGTGTAATAGGCTTTGTTTATAAGGAACAATTTTAGTTTATTAATAAAAGGGTTATATTTATTTTCTTGTTTTAGGGCCTCAGGCAACTTGTTATAAATTTTTACGGACATGACTAGGGGACTTGATGAATGCATTTTTAACCGGGAAGTGGGTAACTTAAGTCTGTGTTTGTGTCGTAGCGAGTGTTGTTTTTGTTTATCTTCGCGTTTCGTATAAAATTCAGGATATTTGCGAACAAATTTACAGATTTCTAATATATAGATGCTTGTTAGGGTAGGAATTTTATATTTTAGGAAAAGGGGTTTGCAACTTTCAGTGTCTTCTATGTTTCCTAGAATTCTAATTAGTTTCTTTTGATGAACGAAGAGCGAAGGTGCCTCTGTGCTATTTCCCCACAGGATGATCCAGTAGCTAAGCCATGCGGAAGCATAGGCGTAGTAGGTAACCAGTGCGGTATGCAGGTTTGTAGCCTTCTTAACTTCGCGAAGTGCGTTTGTGAATTTTGAAATTTTTGCTTTTATTTTTTGGACATGAGATTTAAAGTTTATATTTGTATCTAATATTAAGCCTAATAAGTTGAATTCGTGTACTGTTTCGAGTTGTGTTCCGTTAAAATTTAAGTTTATATTTAAGGGTACTTTTTGATGGCGGTGGAATGTTATTATCATTGTTTTTGTAAAATTTATTTCGAGGTTGTGTTGGTTCATCCAAATTATTGTGTTCGTGAGGGTATTTGATTTATAGTTGGCAAAATGTGGGTGTTTCATACGCCTCTGTCACATCCCACTGTATCCCCGAAGGGGGACCCTTCGTAGTGTATGTGTGTATGTAGTAGTGACTTGCCTGTTGGCATAGTGGTTAGTGACCTTAACTGCTATGCCATAGGTTCATGGGTTCGATTCCCACCCGAGTCTGGGTGTTCTTTGTGTCCGTTGTTTGTATGTTTGTAAAGTTCCCCGCGACACAGGAGTAATTCCTATTGCAGGAGTTGTCTTTTTAAAATGAAAAAAAAAAGAAAAAAGTATTTGATCAACAGAACTTTGGATCTATAGCTGTCTAGTCTAGTCTATAGCTGACTATAGACATTTTCTAAACTACATAAATAAGCGCACTAGAAACTAGAAACACCTATACATCCTATCCTACTAATATTATAAACGTGAAAGTTTGTGAGGATGTATGGATGTATGGATGTTTGTTACTCTTTCACGCAAAAACTACTGAATGGATTTTAATGAAACTTTACAATAATATAGCTTATATATCAGAATAACACATAGGCTATAATTTATACAGATATTGTGTATATTGGCCAAAATATAACGATAACTGTTAAGTAAGTCGGAAAAAAATCTGTCATCTGCGGCTATTCTGGCGTGCGGTGGGAAAACTGTAAGAGTTACACGAATATAATGTACGGTGGGATTGTTTCTCCTAAATAGTTCTACAAAAAAGTCCGCAACAGTATATATCTATATTTTATGTGTAAGCCTTTATTACCAAAATAGTGAACCATAAATACCATAAAATTTAATTTTTTATTTCCAATTAACATTTAGCAGTAACAAATTGATTTTTATGAAAATAAATACTTTTATCGCTACTGATATTCAAAGTAGATAAACTTTGTCTTTGAAAGTACGTAATTTGGTCAAGTATTTTAAAAGTTATGACTATAATATAAAACTGCGAGGCTTCGGGGGACATCGCCCGCGTGGCGTGAGCCATCCGGACGCGGGCAGACGTGTGAGGGCAGACGTTGTTGATGACGGTTGTGTCCGTAATGGAAATTTTCAAGACACTAGCGAATTGGTAAAAGGCTCTGTATACATACATTTCTATAAAATACTAGCAACCCGCCCCTGCTTCGCACGGGTACAAATTATACACTATATATAAACCTTCCTTATGAATCACTCTATATATTAGTAAAAACCGCATGAAAATCCGTTCAGTAGTTTTTCAGTTAGAACAGACAGAATATGTAGTGAAGATATTGAATGTGAAAAAAAAAATTAAAAATTTGTGACGATGTATCGATGTTTGTTACTCTTTCGCGCAAAAACTACTGAATCGATTGCGGTGATACTTCGTATGTAGATAGCTGGAGACCTGGATTAACACATAGGCTACTTTTTATCCCGATATTCCCCTGGCATCTAACTTACGCGGGTGAAACTGCGGGGCACAGCTAGTAAAATATAATCTATAAATACAGATTACAGAAATCTTAATGGCTTTCCTACATTTTACATTTTGCATGAATATATTGAAAACTTGATAAACGACTTAAAAATAATACCTTGGCTTATAAAGGATATTTAAATAAGTAATGAACGATGCAATGTCGGTTTTGATTTCGATAAAACCATAATTATTATCTTCCACAATTCCGTGTGCCATCAGTGGCCATCACATACCTATTCCTGTCATCACTCGTCCATCCTAAAGTCGAACAATTAAATTACGTGTTCTTTCATGCGCTCAAAAAAGTCACCCCAAATTTATTAACATTGGGAGCCTCACCGATCTCACCTAAATTATACTTAAACCAGCATGATGTTATCATTTGCGTACTGCCTAGAATGTATCGACAGCTGCATGTTACTCCAAAAGCAATCTTAAATCTAAAAGTATGAGTATATAATTGCATGAGCTACTAATCAAACGTATACGACCAACAGATTAAAGATATAAGGTTGTATATTTTTTGTATTTCTTAATTGTTATCTTAGCGGATTGTTATAAGGTTGAAATTACATTGTAAGATTGTACAAAGAAAGGAAGCGCAGTAGACAAGAATCATAAAGTTCTTTCAGTAAAAAGTGAATTTTTATTGCAAATCGATAAACTCAAAAGACGAGTGAATGTTATTGAATATTGTGTGAGGAAAATCGTTGTATCTAATTGATATGTTCCTCTTTGTGCTGCCTCTGGCGTTTGATGCTAGACTACCTACTGATCGTGAAATGTTTGCTCATTACAAGGGTGTCATCGTATATGGAGATATAGTCTTTAGTTAGCTCATTTCTACAGTCCACTTTGCAACAATCATTACAATCTGTACACAATTTGCAAAGACATTGCATTTTTGAAGTCGTTTAAAAATCAATGCTTATTGGGTGGAAACAATAAGTATATATAAAATTTGATAGTTTATGGAAATAAGCTCAATACTTAAGGTTTATTTATTTTTTGCTTTTTAGGTCTTTTCGTCGGTTTAATTTATGTTGTATGACCATGTGTCTACTCAGCGAACCCTACTGTCATGGCTACCTACACGTAGCCTCGAGCATTGACAACTCTTTATTCTCTTCTCAACAATCCTACTGCTCCCACTTACCTTTCTTCACAGCTTCAATTGCTATGTTCCAACCATGACAGAGATCTTCGTTCCACTAATAATCTTTTACTTCTATGCCCTAATCACACTTCTTTTCTAGTTCATTCTTCCTTTGCTGTCGAGTCTATATTACTGTGGAATGCGCTCCCACCTGAAATTAGGATGTCCACAAACCGTGGTGCCTTAGAATAATAACGCATAGAAACCTAATACGAGTGCATAAAGTGAGGCAACTAAAACTTAGCCACAGATAAGATAATAGTTACTTCAACGAGTCGTCAGTACTCAATGTCACGTTCTGTCAAACACAGCTCGCGAAGAATGATTGAAAATGACAGTTTGTTGCGTGAAGAGGTGTTATAACTCTTCAGGAAAACAAAAAAAATGTCATCTAATTACATTTCACAAGTAAATACTTACATTTCATACATTATTTTTACGTAAATCAATCATCAAACAAACATTCTAATAACCTTACTTATAACAATACAGTATTGCTAGTTATGGGAAAAAAATACCCACATTGGTTTTAATTTGGTTCTTATTTTTGTTGAACAGTTTTTTTTTAATTAAAATGTATGTTTTGCGTAGATGCCCTAACAACAACAACTGAACTTTGGTTTCACAAATTAGTTGTATTGAGCGATAAAGGTGGTTTGAGCTATGCTTCAAAAGAAGTATTTTCTATATGTTGCGTTGCTGAAGCTGCTGTTAGAAATTTTATTAAAGAAAATCGTTTGATAAATAATTCTCAAGCATTAAAACGCCTCCTGCTCCTCGTAATAATTAAAACGTTTGTAGGTACTCCCTGCTTTCCCACATCAGACGAACATGTAAACGGTCATATTCATAACACGAATTTAATACGTCTTGTTGCGCAAAAATATGTTAAAACGAGGTTTTTTTATGTTTTTTATGTAGGTAGGTTTATAGGTGGGTTATAGTAGGTTTTTATGTTGAATCGAAGCGAAAGCTTTTTAGGAAGTAGTTACAACTGCAAGGTTTTTTAATTATAAATATAAGTGTTAAAATAAATATTACAGTTATTGATTAACATGTTTTTCATTTCTATAATTTTAGGAATTACTCCTGTGTCACGGGGGACTTTACAAACATTCAAACAACGGACACAAAGAACACCCAGACTCGGGTGGGAATCGAACCCACGACCTCTGGCTCAGCAGTCAGGAACACTAACCACTAGACCAACAGGCCAGTCTACCAACATCCTATTCTTAATGCGGTTAATTTCCTTTTATTTTGAAATAAACTTAATTTTTATCTCAATACTCAATATTCAATACATTTATTGCGTTCCATAATGTGATACAGATGTCAAGCTTATAATTAGGTTACAATTATGAACCCTGTCGGGCACAGCACAATGTTAGGAGAGAGGAAGAGTTTGTTACAATTATTATTATTAGTGCCTAGACAAAGTTTATCAGATATTGTTGCACACATGTTATATTATATTATTGCACTATTCGGTCGGTTTCCTGTGGTGGGATATTATATTATTCTCGTCTAAAGCGATTTCATTTATTTATTAATTTATTTTGATAATTAATCTATTAAAATATTTTTCATTTAAATTTCTATTGTAGATATACTTGTTGTCCTAGGTTTCTTCACACAAAAATGGGATTCAACAATTGTAAATAATAATAAAATTATTCTATATTGTGTCAATATGGTATTAAATATCATTCACACAGTTATATATACATTCAAAAATCATATTAATTTTTTTTTAATAGTTTTTATAATTTAGTCAATATTATAATAAGTGTTTGTTTTAAATTTCATTTACATATTTATGCACAAAAATAAGTTGGGTTTTTTATTTATACCTAAATGGTATAAATAAAAAACCCAACTTATTTTTGTACCATTTAATAACAATACAAAATACTGAAGTTTATAGTATCTTCTTATAGATTAGATGACAGCCGTTTAAAATATTTCTCTCTAAAATATATCTCCATTTAAATATGTAATATTACATAAAAAATAATCTTCATCTAAACTTATTAATGATTATCAACTCTTCTAAATACATATCTAAATAAATATTTAAACTTAAAACTAAATACAAATACATATAATAAAGTATTTATATGTGTTAACATTCCTGATAACATAAAATGCTTGTCTTGATTGGATCCAGAATCCTCGTTTTCCCATATTTTGGGTAAAAAACCTAAGGATTGTAATATTGAAAATTATTATTTGTATTTATTTTATTTATTTGTATGCGTTTGAGTAACGTAGACACATTTAGTTCACGCAAACAAAGAAAATGAAGTGGACACACGATATCGCTCGTGTTTTGTACTGAACGCGGTTTCTATGCGTTATTAATGTTATTATTCTAAGCGTGGAGCGTTTAAAGCTAAAGTTCGGGAATTGTTATAGAAAACAATCAGCAGAAATATCCGCATGACCGCACAACCATAACTTTATTTTGTATGTATGTATATATATATGTATGTAGGTATGTATTTATTTATATGTGTTTATATTTATCTGCAAGGATGTATGTATATTTTCGTATTCGGCTATCTATTATTATGTAGCATTGTAAACTGTCTTGTGTATGTATATAACAGAGTGTATTATCAGTTTATTGTCAACTATGATTTTATTTTCTTTTCTCCCTAAGCACCTGCCATGTCCCTCACTGAATCATCCAAAGGTTGACTGGTAGATAATGCCATGTGGCATTAAGTCCGCCCCGTGCAATGTAAAATGCAGGAAGTATTAAATAAATAATTTTTTTTTTTTGTTAAAACGATTTTTATTTTATGATTTTTTTTCATCACCAGCTCAGCTACATGATGAGATGATATCTAAACGCAAATACCGACTTGATAAAGTAATGAAAACACTATTCGTTCCTACAATTTTCGGTTTCTCACAATTTTATCAGGATTCCATCATCAGATCCTGACTTCCTAGACATGGGATCACCCTTGAGGTATACCCTATCTAACAAAAAAGAATAATCAAAATCGGTTCCTTCTTTCATAAATAAAGGAGAGAGGGCTGAACATACACAAAAAGTTAAATATACGGTCGAATTGAGAACCTAATTTTTTTTTTCGTCGGTTTAACGGATTTGTTGTGGCTCAGAGCTAACAATGTGTAATATATATACCATTATTTGAAATTTTCAGTCAGTATATTCAACATATATATATACATCTATCATCCCTTGTGAAACTTGTTTTTAACAGAAGAGGGGAAATAGAACAGATACTTATGTTGAATAATATACATTACGTTGTTGATGGACATTTCACTCTTCGGGCTGGTAGCTAGGTTATTGGACTGAGCGATTAAGATATCTCTGTATACACGTCTGTATACACGATAGACACGTTGTGATCGAAGGGGTAAGTAGAGGTGTATTACACTCACTCACATTTCAATTAATAATTGAATGGTTATACGTGCAGTTACTAGTCAGTGTAACGGACATTGTAGGCCTATGTAACGGGATTTGTAGGTACCAATATAGTGAGTTCCCTAGAACTGTAAATTACAATCGTCAATTTCACCACTGGCTGCCCCACCTTGGCTCGTGTCCCGCACCACCCTCGCCGCGCCGCTCTCACTTTATCGAGTGGTAGCGAGACGGAGCAATCAACATCAGATGCGTTTCACAAACTACATTCATTTATATCAGGTATTTAGTTACATTGGTTCGTAGGGCTGCTGGTTGTTTGCGCCCAGCGAGGAATGTCGATCAATGAGATGATGTAAGTACCTAAATCAATCTGCTTGTGCTAGGTTCAGACAAATAATTATACAGAGTTTGCTAGCCACTGAGTACCTACCTAGTTGACTACTTGCAACTTAAATATAAGATTGGTAAACTACACGAAACTTGAACACAATTGTATGTTGTGTTCGTTAAGCAAAACATAAAATTTAAAAAAAAAAAGTCAAAGTACCCGTTACATTGATAAGCTGTGGATATTTCCAAGTGGGACAATTTTAATGTATAAAATCAAATTTTGCAGGGACTTTACCATGGGACTTGGAAGCGAGAAACCTTGCGTCGCTATACCACTGGCCTCAACCTCACGACGGCTGGTGCGGGAAGCCTTTCGCTTGATACCATGGTTCTGTCCATGGTCCGAAGCGAGAGTGCGTGGAATTCCGCAGCCTCATTTTGCGAGGACGTGATGGCTAAAGTGACGTGATGTTCCGAGCGCGCTTCTCTAAATCGGAGGGGGGCAAGGGTCTGCAGGGGTTCCCGGAGGTTCCTTCTTAGGGTATCCCGGGTCCCCTGCCATAGACCCACTTGTGACGGAACACCGTGTGGTTTTAGTCGGTTCGATTCAGACATACCACTTCATTGTTAGTTCCGGTGAGATGATGACCCGTGGGAGGCTCCACACGAAAAAAAAATTGTCATACATATTTATAATAAAATAACTAAAGAATTAAATGCTATTCAAAATATATTAAGTATGAAATATAGTAAGAAAAACCGCCTCCACGAAATGTTGTGTTCCAAATGTTACTACATATTTTATAATTAATAATAATTTATTCATGATTACAACGTATTTAATATTTCTATAAATATTTTGCACATCGGCAACGGTTGCCCTACTGTATATTGGGTCAATACACTGGTATTGTATATTGACCCCACCAACTGTATTTGTACAATACAATACAATAGAATACTCTTTATTGTACACCATGAGGAACATTTCAAAATATTTACAAAGACAAAAAAAATAATGTATGTACATCCATTTTCTACAAATAAACGTTCATTTCAATTCTTCGTTTACTTGTTTGGATCCTATTTGAATTGACTGATTGTGTTCAAGATTCGTGCGAACTAACATAGTAGTTATGTCTCTCTACCTGCACGTTTCTTACACCCATAGTGCTATTAAACCATTTCACTTTTAGGGCAAGGATACACGAAGATAAAAGTATTAGTATTAAGTATAGTGTCCACAGTAGAGATGTTACGGTATGGAATTTTGTCAAACCGAGTTGAATCGATCAGACAATTCGTGCGAATCGGTTTTCAAACCTAACCGTTGAAATTGCAGTAAACCGCAGTTTGAACCGTATGACGAATTGACGAGCGAATGTAACATACGAAAGCGATGTGCAACATGTTTCGATGGGATCGATTAAACTATCGCTTAACGGGTTGTCGACGGTTCGCAACCGAGTTTACAAACAAGCGTAACACTTGACAGTAAGTACCTATACTGCCTATACTGACCGACGACGCCGCGCCCGCCGCGACCGGTTAGAAAAGTCGAGTCGTTACACCCCTAGTCCACAGTGTGTTTGGTGCGCGCTGCGCAGCCGGTACCGTCACACATCGAGAAGTCCTGTGTCAAACATCCGTGGTACAGTTTCAACAAAGTCACCAGCACCCCACCCCCTTGCCACTACACATATAATGGCTTTATTGGTGATTAAGAAATGTGGGAAGAGGTTAAGCAAGTAATCTAGATACGTGTCCCCCTTTCTTTTCTGCTTCCCGCATTACTTAATTCAGAAATTTAAAATTATATGCTGTTATCTTCACCCTTACGTACGCTCTACGCTTTATGACGTCAGTCTAAGTTTTTACTATTGTTGGCTAACTATACCTCATTACCTACTACTGGCTAATACTGGCTACACTGTTTAAAACTATATGAATAATTATTATTATTATGTTTATTTGTAATCTCAGCCGAGTCCTGCCGACTCCTGCCTCAGCCTCAGTCCACAACGAACGATGTTGTCCTGACCACACGCTAAGGGCAAATGTGATGTAACATGTACAGTTACAAGAATAATAAATAATCCTTAGTCATCTTTACGATACCGTTCATTAAGTCTTAAGTTAAATTGCAAGTAGACGGTGAAAGCAAACGACGACGAGGGGCATTCAATTTTATGACAAGACCCAAAAAATACGTCACCACAAACACGTACATGCTATTTTATTACCTATAAGTAATGGAATAATGGCTATGATCGTATAAATAATAGCAGCCTATAGACGACTGTACCCCGTCCGCGTCCTGTGGAAGTTGTGGAACCGTTCGTGGTATATATTTAGAGGTAGTTTATACAAATTGGATATCCACGTTTAAGCACTTCGTTTTGGTTATATTTACACGATGAAATTACTATAATTAATGGAATAATTGTGCTTAAAGGGAAATGGAGACATTAAGTAAATGGTGTTGTGCTGCTGAGAGGTCAAAGCATGTAACAATAAACGGTTATATTGTAATTAGTGTTATGTTTCAAATAATTTCTTCACGGCACCACAGATAACATAATACTATAACGGCGCATTATTATCATATGACCAGGCATCATATTTTCTCATCATCAATGTAAGGTCATAGTTTTTTTAAAGCTTATGTTTGATGACCCTATTTGATTAATGTTTCGTTTTATTGGCAATGGTAGGGTATAGGACAAATAAGGATATATTCAAATTTTAAAACAGTCATCAATCATCATATTTAATATAGACTGGCCTGTTCGCCTAGTGGTTAGTGACCCTGACTGCTATGCCATAGGTCGTGGGTTCGATTCCCATCCAAGTCTGGGTGTTCTTTGTGTCCGTTCTTTGTATGTTTGTAAAGTCCCCGGCGCCACAGGAGTAATTTCCTAATGCGGGAGTTGTCTTTAAAAAAAAAAAAATAATTTCACTTATTTTAAACATTATAAAAAACTTCTTTTTTTTTTTAAACTTAATAAAACTTTTAGAAATTTTGTCCATTAGCAAGATTTTATAGAAATTGCTAGTTTTTTAAAGGATACACACAATAAACATGCGTTAGTTCAAGACAGACAATTATAAGCTTTGCAATATTAAAAATAAAGTCTTGGTTCTATATTCAGTTTTGAGAAGACCCGTTGACGACACCCAGTACCCAGTAGACAATGTAACTCAACCACATCTTGTACCATTGCAAACCGTCTATTGTATTGGTCGTACTGATATATTGTTCCATTTGTGAAGAGAAAAATAAATGCTACATTATGCTTATTATTTATCTTAGGTAGGCCTGCCATTACTTAAATTGCCGACGCCGGACAAGAACTTAAAAAATTCCGGACACATAGGTGAAATCGAGATTCTTTCCCGGACACCTTAAAAAACTCCGATTAAAAGTATTTAGCTTGTTAACGATTCATCTAACAATTATAATTGTCCCTGGCACAGAGTTTCCGGGTTTTACCCGGACACTTTTTCAAAATCCCGCCTGGACGCTCCCCGGACGCCCATGGATGGCACCCCTAATCTTAGGGAGTTCCACGACTCCGACCGGTCCGCAATGGCAGTCAGACATTGGCTTAATAAAAACAATTCAAGTCTATAAAAATTAAAATTTCTAGACAACACTTGTACACAACTAGCATGTCATTGAAGTAATTATCAAATACACAGTAGGTACCTAGGTATATGTAGATAAACTCAACTATATGTTAACTTACTAACACTAACCAGTGAGTGATTGCAAGCGTTCAAGCAAGATCTTTGCGGACGTCTGCGTCGCGGGCGTGGTTCCACTATAGCATCGTCCAACCGTAAACTGAGAAACAATTCCACTCGTAAAAAGGTTTTATCGAAAAATCAAATTAAATAGAATAAAGTGAAACATTGGTATTGTACCGAGTAAATGTATTACTTTGTCTTTGGCTGATTCCATTCTGAACAAAGGGCAACTTTCACCAATTACCATCTCAATTGATAACCTATCCTAAATATTAACATATAAAGTACCAAATCGAACATCAGAAATATTTAGCGACTTTGGGCGGGCGTACTTGATTTTAAACCTCAAGCCGTACAATATTAGGTAGAATATATTTTGTAGATAAAAGACAAAGCGACTAACCAATAACAGATTTACCGTGCGTTATAATTTGGGCACAATCTCGTTACTTCGATACAAACAGTAAGTGTTTATATAATGAGACTACAATTTAATTATATATGTGCCGGTACCCACTTAACACTCGGTGTGAACATATTAATTTCCGAGAAAAGATAAAGTTAAATAATTGAAAGCGGAGGGCCCGCGGGGAGGACATTACCGCACATATTAACCAGTTTCCATGGGTTAAGCTACTTAGCCAATGTAGTTTTTAAGATGGGTTTACGCATGTAGGCGAAGGACAGTGGTCTAGCTCATGGACAGGCGTTTACAGAAGACGGGTGGGTGAAATCTGGCTGGAGAGACTGACTGCATGTTAGTTTTACATCAGATAAGAAAATAGTTGCCTTTACGGTGACTGATGTACATGATTAAAAACATGTCAATTAACAGAAATCCTAATATTATAAATGTTTGTTTCATTGATCGTCATGAAATTTTGCAAACGAGTTGTCAGGTGTACCTACAGAACGGGACATAGGGTACTTTTCATCAAGAAAAAAAAAAAAAAATTACGAGGGAAAGATTGATTGACAACATTTGAAGCTGCAGGCAAAAGCTATAATAGAATTGGTGCACTGCGGAAGCTGCGTTGGTGGCATAGCGGTTAACCTATACAAATAAATACAATTGAAGTGTCTGCTTGTAATTTTATACTAACAACATTTTACTAAATGCATTCAAATGTTTGCACGTTACATGTACCAAAAAAAACAATATTTTTTTTTGTCTGTTCCTTCCGGATTATCTCTGGAACGGGTGGACTGATTTCCACGGGCACTGACTGGTAGCTTGTGTTATAAGGAGTAACTTGGACTATAATTATGTATTTACACAGGAATTCACGGGATCACGAAATACGTATTGAGGTATGTACCTAACCTCTGAATTGCCTGTGACAACCTGAGTCAGTTTGTGACCACGGCCAGTGCATCCTGAAAAATGTATAAATAGGTACACACGGGCGGAGTGAGTAAGTGGCTTTTCTCGCCAACTAATAGCAACTAACAATCACTTAACAATCATTATTTCGAACCAATAAGAGGTTATTATTTGTGAGATTTTTTGATATAATTATTCTGAGTGTGAGTGTACTTTGTATTGTATGTTTCTAAAGTCCACGCGACAAGGGTTGATTCTCTAGTACAGAGGTTGCGTTTAAAATCGCACACACAGTGTAAAATAGCATGTATAGGTACCTTTTATTGACATTCACACAAGATCACAAGCAAAACTTCGTTTAGTTACTTTCAGACTCCGTCCTGAAATAATAATAACTTTTATTTTCATTAGTTGGTTTAAAAGTGATGTAGCACGCGGCGTGCGGGCGTTTATTGAAAACACTAAAAAATAATAAATAAGATGAAATCCTGAAACTATTTAGTTAAAATTTGGCACTTGGATAGGTATTATCTTTGTACTATCCTAATATACAGGCAAACGGAACCACAAGCGCACCCGAAGAGTAAGGTTAGCAATAAATATATTTTACTAACTTTCAAACTTTCGCATTCCATGATATAATAAATAATTCAATATATTTAATTTGTTTATCTCTTGCTTGTACACCGTTTCAGGAAAATGCAATACAGATGTGCATGCATGCTTTAAAAGAACGTCATGAGTTCGATTCTCGCTCAGTATAATCTTGTGTATGCATGAATATGTCTATTTGCATTGGTCTGAGTGTTTCAATACAAGTTACGCTCATTTTAGGTCTAGATAGTACTGTCACAGATTACTAAGTAGTTACTACGTAACAGATAAATCACTCTTTCCGGGCTTCCTCAAAAAAAATATAAAATTTTTATATATACAAAAATCCTACCTGTTTTATTTTTATGTAAAGATTAATAAACTTCTTCCCTTTTCTATAATCTCGGTTATTAAAATGTTTGGTGTAAAATATTCTAAATCTTACAAAAAGTTTTAATAAGCATTTATCCGTTCGTATCTAGACTATCGAGTTATTAGTACCTAGCCTAGGTTTATTTGCGGCATAAGCACATAACTTACTGGTAATATATATTCAGATTAATTGACTCTTTGAATAAGACAACCCTAAGCTCGCGGCGTCGCCGTCGTCAGATAAGAGTTACGCGACAAGAAGTGAGGCAAGTTCTAGGTGAATAAAACTGTAAGTAATTAGCGCTGTGCGACCTGAATTGCGACTATATTGTGTGGGAACAAGAGTCGCTATTTATTTAAATGATTTGGCTCAGTGAGACTTCTGTACCTGTACTATTATGTCTTCTGTGGTAGTAGCAGTAAAATCCGATAATTTTAAATAATTAGCGTAACAGTGGCACTAACTAGGTTACCTCATAGAGTTTCAAGAGCACTTGCACTCGCTCTACTCGTCTCTCCGTGAAATTCACATCTATTGCTATGTCTGCTGTCCCTTGAAGCTGTAAAAAAGTCAAGCTTCTACGTTAACGTCAACTCTATCAATAGATACGGAACTTTAAGCCCAAGATTTTAACAGAATTCAAAATTCTTTGAGGGTTGATTCCCGAGAAGGACGAACTATCTAGTCTATATAAATACAAATTTGTTGGCTTACTGGAATGTCGGTCTTAGTCAGACTCGCACTTGCCCGGTTTTATTTTAGTTTATTTAAGCAAAACCACATTTCAATCGTGAAAACATAAATACTATATATTTAGGTACAATTTTTGGACCTGGATCATAACGTACATAGTACACAGTTACGATCTTTAATACATATTTAATCGTAAGCTCTGAGTGCCTTAAGCACTTGCGCGGGGACGTGAAGCATTAAAACTGAGACCTTTATAAAGGATTTCTGTCACAATACCCAGAAGTCTATTTTAAAGTGGTTGCCAGGAGTCACCGACCTTAGATGATAGTGGAAAGTCCTGGTACAGTACCAGGCAGGATTGCGGTTCGTTCTTGGGTGTTTATTTTGTATTAGCTCTTTATTTATGTGTGTATAGTGTAGCGATATAGTTGACGCGGCCTGTTGATACAATCAAATATCGATTAGACCGCTGAACAGCGGCTGCACACGTCAGCGGGCGAGGTGCGAGGCGCGATTCAACCTACGACAATGCGCCCCTTGTTCCGAGACGAGCGCGCTGCCCGCCTGCGCACCTCCCTGGGCACGCCGCGCTGTTGTTAGGCAACCCAATACGCACCTATGACCTAGGAGAGGCTGAAGGTACATTGGAACATGTCTTATTTAATGTTTTGAATTTCTCATGATCTAGAAAGATTAACTTGGAAAGTGAACATCATTGATGGTGTTTCTAGGAAGCCCGTTTGAGGCTTGGCATTCATTCCGCAAATGTTATAATTCAACTTAATGTAATTTAATTAACTAACTGACATCATGTATACAGTTTTTGAACTGGAACATTCAGAGTCTTATCTTGCCTTTTTCAGTGCATTCACTGATATATTCGCAATATACAAACCAATGGGGTAGGACACATAATTGTATAATCAAAGGGGGTAGGTAGGGCACAGTAGATGTCCAAGTAATAAATAAGGATTAAAAAAGTAAAAGTAACTTTGTCTGTCTGTGAATCACCTTGTCACGATTACTCCTGGCCTCTTGAGGATTTAGCTATTTTGATTTTTGGTAAAGTCTAGACTCACTAGACAATATTTGTAAACATTAATAACTTACGATGATGAGTCGTATTATAACTATAATAGATGTGACTACAACACACCATACCGTGTTTGTAGCCCGTTTCGGTAACTCACTTTGCCAAAGGTAATTTATTCGCTAATTTGTTTAACCCCTTTTTCCACCACCTCTCATGCTTAATATTTCTTAAACGGTATATAAACAGCGTGTTTTTGTTCTGTAGACGAAATAACTCGTGTGTTGCTGCCACTTCTCATCAAGGCTCGCCGTTAATTGAATTATCCGATATACTAACGTTGTAACGGTGTTATTTCACACACTGATGGGGTAAGGTCTTATATTTTGTAGGATGTTTGAAGTACATTCTATTTACGTTCTCCGGAAAGTTCCGTCGCACTAAATATTTCTACATTCAGACGTTGTGGAGTATGACGTGACTTGTAAATGTCATCCATCACTTTGAACGTCGTCGCCCAAAGCAATATGAAAAAGATAGAGCGTTGAGAGACAGTTACAATTGTTAAACAAACCGTCTACACAACAGTGAATAAGAATTCACTTCTGTAGGCTTCTAATCCCATACCCATGACGCGCTCACTCATCATATATTTATACTTTTGTATGTATGTATATGTTCTGCAACAAATTACGCTTCTTCAGGTATGATCAAACATCGCTAAAGACTACATGTTTAACGTATTAACATAGAGAACTATACCTCCAGTTATAAGTTTTAACACTTTACATTTTCGGTGAATGTCATCGAGCACATATATTTAGTAGCATCGCCCCTGGCGAAAATGTCAGCTAACTAAAGTTATGTATAGAAATATTTGACAATATTCATCACCAGGGTCATCGTCAAACTAAGAGTAGGGAAGTTTACCGGAGCCGGTGTCGGAACCAGAGTTTTTAACTTTGACTTATCGGAATCGAAATCGGAGGCCAAGTCAGAGCCGTCGTTAAGGGTAAACGTAATAAAATAATAAAAACACAACCGTGATACAGTAATCAGTATCTTTAATCATAAGGCAATAATTCAAATATTAGATAAATAGCTAGCACCCTTTATTGTACACCAAACACATGATATATATACGTAGATTTCATGTTTTTAAATTTTTATCTCATAAAATAAAAGTCGCATTAAAAACTTTAAATGTCTACATTCTAGAGTAAAATAAAAAAAATGCTTTCATTTAAAAATATTACGGATTGTAAAAAGGTGTACAGTTTCGGAGCTATGAATTTTTTTCCATCAAATTTTGGTTTTCCCCCTCCCCTCCAAAAGTTAAAGATGGAATAATTTAGGGTTCATATTAAAAACTGTTCGTATTTACTTTGGGCATGGTATTAATGTTAAACGGTCCAAAATTTTTCCACAGGAAAAAAGTTATGCTGAAAAAAATGATTTTTGAAAATCTGACCCCAGTCCCCCCCCTGTGAAGAAATTTTTGGAAAACTCAACAACTGGTACAAAACCAATATGTACACTTTTCTTCGAAAATCTACCTAAAACTTATACATAAAATGCACAATGGGCGGCCTTATCACAACAAGTAATATCTTCCAGGCAACCTTTGGATGGACAGGACTGTAATGATTTAGTGTGGGCGGTTATGGTGGTAATATTAATTAGGTATTACACATAAAATTCACAAGTTTTTTGTATTTGTCCTCATCATGTGGGATTAAAGTCGTGAACAGCTTTTTTTTTTAATTCTGACTTCGTCGCATTCCTTAATATGTAAAGCTTTTAAAGGAGCCTTCAATGCAGTAGTTATACCTAGCGCAGCCAGGTGTCCCGATTTTCAGGGGTCTGGTGATACGTCCCGATATACCCTTGATCGGGACGCCCAATGTTCCGATTTTTCACTATCCTCCTTAGTCTGTACTTTGATCGATAATTTTTACAGGAGAAACGGATTCATCTGTATGCTGTTACTAGTTACTACATAAAATATATGGGTGTGTATTTTTTGGAACTCATTAAAAGGTCTTCATGACTCAGTACAGCTACAAATCCCATATATATATATATATATAACCTTCGTTATATCTCCTATTCAAATTGATGGGAACCGCAGTCCAACCTTTCGGATCAGAATTCGAAGGTTCATAGCATCCCTATTACGGAGGAACGGATTTCTTAACGTAACAAACCTAGTAACTTATCTGGATTGTTAAATTACTTTATCGACACAATTATTACATTATAATACTGTAAGTACATATTATTTCTAAAGCTTAATGTAGATTACATTAAGCTTTAAAAATAATATGTACTTACAGTATTAAAACCTCACAAGTTGAAATAATGCTTTCGTGCGAGAGATCGCAGAAAGATGGCGTTAGTAGTACCGAACAGACGAATACTTAAACAAAGGATTCGCTTGCCAACAGCTGATTCGTCTACTGCGACCATTGTTAGGCAGTGCCACACACTATGTTTATAAATATAACTGTATTATGTGTTGCAGCTACAGTTTCAATTTACGAGTAAGTTATACTGATAGTTATTGAACTATGTCCTTGTTGTAAATTACACTGGTATAAATCCATGTGATTTATGTGTTGTTGTTTCTATTATACAGGTACCCATTTGTACGAACAATAGTAGGCAATTTTCAGAACGTTAGGATCGAATTAAATGAGTTGTCCAAACTGAAACGTTCTATCTATATGTAGAAAATATATTGTCATTATTATTGGAAGTTTGAAAGAAAAAAGAAAATAACATGTATTCGCTCGAAATACGCATGTTGTTGTTGAAAAGTTACTGTCCTCAATACATTTTAGCACTTGTGACTCTGGAGTTGCAGGTGTCCATGGGCGACGGTAGTCACTTACCACCAGGTGACCCGTCTGCTCGTTTGCCCCCTATAATATATATAAAAAAAAATTTGCCTTTCTAGGCATGCGAACACTTTTAATAAACATAAACTACGAACATTATTTACTTATCTTCTTCTAATGTTTGGTAGGACTTAGTAGTCTACACGGATACCTCGTGTTGAATGTACAGTATTCGCCAAAGGTCTTGTTTAATGGTGGATGCTTTTTAAATGCATTCAAATATGTACTGTACATTGAGGGCACAGATAAAATTTCAAGTTTGCAGAAGAGAGGTTTATGAAGATAGTGGCTCAGGGTTACACACAACACGTACACATTGTTTTTGGGCGATGAATACTCTATTGATAGAATTTCCCCAAAGTACTATAGTATATATATACACACACACACACACACAAACGCGCATACACACGCACACATATAATATTTTATCCTAATTTTGTGTATTATAATTATTTTTTTGTAGTCTATTAATTATCTTGTAATTAACTTATAACTAAGTTTTAGCATGAGGTTTGTTACACTATGGTTATATTTTTTTTTGTGAATGTATTTTGCATTACTTAAATGTAAACAGACGTTGGTGAAACTTATAGATAAAATATAAAAAATCTCAGGTTTGAAGCCACATATCTGCGGTATGCTTGCAGAGCAATGTGAGTGTCAACATTCAGCCCTGAAAATATTACATTATTAGCTTCAGTTATAGATTTACAATTGAAAGATAGATTTAAGTTATTAGTGAACTGTTTCTGTTGAAGAATTGTATAAACTTTGTTTTCTCCAGAATTACATCCGAATTATTTATTTCATTCTAATCTATAACTTTTGCAATAGGACCGTTTATTTCTTTATTAAAGTTAAGTGTTTCATATTTAGAAATCACTACAGCTTTATCATTAGCAAATACACTACATGAATAATTTATACAATCAGGAAGGTCATCAATATAAATTATAAAAAGAAGTGGTCCTAAAATGCTTACTTGTGGTACGCCAACACTATTATATTCTAATGAGAATCTGACAGCTATTTCTTGTTTTTTTTGGTAATCTCATTAATTCAACAAACTATGAAACGCGTTGTTTTGTTATCTGATCACTTCAATGATCTTTATTTCGTAGAATTTACAAAAAATAACCAATACCTACCGCACTGCATAATAACGTAAACAAATTCCTATTAGGTACCTGTGATAATATAATTTGCAAATGCACTTCACGCTTGACGCAATGGTAAGTGACACCCCAACCTCCGCATCGAGTACCTATAGCAGGATCGATCCGTGCATGAAACTACTTATTAACAATTGTATCATGTCAATGTTGTTATTTCAAATATCGATGCAACTGATATTATCAACGGCTGATTAAGAGGATTTTTTATATGATATAGGTTGTTGTTTATAAATAAAATGTGTATTCTAACACATTTTGGATACCTTTGTCTGGATTACGAGGACGCGTGAGATTATGCATATGAAATATGATGAGTCCAGTCTCCTCACAACAACAAACGTTTTTAGTCTTTCTTAGAGGGTTGTTTGTTTATTTTGGGAAAAAGGCCTAATATCCTGGCGTCCTTTATTAAATATTATTATTAAGTTGTAATTATAATTTACACTTGGCGTTTCGTTTTAGTTCTGTCTAAAATTGTGTTAAGGAGATATACCTTAAGTATTGTCATTACACTGCTGTCTCTATAAAGATTCTGAGTGAGGTAACATTAGGGTTTAAAGTACACTAGTTTGAGAGTCCTACCGACTGTCTACTTACTGTATCCAGAAATTTGCTTTTAGTAGACCCTTCAGACACTGTGCTACAAAACACATTTTTACGTATTATGCCATTGAATACTTTCAGAGCAGCATTGCCTGCAGCCTGATCAGATGATACCCCTCTAGATAATCAGTCTTAAAGCGAGGACTGGCTGTCTGTCATATTAGATTTGCAGTACCTAATATAGATAAAATTGTGAAAATACAAATATTGAACACTGTTAGATTATGAGAAGACAGAATATCAACGCTAAAATCAACCTAGGACCTGACGGTCACAACCAACATAATGTACACATGTAGTTACTAGTACTTTAAAATATGTGTAGGCGTTGAAGTCTGAAACAGCAAAAAGTTTGTTGACCTTTCACTGTGACTGAAATTGTATTGTTTGTAAGTTTAGTTGACAGAGTCGAGATCAATATGTTAGAAGTTAAGAAGGCGACTCGTCCGGGTAAGTGTTCTAGCAGAACGAATTGGAGGCGAGTTACACAACGGTGCGTCGACCTCTCCTCACCCACACAGTGACGCTGACAGAGCGCTCGCAACGACAGAACGCGGTGCGCCCTCTCCGCCTGGCAATTGGCAACACTATCACACGCTCCAACAAACATTCATTTCACTGGCGAACAGACTCATGTTACTGTCAATCTACAATGTACACGTCCCCGCCAGTTTATACATCACGAGTAGCATGTGTAGCATTCGTATATATATGTATTATATAAATTTCTCTGTAAGTACTATCTATGTACATATCTGAAATATTTCGAATTGTCGAACATGCTGACGAACGCATCGAAGTAAGAAATCCTATTCTTTATGAATAGGATTTAATACAAAGCACAGGTCCGTTTTAAATCGGAGCGGTGTTCTTGTTCATTTTGGAAATAGCTTATAATGTAATAGACTTTGAAATAAAATGACTTTACTAAGTCGACTGTTTGTTCCGCCCCTACGTTACCTATCAATGAGGATAGTATCGAAATTACAAAGAGCTATTAATTATTAGGTATGAAACGGCGACGTATAATGGCGCCGGAACGGTGGTTGCAAATCAAATCGAAATGAAAATAATAAAATGATTACTTACCTACATAGAGCCATGTCCATTTGTACGTAGTGTACATATAAAATTTTGATAATTAATCAGTTTGTTGTTTGGCGTCGACTCAAAATTAGTTTTTATAAAATTTGATAGTTTATGTAAATAAGGTCAATACTTAAAGACATGTTTATTTATTTTTAGCTTTTTAGTTCTTTTCGTCGGTTTTTCCGTCGGTTTTGACTGACCTGTTGGTCTAGTGGTTAGTGACCCTGACTGCTGAGCCAGAGGTCGTGGGTTCGATTCCCTCCTGAGTCTGGGTGTTCTTTGTGTCCATTGTTTGTATGTTTGTAAAGTCCCCCGCGACGCGAGTTGTCATTTTATAAAAAAAAACTAATAAAAAAAAAAAACTAAATTTTTTGTTAAAAAGACTTTTATAGTTGAAGAATATTAAGAGGTAATTTATACAGTATCCCATGAAAGATGTTTACACTTTTGTTAGTCTAAATTTATTTAGTTCTGTAGTAATATAATTATGTCTTTGTCTTACACATTGTTTTGTAAATAGGTGCAGATTTTTCGTTGCAGGCGTCGCGTCGTCGTATCCTCGAAGTACACTACAGACGTAAACCCGATCGTAACACAAGCGTGCGTTCATTTAGAGGGGTCAAGGAGAATGCTTGTAATGTGGGACCCATGTTACATAAACATAATAAAAATACCTAAAAAAGTATTGACATGCCAGTTTGTCAATTTTCATTGTTAATTTTTTCCCAATCATGATCACGTTAGAACTGCCTAATCTTTGGTATCAATACAAAAAAAATGCAGCGGTTTCTTTGGGACGTTTGGCGTGTCGTAAAATCAATTAAAACCAAATTATTATCGTCGCATTAAATAAAGTATTGGGTGAGTTTGTTCAATTTCTTAGTTGAACCAGTAGAAATTGCCTGACCTATTTTTATATTATTAAAAGTACATTCTAAATGTATCCTGTTGAAACGCAGAAGTGTCCACCGTAACTGCAGGTATTAAGATATGAAATAAAATGAATAAGATGTAGGTAGATGTGAGCGCTATTGTTGACGTCACGCTGAGCTGTGCAGCTGACAGCTGTGGAGTGTGGCAAGCGGGCGCAAGTGGCCAGTCCTGCCTGACACAATGTCAGCTACACGCACTGCCCTGATCCTGATCACATCAATACACGTACATCCAGCACTTGGACTCATTCCGTCTGGTACAGCACGTTCTGTACAAAAACTAAGTATAGCTTGTACATGGGTTCTATAACAAGAATAGAGATACTTAGATACACTTTGTTTGTAAATGTACACTTAGAAACACCCAGACTATAGCAAGATTTGTACTGAGGGGGACTCTTTCCCCCTACCCTCGACGCGGCGACGGACGTGACAGTCGAATGCTGTACAGAGTCTACAGCTATGAGACATAGACCTCGTCAAACTTCATTTAACTTCATTTATTTATTCAAACTGCTGCATAATTATCATCAATCTACAATCTATCAAGACAAGAAAGTACCGAAACATTTTTAAACCTCTTAAGCTTTCTAAGTACGATAAGTGCCTGAGTAATAGAACTCGCTTAGCGCATTGTTAGACAATAGAATTTTCGGCAAAACAACTCACTAATACTTTAACTGACAATTTAATAGTGGAATAGGGAAACTAAAACTTCACCACTACCTGATAAGGCTGAGCTCATCACCTCAGCCTTGAGGGGTCAAATGATGTACAGTTCTCTCTATAAAACTTTCACATTCACTCCGACTAAGGTAAGATGTTACTAGAATTTTAAGAATATAGTCAAACAATTATATGCTCCAGTTAATATAAATATTAAGTTAAAATAAAAGAAATATTACGTTAGAACTCTACGACTTAAATACAAAAAACTTCTACGGATTATCAATTTGGACAACGTATTAAGTCGTACTAAAGGCAAGGGCGTGGCTGCCTTTTGTTGAAGAGGCGGCCAAGGTCTGCCTTCCTTCGGCCGCGGTTTCGGGGACTTCCTCCCTAGGATATACCCGAGTCCCTTGCAATAGACTCATTTATGACGGAACACCGACGGAAAGTCGTGTTAAATAGAAACCTCCTCAGCAACATAGACACGTTCGCCCTTCCCTCCCTCCGTCTCCCCCCATTCAATGATTAAGTGCACGTGATAATTGTGCAACGAGCCTGTTATTTACACGTTTTTTATTTAAATCGACTACAGTTTAACGCCAGCGATGAAGCTCTTGGTAAGCAATAATGACTTTTCTCTTTTAAACCACGAGATGAGTAAACAAGTACTTCTCGAGGCGAAGCTTTCCGTGTATTAAAATCATTTGAGTTTATTAAAGAAGTTTTGGAAACATCAACCATGATAAATTGGCAAACTAAATTTCGAAAATGTAATTTGTGCAATCACAATTAAGGACACTGCCGATTAGGCTATCAATTATACGAGGTATTATGTGACTGGCGGTGAGACTACTTACTATGAAATTGTTCCAAGAAAGTACGAATGAAATTGATAAACCAGAGATTAAGATAAAAATGGTTTCGGATGATTCTCAAAACCTATATCTGAGTTTAACTGTTACAAATGAGACCGACAACACCTTACAATTAACTCGTTTCGTACTGACAAGGCATTGTATAACTGTTAATAAATTATGAACTTAAGTCCCGTATATTAAGCTCAGCAATGAGAGGTGGATGATTACGTCTGCAGTAAGCAATAGGCATCCACGCGGATGATCACATCATCACATTCATCTCAACACGAAAATGTTTGCACAAAGCGAAACTGATCACAAAAAATTGCCAATGAATAAAAATGAATGGGCAGTTGGCGCGGCGTTACAGAAATGAATGATGTCGGAGATGGTGGCCATTTCCGGCGCCCGCTCAATTTCCTCCACGCATCCATCATGGCAGCCGCGCAGTATTGAGGGTAGAATGATTTTATCTCGATAACGTACAGATTGCAGATTTTGTATTAGCGGACATTAGTCAGGTGTCTCGGATGTAAGCGGGGGAGATCTGCTGATGCATTTTGCATTTCTGGGTTATTATGTCTATTTAATAAAAGGAACATAAAAAATAACAATAACTATATTTTTATATAGTTACCAAATAATTACCTAGTTAAGTTTAATAATTTATGTTGCTTTTACAAAAACTCGACTTAGTTGTACCTTTTTATTTTTTGTTGAACAATTACATACTGCGGGATTCATTCATTATATAAAGGTCTTAAGTTCACTGGTTAGCGAGCTATGTATACAGCTAACCCTTGTCTAAGCACTTATACGGGTATGAACACGGACAACCGACATTGTACTTAACCTACATCCTGTGAATTTGAGGTTTACAACTCTTGTGCACCTCACCTAATAAGTTTCAGTATATGCTTCAAAGGAGTAAATTCTTAATATTATTAAGACTTTTTTAATACATATTCCTAGACAATCATATTGACGTAAATACGAATAAAACATACAATTAAAATTATGATATTCATTGCAGTGTGATCGTGACATAAGGCAGACAAGGACGCGGAGGTGACACTATAGAAAGAGAAAAAGTGAAGAACACTATTACATTAGTAACTGATACTATAACTGATGTAATTTATTAGAACTGACGAGTAGAGGCTGACATTCGTTTGGGAATTCGCCAGATGCGTAGCTACGTTTATTAACGGAGTTAGATCGTTATGTAATAGGTTATGTAATAAGTAATAACTAGAGATCGTATAATCGGATGCATATTTACCTAAAGTTATTTTTTGGATAACAAATTATGGAAGCGGCTTTTAAGTATATTTTTATTTAAAATAAAATCCCGGGATTCCGGGATCGCATAACTAATCGGATGTATATTTACTTTAAGTTGATTCTTTTTAAGTTAAGGTGTTTCCCATTCGAGTATATACGTATGTAAGGTGTAAGAGAAATGATGGTGTGGTAAATAAGAAAACATAAATTAATATAAACTTATTTATTATTTTTATGTTGTACACACAGAAACTACATAGAAGAGAAATGAAAGATAGAAAAGTTGTACATGGGCACTTTGGGCAATATAGCGAGCGTAGGGTCCACTACGTACTCGGCAACCTCTACGTCCGCTTCCTCGACGACCGTCCTCAACCACCGCCGACGAACCTAGAAGCTGCGTCCCAGGAGGTCTCCGGAGACTTAGGCAGCGGAACACAGTAGGAAGCCCAACCTGACCCCAGGATGGAGCCAGGCATCCAGATCAGCCCGTCGATGGCAGTCTCGCCTGAGAAGAGCCTCTCCAGAGAGGCAGACAGCGATCTGGATGAATCGATGCTGGATAGCGATGATGGCGCTGTCAGCTTAACCCAATCTTAACGCGTTTCAAGTCAACCTCCAGCACAGCCAAACTACAACGGCTAGCCTACGCAGAATGCTGGAGGTCAACAATACGACCGTAGCCCTAATCCAGGAGCCGTGGATTAGGAAGGGCAGGATTTGCGGTCTAAACAACATTGGAGGTAACCTACTTCTCAACACGACCATTGATAACCCGCGTACATGTATTTTTACACCGAAACACACGAACACCACCATAATGACCGAGTTCTGTTCCAGAGACTTGACTACCATCAGACTCAAAGAACCCTCTTTAGGCCTACCAGAAGTGGTGATGGCATCCGCATACCTGCCGGGCGACGCAGACATCCCCACCCCGGAACTGGCCGCACTTGCAAGCTACTGCGAGCGAGAAAGGCTAGAACTGATCGTCGCCGCTGACACCAACGCGCACCATGTGCTATGGGGTAATAAGAACAATAACCAACGAGGTAAGGAACTTGTTTCTTTTTTACTCACAACTAAGCTAAACGTAATTAATATTGGCGCAGAACCGACATTCGTCACATCGAGAGCCCAAACAATCATTGATCTAACACTAGCCAGTGAACACGCGTCAATACATATCTCGGACTGGCATGTTTCGGATGAGGCGTCGTGCTCGGATCATCGGTGGATCAAATTTGACCTGAAGATGACTCTCATACCGCCTGAACCCCGACGGAATCCTCGTAAGATAGACGTCCGTAAGTATGGGCTAGTCACCGCGGAAAGGTTGGGAAAGGCCGATCTGCCGACTGCTCACGGGACCACAGCGGATATTGATGAACACGTAGATAACCTTACAACCACCTTAATCACTTGCTTTGCACAAACATGCCCACTTTCGGTACCCAGAACTGGACCAAGCAGTAAACAACACTGGTGGGGACCGGAACTGGAGAAACAACGGCGTAAGGTTAGGAAGTTGTTCAATAAAGCAAAAAATTCTCGATCAGACCATCACTGGGAAGCATATAAGCAGGCCCTACATCACTACAAGAAGCGAATCTGATTCAGTAAAACTGAATGCTGGAGAAGCTTCTGTACTAACATCAAATCATAAACAGAGTCAAAAACATCATGTGTGGTGAACGAGAGCATAATCTTGGCTTCTTGAAAAAACCGGATGGGACTTATACAAAAACAGATTCAGAAACTTCAGAACTGTTAATGACAACTCACTTCCCAGGATGTCACATATCTAATATGGAGCACACATGGGAGGTTAACGAGGGTAACACCCCAGGCGAATCTGACTGGATAACTGCCCGCAAAATCGTTAATCACGATAAAGTGCATTGGGCGATCAACAGCTTTCTTCCATACAAAGCGGCAGGACTAGATGGTATTTTCCCGGGCCTGCTAAAATGGTGTGATGGGGCACTTATAGATCATCTTGGGATTATCTACAGAAGCTGCCAGTCCCCCTGAAATGGAGAGAGGTCAAAGTAGTCTTCATCCCCAAACCCGGCAAAGGAGAAATAACACACAACCGAAATCATTTAGGCCCATCAGTCTCACATCATTCCTACTTAAAGTACTGGAGAGACTAATAGACAGGGAAATCAGGAGTACTGCACTGGTCAACTACCCTCTGAACCCCAACCAACATGCTTATTCAATCTGCAAATCAACAGAATCTGCCTTTCATCAAGTAGTTTCATACATAGAGGGCAATCTAAAGAACAAGTTGTCTACCTTAGGAACCTTCATCGATATTGAGGGTGCTTTTGACAAAACTAACTTCACCAGCATCAGCTAGGCTCTGTCAAGACATGGGGTCGATCCCACAATTGCTGGGTGGATCGACAGCATGCTCAGACACAGAGCCATACAATTTACTGTGAATAACATGACAAGAGGGTTCTTGGCCAGAGGGTGTCCGCAAGGCGGAGTTCTCTCACCTCTCTTGTGGAACATTGTGATCAATGAGCTCATTACTCAACTCAATGACCACAAGTTCCTCACAGTAGGCTATGCAGACGACCTGACCATCCTCATCAGCGGCCCTTTTGAGAGTGTGGTATGCGACCTAATGAGAACTGCACTGAAGGTCGTTGAACAGTGGTGTGAGAAACACGACCTAACAGTGAACCCGATAAAGACGGAATTGATTATGTTCACAAACAAACGTAGTTTAGGGGAACTAAGACTACCTAAACTATTCAACTCAAGCCTAGTCCTTACCAAGGAGGTCAAATATCTAGGAGTGATACTTGACAGTAAACTCTTATGGAACAGGCACCTGGACACGAAACTGAACAAAGCCGGCATTATTGCCTTGCCAATGCAAGCGACTCCTCGGCAAAAGCTGGGGCTTATCACCAAAAATCACACTATGGCTGTACAAAACGGTCATACGGCCGATCATCACGTATGGTGCTATTGCCTGGTGGCAGAGAACAGAGCTTAGCACCGTCAGTAACAAGTTGCAGCAATTCCAGAGACTCGCATGTGCTGCCGCAACTGGATGCATGCGCACGACTCCCACAACTGCCCTGGAAGTAGCTCTCGACCTAGCACCACTAGACCTATTTATACAGCAGGAAGCAGCTGTGGCAGCCATCAGACTCAAACACCTGGGTCTGTGGTACAACCGAGAGGGTTCCCATTAGAAACTGTGGAATGAACTAGTGGGATACCAACCACTAATAGCTGCCCCATGCGATAGGATCTCCAAACAACATATCTTCGAAAGGAGATACCGAATACAGCTATATGAAAATGAACGAGATCAATCTGGCATAAATGAAGTCCGAATATACACGGACGGTTACTGGGACCGGAGCCGGAATTTTCTCACAAGACTTGAACATAACAATATCACTGGCGTTAGGGCAGCACAATTCCATATTTCAATGTGAGTGCGTTGCGATAACCTACGCCGCTACCGCGGTCATGTCAAGACGTATAAAGGATTATAACATTCGCATACTGTCAGACAGTATGGCCGTCCTAAAGGCCCTGGAGGGCAACACCATGAACTCCGGTCTTATTTACGAATGCCACCAGACACTGGAACGTCTAGCCTCTGACAACAGGCTAATCCTTCAATGGATCAAGGGCCATAGCGACTCACTCGGGAACGATGTCGTCGATGAGCTGGCTAGGAGGGGATCTGCAGCGCCAGTAGCTGGTCCAACGGTGCTGCTACCACTCCCCTTTAGTCAACTTCGCTCATGGGTAAGACAACGGACTCGGGAAACGCACAACAACCGCTGGGCCGACACACCCGGCTGTAGACAATCCAAACTGGTGCTGACGAAGGTCTCACCACGTTTGACCTGTAGACTGCTCAGTCTCAACCGACTTGACATCAGAATAGTGGTAGGAACTATTATGGGCCATCTGGCCCTAAATCGACACCTATTCACCATCAATGCGACAGACAGTCGTCTATGCAGAGCCGGAAACGGCCGCCCACGTTGTCCTGGAGTGCGAGGGAGTGACCGGACCAGAGAGGCCACACAACGGGCAAGTTAAGTTTAGTTTAGTTTATTTATTCAGAAACAATTTTAATCGTGTTTGAATACATAACAATTTATAATAAATATAAGAAAAAAATACATTTAAAAATTAAAATTACAATTAAATAAAAAATGTAAATAGCATAATAATCAAAAATAAATTAATAATGTTTTACAGTATGTCATGCATAATACAAAAGAAAAAACAATCAAGCCATGTCATAATTCAAAATATTAAACACTATGTTTGCCAAAAATTTAATTGCCTATATTTGAGTTGATAAATTCATTGATGGAATAATAATAATTTTCCAATAGGAAGGCTTTCAGTTTTCGTTTAAATATGGAAGTTCTGTAAATAACGCTTTTTATGTCTTCCGGTAAATAATTATGAAGTTTAATTGATTGACATTGAACACAGTGCCGAGCTATATTCAATCTAGGGCTTATTGTATATTTAAAATGTTTCTTCCGCGTACTCTCTCTAACTAACCTTTCTGCGTGGGTTTCTATCTCGTGTATATATTTGGATAAATAACACAGTGTTGTTAATATATACAAACAAGGCACCGTTAACACTCCAAGACTTTTGAAATATTCTCGACATGATTCTATTTGGGGAATGCGGACTATAGTTCTTATTGCTCTTTTTTGTAATATGAACGCCCTCTCTATATTATATCCGTAACTATTGCCCCATAGTTGTATACTATATTTCAACCTTGACTCTACCAGCGCATGGTAAACGAATTTCAGGATACCATTTACCTACTTCTTCTCGAAGGCTCCTAATTGCATAGCACGCTGAAGAGATGGAGGCGTCGATAGATGTTATTTCTTCTCTCCAATTCAACAATGCATCAATATGAACCCCTAAGCATTTGACAGAGTTCACGAGTTCTAATTTCTCTCCATTTATCATAACATCTAATGTATCGTTACTTCGGGCTGTAGATTTAAATAACATTATGTTTGCTAATGTATGTAAGTACCCTCGCGGAAGCGAGGTCGCTCTTAGAAGCCTGTGAATGCCCCAGGAGGCTTCTGCGCTTCTGGAAGGAGCTAGGCTGGCTCAACTAGTCAGCCTACCTGAACGCATAATGGACCGCTTATGAGTCTAAATGCGGAAACAGGGCCCTATACCAATACCAATACCAAAACCTCAATCCATCCCCACTTTCGCATTCATAATAGCCCTTAAATTTATAAAATTTTGAAGAGGAGAACGTCAGTCGGATCAGCTCCAGGGCTGTTTATTGTTTTACGTTGTACCAGTTCAATATTATGGTTATTGTGGTTTGCAGTTCACACTCAAGTAGTTTTCTCTGAGACAAGGCTGGCCGATGTAGCTTCATTGAGTTTCATTATCAATATGCAAAGGCCGGCAATGCACTTGTCACTCTTGAGTTGCTGGTGTCCATGGGCAACGGTAGTCACTTACCATCAGGTGACCCGTCTGCTCGTTTGCCCCTTATAATATGAAAAAAAAACCGCGCTCAGCAGGCCCCCAGAGGTACATTTATATGCATTTATACACATATATCTATATATATATATATATACACATATATCTATATATATATATATATAAATAAAACTTTCTAACTGGCGGTTGTCCTGTGGTCTAGATATCATAACTCCTCTGAAGAAATTTTTGGAAAACTCGACAACTGGTATAAAACTAATAGGTAGAATTTCTTCGAAATCTACCTAAAAAAAGAAATATAAATAGCTGGTTTATTCATTTACGGCGATCTTTTTAAGACAAGTTTTGTACTATAGCGCGCATATAATTATATTTTTTCGATAAAATTCACTTAATAAGTCCGTGTCTAATTCGCAGTCGTGTTCTCTGGGTGACCGAGGGTCAATTTAACTGCCGATAAATCAAGGGATGTCCAGTGATAATTCAATTTAGTACCAAAAAGCAGCGATCGTATCGCTACAGTGGCGAATAGTGTTGGCTGCAGGCAGATAGGCGCCCGCTCGCGTTGGCCGCTTTACGAGCGCACTATCGCTCTCTGATTGCGTTTTATGGCTCGCTTTAAAACTCTATCTCGGGATTGATAAACGTAATGTGGGCTAGGTTTTAGCTCTGATACCGGCCCTAAAGCTTTTAGTACCGCGCCGACCGTTTTGCTGACAATAATAAACGAAAACAACGCTACGCCTGGATAAAGTTTATTTCACTTGTGTCGTTTCTCATATCTTAGGCTTTTGCTACAGCCTATTTTACCAGAAATTATCAAGTCTCTAAAGCAAGGATTCCCAAACTAATTTGGGCAAGAGACCCCTTTGCAAAATGAACTGATACCTCAGACCCCCATAACCAAATTACTTTAAAAATCCTACCTCTAGTTTTTTTTCCTATTGATACAAAATACTTCCCAATTTAAAAACTTTGCGGTAGGTTAAGTGAGTAACCTTGACATCATTTTCTTATCAAAGTTTAATTAAATAAATAGAGATAAAATTCAGTAAATATCCAGTGTAATTAATAATATTAATACAAATCACGTAAAAATACTTAAGTAGGTAATTATTAAAAAAAAAAACATTGAAATCGCAAAGTAAAGATAAAAAAATATAAAATGCAGTGTGATGGATAAACCTGGTGACTTTTTACAAATCTAGTTAAATCCGGTTCAATATTGGTGAGTTACAGCATTAAATCTCCGCGTCTGTTAATTTTCAAACGGTTGCTTTGTTTTGTCAAAATGTACTTTCATAACAATTGTTATGTTAAATAATAAAATATCAAGAGCATGTTTGGACTTGAACTTGATCATGATTTCGTTCGTGTTAAATCGCGTATATGCGTCAAATACAGAGCAAGTCAAAACGTGTCTGAAACACTTGTACGCTCGAACACATTATCTTGCAGTACTTGTCTACGCTTATTGACTTGCCAAGTTTTTTATCTTGTACGAACTTGTGCACGGTTATAGACTTGTTGAGTTTTTTAAAAGTACAACAATTATACTTTCTACTAAAATATTAGGTTAACACATTTATTTTGGTGCTTTCTACTGAAATGTAACACACTGAAATAGTGTCAAAAGCCATTGATTTCGAAGATGATAAAGAGGATTGAAAAACAAACAAGATGTCTAACGGCCGTTTCCAATAACCAAGCTGTAGTTACCGATAGATCGCTATCTCCAAAAAAACAGAAAGGTCCTATCTATCTATAGTCTGCGTTTCACAATCAGAGATAAGTGCTATCTATCTTTATCCAACGAAGGGTAGCGCCTTTCCTCTCGTCTATCCACGCCTCTTGAAACATCTCGTTTTTTGTTAACTACTTCACAATAATCACCCTTAAACCCATTCTAGTTTTTATAGATTTTAATTTTTTTAGTCAATGAAAGCGGCCCATGACAAAATGTGAGACAATGCTGCTTGTGCAACATGTGGGGGCAAAAGTCGTCTCAAATAACAAAGCAATGAATGTAATTATAGAATCAAAGTACAGGCTTGTTAACAAATGATTTTAATTCTTCGATTTTTCGATTGGAATAAAAATAAAACTTCAATAAAATCTAATTGACAGAAATAGAAGCAGCTATAGTAATACGTATTCTGTTTAAACAAATTTACTATTTAAATTGGTATTACACTAAATCTGTTATATTAAAGATTTATTTATTAGTACTAAATTATTTATTTAACTGGTTTACAGCAGACTCAGTATAAATCTGTATGCATAGTATTCACGGCTCTCAGACTAAGAAACACCACAATTATAATTTTAAATAATTCCAACTACAATGTTCCGTTGTATTATATTATTAGTATATTTATCCTACTTCAACTATTCAAAAGTTTTAAAAGTTATCCTTGTCAAAACGGCCGATGTTGACAGATAAGCAAATGATGTTACTTGAGTTAGCTCCGTCTATCGAAAAGTAACTTAAAACTTATATTGAAATGAAAGTAAGAACCATTTGTATGGGATTCCTATCTCTAGTAGGCTTCCTGTCCTCTCGACGATAGATTGACAACTTCGATAGAACATGCTTTACCCCAGTAGGATATTGAAAAGCAAGGAAGGACCAAACGATAGATTTGTCTATCTTTTGTGGATTTACAGATAGATAGGTTATTGAAAACGGCCGTAAATGAAGCGGGGAGCTCTTTATCTACTGGCCGTCGATGGAATAGTAGATGGAAGAGCCCTCGTTGCTGTTTAAAAAAAAAAGTGATCGATGCAAAGAAATATATTGAAATAGATACAATCTTGGTAAATTTTTGTCCTCAGCAACTATACCACACCATGACGCTATCCGGGACGGATGCGTACGCAGGAGGGCCGTGTTGTCGCCACATTAAAAACTCTTATTTATTTTATTAAAAATAGGGACAAACTATAATAGATGATAACACAGTTCACTATTTAATAAAAATAAGTTAATAGATATTATTTTGACTGGTTATACCGGTAACGCAATACTATTGGTTGATGGATAAATATTAACAAATTGTGGGATTATAAAAGGGTAGGAAGATGTTTAGAACGATTGACTTGAGTGCAAACTTGGCAGTTGCTGTTAGTTAGTGATTTTCATAGTTTATATCAGTGGTTTTGAGACTGTTTCTAACACACCTAACTCGGATGGCTGTTGAGAATACTAATCACTCGGCAGCCGGAGATTACGCCCATATCCCAGGGGTTTTGTGGTCCCCGGCTAATGGATACGGAACTCATTGTGCATATATTTGGACAGAGTTTGTAAAACGATCTCACATTTGCTGTTTAATTGGGCTCAAGTATCTCCTTGATTTTATTACTTGCGATTCCAAAACACTGACAAAACTTAGGAAAAATGAGGGTTAAAATGGTAGGCGTAGTAGATATACCAATCTGGTAGAAGTTAAATCGTCACAAAATAATTTATTTGCTAAGATAGCATCACGAGAAGTAGAGGGGTTCAGGAGTAGGGAGCCAATTAAAAAAAAAGATCACCCCCACTAGCAAAAAGCTGAGATTAATTGCGATACTTAATTTACTAATCGCACATTTGAGCTCGTTCGTCAGAAGTTTTTAAAAACTTCGTATTTCACGTTAATGAGAGCTATATATTTTTCCACCCAATGAATCAAAGTCGTTGATTTCCGCGATTTATACGTTTGCCATGCCCCGCTCCGCGTCCCGCGTCCCGCATCCCTCACGGCGCCGCAACATTCATCTTCGCCGCACGTCACGTTATGCAACAGGAAAAAGCAACTATTGACGTAGCAGGAAGCTTTGATTAATTTATAACATGCTCGTATTAACCTAGATTTGAGGAAAACATTTATAACGTGAGGAGATGTAAGAGAACGGTACACGCACACGCCCCGACAACGCTCTTTGGGAAGACAGAAGTGTGCTAATAAGAGATATATATATGTCTATACATATACAAGTTACATTTCCTTAACTATTTTATAATATTATAGAAACCACTTGCCCTGAATGAATTCATTTAAATCGTTTCTGGTGAAGAAAGTTCTCATAAAAGCGATAATTTATTTAGTTCGAACTATATTCGAAACATTCCAACATATAGAAAACGCAAAGTATTTTTATAATCTAATTTCATTCATCAGATATTACAAGTATTCTTGGTAAATGTCGAGGGGCATTTATTTTATGGGCACCTATAGGTTCCCGACGGCGGTTTTCAATGGCACTCGGCCAAACGTCATCACTACTACACGGCTTTATTTCTCGTCTTCAATTCAAACGGTTGACATAAGATTTATGTGGACATGTCGCAAAGCGGCTACGCAACACATTAACATACATATTTTTTTCTAATTGGATGATATTCACGTGCTTCTTGGTCTCAGGCAGGCTGACAACAACAATAATGTATTCACATGTTTCTTTATTGGTCGTGTCTATGGTCCAGAGTTTAAAAGTTAGTTTAGTTTAATAGCTGCATATCAGTACGATGGTTAGCCACAGTGACTTTTTTATTTAGTTCGTTTGGCAGACATCGAGAGCGACGGTTTGTCTCGTGCGTTCACTGTGTGCACCGATGTGCCAACTATTGACCGCACGTGCTTACTGTACAAGAATTCACTCCCACATGTACCATCCTCCATCTGCGGCCCCTCGCGAATGACGCAAATTGGCTAATCCCGGACATCGGCACGTTTTTGACATCTGCACTAATTAGCCGAAGAGCTTAATTAAACTTGTACATGAAATGCTCTGGCGCGATCTTTTGTTGAATATTGTAATTTATTTCAGAAAATGATGTCAGTTTCTAAAAATCTGGTTTAGAAATGATTTTCATATATTTTTTTTTAATTTATAAAAAGCCAGCATATCACGAGGAAGTTAGGTTGGAAGGTATGTTTTTAAAGCTTAATAATTATAAAAAAAAAATTGAAACATTTATTAGTTGCCGTATTTATTTGTCATAGACATGATAGTTCATACGATATATTGAACAAACGCAGGTAACGTGAGGATTGGTATAAAACCGGAGTACCACAATTTTTCATTTGCTACCGAATCGTCGAATACCACATTACGGCTTTGGGGGTATCTACATATACAACGCAAATTGAGAGAGTTCCGTTGGCCTTTCAAACTCCGAACGATTCAAAACTCCGAAACCAAAGACTAAGGTTGTAGCTGGTTGTAGACTGTACAGAGATAAAAATAGACCAAGTATGAATCGAGTATCCATGGAACTCACTTAGTCAACATAACATGCAAATCATGTAATACACTAACTAAAAATAGGTATTTCTAGTACAAGTAACAAAACTTTGGTTTCTGATGGATACAATGAAAGAGTAAGCATTGTATTGACTTAGTAGCGAGGTTTCAAGATATAAGATATTTTAGGATATATAATCCCACTAATCCCATTATTAAGTAATTATTAATCCCACTAATAATATTATAAACGTGAAAGTTTGGATGGATAGATGGATGTTTGTTACTCTTTCACGCAAAAACCACTGAGCTGATTACGATGAAACTTGGTATGTAGATAGCTGGAGACCTGGATTAACGCATAGACTTTTTATCCTGATATTCCCACGGGATCAGGACTTATGCGGGTGAAATCGCGTGGCGTTGCTAGTATAATATACTAGAAAGATCTGGCGTCAACCTGAGCAGTCTTCCTATTAAAAATTATTGTCATCTTATGATGTCATCAATTGAGTGTTAAGAAGATTATAATATATTATTGGTTGGACAAACAAATTAAGTTAATGACAATGAGGTGCAAGTACATATCGCACACCTAGATCTAAAAAGGTATTAACTCAAAAAAGCACTTTTTTTTCAGGAAAGGCGAAATATTAAACTGTCCCTGTGCACTGCAGGAGTTTTCTCATAGACTTGTGATTTTTTTTTATTTATTTATTTATTTATTCTTTATTGTACACTAAAAGTAGATTACATATCAGACCAGGAAATGGTATGTACAAAGGCGAGCTTAACCCAAACCTGAGTTTTCTTCCAGCAAACCTTAGAGTGAATAGAGGATAGAAGAAAACGTTAGAGGCAGAGTCGTGTGTGCGGTAAACTAATTAGAAATAGCAATTAATGTGAAATTTTATATGCAGCTATAAGAAAGATATTGGAGGAATCTTGTCTTTTAACCAAGTTTTGGGGCTGAAAATTGAATTTTTGTAGTTATTTCCCTATTGCTTAACTTTGTTTGTAAATTTGTTTTATTATTTTCTGTTGACCCCGTGTTGGTGAATTTAGGTGATAATTTTAAATCTGTTTTATTGGCCGGTAGGTACTGAGACAGATAGAATGGCGCTGGTACAGGAACACAGTATGGTACGATACGAGAATGAGCTTAGAAGTTGCAAACGGAGTGTGACGGAGTTCAAAAAATAATTGTAACTTTATTTAGATTATACATGTGAGAACTGTGCAGTCACTTAAGTATTAAGTTAAAATATAGTTATAAGATAATTAAACTATTTACAAATTTACTGTGATTATAAGACTAATTTACATGCATGCGTCATAAAATTCCTCCGCATCGTCGCCTACTGGCAGTGTTCCCAGAAGGCTGGCAGCATTGCCACGTTGAATGGCAGTGCTAAATCTCTGTGCAAGAAAAAAGCCCGCCTTCTGGTCACTGCTTATTCCTTACTATATTATTCTATTAAGTTACTTTGGTAATTATAGAGCGCGATGACAATATCATTTTTGAACATAATACAATAGTTAGGGGCCATCCATACATTATGTCACACTTTAGGGAGAGGACGAGGACAATGAAGTGTGACAATGTGTGACAGGGGAGGTCATAAATGTAACTTTATTGTTTCTATTACTTATATTTCTACCAAAAGGATGATATTAAGTAGTAACTAGTGGTAAGGATATTGAACTTTATTATGTTTATTTCACTGTCAACCACTAACTTTCCGTCTTCATACATCACTCCATAGTGTCCACTAAAAGTTTGATGTTGTATTCATATTTAGGTATAAATAAAATATAAAGCAAATTGGGAATAGAAGCAGTTCTAAATAAAATGGTTTACCGACGTAGGGTACAAGCAATATTTTAGCAGCATACAAATTCATGTCGTTTTTTACTTGATACAAGCAAAGATCAAGATTTATGACGTATTCGCAGCTGATGCGTTTTTTTTGTTCCTCTGTGGAATGTAATTCAGAAGACGTAGTGCCTGTGTCACATAAGGTTATTTAAGGTTTCCAGTTACAGAAGAATATAGAGACATTGTCACTTTTGCAATTCATTACCATAAGCCTATAACATATTATATAAACTTACTCGGTATCCACTGGTAAAGGATCGTGAGGTATAAAGATAAAGTATTTCGGCACAAGAGTCTGAAAAGTACTAATACACAAATAAACTCTCATCTAGATGCTCAAAAAAGGCTTTGGCATGCAGTTTCATACATCGGACCAGGCGGTCTTTACTGAGCCCTTTGTCCGAAAGGGTATTTAGCCAGGCTGCAAAACTTAGCGGGTTTTAAATATTTGATGAAGTTGGAACAAGTGGTGTGAAGGTGCGTCTTGCCTAGCCCAAAATAAATCCTCAGTTTGAGCCGAAAGATGTCTTTAAGTATTTATTTGAAGAAAACAAACAACAGGTGAGTATAAGAAAAATGAGGATCCTCAAAAGCCATAAGCCTCCGTTTTGGACCTCCCAAAGCTCGTAAAAGGTATTCGTATGGACTTCGGCGAGGGACCATTCGAAGTGAAGCTCGCAGTATTACAAGTCCGCGGGGAGTCCCCGGGTGGTTTAGTGCATGATCTGATCTGATCAGACTGAGCAGATCTGAGCAGACTGATTTGATCGTTACACTATCAATCTATTACTTAAAGGGATTGATTTCCGTATTTACTATATGTATGTAATGATTTATGAGTCCTTAAAAATGTATTTAAGGATTAGTCACGTGACATTGTGTATTGCATTTTTTACCACTGCATTGTCCTGAGCACGTTCAACTGTATTTTTAAAATACATATTTTTTATTTTTTCATTGCTCAATCTCAGTGTTGTCAACGACCTTTAGTCTTACTGTTGTTTAAAAACAATTTTTAAATATTCCTTTATGTCAAAAATAAAAATAGTAACACAACATTTTATACTCAGGAACATATCATATTCAGGAAATATTTCAATTGCTTTCCGCCTATCAGCTTCGGTTTAAAAAAAATCTTATAATTGTACTTCTGTCATAGTGCGTCTCTACGGCCATCTCGCAATATCAGTAGGATTACTTATATCGGCGGCTAATCCTGGCTTACTTGCACAAAGGGCGGCGGGTCGCCCTTTTATCCAGCCTCTCATTCCAATACCTCCAACAGTTAGGGCGGCGCGGCCGTAGACTAGCGCCGTGTCACTGAATATTAAAGATGACATCTTATGTAAAACGAAAGCATTATTATTTTATACCGAGGCTTGACGCTTAACTGGGGGTACAATCATACAAAAACCTCAAAGTTTTAAGAGGTAATTAACAGACTGGCAGGTTGTACTTCCTCGAACTCGAAAGGGGAGAGCAACGGGCATAGAGGTAAATAGCAGATGGCACCTTGGAGCTTGATTTTGAGAATAGTGTAATAAAGTAGACAATGATTTACATATTATATATGAATATATAAGGTCTTTGTCAACTTGGCACCTCACTACATAAGCCTTTCGTGTACTACGGACTTAAGTTATTAGCAACTTGTGCGAACCAAACCGTTGCTAACCGACGGAACACAAATTAACATTGCGAGCTAACTTCGCGGCTGACGGCATCCCTGTCAAAACCGTCAAACCAGTTATTACAAATCACCTACCATACTAATATCAACCTATCTGTGTCAACACAAGATACTATTTTGTATGATAACCCGGAGGGAAATAGGCGGGTGAATTAATCCGACCAATTTAGATTGGTGAATGTTTGTGGCTCGTTGGATGCGATAGTATAGCACTCTCCTCTGATCAAGTTGGAATTTTGTTTGTGTACTTTACCTTAATTGTTCCTTCTCGCAACTGTGCGATATTAACTGCTAATGGAAACAAAGATTATTTTGTTGCTTTATTGTGTACTTCCCTGCAAACATACGAGCAATTGTGGCGAACACATCTTATACCTTTTAGTTTGTAGAAATAGCAATGGTATCTTAAACAGAGTTTATGAGATAGATCCCTTTATAAATAGAAATACATAGTAGAAACCTCAACCTCAAATTTTGTACCGCATGAATGTTATTATTTCAGATGATTACTCCAATGGGGGTTTAAGTTCTGTATACTACCAACAGTTATTTGCGTATATCAATTTGTGTGAGTTTCGGTTAGGAAATAAGGGAACTTATATTATAACTTATGACGAGATACGAGTTGTTACGTTATGTTGATTCTGCTCCTTTGATAAATATGTAGAATATTTGTAAACATCCCATGTTGGCAGTATTTGCGTGTGACCGTGAAGACACGTGAGCTGAGTCGTAGCCGTGTCTTCTGCATCGGTATTAGAGTATTCTCGAATGAAATTAACAACGTGGTAGGTGCTAAAGAAAATACATTGCAGGTTTCTCGACCAAGTGGCGACATAATTCCACCCTATAAAAACCAACAATTAGCTGGCGCTATTAGTGAAGCAAATTTTAAAAATATATCCTATAGATAACCGTAGTCAAATAACTCTACTGGCATAGTTCGGTGTAAATAGGGTTTTTCAGAGCACCTTTAATACCTTTTTGCAAAACAAATACAAAACAAAATGGATATTATGTATTTAAATCGGAACGAATTACACCAATCGTGGTCACGGGCTTACTGGACAAAATGTTGAACCAAAAGTATCGTACTTTATTATTATTATCCTGATTAAGTACCAAAATAGACATATAATACGTTTAAAAACAGTTATAACAAGTCACCATTGCATTCGATCGGCACGATTCTACACAATGTTGATCTTACATCGAAATCATTCGACCATCGACCGATTACCCACTTACCTTTTATGTGTGAAGAAGGTTTAGTGGCCAGAGCGTGTCACTTCAAGGATCCGAGACCACCTTACATGATCCTTTCGAGGACGTTGAATAAGTCGGTGTGTACCGACTCAGCATACCTAATACCTAATATCAATGTTTCAAACTAATTTAACTCTAATTAACGTATTTGAGAGGAGTGAGTGAATTATTGAACAGTTGCCAAGTGTGAGGAGTGTGCGGAGTCATGGAAGGGAATGGGGGGGGGGGGAGGGGTTTGGGTTACAGGAAGTGCTATAGCAATTAAGTATCAGTCGCACGTGTGCGGTTAATATTGTTACAAATTATACCACAAGTTGATTGCTGACATTATAAATACTTCAACAATATTCAATAACTTTCAACACGTAGCAACAGTATTGAATTAAACTTATGGTATATTGTGTAGGTATACATAATTACGTATAAGGTCGTGTCAATAACAGTCGTTAAGGTGCTAATAAGCTGCAAAATATCCGTAGAACGTTCGTGTTTTATTATAAAATAAAAGCTTTAAATTATAATGATGTATACACTTGGCTGTCATCCAAAAATATAGATTATTATTAAATGTATAAATACCAATAAATATGTAATTTATTTTACATACGTACTTACAGTCTACGAACCTTGCAAAAATGATTTTGGGTGGGTTAACAACTCTAACCACTATTGCTATAAACTATCAAAATCACTAAATAACAGTAACTGCCATGTTGTTCGTACCTCCATCAGCACTCAACTGATTGTTATCAACTTATAATGCAATCCTAACCTTTTATAACCCCACTATTGTCAAGCGACCAATAGCGTTGCGTTACCGGTATAACTAGTTATAATAATGTCCAGTAACTATTTTTTTATTAAATGGTGAACTGTTTTATCATCTATTATAGTTTGTCCCTATTTTTTAATAAAATAAATAAGAATTTTTGGTGTTGCGACAACAGGTATTAACTATATGTACTTAAAGGTATTTATTATTACGCTTCGAACCTAAGGAGCTGAGAAGTGACTTCCTATGGTCACAGGTTCCTGAAACTGCGGGAAACGGCTAGTACTTTATAAAGATAGTCGAGGGTAATGCCAATGCCAAGAAGTTTGAATTCTGTAAGACTAAGAAGGTAGGTACCTACTTATTTATTTATCGTCGCTTATCATTATCATAGATGTCTATTTAAGAATTATACATCAGACACGTTCTTAAAAACTAAAGGTAAAAAACATTGGCATATGTTGAAAACAAGTCATGAAATTAAACATGACAGTATAAACATAACTTTTTTCTAAGAACATTCTAATCAAGCGGGTGTCAAACATCAAACAACAAGCAGTCATTTGATTAAACCATTCACGTCATGGTGGTCACAAAAACGTTTGCATTGTGTGTTAATAAAATGTATAATAAATATGGCTTACATCACAGCCAACAGTGAGATGTTGCACTACATTCGTTTGGCCTGTACCTATGCTGTCGATAAATAATACATAATATCCAGAGTTCAATGCTATACTTACGTACATTTGGTAAAGTATTAACTGGAATGAATTACGCCATACATACCGATGCCGGCCATACCCAGGCACAACATTTCAAAGAGCAAGGAAGAACTTCCTTGCTCTTTGGAACACTTGCTTGCTTTTTTATTAAAAAGGAAGTAAATCCAGTAAGCAATATATAACAGCTTTTGGTTGATAAACTTAGAATTTGACCTTCAAATACACGGCAGATCATCCTAGAACATCATGGTATTCCTTCAAGGCCTTTATCCTGTATGAGATAATAAATCATGTCAGGTGTGTAATGATGGAATACATTACAATAATGTAGAACCACCGAGCCAATAAAGTTGGAGCCGCCTCGTTGGCAACGGACGAACTCGGCCGAAGACAATGCTTTTAGACAAATTGCCAGTTCAACAATTATGCTAAAACATTGTATTACGATGGAATCCTTAAATCGTCGCTGGCGTCATATTTTATTTATGGGTTGGAGGCACGCGAGCCGTTCATCAGTGTAAAATGAACTTTAATGCGGGGTGGTGAGGATCGAATTAGCTGTTTGTTACATTCGCGGTGGTCGTTGTAGACGGGGCGGCGCGGTGCGGGCTCGCTTGACGCACGGGGCACCGCTCCAATCGCTATGTGCAAGCACAGTATGTCGCAGGTGGCAACACGACATGAGCTATCAATTCACAGCAGGTACATTAATTATATATGTATACCCAGTTCCATTAACTTTCACCATGGCTACGCCCGCGGTAAAGTATTTTCTGTCTCTCAGGAACAATAATTTTTATGTGGTCCCCTATGTCTTTCTTTGTACTCCTGGCCACGTGTAGGCAAAAGTTTATGATGACCTGTTGAGTAGCTAGGGCGTGAAAGCGTTACATACAATTGACTTATTCGCTCTTAAGGTTAACTAAACATGCATGAGGGTGATTAAGCCATTTACGTCTGGCGAACGGAAGTAATGAAAAATAAACTTGTAAGACGCAGGTACTTAAATAAAACCTATAAGGTGGACGGTATGTAGTGAGTTGCGCACGCGTTGACGACGGCCGGGAATAGCCGCGCGCAACCCTGACACCGTCCGCCCCTCAACCGAACAACACACACATAAAACATGTTAGTAACATTATGTTATGTTCTGTTTGTGCCGATCTATGATTTTAACTCTAGCTTCAATTTAACGTTCATAAATGTCACTTAGTGTCTTAATTGAATAAATGATTTTGAATTTGAATTTGAATTTGAATATATAAATCATATACTTAGCTAGATACTTATTACACGACAAGGTAAAGTGGGTTTGTCATGCAAAATGTGTTCTAAGACATCGTAAGTTTTCTTGAGAGTGTTCTCTTTGTAATGTTGCAAGAGGTTGTAGAGACTGATAATCCCTAACCATCAGACGAGCTGAGGTTTTCTCACATTTTTTGTATAAAAAAGAGTGTAATTCCTGCTATTTCATTTTATTGAAACTATCTGAGCCAGTGATTTATTCAGTTATCCTGTAAATGGATACAATGGTATCCGTAGAGTACAAAAAAATATTCCATTAGATACCTCCGAGAAGTCTAATAACTCTGACTAAAGACCAAATGACTGATTTTTCGCTGGACTAGGGTTACCAGTGCTCCATGGGAGTAGGATATGATCGAAATACAAGTGACAGTGACGTACCGTACACAGTAACCATCTACCAGTTATCCAAAATACTTTGTATGAATTCTTATATTATTGTATTCTGGTTTGTGGCATGTCCCTAACATATAATTAATATTAGTGTGGGGGAAGATATCCCAGCATGTTTATTTGACGCAAACTACAAGTCAAACAGTGGGACTTAACGAAACCTTAAACCGAGATTAACTTGTGGCAATTTCTGGCACCATCACAATCTGGCACCGAGCAAACTGCGCCGCTCGTCACGAACATCGTACCCATTTGGAAGGAATATTTTTCTTATTATATCATCTAAACGTTAATGATTACATCATCACTACAAGTAAAAGAGCGGGACTTTGCAAATGTACTTGAAGCCCCGATGGTTCCCTAAGTATATACTTGAAGCCCCGATGGTTCCCTAAGTATATACTTGAAGCCCCGATGGTTGCCTAAGTATATAAGTATGTCCATATTTGCGTTTTTTATTTCATTAGAAGCTAATTGTTTCTGTTTACACATCCGCATATAAACTTATATTAAGTTTTTTTTAAATAAGTAAGACTCGAATGTTAAAGCTTCTCTCTCAGAGTTGGTGTAGAAATGGTCATCTGGTAATTTTTAAGATATCAGTATAACAATATTGTTTCGATTATTTTTTTTGCGTCAGATCTGGACCCGTTTAGACCCGGCAGGACCCGGTAGGATTTGTCGTCCACCGTAAGCAAGGCTGCTAAGCAACACATACCTATGCTTTTTTCCCACTAGTGAGCGACCTAAAAGCGCGAACGCATAAGTGACGCTTCTGGCGCGGCAACGCTTTACCCGGTCTCGAAGCCAGCGGGCAGACCAAGCGGCGCAGTGTTGTGTTACGAGAAATTAGTATCTTTGTCTTTGCTGTTCCATATTGGTGTTCCATTAAAAAATCATTGTAATATTTTGCTGCAACACGTCGGCGGGCATTTTGAAACTTCAGTCGTTAAAAATACAACTCAACACTACGTCAATGCAGACGCGCGGACACCGCTAGATTGGTACGCACCGTTCGTACGCCGCTCCCCGCGCCGCTGCCTTCAAGGCCAGTTCCATATAAATGTATGCATTGGAACGCGTCGCTTCCCGCGCCGCCGCCGCAGCCGCCCTGCTCCCGCTGTCTTCGTGACCGAGGCCTTAAGGCTATTAGTTTTTTTTAGCAACAAACGATAATCTGGAAAAAAACCTTAACCTTTTTGTATTGTATCCTGGAGGAGAACCTCCGGTATACAATACAACGCGTGGAATAGGGAGATAAGACCGTTCGTGAAAGAGCTATGCTTCTGCACGTATGGGCCCGCTCAACCGGAGTCATACCACGACTTCACAGAAAACAGGCAGTGAAGCAATGATTGTATTGCTTTTCGCTGAGTGAGGTTACCGGAGGCCCTAACTATTCCCTCTCCCTCTCTCCCCTCCTCGTCCTCTCTTTCCACCTTAAAGGCTGGCAACGCACTTGTGACTCTTGAGTTGCAGGTGCTCATGGGCGGTGGTAGTCATTTACAACCAGGTGACCCGTCTGCTCGTTTGACCCCTATACCATAAAAAACAAAAAAATCTTTTGGTGACCAAACAGTTACTTCATTAAAGTTTCAATTATATGTATTATAATAATATATAGTATTATTTGATGTATGTGTGTTTCCGTCGCGTGCGCATGTTGGCACGACACTTGTCGCAGTCCGGCTCTGGGCCAGTTATTACTGTTGCTTGCATCATTGGAACATGAACAAAAACACACTTTACAAAAATTGCACATTAATTTTTTGAAAATATTACCGAACTAGCTGCGCCCCGCGGTTTCACCCGCGTTAGTCTCGCGTAGGTCTTCAGCTATCTACATATTTCATAAAGAATTCTAAATGGTGGCATTGAGATCCTCGACATCTTTATTTTTCGCCGCCAATATTGCTCGTTCACCCAACCAATTATGGTTATTGAACTGATGCGCTATATCTGGGATAACACGCTGAATAAGCTCATCTTTTGAGTCTGTGATGTGACAGAAAACTGTTGGTAATGTGATGAATCTGGTTGAGTTATCCACTGCGACTTTATTATTTCCAATGTCTAACAACTGCTTCGCAAACACATTTGCAGTTTCATCTTTTTTCAAAAATTATTATGTTAGTTTTAGTCTTTACGTACTGCCACAAATATGATGATTTTAGGCATGCATATATTTTATCAGCAACAGTTGATCGGGGAATAACTGGAAGAGTCTGACGAAAATCACCTGACAACAGAATCATGGCCCCATCAAAAATTTTTTGGTTGTCACGAACATCTTTCAACTTTCTGTCCAGTGCCTCCAGGACCTCTTATGGGCTATTGTGCATTCATCCCAAACAATCAATTTGCATACTTGTAGTATCTTGGCCATTGTGCTATTTGTTGCGTTGTTGCAAATTGGTCTTTCTTTGATTTGCATGTTTAATGTTAATTTCAAGGCAGAATGTCAATGTACATAAAAATAATAACAACTGTAGTTAATCTACCAACTGTAGTTAATCTACCAACTGTAGTTAGCTAAAATTAAGTTTATTTTTGACCTCTTGAGAAAGTTAAAAAGATATAAAAATTCTAATTAGTTTTCATTTTAAATTATTCTTTCAATTTGATTTCTGAACGACGGGGGACACATCAATGGAAAAGCAGATTTTTTTTTCATTTCGAGCATTTCCATATTTATTCACCTTTTAAACCTTCTCTGGACTTCCACAAATAATGCAAGACCAAAATTAGACAAATCGGTGTAGCCGTTCTCGAGTTTTAGCGAGACTAACGAACAGCAATTCATTTTTATATATATAGATTTACTTTTTTAACATGCTTTTATTAGCTTTACTTGTAACTAACTTTGTATGTATGTAAGCTTGCCGTTCGAATGACAATATTATAATTTGGCATCCTGGAGCTAATCTGATGATGGATCCAATAGGTGGATAGTGAAATTCTCCTGTGGCTACTAGTAAACCACTCGAGTTTGGTCTCATACGGTTTCCTCTGAAGAGTCCAACAGATTAAGCTTTTAACGATGGTTTGACGACATTAAGGTATTTTCACTTTTTAATTCGGTTTGCCATTAAAGCATGTTTTTATAATAATAATAAAAAATCTTTATTGGAAACTTAGACAGTAGTACAAATAACATAAATATATACGATAATGTCTGCATTACTTAAAAACTGTGTCGCAGACATTAACGCCACCTCCAGCCTGGGGCCGTCAGAGTTCCATCATAAACAATTGACCGAAAAAGGAGTATGTAACAATTACAATATTGATAAACGAATATTATTTAAACATTAGTAATTATGTAGTAAAGTAGGAAACAAAAATCACAAAAAAACAAAATCAAAAAAAAGAAACAAAAATCAAAATGAAAATTGTGTTCGACGATTGGTTGTATGTATATTTTGTGTGTATGTGTATTCGTGTGTGTGTGTGTGCGCGCGTGTGTGTGTAAGTGAGGGGGGTGTGTGTTTTTGTGGGTGATTTGAAAAGACTGTCTAATATGGAGAATTTTGGAGGAAACTTACAAAGCCTATTCGTAGGCATGCGGCTTAACCATGATTTCAAGCTCTTCATAGTTGAGGGTGTGCAGCCACTTATTGGTAACCAATTTGCAAGACTTAACGGTAAGTGGATAGATATTGATTATTCTATTTACTCGATTATATAATACAGGGCTAAGGAAATAATATTGATGCTTTAGCATCTCAAGTCCAGCTAATTCAATATGGCATACTCTGTCTGACCTCCGTACTTGGGAAATAGATACCGCGTCAAATGGCACTTCTGTGTGTTTACGCAATATGCTACTCAGTAAGAAAGAGTGTCTCACAGTGGGGACTTCACATAGAGCATATAGATCTCTAGTTGGGAAACGAATAGGCTTGCGTGTCATAACCTTCAGCACAGCCCGCTGTGCCCAGAGGTAATGTTAGGGATTTTACTGAACCACCCCAAACAGTAACACAGTAGGTTAGGATAGAGTGAGCGAGAGCAAAGTAAACTATTTTCAGTGTTGGTAGGTCGGCAGCTGTCCTTAGATTTTTAAAGACAAATATTAATTTTCGAACTCTCGGTACCAATGAATTAATTTGCTCCTTCCAGGTCAACATACTATCCACATACACGCCAAGGTATTTAATAAAGGTTGTGCGCTTAATGTGGGCAGTAGTTTCACCAAACTTAAGTTTTTAACTGACTTGAAATATATATATATATATACAGTGGAACATAGAACCTCCTCCGTTTCGTTTCGTCCTATATATCCTCCTCCGTTCCGTCTCGTCCTATATATATATATATATTAAGTCTGTTCACCGATTACTCAAAGACGCTTATACCGATTTGGAAAATTCTACTTTTGTTTGAAAGGGTATACTTCCCAGGAGGTCCCATGGTCATTAGGTTAGGATCTGATGATGGGATCCTGGAGAAATCGAGGGAACTCTTAAAATTTTATAGGCACACTTGATGGGATTTGGGTATTTTGAAGCGCATTGAAGTCGGTAATACTTTTTTTAAAATCATTATTACCTTTACTTGCACTGCCTTACTAAGTAAAAAAAATCTTGGTAGTCAATTTTAACCTACTTCTAATTGCTGTTTAGTAACAAAACTTTATATGTATGTATGTGTAGTTATTACTATATATTATATTACTATATACTGTATATTACTATAATTTCGCATCTTGGAGCTGATCTCATGATAGAGCTAGGAGGTGGTTAGTGGAACTTTTTTTTTCTTGTTAATTTTATTCAGCCCTTATTTAATTTGCTTTGTCAGTATGGATCAAATCTTGCAACTGAACTTTATACCAGTTCGCCCCACCCGATTGATCTGAAATATACTAGGGATACTTATGTAACTTTGGTGACAATGCAATAATATGGTATTTTGGAGTTGTTCAAGAGGTATCCATAGGAACTCTCATCTACTAAGCATAGCTCCGTGTTTGGGATCGTTGGATTCGTCTTGAAGAGTTCCATAGACCTAGTTGGTGTCCAGGGTCTGATGGACGGGTTACTGAGGTGACCATAAGCACCCCTTGTCAAGTTAACATAACTTGATCGTGTTTGGTATCGTTGGGTTTTTGGCTTGGACTTCGATGGTGCCTAGGATCCTAATGGATTGATTTGTGCAACGATGCGTTGGCGGAAATGAAAAGATTAATTGTAAATAGCATAAAATAAAAATATTTATTTGAACAAGCTTATATTAAAGATATGTACTAAAACTAATAAAATAACTTTAGGTTTTGTTGAATAATTTGTTTTCAAAAACGTAGATAACATTGAATATCATCATCATCATCTTGGCGTTGAATCCCGGTTACAACCGAAACTTCCGCTTCAGTGCCCGGGATCCGCATTCCGACTTTTTCTTCATCACTTCGCACGATCTTCGGCATTCCTAATAATGAGTCCATTGGTACGCATGTCACTCCTTACGACGTCAAGCCAGCACTTTTTTGGTCTTCCCCTCCTGCCGGGGCCCGGCGGAGGCGGCATGGCCAGATATTTTTTCCCCACGTAAGTAGCCGCTTGCCGTAAAACTTGGAAATACCAGCGAAGACGACACTTCTGCAATTAATCCGTAATGTCACGGACATTTGGACGGACATTGCGGATAAATTGTTGACAATGAAGGTGAACTTTAAAAATGTATTAATAATATAAAATTAATGTCGCGATACTGAAGGTGAACGTAAGGAGACAAAGCCCTTTACAAAATAAAGGGAACTTTATTTTAGACATGAAAGCTGCCAACGCAACGTGGAGAATAAGTGTTATTCATTATAATTTATCCTTTTTTCAAATTAATTTCATTTTGTTGATAAACGAATTCTTGACACGCAGTTCCTGCTTGTGTCGCTCCAGCAACGGTCACGCTTCGCAGCCGTATAAAAGGACAGGTCTAATGATGGTTTTATAGACCTGTCCCTTCAACTTAACCGGTATTTTGGAGTCACAAATGACACCAGTCACCTCACGCCATTTGGCCCACGCGGCTGAAATGCGTGCCTTAACATCGTAATCGATGTCACCAGTCGCGTGAAATACTCATCCCAGGTATTTCACCTGATCCGCGCGCTCGACCGTGTCGCCGTCTATGCACACCAGTGTGGAATCTGTAGAGTTGCAGGCCAAGTACTTGGTCTTTGCCACGATGAGCTTCAGACCACCGTTCTCAAGCGACTCCTTCCACGCCTTCACGCATCGCACCAACCTACTCTTGTTGTACTTGTACTCTTGTCCGCATCCGCCAGCGCGATATCGTCAGCATACATGAGCAGCCATGGAATCTGCTCATGTTCATCTCTAATCCTGTTTGACAGGACGTATAAGACCATGCTGAACAGAAACGGACTGAGGACGGACCCCTGATAACATTGAAAATCATTGGAAAGTAATTGGTTGATAAGTAGTTACTTCTCGAATTGTGTATATTCTCTACAATTAGCGTATTTTACACATGTCACCTGTGGTATGATTTCACTGAAAAGGCAAATAGCACTTCGAGTGCAGTACAACAATACACTCTATCTCTTTCTCCGTTGTTCAGCATCTGAAATACCGCCACAGTATCTGATTTATTTGCAATCATGTCACATCGTTCTGGAAACGCATCCTTTGTCACACAAAATCTGTTCTCGCCACACTTACTGAGTACTTGGATGATGTAATGGGGCTACCATTCTTAAATATTGGTTATCCTTGCATCCGTGATGGAAAGTAAGCTCTGTTACTATTTTATTTCTTTTTATGTAAGTATATGTTTTATTTTGAACGGCTGATGAAGAACTAGTGATATGTGACATAATTTGTAAGTATGTACTGTGTAATGCTATTTTTGTTTGCTTTTCTTTCTTTCTATCTTATTATTTTTAGTATTTTGCTTCTCAACACTTTTAGGTAAGAATTTTTACAGAATGGACATAAGGAAATGGTTTAAGCTCTTTACTTATAAAAACATATTGTTTGAAATTATAAAATTAGAGTGTATGACTTTTGTTCTCGCGTTTATCGCATAGTACGGACGTGTTTGTATATGTGTGTGTGTGACATGGCAGACAGTTCGGCGCTGGCGTCGCTCCACGGCTCGCCTTCTGTCCTCCGCCCACTGCGCGTCGGACGTCACTCGTACAAAGGGTTTACTAATTATAGCACTTTTTCTCCACGTTGCGTTGGCAGCTTTCATGTCTTAAATAAAGTTCCCTTTAATTTGTAAAGGGCTGCGGCTTTGTCTCCTTACGTTCACCTTCAGTATCGCCTCTAATGAACTGCGGATTTAGGTCCCCGAGGCCTCTCCGTGCGGTATCTATTCTCTCCTTCTAATTTGAAGGTTGGTTAGTGTGTGGCGAGGGCGGAAAATTTGCATAAGTGAACTCGCCGCGAACCTACAACGCTCGGTGTTTTGTTTACAATGTTATATTGTACCGTAGCAACAAAGTATTTTTAACAAGGCTCAACTATTTGGAAACGGGCGGTTATAGATCGAAACAGGCAGATGTGATATTATGTTATCCATTTTTGTATTCTTTAATCATTTTACATTTGACGAAGCAAACTATTTTTCCGGTGACTCTGTGCGTGTTGATCTATAATTTTTAATTATAATAATTATTTATTAAATCGACGATTTCGAATAATTGATGGTCAATTTTATGAAATAAAGATTTATTTGAATTTTGAATTAGAATTTTACGTGTTTTAAGAATTACGCACTGAATACATATTAGTACAGTACTAGTACTTGAGGACTAGTTAGTTGACAGTTAGCATACTTTCAAGATATTTTAGTAAAAGTACCTACGTACCTAGCACCATGTCTTGGATAAGATGCAGAACCGTCTTCTACGCATTCACAAAGCAAGTCTTTTACATAGACGTAGGTAGTAGGCGGAATGTCAGTTAGGTACTAAAAAAAACAGTTTTTGGTCAGATGATTTGAAAAGTGAAAAAACATTTTTTTTTATTTCACCTTTTGTTTCTTCTTTTTCTTATAGGTTCACTTGTGTGTCTGTCCGTCTGTCATAAGCAATTTGCTCTGTATCTATTAGACCGATTGAGTTGAAATCTAGTACACATATCATTTCCTGTGACCCAAGCACAGATGTGCAACTTAAATAAATAAATGTGGATATGGAAGTCACTCTTGGGGGCTCAATTAGAAAATGAAAAAATATTTTTGCAAATAGTTTTGTTGTTGCAAAAAAAATGTTAAATAACTTTTTTACTTACTTGTAGATTACAGGAAAACCTATAAGAAGTCTATGGTCTTAAAATAACAAGGTAAATCTTTTAATATTGTGCGTACAAACTCTCCATGCTAGTTCAACTCGCATGGAGGCGGTTATTTCATACCTTCCTTTTTCAAAAATTCATACCTACACATACAAGAATGACATCACTTCACATGAGATCTACGTAAACATCATTCTATATGAAGCGTCGCCCACCTGTATGCAACAAATGTTGCCGTAATTGGTCGCCGTAGAAAATGGTAAAAAGAGCATAAATCATGATGTCATCCTGATTTATATAGGTATACATGATGCCAGATACCTGGAGCCTCGTATATCACTGAAAGGGCATAACTCTAACATGCAGTTACAAAAATATTTAAAAACAAAAAAAACTATATGTTTAAAAGTTATGACCGCTTGAATTTCCAGGTATTATCACCTCCTTTTCTCATAAAATCAGATGGAATGTGAGGTGAGGTTTAAGATTTTTAATGTCAGTCCCCTCAGGGTGTCCCTTAAATACAAGTGTCAGGGAGATTTCCTTGTCACCATGTGAAAATTGGTGACATCACTACCGTAAATACTGGATGAAGTCAGTGAGTTATCGTCATTCGCGGTTCGTTAGCGGCTCAATGTGTACCGCAAAACTTATTTATAGCGTCCACTGGAGCACCGAAGAGTTTCTCGGAAACGTCCAACTTGTCTCCTGACAGACTGCCAGATGGCAAGTTCACGGCCCTTACTGGTCGTAATATATAAATGTTGCACTCATTACACTTCTTCTGACGAAACAGTGTCGCAATGCAGAGAGATATTATTAATGGAGGGCAGCTGTCCCCCTCTGGCATCAGATTGTTTATGCATGTAGTAAGTTTTTTTTAAATTACGTTAAAGTCAAATTTCTCAAATCAAAAGTCAAATCAGAAATTTCAAATCAAAAGTCCCAAATCAAAAGTCCCATGGGCCAAAAGCTGGATGTCTAAGGAATACAGAATAAGTGAACAAATACTATTAGGATAGTGCCGTAATAGTGGTGAGTAGGCTCCTTTTGATAATTTTGGCAACGCGCCAGGGTAACCTTTGGTGTTATAGACATTGTTAATTTTTTACAATAAGGACTGGGACAGTTTCTGAATTGAATATTTTTATCTTTAATAAACTTATATTGCACTAAATTGTACAATATGTAGCCGTATCTGACAAAAGTTACAACTGTAGTTCTGTAGCTCTACGTGCAATATACAATTCTATTACACTACAAACTGATTACTTATTTATTGCAGCAACAGCAGTGCATCCCAGAGGCGTACTACCTCAACTGCTAAACAACTTGCGCCGCTCTTTAACATAGTGGGAAGTACAAGGATGAGAGAATACACCGTATAGTATATAAGAGAGGATATAATATCGTCTAAGGCGAATTGGCACGTGATTCCGGAATTCTGATACTTTTATGCACGTACATTGCCAAGTAACTGTATACTTATTAATTATCTATGCGCACGGGAGTGCGCGGGCAAGTTCTCGAGCCCAAAGCACCCCCGTGCTGTATTTACACTAACCATTTCACGCCATTTTCATACCCTCCCCCTTCATATTCCGAATTAAAATTTTTTAACTTTATAGTTTACAAAAAATTTACGTCTGAAAATCATATATTTTGGGGCAACTAACTGACAGATAATGAAAAATCGATTTCTAAGCTTCTACACCACCTAGAAACAAAAAAAATTGTACAAGGCTAGGGTATGGCAAAATGTACTTACACCTCCTGTTGCAATTTGTTGCAACCAGGATAAGATCTAGAGGGGGGAATTCTTTAACAGTCAAAAGTAGAAAACTTTATATAAGCATTGAATGATGATAGTCTGTCCTTAAGTTCACCATGACCTGGCTGCTGCACCCAGAAGTGGTTCCAGAAAAGGCAACTTTCCAACGGTCAAATGAACAGACACGAAACTTTATACACGCATTGAATTATGATAGTCTGCTCTAAAGTTCACCATGACCCTGTTGCTGTGACGGAGATTGGCTCCAGATGAGAGAACTCCTCGACGGTCAACGGTACACTCACGAAACTGTACGCATTTTATTAAGATAGTATGCTCTAAAGTTCACCATGACTCTGCTGCTGCGCCCAGGATTGCTCTCCAGATGAGGTTACTCCTCAACGGTCAACAGTATACACACGAAACTGTATATATGCATTGAAATTTAATAGTTTATTCTAAAGTTGACGCCGCAAACGGTTATGCCGTTTGCGGCGCCCAGGTTTGGCTCCAGACGATGGAACTCCTCAATGGTCAATAGTGCAAGCACGAAATTTCAGATAGGCATTTAATTACGAGTAAAATGAATTATGATGAATTATTCCGAAATGGTTGTCCTGAGTGTCAGTGTAGTAGTGGTAGTGTCCTTGATTTAAATGTTTGTAAAGACCCCACGACACAGGAATTATTCCTATTGCGGGAGTTGTCTTTTATAAGGCTGTAAGGATTATAAGAAAGGATGACAGCATTTTCTGAAGTGAGGGATGACTTGGATTGGGCGTTATTGGCATTGGTTTGTGACCTGTAATGCATAAATAAAACTCCAAAATTCAACGCGAAATTGTGTTCATTACGCATGAGTAAACATCAAGCTAAGCGCGTTAATGCGTGACCGTTCACTAAGTTTAGTGGTAGTGGCTAGTAAAATAGACCACCAAAAGTATCTGAAATCAGATCAAAAACATAAATATGAACGTGTGGGCAAGTTATTCGTCATCATTCATTCCACGAAGAACTTGCCCATATATTCACAATTTTTGTTTTTGGACTGATTATATGTATAGCTATAGGATGGAATTTTTCAAGCGAAGAAAAGTACTCTAATTACTGAAGATAGCACGTTTTAATCAAAGGAAAAATTCCTTTACTTTTAAAAACAGCATTTAAAGATTTTTTAAAATACTACCGGCAATCTCATTAAAATCCGAAAAAATAACACATGTACTTTTATGGCATCAATTGATAGGGGCAATCATAAAACGATCAAATCTCTGGAGCAAACATGGTAAATTAAATTAAAAGGAAATCGTGAAAATGTAAACATCGACAAGATGAAGCAATTTTACTCAAGGGTTAATCGGTTTGCTTATGTTAGTAATTAAAATAAATTCTGTTCGTATTCATGGAACCGGTCAAGTAAGATTATCTTTCGACCGCCTCACTCTCGCGGTTCTGGCACGGTTAGTTTACACTATCGCGTAATGAGTTACGTTATACAAAGCAGTAATCAGAATTCTAGAAAATAGCTACATAATTTATTACATTTTCGGTTATTGTTAAATTCTGAACGTGAGTCAATACATTTAACATATTTCTTATTTATTTTATTTGTTCAATTCCTACCAGCAAGGCCCAATAGTTGTCAGCAAGGTCCAATAGGTGTTGCTTGCACGTTCAACGCTTAAGCTTCAGCTAGTGGAAATAAGAGTGACGTGACGTTTCACTAGTGGAAGCGACGGTACTAACACTGGAAGTAGTTATCCACGCGTACAATAAAATGGTTCATTTATTCATCGTAGGTTCTGCAGCGCGCCATTAATCGCGAATATCCCACAGGGTGCAGCACTTACTCCATCATTTATCTCGGAGTTGTGAGCTGGAGGGGTGGGAAATTAATTTTAAACTTAATTTAGGGGTACGACTGGAGGCGTCTTATTTGCGAATGACGAATGCGTTTATATTAAAGTAGTAATGAGTTATGTTGAGTTAGTGTTTTTATGTCTACGCTATGATTTGACAGGCAGCAGCGATATTGGTAAGATTTAGGCAAGCTGACGATAATCATTCATCAACCTTTCTATATTTATTTTCAAAAATATTTTTTCTGCTCAATATCCTGCTATATTTCGGAATAGGGGAAAAACTTAAAAAAGCTTAATCTAAGCTCCTACAAAATTTGATCGAAATCGTTTGAGCCATTTCTGATATAATAATAATAATAATAGATAACACACACTTTCGATAACATATAGACGAGAATTGCTCGTTTAGAATTATTAGATATACACCTTTACTCACGTGTGTATTTCGGGGATACCCGGCTAACTAGCCGGACCCGACGAGGGCCCTTTATCAAGACGTGAAGCGTCATACCGGTTGGCAAATATATTAATCGTTTTTATCACAAATATATAGTGCATTTACCCGAGAATAATCACTCCAATATTTTTAATAGAGAATTCAAGCACTTGAACTATAATAATATGCTGACCAGAGAACTGTTAGATTTGGTGATAACGTGTACCTAAAAGTACCTACTTTGTTTGAATTATCTAAACAGTAGAAACGTTCTAGATCCGTGTACGTTCTTAGGGACTCTACTCTTATCGTTTGTTTTGTTGATTGTTAGCACGTTTAACAACTTTCATTGTTACAGCATAAAGGTTGAGGAAGGTCATTTTCGCTGAAAGACACGTCATGGCTATTACGTAACTATATATAGTTTATAGTATCTTTGTATAGTTTTTCCTCATATTTAGATAAAATTTTAGTGATCTGCCGACTGGCCTGTTTTGTAAACTTGTCAATCTTTGTAAAGCCAATAAGATAGTTATAGTCTACGATCCCGCTGCAATGTTGCTACGTTCATCGAGTATTTAATCAAAATTATTTTCTTATATACAATTATAAAAGGGTCAACATGTTTTGGCCAGGTTGCCTATTAAAATGTGGCCGCTAATATTTTAAATTAAATTAATATTAATTGACTTTTTGGAAAAAAATAATGTTTATTAAAGGGTATTAAAATAAACTGTACTCCATTTCCGAGAAATATACGTCGAGAACTTGAAAAGTGATAGTTGCCCGCCACTTCTACTCAGCCAGGAGTAAGCAGGCAATAGTTTGTTACATTTATACGTTCATGACGTATATTCATCATTTATGTATCAGATGAGAGCTAATTTTTTTTCGTACATGATAAACTATCTCTGCCCATGTAAAGGTGGCCGAAAGTAGGGATTGCAAGCTGTTAAAGATTGTTTAGATTGAAAGAGAAATTGCGTATCTCATACGTAAACAGCCACATTTTCATTCTAACCTGTTGTGTTGTTTTGGTGCTCGTCATACACAACGTTGTTTTATTTAACTTAACGTATGAATACGTTGGTTAAAGTAAAGTTTAAGTTAAAAAAATTAAGTGTTTTCTGTGTAATATAAAGAATAATGTGCTTAACTTATATTATAATTATAACATATCATTCAAAAAGTGTCGATCTCGTACTATTATTGAAAAAAACTTAAAAAGAAAACTGAATAATAAATAAATAAATAAAAATAGCCTTTATTTGCTACTACGTACTTTACATGGTAAATAGTTTAGATCTTAACCTAAACTAAAATAATTTTGGGTATCACAATCATATGTAATGTTTTATTATTATTTACTTATATATATTCTGTTATAGATGCTTATATTATACATCATTTATTAGAGTACTAGTGCATGTTGTTAGTACTTCGTAGTCCTTTCCATGTCTCTCTTTCCCGGGCCTTTCGCATTCAATCAGGTCCACATCTGTGGTTGAAAATGTCTCTCCAACTTTTATTTCGTCTTCCTTTGCTTCTTTTTCTGTCTCTCGGCACCCACTCTGTCAAACGTTTTGTTCATCTGTTGTCACTCAATCTACAGATATGTCCGGCCCATTAAAGTAGTCTCGTTCTTTGCTTTACATCTATTATTTTTGTTTTAGCTCTAACTTCGTGGTTGCATATCTTATCTGATAGTTTTATTCCGAGCATACCTTTTTCCGGATAATAATTAAATAATTCGTTCCTCGTCCTCTTTTCTCAATGACCATATTTGGCAATAATATGTCAGGCACGGCAATACTGTTACTTCGTATAGCTTTTTCTTCATATTAAAATTAATCGTCTTATTTTTCATTATTTATTTTAAAATATTTCCTCCACGCTAAAGTTATTTTTCGTTGTACTTCTTTTCCGGTGTTATTTTCAAAAGATATTAATTGTCCTAGATATACGTATTCTTTTTCATAATTTATTTTTTAATTTGTTACTTGGTTTTCATTGTGTTCAATGACAATCCCACCTTTTGGCCTTCAACGCTAGTTTTCTGCCCATGCTTACTAGTTCGTTATGACATTTGCTTTCCGCAAATGTCATAATATCGTCTGAGAAACGAAGGTGGTTTAGTAATTCTAAATCCACCTCCACTCCTTCCGTTTTCCAATGTATACATCTAAAAACAGATTGAGACAGAAACAGACTGCTGAAAATATTTTCTTTTTTCTTTTCGTTCTAATCTCACTTTTGAGTGAAATTTTGAGTAAATACTATATTTATTTAATTTTTATGTATTTCGGGTTAACGCCTTGTTGTGTTAGTGATATCCATATGATTTGTTCTGTTGTGGCTTCTATGCTGAGGATGTTATTAAATAGTACTTGAAGAGGTTTTAAAAGTGGAATAGATAACGGTTTAAGCACTTCGCTGGCAATGTTATCGCTTCCTGGGGTATTGCCGTTTTTTTAAATTTTATGGCGTGTTCGATTCCTGATTTCTGTCTGTCTGGATTGTATCTTTCCTTGTTTACCTTTTAGTTTCCCTGTCCACGTTGATACCTGATACGTTTTGCTCAGGGTCCTTGATTTACTTATGAAGTTTTCAAAGGTTTTCTGCCACACGGTTTCACATGGGCACCTGCAACTTAAGAGTCACAAATGCGTTGCTGACCTTTAAGGTGAGAGTAGGGGAAGAGGGGGGAGAGGGAAGGGTTAGGGCCTCCGGTAACGTAAAGCTTAAAATTATATCATAATTTTTTGTTAAAAAGTTTTTAGTGAAGTTGTTTGACCCTGACTCAAAATTACTTACTACATTAGTTTGGAAGTTTAGTTATTAAGATTTACTATTTACATTTTAATTTTGTGTCATTTGAGTTTTGACTACTACTAGATCTGTATACATTCATATATTTATATGTGCCTTATGTTTTAACAGAAAAAATAATCAGATGAATCAGGCAACATGTTTTAGCACTCAGGATAAGAATGTCAGGATTTCTCAAGGAGAAAAAAAAGCCTTATTATTATAAAAAGCATTTTAAAACTACCTCCTGTCATCAGTTAATAAATTATTTGTAATTCTAAAACCTGAAATACTCACCCTTCTATAAATTAACATCCGAATATCATTTCCCTGTGACTGTGAATCAAATTATCTTGGCTCAAGGATTATAAATCCAGTTTACTCAAAAATAGAACATGAAACACTTATCATTAAGTTGTTTTTTGTTTAGCTTGTACACCGTGGTCGATACGGGAGACATGCGCAGTGCATTCGTGAGTTTCGCTAGACCAGTCGTGCGACTGATAGAGGAACTAGTTGAGAGGGCTCACGAGTGCGCCCCTAGCAACGATCAGCTGTTTCCCTTTTCTACGTGCGGCCGTTTGCAACCATTGCGATCTCAATTACTAGATGGTTGACTGAGAAGGGGTATTGGGTGGAGTGGTTGTCGTCGACAGATAAGTTACACGCATTAGGGAAGCCTGTACAACCATGATAAGGTTCGGAACTACCTTAAAAAGTATAAATAATTTACAAATATTCTTCCAGACAAGTTTATAGTCAAAATCGATAATATTATTCTGCCCAAGCTAACTAACTAACTAGTATTTGATAAATTATATATAAATAAAAAAATAAAATACCCATGAACCTCATGAACAACAGAAAAGAGCTAATGACCTTCGAACGACTGAACAGATTTTCTTAAATTCACACTTAAAAGAACACTCCATCACGTCATATTTAAAACAAAAAAAAGCTAAATCAAAACCACTACACCCGTAAGGAGTTAAGAGGAGCTATGATGACACAGACAGAAAAACACATTAAATTTATAAAACTTCCCCCTTTTGCGTCGCTATTTGTAGAGAGTAACCTACACGATGATACTAAGATACGTATTTATGTAGTAAATAAAGAAACGGGTCAAGGCTGGACGAACAGAGGGAATAAGGGAATAAATGATATAGTATCAATACGTATTCGTTTTAACCATTACATATCCTGCACCTGTCTTCAATGGTAACGTTTATTCATTAAGTGTGGTCACTTTTCCTTGTTCAAGAAGTTCGGGGTTTATTAGGGCTTAAGATGGATCTCTCATATCTTTCATATAAAGCGGAACTTGTGTGCACCGCGGTACATTTCAGCCTTTGCTTGAGTTTCAATCTTTAGAACTTTAACATAATATTACTATTTAAAATTCCTGTTCTGATTGTAAATGATCATGGTCCTTCCATGTATGGTCTTGGCCGTGAAGGTGTATAATATCTACCCGTGCGAAACAGGACAGAAACAATCCCACCGTACATTATATTCGTGTAACTCTTACAGTTTTCCCACCGCACGCCAGAATAGCTCGCAGACGACAGATTTTTTTCCGACTTATATTTTGGTCAATATACACAATATCTTCATATATATCATCGTTATTCTGATATATAAGCTATATTATTGTAAAGTTTCATTAAAATCCATTTAGTAGTTTTTGCATGAAAGAGTAACAAACATCCATACATCCATACATCCACACATCCATACATCCTCACAAACTTTCACGTTTGTAATATTAGTAGGATAATAACTGTAATAACCTGAGACGGCCGTGTGGGACACGGCCGTCTGATTCCAAAGTAGGCAGAGCCTGTACTGTTATTATTGTCTGTACTGGTAAACAGACTGCTTATAAACATACTTATATATATATGTCTTTAAATATATATATATATACATATCATAGATAAATTACATCCAGACACAGAACAAATGATCGTGCTCATCACACAATTATTTGTCCTGGGTGGGAATCGAACCCTCGACCTCAGGCTTTTGTACTACCTAATAACTTATACATTTTTTATTTTATTTTTTGAAAGACAACCCGCAAACATTCTTCACAAACATTTAAACAACGGACACAAAGAACACCCAGGTTTGGGCAACTATTGGGGGATCACACAAATTTTTGTCCCGTGTGGGATTTGAGCCCACAACACTCGGCGCGTCGTACGTTATAGCGAGATGAGCACTTAAACTATTGTGCCATCCGTGCAGTCAACGCACAAAGTTGGAATTGAACCCGCGATCTCTGACCATGCAGTCACCGTATAACCGCACAATATCGGTCGTCTAACTTATAAAAAGCAATCAGGACTTAGATTTTTTGAAGGTTACAAGATTGAGTCGAGCGAGGAATACAAAGCCTCCATTGTTCACTTAAAGATAATAAAGGCCTATAATTTAAAGTTCCCTAAAATAGGGAGTGGACCAGCTGGTGCGGGCAGCGGAACCCGCGGGCTCCGTTGTCGTGAAGGCGGCATCGATCCGCGCCGACCTTGGCAATGACGGAGGACGCCTATTTATAACTACGTTCGTACTGTTGCAGGCGGTGCCCTGCCACCCCACAACCCCTCCATACCTACCTTACCCCATTCCACCCCAAGGGGTGCCATCCACCTCGCGATGATTATGAGAGCTTACAGAATATCACATGAGCTTTGATGGAAATTAGTTTTTTGTTGTTCCGTTAAATGGGTTAGTGTTGTCATTGTGAGATTATTGTTTCCAACTGGATAGTCAATAAAACTGTAGAAGATCTGTATGTATGTATAAACTGATTTTCTTTTTCTTTAGTAGCTATGACAAACCTTAGTGGTAGCAATAAAAAAAAAGGGAAACGGTTTTTTACCGTCTCTTAGACGGAGCTGTATTGTTATCAGGAGGTAGTTTGGAATGAACTTCTGGTTGACTACTAGAAGGTGTGCATAAACATAATTTATCTAGTTGTTTCACAAATAGTAAACGATAAAGTTATTGTTTTAATTTCTTATAATCATTTCATACATTTTTCTAATAATAATGACAGACAGATCTGATTAGATACAGGTGTACCCAGTTTACCTAGGTAAGATACAAGAAAACCTATAATTAGAGAAGATGGCAACTACAGAAGATGAAGCTACAGAAGGCGGTATACTGTTAGTAAGTAATTATAACTAGTGCAGCAACCCACTTACACTTTTCAGGGCTCTATCTATATTCCTCAATCTTACCAATTGAAAGACTTCCTGTATAAATACTACGAGTTTTGGAATTATTTACAATCAGATTTCTAAAGTTATTCATATTCTAAGTATTTCGAGAATAAATTAGAGTTCCCCTACTTTATGTCGTCTTTTGAGCCTTCTTGTTGCCCTGGCCAAGCATGTTACTAGTGATTGATCTGTTCTAAATGCTTTCAAGATATTCGGACAGCGATCTTACATTTGTTTCTCGTAAGATGATCATCTAGTTTCAATGTAAATATTTTAACGTTGACAGATCGTGAATAACTCATTTCGATTAGAGATTGTGCCAAGAAAACTTTATTCAACCTAACCTGATTTGTGAATGAAATCTGTGACCCAACAAGACAAAGATAGAATGAATAAACCTAAATTATATAACAACGCATGTACAGTTCTATAAGGAGTTGAGTGCTAAGGGGCTCATGCTCGTGCTCCGCTAGCGGCGAACTTTCATAGCTACCGCCAGTACCTAAATCCTGTAAAATATGAAATGAAACGAGCATAGAGCCCACTAGTTGTTGTTGGGCGGAGAACGATCGATGCCACCTGCGGGGCCCCGCGGTGGGGGAGGCGGAGGGACGCAACCCTCATCCCGCCCACCAATACTTCCCGCCTTCCACCCTGAAGCGAATTCTGTGAATGCAAGCGAAGAGATTTATTTTTAATTTTTGCTACGTGATGTGAATACAGAGTGGTGATATTTAGGGAGTGCCCCGTCTCAGTTGCTGCTTTTAAAAGGAGACTGGGATTCCTCAGTCCGGAGCAGTTTGTCTTTACAAGTAGGTATCTACTTACTTATTCCGCTGCGAGTTATCTATTCAAGGAATGGCTTCACTTCAGTTCGGAGCATTTCAAATACCTTTCAACTTTCAACTTGTGGGGACTCAAACACCTAAACGGCACTCAATTAACAAGACACTCTTAAGTGTCGTCTTCGCACTGCCACTTTTAAGTGTATTATAGCAAGGAAACAACCTCTATTGACATCTTCTTAATAAGTAGTCGTCCATCTTGTGTTACTTTAAACGTTATAGAGAATGTAATCTGCATTAATTTTGTTTTGTTCATGGACGACTTTACAGTGTAATTTTACTTTCTTATTTTAATTTTCTTTTGTAGTCAAAGTCATTTTTAGAGTTCCGTTCCTCAAAGGAAAAAACCCTTATTGGAAAACTTTTTTGTCCGTCTGTTTGTCTGAATTTGTTCGTATATCTGTCTGTTTGTCTGCATTTGTTCGTATATCTGTCTGTGTGTCCGTTAAGACCCTTTTCATCAGGTACCCGTGGAGGTATCAAGTTATTATTAACATCAAATACTTATGTAAGCGGTACCTTGAAGTTGTAAAATAATCAAACTTTTAATTCAATGCAATCCAAAGATACGGCCTTAAGCCTTAGATTTTAACAAATTTGAACATTTTGCAAGCAAATCAAAACCTAGGGTACTTGCCATTCACTTAGAATCGTGACATTTGATTAGAAGGTCTGACAGCACAAGTAAAGGAAAAACTCGAAAGTCTTTAGTTTGTTATTATATCGCATAAAAAAGAAATCTTATTACAAACTCAATAGTAGCACTAATGGTACACACAGACTAGATTTTACGGGCTTTCCGGAGAGCAGCGGGGACGGGGCAATCGGCACAAACCCGTTCGGCCGATAGGCAAGCTCGGTTGTCGATGTAGGTGTTTAAACTGCATCACATCCTTAAAAAGATCGCCACTCAATAATCTCTTCCCTGAAAAAACGAAGCAGAGTCCCTAGAAACTAAATATGACTAAGAAAGCCTTGGTAAATTATGTATAAATTAAACTACAGTTTGTAAAACAATTTTGGTCATAGCTATCACACAGCTTTATTTGTACGATTGAAGGCCGACATTAGCGGTAAACCTTATCAATAGTAAATATAGTAATCATTATTATCTTAGTATAAATTATTAACTTTTAATAATACTATAAAATTTTGTAGCAGCAACTTAATAATATGTTATTTATTCTAGCCTACACTGTACCACTTCTTGGAAAAAGGCCTCTCCCAAAATCCTTCCATGCAATAATATATTAATACCTAATTAAAATGTCAGTCAGAGTAACAAGAATAAAAATAATATCATCTTAGAGATCTTTGAACTCACTCACGAGTACTGGTGTCAAGTAACATATTCACAAACAATTCCCTTCCCTAGAGTCTTCCGTAGAGGAGAATCATCTGCAATATCTGCATAATACATAGTTGCGTATCACTTTAAATACACTTAGACAAGCGAGCAACGAACGCAAAGGGTCATCAATTTGGAATAGGATTGCCTCACCCTATGCTTTTGTTGGCACTGACAGACATCGCAGTAATGTAAGCATATGCGTAGTTGAAATCGAAAAAAAAGCAATGTTACTTCTGTCCAATCGGCAGAAGTTTAAAATAGAGCAGTGGGTACTCAGGCACTTCAGTGAAAACCTAATAGAGTAGGTACGTACAATACACACAACGCATTTCATCGTCAATCAACCCAAGATAAACAAAGCTTTCTTACCTATTCCAAAATTGACTATACTTAAATATTTTCTAACGTAATTTCTAACTTAATCTCAAAACAAGTCTTTTTTACCACAGGAATAACTATCCAACGAATCGTCATTAATCAAATTCCTTGTTCAGTTCAGCTTTGGAGTCGGTCTGCGCCTGCTCCCATTCTTCTTCGACTCTGAGAAGGACATCGAGGACCTGCCGCTTGACAGTGGATTGCAACTTTCTGGGGAGGCGCTTGGTGCTTTGACAGACGCTGGCGAAAAACAGCTCGAGTGAGGAGTGGTCTGTGGCGTGGTAGTTTGTGTCCCATATGTCTGGCTCGGGGCGCTCTTCCTCTACCTCTGAAGTCTCTGTATCATCCAGCTTCAAGTCTTCTTTTATCAGTCTGTCACTGTAAAAAATAGACCTTCATTAAATATTGTGTATGGAATATTAAAGAGAGGTTTAGTAAAAGGACATCCAATGGCGGACTGGGGCAGATAATTAATATTCATACACATGGATGCCACATTTCTTCAATCTATGTGCTCTTCAATCGTAAAGGTTCTTGCTACTTTTAGCATTATTGTCCTTAGCTAGGAAAGCAGCAAATAGTCAAAACCATGTGGTATAAGAACCATCATTACGAGCGTTTAGCATTAGTTATACTACGTAATTAGGTATATCACTATCATTGTCATGATCACCGTGCCAGCAATAATACGTAGTGTCAACAGACTCAAGAATCGAACATGCCCTTTTACATTGCGTCTTTTACTCTTTATGCTTGTAAGTCACCATGTTAGCACAAGTATAGTATGAAATAGGACTGTACCATATGAGGAATGTGACGCCGCCTTTGCAACGACAGCTGACGACACAACAGTTTGAACAAAAATCCCGCTCCATACTAGTTGCCTTATTTGGAGCTTGCAAGAGCCGTTATGTTTACATACAAGATGGTATCATCGTACAAGATACCAACCTGACATGGACCGGAAGTGTCATATAGCTTTTTTTATATTTTTCCATGGAGTACGGTGGATACCATTTTTGAGCCCAAAGACATCAAAGATGTTGTATTTTGTGCAGAGACAAGAAAGTCTGACCAGTTTGATTGCACGGGGGCGCAATGGTTAAAGTGGTCGCTTCGCCATTACGCCGCGCCGAGTGTTGTGGGTTCGGTGCCCACACGGGACAATGTGTGATCCTCAAACAGATATCCCGAGTCTGTTTTTTTTTGTGTTTTAGAGAAATTCACAATAACAGGATACGATCTTAAATCTCTTGTTAAAGAAAACCATTAAGTAGTTATACAATTATTAAATCATTCACTCACCGTCTTATAGTCATATAGGGCAGCAAGAAGGCCATGCGACTCTGAAAGCGCCATTTCTTGCACGGCAGCCCACTCTTGGTGGTGGAGCCTTTTTTGCTACGTTTTAGGGCTTGCCGCATTGAGTCGCGCAGGATTTTCCACTCACGCTTTAGCACCTCACCTGGCAACATTAATAATATTTACATAGTTCGAGAAATAATAGTGTGATAGATGTTGTGTTGTCGGGTAACATTAGCCGTAGCCTGAGTTTTGCAAACCGTTAGGGTTATTGTAAGGTAAATAAAGGAGATGCATCTCCTGTGCCTACACTCTTACTGTAAGCACAAATTACAGAGCAAGTGCTTATTTAATAAGGGCTGGCCGCATGCGTAACATGCGTGCATGTCGGAATGTAGATATCGACCTTTTTACCACCAATGTTACTAAAATTAAAAGGATCATGTGTTTTTTGATGTACAGAGCTAGAAATACTCATTACATCAAATATTCTATTAAGTTATTTTAAATTTTTTAACATTACTTATGTTAGTTAATTTGTAAGTTTTTTAGATGTCAAGTTATTTAGTTGTATATGAAAACTTATAATTGGCCATTACTAGCTATTATTAATTTGGTAAATGTAGATTAGTGCGCTCCCCATGGAGGAACATTCCAAAAACAAACTTCATTGACAAATAAAAAGACAATAAATAAGTTATACACAACTATTTTTCTTAGAATCTTATTCTAGAAGTTAAGGTGTCCGAATCAGGGCGACCGTCTTTACACTATCTACCTAGTTTACTCCCTAACTTGCCTTGACAGCAGGAATATTACTCAGGGTAACTGGGGATGGGGAGTTGGGGAGCGCATTCGTCGTTCGGCCAGCATCGATAGCTGCCGTGTGTGGTATCTACCTATAAATGGACGTCACGAATCTAATTTGTAAGCCACAGTTTGTAGATTTCGTCAATAAATTTAGGAAACCCTCGGGCACAGTACTTCTTTTAAGGTACCCAACGTGGTTGTCTGTACCCCTTACATACACGTCATGTAAAGTTTCTTGATTATATTATCCACGTGAAGAAGAATGATCTTTTCAAGAACTGAGGCATTTTTTGATTGCATTTTATTACCTTTAAATTATGTATATTTTTGTCTTCAGATATCCAAAGCCTACGATAGTCGCTTTGATAATGTACATATATAAATAAATAGCTGCCCATACTTTATTACAAGGCAAAATATTTATTATATTAAAGGATTCATATAAAATTGTGGCTCTAAGTTATTGGGCCTGTTGTTGTTTGTAATTGTTTAACCTAACATCAGCTGTTATATATTAAAAACAAATATATACATAAACACACAACGACAATAAATAGCAGTGTGGTCATTATACATTATAATCATCGTTTAATTGAAGTAAGGAATAACGCGACGATTTATTGTTTATATTCCTACTCTTATCATTTGTTTGATATTCAACCTTGAATATATACGATTAACGTTCATATTCCGTAACACCAAAGTATGAACATGTAGATGTAGTGACATAAACACATTCCAGATCTGCTAAACACACTGCTAAGCTATACTATATTGTTGGTTGTGTTTGATACGTACTGTTAGCTCCGAGTCGCTCGGAGATCTCTAACCAACATCGGTCTCTCACGTCGATGTCACGATGATTCTCATTGCGGGTATCGTACAAAACTGGGTGCTTCTTCACTTCGTCGATCAACCTTTCGCGATAGTTCCTCGTATTCATGTCGATATTGTATAAAACACACGTGCGTCCGAACGGTGAACACGGCCTTTCGAAGCGACGTCGAAGCTACACTGAGAGAGAGAAAGCGATACGCAACGTTGCCGCTCCGCATCGCTCATAGCTCGGTGTGCGCCCTGGCTAACGTCGAATGAATACAGTGACACACATTTTGTGCATTGTGCGGACAAGGACAATGACTGGCCTGTTGGTCTAGTGGTTAGTGACACTGAATGCTGAGCCAGAGTGGGTTCGATTCCCACCCAGGACAAATTATAGTGTGATCAGTATAATCATTTGTTCTGTGTTTGAGTGTAATTTATCTATAATGTAGGTATTTAGAAAAATATATGTATGTTTATCAGCAGTCTGGTTACCTTAGTACAGGCTCTGCCTAGTTTGGAATCAGACGGCCGTGTGTGAGATGGGTGAAGTTATTATTATTATAATCCAGAATTTCCAATTGGTTGATAAAAGCTTTTGCATTTAAAATCTGTAGCGGTGTTTGTGTTGGAATGAAAATCTAAGATATATCTAGATTCTTACTAATCCACAAGCTTCATTGAAATACTTTTGATAATCATATCATTTTTGGAATAAGGACCACTGACTTTTTGAAACAATACGGCAGTTGCTTACTTTTAAAGCAAATTATAAAAACATTTAACCAAAAAATAAACCGATGAAGAATTTTTTTTTGATTGAAAAGCAAAAATAAACTTGTTAGCCTAACTAAACTCCTACACTAATTTAAATACCTAAATAATTTTGACTTGGCTCCAAATATAAAAATAAGCAAATACATTTTTATTGTGGGAGAGCCATGCTTCGGCACGTATGGGCCGGTTCGACCGGAGTAATACCACGGCCTCACAGAAAACCGGCAGTTACGCAATTTCATAGTTTATGTAAATAAGCAATACTTAAGACTTAAGGTTTATTTTTGCTTTTTAGTTCTTTTCGTCGGTTTAATTTTTTGTTAAAAAGATTTTTATTTTATGGTTTTTTTTTCATCATCAGCTCAGCTACATGATGTGATGATTTCTAAACGCAAATACCTGATAAAGTAATGAAAAGTAAGCAGAAACACTATTCGTTCCTACTCAAGTTTTTGGTCAAGGTTTCTCTCAATTTTATCAGGATCCCATCATCACATCCTGACTTCCTTGACATGGGACCACCCTTGAGGTAATAAAAAAAAAAGAATAATCAAAATCAGTTCATAAATAACGGAGTGATGGCTGAACACACATAAAAAAAAAATATTATACGGTCGAATTGAGAACCTCCTTTTTTTTCGCCGGTTAAAAAACAAAAAAAGCACGCTTTAATAATAAAATGAACATAAAAAAAAATGATAATAACTGTATTGTTATCGGTCTTTGGTAGGTGAATATTTTAATATTTTTAACTTGGTGATGAAAGTGATGATATACAATAATAAAAGTGTAAATAAAAACGTATTGAAAGTCAGAATACTTAAAATACTAAACGAATGGTCCGCCTACACAGTTGACAGTCCTACCTACGCCGGAGAACATGTAGCCTAGGACGAGACCTGTAGAAGCTGGCCGTGAGGAATGGATATATCAAATTTTGTTTTACTATAAAATTTAAATTTCACATATTTATTTAAACGTATTGCTTCGACTGAGCGATTATTTTTATCAACATATTACCAACGTAATAATTACGTACAAACTCACGCACACTAACATCATTATATATTATGTTATGAAGTGGCGCTGCACGCTGCGGCTGCGGTATTCCAACTCCGACTCCGAGCAGTACGGCCACGGCTACGACAGTGAACGGGCCTCACGCCATCGTGTCATACCCCTCCCCCGCGCCGCGTCGTACCCCGTCCCTGACTCGTCTTACTATACGCGTACTATTTAGAGCTGCTCGAAATATTTGACATCAGTACTTAATAAACGTAAACCATATTAAGCGATGATGGAAGAGCAGGATCAGATTGAAAAGCTCATTAAGAAAAGAGCCTACGCTCGCTGTGGTGTCTACACTTGTCATATAACTTCTACGTCACACCCGCAATACAGTTTCTACAATCTTCCTAAAGATTCAGAAAGGTAAAAGGTTTATTTCTTTTTTATGAAAATATACGTGGGTAACACATTACTCGTATTCTTGTTAACCCCTCCAGCTAAGCTAAATGTTTAATTAGAAGTTGGTGGTGGTGGTAGTGCACTGGATGGGCGTCGAACCTGCAACCCTTTTTGATCGCAAGTCCGACGCCCTAGCCATTAGGCTACCACGCCGCCCGCCGCTCATATTGCACTTTTGTATTTATAGTATTGTTAAAAGTTAAAAAATTTATGACTGTTTGCGGGTTTCGTGGGTACATTCAAAACATATTTACGATATTAATAAATAAAATAGCTTTTTGTATTGCTATTGTGAACAGAAAACAAGTATAGGCAACTAGAGAAGACAAACTTCTAATTTTGACAATAAACCTAAAGAAAGGTTTTTAAATAATAATATTCGGCCTCAATAATAATTACAAATACACAAGTAACAGCCTGGCTGCTGTGCTCCTGCCCATTCACGCAACCGTACTCGGCAAACAGCGCGACGCCGCGCCGGACGCCGCGTGAGGAGCATGTAGTTAACGAGTGACAGTAGTGATACAGCAATGAATTCCTAAGCTCTTATATGTAACATATTATTACGAGCAGAAATTATCGCATCTTCTTGATTTTTATTATTTTAATGTACCCAATAATGTCAAAATACAGGTCGTATCATTGTAATATGACATAATCTCAATAGGTATTAATTATTATAATTATGGCTATGGCCAGTTAAGTATATAATATATTATTATGGAATGAAAGTGTTATTGTATTTATGGTAATTTCCTATGAAATTATTGGGGTTTTAGGTAGCGTGTATCTTGCCACTATTTCTGTTTCTAAATAAGCAACACTAGAAATATAAGAACAGAATATAATTTTTTTTTAAATTTAATAATATTTATTCAGTTATACTAGTGGGAAAAAGGTGCAGTTTTATTTACCTGCATGTTTAACAAACATTTTGGAAACCAACTTTGGACCTTTCCTTCTTTTTCAAGTCTTTGAAATATGTAAAATAGGCATAATATATTAAATAATAACTAATAAATTACCGCTTATAAGCAGTAATTTAATTCAATGAAAATAAGTCACACAGTACAAATGCGCAGTATTGCTTGCCTTTACTTGCTTCTATCTTAAACAGGTGATTCTAATCCTAACTGTACCTATTTATAAAAAGTATTTGTTACAGGCAAGCATTATGGCTGCAGAGGATACAACGGATTATCGAAACTGACACCCCCAGACTTTATGTATGTGAAAGACACTTTGAAAAGAGGTATATTAACTATAACAGCTCGCGTAAACGGCTAAGGAAAGCTGCCGTACCAACGCGATTTCTACCTAACGAAACTTCTCCCCCGAACTTTGGTAACGGACTCTCTCCAGACTCTGGGGATGTGACTGACAGTGATGAGGCGTTCATTCCTGATGATACTTCCCCAACGGACAATTTGGATACCTGGTCAGTGCCTGTCAAGGTAGAGCCTGTCGAGCAGATCGACGCTAATGCTGCAACTACTAGTTCAGACATTAATGAGACTCTTTTGAAGCGAAACCTAAATGATATATTTGAGTATGAGGAAACAACCAAGATAGTTAAAATAAAAGAAGAAAACGACTGTCTTACCGTTTTCGTAGACGAGGATAACGAAGATCACGATCACGAAGAAAGTTTCATTGCTAATGAATCTGAAGATGCTACAGCACTTGACAATTTTAAAGAAGTAAAAAAGTGCCAGAAAACAAAATATAGCAACCAATTTAAGATGTTTGCCCTGGATTTATATTTTAAAAGTCCAAATGCTTACAGACTTCTTCGGGCTACTTTTAGCTTACCGCGGATTTCTACAATATATAGATTATGCATTCCGAAGACAAGCGAATTGAGTCAAGATGTCTTCAGGGCTCTGGGTATTAAAGTTGACGGTATGACGTCAGCACAGAAACAATCTGTTGTATGCATCGGCACCATGAATTTATCGCCAACTATTGAATATGATACGGTAAATGACAAGATTTTCGGTTTTCATGAATGCAATGGAGTCCAGAAGTTGAAACCGGCAAGGCATGTTTTATTAGTAATAGTCAGAGGACTCTTTCACAGTTGGAAACAGGCGGTAGCCTTTTCATTTTTAAGCAATTTTGAAAACTATAAGGCCATAAACTTTTTTGTCGACGAAATCATTAGGAAACTGCTTGAGATAGGCCTCAATATACGTACACTTATATCTGATCTTGAGTCAGATTTGCTAACTGCAGCCAAAGAGAGAGCATTGTCTGCCAAAGATCCATTTTTCTTTGTGGGCGCAAAAAAAATATATTTTATGTATGATACTCTTCATTTGATGAGAAACATTCGAGATAACTTCTTGACTAATAACTTAACGTTTAATAACAGTTTGTTAGCCAAGTGGCGTCACATAGTGAACTGCTACGAATACGACAGCAAAAATAATTTGTTGAGACTGGCGCCTCAGTTATCAGATGATCACATCAATCCCAAAGCGACGGGTTCAAAGGATAACTTGAAATATACTGCTGAGCTGTTCAGCAGGACAACGGCCACTGCTATATCTACTTGCATCGACTTAAAGGTGCTTGAACCTGCAGCGAAAGACACGGTGCAGTGGATACTTACAATGAGTAAACTGAAGGACACGCTCAACTTCAGTACCGAGTATCCCCCAGAGGATAAGAACGCCGTATTCTCTGGTGAAACAACCCAGGTTGACTTTTTAGTAGAAATGTTGTCCCTATTCTATAACATACGTTTGTCCCATGATGAGCTTAAAAGCGGGCGTGTTTCAGAAATTAACAAGAATAAAGATCTTACAGTATTCAAAGAAGGTTTTAGAATGACAATTAACTCTCTTCTCTTGCTATACGGAGCCTTAAATACCGAGAATTGCTGGTTACCAATTGTAGGGTTAAGTCATGATTGCCTCAATAATTTTTTTGACAATGTTCGTCAGAGACATGGCCCCCAACCGACCGCGCAGCAAATGGTGATGTGTATAACTAAATTTCCTATATTTAATGTTTTTCAATATTTTTCTAAAAGAAAAGTCGCAGGTGAAATGGAGATCTTCCTGGCACGAGCTAGGCAAATGCCTGCTATTAATATGTATGACGAAGAGCTTACCGAATCATACGAAGACAAATGTGCTCAAATAAGTTCAGAGTTTCCCAGCATAGCATTACCAGAGGAGAACAAAATTGAACACTTGGCTTTATATCTGCTGTATAAAGGGTATCAGATGCATTGTAACTGCGAAGCCATGAAAAATTATGTATGTAGCAAAGATATCATAGAAAACAGCAGATTGCAGCTTCCGGGTTATACAATTTGCGGGAATAAGATAAACGTGGTTTCCCGACAGTTCGTTCATTTTCTTGAAGTGTTAGAACTTAAGTTTAAAGGGTATTTTATAGGAAATCCTTTACCCAAGAACATTGCAGGACTACAAAGCTTCACTAGAAACGTAACGTTTAAAATGCCTTGTGAGTGCTTCCCCATAGATTTTATTAAACAGTTATATTTCAGGTTTAGATTATATTGCGTTCTGAAGTATAACAATGTGTTATTTAGTCATGATAACTGTCAGCCTGTGTTTATTATTTATGATTTGTGAGCTGACTTGTTTCATGATAAAATATTTTACTACAATAAGTGTTTTTTTTGTAATTGTTTCTAGGCTACATTTTGTAGTAACTGTATCAAAGAAATGTGCGGCCTCAGAAAAAAAAGATTTAAATATATATGTTTTTAATGTGTATTATGTGTATTATGTTAGTAAATTCTTGAAAACATGGACTCCTTAATTTGACTTACATTCAGGCATACCTATACTCGCATGTTGGCCTACACACAGAGGCGTATTTAAAACTCCCATTTTGGCATATGCAATATGGTCCCACTCGCTTAATAGGGGGTAAATCCATTGCCGTTGTCCGGTCAATGTGGGTATTAAAGATGAGAAAATTGAAATTTTGTATATTGACTTTAAATCTTAAAAATGCACTGTAGACTGCAATAAGCTTGCTCCATAGCGTAGCATCAAAATATTGACAGTGAACATACAAATGCAAATACACGTAATCAGTCAAAAGTAACTGAAAAAAAAAACAGTTAGAAATAGTTTTGGCTGAACTGGTTTGTCAAAAGTCATACTACTTTTGACCAACCTGTTCAGCCAAAACTGACCATCAGTACTTAATAGTGGTTTTGACTGCAAAGTAGATCCGCCAAAATGGTACCGCAATCCGGTACCATTTTGGCGAATAAATTTAATGCATTATTTTATCAGTCACCTTCACCTAATGCAATTTACTATGATAAAAGATATAACACAGTAGCTGGTGGAAAAGTATTTTTTATCGTATTTTATTATTTACTATATTTACAATTCGGCATAATACGTATTGAGGAACGTGTCAAAGTGCATGGGGGCAGTGTTTGTTACTATTAAATAAATAAACAACCGTTTCTCTTTCAATGCAATAAAGATACGTTAACTTTTGAGGATCAATTAATAAAACATATTATTAATAAATTTTAACTTTAGTATATTTTTTCTCTCAAATTTGCAATGTCCCTAAAAGGCTACTAAGTTGAGACAAATTGTTAAAATAAGACCGTTTATGTACACTTGGTTGGCAAATAAAGATTGATTTGATTTGATTCAAGTACTAGGCGATATCGAAGTTCCGTAGTAAGACCAGATTGTCAATACTAAATACCTTATCTTATCTTGTCGGACTTTTTAGGGCTTCAACTACCCATAACGAATGCTGTGGCATTCGTCGGTTTCGACTGCCATACAAACATCTGTGAATGTTTATATGGTAGTCGGAACCGACGGTTAAAGGCGCTCTCCGAGGCATGGAGGAGTCTCAATTTGTTAAGAATGGTCTTCCATCCTAAGGCTGACCTTGCCTATTATTACTTAGCCTTGTAATGTGCTCACCTACTCGGTTACCACTTAGCCACGAGCCCCTCGGCTAACTTCCATATCTCTTCACCATATTTTGCTCACGTCCGCTGTTAAGGCTCCGTCTAATATGTATTTTCATTTCTCACATTGTCCATCGTAGTCAAACCACTCATCCATCTCAACATTCGCATTTCTTTTCTTTCTTTGCTCCTGTTCTTCCGTGTGTAGTGCAGTATTTGAATGCAAAGAGTTAGGTATATCCAATTCAGGAAGGCATTGCGGCGGCATTATAGAAGATATATAAGTAAAAAACTAATCCATCAATCGTTTGGCGCTGTCCACACCGCCACGGTAATAATGAGTCCAATCATGAGATTGATAGATCAATCAGGCGGTCGGGAGTGGTCCTTTGTTTCTGATCACTGCAGTTGATTTATTCGGACAGATGGCGGGTTTGGCAGGCGCGGCTTACCCGTGTGAGATATTATCTTGGAAATGGCGGGTAACGAATGAGCGATAATTAATGCTCATTGATAAATGGCGACATCCGCCTTAGTCGTACATATTGTTATCGTCCAAATATTGTTTCTTTTCATTCACGTTTGATTTGATGTTTTTTCTATGACGTCTATATATTTTTCTTTGATATTGCATAGTTAAATGCATCTAGTAGGTTGTTATTGTTGTACGTACCTTCGCCTAATAGACTCTTTTACTTTATTCTAAGATCTGAGTACTTTATAGACAAAATGCATAAGAAATAAGTTCAGTTAAGTTTAAATAACGATCTTTGCACTAAAAGTATTGGAGCAGCGGTTCATTCCAACAAGTACCTAACATTAGCACTATTATGTATTGTGTGATATTAGTAACAGTTCTCTAGCGGTAAACAACTGTTTCTTGGAAGTATAAACTGAATGCACAAACAAGAACATTATGGCTGCTATAATACTAGCAACACATTTTTGTTTTGAAGTGTAACTCTTACTCCCACGATTAGACATTATTATACCGTACATTATAGCTAACGCTCGCTTCTGTTGGTGGTTCCTACTGTGATTCTCATCACATCATTTTTTAAGTGCTTTACGCATTTCCTACAAGGAGGTTTCCGTCGGGGTCGTCCAGTTGGTGATCTTCTCGTATACTTGACTCACCGGTGGGAACAGGTGATCGAGACCAAGGGTAAGGCGTTGTCAGTCAGTTTGGACATAGCGAAGGCCTTTGATCGGGTCTGGCACAAAGCGTTTCTCTCGAAGCTTCCTTCCTATGGTCTTCCCGAGAAATTAAGCAACGGAATCACCAGTTTTCTCGCAGACAGAAGCTTCAAGGTCGGTGTCGACGGTGCATGCTCCGACTTCAAGTCTGTGAATGCTGGTGTCCCACAAGGCTGTGTGCTATCACCAGTGGTCGGCGTAGGTAGTGCCATTTAGGATGAATGACCTCAAATGTTATATCAACATGGATATACCCCGAGATTCCTGCATTTTAAAATTTGAGTCAATTCGAGCTTGAGTTCACTTAGTAATAGACTTCTTCCCTCTGAACTTAACTCTAAGAAATTCGTTTTTTTAATTATATGTACAATATACCCTTATACTGAAGCGGTTTTAATGCTCATCTTTGTTAACTGTTTTAAACTGTACACCGTGTACGTAAATTAATATAATAAAAAGAGTGTTGAGGGTTTAGCGGTTTAGAGCGATTTAGATTTATGTAGGGGTTAGCGATATACCAATAAATCAAAATATTTATCAACATTTATTTCACAAAAAGTACAATTTGTCAACAAATAAATTATCTTAAATTTAACACAAATTAATTTATTTTACAAAATCACTACTGATTATAAAACAGAGACCCCCGCTGCGTTTGTCTGTCTGTTCGCGATAAACAAAAAACTACTGAACGGATTTTCATGCGGTTTTTACTAATAGACAGAGTGATTCATGAGGAAGGTTCAGGTGTATAATTTGTACCCATGCGAAACCGGGGCGGGTTGCTAGTATAATACAAAAGCTACTAGATAGGCTGTACTACGTTTATTTTATGAGAATATAATTACTATTTAAGCAGGTAAATTTAATCTATCTCTTTTTCAGAACCACATATTTAATCATTTTTTGAATTAAAATAAATAACTTAATTTTTTCAATATTTTCTAACTTCAACGAATTTCTTTTTACATTCAGAATGAATCCACTAATAAATAGAAAAGGAACGTTTGACGTCTACTAAAGTCAGCTTATCGGGTCCCGGTGTCATAAAAACCCCATTTTTGTTGCATACAATCTTTATTTAAATAATCGAAAGATTTTATTATTTTAAATGCAAGAGTAGAACTGCCGATTTGATGTATTTATTAATTTTTTTTAAGTTATATAATGATTCTATTTTATTGACATATTATTAGGTGTATTTGAAACGAATAAATAATAATATGAGTAACAAGGTGGAGAATTGAGGAGTGCGAACTGAACGAAGCGTACGCATATTTACCTAATTAGTACAATATATAAATAAACAATGGCACAAAATTGCTAAAGCGCCCCGCTTCGCAAATCGGTACGTTGAATTTTGTGTACCTATAGATTTTTTAATCCCTGCCGACTATGTATTTTGAAATGACAAGAAAGGGCGTAGGCATGTTTGATATATACCTTAAGGTTTTAATCCCTTTCCGACGATGTTTATGAACGAATACAAACTGCGTCGGCATGTTTTACTTAAATGTATTTTATGTGTGTAATTTTCCAGAATTACAACTGATAAATTGTTTGTTGTTATGGTGACACTGGTGCTATTTAACGCAACAAGGTTTTTAGCTTTTTAATCTGAATATTTAAAAATCCCTTGTGATGTGTAATGTACTGATGTTAGTTCACGCTAATCTCCGAAACTACTCAACAGATTTAATGAAATTTTGTAAATTGCTATTGCTTAGGTACCCCAACTAGAGAGATGACTTTTTATCCCGGTCAGGGATTTTTTTTTGCAAAATACAACGCCAGTGGAACCGCGGGAATAAGCTAGTATTAGTTTAGATTTACGCGAGTATGATCCGTTGTAAACAATATTTAGTATAAGAAATGTTAAAATCGCGAAACATTAAAAACGGTGTTTGTTTACGAGTAATTAAAAGTCGTAACGCTATTCGGTTAGTTTTTATGAAACTGGTATTCTCTTAATAAAAACTAGGCGTATATAACTAAAAAAGTAGACACTTTTAGGGTGAGGATTTCTGAATTATATATCGGTAATATTTGATCGAAGTTGAATCTTTAGAAGCCCGGGATTTTGAGATGAGAGGGTATGTCCACGTTATGCCACGATGGACGAATCCCACCAAATGGCACTACCTACGCCGACCACTGGCTATCACCCACGCTGTTTCTTCTGCATATCAATGATATGCTGCAAATAAGCAGCATTCATTGCTATGCCGACGAAAGCACGAGTGTTGTTGTGTACCGGCCGCGCTAACATTTCTCGGGAAAACGTCACTGAGATTCGATCCAAACTTGTGTCTGAAATCGAAGTCTCCTTACAAGGAGTTTCCGATTGGGATCGACTTAATCTAGTCCAATTTAACCCAACGAAGACACAATGTTTGTGCGTTCACCACCAAGAAGATACCGTTTGTCGTCTTGCTTTGAGAGCACTTCCCTGACTGCCACAGCCAGCATTGGAATCGTTGGTGTCGATATATCGAGCGAAGTCCAGTTCCGCGGTCACTTGGAGGGTAAGGCCAAATTAGCCTCGTAAAAGCTTGGTGTGCTGAACAGATCGAGACAGTATCTCTCCCCGGCCCATCGCCTACAACTTTATAAGGCGCAGGTTCGGCCGCATATGGAATACTGTTCTCATATCTATGCAGGAGCACCCCAGTACCAGCTTCTCTCCCTTGACCGCATTCAACGGAGATCGATTGCCAGGATATTTCAGATCGGCTTGACTCCTTGGCGTTGCGTAGAGATGTAGTTTCACTCAGCATTCTCTATCGCATGTATCATGGGGAATTGTTCGGACTTATACCGGCCGCAGCGTTTCGCTATCGTTCAACGCGACAATACTTTCATCCCCATCACCTGGATAATTGGCAATCTACCACTGTGCGGTTCTCCAGAAATTTTTTGCCTCGCACAACCAATCTCGGAAACAAATTGTCGCCTGCGGTATTTCCGGACCGATACGACCTTCAAACCTTCAACAAAAGAGCGTACCCCTATCTCAAAGGCCGGCAACGAACTTGTGACTCTTGAGTTGCAGGTGTCCTTGGGCGAAGTCACTCAGCCGTCTGCTCGTTTGCCCACTATAATATATAAGAAGGAGGGTTGTGAGCAGTAGTAGCACGAGTAGCTACGGTGGAGCAAATTGTCCAAGCGAGCGAAGCGTGTTAGATGTGACCGATTTGACCGATTTGGCTTTCGTCGTTGTGTTCATGGACTTTTCAAAATCATTTAAATTACTAAATGTGGTTTCTTTGGATTGAGGATCTGGTCTCTCCAAAAATGTAGTAATTTAACTGCAACTCCTGACCGGTTTTGACCGTATTTGGTATTTGGCAAAGAGAAAACGTTTTAGAAGAAAAAAATTACATCGGCGGTTTAACAGCCGTCACTTCATTACCTGCCCTACAGCATATGACGGCAGAGTCTGGAGCAAGAGAAAACCGAGTAGGTATATTGTACTTCTATAATCAATGAAGAATTTTCCTTAGAAGACAGTTATTTAATTGTATGATTGGGTTCCGTATTTTATATTTAAAAAATCTTGGTATATATAGAACATAATGCACAAAAATCTGCTAGCAACAAGCAATACTTTGACATGCTCTTTGCGTCGCACAAGGCATTTTTTGGGATCGTTTGGTAGCAATTGTGCCAATATTCGGTAAATCAATCACAGCGCTTACAAGATTGAATCGTTGAGAGAATACATTTCAACCAAAAGACAATCTTGAAAAATGTGTTGCCTGTAAAAAAATGACTGTCCCATTGATGAATAGAACTGAAAATTGTAAAATACGATGACGTTTGTGGAATGCGTTGCCAGTCCAATAACAATTTTTAAGAAAATGGTTTATGAATATTATTTATCATATAAGTTTAATCATTGTCTTATTAAAGTATGTTGTGTATAAATTAAAATATGTATATATGTATGTATGTTGTATGATAGGCTTAAATATATATTATATGTTTATGTATGTTTTGTATTAGAATGCATAAGTAGACTAAATATACAGGATATCTTTATATTTTCATATTGATTTAGTTATAGTAATTATATATTTAGTTATGGTAATTATAGTCTTTCATAAAAAAATTGAAATGCACCTCCTCTACAACTTTTTTTTTTTTTTATAAAGAATACTAGCAACGTGGGTCACACATTACTATTATTCTTGTTAACCCCTCCAGCTAAGCTAAAATGCTTGTGTTAGGAGGGTGTTCACGTCGATAGTGCACTGGGTGGGGTTCGAACCCGCAACCACTTGATCGCAAGTCCGACGCCTTAGCCATTACGCTACCGCCGCTTCATTGTCTCTCCGAAACACATTGATCCATCCTAAGGTTGCCTGGAAGAGATTGCATTTTGCAATAAGGCCGCCTTTTGTACATCAATTGTATGACAAATGTATGTATGATACTTCTACTGTAAGACTTGTTGTACAAATAAAGTGTTACTATCTATCTATATTTTCAAAGTCCAGAAAATATGTCAGTAAACAATTAAATATTATGTATTGGACAAATTTAATTTCCTAATGGTTATTTTATTGGTCAATGCTTCGCCATTTGTCAAGGCTTTCAGAGTAAAAATATTTTAAGGCAATTTTATATGCCTTGTCCTGGATAAATACAAAACTTTTCCTAAATCTCCACATTAACGCGTCGTAGGTAAGTAGGTACATAAAGAAATACAGACGTTTACCAAAACTTCGTTTATGACTTATAAATATGTTCAGATAGATGCCTGACAACAAAAATGTACTAGCATCCGATACTAACACCACTTGAGATCTTTTTAGTGCCAATGTGTTTATTGCGATGTGTTAATATAACTTGGGGCATCCATACCGTACTTTACAATTACATCAACTGCGCGTCTAGGTACCTACGTCACTGTATGTTGATGTTGACTCACAAATCTTTTTTGGTACCTATATAAATGTTTAGGAGCGGCTGATTCCATGACATTGTCGGAGGGCACGCCGAACGGCTAGTGGTCACCTTGCGAAGTTATAGGGCTGCCATCATTACTGTAACTGGGCTAGCAGAGTTTTCGATTGCATGCAATTGGCGGATCGGCAAAATGCTCTTAAAGTAAATGTTTGCTGGTAAATTCATCCCTAAGGTATATCATAAAAATAGATTCATCAATTACACTTTTAGCGATAATCTACACTGTTCAGACGCGAGAAAACGTGGCGTTGCCCAAGTGATGAATTAAAATACCTGAAGTTAGTGACGTTCCTTGCAATAAGTCTGCATAGCTTCTTGAGAATACTTAGAGATACCGTGCACAAGAAACAATACGGTTTTTCATACCTATAAAGTTGTTACCTTATATGTGCACAACAGACAATTGAAATACTATAGTGTCAAACAAACAAACAAACTCTTCAGCTTTATAGATTAGTATAGATTGGAATGTCTAATATCATGTAATATACCCTTATATTCACCCGTATATGTAAATAACGTTTACCTAAGTTACATAATTAATAGCTAAAAACAAATTAAAATATATATATATATATATATATATTTTAATTTGTTTATATAGATATATATTTTTTTACATTGTAGGGGGCAAACGAGCAGACGGATCACCTGATGGTAAGTGACCACCGTCGCCCGTAGACACTTGCAACTCAAGAGTCACTAGCACGTTGCCGGCCTTTGAGATGGGAGATGGGAGTACGCTCTATTCTTGAAGGTTTGTAGGTCGTATCGGTCCGGAAATACTGCAGGCGACAATTTGTTCCAGAGATTGGTCGTGCGAGGCAGAACCGCACAGTGGTGAATTGCCAATTATCCAGGTAATGGGGATGAAAGTTTTTTCGCGTTGAACGATGGCGAAACGCTGCGGCCGCTATAAGTCCGAACAATTCCTCAGAGCACTCCCCACGATACAGGCGATAGAGAATGCAGAGTGAAACTACATTTACGCAACGCCAAGGGGTCAAGCCGATCTGAAACTTCCTGGCGATTGACGTTCGAGTTGAATGCGGCCAAGAGGGAGAAGCTGGTACTGGGGTGCTCCTGCATAGATATGAGAACAGTATTCCATATGCGGCCGAACTTGCGCCGTATAAATTTGTAGGCGGTGGGCCGGGGTGAAAGACTCTCTCGATCTGTACAGCACACCAAGCTTCTTCGAGGCTAATTTGGCCTTACCCTCCAAGTGACCATGAAACTAGACTTCGCTCGATATATCGCTGGTTGCGCTGTAGAATGATTTAAAATTCTATTTTTATAAAATGGTTCAAATTAGGAGTGGACTGTTTGAGAGAAAGAAAGGAAAGTACACTTACTTGGTTGATTATTCATTGTTGGATTCCTAGTGAAAAGTTGTTGCTTTTCTTGCGGGAGCACGCGTGAGATCCAACACAGTCACGTCAGACACTCGACTGCATCCGTCGCATCGTTGCGTTTTTGTGCACAAAGCGTTAGGTAGGAGGGGACAGGGAATAGAATATACCCACATACATATATATTATAACACTTTTATAACGGCGTAACCAGACGCCAAGGATTCCGATGCTGGCTGTGGCAGTTATTGAAGTGCTTTCAAGGTGAGGTGATACGTTTTGTCGTAACAAACGGTATCTTTTTGTCGGTGAACACGCAAACCTGTGTTTTCGTTGGGTTAAAATAGACTAGATTAAGTCGACCCCAATCAGAAACTCCTTCTAAGGAGGCTTCGATTTCAGACACAAGTTTGGATCGACTCTCATAGACGTTTTCCCGAGAAATGTTAGCGTGGCCGGTATACAAGGCATCACTCGTGCTATCATCGGCATAGCAATGAATAAAAACAGCGTGGGTGATAGCACACAGCCTTGTGGAACACCAGCATTCACAGACTTGAAGTCGGAGCATGCACCGTCGACACCGACCTTGATGTTTCTGTCTGCGAGAAAAGCGGCTGATCCAGTTGCACAATTTCTCGGGAAGCCCATAGGAAGGAAGCTTCGCTTCGAGAGAAGCGCTATGTGCCAGACTGACTGACAACGCCTCCCTCTTGGTTTCGATCGCCTGTGCCCACCGGTGAGTCAGGTATACGAGAAGATCACCAGCTGAACAACCCTGATGGAAACCGTATTGTCGGTCATTGAGTAGCTGGTGGTCTTCTAACTACCGAAGGAGCTGGCGGTTGATAATGGATTCTATTATCTTGGAGAACAAGGTGGTTATGGCTATAGGTCTATAGGGTCCGAAGTGTTACCTTTTTTAGGGATCGGGTGCACTAAAGCTGTCTTCCATGAGTTCGGGACGACGCGACGCCTAGGGAGTAGGAGAGTCGATAAAGGCGCGTTAAAACCGGTGCCAACTCTGGAATCCAAAGTCGAGTTGGACGCAAAGAGTTTCCTCAAAAGGTCGGCTTTCTCCTTAGCGTCGTGGGCCAATAATTTATTTTTTACCGTTAACATATTTCATAAATACTCTCCTGTTATTTGCCCAGAAAATTGGTCTTATTCAGTAAGTTCAGTTATTGGTCTCGCTTCGATCAGTTCCAGTGTACGTACCAAACATGTTCGGCTCTCACAACCCTGAAATGAGTGATCTATTTCTATGTAACCTATCACACCGACAACATCACTGACAATGTTATAGGTATACAAACATATAATTACAGGCTCTCTTCTCTTTTTCTAAATGGTTTAAAAAACGGATTAAGTTCGCAGTTGGCGCATCGAGATATTATATACAGTGATAATAACTCAGTGAGTTGGCGACGTATAATGTTGAAAGTGTAAAAACACATTAGAAGAATACTAGGTATTTTTGTACAAAAGTAGGATTTTAAGTCGTACTTAAAATATGTATTGACATAATATGTATATATGGGACTTAAATACGTCGCTGTATGTTATATGACATTGTGTGGATAAAATAATTTCCTGTATTAGATACACCAACGAGAAATAACACAGATTACATAGACACACTGACAAATTGTAAATAAACCTGTACTAAACGAATTCTATATCAATGTCATAAATAAAAGTAAATCTGTCTATCTCCTACGTTTTCACGCCTTAACCGCTGGACTAATTTTGATGAGTTCAGAGATAGAGGGGACCTTGAAGAAGGACATGGACTTCCTTTTGTCACTAGAATAAAACATGATGATGGTGAAAAAGGGGATGGAAGTTTGTATGGCTGAGCTTCTAGGCAGAGGAATTTGAGGGCACCAATGCTTGTAAATAAAACTCCTAATGAGCGAAACCTTCTTTCCTTAATGCAAATTATATATGAAGAAAATATATTTTGCAAATGTCACGATATTCTATATGAATATTTAATGCAATAAAAAAATTACGCGTCCATACGCCGCACCTATGATATACCATGTCGATTATGTCGTGTAAGTAATGTGTCTGACAACATAGATAACTTCCTTGTTAATCAATGGGCTGAGCATCTGCTCTGTTTTTCGGTATATAGCAAACGGAGCCTTTACGGTTACAGCTCCAGTTACATAAATTAAGAATTTACGTAAAGAACTACAAGAAAACGCTACCAGGTGGTTTAAATTTACTTTGATGAACACAACACTAGCTTATTTCAACAGCAACCTATACTATTATAGGTATGTATAATGTGGTACTGGCGCCGCCTGCTAAGGATTCCTTAGATAGCTTACCGAACAAACTCGTCGGTCCTCAAAGAACTCAAAATAGAAAACATCCAACGTCTGTACTCTATTTGTCTACAACGTGTTGTGAGTTATTACGGCCATATCGGACGAAGAGAGTCCAACAGTTTACATAAACTGGTCGGACGGGGATGGTCGAAGGCAAAAGATACAGAGGTCGAAGCCCGAAGAGAAGGTCGGACTCGAACCTCGACTCGGTCTCCGAACAGCTGGAGTTATCCGTCAGCGCTGTCCTCCATCGAGTGTCGGACCGGATCAGTTGGAGGTAGACCATTGATCGTCTGAGAAGGGCTCACAATCCTCAGCAAGGGGGGAACGGTTAAGAAGAAGAAAGTACTAATAATAAAGCTGAAGCTGAAGAGTTTGACATTTGTTGAATGCACTAATCTCTGGAACTGTCAGCCGGATTTTAAACATTATTTTTAGGTTCGAGGGCTCTGACGTCCCGGCAATAGCCAGTTTGAGATACATGTACGTGACCCTAACCTCCTCGAGCTATTGTTTATACTCCCCAATCCATCCGTAACAGTATCCTATATATTCCTTCCATTGCCTTCCCTTCAAAACTACATTTCCCTTTTAATAGACTCCCAATTTTTCCATCTTCAATTCATAAATTGCTCGGTTGACGGCAATAGGTTTAACCCTATTACGTTAGTGGCACCAAACTATAGTCGCAAAATGTGGGTTTAATACACCTTCGGGGATTTAGCCGTGCCTATATTTATTGTACGTTTATCATAGTCCAATTCTTGAAGAAGGTGATAGGCTATTTAAAATCACTACTCTTGGGAGTACAGCAGTGTTTTAAATTGTGTAAGGAAGTGCTGAATCTTGTCGGTTGGTCTGCATCAAGTCAAAGAAATTGTTTTCAGTACTACTCTGTAATCATACCGAGTAAAATATAATGAGTTATATTTCACTCGGTATGATTACATTGCAGTTACAGTGCAGTGGCAGTAACTGTTACTGCCACTAATTAAAAAACACCCTTATTTTAAGACTGAAAAATATTTGCGCCTGGACTGAGACATACGAAAAGCTTTATTGTTAAACTAGCAGAGCCCCGCGGTTTAACCCCAGTAAATCCCGATCCCGTGGGAATATCGGGATAAAAAGTAGCCTATGTGTCAATCCAGGTCTAAAGCTATCTGCATACCTAGTTTCATCGCAATCGGTTTAGTAGTTTTGGCGTGAAAGAGTAACGAACATACACACACACACACTCACAAACTTTCGCTTTTATAATATTAGTGTCATTTAATAGTACGTATAAAAATATATTGCCATATTAAGTAAGTACTTGTACTTATTTCAATCAAATTCACTAATCGCAAGCTTACTGCTTACAAAAGCATCACACCGATCGTTCGTCATTGCGGCATTCGCGACTGGTTGTGAACCGAGTGTATAACGAACTTGAGACGCGTAGTTGTCTCGCTTTCTGATCGTTCGTATGAAGATAGAATACTGTATAGATAACATAGATACCGTGACACAGACACACTTATTTGTGCAAGATCGGATCGAATTTGCAACACTTGAAATCGCTACGTTTAGTGGAGTGACGACTTCATTTTTTTCTTTATTTGTTTCAACTTTATGCACACAAGAGTCCTTTTTATACCATCGAACAACTTGGTACTTAGTTAAAAAATGTAACTTGTTATTCCCATTTTTTGTGTTCTGTGATCAAAAAGGGAGTGAAATGTAGCGTGACTTTCCAGTAATGTAGATAATTATATGAATTAAATATTTTGAATTAGTTAAAAATGTCTGTTTTTTAGGGTTCCGTACCTCGAAAGGAAAAAACTGAACCCTTATAGGATCACTTTGTTGTCCGTCCGTCCGTCCGTCTGTCTGTCTGTCTGTCAAGACCCTTTTTCTCAAGAACGCGTGTAGGTATCAAGCTGGAATTTATATCAAATACTCAAGTCTACTGTCCCTTGGAGCTGTGACAACAATTAAACTTCTAAGCAAACGCAATCAAAAGATACAGCCGTTTATGCCGCAAATTTTCGACACTCGCAAGGGAATTAAAACCTACAGGGTACTTCTCGTGAACTCAGAATCTTGAAATTGTGTATAAATAATTGATCTGTGGACTATGTCGGTAGGTACCTTACTCTTGGATCCATCACCAGACCATCGTTACCGAGCCCAGTCCGCTAGAATCGTCCAAACGTATCATATGAGCCATCGAAGAGTTCCACTATCCACCTTCTAACCTCTTCATCAGACCAGCTTCAAGATGCCAATGTATACTATTGTCACCCAAGCTACCTATACCTACCTACATATACAATTTCATTTCAATACGACAAGTAGAAGTAGGTTCAAATTGACTTCCAAAATTGTTTACGTAGGAATTTGGTAAGTTTAGTTAGTTACAAGTGAAACTAAAGTGCGTTAAAAACAAATTGGCGTACGTACGTAAGTACCTACTTTCAATACGTATTATTACATTACTTCCTACCTTCTTCTATGGATGTTAATGATCTTGGATACGTAACGTACTTTATGTAGGTACATACTCTTGAAATGAAAACAAGTCGTAATTACTCAACCAATTAGCAGATTATCTCAAAACAATCTCTCGTCAGAAGATAAAGTAAACCAAAAAGTTTAAAACCGACTTTATAGACTCGTAATCACATGTGCGGCGCATTTCGCGACCACTGAACCCGTGACCTGAAAAAACACTCCAGCGCATCCCGATCTGTGGCGTCGTCTCTTTCGCACGCGCGTGGTAAACACATCTGCCGTCTCATTTGCAAATAAAATGCTGGGTTAAAATGGTGTACGGACGATTAATGTTGAAGCTCGCCTCATGAAATAATATTTGTTTGTCGACGGAGTACTTAATTGTGTAGAAAACTGTTTATTGTTCGGTTACCGTAGTCCATGTGCCCTTTCTATTTATACAGTATAATCGTAAAGTGTGGTGATACGATCATTCAGTAAACAAAAAAAAATATTTAAAAAATCTTAAAACTGTTTTTTTTTCTTTTTTTAAAAAGGCAACTCTCGCATTAGGAAATACTCCTGTGTCGCAGGGAACTTTACAAACATACAAACAACAGACACAAAGAACACCGAGACTCGGGTGGGAATCGAACCCACGAACCTATGGCATAGCAGTTAGGGTCACTAACCACTATGCCAACAGGCCAGTCTAAGTTTTAGTCAGTTTTAGTTTTATACTTAAAACGTTCTCATAAATAGGTAAGTGTTATGATGACATTCGTAAAGGTTGTAATTGATGGTCTTGCCAATTCTAAATTACATTGTAGAACTGTATCTATAACTAAAAGCAATGGGAAACGTGTTTTACTCAATAGGTAAATATTGATCTTGTTTCAAGGATGTGTGTGGTGAAGGTGATAATGTCTGCATTAGTTCATAGATAAGTCTGTTGAGTGCGCTCACGTCGTGTGTGTAAGTTTAGGCACAGATACTGGTACTATTATGTATTCTGTGGCACAGATAAGATAATAGTTACTTCGTAAGTTAGCGTGTGTGTTCATTTCCTCCTTTCGTTATTAGTAGGCATATTATAGCAGTATCATTATTATAGGCAACTCGTAAGACAGACTCTTGCTCGTGTTTTTTTTATTTCTGTCTCATTATTTCCATGGTATTTCTTATTTTTAATGTCATCATTTATTTATTTGTTCAGTCCTACTGATCACCCTGATTAAAGATAGGACGGGGGACGTAAGTAAATTCTTAAATTTGTAATTCAGTGTAGCACGGATGACATGCATTAGTTTTCGTCCCATGGCACGTTTTGGCAATGTTTAGGTCAGGTTTTGGTCAACAAACAGTCCCGAAAAAAGGTTAAACGTAAGAAGGGTCCAGTTAACAACTCGCTAGGGTTGTGACTGGCGAAAAGGGTGCAAACAGCTAAAGCGTCACCTCGAGGCTATGCGTAAAGGGGACTAAGGTAGGTACACAGTGGTGAAAGAAGCCCTTGGAGAAAGACGTGGGGGAAAAGTTTAAAGCAGAGTTTCAGTTTAATTTACAACTTTCTTTTAACACGCTTTTATTAGCTTTGTGTGCATGTATGTATGTAACAGAATCTTTGAACGTGATTGTCATCCCCTTCAAAAAGTCGGATTAATTTGAAACTTTGCACACTTATCAAGGACCGACGACAATGCAATAATTTCAATAGTTTGTTCCATTATCCTGATCAGGATCCTCAGGATTAGCGATTTTTTATATCCGAAGACACGGTAGTGTATTACGCCGACAAGATTAGTGTGATTAACAAAAAAAATATATGTCATCAAAAACAAAACTTTTAAAAAATCGCCACTCAATTCTTCTACCTTAAAAAGTTGTGAGAAAATTTGAAATATACTGTGTTTATACAATGCCTGCTTGGTTACTGAAAATTCAGGCTTCTAGTTTTATCCACAACCAAGTTATAGGGGGTCGAAAATGGCCTGAACTGCTTCGAGAAAATGATGGTACGGCCGTGCCGCTTTTTTGCTGGACTTAACGGGGGCACTGCCGTGCCCCCAGATATAGGTACATCAATATGTTTACGTTAATATTAATATGTATGCGTTTACAGGACATTCCAACATTCGCATTTCACAATCAGCGATCTTGAAGGCACCTTTGAAACTTATTCCGGATTAAAAATAGATTCCTAAGTTTTAAAGAGCTTCTATGTTTGGATATTTCAATATTTTCCACACTTTATTTTCAAGTATTTGCTTTAGTATTTAGTTTTTCTGTAAGGTGGTTATACTTATGTTTACGGTAAACCTAGACTTTATAAGGCTTAGTACGAGGTTGATTACATAAAAACCTTTAAGTGTAACTTTCCTATAAAAATATCCACAAAAAGATGAAATAAATTCTCTTGACAATAGACGTAGTCAGAAACGTGATATATCGACAGTGTGTCAGCAAAAAAAACAGTTTTTGTGAGTGTAAAAAAAATGTTTAGGACCCTACTAATAACACCACTCAAATAGAAACTCAATCGCGGTGCAATAAGGCTTAGGTTTAATTATCAATATATTTTAACTCTAGGGATTAGTAAAACTATTGCTACACAAAATTAAGCTTTGTTCCGTTGAGTTAGGGTCACGATTGACTTGCGGTACAAATAGAGCATGGCTTCATAATAATATTACCTGTGGAATATTCTTTAAATAGTTTTAGGGTAATCCTGCAAGTGCCAACCTGCCCCAAACTCCCTTAAATGGCAAAATATAAAAGAAAAATCGGACAAATGCGAGCAGGTGATTATTTTTTTATAGCTTAATGTATAATAGGCTTGCAGTTCTGTGATGTGTGTGTGTGCATGGGATGGGGAACGCCCGGAACCGTTGATTTGGTATTGTGTGGGCACACACTGGAGCGGAGTGAATAGTCAGATTAGGATCTACTGTGTTGTGTGGGGTTCCTATAAACCCAATTTCATGCAGGTCCGGTGGTGAAAGGGAAGCGAAGCGATCAGCTGATCAGCTTTGTTGTCGCATATTTCTGTTTTAAAGGTTACAAGCTTTATGTTTGTAACTAAAACATGGCAGTAGGTACCTACCTAGTTAGTAGTTTAGTACAATAAAATTGTTAGTAGACACGTTTCTTAAGCAATTGTATGAACTTACTAACTTGTCAGTAAGAAGTTTAATTTATGTTCTTGTTAATCCGTGTTAGTAAGTTCTGATGAGTGGGTTTACTTTGGTAGTGTACTAGACGGGGTCCAACCCGCTATATCTTAATTTGTTTTAATAAGAATACTAGCAACGTGGGTCACAAATTACTAGTATTCTTCTTAACCCCTTCAGCTAAACTAAATGCTTGTGGTCGGAGTGGGTTCACGACGGTAGAGTATTGGGTGGGGTTCGAACCCGCAAGCACATGACCGCAAGTCCGACACGTTGTTGTCAGTAGGTAGGTATTACTGTTAAATTACTAATTGGTGGTGTAACAATTTATTCAGCATAAACTTCAACTACGAATATATTAAATTTGCCAAATATGCAGAATACTAAACAAGTATTCAGCTCAGGTACAATACAACCATATCTCTATTGAATACTATTTACGTAGTTATTCAATATATACAACAACGAATGTTATTGTCTTCTGTTGAAAACAATCGACCACTACCTACTGGCAAAACAATCGACCACTACCTACTGGCAAAACAATCGACCACTACCTACTGGCAAAACAATCGACCACTACCTACTGGCAAAACAATCGACCACTACCTACTGGCAAAACAATCGACCACTACCTACTGGCAAAACAATCGACCACTACCTACTGGCAAAACAATCGACCACTACCTACTGGCAAAACAATCGACCACTACCTACTGGCAAAACAATCGACCACTACCTACTGGCAAAACCTTTTTACTTTTTTTTAAAGATATCTCTCGCATTAGGAACATTACTGTGTCCCGGGGGACAGAAGACCTAACTTACCATATTAACAGGCCAGATTCGATTTCCATCCAGGATAAATAATTTTGTGATGAACACGATCATTCGCTCTGTGTCTGGTTATAATTTCTCTATAATATGTATGTATTTAGTATATTATGTAGTAATATGTATGTATATTCTGGTTTCTGGTTTAAAAAGACAACTCCTGCATTACGTGGGAGAGCCATGCTTCGGCACGTATGGGCCGGCTCGACTCCGCTCGATACCTCGGCCTCACAGAAAACCGGTAGTGAAACAATGATTGCATTGCTTTTCGCCGCGTGAGTGAGGTTACCGGAGGCCCTAACCCTTCCCTCTCCCCTATTCCCGTCCTTCCCTTCTCCCCCTCTCCTCCCTTCTAATCCCCCTCTCCCGTCGTCCCGCTCTTCCCCACTTGTGACTCTTGAGTTACAGGTGCCCATGGGCGGCGGTAGTCATTTACCATCAGGTGACCCGTCTGCTCGTTTGCCCCCTATACCATAAAAAAAAACAGTATAACGCACAAAAAATAGAATGATCTGTTGTACTTCTTAAATGGGTGTCCATGTGCACAACTGTTACAAGCATGCAAGAAACGTAGCATACCTATTATACTGACTACTAGTTCATCGCGGTGCAACGGTCCCTTCTGTGCTAACCTAGATCACAGATAATGTAATACTATACTAGTACCTAGATCCAGGCTAGGTAATGCACCTCAGTAAAAACACATCGACTGGTGGTACCACTAACAGTTACACTACTCACTCCGGTTAGTAGGTCGTCTGCAAGCGCTAGCTCTTGCCTTCTAAACCTTCATTAACTATCCTTTTCGTGTAAAAGACTTGCAAAGTGAGTATACGAGTACAATCGCTACTGATATCTCTAAACAGGTGTTTAGTAACAAAATGTTAAAGTTAAAATGTTTTTTGTGTAAAAGTACGTACGATACGTTATTGTGAATTACACAGATCACAGTCCACCCGTGACCACGAAAAGAATCGGCCGAAGGTCGGATTTGGATCGCTGGTCGACCGTTAGAATATATACATACCTAATTATGCATAATGTAGTAGGCATCATGTTAAGAGATTTTCCGTTTTAAAGTCAATTGAAGAGTAGCAGTGTTGTAAACAGCGTACGTAGCACGTATTTTCCGACTGATAAGCATCTGTACGAAACTCGAACGAAGGTTTATCGTCTCCCATAGTCTCCCTTTATACTAACCGATACCAACCAATATGTAAGTAGGGTCTCCAACATAACAGATGATATTACACTAATACTTATTAATACACTAAGACTTAAGCTTGACCAATATCTAAGCAACATCTGTAAATATAACATTGACTAAAGGTCACACATACGAGTACAAAGGGTTGCTAACCATACTTTATGTTAAAGTTAGGAAAATTCAACGAAATTTTACCGTCCGTAAGCAAAACGAATCGTTGCTTGTTTATTGGAACGCGGCATTAGTAAATAATGGAATTCAAAACAAACTGCTAGATTTTTACGAAAACTCAAATGAATCTGCTGATGGCATGTTTGAAGCTATTTAGGAGTCTATAGATTTTTACACCCTGTCATTCAATCTAGTCTCCGGACTAAGTACAAACAACTGCAATGCTAATTTGGGATTCACCGCTCTTTGTGCTCAAATATGAAAAAAGCAGCACCAAATCTTATTAAAGGCAACTGTCGAGCCATTGACACCCTTTTACTTAATTGACCACCAATATATTATGTATTACTTTATAAGATTTACTCTATTTATCACTTAGATAAATAGTGATAATTGTCCAATGACCAATAATAAAAAAATTGTTAATAAAGTGAAGTGACCAACAGAATCATGGAGTTGGTGAAATTTACCTTAACTGTACAAGCCACAAGCTGAACATCAATACTCAATACAAATAAATAAAATTAAAGTGTCTGTTTGCAATGTAAAAATAATAGTTTTTTAAGTTCATACAGTTATTTGCACTGTCTGTCAGTCTGTTTGTTCCGGATAATCTCCGGTCCACCTGGGACCGATTTTTACGGGACTTCACTATCAGTAGCTGGTGTTACAAGGAGTAACTTAGGCTACTTTTATTTTGAAAAAAGAATAAGGGTTCCGCGCAAAATATACAAATATGTACACGCGAGCGAAGCCTGCGAAGAACTACTAATTTAAACTAATATTATAAAGAGGAAACATTTGTGTTTTTGTATGTATGTTTGTAATGTTTTCACATAAAAACTACTAGACCGATTGCGATGAAATTTGGTATGTAGATAGCTGGGGACCTGGATTAACGTATAGGCAACTTTTTATCCCGACATTCTATCGGGATCGGGACTTATGCGGGTAAAACCGCGAGGCGCTGCTATATTTTATAAAATAATTAAACGTCTGGAAGGATAAACAGATCGTCCATAACTTATTTAAAAAAGGGTTATTTATTTATTTAAATCTAAATTTCGAGTGTAACTAGCTTTAAAACTTTCAAAGACAACAAAAATTGGTAGTGTGTGCTAAAAACACGAAAATATTTTTCTAAGGCAATACAAACACATATTTGTAAAATACTTGCTTTTTCTTTAAAATTTTTATTTAAATACTTTGATACTTTATTCTATATAAAGACTGATACTTTATTATTCTCAAAAAAAAGTTGGAAACCCTACACAGTCTAAACACACACGGACACACAAAGTCACTATACAATTATCTGCAGTTACTAATGTATAAACAACATTAATGACTTTAATTTAATGGTTGCTTTAACATCGCGTGTATTAAACCTATCTCGTGTAACCTGTCATAAATAATCATAATACAACATTTTTCACCTGCAAATTGCAAAATAATTACAATTTAAAATAGCTCAGCAGAGCGTTTGAAGGACACGACAACGATCTCACTTCGCAGCCCACGCTAGAACGAGACGGCGAATATGACGTGTTACTGTTGCTATGTTTGCTGTCCTTATCTGACGCACTGCAAGTCAGTGGTTGCCTCCTTGTCTTTGGAGTTGGCAGACAGACTGTCGCCAGCGAAGCATTGTGCCATGACATTGTAAGGGTGCGTCCTCATCGTCGCTTCTCGGAATTTTACAATTTTTTTGCAAGTTCTCCGTTTTGTTACAACATAATGTTCTGTGGTCAGTTTTTATGTAAAGTTTACATTATACTTCTGGTTATGTAAATATTATTCTTTTATTTTTTAGCGTTTTGGAATACATTATTGCTTTGGTCATTAGTATGTCAGCGCAATGCTAATTAAAAAAGACAGATATGGAAGCGCTTAAACTTATGATAAAGGTTGGCGGGAGGTATTTAAAAAGTTTCAGTATGTATTACTTTTTGTAAGCATTGTAATTAATACCTGCTCAATATGTGACTTCAAGTTGCATTAGTTGATATATTTTTGTTATAAGCTTTAGGTGATTACTTAACTGTTTGAGATCGTACGTCTAAAGTTAAAGCAATACCAATGTTTGCAGAAGTTGTAGAAATACTAACCATTTAGAAAATTCGAATTTCAACACCAATTTGTAAATGTTGTAAATAACCATAAAATACGTCTGAAATCGGGAAAATCAAATGTAGTCAATTTAATTACCTTACATAATGTTGCTTTGACATTATATATTCAGCCATTACATTTTCAAAAAATCTTAAACCGGTATTTGTTAGGTAAGTAGCCTAACAAATACCGGTTTATGATTTTTTCATTCTCCATTGATTAAATACATAGTAATAGTATGTACTTATATAATTATTTTCTATCAACCTATTTAAAGTAATACTAATTTTCTCTTGTATATTTTTTTCTTTTCTGTAATTTTTGAACGATAGTTCTTTCAATTACTTTAGGCAATTTTTCGTCACCTAGGTGTTATCAACTAAATGACAAGAAAGTGCTATTTATGAGATATAAATCCAGGACGATACTTTTTACACCTAATTACAGACTACACAAATAGCAGCTTTAAGGTAGATTAGTAAAATTTATTTGTTTATAACTCGTGTAGTTTAATGGTGGGTGTAATTACCATTTCAAAGGAAAAACAGTAAATAAAAACGTCTGTTCTGATATCCGTGTCTTGTTGACAATCGCATAAAAAATGCGATAAAAACTAAATGAACACATCGCTTAAGTGTGGCGTATATGTAAAGCAAACAGCAATGAAATTAAGTGCAGTGACAATTTATATAACACGATTGTAACGCCAATATTTTGTCACTTTAAAATTATAATTTACACTTCCTGTTAATATCATTACACTTTTTTATTTGGTGACGAGGTGGACGATCCTCATTGATGTTTTCCGCTTTTGGGGGCCGAAGTGGTCTCGCAGAGTTAAGCAGCTTGCTTTAGATATGGGGAGCCAGAATCGCCATTGCATTCTATTTCATTATTATAGGTCGCTTCTTAAGAGCTTCTGGCACCCGGTGCGTCTACTGCGGGCAGAAAGAGTTATACTCCGCACTCTCGCGCGTTCTGAAGCTTCCTTTGCGAACATCACCTCCTCACAGAAGGAGGAGATGACGTACCATGCGCTCTCGCTTCGGACCATGGACAAAACCACTGTTGGAAGCGAGAGACTACTCGCAGTCGTCGCTTCACTATATATACTTTATGACTTGATTATTCAAATTATTATAAATAAAGTAAAATTCGTACATTTGGTTTTTTTACAAATCTTTAATAATATCTCTGCACTCAACTTATCCATTTCTGTATAACCCCTTGACTGACTAGTAGAGAATGTAAATTAATGTATAATTAACTACACGAACTGTTACTCATTACATTAGAGTTTTTATACTTACCGTTTTTTAATAGCTCTGCACTTTGTATGATTAATTAATCAATTTAATTACTTTCTTAAAAATTTTATCAGTTAAAGCTACTTAATTTAAATTTGAATGGTGAAAAAAAAATTTCCATTCCTACATACAAACAAACTCAGGTTTTCAATGTTTCTCTAAAAGAAAAATATGGGGGCGTAAAGTAGGTGAAATGTGAAATAAATTTTCAAATCCCACATTAAACCAAACTCAAGATTGCTATACTTCTCTGTGAGAAAGAAATGGTAAAGCAGATCACCATAGTTATGGTACACACACTCGTGTCATGGTCGTGTCTTAAGCATAGAGCGGTCGTCAGGGTCACCTCTAAACGGGTAACCTTGCAGCTTTGTGTGCGCGCCCTTATAACAAACTGCATCGTTACGTTATAAGTGACGAGTGCGACGACGCCGTCCGTCACACTCAGCGACCATGATACATAATGCAACTCATTATCTATACCTACCTATATTAAATACCTAAAAAAATTTAGGAAATCAATCACTACTGTCTTACTTACGCATTACATTATCTTTAGAGCTAGGCGTATCTCCTCAGAACTCCTAAAAATCCGCAGGCTGACAAACTTAAAAAAGTTGAGATATACCTTCAAATTGACACTATGGCATAGCTAATAAGCACTAAAGAATATACAAACCACGTTAGTATAGCACTTCAGGCGTGGATGACATTGAGAAATAATCTATAATATAAAAATGAATCGCAAAATGTGTTGGTAAGCGCATAACTCAACATCGCCTGGACCAATTTAACCAGATCTTTTTTTTAAATGTTTGTTGAAGTTCAAAGATGGTTTTTACAGCGAAAAAACTTTAAAAAAATGCCTGAAAAAGTCTAAAAAATACACTTTTCTATACTCCCATACAAACGATTCGTAATAATATTTAAAAGTCAATTTGAACTTTAATACCATACCATAAAGTTCAAGTGTTAGTGGAGAGGTTCCGGGAAGGCAAAACAATTGAGTGACGTTAGTATCGTATATTAGATATTAAAAATGTAGAATAATGTCAGTAATGGAAGAGGATTGACATATATATTGGTTGTCAAATATTTATGCGTGCGTTCAGCAATTTATTTTGTGTAAACTAAGGAAAATATATCAAGTTACAGAGTAAAACATAAATTAAACCCGTGCGAAGCCGGGGCGGGTCGCTAGTAAGATATAAGTGAGTGTGAATCTCCATTCTAAAATTGTTTATGATACCAGCAGCAAGGAAATTATGCCTTTAAATGCCACTTAAGAGTACGAAACGAGTAAAAACTATTATATAGGGTTGGAGTACTTGTGAAGAGGAAGCCATAAAAACTTACAAACTAAATAATAAATAGTCTGTATGACTAGGCCTGCCATCACTTCAATTGCCGAAAAATCCCGGACACGTGTGAAATCGCGATTCTTTCCCGGACACCTTGGAAAAAAACGCCGATTCCATTTTTTTATTAAATTAAACAGCTTGGTCATCTAATAATAATAAGTTGCCCCTGGCACAGAGTGTCCGGGTTTTACCCGGACGCCTTCTAAACACTGACGGATGGCAGCCCTATGTTACCTATGTATGACCTGTGTCGCCCCGGGCCGAACGTACATCAAGGATTTAAAGTTTGTATTAACAGTGAAGTCACCAACGACAGCTCGTTTACTAGGTTACAATTATAAAACGATGTTCTTATTATTTATTAATCTATTTCCTGTCCTTGTCGAGTGCATACAAATGATCATTCGGTTAGTTCAAGCCGTCTTCAAGGTGATATATTGGCGATAAACGATAAGAAGTAAGTCTTAGAGCGGAGCGGAGTGAGACGCGATGTTTGCGCTTTTGTAATATTGCTCTAAAAGAATCTAGTAGTTCCGTAGTGGTTTCTTCATTTACCCCGAAACTGTAAAAGCATGATTTAGAGCAGAAACATGAGTCATCTTAACAGAATCAGATGTTAAGACGAAAAAGTTTTGATTTTGAATAACTTTAATAGTATGTTAAGCCCACAGTTATAGTATAGCCCCGTTGTAGGGATATGGATGGTTGTGCTTACAGCTGGTGAACCGCAATATCCGTAGAATGTACCCTCCACACTTTCGCAGGCTTCATTATTAATTAAACCCGTAATACTTAAAATAATTTATTTATTTCACAAAAGCATTTTACAAAATTAACATGTAACAAAATGTCAATTCTTCAGTTCGATGGATTCGACTTAGATTTGATTTCAACAAATATAAAAGTAATTTACCGTTCCAACACTTCTAATCCTTAAATGACACAATGGTTGGAAAATTGAGAATGTTTTTTTTTGTCATAATATATCATAAAATAAAATCAAAGTGAAAATTGTAAATAGTTTTTTTTTTATGATTTCAAGCACACGCAATAGTTGGAAGTAGCGGCCATTAATCGTACCGGTACGCGACCTCCTTACCTTTCTCTAGTTTCCAAATGTTTTTTGCCGTGCAGAGGTTGTGGTTGCTACAAGGAACTTAGCTTCAAAGACCTTCGGCCACTCAGCCTGTTAGCAGACCCGCAGCCCAATTACTACGGCTATCTAATTGGTTCGTTATCTTCTAAATCGTGTTATACGAGCTATTTTTCATACAAAAAGAGACACCTTTAATATTTGTTTCTTAATTATAATAGCCTACACGTATTTGTAATAAAAATCCGTTCAAGAGAAGATTGCAGTATATTTATTATAAGGAACGTTTTGGAAAACATCTATATTTAGAAAAAGCAGTCGACTTGGTCCAGGGATTGTTTTAGGTATATTAGATTAATTAGGTTTTAACTGTGTACCGTGAAGGAGTCAGGGGCACTGTTTTTGGTGGCCATGGTTAGCAGCATTACTTGGACAGGTTTGTGTTTCTACTGGGGCGTCCGTAGGCACCTGAGCATAATTACTTTCAAAAAAGATACACCGACTTCAATGCGTCTAAATAATCATAAATTATAATAAGCTGTTTTCTTCATCCTTTAATTTTCCAGCCTTAGAGATTGATGGAATATTTTCTTCAAATTTACATGGGACCAACTTTGAGTCCAGTCAATTTAATTAAAAAATGACTGATTGAAATAGGTTCACAAATGGCGAAGATATCGCTAATATACACACAAAATAACGAGACCAAACAAAATTAAAAAAAGTTTTTGGATATGAGTGCACTGTCGACTTATATGTTCTTGCAAAGGGAGAAAGGGTGGGCACGCGGATACTACCCTACCCTACCCTCAATACGCTAAGATAGTTTTAGAAGAAAAAATATTAGTTTTCTAAACACACTTACCGATGTCATGCGTTGTTCATAGGTAGCTACGGTTAGAAGTAAAAAATACAGTAGGTACTTAAAACATGGGGATTGTAGGTTTTTCCACGTCGATATAACTAACACCTAACAACACGAGATATGTTCTAGTGCTATATAGATAACATAGAGTATTGGATAATCAGTTATTTATGGCGATGATATCATCCGACAGTGTAGGCCACAAAAACAAAACGACCCGCCGCCGCCATGCTCTTTGGGGCGACCAAGCAATCCGCTCTGTACGGACTCTATTAAAAATATAATACAATACTATTTCAAAGTAATTATTGTATTTTTATAACCTGGAGAATAAGGGGTTGCTTTAAGTTTCGCGCCTATGTACCATAACTATGGTACTTAATGGTTGGATCGATTTAAATTTATTTTCTTTAAAATATGTTGCAAAGATTACACTTATCAGAATAAAGAATAAGGAAATGTGTGTGATGGTGATGGCGATCTGTATATGACTCAGAAGTATGTAAAATCATTAAATAGAAAAAAAAAAACTATTATTGCCACTTCAATTCCAATTCCAGCTGCTGTCCGCTTCGTAAGCATAGTAATTAATATAGGTGTCTCATAGTAACTGATTACACCGGGATGGGGCTAAGATATGTTTGGTAAAAATCTGCCTTCTATTCTGCTTTGTGCTTGTCTCAAATTACTACAAAAGGTTATCCTTTGGGACATTGTTTATCCCTGCTACAACATCGGGCCGTCTTGACTTAACTTCTATCTAAACATTGAGCCACGGAAACTTTATAAAAAAAAACTTTGTAACTATAGTAGCTTTGTGTTATGTTCCTTACCTTATTTGTATCTTGTTGTAATTTCCAGTAGTTATTACTTCACCGGGGCAATGTGAAGTGGTAGATCGGAATGGAGCCGACTAAAGCACACGGTGTTCCGTTAAATGCAGATCTTGGCCGCCTCTTGATCAGCCCGAGCCTCTTAATTATTCTTGCAACTTAAACGATGCACGATTATGAGGGGTACAGAAACACGCTAACTAATAGCCGAGGAAGGTATACCCGTATTAAATTTTTAAATATGTGTGCAGACACAAATCGACATCGTGGTGCTTCTAACGCCTTCCCCGGTAGGTAAGTAAAAAGTATATTTTGTGCAGATGCAGCGTCATTGCGATCAATTGTATGTGGAAAATTAGAGCTACGTAATGTCGTTTGTACCAGTTCCTTGTTGTTAAGTAATTATGTGGGCCGGGCCTTTGTCTCTTCGAATTGACCTCCAAACAATCCACGCTGTGCTTTTTGTCCACCGAATGTTTCAATCGGTTAGTAAAAAAACCAGTCTAAATAATTTACGGGTAGAAAATCAATTTTAAAATTCTTAACCCTGTAGCGGGCATTTGATGTTTAACTGAAGATGCATTCTGTGGAGGGAAAACGCGTGTCAAAGTATCACTTCGTGACAGTGGAAGATTCGGCATCACGAGTTTGGACTTACGTAGTAACCAGACTGTTCGCCGACAGCGGGGTTGTTAACCACTATGACGGGGGCCCTTTTTCGACTGTATTGCAGGGATGCACGTGTTAGTCCCTCATTAAGTTTTTCATACGGCACGGTATATAAATTTTCAGAGCATCTTTCTTATTTTTTTTCTGTCATAAGAACGTTCTGACAATAACAAAATCAAAACAAAAAGAATTAGCGAAATCGGTCCAGCCGTTTACGCGTGATGCCGTGACCAAGGAAAATAGGGATTCATTTTTATATATATAGATAAATAAGAATTCAAAAGTTTGAACAGCAGCAAGTTTACTAATGTTAGAGCCTGTGACACTATTACCACCTCTTGTTAAGTAAATAAATTAAATTCTACGTCATTCATAAATAAAACCGGCCAAGTGCGAGTCGGACTCGCGCATGAAGAGTTCACACTTCGTTTCTGCTTTGGTTAATTTTAGTTACATTCCTCAGTTCATGTTCTAATATGCATAAAATAATTTAACCTTAAGAATAAGAAATATACATTAAAACACGAAATCAACCCACACCCACATTGTTGAACTATACCTACTCGGAATAATTGTGTACACATACGAGTAAAACAAGATAACATAGCAGTAGCATGGCAAGGCAGATTTCTGAAAAAAACACCACGTTCTTTCGAGTATCTACTGAAAGTTGTGATTGTGTCCCGACTTCATCGTATAAAATGGTAGAATTATCCTTTCTTTTTTCTATTAGACCTTAGTCATGATTTAACTTTATTATATTTACCTAAGTAGTATCAGAGTGTAGCAAAGCAGTGGCCTTAAAGACCTGCTATCAATCCCCGAAGGTTCACTGATATCGCCCAAGAACTGACAAAAACGCCGGGATACTCCAGGAAATCGTTTCAGTTAAGAATAAAAAGTATTTTCCATGAGGCCCATTTATAAGTATACTAAGCCTAGAACATTTTAGTGAAGTGTGTACCTTAGATCATTGTATTAATATACCGGATTGAAGACTGCTACTATAGCATTTGTATCACGTTACGAATAGAGACCAGGTTTGTACATGCTGGCACCAGAGTTTCTTCCAATAACCTTGAATATCACTGCACCCGTTAGTAACAGTTGAAAAGAATTCAATTACATCCCATGGTTGCGATGACATAATAGCAAGGCTTCCACCCGCGGCCGCCACGCCGATCGGTCACGCTGATAACACCTAATACATCCACACAATGGCACGGACATACATATGTATACATATATGTGGAGGTAATAAGAACACGCCATGGAAATTAATGACATTTTATATCAATACTGTAGGTAGCTGATAAGTATAGATTCCTTTTATTTTTTTTAAAAGGGAATAGCTTTTCGGCTACTCACGCTATGAAATAATTAACATTTGGCGTCCTTATTCTTTTTTATGACTCAAGTTCCGAATTTTTAAAACAAGAAATTTGAGGAAAGTTAGTAAGATAGAACAAACTTTCTTAGATTTTTCCCGTTTCTTCTGCGACTCTGGTGCAACACCATCTCTAGGATTTTTCTACTAATTTCTACCTACATTATTGGCTACACCAATAACAACACCGTTGTAGAAAGATATAGGTCCAATGCGCGAACATGTTTACAACCACTTTCCAAGGTGTATTCTTACTGATTTCTGATCATCTAGGGCTTCTGGGCATTACCGTCACGTCCAGTCCTTGGCACAGATATCTTCCAAGAATTTGAGAGTCCGGTGGTACTTCAGTTCTGAACAGCTGCTAATTCCTTATACAGCCCAAGTTCGATCTTGAATGTAATACACATCACTTATCACTTAAGATTCTCAATAAACCGCACTAGGAGATACCTTTTCACTCACACTTGACACACTCAAAGGTATTTAAACCTCCAGCAGTGTATACCTATTGGTCTAGTGGTTAGTGATGCTGACTGCTGAGCCAGAAACAAGTGTGATAATGTGTGACAATAAAATAATTGTGTGAAGAGCACGATCATTTGTTCTATATCTGGCTGTAATTTAGAAATACATACAGGGATAAGTATATTTATCAACAGTCTGGTTATAGTACAGACTCTGCCGAGTGTGACATCAGACGGCCGTGTGTGTGGTGTCTCAAGCTATTATTATTAAATAAAGGTCAATATAATAATAATTGAAGATTGATTTGATACCCATCACTCAACATCAAATTATTACAACGACTGTCTATCTGAATTACTCTGAACTTCGTCGGTCAGCAAACAACTATAGGTGCTTGCTAGTTATCCCACAGTTATTAGACTTGAATGTTCTTTTTATATTTGTATTCAGGGTCTCCCGTTCTTATGATTCAGTGGGTCATTATGTGGAGTGGTGATTCTGATAGGAAGTCGGCGAAAAGGGAGCGAAAAAGGCAATTCTTATCCCAGCAAATCCTAAATGACTTTGATTTCTACTATGGCTAGATATCCCCGGAAATAAAAGTAGTTCAGTAGGTAAGTGGTCACCTTAACCTGTCTATATACACGTGGCATTACGACACTAGGAGTATCAAGTAATAAAAATAAGAAATGAAACAGGCATAAGCCAGAGATTTTTAAATTTTCCTTCTGATGACCCTTTAATAGGTTTTCGATAAAAAAAATCATTCGATAATAATTTAAAAGTTAAATTACAATTTCTTCTTCAATTAGTATTCTTTATTACTCAGAACAAACTGAAGAGATCTATTTAAAAAATAAAAAAAAAAATCATAAAAAAGTATTTCGTTGCCCCGAAAATCATCGATTTGCTGAAGTTCTAACTTCAGCAAATAATGTTGTAAAAGCTCAATAAAAATCCAGCTCTAAGTTTATTACCTCTGAGGATAGGAGCACCACTCAATATTCCATGGTACAGCGCAACATTATAGTGCAGTGTGACACATTCCTATTCGAGCGGTGGTGGCGTAAATAGGAATGCAGTGTTATCAGTTACCTCGACCTTGGCACCATAGCATTTCTCTCGCGCACCGAACCGGCGCACACGAGACCAACAGGGCTGCCTCGCAATACATTTTATACCTCTAAGTTATATTAGATGATAAGTCTTTAGAGCTGTTTTGAAGATCATCAACCCTCAACTTGATTAATAATTCGGGTTTTTTCAATGCATGTGTTTAAACAATTGTGTTAACGTATATAGAAATCAGTTTAAGCTGTTCTGTTCCTGTGTTCCACCAACAACATTATAGATTTCTTTAATTTGATGTATAGTAGTTTTATGTTTGATTACTCTTCCTTTGCTTGATGTGACTTACCAATTCTATTGACTGACTTCAGTACATTCAGGGGGGTAGGGTTGGTAAAGCAAGTGTTGTAGGTTAGGCACCGGCGACCCATTGCCACGAGGTGGGTTGCCAAACTCTTCCCATGCTATTTTAGTTAGCCACCATTTTCGTCAACATTCAATTGGGTAATATTGGAAATATAAAGAACGTTGCAAACAATTTTTTGGAATTAAATTTCTTATCGCACGTTACACTTCAGACGCTCGGCCGACGTCGGGCTAGACGGAAAAAAGTGTTCTAAGCCAATGGTTTTGTGAGACAATATATGATGAATTTTCTCTCGTGGAAGGCAAAACGTACATAAAGTATACCACACATTTGTCTGACTACTAACTTGTCAACCTATAATGCCTGAGGGTTTCTTTTATTTATTTTGCTTGAAAAGTTTTATTATATACTAGCAACCCTTCGCACGGGTAGAGATAACCTTTTTCATTAATCGCTCTATGTATTGGTGGAAACCGCATGAAAGTCCGTTCAGTAGTTTTTGAGTTTATCGCGAACAGACAGACAGACGCGGTGGGGGACTTTGTTTTATAATATCTAGTGATACATACGTATAATATACTTATATAGTACAGGCGTCGTTTATTTTTAACGATCGAAGGAGTCATTGTTATGGGATTCATTCACATCAGAGCCTGATCAATGTCTTTACGAAAAAGTATTTTGAAATCAAGTATAGCCTCAAGAATGTATTGAACTGGTAGTCGAAAATGACCTGTTTAGGTAACGACATTTATTATTCAAGACAACCGCACATATCCATGCGTTTTAATATGGATACTCACTACGTTATGAAGTGTTATAGTCTTGCCTTATTGTTCGTAATCTTGAACGACCATCAAGCGTTGTATGGTAGTTCTCTGTCACGGCTCACGACAAATATATCTGTTCAGAATATTAAGCACTTGAATTTTCTATCAGTGTAAGGTTGAGATTCGGTTTTATTGCATAAAGTAGGTACTTACAAACTGTTGCCCGCGACTTATCGATCGCGAATAATCTATCTCTGAATCGAATCTCATCCAGATCCGTTTAGGCGTTCTGGCATGATTGAGTAACAAACATCGATCGAAACTTTCGCATTTATAACAGTAGTAAGATTGGCTACAAATGTAATATGTAAAAAAATATTTCAGGACTTTATACTTACAATTTACAGGCAGTGATATAATAATAATATATAATTATAATAACTTCACACATCTCACATACGGCCGTCTGATCCTATACTAGGCAGAGCCTGGACTATGATAACCAGATTGCTGATAAACATACTTATATATTTCTAAATATTTAAATTTTATAGATAAATTACACCCAGACACAGAACAAATGCTCATCACACAATTATTTGTCCTGGGTGGGAATCGAAACCTCGACCTCTGGCTCAGCAGGTAGGGTCACTAACCACTAGATCACCAGGCCAGTCTAAATGTCTGTAAACATTATTTTATGAATTTACTGATGATTTTACAATTTTTTTATATGATTCAATTGAGTCTGCTATTTGAAACAAAAGTTCTTTATAAACACCGTATTTTTAATTTCATAGAAATGAAAAAGAAATAACTATATTAAGTTGTAATGTATGTGCAAACAACAACTAAGTAGGCAGTGTGATTAACCTTCACGGTGCGGTGATACGACAAAACTCATTATTCTAAATCTGCAGGGTGCAAATCAATTCCGGACGGAATTTTTTTAGGTTGGACTGTTGCGTTAATCCTTTTAATTCCAATGGGTGGCACGTGTCGTATTGAGGACAAATATCACCAGAATATGGAACACACATGTCAAATAGCAGAATAAGATGTAAGCCATTACCCTTGTTACTTGGTCTTTTTAATAAAGGCAGGTAACAGGCGTTGGTTGCAAATTAACTTTTATTCCAAAACTGTGTACATATCAGTAATCAGAGTACGTTTTACAGAACTTTCTAAGTATTCATGTACGAGTATTCTACGCCTAGTATTGTGACTTTAAAGTCACTGTAAAATATGTTAATAGGTACTATATATATATATATATTTTATGACATAGGGCACAACCGAGAAGTCGGATCACCTGATGGTAAGTGACTACCACCGCCCATTAACACCTTCAACTCAAGACATAAGTGCGTTGCCAGCCTTTAAGGTGGGAGTAGGGGAAGGGAGAGGGAGTTAGGAACCCCGGTAACCTCACTCATTCAGCGAAATACAACACAAGCATGGCTTTACGCTGGTTTTCGGTGAGGCCGTGGTATCACTCCGGTCCATATGTGCATAAAGCATGGCTCTCTCACGGATGGTATGGCCATATGGTTGTCACTGTGATTTTGACCAATCTGTAAAGATTTTTACTTTTTACTACTGTCGTCATCATGGGCCGGCGACTGCTGTACATAGACTTCTCCTAACGACTTCTACAAAACGATTTGATTAACTGATACTTTGACCAGGTCGTCCACCCATCTCGCTAGGGCACTGCGCTTTCACCCTGTAGTTAACAATTTTTTTTTTCCAAAAAAAAATAAACCGACTTCAACGAAGTTGATTGTAAAAAAAATTAACTAATAAATACCTAAAGTAAAATATAATAAAACCTTCCTGATAATGTGTAGAATACCTTAGTGAAAGAATCATGAAAATTGATTTATTAAAATCGCGGACTTACAAACGTATGTACATACATACATACATACATACCTACGGATCGAACAGAGAACTTCCTGTTTTGAAGTCCTTTCATTAAGTCAGTCGGTTAAAAAGGCAAAGAAACGGGTCCTTGTCTTTTTTGTTAATTAAACATTGATGTAATTAGTTGCAAAGTTCTACATCGAGCTTGGGTAATAATTACTCATGTTACATATGAACCTTACATGATTATAAAAAAAATATTTGCTGGGTTGGCCTTGTATTATGAAGTAGGTACACTTAGGCCCAATTTGCATATTTATAAGTGTGAGAGCATTAATCAATGTTTAAATCAGGTATCAGCATCATCATCAGGACCCCTGAGAACGGATATGTTGTATTTGCTGCAGGTTAACTTTGCAGTCTGCACAACATTGCCTGCACTTTTCAGGTGAGTAAGTGTTTCACTACAAACCATACCATGGACAATTCCATATTGAAGAAATATACTATGTAGGTACCTACGTAAATATACACAAACAAAATTTAATCAAATCTGGCCAAAACGGTTATGTAGTAAACTTTCAATAACCTTCAGTTTTTCTTGTTTAACTTAAACGTACGGTAGCAACAAAAAGTTTGACTGAACAAAAAATTGAACACCGTAAATGTCAATTATATTATAAAACCTTTTTTGTCCCAAGTTTCGGGACAGTTGGCCGGTGGGGCCAAGTTGCGCGACACGTATTGATATAAGAAATTAACTAGACGCACGAAGATACAGCTTTTAAACCGTAACGCGGACTTTTATTCAATTTAATTGGCAGCTTGTTTATGGCAAGTATTTATGAATAAACAAAGCATATAAGCCTGGTCTGGCCTCGTGGTTCGCCAAATCATCTCCCTTCCCAAAAGGTCTGGTAACCTGATCTGCTCGCCAGCAAATAAAGTCAGTCAAATTTCGGTTTTTCTAAAAAACATTAATACATCTTTTTACAAAATCATCTTTTTTTTAAACTGAATAAAAACAATTTTACAAAAATTTTATTACCTTAAAAAAGTATGAGTGGGCGCTAAGAAACAGGATTATTATTTTTACTGACAAAGAAAAAAATAAATATAACACAAGTAGGTACAGTAATATACTTTGTAATAAAATAAAATTGCCAATAAAAGTCAGTCACAATTTCATAAAACCTGGATGGATAGTAATTTCGAGATTTGGTGAGAATTACCCTTGCCGAAGACGTGTTTTCGAATTTCATTTTCCCAAACCAAACTAATGTTCCCTTAGGGTTGAATTTTTATTTGAAATTTAAACGAGACCAACTCCGAAGTATAGGGTATACTTCGGAGCTGGTCTCGGTAAAAAAAATATTTTCTTGCTTTATTAACCGTTAATTTATTGTTGCCTTCTTATTTTAGAGATTAACTAACCATATAATGCCAGAAAGAAATAAAACCAGTACAAGCTAAATTAAAGAACATGTTAGAAAGCATAGGGAAGAAATGAAAAACATTCAAATAATTATCAAAATCGGACTACGCTGTAAAATTTTATGCGTGGTCATAAAAAAAAAGTTTTTTCGTCGGTTAAAAATAAAGATAGAAATATACAGACTACTTAGGATGTATTTCGGCTGAAAATTTATCTTTGACCACAAAAACGCTAAAGTGCAAATCAACATCTTTGTGGATTTACACATACAAACCAAACAACTGAATCATTTCCAATGCATAGTTTATAGCATTTGTGCTGACCGGGCCTGTTGAAGAAGTCAGTTTAGTCAGTTACAAGTGCAAATTGTTAAAAAGATAAGTACAACGTGACCAGTGGCAAACAATAGTATCAGTCCAATAATCTAATGTACCTAGGCATATTTAAGTTCTTGGTGAGTTTTGTCGCGTCACATTATAATAAATTATTGTGGATCTCATTTGGATTCCGGTCGCTCCAAGGTGACTCAATTGCCGCTAAACAGTGCGGGATTAATCGTACCTTGTGCGCTACGACAATAATAATATAACATTGGCAACTAATTTACAAACAATTACAGTAGAATATACCCGTGTACGATAACTCCATTAAATAAAACTACTGTGATTTGTAAATTAGATGCAGTCTGTAGCGACTTAGGTATGCTTCGATGTTGCGAAGCATTTCAGAATTATATAAACCGACGAAGAGAATAAATTAGTTTTTTTGGGGTAATACGAACAATTTTATTGAATAAATTTCACCTAATTTTGCAAGTGATCATGTTTGTGTCGGACATTGTAATGTTTAAGGTAATACGATGGACATTAACCTAAGCAAACTCCTACACTATTGTAAATACCTAAATAATATATATATATATAGAAATAATATCTATATTAATTTAGGTATTTATATAGGATAAGAAGTTTATTTTTCGCTTTTCAGTTCTTTTCTTGTTTCGTCGGTTTAAGTTTTTGCTAAAGAGTTTTTATTTAAAATAAAAGCTATTGTATGCACAGATTTGACACAAGCACTGGGAGTCACCTAACTTTAAACGCGATTTCCTCCTGCGCATGTCATGTGTTTTCATAGTTTTCTTTCTCCGTATCTCCAGTTCTAATTGAGGTACGCGGTTAGTTTTCATAGTTTTCTTTCTCCGTATCTCCAGTTCTAATTGAGGTACGCGGTTAGTTTTCATAGTTTTCTTTCTCCGTATCTCCAGTTCTAATTGAGGTACGCGGTTAGTTTTCATAGTTTTCTTTCTCCGTATCTCCAGTTCTAATTGAGGTACGCGGTTAGTTTTGGTCTATAAACACGCGCTGGAACGAGCTCTTTCCATTTCAGCTTTTACTTACTTTTACTGGTTGAGTTGGAGGGAAGCTAGGTGTGGACATGTCCGAAATATTACGTAAAACAAGTTTGTAAGTTAAGGAATGATTTTGTGGTCTACCTATATTAAATACAAGTGGTATAGTTTGGACAATACTATATATTTATTTTTTATGGAATTGCAATAGTGATGGGAGTACACATATTCTATTATTGAGTTGAAAATAAACCATATCGTTATTCAGTCAAGATTATTCAATAATAATTCTCCATAACAAAAGCGTGATGACCTCACGTCCGGGTTCGGTTCCCGGTGTTTGCAAATATTTGTTTATTTGCGTGGATCTGGGTGTTTCTATGTATAATTAAATTACAAATAATTGTATGTGTAAAAAAATGTTAAAAAGTATCTAAGTATGTTTATCCGTGCTCTAGAATGCTTAGTTGGGTTTAGAAAGCGCTTTGTAATATTAAACAGAATATTGTTATCATTAGATATTATATTCATGTATATTAAAACATCTCCATTTATGTGAAGACGTTTACAGAGATGAGCGCGTGACTTCGTCCAATAACTTATCCACGGCTGTAAGTACGCCATAAAGTAAAAGAAATACCAACAATAGGTCTAACAAAGTCATGACACTCGTGACGTCAGCACCCGGTAATGAGAGACTCAGAACCATGCTATCAACTTTTTTCATAAGCAACTATTAATAATAATTTCTCAGTAAACAGGATACGCAGACATATTTCGACACGAAATTACAATCCACAATAAAAAAACGTGATTATTACTAAAGGAAATGTACCATCATTACGACATCCCATGGACTCAACTCTCGCGGTTTTTTCAACGAGCAAAAAAGTACTGTTTCTGTATTGTCTAACATTTGCCATTGGGATTACTTGTACTGAACCTTATGTTCATTTAACATGGCTTGATTTAGTGTGATTATTACTTGTGTGGGCGGTTTAGTTAATGTTGCAAAATAATAATACTGCCCCAGCTGAGAGCAAGCACTGAAGGCATGACATAATGCTGCAAAAAACGCGTAAGTCAAGGTTTCTGTCGAATCACGGTTGATGAAAAAATTGTAGCCATAGCAACAGGGGGCTAACGGCGAGCTCTGATCGAGAACTAGTTAAGCTAGGGTTACCGCCTTCATAGATAGATGGCGTCAGGTGGTCACTTTGATGTTCGATTGCAACGACAAGGGTTCCGGATTATAATTCTACTCTCTGCTAATATTTCTACGCATGAGTTATTTGTATTGCCCTGGGTGTTTCTATGTATAGTATGTCTATCTACAAAACAACCACACAAGCAATGTTTAGCTTCTGTCTTTGTTAAAACAATCGCCAAATCGAACGACAAAGAAGATCACGATTAGGTAGGTTCCATACATTTCATATCTTCGTTTATATTAGGAATATGATCCCTGCGGGTTCATTTTTCGTTTTTTTTTAAGTTGATAACCTTCTCTACTTTTATTTTCTATGCTGAACTAAGGGTTTCTTACTATTTTTAAGTTAATTTACGTTCCACATTCTGTTCGTAACAGTCTCACAACTATTGCTATCAGCACTCAAGTGATTGTGGAACTTATACTATGTAGTGCCTGTCCTTTTAACACCCCACTATTGTTAGCCGACCAAGAGTGTAGCACTACCGGTGTAACTAGTCATCATAATGTCTATTAACTCATGTTGATTAAATAGTGAACTGTTTTATCACCTATTATAGTCTGCCCCTATTTTTAATCAAATAAATACCTACGCGTTTTTGAAGTGGCGATAACAATTCTAAGTTGCGTCTAGATCAGATCAATTTCAGCTATGTTATTTATGTTTCAATAAGCAATTTACAACTTCAACTTTAAAATATTACTGGGTTTTTCAGAATCCGAGACCAAATCCGTTTCACGCTTAACCAGTTTTAGTAGTTTGATTGTGGCCTTGGTGTAACTGATCTTTATAGTGTTAGGTAGCAACAGTAGCTCGCAGTTCCAGCAAAAAGTGTGTGCTAATCAATTTTGTCGGTTACTGTGAACAATTCGTTCAGTGGGATACCGAACACCGATCAATATGACCACCACGACTTTTTTGTAATGTATTTGTGCAATGGGTGTTATATTCTTAACTACGAAATATTATTTGTAGCACTATAGACACATATGCGGGTACTACTCACTGAAAACACTGTGTGTAACTGTATATAGCTAAACTCAATAAACCCTTTAATGTATATAATAATGGGCACGGTCCATCAGGTGCGATAGAAGACAAACGCCTACTTCCTTCAACGATTAAAAAACAGTTGATGAACTGTAAACGGTTGAACAGATTTTCTTGAATTATACCTATTCAAGAACACCCTCGATCAAGTCCCTTTCAAACAAAAATACTACTACATGAAAATCGGTCCATCCGTTTAGATATATGATTCCATAGACAGACACATACGTTAAACTTATAACACCCTTACTTTTTTCGGGGGTTAATTAAAAAAAAACTGTACATGCCACCTGTATGTAAGCCTACATTGCTGTTTGCTGGTGTAGCATAGTAGTGTGCATATTTCGGTCTAAATACATTTGCCTATAAAGGTAACTTTACTGCCTACAGTCAAATGTCTAGTCTGTTTTTTTTAAATACTACAGATCGTTGGGTTTTCGAATTTCGACCATGGTTTTTTCATTGACCAATATAACTTGAGCTATCATTGTATAGACTTACTTATCATGACAGGTAATCACATATACTGGACGCCGGTAATTTCATTAAGCCGTTTTCACGTAATTTTGAAAGTTGTCAGAGATATTGTTTAAGGTGTCTGCACTTCTTCTAAATATAAACTGTAAATATTCCAAAATTCACGTTAAATTTTCTTAAAAAGAGGTACAAAGAATTCTCTTCACACATGTATTAGGTAATATAATGATTTAAGTTTTTAACTAAGACAGTTAAGTACTTAATCATCAGTCAGAAATAATCTTCTTTAGGTGGTTACACGATCTGGTTTTCTTTTCGAATTGAAGCGTTCAATTTCTGCTTACATCCATTCTTAAGTGGAACGGAATCAGATAAAGCTCTGGTAGAAACACAACATTTTGTTTTAGTGTACGTCAACGGGTAGACAAAGGCAAATAGAATATCCTCTGACCAGGCGACGTGATCATATCTGAGGGGTTGTGGTCTTACGGTTGATGGTGACGGTGGGGAAGTTGTACGAATGGTAAGCATCGCGGGAATCCTCCATAGAATAGAATAGAATAGAATAAACTTTATTGTACACCAAAATATGTAAATTATTTTACAAGGAATAGTTCATCTAATGTATATGTACAAAGGGCGGCCTTATCGCTAAAAGCAATACCTTACAGGCAACCTTTGGATGGACAAAGACGACAATAAATAGTTGAAAACATGGGTAGTTTTGGTGTAAAACGTGCTGATGTGGGAGATACTTTGTTTAGTTCAAAGAATCATAAAATATTTTTGAAGCATACAGCATTTAATATGGTTTAAATAATAATAATAATAGTAGTAGTTGAAAATATACATATATGCAGTCATTCTTAGCAATACTATATTATTGTGTACACTAGTACACAAACATGCATAAACATACATACAGAAACACATACATATACAAACACATATATACGTATTTAAATATAAAAATAGTGATGATATATAGAGTTTACTGCTCCGTGAAGTTTACAGACAAGATAAGACAACAGGTATAAAATATTTTAAACAAACAATAGATTAGGAAGTTAGGAAATGTTCTTTGACCATCTTCCTAAAGACAGGAAATGTTTCGGCACGTCTAATAGATAGAGGCAGAGCATTCCATAGTCGAACAGCCTGCACAGTAAACGATTTATCGTAGAACTTAGTCGAGTGAGTTGGTACTGCCAGTTCCAGAGATTCAGATGACCTGAAGGACCTTGAATGTGTGTCATTGAGGAACATAAAGCGTTCCTTTAAATAAGTGGGAGTACAGGGATGAAATAAAATACTATAAAGTATGGAAAGAATATGAGCATTCCGTCGAAGGCGAATTGGGAGCCACTTGAGCAAATTTCGAAATTCAGAGACATGATCATATTTGCGTAATCCAAATATAAATCTAATACAAAAGTTTTGGAGGCGCTCAAGTTTATCGAGTTGCTCCTCAGTGATCTCGAGGTTACTGACATCAGCATAGTCGAGTACAGGAAGAAGGAGGGATTGTGCTAATGCAATGTTAGTGACCGTTGGTAGAAAATTACGCAGTCTTCGCAAGGAACCTGCCGATGCAAACAATTTGCGACTGACCTCACGCAATTGGGGGCCCCAGGATAAGGTATTATCAATCAAAATTCCTAGATTTTTAACACAGGTACTCATTGGTAGTGCAGTACCGTTGAATTCTAGCTATAATGCTGGGACTGCCCACAACAATAAGTTGTGTTTTCGAGGGATTCACTGCCAGTCCATATTGATTGCTTCACTTACACACTTCTCTGTAATTCAGTCATTGTATTTGTGCCGGATCTGAATATCGCCACAGCAGTAATAGCGAGATATTTGAACATGCTGACTGTATATAAAACTCTAAAACAGGATATAACTTTACGGACGGTTTGCCCACACTTCAAAAGCATTGTGTAACCATGATGGATTACTATTAACTCAAACACGAATCATTTGTAACTACGGCTAATTTCATATATTGTGTAATCGTCACAACCGTTTATAGGGCCGTCATCGGTTTGATCCCACTGAAAAATTTAAAAGAACAGATAGTTATCAAGACCCATGATTGAGGTGCTCAAGGTTACTTAGATCAAGTTCCAACCCTAGCCAATAGTCGAACACGTTATTTTAACACATCGTAAATATACGCGGCACCAAAACGGGAGTCAGGCTACAAACCTAACTGCTTCACTTCTAACATTCAGTAAACCTACAGGAAATCTACCCATTATTAAACTACTTAAATCCACTTACTGACAAACGAAATGTATATTTATTTGGACGAGGTAAGATTGATTATCTATTGTGAGGATATGGTTTATAAGGCGTGTGCACACTGAACTTGGCAACGCGATACTAGATTGAAGCGTAAACAAGTCGTTGATATACACACGTGTTGATGTGTGTGGTGTAGCGAATGCGTACCTATATATAGGTATACATATAACATTATGATTACTTTTTGATATTTCGAGACTACATAGGTTTAAGTTCCGAAATTGAGAATTATAATAGGTATTTAATAATAATATAATTATCATGAATGGATAGGTATAGATTTAAAATGCTGCTTCTCAGAGATGACAAATTGTTGAACGAAGCTTACAGGCACTTGATTAGACAGCACCAACGAGCTATCTCAATAACCTCATTATACATAAATGTATGATAAGTGTGGTTTCAAGGAAGGAAGTGATAGTCTTTAATTAGACTTAATGTACGGAGGGTAGTTATGAAATGTAGGGTAACAGCTCATTTATGACCTTACCTTACGTTACGACGTAATTAGTTTACATTGTTAAACTATGTTTTTACAAAAAATATTAAATCTCTGCTTTGTTAATTCAATTCTCAATCTTGTCAATCATTATTCAAATTCGTTCAATTGTAAATCATTTTCAACAAATTACACGTAGGTGTAATATAGAAGTCGTAACTACACTTTTTACATACATATCGTGGAAGTCTGAAGCGGAAACTATAATCCAAATATTTTCGCTTGCACTGTAAACATATCCTTGTATTCCACAACCGGTCTAGTGCTGGTGTGTGTGTATGATATTATTTACCCTTGTTTATTGCTAACACACCCAACACGCATACACACACACACACACACACACACACATACGAGACAAATAAGTGATATTGCTTGTATGATTCTAGAGACTCACAGGCAGACAGCGAGCGGCGTGTACAATCAGATATCTATACTAATATAAAATAGTTTTTGTTTGATTGTTTGTTTCTTAAAACTCGCTAATCTCTGAAACTACCTTTCATCTTTGAATAATTATATTATTAAATAAGTGTATCTCGGGTTAGGCTCTGATCTGTATTTAGATAAGGTTTTGCTTTTTAGATAAGTTGATCTATACAAATAGGTGTTTTTATAAATAATAATAATTGTTAACTTGCTGATTACCTTATCCCTCAGTCGGTCATAGCTGTGGCAAGACGCACTACCGTATCACTTGAGCACACCTATAGAAATATGGCGTCGCTTTTGTAACTAATATTTAAAAACTCAACTTTAAAATAAACGTTTAAAGTCTTGACAGTCTCCTTCAAGTATGATGTACGTCTTATAGTGTGTTCGTTTATTTCTTGTTTCTACACAGCTAGCACTTCCTCCCAGGACGGTACACACCTGCGGAACAACAATATAAAGCTAGCAGTGTAGGTTAGAGGGCTCGGCCTCCCGACAACAGCCAGTTCGAGGTATACTTCCACTCCCCCTCCATCCGTAAAAGATAGATAGATAGATAGATAAACTCTTTATTGTACAAAACATACCAAACTGTTTAAAGACATTCTTACAAACTAAAAGTAGAGACCTTGTACAACTGGCGGCCTTATCGCGCTCTGCGATCTCTTCCAGGCAACCATTGGATGGAACAAGAGTTTATGTATGGCAAGAGGAGTTGCAGTGTATAATTGATTAAGAATGTTATCTAAGTCATAATAATAACATATATTTTCAAATACATACAGATAACAATATAGGTACATATATATATATATATATAGGTATACATACACAAATAAATAAATATAGGTGCACACATATAATTGAACGGGCATCATGAGCCTAACCACTCAACAACTCAAGTAATGCTCCTTTATTATTTTTTTTAAATTGGGTAGAGTTTTTGCGAGCCTGATGGTCAGTGGCAATGCATTCCAGAGACGGATGGTCTGGACTGAGAAGGATTTATCCATGAAATTCATAGAATGCGTTGGCATTTTGAATGTCAAGTTCTCTGAAGACCTAAGATCCCTTAAATGTGTGTTGTGTAAGAATTCAAAGCAAGAGCTTGTAGGCGTTTCCAATTTTTTCAAACAACTAACTAGGCACACAACCACACCGCGCGATAGGTATAAAGCGGCTCTTAAGGTCAGTAAACGTTTCTAACACCAGGGATGTCATTAGTGTTGCCAAAGAAAATTTATGTAAAGGGCTGGGTGGATAGTTGCAATTGTAGGACCGTCATTCTCGTGAACTTAATATCTTTCAATGTCACTGTCTGAGTCTGTGTATCAGGCACCAGTATAATCCTTTGTATGTTCAATTCCTTTGCTTACAAATGATATTCAAAGTAAGTAGAGCTCAGAAGAAAGCATACCTATTCCCATTGTGTATGTCTACATGTTATGTTATGTATAAAATGTGTATATAGTGTATGTATAGAATAATAAAATGGGCGCTGTCATTTGAATCGTATAGCGGAGTGCATATTACAATGTAGTATACAACATGCACTATATCTGGTTACCGCTCGCCTTGGAGTCGCTGTGAGTCATGGCCTCACCTCGCCTCTGCTCCTCCACCCCCCACTGCCCCGCACTGCACGCGAGCCCGCAGACAAGTCGTCGCCGGTCTCACGTGGCCAATTCGCTAGCTGCACGACTGCACTCATCTAAAGGTTTTTACACACATGCAATTACATATGTAGTAAATTATTAAAAGGTGTGTCATTTTCCATCTGATCAGATTTGGTAAAAATATATATATACACTGTCAAATGAATGCAGCCACTAACCTCCAACAGTTAATCCATGTAAAATACAATTATGCACCAGGTACCACGTCGAGTCACAAGTGGGCCTGCGACCCTGATGTGCTCGGGCTGTTGCTTCCACTCTGCAACACATCCGTATAAGGAATATCCTGTTCTTTTCATAACCCACCTTTCCCTTTCAATATACTCCCAACTTTTCCATCGTGATCATATTATTTGCTCAGAATTGTTTTCAAACTATAGTTACGTATATACGGGAATTCACGCGATCACGAAATAGATGTAACATGAGAGAACTGGCCGTGGTCACAGGCTGACTGGCTGTTTTCAAACTGCCGGTAACACGCCTTCTACAAATGGTAACAGTTATGGTGTTGATATTGAAAAGCTCAACATCTAACCCGAATTAGAGTTTAGTTTCGCCAACCTTCAATGCGACAAAACTATCATCCCCATCACTTGGATAATTGGAAATCCACCACTGTCAAGTTCTCCAAATACTTTTGCGTGGCACAACCAATCTGTGGAACAAATTGTCGTCTGCGGTATTTCCGGACCGATACGACCTTCAAACTAACAAGAAAAGAGCGTACTCCCACCTCATAGGCCGGCAACGCACTTGTGATTCTTAAGTTGCAGGTGTCCATGAACGACGAACAGACGGGTCACCTCATGGTAAGTACCATCAGGTGACCCGTCTGCTCGTTTGCTCCCTATACCATAAGAAAAAAGTCTTCGGTAATCCGTAAAGTCACATTGCGAATACTATTCTCTAAACTCTATTCTTCTACTGTTTCCTCGCAGATAACTGTTTACCCATCTGTGTTAAGCGCATAGTTCCAGCTAGAAACAATTAGCTCCAATCATTTTTCAACGATAATGATGATGTATGAATGTATGATCCATCAATATCATAAGGTATTTGGTATTAAAGAACTACATAGGTAAAGTACTATGCTACCACAGATGTGAAGGCACCTTAACATGCATAGCGATAAACTGTGACTATTTCCATTCAGGCTAGCTCTTTGTAACAATCTAGAAATGTCTATTTGCTCTCAAAGTAATCATCGTAGTGATTCGAGTGAGTCTCGGTAATAAAATATTGTACCCTCTCGCAATTGGATTCATTTAGTACTAGGTACAAAGTCACGCGTTCGCGTATGGTATCGACATATATTATGTAAAAATGCTATAAAATAGTACATGATAATAACTCGGTTTCTATGAAACAAACAATACCATTAATATCCCAAATTCACCCGTACGCCACGCTTCGTGCAGCACTATGAATTATTCCAACGAGAAACGAGGCGCGAATAATTGGCGAATATCTAGTGGTAAACATATATTAAAATTTGTTATGACTATTTTATACAACTATTGTTAATTTATGTATGTCGGTTACTTTAAGACGCACCGACCCGTGAGCGGACGAGCTTCAACATTACAGCGGACAATTAAAATAATTCATATTAACGTATATAATATATTTATATAAAGTAAAGTAAAAAAATTGTAAGAAACATTAGACAGAAAGAGTTAAGAAATATAGTTAGAGGTAACACTGTGTTTCACAAGCCTTAAGTTATATAATAGACCTTAGAAAACATAAATTTCAACGTAGGTTGGTTTTGATTATTGTTAGAAAGAAATAATGAATCCTACGTTTTAAATGCTGTTACCATGAAACCTCTTTCTATACCTGGCGAATAGTGAGATCGAGCGACCAAAGGGTGGAGACGACTTAAAGGTAAAAGACGACCAAAAAATCTCCTAAGGCGGTTTTTATTAATTAGAAAGTATCAAGTATCTGCCTCATTGATGAAGGCACTGCATTGTGTCCATTTGCGATACACTAATACTAGACTAATAGGCAGAAACACTTATAACTGGTATATTGAATAGGGAAGAAGCTTCTTCATTCTCAAGCTTCTTCTTCAAAGTTTTACTTCTTTACTCTCCAATACGTCAAGAAGTAAAATTTTATATACCATCAATGAAATTGTATTGTTCTTTGGTAACACTATGTACACTCGAGATGTCTTGAGTACAGGTATTAGCAACTCGTCTTATGTCTGAAAAATTATGACATTAATAACAATAAATTTGAAACAAATATCGGATAACATCATTAGCATACCTAACTCAGTGCACATCGAGCAAAGTAAAAAAAAAACAGAGTTTAACAATCTTCCTCGAAGAGCAGTAGATATCTTTCATTTTCCTTAATTTTACAGTTTATTTAGACTTATTACTTACTTTTACTACAAGTAGTAAGCACAAGGCAGCTGTAATCACAACTAGATCCCGCTTTGACCGGGGTCAGATTTTTTAATGCGTTTCGTATAAATAAATACCAACATAAAATCTCGCGGTTATCTTTTCCATTAACCTTTACCACAAATTTATCGCTTTTATACGGTTTGTATTCTAATAATACCAGTGGACATTATTTACTATCGAATCGTTCACACTCACACTTTAACATCTGACAGATCGTTTACTGTGCGGTTCTAAAGGATCTTCCTTCCGCAAACCGTCAGTTTGAATAAAGACCTCGCAGCGATGGGTTTCCTAAATGAGTACGTGACCACTACTTCCATTTACACAGGGTCGTCAACGGGTGCGTTACACTCTCGGTGTTGCAAGATTCCACAAATTGAGGTGAAACCTTAGTGGTATAGAATGGTGGAGGGAGCGGTTCGAATTAACTGCGGTGTTGATACGCCATACTCAATGTAGGAAACTCGAATGCAAATTGAGTGTATGTAGGGGCACACAATGAGGCAGTATTTGCGATTTATAAATTATATATGGAGGTATAGGTATTATTATACGAAGTCCTAGCTCGTCTACTTTTTGTATTTACAGAACGGTGTGGTCAAATTTTAGGATCGTTATGTGTGGCCGACAAAAAGTTAATTCGCTTGAAAAAAATGGATTCTGGAAAAACATTTTGAAGCGAAAACTTCTTTATACACGTTGGGCACTTTAGTTATGGCGAAAAAGCACTCAACTCCCGTGACCGTCACGCTCAGGTGACAGGTGTGTCAGTTATGTTTTCACTTCTGACGCGCAGTCCTACGACTGACAGTTTCTTCTTAGTTTCATTCCTAGAGTAGGTGCACATTTTTAAACAAAATATTATGAATTTTCATGACAATTTCAGTGATTTTGTTTTCTATTTTTCATGCAGACATTTCCAGAGGATGCAGGTTATATCAACATATTAACTTTCTTTCAATTTGTCAGTTACCAAATAAGATTTCTGTATTTAAAATCACGATTTTTCTTACAATTGTTAGCGCCTTACTTTATTTACGGGGTCGGCCCCAAAATGTGACCCCACCTTTCTGTTACTTACTGTATATCGAACATTTTTTATTAATCAGTGTTGTAAACATTCTTAACGTTTTGCTTTTATCTCACTGAACCGATTGCAATGAAACTTGGTATGTAGATAGATGAAGACCTGGGTTAACGCATAGGCTACTTTTTATCCCGATATGTGTGTGTTTCAGGAAAAAAAATCTTCATAATTGGGTAATTTGCCTGTAAAGTTTCGAAAATTTGGTTTTTCACGATTATAATTTTTTCTATACTCAAACAGTCCAGAAATGTGTTGAATAGAAGTTGTAGATATCAAAAAGACCTACAAAATGAGCTTTGGTGCGTTTCAATACAATATTTTTTTTACAAATGACGAAAAACTGACGAAAATCGATCTTTTTTAAATAAACAATTACAAATGTAAGCCTATCAAACTTTTGTGAATCATAGGCTCTCATATGTAGTTATATGTTTTTTTTAATGGTCCATTGCATAGTTTTTTGCAAAAAGCTATTTATGAAGTAAGCAGTCCTAAATAGTCGAAAAAATTTATAAACACGAAAAATCACATTTTCGAAACTTTTACGGCAAAATTTAACAAAGAAGGGGTGTTTTTCAGCTGTCGGAATCTGGGTACATTGATACTAAAGTCTAAAATGTACCTAACTATTAAGAAACATCGCGATTGGCATTTTTTGTCCGGGCCAACCGCCCTATGGTCGGTCTACCTGTCCCATAATTTTTTTTTGAGAAAACTGCAAATACTTTTGTATTTGCAGTTTTCTCAAAAAAATTTAATTTTTTAGAGCACTTATCATATCACCGAGTTATTTATTATTTGGATATCACGAGCACTTTCCAAATCAGTGGACTGGTTGACATATTTACGAACAGTATTATATTTGTATAGATACCGCAAACTAGCAGTTACAGTGTATCTGATGACGATGCCTTCTGAGCTTGTTTGACGGAACTCAACAACAAGGAGAAATAGTTGGCGCCGGGAATAAGTACACAATAAAAATAGACAAAAAATTTTTTTTTTATTATTTTAGTCACTAAGTATTTCAATAAAACGTAAGGTGTCTAGGTCGTTCTCCTAATTCGCCCACCATTTTGTCAATGTAATCAGTGTCCTCTTTTCCCTATGACCACTGAGCCTTTAGCCTCGCGTCTCCCATCGTTGACCGATTCCACGTCCTAACACGTCACGTTCAATAAAGATGCGTTCCAGAGACTTAACGATAGATAGATCGATAGATCGATAATACTTTATTTGTACACCAATTTTTATAGAAAATATGTTACATAATAAGTGTCTAGTAGCAACGATCGACCTCTACGATCCCAATCGTTCAATCCGTTCGAAAATTATAGATTATTTACATCCGTGTCAAGATCTGTAGAAAACTCGGTTTTTGAAAATCAAACTGAAACAGATAGGCAACTTTCCTATCGATTGATCGATGATACTTCGATTTTCTCAGCGGGAAGTTAAGAGCAAACAAAGTTAATTTCAATAACATGTTTCCGTGCTCTAGTCGACTAGGAGAACTTTCACAACCGCGAGGTCTCTTAACTATGATCCTAGGCCTTTCCGGTTCGAAGTTTGAGATGCCAGCTAATGTGCCAAACTACGAACCTGTGCATGCGATGTTGATTGTATTCATTTGAATACAAATTATTCTCTATCAACACCTAATATTTCTAATTATTTACAATAGTGTTCTAAGCTGCTTTTCACGACTGTTTGTTTTACCACTGTTAGCATTACATAAAGAAACTATCTTAGAAAATCTGCGAGTTTTAAATTTAAAACTTAGTAATTAAACTCTCTTGACCAGAGTACCAAATCCTCTATTGAGTTAAAAATAATCTATGACCACACATCCGTAGATGTTGTTACGCTTCTGCTCAGCAATCACTCCGAACTAATGTCGGTACTCATTAACCGCGCTGTTACTCACAATATGCTGACGTCAGCCGTGTCAAGTTCAGCAGGTCAGCGACCCCACACCACCAACCGATGGATATTGACCCCCTCCCTCTCTTGGTAGAGTTAGTTTATGTCTGGTAATGATGGTTTAATTGGCGATTACGTATAAGACGGAATTATGTAGATGACTGTATATGCTCTATGAAGCTTGTATCAAATCAATTGATCAAAATGACTGGCCTGTTGGTCTAGCGGTTATTGACCCTGACTACTGAGCCAGAGGTCGTGGGTTCGATTCCCACCCAGGACAAATAATTGTGTGATGAGTATGATCATTTGTTCTGTGTCTGGGTGTAATTTATCTATAATATGTATATATTTAGAAATATATAAGTATGTCTATCAGCAGTCTGGTTACCATAGTACAGGCTCTGCCTAGTTTGGGATCAGAGGGCCGTGTGTGAGATGTGTAAAGTATTTATTATTATTATATTATTATTAATTTGCTATGGATGCTTTTAGAAAGTTCTACGTAAAGTATGCTATGAATACCTTAAAATATATTATATTTTAACCGACGTCAAAAAAGGAGGAGGTTGTGTGTTCAGCTGTATGTATTTTTTATGTATGTTCACCGATATTTCCGTCATCTATGGAACGATTTCAAAAATTATTTATTTGTTTGAAAGGGTATGAACCCAAGATGATTTCATTGTCACCTAGTCCGGATCTGATGATGGTACCTGAGGGAAAACGAGAGAAGCCCTGTAGAAATTAAGGCAAAATGTAGTTTCTTGATTTTTCTAGAAATTTATTGTTTAAAAGGATGAATGTTATTGTTATCAATATTATGACTTAAAAAAAGAAGGTGGTTCCACGTTCAGCTGTAACTATGTTTTTCATGGATATATGGCAAAGTAACTTTCCAATAATACACCACGTCAAATGGCTCTCTGTGCAGTTTATCTTCCACCACCAATATGTTTATCGAGACTTGACTATTTCGTTGAGCATTGTAATAATGTATTTGATACCACAACCATGCCCATTTGTATAATTGGAGATTTTAACTTGGCTAAGATAGACTGGCAGATAGGTGCCGATAACAATTCTCTGCCAAATACTTGCGAGCGATTACTGGATTTTACGAACATGAATAGACTTGTTCAGTATAATAACATTAAAAATAGTTCTGGACGTATTTTGGACCTGATTCTATCCACAGTACATTCTTGTTCAGTGAGTGAATCTAACAGTTCCTTAACTGTTATCGACAAACTACATCCCCCTTTAGATATAACTATGTTTTCATTAAAAGAACACTATCTCTCTTACAATAAATTTAATAAGAGACCAAACTTTTATAAAGCAGACTACAAACTAATCAATAATTACTTAAATGATCAAGACTGGCATCACCTACTCGCTCCAAAAAGAGATGTGAATGACATGTTATTGATCTTTCACAATATTTTAAATACTGCCATTAATAAATATGTACCATTCTGTAAACCATTGAATAGCCAGTACCCCCCATGGTTTAATAAGAACATTATTAGAGCTCTTAATGAAAAAAATAGGCTCCGAGTACGCTTCAGGAAATATGGAAACCCAAGGGATGGAATAGAACTAAAGCTAATTACTACAAGGTGTGAAAACCTTGCTAAAACCCTGTATTCCAGTTATATGAAAGATATTGAAGGCAAAATTAAAGACAACCCTAAACTTTTTTGGACGCACGTTAAAGCAAAACGTGGTGGATCCAGCGTATACCCGTTGTCTATGACCGATGGAAAGACTACAACATCCGATGGTCCAACTATCTGTGATCTTTTCGCGAATTATTTTACATCTGTTTATACTCAAGACGACGACAAGGAGCATAACTTCGATTTTGATTCAATGAACTCGTTGATTAATAACAGCCAGTGCTTAACTTATCCAACTTTTGATTATGAAAGCTCACTTAAAAAACTAGAAACTGTAAATATTAGAAAGGGGGCAGGTCCGGACGGTATCCCACCGGTTTTTATATTTGCCTGTGCATCGGCCCTGACTTCTCCACTTCTACATATATATAACACATTGCTTTATACAGGCACTTTTCCACGCGAGTGGAAAAAGGCCAAAGTAGTGCCAGTATATAAATCGAATAAGAAAGAGTCAATTTCTAACTATAGGCCTATTTCTATTCTGTCGACCTTTGCTAAGATCTTTGAATCTATGGTGTGTCCTTACATCCAACAACATCTAAGGCTGTACATTAGTGACCGACAGCATGGTTTCGTTGCATCTAGGTCTACGTCCACTATCCTATCATCGTTTTATCGTTACTATTATTTTGATTATGTCAAATTAATCATCTGTCAATCTCTTATTTTATTATTATTTTTAACTGTTATAAGTTAACCGTTATTCATTGTGCATGTGGTGTTAGCCTATAAGTGATTATTGCACTCATACATGTTTAGTCGTTAAGTTATAAATCTGTAATGCTTAGTGCAATAATCGTTGGCTGACCTAATAAAATAAATAAATAATTTATTCAATGAAGTGCAGCAAGTTGCTAGACAAACTAAACATCTTACCACGTACTGTACGTAATGTTCTAAATAGGTACCGTATTTACTCAGTACGTACGTGCCTTATACAAATAAACTGAGACGAAATTTTATTTTCTGTGAATATACAATGACCCCCTGTAAACCGCCATTACTCATAATATTATCTTTAAAAAAAAAAGTATCACCGACTTCAATGTGCTTTTCAGTGGAAAGTAGATGTATTATGTTTTTTAAATATAATATGGATAGGCCAACTTATCGCACTGCTCCAATGAGACAGCGAAGTTTCGGAGTAAACGAAAATATCATCGATGTATACAACATTTAGATATTTGTTAAATTTTGAAAAACCGTTCGACTGATTTCGATAAAATTTAAATGGAACTTGGGAAGTTATACCCTTTGAAATAAAAAAAAAAAAACCAGATTCGTAACGAAAGCTCCAAGTTCTTGAAACAGTAAACATAAAACTAAAAGTAGAAAATCATTTCTAATTGTTAATGAGTGATTTTTTTAAACAACATTTTAACACGCTTTTATTCGCTTCACTTGCTACTAATTATAAAAACTAAACAAATTATAAAAAAAAATAGATATATATATATATATATATATATATATATATATATTTATAATGGTTAAAATTGACTTCCAGTCAACCCACATACTTTTTATTGTCATTACGAAATGAAACTTGTAAATATATATAATCCATTACAAACATAGTTGTATAATAATAATAATAACAACTTGCCACACCCCATATACGGCCGTCTGATCCCAAACTAGCAGAGCCTGTACTATGGTACTTATTTATTTCTAAATACATATATGCTACAGATAAATTACATCCAGACCCAGAACAAGTGATCATACTCATGACACAAATATTTGGGAAATCGGACCCACGATCTCAGGCTGGATCACTGGCTCAGCAGTCAGAATTACTAACCACTAACCAACAGGCCCGCCAATGTAGTTTTGATGAGAATACTATTATTATTTGGCATCTTGGAGCTGATCTGATGATGGAGTCAGGAGGTGGAAACTGGATTTCTTCAGTGGCTACTAGGAACCCCCTCGAGTGTGACGAGTCCAACAGATTGGGTCTGGTAACGATCATCTGATGACGAAGCCAGGAGTTGGTTAGTGGAACTCTTTTTTGCTTTTTAATTCGGTTCGCCATTAAAGCTTGTTTTATTAGTTTTACTAAACTGTAATATTATTATTTACTTGTTTTTTTCTTGTATTGTCATCGGTCATTGATAAGTACTTGCAAATTTACGAGTTAATTGGACGTCTTGAAGTTTATGAAATTTTAAAAAATGCCGTTACATAAATTGATAGATGCAGGTCAAGCTAATAGAAGCAGAGTGTGGCCAGCTGGAGTGACGAAAAAACTAGATGAGGAGAGCTGACGATCGAGGTCAGTGGCGTACATCAGGAGAGGCAGCAGTGAACGATGAAAGGTTGATGATGATATACCATATAGGTACCTACTTACTTACATAATCCTGCTAGGGAGTAAATAGCTGGGTGGATAGCGGGAACCTCTTACCATATCGGGCAGGTTTTGTGTTTGTTTGCCAGCATAGATAATTAAAAAAAAGGCATATTTGTGTAAGTAACCCAAATAACATATCGGACCCTCACCCTCGGAGTGTTCACAAACTCTAAATAGCCGCACGAAGCACTAGGAATTTAAAGTGTCCTCTCTACGTGAGCAGAGCCCTTCACGTCAAACCCTTCGTGTCCTCGACTGGTTATGATTCAGGCTTCGTGGAGCACCATTTAGAACTGTATCTCCAGTCTGTCTCGAAGAGATAATGACTGGTGTTTAGAGTTACTTGTGTGTTATCACTGATATGCTTGTTATTATATGAGTCTTTGTTTATCTAACTGCGATAACAATTTTTATGATTAGTTTAATTAAATGCTGAAAAGGCCATTCGTGTGTTTTTTTTTTTTGCACCTTTTGTGGAAATAATTTAGGCAAATCAAGTGGTAATTTAGGCACACTTTTTTTAAGGTTATACTACTTTTAACTCTGAATATAAGTGGTAAGCGGGTATCACATCCTATAAATACTTGCAACATTGTTTGTTTTGCCTGCCTAAAGTCCTGGCCCTCGTCCCTTATATGTATTAAAAATATATTTTGCCCGCAAAGAGTTATTTTGATAAAATGTACTTTATGTCGTTTTCTGTCGCCCTCACACGCCCTCACAACTTGTATACAACATTCACGATGATCGGTTAAGTAGTTAAGGAGTGAAAGCGTTACAAACTCATTAACGAACAAACTTTCACTTTTGCATTTTTAAAAGAAAATTTTAGACGATTTAATGAATGAGTAGGATCATGAATGAGTTAACTACAAATATGGTAGAGGTAAGGTAAGGTAAATCGTTATAATACCTTTGATTTTAAAATAATTAAAACCTCAACAATAATTCAATAATTATTTACCTTTTTTAGGTTCATGCACTAAAAATTAAGCATAGCCTGTGTAGACGACATTGAGACAAATGCAAAATAAAACAATGAGTGCACCTTAGGTTCGCCGTAGACCAGCGGGCGTCTAGTCGTCAACTTTTCATTTCCCAGGTCAATGTACTAATTGTTCCTTTTATTGTCATCTATGACATCGGATGATCTTTTTTCTAGTGGTTTATACCGCACCCCCTTTGCCGCCTGGACGACCATAGTGTACGGCGAGTACTTTATTATAAATAACATAATTTATGCAGGTGGTACATATTACACACGGTCAGTGATCTTATATATATTTCATTTTGCATCGGCAACAGTCTGTTTATATAACCTATGATCTGTCTTTTCAAAGAAAATACAGATTTAAAAGGATCTTTAAAACAAAAAGAGAAACGATAAAAGGAAATATTTTTCTAATTATAGACTATTAACAGATGTCCATTTATAAAAATACTTTAAATAATAAAATCCTGCAGTACATAACTGTGAAAACAAAGTGTTTCTCCCATAATTTATTTCGTTATTAAAACCACATCAGTTCTTAATCAATAAATCTTAAAATACACCCTTAGCCCGTGAGCATAAGAACTACATCACCCGTAAAGTTTACACTGTCAATTTACAAATTTACCCGACATCAAAGTAAAACAAATTTAAACCTTATGAAGTAGCGTGAAAGCATAATGCTGCAGTAAAAACAAATTGGTACAACTTAATTACTTGAGAATGTAAACACGTGTAACAAATTATGTTGTGAGTCATCCCCTAACAAAAGATATTGAACATTTATCATGTGCAAATATATACTTACGTATTTACATATGTAGATACTGTAATATGTGTTTGTAAAATGGCGGGCGTTCAATGGAGGTTAAGTGCTATTGTGTGTACATTAAAACAAAGAAAATGAGGGAAATCGGCGATTAACAAAAGACAAAGACGCATGCACATAACGCCAAACCAAGAATTATTTGGAGTAAACACAATTATGATGCTTGCTACAGTAGGTACCCTCCTTCCAATATCCTTATCATCCTAGTCATTACAAGTCTATGCCATAACAAGCAAGTCTTGCAGCTTTTCCATTACTGCTGAAACTTGAAAAAGACAACTGGTAAAAGCATCCTGACCGATGAAAACCTGATAAGAACTTTTTCAATGAAACTAATAAATTTTTCTCTACGTCTAATATATAAAATTCTCGTGTCGCGGTGTTTGTTACCAAACTCCTCCGAAACGGCTGGACCGATTTTTATGAAATTTTGTGTGCATATCGGGTAGGTCTGAGAATCGGCTAATATCTATTTTTTCATACCCCTACATGACAATGGTGACCCACCCCTAAATATTTTTTTTTTGTAATTTTTTTTTATTTTCATTTTATTATGATTTAGCATTGAAAAATACATATAACTTCAAAGCTTTACCCATCTACGATCAACCCCTGTTTTTAATCATGATTTTTATATTATTCTGTTCCATCCACAGATCCGCAATATGGCAATCGAATATAATAATTATTAATTTACTATTGTAGTATGATAAATTTTCATGTATAGTTTATAATTATCTTTCTATATATATTTCTTCTGTGCGTGTGTATGTTCCGGAACTCCCCCTAAACGGCTGGACCGATTTTAATGAATTTTTTTGTGTGTCTTCAGTTACATTCGAGAATGGTTTAGATTTTGCAATTGGACCCGTTAGATGGCGCTGCGATAGGGTTCCAGGAATAATATTTTTTAAGTTCAGGCAGAACAATGTCTGTCGGGTAAGCTAGTATAAATATATATATGAAATAAGTAAATGATAACAAAAGTACCTCTAAGAGGGTAAATTAGGGATTGTAACTTTAAATACGAAGTTTGTCACTTTTGTAGTAAGAAGCATGAAATTCAATATATATCTCATAATATATAATGTTTAGGAAAAATATTATAAATAAGTTTACATCTGCCCTGCTCCAGAGTGAGCTCTGCGCGTAGCTTTGCCACTTAAGCTCATAAAAGGAAACACCGCTAAAGAGGTACTACGGTAATTAAAACTAGAGATAAATAAAATCAAAACACGCGAGTGAAGCTGCGGTCAACAGCTAGTTTCCTTTAAAGACTAAGTTGGAAGACAAACGCCCATTCCATTTCACAATAAAAAAAAGCCTCGTGATGTTTTCTGACACAATTTAAAACAACACTGGCTTTATTTATAACGTCATTTAAACAAATTTCAACGTCTTTAATTTCTTTAAAAACAATTGCATGTTGTAGTCCAATATGTCCGGGGTTCCAGGAACACAAACTGACCGAAGATTTGAATTGTATGTATTGTAATATTTGTAATGTATTTACAGTTGCTCATCTACACCACACTACAACCTTGTTATTACTCTTATATTATTACTCTTCATTTATTAATATGATGCTTTAAATGTGTATTGTATATACTTAATGAACATATTTTTTTGGTTTCCGTCTGTTAATCGGCAACGGTTGACCAATGATGAAGTCGACCGGACAACACCTTCACATAAACAACCAGATAACTGAATACGTTGTATTATTTACGCATTATAAGGCTCTAGTGGTTCCGTACAGAACAGCCTTCAGGGTTTTTTTGTGATGCTAATTCTGTGTGCCAGGATCAAGAGCAGTCCCGATAATTCTACGCATAAAACTGGGAGAGTTGTAGAGGCAATTATACTGTCTTGGAAACCGCCAAAAATTTAATGAGGACTTAATTGTGTAAGTTGGATTTTAATCCAACTTACACAATTAAGTCCTCACACAAACAACACAACACTTTACAAAGGAATGGATTATTATTATACTTTAGTATAATAATAATCCATTCCTTTGTAAAGTGGGGCACAAAAACCAGAATTATGTAAAGTGATCTAAGTGGCCTGTTATTAATTATGCATCAAACTTCTGTGCCTTTTAGGCACACAAGATTTCTCAAAAGGATTGCAGCCGCCCAACGTGGGCATTACCTCTCTTCTACACAAAACCGCGGCACACTAGCAGTACAAGTATAGTTCTGTTTTTTAACACACTTTTATTATCTTCACTTCCAACTAACTAACTCTGTAAACAAAGAAGTCAATTTTAACCTACTTCTAATTGTCGTATCGCAATAAAACTTTGTAAGTCAATGTAGTTCAGATGACATAAACTTCAATATATCCATCTGGCCTGTTGGTCTAGTGGTTAGTGACCCTGACTGCTAAGCTAGACGTCGTGGGTTCGATTCTCACCCAGGACAGGTAATCGTGTGATGAGCACGATAATTTGTTCTGTGTCTGGGTGTAATTTATCTATAATATATATGTATTTAGAAATATATAAGTATGTTTATCAGCAGTCTGGTTACCATGGTACAGGCTCTGCCTAGTTTGGGATCAGACGGCCGCGTGTGAGACGTGTGGAGTTATTATTATTATCTTGACGCTGTTCTGCGGATGGAGTCAGGAGGTAGATGGAGGAACTCTTTCTACTTTATAATTTGTTTCCCTATTAAAGTGATAAAGTGTTTTTTTAGTTTTGCTATCATCTATTATTGCAGAGTGGTTGACCAGAACTTCATGGTGGCGATAAGGTTGGTAACGCACACAAACGTTACAATGACACAAGTCCTCAATATTTCTTACCTCTTACATTGAATGAAACACCCTACGCAGGTTTTAGGCGCAGTATGGCACACCTTGAGGTTTTTCGTCGATTCTATTCCGACACATCACCTCACCAAAATCATAATGGAACGAGAGCCCGAGGGGGTATCCACACGCACAAAAAAAAATTGTTAACAGATTCACAGGTGTATTTTTCAGTTTGATATTGTACAAAAGTTTTGTTCAATTATACTACTTGCATACGATTTTCAGGTTGACATTTTATTGAAGTGAAAACTTCTTTACGTTGTGCACTTTGCTATCTGGAAAAAGTACTGAACTCGTACCGTGACGCTAATAATACATATATAGATCCACTAGAGGGCGCTAATCTAAACATTGAGTTTGTTATGGGGGAAAAGCACTAAACTCGCGTGATCGTCACGCTTAGATGACAGATGTGTCAGTTCTGTTTTCACTTCTGACGCGCAGTCCTACGACTGACAGTTTTTTTTAACCATAGGAAGTATATAATATATTTTCATAGTAGCTTCGGTCAAATTGATCGAAGCATAGTCGTAAATTATCTTAGTCTTGTTAGTCTTCATATATCCAACAAATTAGTCTTGTTTCAATTTAAAATGTTTTAATAATTCAATGTAATCAACTAAATTTGATTGTTGTCATAAATATTGTAATGAATGGCGATTAGAAATGAGTCTCCACAAGTTTTCCTCAGTGGCTACTACATACCTACCTATTGCGTTGCGCATTACCTATTTAATTTTGCTATCTACTGTTACCGTCCGATCTAAAGGAACAAAGGAATTTTCCGGTTCTGTTTTTTCAATCTATCAGTGTACTAAATTTCATCTAAATGGGCATGGTACATATATGTATGGTAAAAACATTGCGAAAATGGAATTATATGTTATAATTTTTAAACTCATAACACATCATATCTCGTTTCCGCTAAAGCTATCTTGGACCATTTTACAAACGCTTCAAGAGTTTATTAAACGCAATAAGGAACCCTAAAAACAAGCTTTCGAATTAAAATTGATGAAGGTATAAAAAGTACAATAAAAGTTGCAACGCGAAGTTTAAAGGTATACTCGCACTGGACATGTCAGAGAAAACACAACAAACAAACTACGGAGAGTGGGTTATGTGGTGTATTCTACATTGGCAATGTTGGAGCTCTTAAAGATATATCATTTTATACCAAAAAGGCTTCAAACTACGACCCGCCTATTGATAAGTCGGACTACCTACAAAATATACCAGTGCCGTCACTCACCCCTCTTACAAAAGGTCCACCGGTTTACCGGTAGAAAGATAATATTATACTTGTATTATTCATGCTTTGACTCCATAAATAGCGCAGTGGTTTGACTGGTCACCACAGGGAGTTATGGGTTTGATTCCCACATGTTAGGTTTCAATTATTTTTCATTTACAAATAATGGTTTTGAGTCTGAGTGTACTTTGTAATCGCTAGTTGTACGTTCGTAACATCCTTCCCGATACAGTGTTATTTCCTTAAATAAATAAAAATTATTGCCTACCTCCCTATATGAAATACCGAATAAAGGAAGCAGGCATTTAGACCACTCCTTTACTTTATATAATATAATATATATGCAATAAAACCTACTCTCGCAAAGGCCGCACTACCTCGTCTTTGAAAAATCATCTAAAATCGATGTACCCAGAAGAGTTTAATTGGTTTGAAAGCTCTAGTGAAGAAAAGCAATTACAGATTTTTATCGACACAACCAAACCGCGATCTAGTTAACACTTGCTTAATAGCGCTGGTTTAATTTATGAACCTCTGCGAAACAGACTTATTAATGTTTATTAAATACAAGCAACCCGCCCCGGCTTCACACGGGTACAAATTATACACCTAAACCTTCCTCATAAGTTACTCTGTCTATTAGTAAAAACCGCATGAAAATCCGTTCAGTATTTTTTCAGTTTATCGCATGACAGACGCGGCGGGAACTTTGTTTTATAATATGTAGTGATAGTGATATAGAAAAAATCGAATCCGTTATTGACTCATTTATTCAGTCTTCAAATATTAATATTCCAGATTGATCATAACTAATCCAGTATGTTGACACATTTAAAATGAATGATGAATGACAACAATTTTGGATGTTATTAATGTTATTCCGTATTCAATGTTAATTTAATAATCGTCAAGACGAAACGGAATCGACGAGAAAAAATTAGTTCCGTCAAAACGACTTCAAACTCCTAAACGACTTTGACAGATGACATTCGCCACCAAAATAATGCACCAATTTTTTATTTCATATATATTATTAATAACGAAATAAATATGTAATATAAAATTCAAGATTACTTTATTTTTACTTAATTTCTGTCCTTATATAAAAAATATTTTAAATATTAATAATATTTTTATAATTAATTTTAATTTAAACATTATAAATAATTTTAAATATTAAGATCCGCATCCGCGGACATCAATAATTCTGCATCCGCAACATCCCTACTACATAGTGATATCCATATAGAACGTTTATAGGATATGCCGCACTCTTAAATTTGTGTTTAGTGAGAATATCTGCTAAGAGGTTTAATCGGCTCTAAACAGAAAGTACTTTACGCAGGTTATGAAATAAATTCGAGATTATATACAGAAATGCATAGCGAAAAAAATGCTTTCGATATATTAGTACCTAGTAAAATAAACACTTTTTTCTCCATAGTGGATAGTAACCCTTTTCTTGAACAAGATAAACGATAAAGCCATAGCTATTAATTCCGCGGGAGAATAATAATAAAAAAAAAAAGATGTATAAAAAGACAAGAGGAGTAAAACGCTGAGGCTCGACCGGTTGGCTACCGGCACTACGAACGACTCTCCGCTCCTCATTCTCGATACACTTAAGGCACAGCTAGTCGCTTCAAATGTGCAAATACACCACAGTCAAAACTATACTATCTTTGCAACCTTGTTACAGATACACTTTAACAAGATAAAGTTACAGTTGCATTAATAAATATGCATAAGTTTGCACAGGGCACAAATATTACAAGTCGATCAGGAGAAGGTATACATGCACATATTTATTAAGGGTTTAGGCAATATAATTACTAGACACAAAATACAACATTTCCATATAGAGTAGCATACGTGTAACACGTATGGAAGATATTGCTTCTAGCGATAAGGCCGCCCATTGTGCATTTTGTGTATAATTTGTTCATGTATTGTTTCCTTTTTTTGGTGTACAATAAAGAGTATTTATTATTATTATTATAACACGTCTGCACTCCATGGAATCTCTTTAAGGTCTTGTTACCTACCTCTTAGCGCGAGCCTGCAAGTAATTATAAACAATAAAAAAAAATAGGAGTGTAATAAACAAAACAAAAAAGCTTCACCTTAAGGGAACACGGTGAGCTAAATGTTTGTATTATTTTCATCTCCATTTCCTGCGCGTTGTCGGGCGAAGTCGGGCGGTAGGCAGAACTCGGCCCATCAATCTTGGCCGCCAACTGCTTGGCGGAATAATCAATAGCCCATTGTTCTCCCTGCCAACATCGCCGGGACTACGTTAGAAGGAAAACTTAAGGAGTCTCAGATAAAGGAAATATATGAGGTTATTTGAAAATTATTATAGAACATTGAACAGAATTTCCAGGCTTGTCTAAACCGTTCTTGAAAGAGTAAAGTGGAACAACCGCACTTGGCCAGTATTGGTAATTTATAGCTGCATAATAGTACAAACGAAGCTTTACCAATATTCTCTATTTTAAAGAGATGGCAAAGAAGTATGCGCGCGGCGTCTCTCTTTTAGTCTTTATTGAGGTCTGGTGACATTGCTGAATAGATCTAAAACAGAACGCTGCTAGTTTTATAGAGGGGCAGTTCCCCAATAAGTACAGGCTTCGAACAGATATTGCCTGTACCTCGGCAAAGACGTATAATCTTTGTACATACATAAACACAAAAAAGAGCCAGAATCTGATTAACCTTAAGCAAGCGTGATGGTAGTTATTTTTTTACACCTCATATATAATGTCGAGTTAAAAAACGATAACCCAATTGTATTTTTTTTATTATACTGCTAGGTCACGCATTACGGTTAGTGTTAATCTCTGTACCTAGTTGATGTCAAATCTGACGCCTTTAGACCGTACAACAATAACAAAAAATTATATAATGAACAAATAAAAATATTATGAAAAAAGTATTACCGACTTCAATGCGCCAAAATCATGATAAATATTGTAATAAACTGTATTCTTCATCCCTTAATTTTTCATCCTTAGAGGTTAAATACTTTGAAAAAGACTAACACCAAGTGATCTTTGTTAATTTCAAGGCAAATACAATATATATGTGGCGCTTTTCCACTTTATTCTAAGCATCAAAACAAAATGTAAAAACGAAGTCAATCGATTATAATAATATGTACGTAAGTAGCCAAGCATGACTTTTTTACATATTATTTCTCATAACAAACAAAAAACAAATAATGATGTAAAGAATGAATAAATTAAACAAAAAAACTAAATAAACAATGGTCGATACCCACTTTATTAAGTTGCATTGTTATAACAAGAAGTAGATGTGAGCTTATTTGGATGGTTGAAACTTAAAAAATTCAAGGTCCGACGCCGTGACAAATCGATTAAGTTTCGATTTCATGTTAAAAAAATATTACCAATTGAAATACGGATATTTTGGTGATCAAATCCGTTAGAGCGTCGGCTTTATAAACATCAAGTTTAACGTGACCCTGTCCTGTTTACACACAAAGTCCAAAAAGAAAAAGAAAGATCAAACATAAGCCCATGTGTGGGTACCTTTCTTGAAAGTTGGTCGAGTGTGAACCGGCCCTTACTTGCTCAGTTCATGCAAACAGTGTGATCAAATAATGTGACAATTTAAGATATTTCTGACAACTTTGTGGTTCCCTCTCCAAGGCTTACATAACGTAATGAGTGACTTGTGTGTTTGTCATTTCCTTCAAGTATGAGAATAAATGATATGCATATTGATCGATGAAATACACATTTAGTTAATGTTACCTCGTGTAAAGTCTTCAAGCAGAATGATCAGTGGTCCCGATCAATTTTTGATCATTTTTTTTTGATTAAATATAATTGTAACTGTTAGCAGACATGATTGTCGCGGGACTAAGTAATCATGCTTTTAATTGAAGTTAATGCTTTTCATGGTCTTAGTGTCGTGAAGGTTTGTTTCCTTACTTATCGATACAAAATTGTTATCGAGTTGTATTTATAATCATGACCGATATTTAGTAAGATGCGCAAGCCCCGCCGTAGCCATGAACCCTCATATTTACGTATTCATTTAACCAATATCATTTTTGCATTCTTAGAGGAAGAGATTACTATTTTTTGTTGTCCTGGTCACATCTAACAATCTGATTGTCTTTTTCATGAAATACTGTGTAGTCTAGGTATAGAGTAATACATATACTACAAGTGTTTAAAAATAAATAGTAAAATTTTAAAATAAGTAATCTCAAGTCACTTATTCAAATTACGTCTATGAAGAAAATGCCGGAAATATGTTCAATAGGTACCTAAGTTTCAAACCCACACATACTTTACAAAAGTCGCTAAATAATTAAACACGTTAAACAATATGCAAAAGATGCATTTAAAATATGGATGCACTTAATTTGCATCTGTTTGTTTGAAATAACAACGTTGCACAAAGAGACTACATGTGGCCGCAGCGCTTGTGTTAAAATACTTGACACGAAGGACAATAAAATTTTTCACTTTATTGCCACAATGTGATACGTTCCGTATCGGATTTGATACCCCTTGATGATATTTTTAGCTTAATGCTTCAACGATCTTATCCAAAGAGCGAATGGTTGAATGACCGAGGTATATTTTCATGAAATGATTACATTTCCATCATACCAGGCTTTCCCCGTGACCGTAAGGGTACCGGCAGTGTCTAAGGTCCCCGGTATTCTTTCCAGTTGAAACATTGTGTTTGTTCTTGGACCTAGAAATATTTCAAAAGCCGAGGAACAGGTAGACCCGCTAAGATTTTTTTAAATACATCTGTGTAGTGAGTGTTATGACAACATTACAATTACATAAATAATTTTTTTTATTGTCCAGTATCACTTTAACTGTCATCGTATAGACTTACGTACCATGACAGCTCAATATAATATCTGGCAGGGTTCACAGGAATTTCCTTGTAAGGACCTACACCTGAGGCCCTGGCAATATGGACTGTGACGGAACACCGTGTGGTTTTAGTAGGTCCGAGTCGGACATACCGCTTAGCCCTGGTGGGGTGACGACCCGTGGGGGTTTTCTTACGTTAAAAAAAAGCCCAACGTAATATACTGACCTGGTGGCTTGATAAAGCCCAACGTAATATACTGACCTGGTGGCTTGATAAAGCCCAACGTAATATACTGACCTGGTGGCTTGATAAAGCCCAACGTAATATACTGACCTGGTGGCTTGATAAAACCGTTTTCACATAATTTTTAAATTTGTAACAATTTGTTACAAAATAAAAAATACGTAAATATTGCAAATTTCATGTTCCTCCGTTCGCGATTTTTTCTTAAAAGTGCGCACAAAGAATTCTCTTCACGTTTTAATATTTAGTGTTAGGAATCAGACGTGAAATATATTTAAAAAAATAACAACAACACTCACGACATGACAACATTCGTGAGTGTTGTTCTTATTTTTTTAACGTTGAGGCATAATAAAATCAAAACAATACGATACTGAGCAGGTTGGTCCGCTCGCGCTCTGGTCATCGTTAGATGAAAGTAAGGGCTATCTGCACCTCCAGGCGGCTATAGATAGGTTGATGAGTCGTCAAACATCATCATTCGGTTTTTTTTCAGTTACCGTCACCTTATAGATTATTCACAAAGTACTAGCACATTGCCGTATGCTTAAGGAGGGGTGTAGGGTTTGCAAGGATAGAGAGGGGCTGTGAACATTCAAGGGACACAAGTCTCGGAGTTACTAATGTTTATAGGCAGCGGTAACCTTTTACCATTTGACTGATTGATTTACAACTGAAGGTAGAGACGAAATTTCAAATTTATTTTATATCACGTTGGTCTCTCCTTAGGCTGAAGGGTTCAAGTGGTCCCTCGGTGACACTACTAAGAAAGAAAGAAAAATATTTTCTACAGTTATCAGTATTATCACAATAGACATACGTCTTACCACTGGGATGGTACCGAAAATCAAATAAGGTACCAGCGTCAGCTATCGTCGCAGATCGCTCTTCAACGCTGGTATTCTCGCAGGCCCCAATTACAATCCGAACATTTAAATATCTATAATATAATAACAATACTAACATATATATAAATAATACTGGTCCGGTTCATCATTCTCTCCGATATAAGACTATTTTAAAGACTCTAAATACCGGTCTCGCGACCCCTTCTTTCAAGATGCAGCTAAATAAATCCTAGATAAAGCCGTGTCGGTTACTTTGATTCTCTAAATAACCTGGCCCTCTCCATTGCTCTTTAGGTAATTTGAGATGTTTTATAAGGTCTACAGTAAAACCTCTGTATGGCCAGGTTTAAGTAAGTCCCAAAATTTAAAGTGTAAAATAATAACTTTGAAGTTAGTTGTCTATTGATCCCTTAAGCTAAGTAGGTCGTTGCAATAATATGTGAAGTTTTCAAGCGAGACGATCTGTATTTATTTAGTTTTTGGCACTGTAATGTGCTAAAACTTACTTGCCTTACTTGGTGCTTGAGTAAATAGCAGTACCCTTGAACTCTTATTTACATGTTAAATAATGTTAAAAAGCTTCATCAAATATATTTGAAGGCACAATGTATTTACCTAAGATTTTTAATCATCTTCGGCTGCCGCTCATCTTCAAGAATATTTTTCTGTGGTTTAAGAGCTTTACAATGGGATAATAGCTATGACATAAAAATTTATAGCAAACAAAGATGAATATAGATGAAGTGTGGGTTGGTTGACCAATAATAATTTACAGAATCTTAGTACACCACAGTTCCTTAACCTTTAAAACCAAATACTTTTGGCATTTAATACACTCACGTATGTTAATATTTATCTTTCTTATTAAGATACATAGAAAAGAAGCTAGCGATAAACAGAACCGCTCTAATTCTATTGTCGAGTTAAATTGTAATTTTAATTGTATATATCCCTTTATGTACAACATTTCATGTACAAAGGCGGACGTACATAACGTCTTAGGCATTCTCTTCCAGTCAAGCTTAGAGTGATGGTGAGATGAATAGGAGAGGCGCAAACCATTGCAAATAATGATTTTGATTCATCACAAGTTCATTCCAATAATATATACCTAATAAGTACACATTTATGGTGCATACATATTAACATAGTAATCACATTTCGAAAGATCACTCAGATGATGTTGCCAATCCATCTTGTCGTATTAGGGTTGGAAGACGCCCTGATTGAATAGGAGAATAAACTTGTATCTTAAAGCTACTAGGACAGGACAGAAGAGAATTAGAAGAGAGATAAAGATGGAACTTTGAGCAAATAAATTAAAATTACAGAAAGCTACAGAAAGGTGTGGTAAATATTAGGAGCGTTATGTGTAGCCGACAAATAGTTGATTTAACTTAAAAAAATTGTTTAAAAAAATATATATGTTTGTATTTTTTATTTGATAACTTTTTCTATTGTAATTTCACGAAATTTCCTAAACATGCAAGCGTTTTATGTCATTAACGAGGTCTACTACACGATCCTAAGACATAAGCTCACCTTTCTGTAACACCCCTAACTTTCAATATCTGAGAGTATAATTAGGGAGCAAACGGTATTTAATGGTGCTAGTGTACATACCTACTACTACGTAATTTTTTTTTCATATTTTTATTAGACACTTGACACACACTGAGACACAGAACAAATGATCATGCTCATCACACAATTATTTGTCTTGGGTGGGAATCGAACCCACGACCTCTGGCTCAACACTCAGGATCACTAACCACTAGACCAACAGGCCAATCAAATTGTTTCCAATACATATTGTCATTACAGGTTACCAAGATAATAATAATGCCTTAATATACATGTAATAATAATAACTTGAGATACCTTACAAACGGCTGTCTGATCCCAAGCTAGATAGAGCCTCTACTATGATAACCAGACTCCTGCTGATAAACATACTTATACCCACGGAGCAGATACAAAGATTGACTACACGGATGGCGCAATGGTTTAAGTTGTCACCTCGCCACTACGCCGCGCCGAGTGTTGTTGGTTCAAATCCCACACGGGACAAAAATAGTTGTGATACACAAATAGTCGTCCCGAGTCTGGGTGTTCTTTGTGTCCATTGTTTGAATGTTTGTCAAACCCCCCGCGATATAGGAATATTCCTAATGCAGGAGTTGTCTTTTTAAACCAGAAACTAGAATATACACACATATTACTACATAATATACTAAATACAATATTATAGAGAAATTATAACCAGACACAGAGCGAATGATCGTGCTCATCACAAAATTATTTATCCTGGATGGAAATCGAATCTGGCCTGTCAATATCATAAGTTAGCTTATGTGTCTCCTTTTTTTCTAGGGAGAATGTGTCTATATGCTTGCGACTATCTGAGATTTGTTCTTCCCATATTAACTATCCAACCGTGTCAGTGTCTTAGATGCCGGGCGGAGTAAATTGTAGTAGGGAGAATCAGGTTTATCATTACAATGTAAATATCATCTAACGACTGTGGAGCCCTAAGCCTTCAACTTGTAACTACAAACCTTAACTGGTTAGAGAGAACCGGTATCGGTCGTCCTACTCTCTATCACCGTATTAGAAAGGGACGCTGATAAGAAGTGGCTTAACGAGTCCTGAAGGAGATAAACACACTGTTTCGTCCCATTACGTTTCTTGTTTTTTTGCTAACATGTGAGGCGATTTACTAAACTGCCGGGGTTTTTGTTCTTGTGATAATGTGCATCCAACTTAATGGAGTAAGTATTGTAACAAGATGTACTCTTTACAAATACTTATATAAGTTGCAACAGCGTTAAGTTTTTAAAGGAGTAGATTCACGGCCTCACAGAAAACCGGCAGTAAAGCTGTTTGCATTGCTTTTCGGTGAGTGAGTGAGGTTACCGGAGGCCCTAACCCTTCCTCCCTAATGTTGTTTTCCGTGAAACCCAGCTTCAAACTCGGCGACTACATTACTTCGTACTATGTGATGGATAACAATATGTACCTTTACTTGCTGCGATTCAGTTTTTAGCGCAACCTAGTGACGGTGCATTGAAAACCCTCTTTCTTGCGCGGGTAAAAAAACCAGATTCAACAAATTCAGTACACTTTGCTGTAGCGCTTGTTGTTCGAAATTCAAACTAGAAGATAAAAAGGATTCATGGTATTTAGCTGGAACTTTTTTTATTTTAATTATAGTTTTGTTTATATACAGGTATTAATAATATTCAAAGTGCGCCTGTTTGTCAAAAGTTTAGACTGCTACATACGTAGCGGAATAACATATTTTATAGTAATAGCAGCTACTTAGTAATATGTGGTAATTAGTCTTTCCAAACTTTTGACCAAACACCCGAATGCTGATTTAAGTTTGACCATGCAAGTCAAATTTAGATAACTGACTGTTTATACTATTTATTTTTATTTTTGTCCTACCATCCCCGAAGTCCCGCCTTTCGAACATTATACAAAGAATCATTGAAATCGGATAACATAATATATAACTATTGCTGAACATAATAAAAAAATCCTTTGTCATAAGTCTTAAACTGCATTACAAATACAACAATACAATTAGTTGTTTCACTCCAGCCACGAATTACGTCAGTAAATATATTGCTAGCTACCTGCTTCAGTCAAAAGACTCTTCAGCAAATAAAAGCATAGTTGATATGTTTTCTCGAGATACGTACGTCGTATAATGAGCGTGTATGTATGAGACGGAGATTCTTGCGAACGTTTTTGCTTGTTAGCATAACAAGCTGTAGCATAATTTGTTTCACTTGTACATTTTATTAAGTGAAATAAGGCTTTCTAACCTATTCAATTGGTAAACTATCATATAGATAATGTGTGCACACAATAAGGTGTGCTCAAATTTTAAAGGTGTGTATCCGAAAAAATGTTGATTTAATTTAAAAAAAAAAAAACTGAATTACAAAAACTGTTTTGAGTTTTTTCTTCGGAAAATGCGTAACCTGGTATAGGTGCACATTTTAAAATAACATTTTATGAATTTTCATGTCAGTTTTATGTTTTTAAAATCACAAATTTTCCTGAAATTGATAGCGCTTTACGTTACCAGAAGTCTACTATAAAACCCTAAAATATGACCACAACTTTCTGTAACACTGTTATTTTGACTCGTGTTTCGGTGACCCTTTTACAGATAGCGATTTTCGGTCCTTTAGAAACTACATATACATGTATAATGACATGGGTCCCATTAGCCGCTTACATTTTTGAAGTGAAAACTTCTTAGGCACGTTGGGCACTTTTAGTTTGGGGAAAAACACTAAACTCGCGTGACCGTCACGCTCAGATACATCCTACTAATAATATAAACGTGAAAGTTTGTGGGGATGTATGGATGTTTGTTGCTCTTTCACGCAAAAACTACATTACCAATTGCGATGAAATTTGGTATGTAGATAGCTGGACACCTGGATTAACACATACGGCATCGGGACTTACGCGAGTAAAACCGCGGGGTACAGATGTGTGTGTAAGTTATGTTTTCACTTCTTACGTGCAGTCCTACGACTGATAGTTTTTCTAACGATCTGTACCAATGTACCAATGTCGAGCTGTCTTATATAGTATTGTAAGGGATATTAAAGTAATTGCAAGTAGTGTTTGGTCGAATACTGTCGTCGTTGAAACCGTTGTGTGAAACTCTTAGACCATCTCATTTTAATTTACCATGGCTTTAATGGTACATAAACCGTTGCTCGTAAACATTCTGGTTGATGAAAATTTTAATTGTTAGGAGATAAAAACCTACCGTCTCGTAGCGTATTAAAGTTCTATATAGTCCGCTTAGTCTGAAGCGCAGAAAGCGGTGATGCATTCTCTTCCGAGCATTAACTTTTGGTTATTATAAGTAGTGTTTAAATGTGTAATTTTATCCAAAAATATATGTATGACTTGCGTATCGATTTAATAGTTTATATCGTTTATAAAACGAAATATCAGAACCAGTTCCTACTTCTTTGATAAGTAATTGCTCTTCTCTGATAAAGCAGATGGGACTGGTTCGGCCTGTCTCCTTGAGTTGTGAGAAGGTCAAAGTAATAATTTACTATTGACGTAATTGTTGTACTAATATTATAGATGTGAAGTTTTGTTCCGAACATTTATGTGCAGGCCGCAGCCGCAGCAGTCAAAACAGTGATTATATACGAGTGATTATATATCGTATTTAACCAGCTGAGCCCCGCGGTTTCACCCGCATAAGTCCCGATGCCGTATGTGTTAATTTAGATGTCCTGCTATCTACATACCAATTTTCATCACAATTGGTAATGTAGTTTTTGCGTGAAAGAGCAACAAAAATCCATACATCCTCACAAACTTTCACGTTTATAATATTAGTAGGATAGCTTTTGCCTCGCTGGGGATATCTATATCCTTTTCTTTACCCTTGACAAAGTGTGTGCAAAACTTCATGATGATCGTTTAAGCAGAGAGGGCGTGACAGCGTAGCAAACAAGCCCACATTAGCATTTATAATATTAAAGTTAGGAGGAGGTGTTTTTGTTAGACTATAAAAGTTCTTTAATTTATACAGATGTTGGTTAGTACGAATTCCGGAGCCCTTTGATCCGTGAGTTCTGAATACAATAGCATGCGTTGAGGAAATTGGACGAAACCCTTATGTTACGTAACTACTTGTGCCGCTTTTTGTGTGGCCTTTGTAAGGCATTCATATTGTTACCGTCTGGTATGATTATTGAATGTATGCCTTTGTCAATATTCTTACTTCCTTCTTCGTAAAGGAGAATCGTATGAAATACACATGACTACATTGTGAAAATATGAAACTTGTATTTTTGGAATGTTCACAATTTTTTGTATCGCCGATGTGTGCTTCAGCGAGCAAATGCTATGTAGAAATAATATGGAGATTCGTTAGTTTATTAGAAAGTTTTAGAATTTCTACAGATATCGGTACCTGCGCTTATCTCTCATGATGTGAAGGGCCTATAGAATAAAAATGATTATCTTTTAAGTTATAATATAAGACACAAGTATATTGTTCAAACAGCCATAAGTATCAAGAAACTAAAGCACCCTTTATACAAATATTAGTGAAGTAATCATTGCTAATAGCACTTGCCATAATCGTTAGGGGCTCGAAGCCCGGCTTTCATCTAACTTTACCCAACTTTGGACAAGTTTAAACTAGTTTCGTTAGTGGCGCCCCCTGGCGACTGTTTGTACGAATTTTTAGATTTATGGAAACGGTTCAAGTTGTATCAAGTGCTGTCCTGGGAAGGGTTTAGGAAGAAAAGCCTTTGGCATATATAAGTTCAAGAGTTAATGAGTAATGAGAAAAATGTTGACCAAATAGTTTCATTTACGTGTAACATTGATAGTTTGACTAGTGATTCCTCGTTGCTTTAGGCATACCTTGCCTAAAGCAACGAGTCGAAATATCCGTCTTTGGGTGGCGAGCCTCTGTACTCATGTAAGTCGAGGATACTATGCGTTTGATCATTTAACTTTGTTTGTGTAAACAATTCTGATATCTGGGTGAATATTGCAAATTAAATCTTCGAACTAGCAAGAAAGAGAAAAAAGAGCTTTAACAAGCTTGATGTAAGGAATCACGTTGGCAAGGCGAAAAATTAGACCAACCAACCACAGATAAGAAATGGTTTGAGTAGCAAAGGATGACGTCAAGTGACATGACGTGAAATAAAATAGATTATACAGTGACCACACCCAGGCCAAGTTGGGCACTAATAGAGTGTGCTAACACACAAACACACTCAAGTTAACAATACACACACATCCAAAAGCACATGTATCATTTCAATACATATTCAATAGACGTGGCCGTGTACAGAAAAAGAAGCGTAAGTCAGTAGCAAAACAATACAGTAGGGTTGTCAATGCACAAGAATTCTGTCGATATAAAAAATAAGGTTTGATGGAAAAATATAACTGTTTTTGGAAATTGATGAAGATGGTATTGGTAAAATTATTACAAACAATTATTATAAAGAAAGAAAGAAATAAATATCTAGTCGTTTAATATAAATATCTATTTCTTAAACATAAATATCTATTTCTTAAACATAAATATTTTTCTATTCTTAAACATAAATAGTTTCATATATATTATTCGTGACAGTTGTTGTTAAAACGTGTCTCAAATGCGTGGCCTTCCGCGATATCATAGTGTAATGTAGACTGTCTTTAACATTACTTATTTTTTAAGTGAAACTACCCATTTTATTTAAATCTTCCCTAGATTTACTACCTACATATCAATACATTTTTAAGTAGCATTTCTCTTGTGAACGTGACACGTAAAAAAGGCGCTGCGGTTCCCATTGCGTTTTGTTGTGTACCTTTCATTGATATCAAATATTAAACACATTAATAACCACTTCGTTAACAATAAATATCAAAACGAAAATATTTTGATTGGTTTGAATATATATTGTTCTTTAAATATATAATTGTAGAAACATAAATAAATAATCCTTTAAGAAACCAATAAACTGGTTTATGATATTCCCAAGGTAACCAAAATCACCCGTTAATTTTACGCATGTAAAAAATGGATATTGCCTACTAAAAAACTGTAGAAGCAAGCCTACTGGTGTCTAAGGAAGCGATTGGGCTCGCTATTGGAATATAAAAAGTAATGCGCAATTTTTAATAATAATTAAAATATTTTTTTTGTTGATGACCCTGGAACGAGAGGCAAGCCTCCAAAGGCGACCGGTTTTTCGAGTTACTTGACGTTAAACATACATTTTGAGCATCCTTTGACATTATTTTGCTCAAATAATATTAGAATTTATGTCGTTGAAATAAAACCTAATTTTATTTGAGAAACCTTTACGGTTTTAACCTTTTGAACTGGCAAGCTATGTAGTATTGCTATCTTTGTCTGACATACTACTGTCGTGTATTTCTATCTTTTTCATGACAGCTGTCAGAGCCAGTTTTCACAATTGAAACTTGAAAAGTTGTTAGGTAGTACATACACTCATAATACAGAGGTTTTGTATGGATTTCCTTTGAATAATTCTATTAGGATCCTAGAAATAAATGTGTTTTGTTACTTTCATTGTTAGTGTTATAAGCAATTACTTGTAGGTAATATAGGAATATCATTGTTTAGATTTAGAAGGTTATAATTTAGTTTAGTTTCGTGTGAGTGGAGAGGCGTGCTCGGTACCAAGATTTGTGTTTAGAGCCGGTTCAGATCCATAAAAGATTTTTGAGTTTATAGTACCTTAGAGATCCCATAATGAGGTCAACACCACAGGCTTTTTTGCCTAAAAGCAGAGGGTCTTTTAACTATAACTATACTTTATAAATGCCTATAACTCGGATTGTTCTTATTATTGTGATTTGAATGTACTACAATGTTTATTTTTGGGTAAATCTCCATTAATGTATAAAGTGTTGGTTAGAGGCCTCGGACTCCTCGCAACAGCCAGTTCGAGTTATAGATATGCGCCCCTGACCTGCTCGACCTATTGTTTGCGCACACTCCCCAATCCATCTTCATGTCTTCCCCTCTTACTCCACCTTTTAATGTACTCCCAATTTTCCCATTTTTAATTCCCAAAGTGCCATGTTGTCGGTAATAGGCTTGCCACCTAATACATGAGTGCGACCAAAATATTATAGTTGGTAAAATGTATCAGTTTAATACCTCTCTGCCAACCCCTTTGGGGATACAGGCGTGAGTGTTGTATTTGAAGGTGTTGGAGTTGGACTTGGAGACCAAAAGTGTTGTAGTTGGGGAGTTGGGGTTAATGCATAATAGGAAGTGACTGAGCTTATTACGATTTTATGTAGGTGTCAAAAGAGGGGTGTTATGAGTTTGACGTGTCTGTGTATCTGTGTGTCTATTTGTGGCATTGTAGCTGCCAAACGAATGGACCGATCTAAGTGCCTTTTTGTTTGTTTGAAAGGTGACTTGATCGAGAGTGTTAGATATCATTCAAGAAAATCTGTGCAGCCGTTCGAAGATCATCACCAAACTCTTTTCTAATCGTTGAAATGATTTACGACTTGGGGTGTTTTAAATTTAAAATTGATTGCATCGATTGGTAGTTTTAGTGCGACGAATCTTAAGTACAACTAAACTTACATAAATATGTCCAATACACATGTCGCGTTTTAGACTCGGTAGTACGGTTTATAACAAGCCCTCTACTTTTGTATTTTTTCTAAAACATCCAGCACTAAGGAAAGTTACTATATCGCAGGGACGTCCTTGGACACAAAGTAAAGCTAGCCTCAAGAGTCTAACAGCCTCTTATATTTGTATGTGACTCTTAAATGTGTATCTAACATCGCACGGAATTAAGTATTTTATTACAAAATTCGTTTAATCTCACATGTTAGCCACCAACTCATTACAGAGACACGCTAAATTTAATACTCTTCGTAACCATGCCAACCCTACTATACTGTTCATAGCCACTCGCTAAATGCTTGTCAAGCGATCTTTATCCTAATCACTAAGAACACAAAACTGTAAGCAATGCTAACACACGACAAAACAAGCGTTGTCGAACCAAGACGTTCTCAGTCGCTTCAAATTAGTTTTTATTCTTTATGACATTTTTTTACGTACATAATGGTTTGTGATTTTTTATATGTTGTCTTATACCCGTAGCCACAAGCAATGATAGTTTAAATTTAATACTACTTTTGGTGTTATTGGATGATGAGGGTAGAAAATAAAACTTGTCATCGTAATAGTGACCCGTCTGCTCGTTTGCAATAAAAAAAAATAGTTACAGTTTTTATACAATAGAACAATAACAATAAAAATAATTGTAATTTACTTTACTGTGTGTGAAAGGGAAAGTGTAAAAAGAAGTACTTCTTTCTTAGTCTGAGGTAGTCAACATTGAGCTGCAGTCCACCAACAGTACCATCAGGTTAACCGTCCGCTCGTTTGCCCCTTATAATATAAAAAAAAGTAAAAAATATACCTAGACAATAATAAAACAATATCAGCTTTTTGACCTAGTAACAGCGATGAATATCTTTGTAAAGGAAAGTAAGATAAACGCTATAAAAGCTTTATTCTAACTTACATAACGTGATACATTACATCATAAATTACGTAATACGTTTGTTAAAAGTCATAGGACCCAGTCTTAGAGCTAGCAAAAAATTTAAGGAATGCGTTTGAGACAAACGTCAACATCTGTGCCATACGTCGTTAAATAATTACTGACTGAAGACAAGTCGTAGACCTGGCTTGAGACTCCAGGCTAAAAGTACTTAAGGCATTTTGAAATTTTATTGTATTAAAAACTTGGTATTAAATAAAGTTGAAAATAAAAACTACAGATCAAATATTGTCCGTCAAATAAGACCTGCATATATAAGTATACTGCACTGTGTAATATCTATACCTAACTTTACATATATTATAGCAGAATGTATTCAGCCTCTAAATTTAAAAGAATTGACGACGACCGGGACTGCTTCCGTTGATTGTAGAAAATATATAAGGAGGCTGCTTTGTAATTGGCTCTTACAAGATCACGTCACTTATAGTCAGCATGCAGTGTGGTGTGAACCCAACCGTTTTTATCAGTGTTGTCAGCATTTCATTTTCACCTTCCTAAGTAATGTTTAGATTTTGATAGCTTGTCACCGATGCCTCCTCAGTATGTGACCGATGCTGCACACAACGGATATGCATACGACTACATTCGTATAAAAGGTGAAAGTTAAAACTGGCATCATTAGTAAAAAACACACGCCTTGACAGTAGTCTGTACTGACTAGAAGTCACTGGATCTTGTAATAATATAAGGCTGATGGCAATCGGCGGGTTGAAACTAAGCCGAGACACGGAGTGCCTTTACATACGGCAACCATTTTGGTCGAACGGAAAAGATGTCATCTTTTTCCTGATAAGATAATGTAAGTTAGGTTAGGTTAGGTTAGATTAGGTTGGGGTGCTGTGGAAAATGGGGTACGACTGGGCCCTTCCCCCCGGTGACTTTCCCCCCGGGCTGGGCGTAATCTGTTACGCCGACGACACTTTGGTCACAGCTCGGGGGTGAACTTTCAAGAGGCGGCGCATTTGGCCACCAGGGGAGTCTCTCTGGTGGTCGGGCGCATCGAGGCGCTGGGCTTGCGGGTGGCCCTGGATAAGACGGAGGCCCTTTTATTTCATGGGCCCCGTCGTGGTCCACCCCCTGGCGCCTCTATCGTAGTCAACTCGGTTCTCGTACCGGTTCGGGCCCACATAAGGTATCTGGGCCTGATCCTCGTCGGTAGGTGGCTCTTCGACGAGCACTTCCGACAGCTTGCTCCGAAGCTGGTCGGCGCTGCATCCGCCCTTGACGACTCTTGCCCAATTTGGGCGGACCCAGGCGTCATCGCCAACGGCTAATATTCTAGTACCAAGAGGAGGCCATAATTCTTCGGTCGGTTGGCTCGGTCGAGGCTTGGCCCAACAGAGCGGGTGTGTCTGCCGAATCCTCTGTTCGCTCTTCGCTCTTTGGAGCAATGAGGAAGTATAAACCTCGGTAAAAAACAGGAAGGTGGGGCCCTGCCATGGGTCGGAGTTTCTCCACTGCCCCCAGTGGAGAAGGAGGACGGGCTTGGCGTGCATTTACACTGCCACCGAGCAGGCATGAGAAATTTAGTTTCCTTGCCACCGTCGCGTCGGCATATCGTAATCCCGAAAGGAGTCGTGGTCACGTCTCGCGACTCTGATCGGGGACTCCGATGACTGCAGTGAGGACTCGGCTCAGCACACGCTAGCGGTTTACCCCAGTTGGGCGGCGCAGCATCGGGCCCTCACTGCAGTCATCGGAGTGGATCTGTCGATGCCGGCTGTCATACGCTCCATGGCCGGTAGCGACAGGAATTTTACCGCGGTCGTAACCTTCTGTGAAGAAGTCATCTCGCAGAAGGAGGCGGCGAAAAGGGTCCGGGAGGACGACCTCCACTCGTACCTAATTCGCCGCCTGCGAACCGGGCGGCGGAGGCGCGCTTACCAGCGCCTCATGCCGCCCTGAGTGTGGCCGCGGGTGGACGGGACGGGTTTTCCCCTTCACTCGCTATAGTGGCCCCCCGCGAGGAGGCGGCGTCCGCGTGTGCCTGGACGTCGCCTAATTGAGAGGTTTTTACCCGAAGGTGGTGCCCGCGCTTTTGCGGGCAGGCGCTAGGAGGGTTCCGGATGCCTTAATAAAAGCTGTTTCCGGATCCCTCCTATTTAAGGCGCAGTACGGCACACCGTGTGGTTTTAGTCGGTTCGATTCCGACACACCACCCCACCGAAAACCCCGGTGGGGTGACGGCCCGAGGGGGTTTCCACACGCACAAAAAAAAAATAAAAGGTTAGTTCACACCACACTGCATGCTGACTATAAGTGACGTGATCTTGTAAGAGCCAATTACAAAGCAGCCTCCTTATACATTTTCTACAATCAACGGAAGCAGTCCCGGTCGTCGTCAAGTCTTTTAAATTTAGAGGCTGAATACATTCTGCTAACATTTAGCTTGACCTTCGATTTTGCATTTGGTCATAAGAAGTGTGACACAAATTTCCACGTTGCCTCCAATATGCCTTACATAAAATTTGTCATAGTAAACTAACAACTAGTAAATGTAATACTAATAATACAGGCTATTTAATATTCCAAACAGTACGTAGCGAACGTGAGCTTATTAAATACGTTCGTGAACAAAAACTAAGTAAAATGTTTGAGCAGAAAAAGATTGATATACAGCGAATGATGTCATGATCTTTTAACATTTGTGCAGCTGTTATTCTTTTTAAACTCAAAACGCTTTTGTTTTCACATGTTTTCTGTCCTTTAATACGATCGTTACAGTGCTAAGTGTTCATTTACTACGATGACTCACTAGAATAGTCGACATTTTATGTTTTGCAATACGGAAAAAATATAAGCGAGCGTTATAAAAATAGCCATTTATAATTTTATATTGCTACTATCGCGCCGTATGAGTCACCCCTATAAAAGAAACAATTTTAAGTAGTGAAACGTGTTGTTTTCATACAGTATTGTTATAAAGTACTATTGTTTATCTAATAAACAATAAAAAGCGACGACCTTAAGAAATACAGCGGTGAAACCAACATGCCTGAAAAGGTTTTACGAGTTCGGCAACGCCCGAGACCCGAGTTATACCTTGGTACCTTGGTGGTACTCGGAACCGTATGATTGTTTACCACTTTTGTGGAATAACGACATAGAGGGATGTGCGTTTCCAAAACATAAGACGTGGTTAAATATCAAATCGAAGGACATGCATTTGCTAGTGACGTGTGTTTTTGACCTTCCCCAAGCAAAATACAAGTTTATGTAATGTGCATACACTTATCAGCAACACATAAAGTTTTTATTGTCCCTTTGTACTTGAAAAAGGATACAATTTGCGAGTAAAGGTCACTAAGTAATGATAAGACTTGTTGCAGTTTGAAACACTGTGAAGTATCTGTTAAGTGTAACGTGTTTATTGACATTCATGAATTCGAGAAGAAAAACTTAAACATATTTTTTTATTTTTCAGTACATGATTTAACATATTATTTGTGAATAATTTTTTGGTTTACACAATACGCATAATTGTATTAACTGTTACTCTCTCTACGACCTGGGAGGGACACATCGATCACCAACCAATTTTTAAAGAAAGAAAAGGGCTTATATGTGACTAAACACTTGCCTGCCAACCTGCCTCGCTAAGAAAACGAATTACGCGCTATACACCTGCCATATTGATTTATTTCTTTAAAATTATAGCCAGTGTCACTCGGGATGATGTTAAGATTCTAACGATACATCCAAATCAGTACAGGTATTAAGAAGTAATGACGGAATAAAGAAACTCACTCATATACATGCGAACCCTGAAAACACTCCTTTTTTGTATTTTTATATTGCAAAAAGATATTCATTTTCGTTTGTCACCAATTAAGCACTAATTGACACATATGTATGTATACGTGACAATAGCGTTCAACTAATTAGACTAGACTTAAGACTGTTAATAAAAATAATATCTTCTGCTCCAGAGGAAAACAAAAATAATACAGTTGAACTTACGGAACTTATGTCTATTCAAATGAATCCTCAAACCATACGATTCATCAATAGTCATATGATCTTCGACTAAGATTGACCACCAGTATGTTTATAGTGGTTGGTCCAAGAGTCTATAGCCACCACTTATGCCTTTACTTATGTTATTTTGTGCTATAACCATAAAGTGAGAGACATCGGATGGCCATTCGATGTAAATTTATCGACGGACTGTCAAGTGGTAGTGAAGGAAATGGGCGTATTTGAACGCTTCGCTTGCTCGCGCCAGTAGCCCGCCTCGGACGGTCTTTTACGAGCGCACTGTATTTGATGAAGTGTGTGGTGTCTCAAACGTAAAATGTTTTAAGAGAGAAAGTTATTTATTTTGTATTTTCCTACTTATTTTATTAAACAAAGTGGTTTATGATTTTATGATAGATATAGCAAAATTAAGAAAAATACAATTATTTTTTAAACACATATTGTAAGTGCATAGTTTATTTATGCCCTACATTAATTTAATACATAATTTACAAACTATAAACCCTTCAAAGTCGATATTATACAACAGCATTTAATTGATATAAAAAGGAATATATACACATTTGTATATATGGTATTTGGCATAGAAAGCAAATTGGTTTTCATTAATATTTTGACATTTAAATTAGAATTACATCTGCAAATATGGTACTTAATCTTAAAACAATGAATAATAATAGAGCAATTACTAAAAGAAGTTGCAGATAAGCATTGAGTTTATCTTTATGTTTTGTGTTGTGTATGTATTTACAAAATAATTTGTGTAATGTAGTTGCCCAAACATCGTTAAAAGATTATTATTGCACGCAATGCAATGTAAGTGATATCCTTACTGGACGTTCCAATCAAGTGATATTAAACGAGGCACAGAATTTGGGGCGTATACCTGTTCACGTGTCAGTGCGTGGGCGCATACCTGCTTGATCACCACTTAACCCTCGCTTTTTTACTCGAGACTCGAACTTTAGACCGACACGTACGCCATGCATTATTTATGTTTTCTACTAGTTTATGAGTTGCTGTAATTATCCTTAGATTGTTAGAAGGGCTCTGAGAATACAGTGTGCGGTTAATTAAAGTATCGTTCTAAATGTGGATCGAATTATATTTATTGTAATCGAATAGAAATGGGTTGATTTATTTAATACAGTTTTAAAAACTACTGGATTTAACTAGTTTGATATATGATGTAAATGTTCTTACGGTCATTGATAAAATATGGCAGTGGGTTTTGTTGCAATCGTTTAAAAATCTTTTCCTGAACTTATGCTTTTGCTTGAAGACATCTGTATTCTATTTTTACTAGTGAATCTAAGTAGGTTCCCTATTTCGGTGAGTAGCTTAGAGTCTAATAGATTGGTTGGTCTAATAGGTATTAGGTAGGTAGGTAGCTACCTGACTTACTTCATGTGAAGTTTTGAAGTAAGTCAGGTAGCTAGATAATACATTTGATAAATGAACAAACAATGATGTATCCAGTCTGTGAACACAGTTATGTCCTGAGATATGTCTGCCACAGATAAGGAGTACAAATAGACCTATTGTCTATAGTTCTAGACTAGTCTGTGACATAACAGAGCCACATGTCACCACTTTATATCGAGTGCTTTTCAAACTGAGAGCCTTTGACATATTGTCCTTCATAACGAATATGTTGTTCTATCTGTTTTTTTATATTTTTTATAAAACCTTCTTTGATGACGCATATTCGTTTACCTCAATTGAATATTGTAGTTATGGTGAGCGGAGTGGCTCGATCGCGACGTTAGGCGTCACACTCGGCAGCGTCACACCTTGATAAAGAGCCCCCGTGGGCTACCAAACTGGTCGGGCATCCCACGTCATCATTACACACGTGAGTAAAACCGTAAAACTTTAATAAATCGACTTAATAATAAAATCAAGTCAAATCAATCATGAAAGTCGAAAATTACAATTCTTTTTCTTAAAAATAATATGTAGATTGTGTACCTACATTTAATTAGAATTTCACAATAATCATTTCCGAACTGTTTTAATATCGACTCCATTCAACCAGGACCCAGTCTAATACACGTGAGTGTGCTTATTATAAGCTAGCTGTGCCCGCAACTTCGTTCGCGTTTTTTTTTCGGAAAACAGCAATTTGTCACTTATTGCATAGTACCTCTTTCTCCAGGCAGTATTTCTGATACTGTATTAGCGGTGAAACAACCTGGAGCGTACAGAAAAGGTTGTTTTGGTTGCTTACACGTGAAATAACGACATAATTTGGCCGTGGTAGCATTACTCGTTTGTTTTTCGTGTGGAAGCTCACCTCACCGGGCTATTGGTGAGGCCGTATATCAGGCTTAAACCAACTAAAACCACACGGTGTGCCTCACAGCACCGTTTATGAGTTGACCGTCTGTACGGCGACATTTTGCCTCCAATGATCCACCCAGTGCTGGCTCAGTCAGTCAGTGCTGCTTCCTAGAAACTATGGGTGCCTTCAGTATACCTAACAGATAAATGTTTGCTTCTGAGCTTTGTTTAGTCACGTTGCACAGTATGAAAAATTACCTAAAAAACGGACATCCCCTTTTTATTTATTATTTCGATAAATACATTGATTTTAAATGCACGAGTAGAACACCCGAAGGTCAAATGTAATTAGATCCAAAGATACGATTTTTTTTTAATTATTCTTGGTATTTAGTAAATTATTAAAACTATAGTAAAAATAAGTATTTATGTAAATCTACTAGTATACGTGTATGTAGGTTTTACGCGGGCATATGATGTACGAAACTATTTGTTTTAAAATCCATTCACTAAAAAGATATTTTGAATAGAAGATTTTTAGTTTTTATTTTTTTACTGTAGTATTTTGCCATAGTTGGATTCAAAACCATGATATCTAAAGTTGTTTGATATCTTGCTAATTATATAAAAAAAATAGACCCTAATCTCTTTGAATCTTGGAGTTATATGCTTCTAAAGATTTTTATCTAATTTCTATGGTTACAGGGTTGTCAAAAATTTTAGTTCTCTCTATCTCAATAATTTTTAGATATAATTTGTGATTTATTTGTGACTAACCTATTATATATATATATATATATATATATATATATATATATATATGACGGCGCGCCCATATTGTCACACCTATATTTTTATAATGTGATTTGATTTGTCTAACGAATTTGGTTGATTTTGTTAAACTATTTACATTTTGATTTACTTGAAACTAGTTTCGCTATCAAATTTGTAGTAGAGGGTAGTTGGAGCGATCGATGCCTATACAAAGCAACAGGCGCGAGTTTGGAGCGCAGTTCTGGACGTACGATCAAAATTCCACATACTTTTTGGTAATATTGTTTCCAAGGTATTGGTCTAAATGTTAACGTTGTGAATTGATTACGGCAATAGAGTTTCAAAAAGTTAATAACTTGTCTCATTCAACAAGACCCACATACTACCGCCCATGGGTACGAATGAAAGCTACCCCCAGCTCGAAAATCCGACATATATATATATCGGATTGCCAAACGGGCCAAATTGGCCATTTTGTGCGTATGTAATGAATATTCAATAATACGACTATTTCACTAAGTTATGTGTAATAATAAAATAAAATTTAAATAGACACCTAAATACCATCAGGATCGAATTTTTTTCTGACCCATAATCAAAGGTACCATTAGTACTATCGTCTGTCTTCGTTTTCGGGAGCGTTTCACTAACATCCTCTTTGAAAAAGGAACGCTAACTTTAATCACTGAAAGGGCATGACTTTAGCATGCAATTACAATAGGAATGTTTGTAAAAAAAACTATCCGTTTACAAGTTATGACTGTATTTTGCCTCCGTTTATCATAACAGCAGGTGCAATGTGTAAAGTTAAAAATTATATTTTTTTTTAAATTTGTTTTTATGGATTGTCGGATCCATGGTGCCTCACCCCCATTCCTACAAAAAAAATGTTTAGGTATAGGGTTTCGGATTTAGGTAGGCATACCACATCACCACCACTCACACATTCACCCCCTTCCCATACCAAATTTTCGTTTTCATCGGAATTTATTTCCACTTTAAAGAATTTACAAGTAATGTAATGTCAAACAAGCTACGTTCATTTATTTCAATCTTATATTTTACAAAAGATATCAACCTACTTTCTATTAATCTATAACTTTTACTTAAGCAATGGCAAATCACAATAAAAAAAAATCGGTGGCAACCCTAGGATACTTTCTTTAAAACCTCATAAGTCACGAATCCCAAGGAATTAAGATTTCAGGTTTTGAAGGCCTGTTAAGACCTGTTCTATAGTCTAATTAAAGAATTGAATCCTACTAAAGTAAGACTTGACGAAAAAAAAAAAATTACGAAAGTATGGTTAAAATCGTTTTTTTATGTTATTTTAAGTGCTAGAACTTTGTTACTGACTGCATATTATAGATAATTTACACTTTGATAATATGGATTATTAATCAATAATAAAAACTGAACGCCTTTTGAACAACACCTATTTCTATGGCTTTCCTGAATTCCATAGAAAAAACGATAAAAAAATTGTATCTCCGGATCTAAGGACATTTAAACTTCGGGAGTTCTACTCGTGCATTTAAAATCATATTATTTATCAAAAGAATAAAAAAAAGGGGATTTCACACTGTAACCGAACGGAAAATAAATGGTCTGAAAGTGTAAAAAAAAATTCACCGGTTACATGTCAATATTTCAGCTTAGATTTAATTTTTTGGCGATAGTGTCTGCCATGCATTTAGTACAGTAAAATACTGGCCCTAATTCTGTTACTTCACTCGCTAAATTAAAATTCACAAATTTTTCTTCATATAAGAAGTAAACCTTGTACACTTAGAAACAAGGTCTTATTTCAAATTGAAACAAGTAGGTAACATATGTCGCTATCGAAATAAGCAATTTATTTGTCGACTAAAGTCTGATACGCTTAAATAAACTTTAATACCACGCTGCGAGAGCCGCTATCCGTTGAATGACATCTCTTTTGCTCTGTGTTTTTAGTAAGCGTCTTCGTAGGTGTATATTAAAAACACGTCATCCTTGTTCGTTTTGAACAAGTTTTTATACGGCAATTATACAGCGTTTGAATAAATGAAGACTCTCGCTACGTGGAAATAAAGTTGAGTATACGTTGACAGGTTTTATTGAAATTTAGAGGCGATGAGAAATAGATGCTAGTAACAAATAGACCTTATTACGAAGAACACTAGGTTGATTTCATATGAAGAAATTAAGTCAGGGTTTAGTTTAGTCGAGTGTACAATAGAATCGGCACCACTGTAATACTAACAAAGTGTTAAGTTAAACTAACAATTAAGTCATAGATGCTTTCAATAAAAATTATTTTCTTTTCTAATATAATCATGTTGACGGGAATCAACGCGATCACGTATTTAAAAGGTATGACATTCACATGACATACCTTTGCTTTGCCGTGGTCGTGGCCGTGATCACAGGCCTGCATAATACTTTTAAATACGTGATCGCGTGAATTCCCTTCAACATAATTATATTATCATGGAACGCAAAAGTTTAAAAGTTTGGATCTTCTTTTTCTATAACTCTATTGATAAATATATGTATATTTACTGGACTGGCCTGATGGTCTACTGGTTAGTGACCCTGACTGCTGAGCCAGAGGTCGTGGGTTTGATTTCCACCCAGGACGAATTATTCTCTGTCTGGGTGTAATTTATTTATAATATGTATGTATTTAGAAATATATAAGTATGTTTATCAGCAGTCTGGTTACCATAGGCTCTGTTTAGGATCAGGCGGCCGTGTATGAGGTGTGTAAAGTTGTTATTATATTATTAATGCCCTGAAACATATTTATGAATTTAATGGCTGTGAGAGGCAAAATAGCTCGTTGGCATAGTCAAGAACCAGCAATTTTTTTTCATCATCAGCTCGGCTACATGATGTGATGATTTCTAAACGCAATACCTTTTAAAGTAATGAAAGTAAACAGAAACACTATTAGTTTCTACAATTTTAGAAGGGTTCTCTCAATTTTATCAGAATTCCATAGTCAGATCCTGACTTTCTTGACATGAGACCACCCTTGAGGTATACCCTATCTAACAAAAAAAAAAAATAATCAAAATCGGTTCATAAATAACGGAGATAGCTGAACATATATATATATAAAAAAAGAATGATGTATATAAACGATCGAATTGAGAACCTCCTTTTTTTTCGTCGGTTAAAAGCGATAGCTAATTTTAAAACCTAATTTAAAAAAATGTGGTCCAAAAGAAGAGTGTCAAAGAGGGATTCGATCCGGATCCCTCTTTGACCATCACCATCTTTGACCAGGATCGAATCCACCCAACTTAGTAGAATTCGTACTCTACACCAGATAAGCTAAACGCTCGTTGTAATTAATTTCGAAATAAGTATACACATTCTACTAACGTTACAATGTTATAACAGCTTTCATTGATTTTCCTGTGGGAACCCAAGTTTAACCCGGGATAAAAAGTACGTAACCTGTAGTAGTAGTAACCTGCGCAGGCGCTCAAACTATTATCATACTAAGTTTCAAGCATATCCCTTCAGTATCTTCTGAGTTTATCGTGAACATACAAACAGACAGACATAAAGACAGACAGAAAGACAGACAGACAGACAGACAAAAATTGTTTGAATCGCATATTCGGCATCAGTATCGGTATCTTAATACCCCTCAGTCGATTTTTTTTAAATATATTCAATGTACAGAATTCATCCCGCTACAGCTTATCAATAAAAATAGTTTTTAGTTTATATCTTCTTTTGAGACTTTTCAACACATATCGCCTCTTATTACAAATTCTAAATCAGTATTTGGACCCACCACGGAACAACCACAACACAAGTGGAACGACCACCACGAGCGCGACACCACCGGTGCTAATGTCATAAAACCGCTACAAATATGTAGGTACGGTGTTGCCGACCACTAGCTCACATAAACGGTTGCAGTTCAGAGATTAGTCCCCACGGTTATTGTATCATTTTATAATGCTCATCCTGAAGAAAATATTTTATCCCGTTCTTACCAATATTTTTTTGGGACACATTACACTACCCAAGCGTCACTTGCAATATGGGTTCTAGAACTTGGATAAACATATGTAGGTAAATACCTAAATACTACTGTAATACACACACTCGTGCATACAACAATTTGCAATACGCGGGAGGCGAACCCGCGACCTCCCACGCTGCAGTCGAATTCCCGCCATGACATAATATAGGTCGTACCATTGTGATAATAAGTACTGACTAACGGACTGTATGAAAATATTACAATTAAGTTTAAATATTCATTATAAACCAATTATTTCAATAATATTTATATTTATTTTTATTTATTTGTTTATAACACTTCCTGAAGATAAATTGCATGAGGCGGACTTCATGCCGTTGGCATTTTCTACCAGTCAACCTTTGGGTGATACAGAGACGTGCGTGGCAGGTGTATAATTATAAATAAAATTTGCGATTATAAATTTAGAAAATGAAGAACAATGTTAGAAACATATATATATTACATATATATAACTGCTTAAAAATACAATACATAATATTTACAATAAATAAAATATTATATTATACTATATAGATACATACACACACATATCTACATACATTTACAAAGTGTTATTCAGACGATTCTACCAATAAGTCTGTGTAAAGCTGTCGTACTTTGACCTTAAAAGATTGTCGGTTAGTGGACATCCTGATTTCTAGTGGGAGCTCATTCCAGAGGTTTACAGCTTGGACAGTGAAGGACGAATGAACTATGCTGGAATTATGGGAGGGACAAAGAAAGAGAAGATTATTAGAAGAGAGGAGATTTTTGGAGTGGTTAGAGGACAAGTATTGGAAATGAGACGATAGGTAAGAAGGTGACTGAACATTCATACGAGTATATAAATGTGCATCAATTATTATATTGTGGCGGTAGCAGACAGATGAATGCAAAAATATACGTTCTGTCGTGAACAGAAGTCTAGTCCGCTAAAAAGGTGACGTCGGCTCTCTTAATAGACTAACAGCATCTAAGTATTGGCTAACTGTCGCCCGCGGCTTCGCCTACAATATTACCTAATGATTAATGACAGACTTTGCAATTTGTGCTAAATTTGGAACACGTCTGTATTTTAAATTTTTTGCAGTAACCACAATAATTGCTATATTATAAATATATAGTATATAGTTCGGAGGGTAGTTTTTGTAGCACTGCACCTATAATTATTTGTAGCCCTAGTAGATTTCTATGAATAATGATTTTTTTATACAATTAAATTGCAAAACGTGGTAGGTAGTGCTGATCATACGCCATCTTTTGAAGGGAGCAAGTTTCTCAACACTTGTACAAATCTACTGAGCTGAGCTCGTTTCGCTCAGAAAGCTAAACTATGTTCCTGAGACCAAACAATACACAGCGCCTTCTAGACCCAAACAAAGCACAAATTGTACCTACCACGAGTTCTAAAAACAGATACGCCCCGCGACACACTCGTAGGTCGTCCATTTAACTACACTCATTGATACCTTACTGCCAAAAGCTTAGATAGTTCCAACTAGTCTTAGTTCTACTAGTAAGTTTTCCAAGCACTACTTGTTACCACAACTCTGAAAACAATAACTATCTAATACTTTTCCCTCCCTTACTATTTCCCTCGCTGTCTTTTTCTATCAAAACAATTAAAATGAATGGGAGAGCCAACCGTCTATAGCCTGAAGCCTGAATAAATTAATTATTTATTATAGGGGTACATAATATATTCTGCACCTGACAGGTGCCAGGTACCCCCGAGATATGGCGAGTGACCCGCATTTGAGCGTAACCGTCGCCGCGCAGCTGATGCTTGTGAACACTCTACGTACTATGTTCAATGTCATTCAACAATAGTATAGGGGATGACACCTACCGATCATTTACTTTTTATTTCTAAAATCTTCCTACTGCGACGAAAGAAAAGTGAACCTTACAAGCAAGGTCACGGAACGCCATAAGTGTATCACCTAGCACTAACCGTACGCGTGATTGTCTGGGTGTGTGCAAAACTTCCATGCTTTCCGTGTTTGTACTGCGTTAGATAGCAACTTTGTCAACATTTTGTTACTATTTGCGCAGCTGTTAGACAACACAGATTGTTCCACGCTATTTGTAGGCTATGTCAACTGTACTTAGGTTAGACCTTTTACTTGTGACAAACAATGTCACAACTTTGACGATAGATTTGTAAAACATGGAACGTTAACAAACTTCTCTAAATATTGTTATCAATATTAAGAGCACGCAGTCCGTCCGTTGTGCACGTCGACGTCTTGGACCAGTCGAGCCAGTCAGCCTGTGACCACGGCCAGTGCAATCTTGTGGAAACGTCAGGCAATTCAGAGGTATGTAATACCTATTTCGTAATCGTGTTAATTCCCGTATAGATACATAATTATATCAAGAACGCAAAAGTTTAAAAGTTAGTATGAGGTGTCTCAAGTTGAAAATCTGATGCCAAACTGGATAGAGCCTGCTAGCTGCTAGGTAACCAGACTGTCGATAAACATACTTCTATATTACCAAATATGTATTTAGTGGGTCTGGGTGTAATTTACCTATAATGAGGGCGTAATTTGCAATTTATCTATAACAAGTAAGTACTTATTATAGATAAAATGAACGCAGACCCAGAACTAATGATCGTGCTCATCGACCTCTGGCTCGGCAGTCAAGAAGACTTACCACTTGACCAACAGGCCAGCCAGTCATACGACTGGTATTCTTGTTAACCCCTCCAGCTAAACTGAAAGCGCAGTAGTTAAAATAGTCAACTTTCCCAATTTCAATGTTTCATGTTGGGACCCAGATTCCCTCTTTGGACTATTTGTATAGTTGTTGTATGTCTCGAAATTACCAATTAGCATAATAAATTATTGTAGTTTAATTTTAATTATAAATCCTATTAAAGAAGTTAGGAACCACGTGTTCCTAACTTCTTGAATAGGATTTTTTAATTTGAGGATCAGGAATATAGTCGAGTGTTATTTTTTTACAGGTGCAGGGAAGAATGATCCTTATTCTATGAAATGTATTTATACATATACACTTAACAGAATCATCCGATCTCCTGCGAGGGGCTTCGTGCAACGACACAAAGCGTCCAACCACGCTAGTCACTTCTTTAAGGCGGCGAGTGCGATATCTATTATGTAATACATACCTGGCATTAAATTTAAACGGAACTGTTTGCATTGTAAAGACAAATAACTAAATTTAGGAAGCTACTTTACATAAAAACTCGAGTCATTTGTTAATTGTCAGATGTCTACAAACCGACCAACACTTTTTTGTATGTGACATCAGCGCTGTGTAATCTGACGATCAGTTTGTTGCCAACAAGTTCGTTGTCATTATTATAATCTTCCTTTACTGAAACAATGGACGATATTTTTGGCGAAACACATCATTTCTCAGCAACGCTTCACTTATCTTGTATCCTCTTTAGAGACTTATCTACTTATATAGATATCATCGCATCATAAGTCCATTATAGTTTGATTGCTTGGTTTATTTAAAGCTTACACAGAATGGAACAAAGATCTCTCTAAATCTACGTGTAGGTTGCATGCATGTTGATAGTATTGCACGTCTCTAAAAATCTATACAGACTGTGGTTTTCAAAGTCGGTTTTCTTTCATTGCCTGCGAACTTGTTTATCTCTATTTCTCATTTTTGTCTTTGGATTAAGTAAGTTATTATTGTATTCCATTTTTAAGAAAATTCAAAGAATTTAATATCGTTGCACTTGGATCTAAAATATTTACACGAGTGTGAATTCAGGTACTATGAAAAATAATAGTGTATATATAATAGTGTAAAACTGTTTGGAAGGTCCAAGCACTTTCTATTATAGAAGAAATAATTTGAAATGTGGATTAAAATAAATCTTTTTTTTTTTTAATAAACGGAGGTTTTGCATTCATGCTCGACATGGGATTCAATGGCAACAACAAAATAGAATCCAATATTAATGATGAATCATAATTAAATTTTACACACAACTAAAAAAATAATAGTATCAGAGATTTTCTTCTTTTCTGTTTAATTTAGCGGCACTTAATCTGAAAACCACCATTGTCAAATAACCAAATTATACATATGATAATTATCATCACAATCGGCTTTCCCGTTTTATTATTATTGAAGATAGCATGAATAATATTGAAACGGGAAAGTGCCTGAAGATATTTGAATGTTTAATTTTCAATCAGGCCTTAAACGCTCAGCGGATTTGGGAGAGATTTGGCGCACTCATTGTCTCCTAGATTAACAAACACAGGCACACGAGCAATCCGAGATCATAGGAAGTTGCGGGTGGAGGATCGACAATCGACATTACAAAGAAAATAAATCACCAGTCAAATTATACCGCAATCATTATGTAACTTTTGGCACAGATAAGATAATAGTTACTCTTTTGGCTTCTGTCATATTTCCACAAATGCTTCTTCACTACTTTTTACGAGTTACAATAGTTTATATGGTTTAGATTCATTTATACAATGTTTCTTTGTCTGTTTTGTGAAGGAATTTTTATTTACTTCCGTATTGTTAACAGTGTTTTTTTGTTCAGAACGCTATTAACACGGGTTACATATTAATAGTTAAGCTAAATGCTTGTAAGGAGTGAGTTCACATCGGTAGTGTTCTAGGTGAGTTTCGAACCCGCAACCACTGTATCGAAAGTTCGACACCTATGCCACTGCACTACCGCCGCGCCCCTTCAAAAGTGATCACGTTGAGATCCGTAGTACGATTCCAATGCAACGCAACTTTAAGCTATAATCTTCAGTTAAGTACGTCTTTAACTCTTTTTTTTATATTATAGGGCGCAAACGAGCACACGGGTCACCTGATGATGACAACCGTTGCCCAAGGACACCTGCAACTCAAGAGTCACAAGTTCGTTGCCGGCCTTTGAGATAGGAGTACGCTCTTTTGTTGAAGGTTTGAAGGTCGTATCGGTCCGGAAATACCGCAGGCGACAATTAATATAATAATAGTTTCTATGGCAGTTATCTTCTAGCCGCAAGGCATGCTGAATATTTTTTCAAGTCTTAAAGGTCATACAATTTGTAGAGTGTTGAGATATACAATGTTATTTGCAGTAGAGTTCGGTCCAGGTCGGTTGGTCAAACGTAGATATATTTAACTGCAAGAGCATATGTTTGAATTCGAGCCAAGTTTCTGATGTGGTTTGTGTTTGTTATATCACTCGTCCTTCTAGAATGTTCTACATAAATGGTGCAAATGTTTTGCTTTTTATCTAGATTACATTTTAATTTTCTCATGATTCTTTTATTTGTTGTTGGTAAATACTGTTATTTAAATAAGTTATTCGTGACTAGTATTATCATGTTGCTTAGTATCGGATCGGGTTTGCTTCAATTTGAGGGTTTCTTTTTGCTAGTGATTATTTCTAAAAACACATATTCAGTATTTACGGAGAAGATTGAGCAGGAATGTATCGTGTTCATCCGTCTACATTATGTGATTTAAAGTGAGGTACAAAAATAAATGTAAAAAAATATAATAGGTGTCATCACAATGCTACCGAGTTCTTTAAGGTAAGGTTTGTTTTATGGTGGCTTAAACATTAGCAGTAAGTATTCCTGTTAATTCAACTCTCAGAGCTTTACAGTAAGCTCTAAGTACAATTGGACCACTTATAGGAAAAGATGTCCAGAGCAGCAGTTGAACTAGCATTCTGACTCGGTTATTGCGAATGGCAGGACACCATTATTTCTTGATTGATCTCCGTGCAGAACGGAAATTTTCCCCAATATAGAGTATAGTCATCAGTGTGATACTAAGTAATTGTTATTGATTAAAAGTGTTTTCTAGCTTCGAGATTGTGTAATTAGCCGATCGTGTTCCCGATGCCCTTGTGAACAATCAATTAGTATGTTTTGCGTGACCAGATTCTGATAAACGTTGCTTTCCTCTAATCTTGAAGATTAAAGTTCCCGTAATAGTGACGTTCTGTAATATATTGTTTATCGTTTCATGACACTTCCACTAAATCTTGATGATTATTTGAAATGGTAAGTTACAGGCTGATTTATCAGCTGTTTAAATTTCATCTTATCTAATATCATGTTTGTTAAGTGTTTAGATACGTACATTTCACGTTTTTAACACTCAAATTTATGTCACGTGATAATAACTTTCAAGTGTACCAACATAGGGTTGTTTTTTCTACAAATGAGCTATACACGCTTAATATGTAAACAATCGGTAAAACCCTTTATCGGAATTGAACCTTAAACGACACAGTGTGAGCGTTTTAGACTTCCGTAGTCCTAACCTAAAAGTTCCTCTCTCATACTTTCGCCATGTCCGTCTGTCTGTGCCTCCACCCATACGCGGCTCAGGTTAGAGACTGTTAGTACTAGACAGCTGTAATTTTGCATGGGTGTAAATATTAATCAAGGTTTGGTAAAATAAAATCTTAAAACAATAAGGTCTTTCAAAAATATTGCGGAGATGTGAAGACTATTAACTTTTTAAATTTTACGTCAAAATTTTGGTCAAGACAAGTGCCCCCCCCCCCCCCCCCCATAAGCTAAACTGTTGGCTTGACATATCCGAAAAAATTAATGATGATAGTATACATAACGGATTTAGAAGCAAAAGTATCACGGTTAAGTTAGCTCTTTTACTTGGAGAGTAATAGTCGCCGAACTTATAAAATGTACCTACTTCGAAATGTTCGTACAAAATGCTTTAATTAGATGAAGTTGTTACTTGTTTAAACCGGGTAGTAATAAACTATGAAACCCTACATCGCCCGTGTCCCAAAACGCACTCGGCCGTTTTATTTTAAATGAGTAGACATCGGCCCATTCATGAATACGTTTTAAACGAGAAACCTATCTGTAAACCTTCTTCAAAGCTTTTTTCTCCAACTTGGCATCCTCACATAAAAAACTTTCCACAAAAACTAGTATTAGGTAGGCACTAAAACTAATCTTGATTTCTATTAGTGATGGTTGTAATGATATATTATATTCAAGGAGATTAAATCACAAATGCCTAGTAAAGTATTATTACATTTATTACACACGGACAGATGTAAATTTACATAAATTATATTTGCATATACTACAGTCAACTATGGGTAGGAACATATACGCGTACTAGATTATTTACGACTCAGTAAAAAAAAGTAACCTTGAGAATTGTTGATTCGCAAGTTTTATTTAACTTCTTAATCTCAGTAGAGCTTTTTATTTATGTAACACTAGCAGCGTCCCGCGGTTTCATCCGCGTAAGCCCCGATCCCGTGAGAATATCGGGATAAAAATGAATGATAGCCTATGCGTTAATTCAGGTCTCCAGCTACCAAGTTTCATCGCAATCGGTTAAGTGGTTTTTGCGTGAAAGAGTAACAAACATCCATCCATCCAAACTTTCACATTTATAATAATATTAGTGGGATTACTTAAAAAGATATCTATACTAAAATAACAGAATAACAAGTTTGTTTTTTTTGTTGATCACCATAATCTCGTAAACTGCTAATCGTCTTTGAAAATCCACTTGTTGTAGATTTTTGACTATTACACGCTATTACAAGTTAGGAGCGGAACTGAAACTGTTGGGAGCGGCTTCTTCTTCGATATGATGTGCAGACTCATCCTCATCATTTACATTTTACAACTGCATTCTGGTATGTTTCAAAAAAGGGTTTTCATCGTAAATGATGAAATACTATAACTACTACTACAACTAGACGACTTACTTGATGACACAACTCAAGGCCTTGGGTTTTTTATGGTAGAACGATCACAACGATGTTAATAATGCTTTGCAGCCGAATGTTATTAATAGTTTCAGATTCCCATTAGGTATGGATGTACTTTATTTTACAAAAATATAGGAAGAAAACATCGTTAAAATTATGGAAAACTTTAATTTAGTTAAAAAATACTTTGAAACTAAAACATACCACCTGAAACCTTGTTCTATGATTAATTTACATTTAGTTAAGTAACTGAACCTCTTGAGTACAGAATCATATTCATCTTCACTAATTTAGTTCTATAAAGATTCATCATCATGAAAACGATACTGCAAATTGATCGCGTGTACCAGTCATTAAATTATTGGAACAGCAAACATCGGGTGTACAAACATTATTTGTATATCAATGTACAAGTAGAATAAATATGTACTAATTGGCGAGGAGAACACGAGGGCGGCACTCTGTCTTCACGCGGAGACGGCGTGGCGCGGGCGCGGCGTGCGCGTGGGCCACTCGACAGACACACTATAATAATATGTACTCCAAACTCAACATACACGCGCAAATACAGGGCTAAAAAATATACGCCAAGGACACTAGAACAACAGTGTTTTTGTTATAGCGATTGTTGGCTTGTGGAGTACTTATCTATTTATTTATTACGGAATTTTTTGTTAATCGAATTCTGCGTTTTGTAACAGGTCGCCAGCCGCGTGTTGCGTTCCCTTGGACTCTCAGTCTTCTGTCGTTTCATTATTCTATGTAAATTTCTTAGTAAAATTATGTATGTTCATACAATTTTTTTGTCTATAGTAAAACTTTATTGGTAAAACTTCGTTGTACTGTCCCATAAAAAGCATGCTGTGCAAATAAAACAATGTTTGGAGATAGCACTAGATGTAATTGTGCATTGTAATGAACAAACGATATCTGGTTCATTTAAATGAGAATGACGGCAGTTAAAGACACTTAAAAACATGATTAAAAGAGTATTGTGTTCATATATGTACATATATTATTCTCAAGGTTATTTGTTTCGTTGGATTCAGAACTAAATAATTTTAAGAATAAAAGTTAAAACTTGAAGTTTATAAGTTCCTTGTAGTGAAGGCCTTCTATTAATGTAACTACCATCTCTTAAAGTCTACCAACAAATTAAAAACTCCATCAAGAAATTGAGTCATATGCAGTGGTGTGATCTATTGATTTAATCATAATTATGTAATTTTGGAATCTAGTGAAGTTAACCCTTCCTATCTAGCCTATCCGTTTTGGCGTAACCTATCAATGAATGACGTGAATCCAAAAGATAATATTAATAATGTTTTATCCATGTTTCCTACGTCCCGACATCCATGTTATCTATGACAATTGTTAGTTCTTTAGCTGGTATACATAACTTCTTAATATATTATTTTTTCAACTATGCTATACCCATTACCAAAGATAACAAGTATGAAAGCTTCATCTAGTTCTCAGTCTTGTTGGTTTTAGACCGTTTGACGCCAGTTGAAGTAAATATTATCTCAAGGCATTATCAGACACTTATCGCTATCACTCCTTATCTAGCTGTATCTATCACTCGCCAGACGAATGACACTGACGTGAAATGATAAAAATATTCGTGAAGTCTTTATTTTATCGTGTTAACAGAAATTAAGTCATTACAATATACCTTTCATGGTAATGTTTTGCAAATATTTTTGTCATAATATGTTATGTAAGACTTATAGAAGATACATAAGAAGTACGTATTACATGTGCGTGCGTTTTTCTCAAACATAGATGTTTTGCCAGGTTTTGTTTGACAGTTCTGATTAAGTAGTATGCTTTACAATGAAGACTTTTTACGAAACGGTCACATCAGTATAATGTAAAAATAAGATCTCCAAGTTGAATATATATTGTTAAGATCGATTTTAATGTAATGCTCCACTAAGTCCAGGTCCCGCCTACAAATTCTTGTAACCCTATAAACTCTGCAAAGAGCAATCAGTTCATGCTGCTCTGACCTCCTGAACGGATGACTCTCGCTATCACTAGGACATCAGCATCATTCTCAACAGAGGTTTTCATCTTTACAAAGAACCACAGCTCTTGTCGGTACCCGTTTGGAATACTGGATTGGACAGACGGAGGTTCAAGCAAATCCCCCCTTTTTAATGGATTAGCTGACGCGACGGTGAAATAAAAAACATCTGTTGGAAATGCACAACTCGTATTAGATTCTGATGTTAATTATGAAGCGTGACTTGTTTGACCCGAGCGCATAACTGACTTTTAATTCAGAATTTGTTTTTATTTGCATTTGCGTATGTCTGACCAGTTTTATATAAACTTAACACCCATAGTCTAAGGCGTTTTTTTAATAATACCTCGATGTGACGTAAAAACGTTCAAGAGAATTTGTATTCTTTATTGCATAAAATCTTCGCCAGACAATCAAAATTTATTATATTCTTTAGTTGAGGTGAGGAAACCATTGTCAAACACAAGGCATGGAAAATCTACCTTTAGGCAAACTCAAGAAAGGAATAAAAACTGTTAATACGTAACAAAACGAATCAGTCATTATTATGTTGTGTACCTACTCCATTGGAAAACATAAAAGCATTTCGTAAAAGGAAAAGAAAGTAAGTAATTATTACGCTTTTATTTAAACAAAATATAAATATATAAAAACAAATATTTTACTCATAAAATGGACATTTGAATGGTAATCACAAATAACAGTATCTTCCAGTCATCTTTGTGATAGGCTAGGACTGGAATGACATAACGTGGATGGCTCTTGTGTCGAAAGAGTAAAGAATGGCTGTATATGAAGGTAAAGGTACTAAAATAAAGGTGAATATTGTAAGTTAGACAAACAGAAGAGTCCTGTGTTCGTCATGTAACTTCATCCTTACACAAAACCGTACCTACAATCAAAACAAAGTGAAAATTTTCAATTTTCCACGCGAAGGCGTTGGAGGCGTTGGAGATCGGAAATCTGTATTCCGGCCCAAAATTCAAGATCGCGATTTTATTAAAATCAAGGGGAAAAGAATATTCTTATTTTGACGGTGACTTTTTTTAAATTGCATCGCCGAGGGAAGGGACAGACACTGGAGTCATTTGCATTTTTATGCGATAATTAAGGACCATAGAGGGTGTCTCACAAAAGGCGAGAGGTGGATTAATTTTATATTTTTTTGCGCTATTAATTTATAATGCGGTAAACGCATTATTTTTATTAAGCTAAGAATAATTAATGTTAATGACTTTAAATTAACGAAGTCTTATAAATTATACACAACTTGATATTTTTTATCCAACTTAATTACAGCAATCGATCTGAAACACCACACTAGTGGTACTGCTTAACCGTGTTCGCCTGTCGCATGGAGACACGTCCTTAGGCAGCTGCAATTGAAGGAGAAATCTGCAGAAGTCGTAGTTGTAATCTGACAATATTCATCCATCCCTTTACTCACGCCTGTATCCTCGAAGGGGTAGGCACCCACATTTTGCCTAATGTAATTTGATCCCACAATTCGTACCGTACCTGCAACTCGAGCTGGAACTGGCTGTTGGTTATCTTAAATAGGATAATTTAATAATTTAAAATTTAGGAGATCAGCGTTTAATAAATAGATTTCTGTACTCTTAGGTTCGCAAAAATGACATGGCCTGCCTAATGGGCAGCGGTTACCAGTTCCTATAGATACTTGTGACATCAGAGCTGTTCTTGCTACCCTATTTTTTTTTCCATAGAGTAATGGTGATCTTAATTATCAGCAATCATAATTTAGTAAAACTAAAAAATAAGCTTTAACGGCCAACTGAAATAAAAAACAAAAAAAGAGTTCCACTATCCCCTTCCTGGCTTCATCATCAGACCATCGTTACCAAGCTCAATCTGTTGGAATCTTAGAAACGAATAATATGAGCTCAAACTCGAGGTATTTACTAGTTGCCACCATCCACAACTTCATAGCTCTATCATCTGATCAGCTACAAGACGCCAAGTCATAACAAAGTTTCATTTCGATATGACGATACAAGTAGGGTAAAATGTACTTCCAAGATTTGTTTACATAGTTAGTTACAAGTTTTTTTTTTTTTTATGGCATAGGGGGCAAACGAGCAGACGGGTCACCTGATGGTAAATAACTACCGTCGCTCGTGGGTATGGTATGTAACTCAATTCAATTCAATTCAAATTCAATTCAATTCAAAATCATTTATTCAATTAAGACACTAAGTGACATTTATGAACGTTAAATTGAAGCTAGAGTTAAAATCATAGATCGGCACAAACAGACGCCACAGCATATACTGGATTGTCAAGGTAAATTAGGTGAAAAACACCAAAATCTACTGCCTGTTTGTGTCGATCTATAACTTCCAGTTTCCAAAATGCGTAGGGCCTTATGAGAAGAATACTGGCAAAGAAACTCATGGCCACTCTTTTTAAAAGTCAGATCTTCAGGTACAATAGTGTTAGTGTTACACGAGAGGTAAACAGGATGCAAGCTGATGCCACCTGAATTTCATTTTATTGAAATGCTCCAAAAGCTAACGTACTAAAAAATAAAAATCACTCAGTGATACCGTTGAAGGTTTGAACCTATTAAACATAGAAATCATTCAAGGTGCACATCTACCTTCATTCAGTTGCAAAATCTACTGTTAAAAATAATTCGTGACTGGATTAAGAGGCTAGAGTTGCAGTTGATCGAACCAAAATAATAGTATAGGCTAAAGCATCGCTGACTAGGCCGACCAGTCACCCCAAGCAGCACCCGTTCACGAGTATGCCGCATGGACCAGCCATCATCTCCTTCGCCATATCAGAGGGAAAGAAATGACCCGCCCCATGACGACGCCGCAAGCAATGACATTTTAGTGAGCATGACGAACCATAGAATCTCAAGAGTCACAAGTGCGTTGCCGCCCTTAAAGGTGGGAGTAGGAGAAGAGTGGGAGGGGGGGAAGAGTGGGAAGAGGGGAGAGGGGAAGGACGGGAATAGGGGAGAGGTTAGGGTCTCCGGTAACCTCACTCACGAGGCGAAAAGCAATGCAAGTATTGCTTCACTGCCGGTTTTCTGTGAGGCCGTGGTATCGAGCGGAGCCGGCCCATACGTGCCGAAGCATGTCTCTCCCACGTAGAGTGAAACTAATAAAAAACTGGTAAAAAGCTGATAAAAAACCGCATTACCTTATTAGCGATGTCGATGTCTAATCGCGGTCTTCTGGAGGGTCCAGACACAAACGAAGGATAACTTCAGTAATTACAATTAGATCAGAAAACTGATTGACGCTATTCTATCTCAAACTGTTTAAATTAACTTTTATTGTTCTTTGTTGTATATAAATGTTTAAATTATATTACTTTATATCCTTTTAAACTTTATTCCATTAATTTAATTTTAACCTTTTTTATAAACTTCCTACACGAAAGATCATACCTTTTGTTCGATCGTACCTTGGGCCTTAAATGTCTAGCGGTGGTTGGACACGAGTGAACCACGCCTGGTACCACTCACCATCAAGAAAAACCTAGTGCAAAATTAATTACCTGCACGGATGACGCGATAGTTAAAGTGGTCATCTCCCCTATAAAAATGTGTGTGATAAACAAATAGTTGTCCCGTGTGTATTTTGTGTCCGTTGTTTGAATGTTTATAAAGTCCATCGCGACACAGGAATTATTCCTGGAGCGAAAGTTGTTAATAAAAGTGTTTATTTGACACCTTCATAACGTATATTTAATAAAATTATCGTCCATATAATATTGCCTGTTATGCCTGTTCTCAACAGTTTTGTGTATTTTTTATTATTTGTACTAACGACATGTTTCTTTCGCAGGTCCCTGTAATCCGGGATTATGACACATAAACCGGATTTAGAAGCTGCTTACTACAAAACTAGACCAGGGATACGTATGTTGGAAGGAACAAAGAGAACTCCGCCCATCGCCATTTTATTGCTCTATAAAGTAGGCAAGGAGAGCTGTGTGCGATCTATCGCAGCCCTCAGTAACAGATGTTCAGTAATTACGCATTTTTACGATTTATACCGATCGTAAAAGTACCTTTACAATGGTAAATTTTATTAAGCAGCTGTAAAATATATGTAATCATATACGGTTTTATAGCTCCAAAAGGTTTTTGGTGGTTCACAAATATGTTCACATGCAGACAAACGATTGGTTAAGCGATTCACGCCCTTGTTGCGTGAAGATAGAGTCTTTGCTTTTGGAGCAATTGTTACATTCGTCACTGTTACTTGTATTTGTTGAAATCGTCACCTTTCCTTTGTGAAATCGGTTTTATTATTTGTTGCGTTAAGTACGGTTAGCGTTTTATGATATTAGTTGACTGTTAGTTTTACGATGTATTATAATACTTTTTATACATATAAAAAAGCGATTTTTGCAATAAAACTTTGGTTGTTGAACTATATCTCGCGATGCCTGGGAGGTTATAAATAACTGAATTTTATTCCATATTTATTCTGATTTTAGTACTAAAATGTGATATCAACATTTACGACAGAAAATTTAAAAATAATATTATGTTCATAAAAATACACATAAAAATATTTTTTTATTTGATATCATTTGGTCAAAAATCCAGATAATGAACCTTAAAATATTCCGCTATTGTATTAAAAAACTCTATCTATTACACGAGTCTTATAAAGAGCCTTGTATACCTATATAGAAATTGTACCCGAAATAAAGTTTATTTAGGGTCCCATCTAAACCCCTTGTCTCATAAATGATGCTAAGTCCACAAGCCCCGACTTAGTCAAGCAGTGCTAACTAAGTAGGACAGTTTGTTTGGCCCAGGCTACTGCGAAATAGGTGAACTTACAACAACTTCGTAACATTTACATTTTGTCCTAAAATAATATCATGCTTTCCATTACGTATTAGTGATTGGGAGTACCTACATAATTTATGTTATTTTATTTTCTGTCAACGGTTCGACTCAAAACACTGTAAGCTTTCTAAAGCTTATGAATAAGATAATAATAACAATTTACTAACGTGCATTCTGAGAGTAAAGATATATAAAGATATATCTCATATAACCAAAAACACTATTATGGCTTACTCTCAGAATGGATGTCGAAGTGCGGCCCGTGGCACTAAAGTGCTCCTTATACTTGACACAATCATTAACCAAAAAGTTGGCGACTTGTTGGATAGATTTTAAAAAGGCATATGACTCTATGCCATATACCTGGCTCTTGAGGGTAATGGAGTTGTACAAGATTAATGCGGCAATGGAGGACACGGTTCTTTCCTATCCAGGATATCGGCGGTCTCAGGGTGACGGCGAGCAGATAAAGATCACGCGGGTATATTCCAGGGTGTCAGTTTGAGTCCCTTGTGGTTGTGTTTAGCTTTGAATCCTCTTAGCACTTTGTTGGAGGGTTCAGGGCCAGGCAACTTTTTGCCTGTAGGAAATTCCAATTGATAAGGTTACTAGAGTTAACTGAAACCTAGTAAATGTATCAGGATGGAATTTGGTGTTGATGTGCAGTCATTAATATAATATTTAATAATCTTTTTTAATTTTTCTTTAAAAAGTGACATAAACTGTACTAACGTATCATTATCAACTTATTGTCCACCGTAGTCGCAACCACGCCGGGGAACCACTCCCGTACTAGGAATAAACCTGTGTAACAAGCAGTGAGGCCCCGTCGTGCATGTAAAAAGAGGCAGGATTGTCCAATCATATGGGATGGAACTCTCAGATTGCACCCACCCTAGATAATCTTTCCGCCGACGAAACTTACAAGTATCTAGGCGTGCCACAGTCATTAGGTGTAAATAAATTGTCTATGAAGCAATTGTTACAGATGCGCTTCTTTGGCTTTGAAAACAGTATTAAAGTTTTTTGTCAGGTGGTAATAAAGTGCGGGCCCTATAATGATCGGTTCATAGCAGTTCTAACCTACTCCTCTGGCATTCTTAGATGGACTAAAACTGAACTAAATGACCTGGATAGAAGAGTTCGTACACTGCTTACCGCGTACCGAATGCGCCATCCACGTTCATCGGTCATAAGATTGTATATCCCGCGGAAATGTGGGGGTCGTGGTTTTTTAAATGCCAAGACCCTCCATAATCGCGAGGTATGCAACCTTAGAGATTACTTTCTCTCCGTTGACGTGGATGTATATTGTGGTTGACGTGGTGACAGTTGACAACTGACTCACTCCGCTTGCTTTAGTAAAAGAACTGGCGCAAACCAGCATTACTCAGTACTACAGATGGCAACGAGATGTGGAAGAGCAAGGAGCTGCATGGACGTTTTTATCGGGTCTTAAATAGGTCCGATGTAGATTTATTAGCATCAGTATCCTGGCTACGATTCGGTTACCTCTTCGCAGAAACTGAAACTGTTTTGTCTTAGCAATCTCAGATGAAGTTGTTATGACGAATAACTATCGAAGACATATCCTGAAGGACGGCACAATAGACATATGTCGGACATGTCATCGTCCCAATAAAATATTCGGACTTAGCCCACGAGATTGTCGACATGTGGGATGTGGATTTAGCAATCGTTGTGCGAATGGTCATTTTGGCCTTTGGGTTAGTCGTTAAGAGCCTCGACCAACACCTTTAGAGGCTCACGTAAGGCAGCTGGATTAAGAGCCTGATGCAGAAGGCAGTCCTGCTCGATACGGCAGTCATAGGCAGGAGATTTCTGTCTCTGGAACCCTCACCTAACCTAACTGGGACACTATTTTTTATACTTTTAAATGTATTTTTTTTTAATGAATGTATTTAAAAATGTAATTTATATATGTATATTAAATAAATAAAGATAATAATTTTTTTTTTTTATTAATAATGAGTAATGAAATACTAAACAGGTGTCTGTTAGTTTTGGAAATGCTTACGTAAATACTTTCTCATATATCGCATCTAACTTGTCCTAGATAATGGCGAATAACTCGTGAACTAGCTTAAAATTAAATTTTCTCGGAAATAGAAATGAATCCCTTAGTCTATAGTCGTTACAATGGTAGGCCACTGAAAACTGCAGTTAAATAGCACTATTTGTATAGAGTAGTTTTGTATCATCATGTGTAGTGGCATCCATGATGATCTAACACCCCGTCAAAACAAGAAAATTCGAGAGCGATAGGGACGGCATTATTTCGTTATGTTCCTATCAGGCAGGTCATATGCTGGGGCAACAAATATGAAATATAGTATATAAAAGATAAGCACCCTTTACCTAAACCATCCGAAATAACACGCAGGTATGATGTTGCCAAAAGCAAGTCTACAAAAGTATGAAGATATAATAGTTACATGAGTCAAAGTTCTGTAGAAGCTGTCACCCTTATCTGTGACTCTTGTGAACGATGTTGGGCACATACATCGTAATTCTGGGTAGGTGAACTGTCATGTGTCGTGCTATTTACATTACAATGATGAATATGGCCTGCTCCCTAAGCCTTGTACATTTTAGATAGTGTTACGAGAAAATATGTAATACTAGAGATTAACGATTAAGATGAAATGAGTAGCGGGTGACATCATAATATTCATATACCAACTTACTGTGCGTTCTGTAAATACCAAAAACACTAGATGCCGGTGATTTTGATAGGCGTGTTTAATAGTACAGATTTCTCTTGCTCTCCGGCATCTATGTTTTTGATATTCGAGTTAGTGATAATATTAGAAATGTTATTTGTTTATTAATTTATTCTGTATTTTTTTGTTGAAATAATTACTAGTAACATAGGTTACTAGTAATGTTGTTAACCCTTAAACTGGGCTTATGTAAGAAGTAGATTTGCATCTAGTACGCTGGGTGGGGTTCGATAGCGGGATTTGACACATCCGAAATATTTGGCGTCAATTTATTGATAAAGAAAATTTTATGTAATTTATATTTAATAGTATATATTTCCTTCACTTTCCCGACACATTGGCAGACCCAGCGCCGCCACCAGCCAGTTAGTAACCATGACCGTTGGATATAAATGGAATTCCTTTCTTACATGTAAGAAACTTCGGTGACTTAATTTGATGTAACTCTTGAGAAGTCGGTCTAGTTTGTTGAGCAAATTTAGATCGCATATATCGCCATAATCCATTACTGGGAACACAAGCTCTTGTTATGAATCTTGTTAGGAAACTAGTAACTTTTTCAGTCCAATTATTATTATCCAATTATTTTACATACATACCATCACGACGGCACAGAGGCACAAATAAGATAATAGTTACTTACGTAAGGAGCGGCGTGTTAACCACCCACACTTTGCCAACTAAATTATGGTCGCACTTCCGTAATAGGTGCCTTACAAGCCTTTTACTGCCAACTGGGAACTAAAGATGGAAAAATTGAGATTATCTTGAAAGAGAAAGGTAGGCAAGTATTGTAGGCAATGGAAGGAAGGATAGCAATAGCTCGAGCAGGTCGAACTGGCCCGGCTGTTGCCGACAAGTTCGAGCCGTCTTACAATTATTTTATTCTAGTTATTTATATTTATTTAATCACCCCGACCTCGTCGTAAAGGATATACAGACTCTTATATTACTATACGATAGTATTGATTAAGTTCGGAGGCAGTAGGTATGGTCTGATATTTACTATACTTGACCGAGTCGTAATGGCTCGGTCAAGTCGTATCTGTTATCGGCACCAGGCGGGCACGGTGGCTCTTACAGGCTACGAGGGAGAAAACCGTTGTAAAAAACATTCATATGGCCTGGTATGGTATAATCAACGGCTGAGTGAGTTCGGTGTGTTTCTCGTAAGGGTTCGCTTTCCGTCAAGTGGACGAAGTTAGAAGAAACGGTGGCCAGGATCTGCCAGAGGTTGGAAGCTTGGTGGTCTTGTTGTGGGTACTTAAGTGCGCAACTCGGCTTTCATCAAAAGATGTCGGTGATACAATGCGGTTGTAGTCGGCGTGGCTGGAAATGAAATGATTTATGAAATGAAATGAAATGATTTATTTGCCTAAAAGTGTTGGTACAGTAAAGGTCTTTAAATTAGTGACAGATTCAAAACACTTGTCATTGTAGTGACATGCAAATATTAAATATAAAACAATTTTAAATTTAAATTCCACATATTGCTTGGTACATTATACAATAATAATAGTAGCATAGTAGCAAGCAGAAAAATTCGGACTAATGAAAAAAAAGTACTAGTGCGAGTCTGTCTCGCGCACCGAGGGTTCCGTATAAACTTGTATATAGGTAGTTACCTATAACTACAACATTAGTATCTTTCAAGTCGGTTTGAAATACGATGTATATATGAAATACGCCCACACATCGATGTACGTGACAGTCAATTTTCCAAGCGCAAAATATAAGTTTGTAATCGCATTTTTTTTGTGATTTAACAACAATTTAATGACTTTTTCTTTTACTTGTGCTGTGAGACCTTGTTTCTCGCCAAATTTCTTAGACTGCCAACCCCATGTGTGCGAAATGTTAAAATAGGTTAAAATAAAAGACTTAAATGGCGGTATCTGTTGATTGCGTTTACTTAAAACCATTATTTCTTTACAGTTTCATGGGACCGCAGACATAAGTATTTAATGTTATTTTCGACTTGATACATGCTGCTAGCAATTCTGAGAAAAAGAGTCATAATAGACAGACAGAAGAACAACGAGGTAATCTTATAAGGCTTCCGTTTTTTCGTTATATTTATTGTAGTGTTATAAAGGACTCTTTAAATTTGATAAATACTCGTGGGTCCTTGAAAATGTTTGTTGGAGTACAAACATTTGTAGTTAGGTACAACATATTATGTAAACACCAAAAATGTATATTATAATCGCATATTTCTCATGTTATCGTTATCGTTGGGAGGAAGCTCCGAGGGGGAAGACGAGGAGGGGAGATACCGAGTCACGTACGCAAACATTGAATATTTACCAAAAAATACGGGATCTGAATTTCTACGCGATCAAAACTCAAAATATCAATTCCATAATAGCTCGACTGTCAATTTCATCAAAATTCACTTGAAAAATATTTTTTTTATGCATAAGATTAATATGCACCGCAAGTTACCTTAGTAGGTGCCTAAGTAAGAGATCGCACACTGCGATAAGATCGTCCATTGTACTGCTGCTTAATAATGTATTTCTCGTATGTGTATCCTATTTTTTTAGACTGCAATAAAGTTAAATGTTATATTATTATTAATGATTGAGCTAATAAAGACTCAAGAGTGATGAGAAGTATTACGTGGCTGTCCGTCACTTTCACCAGGTCGTTCATCCCTGTAGTGGGGCGACGTGTCACTATATCTCTATCTCTGGAACTAATAGTCCGAATGAAATAATTCTATTTGTATTGGATAGAGTATTCATTGAGGAGTCTATGTAATATCAGGGTACGACCCTAAGGAGCAGAGAGAGAAAATTGCGATATCTGTGAAATATATGGATAATTAGTATATGACCAACATCAAAGTAAATAATAAATGCTCGATACCACGGCCTCACAGAAAACCGGCAGTGAAACAATGCTTTCATTGCTTTTCGCAGCGTGAGTGAGGTTACCGGAGGCCCTAACCCTTCCCTCTCCCCTATTCCCGTCCTTCCCCTCAGCCCCTCTCCTCACCTCTAATCCCCCTTTCCCGTCTTCCTCTATTCCCACCTTAAAGGGCGGCAACGCACTTGTGACTCTTGAGTTACAGGTGCCCATGGGCGGCGGGTAGTCATTTACCATCAGGTGACCCGTCTGCTCGTTTGCCCCCTAAGTTATAAAAAAAAACAAGTCGCGGTGAGCATTTTTCATTGCACTAACACTTTTTTTTAGCCTAAGGAACTTCGTTTCAATATATGTACAATGATTACTTAGAAACACTCATATACCGATGCAAATAGCATTTATGCATATAAATATTTACACGTAGCGGGATTCGAAACCGCAACATCCGTTTGAAATACACCTTTTAAGTGAATGTAATTTTAATCAAGTCGGTCTTAATCAGCCCGCCTTAAATATTAGTGAGCAATAAAAAAGTGCTTCAATTGGCCTCGAACCGACTAACAAGCATCGTGTTCCTCGCCGGGGACTCGCAAACCAGCAAAGTCATAAAGTGGTAACGAAGTGGAAATCCTCAAAGGTATCGTTGAATGGTGGATGAGAGCTATCTTTCTGCGCCACAGTTGATGCGCCCCATGAGACACGCTTCATTGTGGCAACGGGGTTCTTTATAGATTTTAACTTTATGTGTCGAGACTTCATTTAAGTTTGTAAGTAGGGTTTAGATTGATTGTCTTGTTTAAGAGACGGCGGTGTTCAGCCCCGAGAATACAAACATAGGCCCGTAGGCGGTCCTTATTTAGAAAATGAGAATGAGCAAAAAGTAATCATTAAGTTAAATGCCTGTTTATATTAGGAGCTAGAGGAATGTAACTTGTTTCGTTTATTAGTAACAGCATCAAGGGCACTTTTGCCCCGGGAGCGATGCGGGACGGGTTATTCAGATTGACTGTTTTAATTTAAGTTAAATGTATTTTTTTAAACAATTAATAAATAAATTATATTTGAAATTTATATTTATTAACGAAGTTTTAATCATTTTGTGGCGACTTCCACATACAGCAACAAGAAACATATAATCCTGCATCGCGCTATGAAAGTTCTCGCGCCGATTAGTATATATACAACTTCCCAACTTCAACCTTTGGGCCGCGGCCCGCCAGGCATGATCACCTCGCCTGGTCGGAGGATCCTCCCTTTGTGTTGGAGGGACCCCGACGTGATTGGAAGCAGCCTTCATGGAGCAGATCAGCAGCATCATCATCGCCACCATCTCGTATACACTCCTACAGCAATGAGCGGTAATCAAGTCTCAGCCAGCCAGCATCCTCGGCCTCAACAGGGATACCACACGCCTGCAGCGTACGCTCCAGCTTGGTTTTATCCCTACGGCCTCTTCAGCGTCTAGGCACAGCACACTGCACCTACGGTCCACGTAAGAAGAACATCTCTCTCCCGTCTACGCAGCAGCCAGCCTCTACGCATCAACCGCCTCGACTCACTGGGGACTTCACCGCAGCACCGCACGCGGCCCCGACTCACTGGAACCAGTGGACTTCAGCTCCGACTCACCGGAACAACTCACTACTGGCCCTGGCACGGTCCTTAATAGAGCATAGACAGCTGACTCATCAAGATATCGTCCTCCGGTCTTGGAGGGGAGTGATGTGGCGACTTCCACATACAGCAACAAGAAACATATAATCCTGCATCGCGCTATGAGAGTTCTCGCGCCGATTAGTATATATACAACTTCCCAACATCAACCGTAGGGCCGCGGCCCGCCAGGCATTATCACCTCGCCTGGTCGGAGGATCCTCCCTTTCTTTGTGTTGGAGGGACATGACACCCGTTCCTCCACAATTTAAAGTAAAAAAGTAATTACATTTTATGTGAAATAATTTATTGTAATTGCATGCTTAAGGAATGAAATAAAAGCTTTATTTATATCCAGGCTAAATGCTTACTGTTCAGGTCATCTTTTTAATGTTTCTGAGGTAACAAGTACGCATGTTACCTGAATCAGTTTAAACAAGACTTACTCGTAAGGGTAAGGTTTGATTAAACACTATTAAATTTTCGTGTTCCCTTGTGAGTGGCCATTAGACTACCATAATAGTTGTAGTACCCATAAGTAGTGAGAGTATTGATAGGCTAACAGCCTGTGACTAAACCCAGTGTAACCAGGTCAAAACGTGAGGCAATTCAAAAGTATGTAAATACCTTTATAATCGCATAATAACATTAATGAATATCTAACCGACTGTATTGTTACATTAAATTCATACACATTAATGTCATTGATGTGAAGTAAGTACGGATGTACCAGAACCTTGTGTATGTGAGTTTAGTAAAATTGTGAATCTATAGGCGGTGATAAAGCACGCCAAAGTCTTTTCTGCTTAAGGTTGAGCAGCCAGTATTCGTCATGCCTAGTGACTCCGCTCATTGTATACTGTCGGAATGGAGTATTTCTTAAACACGGAGCCGATCTTATCCGTTACTCCTTTGACATATGGCATGCAGGCTGGTTGTCTGTTCACCTCCGGGTGCTTGCGTCTCATTATCGGTTGCTTCCGTCTTCCATTCACCTGATATCCGTTACTTTTGAGTAACTCTTGAACATGACCCAGCTCTCGCTCCCCTGACCAAGTCAGCCTGTGACCACGGCAAGTGCAACCTGGTCGAAACGTTAATTCGTGTTCTCGTTAATTCCCGTATATATACATTTATTTAGTTTTTATATATATTTATTTAGTTTATTTCATTGCCAGTATAGTATTATTTAAATTGTCATTGTATAGACTCACGTACCAGGACCGGTACGGACAATATAAATATGTATATACTGGAGGCGTGTAGCTCGATGTAGCCGTTTTCATTCTATTTATAATTTCTAACACATATTGTTTAAAATTTTTACCTTTCTGCACTTCTTACATGCATGTTTAAGTGTTTCAAATTTCACGTTGTATCTTCGGGACATTCTTATAAATAATTCCCTTCCCGTATTAATATATAGATTAGTAATAATATTGGTGTAAATAAATGTTAAGTGGGATAGTGGCTTTGTATCTGTATGTACGTTGGTGGGTTTCAAATGATAAATAATTATTATAACCATTAACTTTCGCATTCCATGATATACGGCTTGTGAATCGTCAGGCTGTTCAAGGCTTTTTACAAACCCGAACCATCGCTTTAATTTTTGCGAGCGGATACTAACTATAAAAAAGTTACTTTTCAACTATTCAATTCAGAAAAAATATATAATTCGTAAACGATAATATAATTTAAATGGCCGCCATATTTGTGGAAGGAGCTCTCTTTTAACACAGTATTTTGGCGTAAATGGTAGCGACGTAAATTGGCGTACTATATATATATAAATATATATAATTGCTGTAACACTTTATTTTTATTTTTATTTTATTTTATTCAGGACAATAGGTTACAAAATGTTTCTTGTTTCTAAAATATTACATTAATTAATCACGCAACCAGCACCGGTATCCACAAAAAAATGTTACAAAGTAATGGTAGCATACTAGTGAGTTACAAAATAACAGAATTATAAGGTACAGAGAAACAAAAAAAAAACAAAAAAAAGAAGAAAAGGCTGTAACTAGGTTACATATTGACGTGTTGTAAAATTGAAGTTTTGAATGTTGAACCTGATAAGTGAAAAATATCTATGTCAGTGAAATTATCATTATATGATTTGATAATTCTTGTTAAGGGGGCTCGTTCTCCAGCGTTAGCTCTGCTTGATTTAGGGGCGAATAGATTAAGTTTATATGTGTTTCGTATTCTTAAAGAACTACTAGGTATGCGAATGTAAATTTGATTCATTAATTCATTACAATCAAAATTATTGTGACAGATCTTATATAGTAATGTTTAAAGCCTACGTAGTTTGAGTGTAGTTAATGAGAACTTGTCCAGCAATATACTATATGAAGACCAAGTATGAAAACATTTGTAATTAACGAATTTTATAAATTTGCGTTGAACTGTCTCTACTTGGTCGCTATATTTATCATAAAATGGGTTCCAAACAGGCGTATTCAAGCTGTGATCTTATAGCCGATTTATATAATAGTAAATAAGTTGCAGGGTTTTTAAATTGTTTGCAAGTTCGTCTAACAAAGCCGTAAAGTTTAAGTCCCCTGTTTATAATGTAATCGACATGGACATCAAAGTGAAGTTTAGCGTCAATAAAAAACTTCCAAAGAAAATTGGACCTTCAGCTGTCGAGTTTGTTTCCACACAAAAAGACTGATGTAATTCCGTTCTACTCTGTTCCATTGTTTCAGTGTAGAATTTAACTGCTGAATTTTGTATCTAATCTTGAGTTTGAGTTAAGTTAAGCTTTAATGCCATTTACTACAAAACTGACCAACATGGAACCCGTTAAGAGGGGTACAGAAAAGGACACAGGGTACAGGGTATCTTTTATCCAGAAAAATTATAGATATTATTCATAAATATACCTAAATTGTTTAATAAACTCTATCTAAACGCAAGCCGAAGCCGCTGGCAAAAGCTCGTTACAATGAAACCAATTTGGTAATATATTATAAAGTTAATAAAGTTCATTGGATACTTTACACAATAGTTCAAGAACCGAGTATATAAGTACTTACTCCTCCCTACAGACAGAATACCTACCGTATCGTTGATTACGATTGCACTACGAGCATAGTGTTATTTGCCCATTACTGGGCAGGGACGTCAAAACTGCATGTTGTGTCAATAGGGTTGGCAACGGACTGCTGTTGCGAGTGTATCTATTTGTTATAATTTTCCAATTTAGTAGTATAATAACATTAACTTTAGAAAATATACGGAAAATTACAATGACTCCATGAATACAAACAGTCGTATCTACTTTTAATATTTTATTACTAATCCTTATACATGTTTATAATCAGTTTCAAAAATAACAGAAACAATGGCGACAAATTATCGTAAAAAGATGCCTCATCATTTTATTAAACAGTACATATATCATATCATATATTATGTACCCACTTTTGATAAAAACATTCCATATTATATTCACAAAATAAAAATAAAAATAATTTAGTTCAAGTAATCCCATTGTAGGTATTTTTGAACTGTCAGGAGTCAGTCGGTATAAGACGGTCGTGAAGCTAGTTGCCTGTTCCAAAACGTAGATCCTATGGAGAAGAAGAGACAAGAAACTCCAAGGACATTCTTTTTCAACATGTTTTTTTTTACAAAGTTACTTGTTACATTGCTCATAAGCTGGCTGGCTTATGACTGGCCTGTTGGTCTAGTGGTTAGTGGCCCTGACTGCTGAGTCAGAGGTCGTGGGTTCGATTCCCACCCGAGTCTGGGTGTTCTTTGAGTCCGTTATTTGTATGTTTGTAAAGTCCCCCGTGACACAAGAGTAATTCCTAATGCGGGAGTTGTCTTTTTTAAACAAAAAAAAACAAAAAAAGCGCAATTTAATGTGAGGACAATGTAACATAATATTGTTCAAAATGAAAATGAGAAACACAGAGCTGCTAGGCAACATTGAAAATTAACTTAATACTTAAGTGACTATATAGTTCTCACATGTACAATTCTATTTTTACTATAAAACAAAAAGTTTGAAGTATTTCCGTGGTAAGTTGTTACCAATCTTATCCTAACTTATAACTTTGAGCTAACTTTGACTTATAGTTAAACATATAGATGAAGATCATTTACATTCACAATGTAACATTACATTATACAAAACATATTATAAAATCATTACATATTAAAATATTTTTCATGTATTTTGCGAAGACCATATAGGATGTATCGTCGCTTTTTTAACCTACTTCAAAATAGAGAAGGTTCTCAATTCGACAGATTTTTTTAGTGTGTGCATGTTACGCGATATATTCGCCATTTATAAATTAATTTCAATAATTATTTTATTAATTGAATGGATTGTACACAGGGTCGGACCTATTAAATTTTAAAGAGAATATTCCACCTTAGAGGTGGGGTTTAAAGTTTAGGGATGAAGAATAAAGCTTTTACAATTTATCAATATTTAGGTATATTGAAGTCGGTTAAAAGCTAATTTTTTAGTATATAAAGTCATCGATCGAAATACTAAATTTTTTAAACTGTTCCACTTCTCGGTTTGAACCTCGTCTCAATATGAGAGAGGGAGAGGGGGGGAGGATAATTAGGGCTACTTTTAATTACAGCGCGGGGAGTATTCGAATGCGCCATTACGAACAAATCAACATCTCGATAATGATAACCGCGGTGACGTAAATTACCCAATTATTTTCTATTAGCAGATCCTTTGAAGTCCTTTCGTCCTTACCGTTGCTAAGTATTCCAAAGTCTTCGCTTTGACGCATTTCGTAACTTTCTTAATGATGTTATTTTTGCTTGAAGCGTTCGTGTAATATCGTCTTTACTTCGAATTTGCGACGCTTGATTGTTTTTTATGGAATATCATACGGTTATTTCTTTATCTTTCCTATTTAATAACTACTGATTACTGAAATACGTATTTGTTTTTCTTCTTCTATTCAGATCCATACACTCACGCCTGCATCCCCGAAGGGGTAGCCAAAGCGGATTTAAAACACACATTTTTCCAGCTATGTTTTTTTTTACTAACCTAACGTAGTAGGGGGGCAACTCTATTTCCGTCAACCGGGTAATTTGGGAATTAGAGATAGGAAAATTGGGAGTATATTGAAAGGGAAAGGATATTCCTTATACGGATGGATTGGGAAGTGAAGCGATGGCTCGAGCAGGCCTGGGTCGCATAACCGGAGCCAACTAACGCTTTTTTTAATTTGTTTTCTTCTTATTTTAAACTTATCTAAAGAAATAGTAAGAGTAGTGAATGAGTTATTAAAGTAAATAAAGATGTCATAGTAAAACAATGCAAACTAATTTCATTTAGGAGTAAGAACCCGTTCTGCTTCGCAGCAATAAGTTCAAGTTGAATTTTCACACCTAGCTTCCTCCAACTCAACCGATTTATGAGAGGAAAAACTCAAATGAAAGAACTCCTACCAACGAATTTTCTTAGACCAAAACGAACCTCAATTACAACCGAAGATATGATAAAAGAAAGCTATGAAAACATAATAATGTACAGGAGGAAATGCCTGAAGACAAACCTCTGCATCAGTACAATTCATTTAAAAAAATATTAAGCAAATCATTTGGATTGACCGGCCGGACTGACTCGGAATAGCTTTAAATATTTTTTATAATAAATAGATAACGGTGCGGTGCCTGAAGTCTGTCCCGTTTTTACCGAAACCATGGCGTTTCGCAGGTATCTCTCTAATAAGCAACCTAACTTCTGTCTTATTTCTACATCAAACCGACTAACCATGAATAATGATAAGCCAAAACTACAACTAATCCTGATATATGAAGGCGATGTTTAATCCGGCCAGATTGTACCGATTATTTTACACGGCCTTAAAGGGCCTCGCTGTGACGTCATGAGGCTTTTGAGCTTACACTCAATTTGGTGCTACATACGTCGGTAAGCTTGATAATGTCGATGGATCAGTCTCTGATCTCCAGGATGTAAATTACTCGTGTCTGTAATGTTAGTTTCTTAGGATTAAATTGCCTCTGCTCAAAATTTTCTTTGACAAAATATTCTAATTCTTCTGACACGTTGATTATGTCATAGTTTTCAGCCAGTTGTAAGATCAAATTTCTGATAGGATAATAAAACACATTCATATCCAAGGACATTAAACTGTCACAAACAACTGTTAAAGTGAATGTCAAAGAAAACAGGTTACACGTATCTTGGTTTTTAAATTTATTCATAAGAGTGCATTGAATACACTGGAACGAAGATCTCAAGATATTATGTTAGTTTCTTGTCCTCTCTTTAAATGGGCGAACTCTGCTTCACTATGTATAGAATTAAAATTTGAAACCCAATGGAATCAAAGCCGTGTTTTTTTATAATTTATTATAATATGTACCAGCTTTGCCAGCGGTTTCGCCTGTGAAATCATAAACTATCTGTATGCTGAATTACATTCAAATTCGCGTAGCCGTTCATCCATCCATCCATTCATCCTCAAAAACTTTCGCATTTTAATACTAACTGCAAAATTTTCGTGAATAGATATCCCACGGGAACCGTACATTTTTCCGGGATAACAAGTACCCTATGTGCCCTATGTGTTATTCCAAACTATAATCTATATGATGTGTCCATCTCTGTAAATTTCATCCAGATCCGTTCAGCTGTTTTTGCGTGAAAGGGTAACAAACATCAATAAAATATAATAAGATAACATTATTATTACAGTATAATAGAAACTATTAATTGTATACGAATCTAATAAAAACAAAGAAATTAAAAAAATAATTATAATAACAAATAATAGTTATCGTTTTAGAAAATGTACAGTGTCTTACAACGTTGTGATGAAGTGTTAACCAACTAAAGCTCTCTGAAGACTGCACATAATATCTCGCATTTGAACTTTCATGTTTAACCATCGAGATAATATGTATACGTAGTATCTCGATGTGTTTAATCTTACATTTGAAACTCTTTTAATTTTTTTAACAGCCTTACACAATCTAAAGTAAACCCAGTATTTTAAAGATTACGGTCGAAATTCATTTGATGAGTGTCAACCACAGCTCTAATTTCATTTTAATTAATGCCTTGCACTTTGATAATATAACGATCTACTTGTCTGTTGGATCTAAATATAGAATTAAGGTTTTATGAAAATTGGACCTTGCTATTAGTTAGATATGATTCAAATTGTATCGTCGTTTGGCTGCAAGCGTTTGTTGAGGGAGGTCTGGTGCACACGTGTTGGTACATTATCTGTCGACAAGTGGTCCACTTCAGTATCACATTGTCTGATGTGTGCTCCGTCTTTATTAATATCTATCTCCATAATGAGTATCAAATCACCACTAATATAATTTTATTACTGAACACAGTAATTTTCATAAATTTAACACAAAAATACACTGTAAATGAAGTTAATAAAATACATTTTAAAGTCCACCTCACTGTTTTTAGGAACATACTTGGAAATATTGTTTGTATGACAATGTTTGGTAAATATTCTAAATAGTTTTAAAAACTGAATCCCTCGGGAGTTTGGTACGAAAAACGGTTTGGTATGCACTTTTTTTTTTTTTCATTTTGGTAGGGATCAGTTAGCGGTCACTATCTATTGCGAAAATACTACATATATTCGGCGCTTTTTTAACTAACGTAGTAAAGCCTAATTTCGTCTGTCGTGGCAAAACAGTGAGATACTGCATAAGGATGCAACATAATAATAGAAAGTGGAAACATATATGTATTACCATAATTATAACATTCTTTAATATAAAACAATCTTCATTTCACTTCCTAGTACAGTAAGACTGGCTACAAAGTTTGTACGGATACATCTTGGCATAATGTTACACTTCGCTTAATTTGAGATTCAACGTTTATAGCGATAGACAAAAACGCAGGACTTTGACAATGTTTCAAAGGCCTTGTGCTAAATGAAATTCTATCAAGTAAAGTTTAAGCTAAACACCTTAAACAGAAGGGTTGAAACAAAAATACCCCCGCAATACCACAAAAGTCTTCAAGGCACCTGATGTCTTTCACTTAAGGCTATTACCGGTAGTACACAAACACATTAAAACCCGGAACTTCCTCAAAGTTTCTTGATTAAATGCGACATCAACCCTTCCGTGCTTAGCTTCACGGTGAATTAGCTAATGAGCCCCCGTCAAAATGGCTGTAGCCACCAAAGTGACGTCACCCGTCAAGAAAACAGTAACGTCAAATCTGCTCCTTAATGCGTTAGCCCTGTCTTTGCAGCATTGTTATGGACGGTTTAGACGAGCGTGTCTGAGGCAGATTGACGCGTCTTTATATTTGCGTCGTCTGTATAGATAACGTTAAAGGCTTGTTTAGTTTCACTCAAAGGGTCTTAACATCTTTACAACTTGGCCACACCAGAAGCAGAGTGAGCAGAATAACACCCTTCAACATTTCATTCAATCCAAAAGCAGCCAGAAAGGAAGTAAACTCTACAGGAGATATAATGGAATTACGTGGTGTCGGGCGATGTGGCGAAAAGTTGACCCGCTTGTGCTTCCTTTTATGCACAAAAGAACAATTATAGATATTTCCCATTGAGTATTTTATAGATAAACCCATGACTGTAGTAGTGCACAGTAGCAAAAAAATCTCATTGGGGAGATACAACTCTACTCAATGTCGCACTCAGTCTAATATTCTTGTTGTGATCAAAGTCTGCAGAGTTCAATATCATAGATAGTTTCGAGCTATAACGGCAATGAAGTTACTAACTTTGCACATTTTGTGGGTACTTCAGTTAAGTCTCAATTTCTATAGATTACAACCGTCTAATATATGGTATACGGTTCTGCACCCAGACATGAAAAAGTGTGCGAAGCGTAAATATATGCTAGGATCTCTCCCTCTTTTAAATATATCGATTATCCAAACATATATCGAAATGTTCACTGTGACACTTTTCATGATAGTTTAAAAGATGAGCAACCACTTCACTATCAAAAATAAAGATTCCTGCGGAAGGTGTAATCTCGTGCCACGAACGAACGTTCGGGGAAAAGCCGATTGTCTAGCGCCAGCCTTACATCTCACGCCACCAATTAATGAAGTATTAAAAATGAACTCGGTGTAACGATGATAGATTGGCCCGCCATTTTGTTTCGTCGCCCTGTATCCGGTTCCGGTGTCCAACTTCTTAATTTAATAAAGCCTTGATTTATATGACGAAGTTTAGGTTTGTTCGGCACAAAGTTTCGGGATACAAAGAGGACAGGTATTCATTGTTTTACGGAGATAAATTCTACTTATTCATTGAAAAGTTTTTGTATAATGGCAAGGATTTTTTGTTACGAAATGAAAACAAATAATGAAGGGAATGAGATTAGTTATCTAAAGAAGGTTGGACACGACGTACATATAGCTAAACAATGTACCAACTCCTCGGAAAACAAAAATACTCTGTAAACGCGACTTCAATAACGCCGCGTTCCTATAATCAAGAAACGATAAAATTTCGTTGAATTTTCAAGGAGAATTTTACCGTCCGTAAGCAAAACGAATCGTTTGTTGATTATAAGAACGAGGCATTGGTCAAATTGTAGAGTAGTTATGTGAAAACTTACAGAGGTACCGACTAGTTTACATATAAACATTACTTAACCACTTATAACCCCTAATATCCCCTATGTGGTGCTAACCTCCTGAAACCGCCCTGGGGCCTGTGATTTATTTGTACTTAAACAACATAGATGTCACAGAAGGCCCCTTCACCAACTGCCATTGCATTTAGTTTCGATCGAATCCCATATCGGAGCCCTACATTTTAACGGTAATTATATAGCTAGTTGTCTAAAGATTGTCGTTCCTATATCGGTCTTCACAGCCGCCAAAAGCGAGGTTTCCCTGACATTACTCCATTAATCGTCTGCTAGGCCGATGAGGAGTTGTCTAAAGAAAATACTTTCCTTCAGTTCAATTTCTCAACAGTAGGTAAGTATCCTAAACTGTTAGGTTATTAAATGTAGACACATTCTACTGTAAAAGTGAAGAGATTGGTGAACAAGTTAAACAAAAACTAATACAACTGTTATAACTGTAGAGATCGGATATTCGGATGCATATTTACCTAAAGTTGAAATGTTGGCTATTATGGAAAGCACTTTTTTATCGAAAGAATCCCGCGATTCCAGGAAATTCAAATTTAATTGTACCTATACTCCGTGAGATGTAATAAACCTCAGTTTGACACAAATGAGACTTGCTCTGTTACAACGTATAATGGTTGCTTTTCCCTACTTTTATTGTCAGTGATTTTTGACGAAGCAAAAACAACCTAATTACTTTGTAACAAGTGTCAAATCGGGCCTATTATACCCCAGAAAATGTAAGCATTTTGTAAGAGTGCGAGTGAGACGGCAAATTATACTTGCTTGTGCGCAAGTAGCGACGCAACAACACAACTGCATTCGTAAATAAAAATATACTTAGAAGCCGCTTCCATAATTTGTTATCCAAAAAATAACTTTAGGTAAATATACATCCGATTATCCGATCTCTAGTTATAAGTTATAACTTATTAATTGAAAAATAGTAACGGTTTAATGCTGTATTTCCTTGTCGGAGGTGTTCTTATTGTGTTGCGAACACGATGTATAGCTTCTGACTTCCCGAAGTGATAAGTTTTTGGCTTCAAAGAACTGAGGTCCTGGAAGTGGTGAATATGTATATTATCTTAGCTACATTTACTTTTTAAGACACGCGGCGGCGTGTCAAGCCCAATTTAAAAAAAAAGGAACTGGCAACGCAGCAGCCGTGTGTTTATTTTACACGAACCATTTGGAGCCACTTTTGACACCTTAGTAACTCAAAATCTATTTAATGTAAACACATGAAATATGGTTTTATTATTCAAATTCCTTAGATAAATTAGAATCCCCAATTTCATAAATGCAGGTCAAACGGTCATTGGGATATTAATGTGTAAAAATCGTAATTTTTATCACTGACTGACTAACATATAGATCAAAAACCTAACCCACTTCCAGATTCCTTAGAAAGTTGAAATTTGGCATCCAGCTAGGTAGGTAGGCTGGGTAATTGTGTGTATACAAAGGAAAAAATCAGAAAACAGTCAAATCTTGAGCTTCAGTTTATCGTGAGTTCTCTGATTTGTGTAAAAAAATCCATTGTTTAAATTTAAGAAGCTATAATTTTAAATAGCGTACATGGTTGTAGCAGAAAATAACAAGATTTTGTGTTTTAAATTAATTTTAGAATATTGTATATTCTCATAAATAAATTTTAGGATTATCTACAGAACTTGGCACTCATTTAGATCTCAATTCTTTTGTCGGCGAAGTTGACAACCATGCATATTCTTAATATTGAACTTGGCTCCCATTTTCACATTTATGTTTTGATGGGATTATGTATATTCGGATTTATTTTGGAAACTTCAAGCAACTTCTATTGATTACAACTTGGGTCTTTGTAGGCTTATAACTTTAAAATTACTTTTTATTTAACAATGTTTATAACAAGTAAACGAATCGATAATGTTTATGTTTATGTTTAACATGTTTAACTTTAGATAAAAAAATTTGACTAACGCAAATGTAGTCTAGCCTTTTGTAAATTCACAACTAAACTATATTTCTTTTAATCTAATTTACATATACACAAAGATTTGATAATAACTCTCCCTCATAAAACACAAACATTGCACTATTTGATTATTTTCAATAACCAACAATTATTGTACTGTTTCATTTACTTTTTCCTGAATCCAGTAACATTATTTGAAACCCTTTAAATATCAGTAACGGCATTCATGTTGTTTTGATCAGATTTTAATTACAATGTCAATAAGTGTGGGCCCATTGAGTTCTACCAAATAAGGTTATGGCACCGAGTATGGTGTTATACCATAAACAGTTTGTTTTCGAAATACCTACAATATAGAATCAGTTCGAAAATAACAGATATTATGTAAATTTTATTATATTTACGATTACACAATGCACGTATACTAATTTAAGTTTCAACGTTGCGCGTTGCAATGAACCGGGAACTTTGCATCGTGTATATTGCGAAAGTTATAGACTCGATACTAACTTGTTAAATGTCTAAGATATATAGCTAAAGGCTGATGGATCAACTTGTTTTAAAAGATAATGTTTTAAAATAGGTGACATGTTCATGTACATTCCAAGTACATTTGAAGAAATATAACAATTAAATATAAAAACTGCTTGTCTGATAGTTAGTAATTAGTTGTGATTCTCTTATCGCCAGCAACTCTAAAAAAAGACTTTAAATGTTTTCACCGACATTACAATTTGTTATCATAATGATTGGCAGAAAATACAGGAATTTTAGTAACTACATGTTACTAAAATTCCTGCACAGTACCTACGTATACAATTAGTAATTTAATACTTTAAATATTTAGGTATATAATATAATATACATATAAGTAATTAACTTTTTTATTTCAAATGTAAGGATATAAGATTAAATATTTAGACTTTTCTGCTTACAACACTCTTCTGTCGCAGATCTTATAGAACGGATTTCTTAAGGAACGCACAACCTCTTAGTTTTATCTATAAATTTAAACATATATTTTTTAAAAAAATACATTAATAGTTATGTACTCTACTATAAGAACAATTTACCTTAATACATTTTCTAAATGAAAATATACATGAGAGACAATAAAAGCAAATATAAAACGGTACGTCAAACTTTTAAAGACAAATCAAAGTTAATCTTCTGTCTCGCCTGTTGAACGCGCGTGTTGTTCGAGGTGATTACACGAAAAAGTAAACAGTAAACACAGTCTGTTGCTAGCCACTTATCAGTGTTATCATCGGCTGATAACTGATAACAAGGGCCAATGTAAGCGACAAACGCCCTCGCATTATGTGCACACGAGTACTAGCGATTGTTGTATTGCGATATGAGTAAAACAGGCGATCTGTTGTTCACTTACTTATCACATCATCATTATTGTGTTGCAGATTGTATCATTTCTTCGACTAATGTTGTCAAATGTAAGGATTTTTGAACTCTCGGCAGAATTTATTCAGAACTTTTCAGGTATAAAAATATCGTGCGAGTTTTTTTAGGTTTGTATCTGGTACGTTAATGATTTCAAAAAATGTTTGACATGGTCAGCAACACCACTATATACTTTCTGATTTAAATTTTTGAATAGATACTAAAAGGAAATCGGTAAATTTCCCTTCCTTATCTTTAAAAGTATAAACTAAAATAAAACAGATTACAGGAAAACTTAAACATCCTTAAAATCCCATGGACAAAGAAAAATATATTCACATCAATCAAAAATATATAAGTACATCAGGTCCTTAATGTTCTCTATGTCTTTTTATTTTAAGAATAAACACTTTTTAACATTTTTGGTACCACAATAAAATCGATGTTGCGTCATTTACCTTTTCAGTCGATATGGTTTCTTGATATCCATAATATTATGTGCAGTAGATGTATCCTACAGAGTTTACTTCATGTGTAGGTACCTACATCGATAAAAGAGAAGATATTTACTGAAGCGAATTTCAACATTTCACTAGATCATAAAAACATCTCAATACCCTTCAAAAGGTATAACTTCAAACATTTCAAGTTAAAGCGGATGGGAATTCTTGCGCGAAATTGCTAGCAGTCCTGATTCGACACAACCACTTTGTGTGGGCCCCTCCCGTTTTAGAAAATGCGTAGTATAACGATAATTTGGATGAAGTACGTTGATTGGCAGATGTCTACACAGGCTGGTCGGGGGAGCCCCAAGTTTGAGTATGATAGATATGAGGTGCGAGTCACTGTAACACAGTATCCTTAAAACATTTAGTAATTTGATAGGCTCGCTCGCAGTACTTCGTCAAAATTTGCAACATTTGACTCTCATCTCTTACTTTTGATGAAGTCTGTTAGAGATTGATGGAGTTACACTGCAGGCGGCATGATTACGTACACTCCAATTTTTGACTCTCGTTTCTGTAATAAGTTAAAAAATTTATCACGACTTATTAAAGTCAAGATTTTACTCAAGGTTTTAAGGTTCCCTGTCCATAGAGGACCATGAAATCCTGTTAATAGGGCTATGCCGTTCGTCTGACACGATCGTTCATTTAGAATTGAAGAGGTTGAAATGTTAACAGTTACAAACAAATACTTGCAACTATGGCCGACATTTTATTATTAACACGCTTTTATTAATTGTATGTCAACAGATCTTGGAAGTCAATGTTAACCTACTTCTAAACGTCGTGTTGAAATGAAACTTTTCGAATTTCGTATCTTGGAACTAATTAGATGATGGAGCCAGGAGGTAGTGGAACTCTGCAGTGGCTCACCCTAAACCGTAAACCCCTCGAGTTTGGGCTAGAAGAAGAAGAAGCCTCCGCTGTCCGTCCGTCTGTCTGTCAATCGGGCTGTATCTCATGATCCGTAATAGGTAGACGGTTGAAATTTTCACAGAATGTGTATTTCTGTTGCCGCTATAACAGATAATTAAAAAAAAACTTGACACGTGTTTTTTTGGCTTTAGTATTAAATCTTATACGATGGTACCCTTGTCCCTTACCCTTCATGCGCGAGTCCGACTCGCACTTAGCCGGTTATTTTAAACGTGTCTACAGAGAAAAGCCAATTTATACAGTTATTGTAAAATATTTCTTGTTAATATCCTTAATCAAATAAAAACCATATGGTAATGTAAATTTTGCAACTAAATTGTTTCATTATTTAAAAATGATGAAATTTAAATTAAAACACTACATTAAATCTTTTTCAGCAGTTATTTACACTTGGCGGAGATTTATTTCACATTGAATATTCAAGCGGTCCGATTTAGATGCAGAGCTGCCTACGTGTTGTTCCGCTAGCTACTGCCATCAATGATACTGGAAATCACAGTTACCTGTTTTTTTTTATTACATATAAACTCATTTGTCATGTTTCTTTTAAACTAGTCTCTGAAATAACTGTCAGCTTTAATCGTTTTTTTGTTCTATCTGATGAAGAAACCAACGTAGTACCGACTCATTATTTATTCTGCGGTGGAACTCTTACCCCGCTTAAATCCTACATGTACCTGCTATACTCTGCACTTAAAACAGGCCGTTGGAACTGAATTATCACAACATCAACGGGACACGAGATAATCTAGAATTAAACGCTGTAATAATGAATGCTAGTACTGGCTAATGAAAATACTTTTTGAATTGAGATTTTTTTTGTTTAGTTAAATAAGTTAGTAGTACATTATAGGTGTGGGAAGTAGGATAACGTTGCCGTCGGTAGGTGGCGTTCGAACCTGCGACTGCAGCCCTCACTTTCACTCTCTGCTATACACAAATAATAATAATAATTTATATATTTAACTCAATTAACACTACAAATCGATATTGGGATTCCCTGACTCCTGCGCTAGTAAAACTCTGTTGCGAGAGCCAGTATCTTCCCCATCATTCATGGTAACAACATAAGTTACAACAAATAGGTAAATTTAATACACATGAAACATATTGAATGCATAAAATTTAAGATAACCTACCAGATTTTATACTTGCACATAAGTTGAACTCAAAGATGTATTTTTTATGACGGGAACCCATTTTGGGCTTAATCATGTATGAGACTAGCAGCTTTTATTCTTGAGAGCATTGCGAGAGTTGCTGAAACCATTATATTTCAGAAGTTCTTTGATAAGAATTTAATATCTAACACTCGCAGTACAATAGGGCCCCGCGGTGGACATCAGCACCCAACTCTAAATTCCAAAGGGTTCCTTTGTCCAAAACAATGCGCATGGTCCATTTAACAAAGGGAGATTTGAATAAGACTATAATGTGTAATGATGCAATCGTGTGCGATACGTACAAGCACAAGTGTAGTGTAAGGACGAACACAAAGTGGAACCGGTTACAGAACAAGGTCGGCTTCGAATTACGAGTACAACTTATGGAATCGCTTTTCGAAGCATCCGTTGCGACTATTTTACCTCTTTTGACAGTTTTTGGTAGTCAAAAAAGTATTTTTAGTAATCATATAATAAGGCTGCAGTAGTAGAGCTTGTTTTAACACGCTGTTATGAGCTGCACTTGTAACTAACTATGGAAACAATTTTTGGAAGTTAATTTCTACCTACTTCTAAATATCAGATCGAAATTAAGCTTTGTATGTATAATATGTTGTTTGGATAATAATACTATAATTTGAGATGTTGGAGCTGATCTGATGATGGATCCAGGACGTGGATAATAAAATTATTTGTCACTTTATAATTAGTTACGTCATTAAAGCGTGTTTTTTTTGTGGTTGAACGCGCCAACTTCTGAAAATACCTGTCTGATTAAAAAATATATTTTCACTTTATTTACACTTTAGAAATAATATAAGTAAATCACATTGTGAATCATTTTTATTTTTGCAAGCAGATGCTTTATCAGCGTATTTTTATCTCTGACAGTGTACTCTGTTATGTTAAAGAACATAATGAAGCCATCGTAGGCACATCTGCACAGATCTCACTTAGCGTTATCGCGAATGATGACAGAACATTTATTTATATTCTCATATAAGGTGTTGCATATGAGATAAAACTAAACAGCTTGTCACAGTGTAACGCAACGATTACAAGGATGAAATAAATTAAGAAAATTTAAACAAAGCCAGCAGAGCCCTAGGACTAAGGCAACCGTCGCAACTGTACGGGGCGGGTTTCAAACAAATACGGCAGAGCCCTAGGACTAAGGCAACCGTCGCAACTGTACGGGGCGGGTTTCAAACAAAGCCGGCAGAGCCCTAGGACTAAGGCAACCGTCGCAACTGTACGGGGCGGGTTTCAAACAAAGCCGGCAGAGCCCTAGGACTAAGGCAACCGTCGCAACTGTACGGGGCGGGTTTCAAACAAAGCCGGCAGAGCCCTAGGACTAAGGCAACCGTCGCAACTGTACGGGGCGGGTTTCAAACAAAGCCGGCAGAGCCCTAGGACTAAGGCAACCGTCGCAACTGTACGGGGCGGGTTTCAAACAAAGCCGGCAGAGCCCTAGGACTAAGGCAACCGTCGCAACTGTACGGGGCGGGTTTCAAACAAAGCCGGCAGAGCCCTAGGACTAAGGCAACCGTCGCAACTGTACGGGGCGGGTTTCAAACCGATACCGCCGCGCCGCTATAGATAGTAGAACTCTCTTTGACAATTCTTATGAGATGTAGGGCAAAAGAGCAGACGGGTGACCTGGTGGTAAGTGACTACCGTTGTCCATGGACACCTGCAACTCAAGAGTCACAAGTGCGTTGCTGGCCTTCACATGTTTTTCTCGAAAATAATGAAGGTGGTGAAACAAAGGATGAAGATGAAAATATGTATGGGAGACCAACCAGTTCACAAGTTTCGTGAAATCAAAATTTATATTATATTTCCCTTTGGTAAGAAATAAAGATTATTTCTTAGGCAACTCGAAGTAGTATCAGAAAAAGTCGCGGATACCTGTTAGTAATAGTATCTGTCAATTAAACATTTAGTAAGGCAATATTACAATCTTAGTAGTCACAATAATTCACACAAAACTCAATAAAGTCCTCAAGTATCCCATTTTAAGTAACCCAATATTTATATATCCGCAAAAACCATAAAACCTCAATAATAATATTAATAGTTTAAAAACTAAAAAACAGGCTTTTATTTAAACTATAATTTTTTTTTTAATCGAATAGTGCATTGTCATCGGTATTTGACAGGTGTGCAAAATTAGAATGAAATGTGTCCGTTTAAAGTGGGTCAAAATCGCGCCCTAAGGAGTCGGTTCCAAACAAACATACAAGTGAAGCTGATATAAAGCGTGTAAAAAGGTACCACATTGCCTGCTCGGCCGCGGCCGATTCGACCCGTAACCTGATCTTATCTCCCTACTAACAAAAGGCTGTGGCTCTTTAATTTTTTTTCTTTTTACTCACGGTATACGGGCCCACAGAAAATTTCGCGCGATAAGGGGTCTTTAGGGTCCTTGTGGTGCATTTTTTACACTGACTCGACATTCAAAGGGTTAAAAGAAACTATTGAATATTAAACATTTCTGAACTTTAGGTTTTGGAGTGGTCAGATGTGCGTGTGAATATTGTTTATTGTACAAATATGTACAGGCTGAGATTTAATAGTGTTTTTACTCTTTCAACATGTTACGTAAATTGTTTAATTTAGAACAAGAATTTCTTTCGACAAAGATAGAAAATAAGCATAGACCAAACACAATATGTATGTCGTAATCAAGCCGTTTTCCTGGTGGCACTCCATGGAGTTAGCGACTCATCGTCCGGCCGGTTCGCTAGATACGGTTTCAGTTAGTACTTACTGCTTACGGAACTTAGTTAATTTCGAAATTTTATAATCTCTCCACAACTTGGCCATTTATAATTTAATTTTAAGTGTCCAACAGCATAAGTGACGGTGAAGGATCAAACGGTAATCTGTCATCTCTGACGACATGTATATTATTGTATATGTATAAAATACCTTTGATTTTCTGAGATTTCGCTTGACATATCAGCCGTTGTAAAAATCGACGTAATTCAGGTATCGTTTGAGAAATTTGTCTTAATTTTTTAATTTACTTAATCCAATAATGACAAGTGCGTTCAGCAGGGTTATGACTAGCGCGTTAGATTGTTTGAAAATCATGTGTGCCAGTGTGCAGTGATTCTAGTGTCTGTTCAAGGCATGAAAAAAGTTTTTTTTAGTACATTTTTTTTTATACTACATACATTTTTCTGTAACATAAGTATTAAAATAAAGTGTAATTAAAGTAATTTTAAAAATCTACACTTACTTATTGTATATTATTAGTGTCATCATCGGCTCATTCGGCACAATTACTTTCAGTAACTCTCTTCGGTCAATGGCCTCATTAAAAAAAGTAAGTTGCTCAACAGCCTACTAAGTGATTTTGCACTCACCACATCCGACAGCTTAAGCCTCGTCTACCAAAGATTAGATACACATGTATAAAGGTAATCTTGAGCCAACAAACTAGCCACAATATTTTATACCTCGTAAATTTCATTGGAGATAAAGTTTATTGGCCTTGATATTGATACACGACCAAGAAGATTATATCCTTTTAGTAAGAGTAGATTTCAATGCCTTTATATTTTTTTGTCGTTAATCAAATAATGTTCAAAACTGGATCTGTATTTTGGGAAATTACTTTATCCAATCTCATAATCGTTACTTCTATGTTAGTAGCAGAAATAGCAACATCAAATACACCTCTACACTGCGTCTTACTGAGCTGATAGCGAAACCCTTCCTTGTATCGGCATTTTCTATATAACTACGAAAATGTTAAGTAGGCAGAAGTTCCCGGGAAGTATGCCCTTATGAACGCCTAGCGGACATACCTATTGCACTGGTAGTTAGATACGGCGGGCACGGCTCGTTGCGCCCGAGAAGTTCCGGGCACGGTTCCTGTTTGTGCCTCCTTCACTCAGCGAGGAGGTGAGAGGTTGTGAGGGTACTTTTAACTTTGCTTCATTGCGCCCCTTGTACTAAGAAAGTGTGAGACTCCTGGGTTCAATCAACCGAAGTAAGTTAATACAAAGTTTTACACTAATGTATGGTCATCTTTTAGAATCGTTATGCGTAGCAGATAAATAGTTGAAAAGTAATCTGTATATATACATACCTACATACAATAGTAGACCGTGATTGCTTGACTGATCTATCCACACACAGCTCAAACCCCTGATCGGATTGGGTTGAAATTTAGTACACAGATAGTTAGGCATCAACAACACAACATCAACGGATTTCCGAAAATTCCACTCCTAAGGGGGTGAAAGAGGAGTTTGAAAATTTCTATGAAGAAATCATATGTGAGATAAGTTTGAATATAATAGTTATAATTTAGTAATACACTAAATAAACACTCTTAAGTAGTGAACCGAATGAAAAAGTATAAAACAATTCCACTATAAACAATTAGTAGGATTATTCTGTCACTTCATGAGGAAGGTTAAGGTATATAATTTGTTAAGGTTTTGTGGAAATTGGTTGAAATATGATGATGATTGTTGAAGATGTCTCTGCTACGAAGCCGGGGTAGGTTGCTACTTTAAACTGAAACTTATCTGTCAAAATCAAACTTGACGCGAGTGAAGCCGCGGGAAGAAGCTAAAAGAATAAAAAGAAACCTTCGGAAAATACTGTGGATTTCGAAACGATATATTTATGCTAATTTCAATGGTTTTGTTTCTTTATTTCTATAAGTGGACATTACCCGATATTTTATTAACATCCTTGGTTTGTATTAAGCTATCATCATTGTTCAAAATCGATGTACAAGTTCTTATATAAGTAAGTTTTTGTTCTAAAGTTATTCAAACTTATTAGTGGAAGGATGACCATCCTGCCACTAATAAGTCAGTTTCGTCAATCACATCGACAGACTCGCTGTGCACCCTGTGCACTTGTGCAGCACAAGCAGGGTACCCCTTACAAACCGTGCGACTGAGTGTATTCGTAGATGCGTATTGTAACCACACTAATTGCCTACAACGTGTACTACTAATTTGTTTAATAAACAATGTTTCAGTACGTACGTAAATGTAGTAGTTAACTTCAGGTATTGTGATTCTAGCGTAATATATGAATTAGGGTATCTGACGATGTGTGCATATATTATGAATACGTTTGTGAGATAATAAGTTTGGAATGCTTCCAGGGTTTTATTCATGCATCACCGAGTGCAAATACTGTGTGTAGATATATAGAGTATATCTACACACAGTATTTGCAAATTAGTTTTTATTAATTTTTTTACCAAATACTGTCGTAAACCCCTTCAAGTAATATTAACAAAGTGCTAAAAAAAGTTATAAGAAACAATTGCGTACGTGTTTTCTTTCTCTCTCGCTCAAGAGCTCTAAAGAGTCGGACTCGTTTTTTACGTGGGAGAGCCATGCTTCGGCACGTATGGGCCGGCTCGACTCCGCTTGATACCACGGCCTCACAGAAAACCGGCAGTGAAGCAATGCTTGCATTGCTTTTCACCGCGTGAGTGAGATTACCGGAGACCCCTAACCCTTCCCTCTCCCCTATTCCCATCCTTGCTCTCTCCCCCTCTCCTCCCCTCTAATTCCGCTCTCCCGTCTTCCCGCTCTTCCCCCCTCTCGCCCTCTTCCCCTATTCCCACCTTAAAGGCGGCAACGCACTTGTGACTCTTGAGTTACAGGTGCCCATGGGCGGCGGTAGTCATTTACCATCAGGTGACCCGTCTGCTCGTTTGCCCCCTATAACATAAAAAAAAAAAAACTCGGAACCACACCCGTGCAAACCGTATATTTTTGTAAAAACTCAAATGCCACTCAGTTATAAGACCTTCAGTTTCTGGGAATATTGTAACAAAAATAAAACATCAAAGATAAAAATAATAATAATTTATTGGCATCAAGAACATACTTTGAAGGTGTACTTACATTATTTATCCTAAGTATCTACAGTCCCTACATGTAGACAAAGCGATTAGAAATCTAAAGGCGAGTATGTTGAGGCCAAAGGCTACAAATTTATGACCAAAAAAAATTGTAGATAATCGGACTCTATAAGAAAACAAAATGTTCTTTAACTGTGGAAAAAAAAAACTCAATTAGGTTTTCCGTCCCTCTGTAAACAATAATGGCCTGATAACAATCGCATATAGGGACACACAGTTGAAAGTTTTTAATCGATAAGCAACGAAGAGAGGAAGAACATGAAAGTTATTTTGATACACTGTAATAGTACCGCACTACCAATTTAATATTTGCACATGAGAAAATACCAGATAAAAACACAATCCCTGAATAATACGGTAAGTAAATACTTCCTCGACGTCACGATAAAAAATGTTTGTAATATCAGTGTGTAGGTATATCTCTGTGGATATTACAGGAGCTGAGCCAATTTTTTGACCGAGTAACTTGGCATCCTGCAGATAAACAGTGTATAACATAAAAATTCAAAAATAACATCGACTCCATAAGGCTCTGGCATGAACAAAATATTCTTGTAGCTGGCTGACTTCATGAATTTCATCAAGATACTCCATCTCTCTCTGTTGTATACACATGTCTTTGTTACACTGAATCTACATTATAACGATAAAACGACATTGAGCGTGAGATTGCCTAGCAAGGATCTCTTTATATTTGCGCCCCCAAATAACTACATGACATACAATTTTGATCTTTGTTCCGTTGAATATATGGCAACTTTGTATTATATTTTAGGTAAAACGTAGTTGGTGGTTGAATAGGGAAGTGTTTTCCTCAGAGAGTAAGTCGGTATCTTTAGAGTGTTGTCAGTCGAAACATCAAGTCACATCATATTCAGAAGAATATGTGTGTTGTTGCGAGGCAATTGTCTAACACGTTACACACTTATCACAGTTACCACACAATGAAACTAATGTACATAATTATATATACTTAGGTATATAATCACATTTCAATTCATTTGTTCCTAGGTAAGCCATGATTGTCATAGATATAAGTTCGGCAGTACAATATTCTTAAGATACAGTAAAAGAGAAAAGAGAAGATATACATAATTACAGGCACTTTTTCTTTCTCGTCATTCCGATACGAAAACTATCTTTGTTTCATATGTGTGTGTTAGAAAAATACGGTGAAGCAAATGCTTATAGATATCTTGTTACGTCAACTGCTGTTCTATAATCATCCCTAAGTAACTGTTTTAACGGTAACAACAAAGTCAGTTAGACTACGTTGTTAGTGACTTTCTTTAGTTTTTAGTGAAGGATTAAATTCAATCCTTAGCGTTTCAAAAAGTCACTATATCATCATTATAAATTATATTATCTGCACTACTGACTTTTAAGTAAGGTGAATAAAAATAATAAAACACTAAAATAATAACAATACAAGACGCCAATCGGCCTCACTTTTACCAAGTCACATTCCTAAAATTTCTAAATTATTCTACTTTAAGAACAGCTAGCAAAAAAGGAATAGATTGTATCTCATACCTCATTTCCGCGATTTAGTATCTATTAATATTAACTAGGATAAGTAACAAGGAAGTCGGACGTTCGTGCAATACGTTACCAAGAAAACGTAGAAAAGTAAGTTCCTTGCCGTGACTTGGCTGCTTGTTGAATGATTTTGACTGCATACATCTCTGTCTTAACAGAGGGTCCAGCGGAGAAAAAGTTTGTCATTTCGGAATTGTTTCTGACTTAGTCTAACACATAACTTCGTTTTTTTTTTCTTCGTTCTTTTTAACCAGAAGTTTTCTTCGGGTCAGCGAGGAAGACCATATCTGTAAAAATACTTAGGTTTCCCTGGTGATAGCGGCAAACATAGCCTGTAACCCGATCACGGGGTTAGAGAAGTACCAGTGGATCTAAAGAGGGAACCAACCAATGCACGGGGTCTCCAAGGTCAATAGCGCCGCAGCTTGCCGGTTATGACCATTCTCTTTATGTTGGAGAGCCAGAACGTATCTCCATATTCAGATTTTCAGAGCTTAAGTAATTAGGTAATCTTGGAGGAAGATACGCATGGAGAAACATTAAACAAAGTATAAGAGTAATTAATACAAACCCAGTTCCAAATTCAAAACACCCTTAAAAATACAATCACGTAAGCCCAATTATTCGCAATCGTAATGCGTACAAATCAATAACTCTTGTTCCCCCCAACTTAACCCTATATCGCTCCATCATCACTTATCTGTTATCTGTGATACGCTACAGCGCACTCTTATATAGCGTCATTCGAACGTTTGAAATTAGAATTCGCTTGAATATAGAGTGATGTTATTAATTTCTAGTGGGAACGCAGGTTTAAATTCAAACGTCAAAAATATGTCGTATTGCCGTCATAAATATACGTTGTAACTATTCGCTCATACGAATACCGAATATACTCAGGACATTCGATACAGGCGAATATTCGCCTCTATATTAAACACTCAATAAATTTCAGGAAAAACTAACAAACTTGAAATAATGTACTTATTCAGATCATAAATACACATATCCATATAAATCTATACATTATATTCATACACTATGAATACCGAAATACAGAGTCGAGTAACTAGCGTCCAACTCATTCAGTCATCTTATTGTGAAGGAGATCACGAACTTTCTCTTTAAATATAAGACTGTTTGTGGCCATCCTGATTTCCAGAGGGAGTGCAATCCAGAGGAGAACTGATTGAACGTAGAAAGACGAGATTACGAAGTCGGAGTCGTGGGAGGGACATAAGAGAAGCAGATTATTTTCTGAACGAAGATTTCTGTCATGATTAGAGGACAAGAAGCGGAAATAGGGAGCTAGATAGGAAGGCGAAGATGGAGAGTTGAGAAAAGAAAATAGAGAAGTCAGTGCTCGCAGATTACGGCGATGGCGAATAGGTAGCCATTTTAATTGGGAACGTAAAGCAGACACATGGTCATACTTGCGAAGATTGAAAATGAATCGAATGCAGTTATTGAGAAGACGATCTAATTTATTGAGAAGGTCTGCATTCAGGTCAAAATAACACACATCGCCATAGTCTATAATAGGCATAATTGGACGCATGAGCGTAGTTTTAGTTCTGAATATATATTATTATTTTATTATATTTATTATGTAAGTAATAGTGTGTACCTCTGTTTATGCACTGTGTTTAACTTGTATGATTTAATAGATAGAATAGATGTGATTTCTGTGCACCTACCTTATAAGATTTCTCCACCACCCCAAGGTTGGCTGGTAGAGAATACCATCGCCATTAAGTCCGCCTTTGTACAAATTGTGCATGAAGATTTAAATAAATAAATAAATAACTTACTTACCTGAATTATAATCCTGTTCATTTATTAGTAAAACATCCAACTTTGTGTAACTCATTTCAAAGAGCTTGTTTTGTTATTATACATAACACAAATAGATTAATATAAAGCTACAAAACTTTCTCCGTCATACATTAACATAACACATGAGATCGGAGAAACATGTGAGGCAGGAATACCCTCCTTTTATTTTTGAACACAGTGTTATCAACAGCAATAAACGTAGCTTATATTTCCAAAACCTTTTAATACGAAACAACTTTTTTAAAACGATAAGAAATGCTCATATTCTACGTGTTTGCATGAAGGGTATTCAAAATAGAGGGGCGGAGGGAATTCGAATCCCTCTCGTTCCTCGGGGACCGCGTGAAGGAATGTTATGATTCCCGTGATGTTTTAAGGGTTAGTTTTTGAATGCTGCTGTTTTGTTTTGTGTTATATTAAAATTCAAACAGTGTTATGGCTCAGTTGAGTTGAAGGTTACGGTTGGAATATAGTAGCATTGCTACAAGATATTTGTAATAATATGAAAGAGACCTGGACGTACTTTTTACCAGTACATATTGAAGAATTTGAAGTTATTCTGAGAGAGAAAAAGCAAAACAAGTCTTAAAGAGGCTCCTATTATATCGTTAAATACCGTGAACATAAGAAACAATTTCAACATAGTATATGTATAACTACTTACATATGTAGTTGACTCAAATTGTATGGAAAAATTGTTACAGAGGAAAAGTACATTATAATATTAATTTTATAAATCTCTAGTACCCACTCTTAGTTAATGATTCAACAGTAGAGATCTACAAGCATCCATCCCTATCACATAACGATATCATCCATCAATACTTGTATTTCTGAAGTTGTCTCTTAACTCACTTACCGCTGAAACCTAACCCTAAAATACACCCTTAATATTTATGTCTATCCGCACACGTATTGAACCCCCTTGAGGGATTCCGCACCGCTCGAAATGTCAATTAATGTCAGAATGTACCCGTGTCCTACTAAATATCCTCGAAAATCGAGGGTCTCTCATACACGCAGATTTAGGAGTATAATGGCCTATTTATAAAACGCCGCCATCGTCTATTTTCGGATTACACGAACTATTACTTAAAAGTCTTAAAATGATACGTAATCGCTTTAAATGAAACGTGTTAATTATACGTAATCGCTTTAAATGAAACGTGTTAATTATACGTAATCGCTTTAAATGAAACGTGTTAATTACCGTGACCACGATATATTGTCGATAGAAGCAAGAGACTCTTTTTTGTATTTTTACCAAAACCATCATCGTGTTATTGGGGTTATTTGTCAAGCCTTCTGTAGGCGTAAAGGTATTTTAGTTTGCCACCTATATCAACGTCGTTCATCGTACACCTTAACTGTCAAAAGCTAATTGAACACAAGGGACAGTAGCTTTATAGGTAAGCATCACCTCGGTAAGAGATTTTATTCTTTCAACAAAAATAAAAAAGTTTTAAATATTAACGTTCCCAAAACATCGTTTTATCGATAAAATTATAAATTCAAATTATTCTAAAACAAGATAGAATTCAGTAAAGGTATTCGAAATATGGCCATTAAATTATTGAGCTATTCAAAACTTTTGTCTGTAGACGCGTACCTCAACGAAATTTCGTTTCTAATAACATCTGAGCGATGCAGTCAGCTGACTTCCTGCCGCCCTGTCATAAGGTGTACACGAATAAAATTATACTTTATCACTTTAGGATAGAGCGTGTTCTTCTGTGATGAGAGGTATCGTCAAGGGTGTACCTCGAAACAATGAAGGAATCAGCTGTTCGCCACGCAATTTCCAAAAGCGGAGGGTGAGATTTTTTCAATATTTCATTACGAACGTAATTTGTTTTCAACAGCAAGAGTTTTGACGATACGAGTAACATTTGAATGTGCTTACACTAACCTCAAGATCTCACTAACAACTCAACCTAAAGAATCCTAAAGTGGTTTCACCGAGAATTTGAGTATTTATTGCGAACAAAAAGGCATTATGAATACCTTTTTTATACACCTAAAATCGGAACACCATTCATGAGCCAATAAAAATATTACTTTATGTTAAAAATATCCAATAATCCTGCATAATATTTGTATAAAAGGTTAAATTACTGCCGCTGGGGCGGAATACACGAGGCGGAATCATCAGATGAACTACGCAGTGTGCGCGTCGCCGGCATGCCAAATATATGCTGATAAAACAATAAAGTAAAGGGCATAAAAAAGGCTTTTTACGTCGATGCGTTAACATACAAAACACTACTGAGTATAGGCATACCTACGAGTTTTATGACACTTCCACAGTCTTAATATCAGCGACGATAAAGGTTCTCCCCTTCGTTATTTTTCGCCCCTTGGCTACCCAGTGTACCCACAGATCCTCGTAAACATACACGGCACAATTTTTATGTTTCACGCATAAAAGTAGCATTGAGGAGGTAAAAAATTGCATCTGTCAACTGCCAAACTATTTGCAGTTTGCCAACGAGTGAGTGATAGGCGACCGGCAAGCGATCCAATCTCGGAACGAATGGTGTCGAATACTGTTGGAAATGAATTCGAACTGTATTGGTTAAGAGATTAAATGTATTTTGTATGGTTTAAATGAAATTAAATGTAACCAGTTTAATATTATTATTTCAAAACTATAAACTGAAAGGTGAATCAGTACATCGTAACCTACAGACTTATGTTTAATGGACGGTGGTGTAATAAAGTAAGGGATCAAACTCGCGATCAAGATGTTTCGGGTTCGAACCCCGCCCAGAACACCACCGATGTAAACCCACACAAGCATTTAGCTCAGATGGTGGGATTTAACATGAATACTAGTAATGTGTGCCTTGTTTCGGTAATTGTAGTAGGTACTTAGTTGCCTCAAAAAGTGTAATTAAATGCGTAAGTAGCCAAACAGAAGTATACAAAAAGTAGAAAGAGTTCTAGAGGGTCGGTCTAGTCAGCGATGCTTTAGCCTATACTATTATTTTGGTTCGATCAACTGCAACTCTAGCCTCTCAATACAGTCACGTATTATTTTTAACAGTAGATTTTGTAACTGAATGAAGGTAGATGTGCACCTTGAATGATTTCTATGTTTAATAGGTTCAAACCTTCAACGGTATCACTGAGTGATTTTTATTTTTCAGTACGTTAGCTTTTGGAGCATTTCAATAAAATGAAATTCAGGTGGCATCAGCTTGCATCCTGTTTACCTTTCGTGTAACACTAACACTATTGTACCTGAAGATCTGACTTTTAAAAAGAGTGGCCATGAGTTTCTTGTTTGTTGTTCTAATTTGAATCAAATTTGAATTGAATTTGAATTGAATTTGAAGGGTCTGACTTCAGTCCACTTGATGAATTGAGGACTTGCAAGACCGCCTTTGCAGAACTGCTGTCCTAACTGAGAAGATGAAGGTGACCTTTGTAAATAAAGTTGTGTATTCTACAAATATCTATTCGTTTTAATATCATGGAAGTCCCGTTGAATATTTTTTGTCAAATAATAAAACCGTTTTTTCGAAGACAACGACCTTTCTAATCTCGTAAATGAATCCCTCAGCACAATTAATGACCTATTTATGTACAATTATACTTTGGAAAACGTTCCCAAAGCTAACGAATTTATTTCACAAAAAATGCCGAATGAAACGATTACAATAACTAATTTTACGACACCTTTTTACGATTTATAAATAAAATTACAAAGGAATATTTGAATTTATTCCCATTTAAAACACGTAATAGGTTAATAGGCCATTATACAAATTTATGCTCTTAACGATACAATAAAATCGTCTCTACCCTAGTGAATAGGTACTCCAGATCCCCCGTTATAGTTTTACGACGATTATTGCTTTCCACTGTAACACATTAATGTCTATAATTTCGAGCAATTCTCGTGACAAAACGGAAACTTTTGGTGGATAAAGAAAGTCATAATGTATTTACGACCTTTGAGTGAATCGACATTATTGACCAATATAGACTTAATATCGATTGAATAATAACTTTGACATGTGACTTATCTAATGATTCGGTATTCGGTAAAAGTATAATCGATTACACTTTTACATCTAACTATCACATTTTTTTGTATATAGCAGATATGTAATAGCCATATATTTATAAGCAGTGCTAAATGATGTTTCTTCCATGTCCAACGTTTCTCGCGTACGTATTAGATAAAGGTAAGAGTTAATTTTGAACATAAAAAAGAAAACAATGGCACTATAGAATGGCACTATAGAATGGCACTATAGAATGCCAGATCATTACAAAACAGTTTAAAAGCTCGACGACTTTTCTGAATAGACTAGAAAGAGACAGACGTAGTTAGGTATCACTCTTCATATATTATAGTTCATATAGATCGGTGTCAGCTGTTTAGTACATTTGGCAAGTTGTTGAGCAAATAGGGGTTGGTAAGGAGAGGGTGTCAAGAGGACGGAGGGCTGGTGAGCTTACCACGCACTTCTCGAGTGGTGCGTATAAAGGACGTAAGTAAATATGATAGAGTGAGCGTGTATTGTATTTCGGAATTACATACGGAGATACTCGGGAGTGAAGTTCGGAAGTGAAGTTTGTGTATGTTCCATAATAACAGACTACTGTAAAGGATTGGATTCTAACACTAGTATTTCACATATATATATATATATGCTTGAACTTTGATAAAACGGGGAAAAGAGGCCAGTTAGTATATTAAATTTAATAACATTTATCTTACAGCTGCAGCACTTTCTTATTTATTATTTTGTTAAAAAAAGAACCCTTCCCTTAAATATAAATTTGTTCTACATGTATACTGTACTCTTAACCGCATTTCGGGCAAGGCGGTCCATCTTAATTAGCCAACTATACAGGAAGTATTATGGTAGGCATACAAGTCTGTCGTCTAACCCAGGACACTAACGAGCAGGGATCAGGCACGCTGCACCTGATCTCCAAACCACGGTAAACTAACACTACTAAGTTAATGGGTTTAAGCTGCACTATTCTTAAGCACTATGCTTATTTTTGAACGACCTAGGAATCGAACCCAAAATGTCAGAATCGCATGCGTAAACGTACATATACTTAATTATATGTCATGGAACGCGAGGGTAAAAGTAAATATAGTATTTTTCTAAGTAATATGTAAGTGTATATATATATATATAAATATATTATCATACATATATATATAATAATGTATGATAAACTCGTGGAGCCATACGGTTTTGTTTGTGCATACTCGGCGTCGAGACCGGTCGGACACTAATGGCCGGAGATAACGTTGACTAGTTCCCAAAGAGATATGTTTGTGTGTTTATACTGCACATCCTTGTTTACAGACGGACACACAACATTAAAGCATGTGTGAAGACAACAGTCCTTTTTTAACTTGTTCTAGACTAGAGAGTTAGAGTTAAAAAAAATTGTAAAACAGAAAACTGGCCGAAGATAAACAGAGTGGGAAATAATAAGTCGTAATAAAAAAGCTCTCAAATCAAAGTACCTAAGTAATAAACAAGTCTGCACCAAAAATTATCGAAATGTAGACAAAACAAAAAGGGTTTCGTTTGTTACAAATATTAAATCGTTTAAGTCCCGCTTAAGTAATACTTAAATAGTATTTTGATGCTGACTAATAATTTTATTTTAGTTGACAACAAAAGACTAATACTAGGTACTGTTAAAACTTAGTTATTAGTCATTTATCATCGGTCGCATACGCATCTTGAGATTGTAAAGTTTATCTTTTAAATCACTGGGTTTACCAAAATATTGCAGCCTTAGATATCTTGTATTACGTCACAAAAATGGCAATCTTCAAAATAAAAAGAAGTACCAATCATAGTAACACCTTGTACAGAAATAAAAGCAAATAGGCACCGACATCCGCCCCTCGCTCCCCTCGGCTCCGTGACGAAACAATGAAACGCGAATGTTCGCACACCACATGCACTGCACTTAAACATTGAATGCTGTTTGACACTAGGGATGTCTTGCTGCGTTGTGACTACGAATGAGCGCAAATGCAAAACAGAGCGCTATTGGTTTTAGCTACGACAGCTGAGTTTGTTAGCATTTATTTTAGTAATAGGTATATCTTTTAGTGCATATAAAAGACGTATATTATTATGAAGACACTCATAGAAATGAATTTATGTAAACGTCATTATTTATATTCCTATTAATCCTCATTCTTTACATTTTAAGAGTAATAGAGAAGAGTAATAGTAAAAACTTAATCATTTACAAAACCCTAAATGTTTTGACTACATAAACTTAAGAAGTTACTGTAACAACACAAAAGACTTGACCTCACTGCGGGTCTGCAAAGTCGAAAGCTCATTTTGAATATTTAAAACACGAAAAAGTTCGCAATAGTAGTTGCAATTTTGAATATAAAACCTGTGCAGTGTACATCCCTAGGGAGCATCACCACCCACCGTTTACGACTTCCACTCATTGAAAGTAAAAACTCTGTCGTTTCCTGAGCGTCGTCAGGATGCGACGGTTGGCTGCTAAACATAAAATCGCGCTTTAACCCTCCCTAGTTAAATAGCAAATAGTAACAATTACTACACTTCCTTCATACTGATTCTGACTAGCTCAGAATGGAAACCATTTCTTTGAATAGTTGGTTGACTGGACATAGTTAAAAGTATCTTTTTGAGAGGTCTACAAATTAGAATCCAGTGTTCCATTCTTTTACTTATAAGCTTAACTTATAACTTGGTTAGTCAGCAATGGTTTACATTTTGACTGATAGTGTTTATCTCTATATATGTTGTGTTGTTCTCTATATATATATACATTATGTGTGCAAACTTACTAAACCGTCTCAACAAACATTTAAAAAGCATCGTAACTTATGAATGAGTGGCGATTTATACATCTAATGTACTACTAAAGGCTCTTGCACTAAGGTATACCAGCTATAAACGCAATTTTAATTAGGTACTTCTCACTTTTTCAGAGGACAAGACAAATAAGTTTTTTTTTACCCTGTCTAGTACTTGAAAGTAGGTCTAAGTATTAAAGAGCGGTTCATAAACTACAATGTTTGCATGTGCAAGCAATGCAAAACAATATTTTATTATTGCTACTCTCAATAATACTATTATATATATTTCATTTTTACTAAACTTGTTACTGCCTGGTACGTTGGTTCCTTCCCCTGGCATTTGGCGATTTATTATATTTGCATGTGATAGTAAGAATTGCTTCCGACTTCTAGGGACTGGCAAAATTGTTACTGGGTTTTTCTGTGGGCTGCCAAAAATCGTAACAGACAAATTACTTAAAGAGAAGGAAAAGAATATATTGGTATTTCTTGATACAATGTTTTATTACTACTAGAGATTTTAACACCATTGCAACAAATGAATTCTTGAAGCTAGTGTAGCCAAAATATAGATATTACCTCTAAATAGTTGACCTGAAAATCTCTTACACTATTGATAAGCCTTGTGATAGGACTGATAGTGGAATCAACACTATCGACATAATATAACAATACTGTGGTAATATCGAGAGTTAGGTCACGTCGCGTCAGTAATATTGTATTAAAATTGGTAGCCCCAATGTTGTCGAAGTGAATATACTTAATATTAAAAATACAATAGATAAGAGCCTGTATTTTGAAATATTGATAGTGTTGGTAGTTGAGACTTTTGATAGTGGCGATATTAATTATATTATCGTCACTATGGCTGTCGAATATTGTTTCATCACAACAATCACTATTGTGAGTAAGTATCGGCACTTGATATTTGCAAAACAGTGTGCAAATTTTCAGGTATTTTGGTCTAGAAAACAGACAGTTGCTGGGAAGAGAGATATGCGCAACGCAAGACAGCTAATTGTGTCATTTCTATTTGAAATTGAAATCAATATTCATAAGACGTTTAGAAATGTAAATTTACGCTTATTTTTTTAAAACACGGGTTTTTATAACATAATGTATATTAATACATATTGTTAAAAATAGATAGATAGATTACACTTAATTTGTACACCAGCGTCTTACAGATAATATGAAACAGGTGATGTATCCATCAATAATATGCAAAGGGCGGCCTTATGGCAAAATAGCAAATAAGTTTAGTAGCAAAGTCTATCTAATCCTGGTATCTTTCTTGTTTCTCTTCTTTCGTCTTTATCTGGCCGTATACAAGTTCATGATAATTGATATCACAACTATTGAGTAATATAATAAAAGCATGTATTGTGTTATTTCATTTTTTTTATTTTGAAACACGACAAGCAGTTAAAAGCTATAGAAAGACAGCATTTGATGCAACGACCATCTTGGTGCTCGAAATTTTTTATCTCATTGTCAGCACACAAAATATCTTACGAAGAAAGAATGCACAGCTTCGAGGGATAGATTAGATATTGCAGTTGCCGATGCTTCAATACAAATTAATTTATCAGAAAGTAGTACAATTTGAACATCAGAAATTGATAAGAAAGATTACCTTAGGAATATCAGCTGTGCAGACTGCAGTTGAAAATACACAAATTTAACAAGGTTTTGTTTTAAATAAAAATCTTCGGGTAATAGGTACATAATTATGTTAGGTTTAAGAAATTTTATTCTCAGAAAATCAAATAAAACCAAATCAAAACCATTTATTTCAATAAAACCAATAATAGGTATTTTTGAATTGTCAGGAGTAGGAGTCAGTCAGACTAAGTCAGTCGTGAAGCTAGTTGCCTGTTCCAATACGTAGATCCTATGGAGAAGATTACAAATCCACTGATTTGAGAACAAAGTTTCATATAATTAATTATTTGATACAATGGTTGCCATTTGACCGTCTTAAGTAGTTTTTTATTATTATTAAGCATTTAATTAAAAAACTTGTATTAATCACGAGACATATCATTTTGTAACTTCATGTTCGGACAACTGTGAAGTAAAACTGTTAAATAAAGTTACATTCTTTATATGTAAGGGTATTTTGTAATATAATTGTGCTCCTTCGAAGGTTTTTTTTTTATCATATAGGGGGCAATCGAGCAGACGGGTCACCTGATGGTAAATAACTACCGCCACCCATGGGCACCTGTAACTCAAGAGTCACAAGTGCGTTGCCGGCCTTTAAGGTAGGATTAGAGGAAGAGGGGGAGAGGGAAAAGTAATACATTGCTTCACTACCGGTTTTTTCTGTGTGGCCGTGGTATCACTCCGGTCGAGCCGGCCGCATACGTGGCGAAGCATAGCTCTCCCACGCATAAATAATGGATTTTCTCCCGTAGTTGGACGGACGTCGTCGAAGCCTACTACGGTTTGCGTTTGTGATTTTTTTGTAAAAGGTTTGCGTTAGTATGGATGGTTTTAGTTATAATCTTTCTGACTAAAATGCAAGTGTGATATATATAAAGTTGTCGGAGTTTCGTGACTCATTTTTGTCTTTGTTGTTGTAAATGTTATTTCCATTCAGCTAAACTAAATACTTGTATTACGTGGGGGCACAGCGGCATTGTCGGGTGATATGCAATTCGACTTGTATCTGTCACCATAAGATTATGAAAATCGTTAGTTTATAAACAATCTCGCAATGTCATAAACTGAAGGAATATTATGAACGGAACCTACAGTTTACAATTTGACGTAATATTTCTCGAAAGTAAGTTAATATCTATCAATGTCAAATCGTCAAGTTGCATTCCTACTGCATTGAAACTATATTTTTTTGCCACCTCTATGATGTAAAAATCTGAAAACTCTCTAATGCAAATGGCAATTTATCAAATTTCTATTACTTTTAATTGACATGAAACATTTTCAGTCAGCGAGAGAAAACCAAAGAGTTCACCCATCCCTTGTACACAAAACTATAGGGTATGTTAAGGAAACAGTGTGTACACACTGTGCAGCTGTGCAAATATCTGTAATATTTATAAGAGATTTATAAAGGTCCGCCCGTGGCCTAATTCCCGGGCGATCTCCAAGAGCCTTCTAATCTAATTGGATTATGAAGGTTCTCGTAAAACAATATATTAGTGTGTTATTGTCAATCATTCGGCCATGATGAATACCTTGATAATTAAGCCGACCCTGCCTACCCCTTGGGTGTAAGTAGTGGTATCACAGACGTGTGGTCCTGTCTCTTCCTTAGGATCTCTGATAACCGTATATAACATGTGAAAGAAACACTATTTGAGGGCAGTTTCGTTTAGAGTGATACTAGTTCTTCCTTCGGGAGCGTCTAAATATGTAGATATTAGGACCTACCTATATTTGTATAAAATCAATTTCCTATTTCTTTGATAGGCACTCCATAACAAACCAACCAACTTTATTGTAATTTCCAAGATTTTCTTTATACAAATAATGTAATACTATAAAAACAAGTAAATATAAGAGGAAACCATGAAACTAAATACCCAATCAATTAGGGTGCGAACTGTTTAGATCAAAAGATAATACATAATTCAATGGCGACCATTCGTACCGACCTGATCCGTAATAAACGAGACGGGAATCGAACCCCTCCCCACGCGTTTCACGCAGGACAAAAGAATAAAAGAACTTTAATTTATTGGAGGGTTCCGTAGCTGTATTTTTTAATATACTTAAAACGTACAATGTGGCATTATTATTTGTTTGGATAAAGTTTTTGGATTTTTACATTTAAGTCAGTCTTCCTTTGTCACTTATATTATTTGAAATGTTTTATAAAACCTTAATGATACGTTCTAGTAAAGATGGGTTATTAAGTTTAATTTCGACGTTTCGCTTAAAAAAATTTACCTATCAATGACTGAATAATAAGTAATGAAAGGATACGGAGCTAGATTCTATGTATAGACAAGTGGGTTAAGTGGTCACCTCGCTACTGTTATGTCTTTGAACTATACTGCCAATTGTATAATTCACACTTCATTTATGTAGGTTTGAGTATCACACACGATGTAATTCCCTCGAGCGGGACTTGCTCAAAGATACATAAATACTATTGATTGTATGAACAACAACGAGGCTGATACTTGATATTTTTATCTTAGCTTCAATAACTTCATTTTTATGTAAATGTTAACAAGAATACTCTGGAGGTATTTGACTCTATCTATTTCAGAACCCTGGGAAGTGGTTGGTGGCACCTAACTAAGCTACAGTTGCCAAACTTAATGAAGACTGATTTAAATGTAAAAATCCAATTGACTAGTAGGAACACAACATTGTTTTAATATCTTTAGGTACCAGTGATCATTTAACGATAATATAAACTGAGAATATAAATGAAAAAAAATATATATTTCGAGGAACCCTAATTTCCCAGCACCACACAAAGCTATTCAATTGTCTCGGTATACTGTGGGTGGGTTCAAATCTCCCACTAACAATGCCTCTAATGACAATTGATAAAAAACTCTATGAGCTAATGGTGCACAAAAAATTGCCAGCATTTTAGCGTGTAAAAAGGTTATGAATAAAAAAGTTTTAAGCATAATGTATGCCTACTTAATGAAGTCATGTACGTGTTATTTCAGATAAATGGCTGTCACTTGAATCCGTACCGGTTATAATAATAATAATAATAACAACTTAAGAAACCTCACACGGCCGTCTGATCCCAAACTAGGCAGAGCCTGTGCTATGGTAACCATACCTACTACTGATAAACACTAAATTCATACATTTTATAGATAAATTACACACACACACAGAACAAATGATCGCGCTTATCACACAAATTATTTGTCTTGGCTTGGATTCGAACCCACTAGACCGACAAGCCTCAAAATATATGTTTATTTTATATAGACCAATGTTATTCTTAAGAGTGTTAACAACAATTAAGAATAATATAAACTATGTACTTGGCGTTTCCACAAGTTTATAAGGGCCATTGTCACAGGCTGAGTGTTACAGTGATGTCGAGTTCTTTATTTGGTATATTCTTCATTCGCCCACACATTTTATATGTTTACTTATGTACCTAATCATAAAACTTTATTTACTTGAATTTAATTAAACATTAAAAATAAGTTACAAAAAAAGTAAATTAATTAAATAGGGATATAGAAAAAATTACTATCGATATTCAACTATAACATAAATTTATGTATGTTTAACGGATTTATCAATAATAAACCGGAATCAAGCCCTAGTAGGATTATTTATCCATTTATCAGATATTGCTAATCCTGAAGACTTATTATTTTTTTGATTAAGCACTGATAACTAAGTTTCCTATCTATTAGCATCTCACGATAGCGGTTCAAAGTCCACATGGATTTCACGGCCTGTTAGAAATAATAATAATTATAATTACACGCCTGCTGTTTCGCATACAGTTCGCAAAGTTGTGAGAGATCTAGCGTACTAAGGAATGTTTCCTAATTCAAAATTCCTTTCTCAAAAAATCATAAGCATGCAGGTTTGGAAGTTCTGCGAATTTGCATGATAATAATGTGCTACGAGGGCGCCACTGAAAATTTCGGGAATCAAGGAAGTGACACAACATTAAATTATTTAAAAATGTATTTATTGCTTTTCGAAGTATTCTCCGCGAAATTTAAAACATTTTTCCATACGATGGAACCAATCATTGAAGCAACCTATCCATTCGAAAGTTGGGGTCTCCAAAATGGCCGTTTTGTAGGCGTCCACAGCTTCTTCAGGTGATGAAAATCTCTGACCACGCAATTTATTCTTTATTTTAGGGAAAGTATAGAAATCATTAGGGCTTAGGTCGGGGCTGTACGGCAGATGGTCTAATAATTCTATGTTTTCTTGCTTTAAAAACTCTTTTGATCTGTGCGCGGTGTGAGAACTCGCATTGTCGTGATGGAGGATGATGCGGCGGTTGCAGTTCTCTTTATGGAGTTCAGAACGACCTGTGGCAAACAAATGCTAGCATACCATTCTCCATTAACCGTTCTTTGTCCCTCAAGAGAAATAGTCGCAACATGGCCGGTTTTGGAGACAAACGTGGCCACCATTTTTTTTGCAACACTCCGTGAACGAACAATTTTTGTTGGCTTTAACTCATTTTCGCACACCCAAACTCGTGACTGGTTTTTTGTTTCGGGTTCGTACGCGTATATCCAGGATTCGTAACCTGATACGATGTTGTATACAGCATTTGAGGATCCTGTGTGGAATCTTTCGAGAGTTCTGACGCACCAAGTAACGCGAGCCGCTTTTTGGTCTTCACAGAGCGAATGCGGTATCCATCGGGAAAACAACTTTTTTACACCTAATTGTTCATGCAAGATTATTTGTATTTGACTCATGCCAATGTCTAAATTGCCTGAATTTCGCGGTATGTCACATGTCGATCTTCCTCAATCAGCTTACGCACAGCATCAACGTTTTCTTGGATGACTGCAGTTTTTGGACGACCTTGACGGGGATCATCACTGAGCTTGACACGTCCACGTTGAAATTCAGCAAACCAGCGATAAATTGTGGTTTTGGATGGGGCTTCATCACCAAATGCAGAAATCATCCGGTCAACACACTGTTTTTGCGTTAAAGCACTTCGAAAGTCATAATAAATCATCGCTCTTGAATTTTCTCGAGTCAATTCCATTTTCTCAACGACTAAACAAGTTTGACAAAACCTTGTGATAAGACCGAGAATCTTTTTTTAAATAAATAAATGGTATTCGATTTCTAAAACCAAGGACTTTTCAATGAAAAAGATTTTAATATGACAGAAACAGTGGTAATATTCCATTCCCGATAATTTTAGTGCAGCCTATGTATGTCCTAAATATTCCTATACGAGGCAGAAGCCCAGCATTGGGGTAGTTTATAGAACAGCAGGTATCGATACTGATAGATCGATCCATGTATCCGTTATTAGTAGCGATATAAATGATAATAGGAATATCGTAATGGACTACAACAATTTATGTGATACAAAAATCACCAAGTCGTTTTAAGTTTGCGAGTACTTTCCGTCTATTCTTTGAATTAATGTAAAGATATTGAAAAAGAACATGAATGACTTCGCTCCTAATACAAGAGTAAAAAGAAAGAAAATGGACCTTTTAAAGCAGTTGTCACCTGCTATTGTTTAATTCACACAAGATCGAATTTCAAATGTATATTCTTTGAACACAACTACTTCTGTGTACATAAAAAGGTCTATTGCAGTGAGCAGTACCTTTTCATAAACCCCTGTCTGCTAGAGACTTTTCGTTTAAACAAAGGAAATGGTTTGGTTCGTTAATTAAAGAGATTACTTGCTCCAATAAATAACAGAGCATCATATACACAAAGAGAGAAAATTTGGGATGTTGGATCATTTCCGGATTTGAGGGTAGGCGTTAAACAAAAGGTTGTTTGAAATTGGTGTATTACGTTTTTGGTCGAATTTACAATAATCTGTTGTACAATAACTAATAGTCTAGTCAAATATCTATTTATAGTTTATACAATAAACATAAAACCGTTCATGTGTACTGTGTACCTACTTTTTGTACCCTACGGAGTCCATGATTATACATATTTCATTAACTAGCAAAAGAAAAACATTCAAACGGTTGTCAGTCCCCTTGAATTGAAATGAAAATATTTAAATTTTTCCAGACATTTTTAATCCCGAAACCTTCAAAAATAGAATGAATAGGTTTCTCTTGGATAGGCGTGTACCATTCGTCTTCACCGTTCATTTCCATGAGGTATGAAGTTTATAGGTAGTATAAAGGTATTGTACCTTTTAAATATTATTGCGATTAAGTCCCGAATTTCACATTTAATATGTATAAAGTTTGTCTTTAAGTACGCCTATTTCTTTACTGATTTAAAAAAAAAATATGAGACTTAATTTGAAGTACCAAGATGTATCGATTGAGACACGTGAATTTCTTAAAAGAGATCCTAAATAAATAAATGGTTGGGTCATACAAAAAACATTCTACAGCCACTTACACTATAATACATTCTTGAATGAAACATGAGCTCTCGAAAATGATGTTTGTAAAACAATGCGAAAACGCTCTCGAGTCCCAGAATATTTTTATTTCTCTATTTGTGTTCTATTACATACATTATATCCGTTGTTAAGCCAATTACAAACCGTCTGTGAGGTACTTACTGTACGGCTACTTCATTTATGTTTCATTACAACATACTCCGGCAAGTGAGCGAAAATGTACAAAATAAAGTGTTATCAAAACGTGAAGGTCATGACATTTCCTTTGTCGTTAGCTAATAAACGAGTACCTTCGGAGTACCCTCGCTCTGGCGTGAGATAAAACAGCTGTCAACTCTTCTCACTTAGGAATTCATATTAGTCGTAATTTAGGAAAAGATATTGGATATTGTGCGTCATAAAATTATTGTGATGTGTTATTCTGTCAATCTCAAGCTACAAATATAGGCCTAGTTAAATGCATAAACATAGGAAATTAGGAGGTGTATCACATCGACGTAGCTTGCTACTTTGAGTTAGGTTCGATGTAACAGGCGCCTTTTGCTAAATCTTGAATAAATTCGCTCACTCCGAGACTCACAACAAAATATTACTAGGCCGCAAATAGAAAAAAAAATTCTGCTCTCCCGAGAATCTGAACACGGGGATGAACACTACAACCCTTAGAAGGAAGCAAGGAATAGAATACAATAGAATAGAAGAAACTTTATTGTACACCAGTAAATATTGCTTAAAGTAAGTTTACAATATTGAAATGTACAAAGGGCGGCCTCATCGCTATAAGCAGCCTAGTTTCTTCCCGGCAACCTTGAGATGGAAAAATAGTAATGACCAGTTATATAATAATTTAATGGGTAGTTTTGGTGTGGGAATCAAAACGTGTTAGGCTTAAAACTAGTAAATGATAACTATAAACATAAACAATATAATTAGATAGGTAATACAGGAAAACAAGTGTGATCACTCTGTAACATTTCATATATTCATATACACACATAAACATATATAATAAATAATACGTATATATTTCTAGATTAATAAGATTATATATATAAGAAATTACATTTATATAGCGCATAGCAAATCGAACTCTCTCCGATTCCTCTCAATTGAATTCCTTGCTCCGTTTTCTGGCTAAGAAATACACAGGTAGTTGCAGTCTCGGAGTTTATGCAATGAAACCTAAAAATTCATGTCATGCATTTCTACAATGTCAAAACAGTGTCTATAGTAATGTCGATATTGTGTAAAAATTAACAATGTCAGTAATAATAATAATGAAAAATATAAATAGATAGATACATGTCAGAAGAAAACTAAAACTAATACGCAAGTCAAAAATTTATAAGAGTAGCAGAATCTAGAGACCACTACGAGTGCTTACTCATTAAAAGTGTAGCTGCTGAGCAGGGCCAGCACTTTGTCGAGCACTTTTATTAGTTACCTAATAAATTAATCATTTAGTTTATAATATGCTAGTTTACAAAGCGTGCGTTTTATATTAGTGTGTATTAACAGGCCTGGGACTGGCCTGTTGGTCTAGTGGTTAGTGACCCTAACTGCTGAGCCAGAGGTCGTGGGTTCGATTTCCACCTGAGTCTGGGTGTTCTTTGTGTCCGTTGTTTGTATGTTTGTAAAGTCCCCAGCGACACAGGAGTAATTCCTAATGCGAAACAATGGGAGTTGTCTTTTTAAAAAAGAAAAAAAAAAAAAAGTACGCAGTAACAGTACGCATTGTGTAGTGCAGTAACACCCCCCCCTACGTCGAGACGACATAGTCAGTGTTGTGTGATAGAACCACAAATTAACGACTTTCAATTTGTTTTCTTCGTTCTATGGCCCCTTTCTTATTACCAAATAGCATGATTCTAGATTAATAGGTTTTGATTTACCTACAAAGTGTTAAAATTGGTAAAATGTAAGTAAATCTTTTAATTGCGTAGACTTAGAAACTCGTTTTTTACAGCTTCAAGGGCCTCAGAAAACGATTTTTAAAAAACAGACAGACAGACATGCAGATGTACAACAAAGTCATCTTTGGTTAAGGGTTCCTTTTTGTCTTTTGAGGAACGGAACCCTAAAGACATAAAATATACATAAACTCAATAAATACACATAAATTCAATTAGTTCATGTATTAACATTGTGGCGATGAGTTTCAGGTTTCTCTTTTGAAGACCTTGTACAAAAGCTGTACGCTCCATTACGAACGCTGACGTCATGGCGCAAAGCCTTCGCCCGCTCCACGTTAACTTATTATTAATGTTATAGTTTGTGACAGGTGAGAAATTTAATATTATATTATTCATTAACGAATAACTACACTTGTTATACAAATTACAACGAAGTAGGTTCCTTAAGATTACTACTCGTGTATGTACATATTATATGTATTTTTTGTTACCTTAAAAGTTAATTTTAAACCCATCAATAAATTGTTGGAAATGTACAGTTTATTTTTTTTATATTTACTCAAACCTTTATATTCCAAAAAAAGTTAGCAGATATATAAGTAACTAGTAACTAGCAGTCCACGCGCGGCTTAACTCGCGTGTACATATTTATACATATATTTTGCCCGGAACCCTAATTATTTTCCCAAAAGAAAAGAAGACTCCTTTTGTTTTGGGAAAAGAATTTACTCCTTATAACAACAGCTACCTGCCAGTGAAAGTCCCGTGAAAATCGGTTAACCCGTTCCGGAATAAACAAACAGACAGACAGACTGACACAAATTTTAAAAACTTATTTTTAGACAAATAACTGTACGAGCTTAAAAAAACTACAAACATCCACTTCAATTTTATAGAGGCCATCGTATGCCGTTCACTCAAGCACGGTTCAGGTTTCATTCAATATCTGCCATTGTAACTAACTATGTAAATAGTACATAATACTAATCGCTATCAGTCTTACCTTACACTCTCCAAGCCAGGTCGGCGTCTAAATAAGAGAAATGTCAACCCTCGCCAATCTCCGGGGTAAGATCTTGACAGGCTGTCAAACTACCTTCGGCTATAATTTTGGGGAACAATGGAACACACCACGGCCTTGTGTTCGAACCCTTCATCATATTTTTTCTCCACAGACCTGCCTCTTCATTTATTATTAAACGCCCACGTAAAAAGATTGTTTCTTCTTTTTAAATTGTGTTTTGTGATTGATTGTTTAAAAATAATATATATCTGGGTACGCAAATGGATGTGTACTTAATTGTTTTTAACAAAAAACATATCTTAACTCCAAACAACGACGTTCGCAGACAAGTAACATTTAATTTCACTGCACGGATGGAGCAATGGTTAAAGAGGTCGCCTTGCCACTACGCCGTGCCGCGTTGAGGGTTGGAGATTCGTTCCGCACACGCGACATAAATTTGTGTGATCCACAAATACTTGTTCCGAGTCTTACTTTTTTTTATCCGTTGTTCGAAAATGTTACATATATATTTACGAGTATATTATATGTTGGAGAGCTAGGACTTCCTAGCAATTTTCAAGTTACAGGTATGCGTAGATACATTATCTGTGCAGTAACAAGAATCCTCACCGGAGACTGCAAACTGAATAAACATTGTGTTGCCTAAATTTGCGCGAAAACACAATATGCAGATTCTGTCGAGAGGCAGAAGAAACTGCAATGCATATTCTATGCTTTTGTGGCTCACTAATGCGGCACCGAAGTATCAACCTAGGGTTCCACATCATGCAACCGCAAGAAATACAAACAATCACTGCTGATAGGATCTGGAGGTTTCTCGAAGCCATGAGTCTGAGCAGTGAACTTTAAAGTAAGAGTATGCTACAAAAGACCAAAAATGGTCGAGGTAGCATTAGACACTTAAAATAATAATAACAATAATACAGGTATGCGTCCCTGACGTGCTCGAGCTATGACTTACCCCCCCCCCCCTTCAATCTATCCGTATAAGCGATATCCCCTTCCTTCCATTACCATCCCATCTTGCCAACCTTTTCCTAACATACACAACCAATTTTCTCATCTCTTATTCTTAAATTTTAATTTTAACAGTTAACGGCAATAGGCTTGCCACCTACTACGAGGGTGGGACTTAATTACAGTTGACAAATAGTGGGTGTTTGATACACCAGTGCCTACCCGGGGATACAGTCCGCACAGACACAGGATCATTCCTAGCGCTCGAGTTATTTAATATAATCGTGCCGACTTATGCGAGGTATTCTTAAAACGATCTTGTACTAGTAAGAGCTCCTCTTCATGCATACACATATATAAAAAAGAATGCACAAAGGTTTGCAGAAAATACTGTCAATCAGAAAGGGGCAAATCGATTCGTTAGTTATCTAAACGCATGTGGCATAGCAACATACATATATTACAATTATTAGACTTCGAAAGTTATGCTCAACATTTTCGCATAAACCCTAGTTAATAATTGTCAAAAGAAAGAACCAGGGAATAAAAACGAACCTCGTAATTTCTTGTCTATCTGTCCGTTAAGGAATTGGTGAACATATTTTGGGACGTTTCGTTACGTAACATTTATTACAAGATTAACTTTTAATAGTTATGTATTATGTAAGTTCACAGCATTTAATGTGGTCGAATCTGTATAAATAAACTATATATTATATACCATTTCTTCTTTCACACAGTCAAAATGTAATGGTTCTAAAGACATCGTGTAAAATTTTAAATCATCCACAACTTAACTCTCTGAGTTATCTCACTTCATTTGAAAGTAAAAAATCTTGCCAGTATTTCTTTATAATAGTACAATAAAAAGTTGTGTAACAGTTATATTGTTTTATCTAACTTGCAAGTAAAAAAATCCTTTATGATATGGAGGCAAAATAAATCTAGTCATTTAGAATATTAGACCTTGAGTGTACGGAATAAAGTATGTATTGATTAGACAGGTCACTTAGGCCAATTAATGAAATAGGTAATACATGTATCGTTTGTATGGCGATAAGTACTAAAGTTTTTCGCGTAAGTTGCGATCAATAACTTTTACTATGTAATCAAATTTCGACTTTATATTAATAAGATTAGGGTGTAATATTATTTACAAGGACTTCAGTGCTTTCATTCGCCTGTTGCCAACCACGCTCAGCGGGACGAGCTCCGGGGATCGTCAACCTTTTTTTAGGTCAACCTGTTCTAGGACTTTCACCTTCATAATATTATTCCAGGCAAAATGTTTATTTTTCTTAAGACGAAAATAAGTCGTGTAACTTATTATAATTTGTATATTAGTAGTTTTTCATAAATTAAATAGAAATCATGTTTTCATTTTATTATGCCATAAGGGATTTTCTCCACTTAGCTGTTACACTGTGTGTTAATGTAATCTTGACAATAGAAAGCATGAATTGGACTGCAATAACCCAAATATTTATTGCGCCTAATCACGTACCTAATTGTTTAAAATTAATAATGCCGAACAGTGTGCATCAAAACTTTACATTATCAAAAAGGAACAAATTTAATTGAAGATACCGTTTGGACTATAAAACAATATTACAGAAGTATCGTTTGAATCTACTAAGTATTATTAAACTGGTCGTAACAGTTATTCTCACATTAATAATAGAAAAAATAAAGCAAAAAGGTTGGCAGCTCGTGAACGCTGCCATAAATGCACTCGCTAGCGCAACGGGGCTATTACTTGATCCAACAACGAATAAACGTAACCGGTATAGAAGTCTATTTTTTAAATTATATCGTAACTTCAGCGCCATAAGGACGACGGATGTGTTCATTTCTTTGTGAAGGTCGCTGGCGGTTACTACGTTCTATAGTTTCGTGGAGACTTAACCACGAGTACGCATGTGTGCGTGCCTATCCGTGTCGATGAGCAGTTATTTATACTGGTGTGTGTCGGTACACTGCTTCGGTCACGTAGGCTCGTTTAGTCGCTTCTACTGGCGAGTTTTTAGGACATTTTCGTGTGTAATCTACTTTTCTTTGTTCCTTAAAACGTTTTTTGTGATTTTCTATTAGGTTTTTACATTGAATTTATGAATTTGATAAATCAGACACCCATTTTACTTTGTAAGATGCTTTTCGCGGTGTCAAATATTTTAGAAGTAACATAATTAGTGTAGATAATTAAAAATTATGAAATCGATTTAGACAAAGTGATTTACATTTATTCAAACTATCTTGACTCAGTTAAAATCAAAGTTTATTATATTTGTGAAAACACTTTCTACGAAGTATGTCCGTTTTACTCCCTAGGAAATGCACATAGCAACAGTTCGCGTCAGCTGTGGCGGAGTGAGCCGAGCGGTGGCGGAGATACCCGAACGCGCACGATTGATTGGCCGATACCCCGTGAAAGTACTGTTTACTTATTTGTGATGCTAGTTCAAGCCTTACTTATACATTGTGTATGCATTTTGGTATCGCAAGCACCGATATATCGGGGGCTTGTCCATATATTTGCTAAGAACCTACACCACCAGATTTGTGTTTTCTGTGGTGTTGGTACTTCCATTGTATAACAAAGAAATATATGCAAGCAGAAATCTAGTAGAATATTTTATGATATGAACCATATGAAAGTGAACAACGTGGTTTAAACATTAGTAAATACTATTGACCAAGAAGCTTTTGTATTTTTTATACTTGGTGTAGGTGTAGCAGCTTTCTACGTCATTAGTTTAATTGTAAAGAGGTCAAAACAGACGACATCAGAGTCGATTCTATTCATACGAACGTTCCTCTCATTTTACGCACATAGAATGGAAGAGTTTTAAAACTATTAAATTTGTGCAATAGCGTGTAATGGAACGAAATTTAGAGATCTCCTATGTACCACTCTCATTTTAGATCTGCAAACAAACGATTAGATAGATTTATAAGCGTGAAGAGGCAATCTATTGTCTTCGACAAGACAAATTGAGACGGACGAATTTGGAGGACGATTCAGTTCGGCTAGTTATTGACATTGCTGCATTAGATACCGTACTATGTCTAGGTATATCTAGATATATCTAGATGATCGTAGATATGTACTATGTGATTTTCATAATTAATCATTTTTTGTTACTATAGTTGCAAATATGAAATTGGCCTGTTGTTTCTTCACTTTCATTTTCTGGGCCAGTGTCCAAGCTGTCTGTAAGTCGGTTAAGGATTCATAAAACTCGAGATCGTCTTCATAGATTCATTAGATTGACATTAGCTGTCCAACTGATTTTATTTCTCACTCTACCGACCTTTCTGTACTCTCTATGACAATTTTCACGTCGATATGAGGCAACCCACCAACCATTGGTACCTTTTGGCAACAAGTTAGAAGTTACCAATAAACAAGTGATACCTACTTAGCCAAAGCTTACAACGGTTTTTGCTGAGTCTGCGATGAGCGAGAAGTATTACTGTCGCTTGTATTCATAGTGGCTATTATTAGACTTTTTTGATATTTCTCAATATTGATCAATACTCAAACAAAAACCTACTAGGAATAATGACTTCTCCTTAAGTAGGTACCACACAACAGTCTGACTGCACTCTGATGTAATATCATTATGTTTTCAATGAGGGGAGCTGAGGGGCTAGTAGCTAGGACTTTTGTATGTAAAGTTGATCCTTATCTAGATTTACTCGCTCCTACGTTTTAAACTAATTTGCACATTGATTGACAATCGGTAGCTTTGTTGAAGGGAACAGATAGTGATATCTTTAATAGTTAAGACTTGATTGGATGTTTCTTATAGGTCAACACGGGTCACAATGTCTGTGGATACCGTATCAACGTGTTTTAAGTTATTATTATTTTTACAATTATTGTCTTGACAAATAAATATAGGTACGCCTCGCCTGATTGTAAACGGATAGCAGAAATACAGTATTGTGACAATATTGCTGGTTAAATTGTCTTCTGTGGAATAAAAGTACTATCCAGCCTGAATTAACGATCATGATTTTTTTTACTTAAGTTTTTGTTTTATTATTTAACTAATTTGAGTTAAGGTTGATTATAATACTAAAGTTTGGTTAATTGGCTGATGTATTTCGGTTCGAGGCGTTGTCGACCCTGTATTTTATTTATATACTTACACTTATAAGAAAAGGAAGGCTTGGACAATAGTGTATTACACCCACAAAAAAAAAATGTTGGTTTATCGACTTTATTCTTTGGTCTAATGGAAGTCGAGCCCACCGGCTGATAGACGGCAGCAGGCTTCCGTACTAGGCCGGAAAAAACTAACTTGGTCTTGGATTCAAACCGAACATTCACGATCTTCCGGAACACAACCGTAAACCTATATTAATTACCGAATCAATGAAACAGTCAAGAATGTTGATGTCAAAAAGATATTTAGTTTCAGATGAAAGGTAAAGCAGTGTTTACTAAAACCTACGCGTACATAATATTATAGCTGTAGTATATCCACTTCCTTTAGAACCTGTTGATAGATGTCGTTACATGCGCGTACGCCTCGCCCCGGTAGCCGCGCCGATGCGCATACAGGTTTTATAAGCCGCTACTGTTTGTCTCAGTGGCCGCTGACCCGCTTCAATAGGTTATAGCGCTATTAAACCTTTACTAAGGCATTGTAAGACGTCTTACCTTATTTGGGTATTATCAAATAGTTTTACTAAAACATTTTGTTGCGTCAAAAATAAACGTGCGTTTTTTTTTTCTATACGACGGACATTTTCTAGAAGCACGTAAAATAAAACTAATTAGAAAATATATAACAGCCGTAAGTTTGTTAATAGATATTTAAGCGTTAAGGGAGCAAAACTCCACTAAATTATTTTCTGATAAATGACAGAACGGTCTCCACCATGGTCAAAGTGTAGGTCTAGGCCACAGAGCCACAGTCCTGCTGCAACCGGCGCAATAATCCATAAAGTGCTAGTTAAGGACCGTATATGGATATATTCCTTTGTATAATGATAATGTGGCCATTTGTTATTGCATATGATGGATCGTTGTTCATTGATCACCGTCATTGAATCGTTGTGGATAGAAATATATCAGTTTATAAAATTATATTCATCTTTGACGACCTACGTAGCGCATCGCAGCGGTCGCCTGCAACGACAGGGTACACGGGTTTAAATCCCCCTTAATACTAATATCTGCATTTGGCTGGGTGTTACTGTAAAAAAAATCATTTAATTATGTTTATCAGTGTTTCAGAAATCATAGTTCAAGCAATTCAAAAAATGAAAAACATTTTTTTCTGTACATCAATCGCACAATCTAGAGATTTTTCATATATATTATTTTTACGGGGTTTATTATATTTTTTATTGAATCCCTTTCCTTAGTTTTAATAACCAGATAACTGGTAGTCAAACTGTCTAACTATTGCTAAGTGCAATTACATATTTACTGCCTTACTGATCTAATTAGATCAGTAAGGCAGTAATTAGAAGTTATTAATAACTTGTATGTATAGTATGGCAGTCGTAAAGCCCAGGTATAAGTCGACAGACTTCATAATATACGCTTAAACATCAAACGGTTGTAAGCGACTATTACGTTTTATAGAAAAATCGCTGTATTATAAAGTTGTTAACAAACTTATTGCTATTAAGAACCGATATCATTTAAACCTATTACGATTCGTCGCCGATATACTAGTAGGCTAGTGTACAAAACATTTTAAAGATTTGACTCGTTCGATTTGGATATTATGGAATTTATTCTTATTCGAGTATAGGTTGAAGTAGTGACAAGTGGGTTGTGATCACTCACCACTTCAGAATCTTCTTCAAGAAAGTTCCGTAGTGCCGACCTTTAACCACAGATAGTTTCGGATATCTAATGTAAGTATAATTGGTAGGGTATAATTGCCAGAATACCTGCAGCCGAGGAAATAATATCTCATATTTTGCAGTAAGATCTTGTTTAGAAGGTGGTATATTTTTTGCTTAAGTTCGGATCTTTGTACCTTGCACTAAAAGCATAGTGACTTTAATCTTCTAGGGTTTTATTGGATCAAGAACTGGGTCCTGATGTAAAAGATATGACAGAGAACTACGCCCTGTCCTTAAGTAAGTTGTACCTTCTTTCTTGGTTTCTTATTTATTTTTAACGACTTTTGTTTTATCCCATAAAAAAAGAAACAAGCAGAGGGGTCACCTGATGGTAAGTGACTAACCCGCAAATGGACACTTCAAACCAAGAGTCACAAGTGCGTTGCCGACCTTTAAGGTGGGAGGGAAAGGACGGGAACCTCCAGTAACCTCACTCACTCACAAAGACAACAAAATCTTTGCTTCACCGCCGGTTTTCTGTAAGGCCGTGGTACCACTCCGGTCGACCCGGCCCATACGTGCCGAAGCATGGCTCTGCCACTTGATGCCTGACAGTCCACAAATATGCATGTCTGATAAAATGAAAATAACAAATCTAAACTGTTTTGTTATTGTCGGAATTATTTACATAAACCAACACGACAATGTAGTTATGTAACCTCTTAACAACTTAGAAGTAGGAAATATTAAAATGAGTTTTCTATATTCAGAATCACAGAGAACGTTCATTTTAATACGAAATACATAAGTTAAACACAATGCATTGTTCTCAAAATGAATTAGAACATAAACTTTCTCTATCATTAAAAACAATGGCGAAAACTCTAGCATAGAGCACGAGCCTGACAACGCGTACCATAGATAAACGAATGAAAAAACGCCATCATTAAAGCCATGCCTTCTATAACGTACACCCACACAGTTTAGTTCACTTATGATATATTGACTAATGCCCGCGGCGTTGTCCGTTAAACCTTGGATTTAATAGTAACCAGAAGCACTTGCAATATATCAAAGTATATTTATATTTGCGTTAGAGCAATACTAATAAGACCACTCAAACTGTTGGTGAAGTTGAGCCCACGGTAACCGTACATTTCTTACTCTTCTACATCTCTGTGCCCAATTTTAGCCAGATCCGTGCAGCCATTTTTGGTAAAAGACTAACAAACATCCTTACAAACTAATATTAGTTAGATTTAACAAATTACATTTTTGTTTCATATTCTCAAGAATTTAATATGAATATATCGAGCTATTTTAATTTTCATGATAGATATCAAACGTTATTTACAACCACTCTAATTAGTGGAAAATATTGAGATTATATAATAAATAATTTAGCTACACTGACAGTACACACACACTATATAATAACTCATAAACGACCCATAATTTAATAACACACACTAACTAAAAAGGTGAATAGCACAATATTCATGAATAAATTATCAACACATTATTTTTGTAGTAACTTAAAACTTATTGTTTTTGGTAGAAATACCTTTCACAACTTACACAACATGTCGCTCAAACGTGTTGTGTTTCATCAAACAGACTTACGAACAAGTCTTATCTTACTATAGATGGATAATATGCGTAGAGGCATGACTCTTATAGCGGGCACAAAAAGTATGGGCTGTTATCTGGACTGGTCCCCATAAAACTTTATGTTGTATACTCAAGCCCACGTCGTGACGGCCCGGCCCGGCCAGCCGGCTATGGCAAATAAAAATAAATCTCACATTCTCCGGTAGGCTTTGTTCCGTCTCTGATACTAGATAATACCGACTTAAAACCTCTATTACATGAAATGGTAGACAACTGAATTATAAAGTTATTGTTAGTGACAGACACAATAGGCAATTTGAAGTCTTGCAAGGTTTGAAAATAATGAGCAGAGCTATAATATATATTACACAATAACATGCTCGACCAGACTTGCAGCGTTGGAATTTTTTGGTTACTGTCTCAATTAGACATAAGTATTTTAAGTTATTATTACATTGTGTAGGCATTTAGAACTTTAAACATGAGATATTTATCACTTCGGCATTTTATATTGAATGAGCGACAGTTTCACCAAATTGAAAACAACCTCACAATGCGCAGGATTTAGTATAGAAAGAAAATAAACCTAATTTATCTTGAAATACACCTTGTTAACAAAAAAGTGTATTGTAAGACGAATGGGGCTGTACATCAACTCGCGATACAAAATACTCATGTCCTAGTTTACTTGGTTCGTTAAATCGTTACGTACGCGTGACTCTAAAATGTATTGCATTTAAAACCTCCATGACGTACGTGATAGTATATATATTATTACACGTGTAATTAAGAACAGTCAAGACAATACAGTCATTTATACCTACTAATATAATAAGCTGGAAAGTTTTTCTTTTTACCCCTGACGCAAAAAGGAAGGCTGTTTAATTTTAACGTGTGTGTCTGTAGTATTGTTTGTTTGAAAGGTGACTTGATCGAGAGTGTTCTTAGCTATAGTTCAAGAAAATCTGTTCCGCCGTTCGAAGATTGTTAGCTTTTTTCTAATCGTTGAAGGAATTTTCAATTTATTTATGTTTCTATAAACTGCACTTTTAACTTGACCTTCTGCTAGTTTACTTATATGATTGGTGGAAGGAACAGTAACAATTAACACAGATGAAACTGCGGGAAAAGGATTAGTCAGTAATGTGTCTTAATATTCCTGTATAGGTCAATTTTATTCTAACGGCGAATGTCTAATACCTATATGATTATCCTATAATCAAGAAACGATTCGTTTTGCTTCCGAACGGTAAAATTTCGTTGAATTTTCAACGAAAATTTTACTATCCGTAAACCAAACGAATCGTTTGCCCTACCCAATGTTGCTTTTAATTAATAACTTAATGAATTACCATCGAATATTGATCTCTAGGCGACCACAATACGTTGATAACAGACAACAATGACAATATTATGCCTTAGAGTTGTTTTAATCAGGGGCCCAGTTCAGTATAAACATAATTGAAGTAGCATGTTAAAAATGAAATACCTGTGAACTTTTGTGTGACGAAATAGATATCACTATATAAGTCGATTTTTTTATGCTAACAAGAAGAAAAGAAGATACAAAATACATTAAAGTAACAACTAAACTGATAGCAGCTAAAACGTTTGACATGAAAAGTAATGGCTCAGTTCAACGATAGCTGAGTTAAACATTAAAGCAAATTGTTTAATCGGCGTATATCAAATAATATCATCCGGTTGTAGCAAACGTAATCATTTATAACTGTACTAAAATATCATATTATGTAATCACATGAAACAGAAGAAATAAACGTAATATCTCGCTTTTATCTTTCAGTACGTTTACGAGAAAGGTTCGTTTTGCACAGGTAAAGATAATTTTAACCAAAAATAAGTTTATGTTTTGGCTTTTGGCAGACGTTAATAATGACTTCCTTGGTATGGCCACTTACCATATCTTGACACAAAAACCAACGCTGATGCTAAATTGTTCGCATCCTGTCCTTTCAACTGCTCCACAGAAATACTTTTTGAGTTTTGAAAAACTCATTGCATTTGTTTCAACAATAATACAAATTTTAAATTAGTAGTTATTAATACACATCATTGTTTTTAAACTTCCGCAATTTTCATACATATTAGATATGTCATGTACTCTATCGCGATAACATTTTTATAAAGTACAAAACCTTTTTGGTTACCCAACGTTTCGATCGAATTGCACCAATCGTGGTCAGGGGTGGACTAGTGGGAGCTCATTGACGCCTGATATTATTAAAATAGATGATTCTGGAATGTTCTAGCTTCTTTTCAAGTTAGCTGAAATGATTTGTTTGGAGTCGGTGCTGAGTAAAATCTATAACAATAAGAACTCAAAAAACAAAGAAGGGACGCGAGAGACTTTAAACGTAAATAAAAAAAAAGGTACATGTATAGTTCGGTGTACATAGTATTATATATATATATATATATTACAAACCAGAACGTTGACATATCTTAAATCAAAACCTTTGAAACAAGTTAAGCCATACAGTTTGCAAATTATTATTAACTAGGCAGTCATAGAACAGGCTCCCTGCGTCCTTTTAATTTCGTAATAGATACATGTCCAATCCAAAAGCGCCCGTAAGGCTTTTGCAACAAAGTGCACAAAATAGATGCACCTCTCCTGCAGGAGAGTTCGGGCTATGATTACGTAATAATTTTGCCCCTTTTTTACAAAACAGGGACAACTACATATTCCTTTCTCACTCTATACATGGAAAGGTACTGAAGTTCTTTGTTCGTGACGAGTTTTTTTTTATACAACGTCAGGTTTTCGGGTAATGGATTAAATTGCGTCATTCATTTGATTTTGGATATTACGCCTTTGTTCGGTAACGTATTCATAGGGAATGCGTTATTACGAAATATGAATACTTACCCTAAAACGAAGCCGGAATTAGGGAGAGTGTATGGGTGGGTCCTCGTATGTTGGAGAGTCGAACAAAGAAAGTATTATAGTACATTGTATCACAAAGAAAGAATTTAGTATGAACGAGGTTCTAATTAAATATTTTATAGTGAATATAGATTTGAAGTATTAATATAAAATTAAAGAATGACTATTATTTCTTTGCACAGGAACATTTCTTTTCGTATTTTATTTCTTTGTTCGTGAATTTCTTAGAACAGATTACGTACCTACCTACCTACTTAAGAATATTCTAAGTAATTCCACAACTAATGAAAATAGTGGACAAGTGCGGGTCTGCCTCAAGCACCGAGGTTTCCGTACAAACTTGTATTTAGATTTCTTCCCGGTTTTTTTTTGAGTGACAAACTTAATTTTTCAGTTCTAAAAATACTCGTCCGCGGCCTTGAGAAAAGCGTGACGGACAGACAGACGCACAACAAAGTGAGTTTATAAGGGTTATTTTTTCTTTTAGAGAAACGAATCCCCATAAATCAGAACGGCTACGTGCTCCTTGTTTTCTTTTGTGTGCGTTTCACAGTTTTGACTGATATGTGTTGCAGTACTTGCAGTAGGTTAACGAACTGCTATCATGTCGACTTTCATGTTCCGAGCTCTACTTAAGTTATTTTTTTAATAGTCATTATGACATGTCTACTACCGATCTTTGGCGACTTGTAATACTTGATTGCATTCTAATTGTTATCTTCGATCAACAATACCAACTTGGTACTGCTGACCGAAGATTATCCTATAAGACTGGATGAATTTACTTTGTGCCTGTTAATTGTATGCTTGCAAAGACCCTTGGGCGACAGTAGACGACACTCACGACACTAGAGAACTGCAGTCATGTGTTGTATGTGAATAAAAGTTATATACGAGTATTTACCTTAAAATTTAAACTATTTTAGTGTTTATACATTTAGATTAGCACTATCAACCTTTTTGATATACGCCAATAATAGCTCCTGTATAAAAACCGTATAAAAACATTCTAGTAAATTTTAAGATTGCTTGCAAGGGATTGCCTTAAGCGATTAGGTCGCCCTTTGTAGATTTATCCATAGTAACTACACATATCATGTCTCATATTCTCTGTAAAGCCCTGGTACAGGAATATAGTATCATCTATATATCTATCTAAACCCTAATTGTATTGGGACGATCGTGTATTTAGTTTGAGAGATCGATTAGCATACTATTCATGCACAGATAACACAGCGGGAGTCGATCTTTTAAAAGGAATAAAAGTTGTTCCTTTTCAACTTTTCTTCTGATGTGATTACATGGTAAGGTATAAGATGGCTACTTTGCCTAGTGTGATATATTCTCGTAACCTCGTAAACAATCAGCAGTTTTAGTGCTAATAATAGCTTCAATCGATAATATTTAGTCACCATTAAAATTCTTTCCATTCCTATCATTATTTTTTCGAGTACTTACTATAAATGGTGTTATAATAAACTTGAGACACCTCACACACGGCCATCTGATGCCAAACTAGACAGAGTTTATGCTATGCTACTTATAAAAATACTTATATATTTCTAATTACATACATGTTATAATTATGTAAATTAAACCCAAACACAGAACAAATAAGCGTGCTCAATTACTTGTCCTAGGTAGGAATCGAACCTACTACTTCTGGCTCAGCAGTCAAGATCATAAACAACTATACCAACAGGTCCGTCAAGTGAGACACCAATATTGTATAAATATATTCAAATGTGTCACAGTTAGTAAAGAAAATCGCCAAACACATTAAAAAGTACTTATCCTTGTTATAGTGATAACACAATAAAACCTGAAAAACAATGAATTTAATAGGAATATAACGATGTTTAAACTAAATTAAGACATTTATCTTCTAATGACAATGCACTAATTAACTCAAGTTAACTCAGCTGCCTTTAAATAAGCATCAACGCATTAGATTTTGTAGAAACTTGTATGAAATCAATTTCATATAAGTTTCTACGAAATCTGAAACCCAAGTTTCATGACGTCAATCACTACTGTTGTCAAAACATTTATATAGGTTTGATGAAAACACAACATAAAACTGACAAAGTATCCAATACTACTTCAACAGTTTTGACTGACTTACATTCACTATTAGAAATACTTATTTAAATGTCAGTAAACACTCGGACTAACACGAGATTAGAACAGTTTGCAATCTTTAATAACGACATTTGGTAATATCAAAGTTGAACATCACTTCACCGGAAAATACTAACCTAATCAAGAAACACAAACCACTTTCACAGTTCGTTGATTCAAGCAACTTACCTGTATAAGCTGTTAATATGCTTCATACACAACAATGAACAACAAACAACGAGGTGTATCAAAAACAACAAAACATAAAACACGTTTTTATACCGTAATCGTCTCCATGGGGGTCTATATTTTTAGAAGTTATATTCAAGAAACATGAGATGGAGATAGTGCGACTTCACAGATGGTATAAAGATGGGGGGTTGTGAGTTAGGACTATTGGTTCGTCGTGGGAGAGTCATATTTAATGTTCAGACTCAGGCTGTTTGCCAATCTGCATAATTATCGTATAAATGAATATATTAAGTATACGAGTAACTATATCTACTCTTTTAATTTTGTTAAACTTTAAAATTTTGTTGTTTATCAACTGCATAATTTAAATCTCGGTCAATAATCTCCAACTCACATTATAAACATGGTAACAACCGAACAAACAGTACGGTACGATATACCATTGTCTATACCAGACTGCTGGTCTTAAGACACAGTAACAGTGGTCGACATTTGACAGTCTCGAATGGGATGGGGTCAAGAAAGCAGACCACATAATTATTGTGTGATAAGCATGATCACTTGTTCTGTGTATGGGTGTAATTTATCAATAATATGTATGTATTTAGAAATACACGTTGTTCATAAATGCATACATATGTATATACGTGTCGTATTTAAACTGATCATTAATAAACCAAACTAACGTCACCAAGAAGCTTTGTGTCCTCGTCCGGAAGAACCGTACGAGGTGGTCTTTTGGAAAATCAAAGCAATTAGGACGCAGTGGGACCGACTTGATAAAGAATCTCTTCAAGCGAAAATAGTTAAACTCTTGGGAATCTGTCACGTAGGTTCTTTAGGTCCTAGCATAAAATTAAATGTTTTAAGATATCCAGACAATTTTTAGAAAAATATTCCTTTATGATACTTTACTCCATTAAAAGCAAAATTATGTAAACTTTATAACAAAACCAAGTTACTAATTTATAAAATTTAAAAACAAAATCAAATTAAGAGAAGTTTTTTTTAATTATAGCCAATGTCACTCGGGATTATTTAAAGATTCTAACATCATACATCTAAATCTGTTTAGGCATTTAGAAGTTATGATGGAATAAAGAAACTGACATACATACCCATCCACAAAATATTACACTTGTTTTTTGGGCAGTCGTGTAATATACTATGCGTTATGGTATATTACTTCAGAATCAGCTGCAAATGTCAGTTTAAAATTGTAATATGTTAATTCGTAATATGTTAATTAAATTGTTTTCATACCGTCCTGTGTAACAAATATCTAGATTCTAAATTATAACAAAATAAATCAATACCATACTTAGTTTTTAGCGTTAAACATAAAAAGCGAAATTATGAGCGCTCTACGTTTTTATGAAAGAAGAACCGGAATCCGTTGACTTAATGTGACTATCAAATTTTATATTTATTATAACTCATACACGTATGCAGTAGCCAGTTTGTAGAAATATTCACAAGTATATAATTATCGTATACATACATATATAGATATAAGAATATAAGACGTATCCGATGCCATGGCGCCATTGTGTATCGGTAACATTATATATTGTCCGGCGCCATATAGGTACCGAATATGTAAATTTATAGATCTACACCTATAAAACGAATACTTTGCATATTTATTACGATATTTGAAGAAATTTGTGATTTAGAACACAAATATACTGAGTTTTCTTTTGGATAAAAGACGTGGGTGTATACTGTCTGCAGCTTACCTTTCATATGTACTCAAGTATTGGATACGGTATATTGATATTTGAAAGTAAAAGAAAATATACGTAAAAATGGCCGACTAATGGGACTTATCCCGCCCACTACTGTAAGTCACAAACGAAATTAGTGTCTAACAAAAACGCTGAGCGAGCAACTCTCATTCGAAAGGGACGTTATACGATCTGTGTAACAGTCACGATATTAACATGAAGTGAAATTACAAAGTTAGGAATATAAAAACATATTTTCTTCTAAAGTCAAGTGAGGGATATTTTTATGACATTATCTCATAAAAATAGGTCGATGGCCTCTAAGGTGAGTAGGTCGATGGCCTCTAAGGTGAGTAGGCGTTCTATTACAAATGCTGTGTTCTTATTGTTTGATTTCAGTAATTAATTGAATTTACTTTCAGCTCTTAAATAAGTATTGATACCTATTCATACAAGTACCTCTTTGAATATAGTCAGACACTGAGATGCATACATGATTATCTCATTCTATCCGAGACTTCACAATTAGTATTTCTTTCTCGAATTTCGTTCTATGGTATACCTGAAAGAAGAAAAAAACTTTGTAGGAGCGTGCGTTATGTGTAGCCGACAAATATGTAGTTATTGTTATTATTGTTTTAGTGCCTAGTGCTACCTCGACCATTTCTGGTCTTTTGTAGCGCCTAAATACGTAGTTACTTTAGCTTGGAAAATATACATTTTTTTTTTTGACAATGCTTTTTCCATTGTAGGAGCATATTTCAAAACAACATATTATTATGAATTGAATTGAAATCAAAATCATTGAAAAATTTCAATGATTTTGTTTTTTTTTTATATTCTTTGGTGAATACCCATAGTATCATTCATGTCAGGCCTCTCTCGTTTGAAATATTAGCTTTATCGGTTAAGTTTTCAAGTTGAATTTGTCAGTTTCTAAAAAAAAAAAAACAGTCAGGTCTTTTCTAACTGTTAAATACATTTTTGAGTCGGGAGTATCATATTAGTTAGACATATAAAGTGTAACTAGACTGTCAAAACAGCACGCCACTAAAATGATTACCAATATATGGTGTATTAGTAATTGTCAATGTACCCTCTCCACTTCTCATAAAGAGAAACACAACATGCCTAGTGTTTTTATCAGTCAAACTAAAAGTCAAAACAGTAAAACGTCTGTAGGAACATTAAACAGCTGATCAACAAACTCAAGCATCGACGTTCCACATTCCTATTTGCTCATTAGATCCCCAAACTCAACTCCAGTAGCTCGACAAAAACCGGGGCGACCTCAAATCTTCTCAAGTTACACATGTTATCTGCCCAAAATAGAATCGAGTAAACACTTAACCCATTTTTTTGCGTAGTTGGATAAACATAAATCTTCACTTTTTTCTGTCTATCGGACCTCTGACAGTATACCTGCACATCAGTGCTTATGCATTTAAAGTGTTAGTAAGCTATTATAAACCTTATATCATTGAAAATAAGTTACTTTTATCTTGCCAACCCTTTATATGAAATTGACATTGAAATCAATGCAATGTGTTTTACATCCAAAGAGGACTAAACTCTAAAACTTTAGCGATAAAGCTCATAGTCTGTAATACGAGATCAACCATAGCACTTTACACAAAAATAGTCTTTATACGTTAAGAATAGAGTTGAAGATTCAATTTTACGATTTAGCAAAACTAGGGTCGACTTACAAGGGCGAGGGGCTCCGGTTGCTATGCAAACGCTGGTGCACTCCACTTGGGCCTCGAGCTCTGACCCACTCTGTACTCTGACGATCGAGTGGCCTGGAAAGCAATCGTAGGCGTCAGATTGTTTCGATGTTTGGTATACATACATAATTATGTGTCACGGTTTACAATAAAATTGTTAATGGTTTTCTTGATTGTTCCAATAATTATTTGACTTTCTTCTCAGTAATTAACCGCATAACTATAGGTTTTTTTCTTTTGTTCTTTTTTAAAAGACAACTCCCGCATTAGGAATTACTCCTGTATCGCGGGGGACTTTACAAACATACAAACAACGGACACAAAGAACACGCAGACTAGGGTGGGAACGGAACCCACGACCTCTGGCTCAGCAGTCAGGGTCACTAACCACTAGACCAACAGGCCAGTATATTTATAGGTATATTTTGTATCATGTACTATACCTACATTTCCTACAATTCCGGAAGTGCCCGGTTGAGGGCCATAGGCTTGCACTCTATTACGTGCGTGGGGCTAAATTACAGTAGGCAATATGTGGGTGTTTAATACGCTGCCTAGGGTAGGCAGCGTCGAGGACAAAGCATGAGTGTATGTATGTATTGTAAGGCCCTCGCTTGGCTCAACCAAGCGAGGTTTGGTTGGGAGAGGGGGGGTCCGGATGTTCCCGGATTCCTCCTATTTCAGGCGCAGTATGGCACACCGTGTGGTTTTAATAGTCGGTTTGATTCCGACACACCGCTCCACCGAAAACCCCGGTGAGGTGACGGCCCGAGCGGGTTTCCATACGCTCAAAAAATAAAAAGGGGTGTTAGTTTATGAGGATATCAACTGACAAAGGCTGTAAATCCAAAGAGTTACATTTGTGAATCAACTAACTACTTTTACATTAGGCTATTACAAAGACTTCTTGAAGAGATCCGGTGCAGCAACTTGACAGCAGTTCACTCTGACTGCTCGACGTACACCCTTCTCTTGTTCCTACTTTTACTACCAATTATAGATTTTAAAACTGCTATTTGAATATGGATTCAAATATGATATTACCAGCCAGCTTCTACCAATACTCAAAAGCGGTTTGAATATTACAGTATAATAACAGTAAAAGTTTGAGTTTCTTTCCTGTTTGTAATGTTTAATGTTATAGTATGTAGCTAGGTGTAGTGTACTAGTGGTTTGGTATTTTTTAAACACATAGTTATTTTTTATTTGATTTAGATGTATAGCTCTAACCCAAATTGTATACGTTATGAAACCACAGACATGATAAACAAAGAACTTATAATATTTCCTTTAACGAAGTACAAAAAGTGTACTTGTTTGCATAGGACATTTGTGTGAAGTGTATTTTTTTATCGCGTCTAGGGAGTAAAGAAACAACTTGCTTTTATATCGAATATTTATTAATAATTTTAATTTCCCTTCGGTTTTTAGTGTAGAATTTTTTTTCTTTCCTTAGTTTTTCGAAAAGTATTAAATAATAACCTTCTTAAAAGGAATATGCAATTATGTTGATAACTAATGATTATTGTAACTACAGAGAGTTGCCTTAACAACCCTTGGTAGAGAAACAAGTGCTGACTTAACGAACAACAGCTTGACGAACTCAAAACGTGAAACCCTTGAGGAACGTGTCGAGGGGCCCTCTATTGCCTGTTTCTATTAAAGCGTGGCCTTACCCATCACTCGCACACCGAGGCCGTAACGAAGAAGGTATTGGTAGGAGAGCTATGGTTCGGCTCGTATGGGCCGGCTCAACCAGAGTGATACCACGGCCTCACGTACAACCGGCGTAAAGCAATGCTTCGTTGTATTAGTGAGTGCGGTACTCCCACCCTTTCCCACCATAAAGGCCGGCAACGTACTTGTAAGTCTTGAGTTGCAGGTGTCTATGGGCGACGGTAGTCACATACCATCAGGTGACCCGTCTGCTCGTTCCCGAACAAACAAAAAAAAATCTTATCTTACACTTACTCTCAGATCACTTCTAGCGAGAGTCGCTGTTGTCCGACATTCATTAATGTGTGTAGTGATAATTTTAAGTTCCTCTCAATGCCTTCTATCTGGAGTATACGTGCCCTAAGAGCATTTGTATCAGCTGGTAGGATGTAAATAAAAGCTTGGGGTTTATTTCAATACATATTTTAAACTTGTGGTCTGTTTATCACATGGTGACCTTTAAAACTTAGCTTAGTAAATATAATATCTGAACCGTTCCACAGATGATATCATTTGACCGATCTTAAAATAAAACTGGTACGTTAAAAATATTTAAGTAATATATGATATTCATGAAGGTTTTTCTAGGCCTTTGTTATTGTAATAATGTATTCATTTTAGAAAAATAAAATAAACAATCTTCTTCATTCTTCTCTTAAAAAACAAGGTTCAATTTTGTATGCCCAGCAATAACAATCTCGATATGGGACTAATATCCTCGTTAACTCCACTCAACTAAGGTTTGCTTGTATCAAGAGCGGTCATCTCCAGTGCGGTTCAAATTCCTAACCCACTAATTACTTGGCATTATCTTGTAATATTACATATACCTATTTGACCCTGCAACTTCAACTGTTGTGTCATTTCAATACATAGACTACTTTTTTTTTCAATCGAATTAAAAAAAATATAAAATGTACATAAAAATTATATGTTAGGGAAGGGTAGAACCTAACTGTTATATAAGTAGTAAAATTGAATGGTTCCTAGCGGAGGATACCTTCGTTGAATCAAGGAAGGTATATAGACTATAAACAGACTAGCCTTACATAAGAGATCTAGATAGACATCATGTACCTACATACCTAGTAGGTATACGATGTTCAACCAAAGCATTTCAAGTAAATATATTTTGGTTTAATAGCGTTTTGTGTCCAGCTGAGAGATGAGAGATTTTAAATGAGTATATTTTTCATAAGTTGATTCTTCTTTAAGTTGGTTACCGATGAAAAGCCGCTGGCCGTAGCTATAAGTACTTGTAACAACAGCAGTATTACTAGCCAAAGCCGTAATACACTCCACGTTCAGTTTGTAAACGGCAAAATTGTCCAACTAAAGCCAAAAGAAAACAAGGCACCGCTAACTTACCGTCCCAATAAAACAAACTGAAGTCAACTTGTTTATCTCTTGTTTGTTTCTACTTAGTTTCCAAAACAGAGGACAATAAAATTTGCATAAAAACAGCTTAAAACCTTAACAATAGGCAGCGATGGAACAGGGATTAGGACCCCTTGCATACAACAAACCTCCCGGGTTCGTACATATAACAGAGTTAATTTGCACTCGAATAGTTACACCTATTTTTGGGAGCTCATCAATCTTGGTAGCATTTCAAGTCTTCTTTTGGTATTTTTAAACATTGTACTCTTTTATATTTTTGAGAGATTTTGTAGCGTTTTGCGTACAATTTATTTTTATTATAAAAACCATTAGTGAAGAATCGTACTTAATTACACTTGTAGAATAGTACCAAAAGTTATATAAACTCAGATTAACGTAGTCGAATGAAAAAAAAAATTATTTGTGTATTATGTAGTGTTGTGGGTTCAAATTCCTAACGAGACAAAAATTTCTGTAATCCACAAGTAGTTTTCCCGAGTCTGGGTATTCTTTGTATCTGTTGTTTAAATGTTTGTGAAAACCCCCGCGACACAGGAATATTCCCAATGTGGAAGTTGACTTTTTTAAAAGAACAAAAAAGAACCTGGGTTAGAAATAAGATCTCAATTTAGAAATTTTATACTCCTACTCATGCTACTAAAACTGTATTGTTGTACTGAAACGGTATTGTTTATTATATAATTATGAAGAATTTGTTTCAAATTTATTAAAAACTATACGGTTTTACTCACTCAGCGTCCTGCCGCGACGGTGTCAGGCGTCACACTGACACGTCTGACACCGTCGCGGCAGGACGCTTCTCTCCTTGAGAAAGGGTCCGAAACAAACGTGAGTAGAACCGTATAGTTTTTAATAAATATGAATACCACTTTGCTTCAATGCTTGTAAAACAGTAATACCTATATATTATTCAGGCTAAAGTACAGCTTTATGTTTGTTCTTTGCCAACTAACGCATTATATCCTCCAGCTAAATATTGTAGACTCAGCAGCAGTAAGTAACAAACATCAACCTAAGAAATCTTCAACAGTTGAGCACATTACTAACTCGAATATTTATTTTGTCCAGCATTTATTTTTTGTTAAATTGCTATTATAATAAAACAATCTTTATTTAGAACAAGAAAACCTTCATATTTAGTTGTTCCATAATAACCACGTTAGTTAAAAACTGTGTTGTGGCTATTAACGCCCACCTCTAGGAAGGAGACGACATCATCGGCTTGTCGTATTATAGATTTTTTATCTTAGGCAGTTAAAGTATAGTGCTTTGACATTTTTAGTCTTATATAATAAATAAAACACTTAATAATCCTAATAGACCAATACTATCAAATAAGTATGTTTGGGTGTTGTGTAGGCCTATGTGTGTTGATTTGAGTTTGTGTGTGAGTATAATGTGTGTGTATGATCTGTGTGGATTGCGAGGGCAGGTCATTCTTACTATTTAATGAACCTCTCCAATTCTTCTTAAGAGCGTGAAGCTAACTATTGGTCAGTAAGTCTTTTACACTATATGGATAAGTGTGGATAAATGCTTAACAACAATATATCACGGAGCGAAATAGAACTGCTTTAGCTAAATACGTTAGGCAGACCCTATCCGAACCGCGCTTACACACAGAATGATGTGCGTCAAAAAACAACGCAGTGTTGTATTAGTAATGTATTAAGTGCGAAAGAGTACCTTATAGTGGGAACTTAAGATAGCTCGTACAGTTCTTTATATACCGTTATATCCGTTTAAACTTATCTATTTTCCTTGGCCTGCCACACACCTCTCTGGGCCCTTTCCAAACATCACCATAACCCAGGGCTACCCCAGGCTGGAATACAGTACGTTACAATGGAGTGAGCTAAAGCAAAGCTCGTAAAGCTCAATTCACACATAAAGTGAAATATATAGTAAAATATGTAATATATTTAAAGTATGTAAACATTTTAAAGAATAAACAATCTCCATCTTAATATTATTAGTTTCCACTAGTTCTCTATTTAAGATTCTTCATTGCCTTACAAAACACTTTTTGAATAAATTTTAAGACAAACTGACATTTCGTGTAGGGTTTAAAGTGGTCGCGCTCGCGTAATAAGTCCCCTTGCTCGGCTAATGTGTCCCTTAAGTAACGAGGGGAGTTATGCTGGATTATTTTTAATGACTCCAGGCTTATCCGACTAGATTTAGTAGGTTATTTTAAGCATAGATCTTATTACGATGCTCACCGTGTTACAAATAGGCGAGTTTTGCGTCTTCAGGTACAGGTAAGTATTTATCATTCCCCAACCCAAAATTGCAAATCCCACCCTTCCTAATCAGTTTAGACCTATCTCTATTCTCCCCTTCCTCTCTAAAGTGCTAGAATATTGTGTGCATAAACAGTTATCTGTTTTTATTTACAAGAATCACCTTTTAAGCCCATTTCAATCATGTTTCAGGCCTAGTTATAGCACTACCACCGCTCTCCTTAAAGTGACTGGCGATATTAGGACGGCCCTGGAAGACACAAAAGTGACAGTCTTGGTACTGGTAGATTTCTACAACGCCTTCAATTCTGTCAGTCACGATATACTCCTGTCTATCCTCTCCTATCTTATGATCTCACCTGAAGCACTGGAATGGTTCTCATCTTATCTTCAGGGACGCCAGCAGTCTGTTCGTGTTGACGACCTGTCTTCGAGTTGGTGCGATGTTGGCTCTGGTGTCCCTCAAGGCGGTATTCTTTCGCCTTTGCTATTTCCTGTGTTTATTAATCTCCTAACCCTTGAACTTCAATGTGCGTATCATCTGTATGCCGACGACTTGCAACTGTACTCCCAAGCTAAGGTTGAAGACATAATAACAGCTATTGACATGGTTAATAGAGACCTCGAAGTCATTGAAAACTGGTCTAACAGGTTTGGGTTATCTGTTAACCCGACAAAGTGTCAGGCCATTGTAATTGGTAGTCACCGATTGATGAGTAGAGTCGACTCTGAGGCGCTCCCTGCTGTGATTTTTAACGGTACAACTTTACCCATTTGTCGCTCGGTGAAAAACCTGGGCTTACATCTCGACTCTAAGCTAAACTGGCGCGACCAAGTTACCAACGTATGTCAAAAGGTTACCGGAACCCTCAGAGCTATATATCGCCTAAAACATTTTCTCCCTGCGAATACTAAGACCACGCTCGTGCAAACTCTTATCTTTCCTTTAATCGACTATGGTGATATGTGCTGTTATGACCTGAATGCAGATCTTCTCGATAAATTAGACCGTCTTCTTAATAACTGCATTCGATTTATTTTTAATCTTCGTAAATATGACCATATTTCCACCTTTCGTTCTCAGCTCAGATGGTTGCCTATTCGTCAACGCCAAAAAATGCGCGCACTCACTACCCTATTCACTATCCTCAATTCTCCATCTTCCCCTACTTATTTAACACCACACTTCCAACTACTGTGTAATAACCATGACAGATACCTTCAGTAGTAACCTACTTCTACTTTGTCCCTCTCATACCACTGGGTTTATCGGTTCTTCTTTCTCGGTTCAGTCTTTTCTACTATGGAATGCGCTTCCTCTCGAGGTCAGGATGGCTACTAATCGTTATTCTTTTAAAGTGAAAGTAAAGGAGCTCTTACTCAAAGAGTTAGCAGATTCAACTCTTCAATAGTTAACCATTGAATATTGTTAAAACTTATACTTATTCGTGGATATATATACTTAGGTATGAGATAGGAATTTTATGGTGATCATGTCTGCATTTATGCATGTATGTATGTTTATGTATGTATTTATAAAATATATGTATATGTATATATTTTATATATATATATATGTGTGTGTATATATATATATATATATGTATATATATATGTATGTGTGTATGTATGTATATATAAGTTGCGTATTATTTACTGTACAATTATTTAACATAATTTTTATTTGCACCTACTTCTTCTCTTCTCTGCATCACCCAATGGTCGACTGGTAGAGAATGCCTTAGGCATTAAGTCCGCCAATGTACCAAATGTGCATAAAGTTTAAAATAAATAAAATAAATAAGTACAGGCTGATAGCTGACGCATTTATTTTTTGTTTTTTTTTATTGACACTCGGTACTAATGTTCAAGGTTTTATTTTAGGAGTGACTAGATTTCTGTGTTCGACTTCAAATGTTGAATAATTAAACTTTATTAGACTTGCTCACTCGCTAAAAGCTCACGCACTGCGTGAGCAGGTCACTTTAAACTGTTTTACATAAATTGAATTGAGTAAACAATAAGCTTGATATTATTTTTAACTGACCACACACAAAGAACTCTCAAATAGTACATAACCTAAGAAGTCCAACGCTAAAAACATTGTTATCTTACAAGTCGGATTGAAAGACAAACTTAATTTGACGTCCTAAAAGTACTCCCCCATACAAGACGATATAGGTCACAGTTAATTTTCCAAGCGCAAAATATAAGTTTGTAATCACGATTCTAGCTCAATGGGATTGAGCCTATGGTTTTGATTTACCCGCGAGGCTGCGAAGTCTTAAAATTGGTTAAAATATAAGACTCGAAAGAAAAAACGGAACCAAAAAAGGTAAAAAAAAATATTTTTTAAGCTGTTACACTGCTGAAACATAATATATAAACCTAGTTTGAGAGGGATTTTTTTCAAATATAGCTACGCTCTAGAGTACTTCATTTCGCAGAGGCCCTGTAAACATAGTACTTACATAGACAATAGTCAGTGACCAAGACAAATACTTCAAATACTTATTTCGGGGAATTGAACGGCCTTTAAAACAGGACCCGAAAACAGACCGAGATAAAATGATATTGTATCGCTGAAGATTAGATATGTACCTGTTATCATGGATAACAAAAGTAGAAGTTATGTAATATATAGATATAGTTACATATATAGGTCACTTATAACTTTTATAAGTGACCTATATATGTAATATATAGATACAGTTACATATATAGGTCACTTATAACTTTTATAAGTGACCTATATATGTAATATATAGATATAGTTACATATACAGGTCACTTATAACTTTTATAAGTGACCTATATATATAATATATAGATATAGTTACATATATAGGTCACTTATAACTTTTATAAGTGACCTATATATGTAATATATAGATATAGTTACATATATAGGTCACTTATAACTTTTATAAGTGACCTATATATGTAATATATAGATACAGTTACATATATAGGTCACTTATAACTTTTATAAGTGACCTTTATATGTAATATATAGATACAGTTACATATATAGGTCACATAACTTTTATAAGTGACCTATATATGTAATATATAGATACAGTTACATATATAGGTCACATAACTTTTATAAGTGACCTATATATGTAATATATAGATACAGTTACATATATAGGTCACTTATAACTTTTATAAGTGACCTATATATGTAATATATAGATACAGTTACATATATAGGTCACTTATAACTTTTATAAGTGACCTATATATGTAATATATAGATATAGTTACATATATAGGTCACTTATAACTTTTATAAGTGTTGATTAAATTAATAAAAAAATAAGAAAATAGATGCACCGAACTACTGCTACTACTGCATTTAGTAAATTAAGTCATTTGGTGTTTTGACTAAAAAATAATTGCAATTGTAATGTAGGAGCACTTTATTCTTTATATTTATTAAACTTGTATAATGCCCGCGTACTACTAGAAAATAATAATAGGTGTTCTCATTTCTTTCAGCCTAACAAAATTTGGTAAGCTGCCTGTACTTGTAGGTGAAATTGGGCATAATTGAAAATATTTGAACAAAAATATCCCTACCTACTTAAAAGTGTCCAAAATGCGATAAAAATTTGGAAGTTTTTAATGTCGAGCTTATCCTATATATAACGCAATGTCCAGCTGTGAAAAATTGTGGCATAATACTCATAAATGATTTAACTTTTAATTCCAACACCCTTCCTGAGAGTGTCCCCTCTAACCAAAATATATTCACATTTTAAGTGACCCAAACATTCATTTATCCCCAAAAATATCGCGTTACAAGATTTTCTTCTTTCGTGCGAGGAATTTAGAGGTCCCTCGGACCTTAGAGGTCAGTTTGGGCCTTTGTTACCCCCGGGCGATAAATAAACATTGCCAATGGGGGCCGGTATCTGCAGCCGACGTGTTAAGTAAAATAGGCTCTTTGTTGCGTACGGGTTAGATATGGGATCGTATTGATTATATCGGTCTTTTTTGGTCTTCTATATAGATATTCGAGGGTTAATGGATGTTTTTGTTAAGTTTGGGTCATGGTGGTTTTATTGGAAATTAAGGAAATGTGTTTTGAATTCTGAGAATACAAATAATGTATGGAATGAGTAGTGTATGTTAAATAGCTCATAAAAACTAATTTATTTAAAATGTTTGTCTTTGAGTGACTTTGCGTTTCGCAGTCAAATAGTGATGAAATTGATAACGGTCTATAGTAAAAGAAGAATGCTTGGTTGGTAACGACAGACATTGCGTTTATTTCCCACATGTTTATTTAAATATGGGTGTATTTTGTTCCGTTAAATGTATTTTGGTAGAATTCGTTTCGAAAACAAGAAGACTTATGTCACCAATAATGGTATTTGTAACTTTGAGGAGGTAAAAGGTCACCTTGTTGCCTGTAAACTAAGTTCTTCATAGACATAACAAATCCACTGACGAAAGTATTTTCTAACATCTTAAATGATAAAACATTTATTTTATTCTTAGTAGGTACAATTCATAGATATAATTATAAATAAAAAAAAAACCTCCGTTTTGTAAATATCTTCAACGATTAGAAAATGGCTGACGATCTTAGAACGGGTGAATTAAGGCACACACATTCGATTAAGGCACCTTTAAAACGAAAAATCTAAATTAAAATCTGCCCATCCGTTTAGGAGCTATGATGTCACGAGCAGACACACAGATGTTTTTTTTAAAGACGACTCCTGCGTTAGGAATATTCCTGTGTCGTTGTCCTGTGATGTGTCGCAAACATATAAACATATAAACAATGGACACAAAGAACATCCAGACTCGGGCAACTATTTGTGGATCACACAATTTTTTTTTGTCCCGTGTGGGATTTGAACCCATAACACTCGGCGCGGCGTAATGGCGAGGTGACCACTTACACCATTGAGCCATCCGTGCAGTCACAAATACACGTTAAACTTAATACACTCCTCTTTTTTGCATCGAGAGTTTATATAACCAGGTTATACATAAAACTGAATCATTAGATTCAGGCAGAATGCACGAATTCCCTAATAGTAACCTCTTCCAGGTCTAAGTCAAAACCATAAGATATCTACTTTAAACGTCGCTGAAGCACAGTCTGTTAAATAAATCACCATCCAAATGATTCCAACTAAGTTAGTATAACATTAAACAAAAGATCATAAACAACAACTTAATTTACATGTGTTAATTTAATTCACAACCACATTCACACCTGGCCCGTCTTCATTAGACTAGAACCGCTGAGATACAACAACACCGGTGAGGTGACCTCACCGGTTGCCATGGCAACGCATTCAATCATTCGTCCACGCACCGTCAGCCAATTAGAAATTTCAAAAGAGTGACCCCTAACAATTGGGACGGTAAATGCACTAACTGGACCCCCCTGGGCCCACTGGGGTCAGCGTGTGGAACGACGAAGGCACTTTAGCATGAATTACTGTGCTTTTGTATAGAGTCGCTAATGTCACAGTGTACATTAATACAGTTCGTTGACGTGACATAGATACTCGTAGGATTTCCAAAAAAAATGATGATGAATGATGATCGACAACTCCTAAACAAAATGTAAGTACGTTTGCAAACTAAGAAACAGCTCGCCTCGTGGTAAGTGGTTATCTAGCTACTTCTGTCACTTGTGCATTACTCAACTACATGCTTCTTATAGAAATACTAAGTGTCATTACTCGACTATCTGCTTTTCAGTGCACTATGACATAGATACCCGAAATAAATATTTTAATTCAAGTGCGTGGGTTCGGCATTATTGTGTTTTAATAACAAAAGGGTTTCAATGTTCAATCTACGTGATGATCAAAAATGTATACGATTTTGCGTACTTCAATAGCTGGGCAACCGACCGGTAATAATTTTCAATTCAATTATTACATACAAATTTATTTTTATCTGTATCAATTTACAGATATAAGATATATATGCGCAGTGATATCGCTGTTAAGCACAAACACTAATTTCTAATTAGTCTGGTTAAGTGTTTGCCGAACAGAGGCATTTGTCGCATGCAAGGTGAGAGGAATTAATATAATTTAAAAATTCGTTATACGTAAAACCGAAATGAGCTTGTCATGAGGTAAAAAGCACACAAATGGATCCATTTTGGATAAAACTATATTATTACAAGGACTAGAAATCTCATTTCCTACATTGATTAAGTGATCTAATAGCATATATTTGAAGCTACTGGACTGATCCTGGCTGCAACTTAGTACTCGTTTTACCAGATGCTTCCACCATCAAAAGAAATTATAAGTACTCAATAAATTAATCAACTCCTTGATAGTATATAATCATGATCACGAAATCAGATTTCCCTTCACTTTTGAATTTTCTGGAATCATAAGCAATTATATGAGTACATTGATATTGAAGATACAAACATGTTGATTACGATAACGTCAAAGTAAACAGCCCAAATGATATGTAAACAAGCAAAAAGCCTTGAAGCGCAAGTACATATGTACCTACATATATAATATAGTGCTAATAGCTATTTTTACTGTTAGGGTTTAAACTGATGGTGACGTTAGATCCTCCGTAAGCACACCTCTTGGTCTTGTATTTTAAACCACGTCACCCTAGAGGAGTTTTCGGTTCATATAACATTTTACAACTATATAATATTTTACAACTAAATTAGATGGGTCAGCAATTTTTTCATTGTTTAGCAGTTATACGAAGAAGGCAACAAACGTGACAAAGGTAATCCTACATCTTTGTCTGGCTAGACAATTAGGGTAACGACATCATCGTCTACTTTCTTTGGGAAGTAAATTACTGCTTGGCCTTATTAACATATCATATCATTAAGTATTGAGCTTATTTACATAAACTATCTTATTTTATATAAACTTATTTTGAGTCGGCGCCAAACAACAAACTGTTTAATTATCAAATTTTCTTTGGCGCAGAACAGTATCGCTTTTAAAGGTTGAGCTGACATACACACTTTCAGAATTAACTTGCCTCAGTGCGTCAGTCACATATATATCGGACCAGGAAAACACATCGATCCAGTAACATCTAAATCGGGTTATTGAATGACTCAGTTACAGAAGTAGCATGCTGGCGAGCACACCACCGTGCGCACAGCACGCAGCAAAACGAGCGCACCACCACGCTCACAGCACGCAAGCAAGGGGCACAGTAAGGCGCACAGCAAGGCGCACATCAAGGCACACAACAAGGCGCACAACAAGGCGCACATCAAGGCGCTCAACAAGGCGCACATCAAGGCGCACATCAAGGCGCACATCAAGGCGCACATTAAGGCGCACATCAAGGCGCACATCAAGGCGCACATCAAGGCGCACATCAAGGCGCACATCAAGGCGCACATCAAGGCGCACATCAAGGCGCACATCAAGGCGCACATCAAGGCGCACATCAAGGCGCACATCAAGGCGCACATCAAGGCGCACATCAAGGCGCACATCAAGGCGCACATCAAGGCGCACATCAAGGCGCACATCAAGGCGCACATCAAGGCGCACATCAAGGCGCACATCAAGGCGCACAACAAGGCGCACAACAAGACGCACATCAAGGCGCACATCAAGGCGCACATCAAGGCCCACATCAAGCCGCACACAGCACGCAGCAATGCGCACACAGCAGTAGCACGCTGGAGAGCGCACCACCGCGCACACAGCACGCAGCAAGGCGCACAGTAAGGCGCACGCAGCAGTAGCACGCTGGGGAGCGCACCACCGTGTACACGGCACGCAGCAAGGATCACTCTGGTGAGCGTGCCAGCATGCGTTGCCGCGCAGACGGGAACCAGCATCCAGGCGTTGCCGCGCACAGACAGTAACCAGTAGCTGCAGGCCGGTGAGGGCGTCAGCATTCATAAAATGCCGCGCACAGCCTCCAGCAGCTGTACGCTGACAAGTGCAGCAGCATTAAGCCCAGCCGTGCACACTTCACGGGGTGAGCCCGCAGCAACTGCACTTACGAACAAAAATTAATGAGATAACTTCAACAAGCTTCCTGGCTCAATTGACATAACCGTAACCGTTCGGTCATCCTATGTCTACTTATGACCACGCCATAACGCCATGAAAAGCTACGTCTCTTGTAATAAGAGATGTCGCCGCGTCAACCCAACACAAGCTAGTACAAAGAAAAGTATTAAGCACCAGTTGAAGCTTCCACCTTACATACGTCTATTCAACTCTCTTCGATGATTACGCTCGAGAATCATGTTGAGTAACGTCAGACGATAACATTCTACCTGTTCATAAGACTGGTGCATTTCGAGTGTAATTAAGTGCCCATTTAAGAAATTACTTACTTTGGTACATGTGACATTTCAAACGCACTTTTTAAACGCATTCGGGGACTTAAGAAACTCGATTGAGTTATTCGGTAAGAGCTCGGCACTCTTAATTATGGTTCAATCATGAGCTAGTACTCAAAAACACAAACAAAAATTTGCAATATCGGCGGTTCTATGGGCACAAAGGTACAAACTCCCTTCAAAACTTTGTCGAAGTGTAATCGCTCGTCAGCCACTTATTCAACAAACACGAACGTGTACGCAATTCCTATACACGATAAGAACTCTTAAACATTCAAGTTTCAATATTGTGGACATTGGGATCAAAGTATGAAAATGTTGGGTAAATCTCACCGCACTGTTGATTAACCGCATAGCATCGACAACACGATGCGTGGCTGTCGATTGCGGAGACAACAGAAGAGCATTCAGCCATCACCGGCAAGCTCCAATCAAGGCTCCAATAGGAGCGCGCCGGCCACACCAAGCAGTGATGCTCGCGCTGGCGGCAAAGGCACTCGGCGTTGGTGACTCACACCTCCTGGGTGAATACGATGCGAAACGAATATTGGCTGTCACGCTGTAAATTCGCAATAGTAGCAGTTGCACGAATCTAGGGGTCAGTGGTACCCCATAATTACCGCTGCTGTTAACTAATCACTAATCAAAACTATGCATAACCGTAATTAATAGAACATTACCGTACTGAACCGTAATAACATTCTGTTTATGTAGGGTAGTTGTCAGAGTCTGTTTTCATGAAGTCTAACAAATATCACACATTTTGGACATTTTGAATTCCTTCTTTAACTAATCAACTGCGATAGTTACTAACCAATTCGTTAATTCACAATTTTGAGTCACCGTTAAGGATATCTGCTATACGCGTCAAACACTCAAGATGTCTTTTCTTTACATAATCACCCGAATGATCCGTAAACGTAGTAAACAACTGCGTGTATATTCAGAGTAAGTCTGGTAACTATCCGAATCGGAGCTCGTATTACTTCTTACAAGATATTTGCCACATACATTTTCTTTACACAAAGCGATAGAAAGTCTTTTTAGTTAATTACTTTATGAGCAGTCATTTGCAACTCATTCACTGAACCACGTCTTAGCATGTCGCTTCAGACAGTATCCAACATGTAACAGGCACTCATTGTTCTGACATTTTGATTTTGATCAAAGATTTTGAATAAATGCTCTGCCACTAATAAATAAATATCATGCACTCCTGTATCAAAGTAGATCGTAAAAATGATGGGCGTTTACCGACTTCAATGACTGTATTGCTTCGAAAGTCTGTAACAGTACCTGTATATTCCGGCTTAGTTATTACCCGCAAACGTTCTTCTAAAACTTTCAACCGTGAGACAATCGTCTCAAGCAGTCGTTGGTAAGATGATGTCGAACGGCTTCGCATCCTCAGGCGGCTCCGATGACTAGGATCTCGTAGACGCTACACGACTACCTAGTTACTTACCGCGACCGCTTGTCGCTGCTAGGTACGATAACGCGAACGACTTGATTTCGTCATTACTACCTACCCACTTATATTAATTTAGAAAAAAAAATCTGAGAACTTATTTTAACTTGTGAGCGAATGAATGTAAATGAAATGAAGTAATGAAACAATTTAAAATAATAAACGATCTTTTATGCCTCAAAACTAATTCGTAATAATTATAAAAACAGCAATGAAAACAATAATTAATCTAAGTAGGAATTACACAAGGTAACAAGTCCGTTCTGCGCGCTGTCCCAGCAAAAAGAGAGCGAGCTGCAGCTCAGTACTACTAGTTATAGACTCGATGATGTGTGACATCACTTGTTTTTTCGACTACCGTCAGCTAACAATATATTATATTAAGCCTATACGCTGCTGTGCCCTAATTCTTAAGTAAAAAATATTTTGCCACATACCGCTAAACGTGTCGCGTAATAGAATCGCATCCAAAGCATGTAATAAGCTTTCTACGTAAAGTGATCGGGCGACACTCTGTCGCAAACATCCCCTATTTCACTATACATTGCCGCTATTGTTTAGCACACGTCCATAGTTACAGTCAATTATCAGATAGTGGAAGAACAAAGAGCTTCTAAAAGCAGGATGGAGAAAAATACAGTTAGTTTGTCTATATTTTTTTGCCATGTTGTCAACTTGCTTTTGTGTATGTGACATACTAAATACACTTGTTAACGTTGATTAATGTTACATATATTCTTATATACGTGTGGAGTAAACCGTTGTTTGAAACTTGGGCAGCTAGTATAAATATCTGTCTGTTCATTAGTTGAATGCACTGTGAATGCAGAAGGTTTTTGAAGTGAAAACTTCTTTAGGCATGTTGGCCATTTTTGGTATGGGGAAAAAGCACTGAACTCGCGTGACTGACGCGTGAGCGTGAGCTGAGATGACATATATGTCATGATGTTTTCACTTCTGACGTGCAATCCTGCGACTGGCAGTTTTTAACACCCTTTTGTTAGCTTCACTTGTACTAGCTTTAACTAACTAGTTATGTCAACCAATCATGGAAGTCAATTCTAACCTGCTTATAACTGTCGTATCGAAATGAAACTTTGTATCTACATGTAGTTCGGATGACCATACTATAATTTGGCATCTTGGAGCTGATCTGATGATGGAGGTTAGTGGAACTCTTTTTTACTTTTTAAGTATATTTTTTTTCTGCAACTAAGTAGGTAAAACGCTTACACATGACGCCGGTCATAGAGCCGGCTACATACGATGGTCCACCATTACCGGTATCTATAAATAACATCAACACCAGTATTGCGAGTTGTACATGGCTAGCTCTATTCACAATCGAGTTCTGGCCACAACAGTCATACTAAATGCAGCCCTTTCTAGGGTGAAGTGACTTTCTCAGTAAGACGGCTCCAACTCGAGAAGAAATGTGCTATGCTCTATGACATGGAAATGGAGTAGGTTTCCTAGACTTTTTCAACCTATAAATTGCCACTAGAGGCTAGGACTAGGACTTGAGCAACATCAAAAGTACATACACACACTAGAACAGTAAGTTATGCGGAGGCCTGACGCGTGTCCGTTCCTCACTTATAAAGGCCATATAAAGTTTAACGTCACATTTATTCAGTCCATAAACAGCTAGAAATTGATAAGTGAAGGTACACACACAACAAATTTCTAGAAATATTGAGCCAATCACGACCGGGCATCGTAACACGGACCCGGAGTAAATTAATTGCGTTATAGCGCATGCTTTTTAATTTTGCCATATCCATTACACCGGAGGGGGGCAGGTTTATATTTCCGCTAGGGATGTGATGCTATTACTATTGTATATATCGTATATGAGTATTTCTGAGGGAAGAGAAACATTTAGAATGTTTAGAAACACTGTTCTTCGGCGACCATTTCTTGGTACCTTGGTGTTCGATGAGATATGATTTGTATTCGCCCGTCTTGTCAAGTCAGACAGCCGTAACCGGTACTACAGCTTTTTGCTCATAAGTCCTGTCAATTAGTGACCTGTTACCAGATGTCTATAGTATAGTATAGTTATATAGTATACTATAGACATCTATATAGTATAGTTATCTGAATGATCATACGGCAACAGCACGGCAGCAGTCGTACCCTTGCATTCTGCCAAGTCTTTCTGCCTAGTTCTGACAACCCTATTTAACCATGTCACAGTAGTGTCTAGTACGCTAGTATCGCACTACTATTTTTCTAACTGGGCCTTTTAAGAAATGGCAATAAGAGTTATTGTTTGCAATCCACAATAGGAGTCGTATGGAGAACACTAAGCAATAAAAATACTCAAGTCACTAATTTCTTTAAGTGACTTGTCCTAAAACTTTCAGAAAATCGAATCAAAAGTGTAAAGGCTTTTAAGAATAAAACAGAGTAAGCTGCTCGCCACTCTGAATATAGTGAAACGCTCACCATTTCAAGCAGTAAAATAATTTAATTGCCTATGAACGTAATTAAAGAATGACGTCTTATGTTCAAGAAAAAACTATAAAGCCTTTCTGCTTGGGAACAGTTTTATTGAGTGAATTAATGTCTTGGAATGAGCTATAAAAACTGAACTTTTACATCTATTGAAGTAAGTTAAATGCAGTATGTAGTAATAATTTTAGAACTATTCAGTTGGCAGTTATTTTACATCATTATATTACAGATATTTTTTATATATTACTTTGTTGGACTTCGTTCGCTTGGAAATTTTGGTGAAATCTATCTCACGGGAACCGTACATTTTTCCGGGTTAAAATTATTTTATGTGCTATTCCAGACTGTAAGCTATCTCTGTGCCAAATTTCATCCAGATCCGTTCAGCAGTTTTTGCGTGAAAGAGTAACATCCATCCATCCATCGGCCCATCCTCATAAACTTTCGCCTTTATAATAGACTAGCAGTGCCCCGCGGTTTCCCTCGCGTAAGTCCTGATCCCGTGGGAATATCGGGATGAAAGGTCTCCAGCTATCTACATACCAAGTTTCATCGCAATCAGTTCAGTAGTTTTGGCGTGAAAGAGTAACAAACATCGCAGCAAAGCCAACATTGTAAATATTTCGACTACATTTGTATTGCGTCCCAACCCTATCTCACGGCTATATTTAATGTCCATAAATTGTAGTAATTGGAGACCGAGTGGGCAACTGATGTGTCATTTCATTTTACCGTAGCGCCGCGCGCGCCGTCCGTCCGTATTGTACCCCCTTTGTGGTCACCTAGTTAAAAATTGAACCTTTGATTATAGATAAGGTAATTAACTTTGTCCGCGATAAAGGGTATTGTTGTCCTACCTATTTTTGTGAATAAGTTAATGTCAGCTTTTGTTTTTTTTTATGATATGATAACACAGATAATGAATATTTAGTGGGTGTTTCTGTATTGCTTTTGTTCTAATGACAACATATTGTAGTGTACGTGTGTTGCGTACATGCGGTATATGGGTCGATGGGGTATAATGAGTTTAAAAAAAAATATGTTTCAAAAACAAAAAGAATCGTGAATAATATATATAATGTTATTAACGATTCTTTTTGTGTTTGGCCATGATAAGAAGCTGTATATTTGTTTCTTTTGTTGTTGAAAGTGAATTCAAGATGTTTTAAATATGTTCAACGTCACAGGTCGGTGAAATATGTTCAACGTCACAGGTCGGTGAAATATGTTCAACGTCACAGGTCGGTGAAATATGTTCAACGTCACAGGTCGGTGAAAAAGTGTTTTCGTATTTTGTATGTATAAAATTTAAGAAAAAGGTCTTTGGTTGTACTGTTTGTATCCGACTGATTTTAATATCAATAAATATAGACCATTAAGAAAAATAATAATAAAAATGAAAAAAAAATCCCCGCCATTTTTCAATTGTTTTTCTGTCCGCCAAAATAAAAGAATCTAACTAACGAAGTAATTCGATAAATTCTGAAGTTTTATTACATAAAAAGAGAAAAATGTAACTCAAGCCACAAAAAAATAATTGTGATGTTTACCTAATGCAGTGTCAATAAGAGTAAGCAGAAAGTTGGTCCAAGCGTTTCCAGTCCGGGAATCATGATGTCAAAGATGGCTTGCTCTGGTCGCCTTCATACGGATAAAGTCGATGCCATTCCTGAAAAAATTAAGTAAGATCGGCATATTAGTAGTTACAACATAGCGGAGAAACTGAGAATTGACCGTAAAACAGTAACAAAACACCCATTTGAAAATCATGTTCAAAGGGTAGTCAAGCTCTACAGACTGTAGCGAAACCCGGATTAACACCCAATGATGATGCTGTGCGTATGGTGAGATTGGAAGGGCATCGTTCATTATGAGCTATTACTGCCGGGCAAAACCATCGATTCGGATCTCTACTGCCAACAACTAATGAGACTCAAACAAGAAATTAAGAGTAAACGGCCGGAATTGATCAACACAAAAGTAAGGGTCTTTCATCATGATAACGCCAAACCACACACATCTTTGGCCACTCAGCAAAAATTGAGACAGCTTGGGAAATGTTAAAGCATCCACCATATAATCCTGACCTTGCACCTTCAGATTTTTACCTGTTTTGGTTTCTTCAGAATTCTTTAGGTAGTGTTAGGCTAACATCAAGAGAGGACTGTCAAAAATACTTGTTACAGTTTTTTGATAAAAAAGCCCAATATTCAAGAAGAAGTCGAGTTATCGAAGAAAATGGCACATATATTTTATAATTAAATCAAATTGAACTTTGAAAAAAATGCCTTAAATTTATATTTAAAATATCAAGAAACTTTTCCTCATCCTTATTTTCAGAATAGCTTTTGATCGCGGCATTTACATGCATTTCAAATTATAAATTTGTCTATCCTTCGGGAACAATATTTTTTTTTCGAGGCACTTTGAGAAGGAGAAGTGGGTAAGAAGGTAAAGCGATGGAAAGAAAGGTATATTGCTTATTCAGAAGTATTGGCAGGTCAAGGTCACATACCTGTAACTCCAACTGGCTGATGCCGGGAAGTGCGAGCTCCGTAACTTGAGCTACGCATAGAATACTTACTAGTAAGTTTACGCATAGTATACTAATAAGTAATTATCCCAATGTTTAAGTGACAGCTTTCTACTTTCGAGTATATATTACCGTAGGTTACCGCTTACCATCAGGTTAACCCTGGGTGTGTTTGGTATCTTTCAAACAGCTCTACATCAACATCTTTATGACTCAAGGATATCATTAGGTGTATATTTCCAGTTTACAAACACCACTTCCTTATAATACACTATAACGGATACATATTACCAGTGAATGCCCAAAAGAATGGAGGCGTGTCGTTAAGGCCAAGTTTCATGAAAGTTGGTCTATTATCCCGGCATTAGGGCCATACAATCAACTCTTAGAAAACTTTCTATATCGTAATGTGAAAACTACGCGAGGTAATCGTATGCCTCGCGATCATACCAGCTCGGGGTGGCCATGCGGCCAACAAACCGTAGGATAACCACTTTAAAATAAACTGCCTTAATAAAGCATTCCGTCATGTCACAATATTATTTAAAAAAACATACTAAAAAATGATTTTTAGGTTTTAAAAGACGAAAGGTTAATCACCTTGATATCACAACTCGTGATGTGCTTTTATTGGCACTTAGGTACTCGTAATACAAGCGATTCTTTTTCCATTTTTTTTTTTGGAATACTAGTAACGTGGGTCACACATTACTAGTATTCTTGTGAACCCCTCCAGCTAAGCTAAATGCTTGTGTTAGGAGTAGGTTCACGCCGGTAGTGCACAGGGTGGGGTAACGAGTATTCTTTCTTCCTTTCGCCAGTGAGGTCACTAGAAAGCAGTGTTCAATGAACTGTAATTAGACCATTTTTAATCGTAATATTGGAAATTAAACCGGTAGCGAGGGATGTGATGATAATCGTGGGGAATATGTCTACCAAATCTTCATAGCACAAACCATTATAGAGTCAGAAGAACTCACATAAGGACCGCTACCGCTTTTAAGTTTGGGATCCTTGATATTTCCCACGGCTCATTCTTGTACTCAGTAAGTTGGTATCCAGGCACTCGTGCTCGCATGGAACCGCACTACTAAAAGAGGCAGATTCAATTCAATAATGACCCTCAATCGCTGTCTTGAATGCACAACAGTTAACTTTACAATGATTGGTATTGGTATTGGCATTGGTATAGGGCTCTGTTTCCGCATTTAGACTCATAGGCGGTCCATTATGCGTTCGAATAAGCTGACTAGTTGAGCCAGCCTAGCTCCTTCCAGAAGCACAGAAGCCTCCTGGGGAGTTCACAGGCTTCTAGGAGCGACCTAGCCCCCGCGAGGATACTTTACAATGATTTTGTTTGTTTAATTGTTCCTGGGAAGCCATGCTTTAGCACGTATGGGCCAACTCGACCAGAGTGATACCACGGCTTCACAAAAAACCGGCAGTGAAGCAATGCTTTTCTTGAAGTTGTATCAAGTGAGTGAGGTTACCGAAGACCCTAACCCTTCCCTCTTTTCCCCCCTCCCCTACTCCCACCTTAACGGCCGGCCACTTGTAACCCGTGAGTTGCAGGTGCCCATGGGCGGTGGTGGTCACTTACCATCAGGTGACCCGTCTGCTCGTTTTCCCCCTATACCATAAAAAAATTGCTAATATATAAAAAGTATAATCAGACAAAAACACTAGATCTTGCTTTGCCTACTTCGCCAGTTTTTATTCGAAGGTATCTCTCTTACAGCACAAAACTGGTCACCGCAATATTCGTAATAATAGGGCACGCACAATACGCGGGATTGGGCCATAAAATACGCGAATTATCGCAGGCGCCACCGCACGACACAGCGAACAGGCGATACAAGTGACGAACGAAAGCGACAAATGCATTTTCTTATTTTTTCATGATTGGTCCAAAAATAAGCCCTATATATCCAAATTGGTAAAACTACGCAGTGCTCTCACAAGGTCCATAATGCAATTAAAGAAATGGTCGAACCATTTCTAAATGTAACAAAAGAATCTTAAATGTATATCTGTTCCAGCATAAACAACTGAACTAAATGCTTACCTTGGGAGTGAATTGACGTCGGTACTACGAACCTACTACGTCGCTTATATTAGGCTGGATGTAGATTTTAATATTTTAAGCTGTGTTAAACTATGAAAAATTTTAGTCCATTGTGTTAAAATAGTCAGTTAATTCTAACAAGCCATACCTTTATTCTGGTCAGCAAGAAATATTTTCTTATATCTTAGACCACAAAAGAAAAGTTGTGTGACGTCAGTGGTTGAACAAAAACATTGTATAGCAGGACCGCAGCAGTTCCCCATAAAAGGAATTAATGGTTTTCTTTACCATTGTTCCTTATATCGTAATATATGGCCATAGGCCTATCGCTACCATTGTTGGTGTGATTCAGAGGGACGGGGCTGAAAACTGTTGGAGCATGACTTCATACTTTATACTTTTGCTGATTAACAAACCGAGTATACGTACGGAATTGGAGGAATATTTTTGATTTACTACAATATCTATATACCTATATGTAGGCAAGACAAAACGGTTAAGAATCATTTTATCCTACGTTTGTCAACCGATTTTCTTTTTTAACCGACGAATAAAAAAGGAGGTTCTCAATTCGACCGTATATATATATTTTTTTTATGTATGTTCAGCCCTCACTCCGTTATTTATGAACCGATTTTGATTATTCTTTTTTTGTTGGATAGGGTATACCTCAACGGTGGTCCCATGTCAAGGAACCAAGGAACCAAGGAACCAATACCAATACAAATGGGGTCTATGTCGGATCACTTCGTTACGCAAAACTCACAACAGCTACTAAACATTAGTTTATATAAAATTAGATAGTTTATGTAAATAAGGTCAATACTTAAGACTTAAAGTTTATCTATTCTTTTTTGTTTAGTAGCTGTTGTGAGTTTTGTGTAACGAAGTGGTCCGACATAGACCCCATTTGTTTAGTGGCTGTTGTGAGTTTTGTGTAACGAAGTGGTCCGACATAGACCCCATTTGTTTAGTAGCTGTTGTGAGTTTTGTGTAACGAAGTGGTCCGACATAGACCCCATTTGTTTAGTAGCTGTTGTGAGTTTTGTGTAACGAAGTGGTCCGACATAGACCCCATTTGTTTAGTAGCTGTTGTGAGTTTTGTGTAACGAAGTGGTCCGACATAGACCCCATTTGTTTAGTAGCTGTTGTGAGTTTTGTGTAACGAAGTGGTCCGACATAGACCCCATTTGTTTAGTAGCTGTTGTGAGTTTTGTGTAACGAAGTGGTCCGACATAGACCCCATTTGTTTAGTAGCTGTTGTGAGTTTTGCGTAACGAAGTGGTCCGACATAGACCCCATTTGTTTAGTAGCTGTTGTGAGTTTTGCGTAACGAAGTGGTCCGACATAGACCCCATTTGTTTAGTAGCTGTTGTGAGTTTTGCGTAACGAAGTGGTCCGACATAGACCCCATTTGTTTAGTAGCTGTTGTGAGTTTTGCGTAACGAAGTGGTCCGACATAGACCCCATTTGTTTAGTAGCTGTTGTGAGTTTTGCGTAACGAAGTGGTCCGACATAGACCCCATTTGTTTAGTAGCTGTTGTGAGTTTTGCGTAACGAAGTGGTCCGACATAGACCCCATTTGTTTAGTAGCTGTTGTGAGTTTTGCGTAACGAAGTGGTCCGACATAGACCCCATTTGTTTAGTAGCTGTTGTGAGTTTTGCGTAACGAAGTGGTCCGACATAGACCCCATTTGTTTTGGTATTGGTTGAGGGCTCTGTTTCCAAATTTAGACTCAAAAATGAACCCATTACGCGTTCATATACAGCAGGCTAGTTGAGCCAGCCTATCTCCTTCCAGAAGCGCAGGAGCTTCCTGGGGCGTTCATAGGCTTCTAGGAGCGAACTCGCTTCCGCGAGGATTCTTGCTCGTTGTGTGGCCACTCCCTCGCACTCCAGGATACCTCTGCGTTGAGACATCCTCTGCATAGAGTCTGTCGCGTTAATGGTGAATAGACACAGAACCAAGGTAACCGACATAGTTTAAAGAATTATCAGCTGATGTGGCAGTGGGCTGGCCACATTGTCCGCAGAACCGATAACCGCTGGGGTAGACGAGTACTGGAGTGACGCGTCAAGAGAAACGTAGTGTAGGACACCGTGCAGCCAGGTGGAGTGCACTGCGCAAAACGTTGGGGAAAAACTAGATGAGGAGAGCTGACGATCGAGCTCAGTGGTGTTCTTATGTCCAGCAGTGGACGATGACAGGCTGATGATGATGATGATGATGATGATAACGAGTTTTAGTGATATAAATAACAAACAGCTCACGGCGTCCGTTTATGTCTATGTTGACCTGTCATGGTACGGCAAGTCTATACAGAGACAGTTCAAGTTATACTGGTCATTGAAATAAAATAAAACATTTAAAACTTAATGATTAACTGATCTTATCGACCAACAGGCCATCTCTATGGTCGACTATCGACCAACAGGCCATCTCTAGTTTATCTAATTCGGCTACGTAGTGACGAGAACGTAATTAATAGGTAAGGTATTTCATCATACTTAAAAATGTTCTAGTCTTTGTACGAGTTATGAGTGGCAATTAATAGAAAATCGTGTAAAAAGAAAGTCGCTATGTTTGTCCTGTGTCGCTATGTTCGATCCCGGGCCGTGCAAATTACTATAAAGGTTTTCAGGGTGGAAATTCTTAGCAGTAGCTTTGTTTGTGGTTTACGTTGTTGATAATTACATGGACTTCATATCTTAAACCTGTAATCTATAATAATATAATGAAGCTCAAGAGTTCTTTGTTTCATTATTTGTTTGTTTAAACGCGCTAATCTCGGCAACTATCGGTCAGAATTGAATAATTATTTTAGTATTTAATAGAGTATTCATTGAGGATGGTTAAAGGCTATGTAACAACACGCTACGACTCTTAGGAGCAGAGCAGACCCTAAATGTGGGTGAAAGTGCGAGGGCGGCTAATGTGATACAAAAATAGAGAAATATACATAGATATTAAGATTTAACTTTATTTTAATTTGAACATTTGTTTGAGTTTAATACCCTAAAGTAACGTGTTATTGATGCGAAGGTTAGTCTGTCTGTGAGTATGTTATGCGTTGACACACAGACAGACAGACAGACAAGAAGTAATCCTTCAAAGGTTCCTTTTTTGTTTTTGAAGAACGGCACCTTAAAAGTAACATGAATCTGCTCTGCTTCACCTCCTTCCAGATCTTTTTAAACCCATGTCACCGCTCACTTTTTAAACTCGACACATCCATTATGTACTTATATCACGTTATTCCGCAAAGTAATTCAGACATATGTCAACACAAAAACACTTTATTAATTAATCTTTATTACAACTTCACTGACAAGTGGAACCTATACACTTTTTATACTCATATTATGGTCTGGAATATTAAATTATCCATCAAAACTAAATTACTGCTTATTCATAACATACTAATTTATAATACAGTCGAAAAACTATTACACAACGTAAAACAATCTTTAACCAGAGAAGTTACGAACTAGAATGGTTTGGTTAGTAGATAACCTGCGAGTAAAAGACAATGTTGTCGTATATTTTCACATTATCAAAGTAGTTCCTTTGTGTTAACACTGAAGAGAGTTCGAATAGTTAATTAGGGGACCGTTGTTTATTGTTGTATTATACGTACGATACGTTTACCGCCAAACAAAAATTCAGTTTCAAATGAACTGTAATGAGGCATCATTTACTCTTCAAGCAGTAATTTACTTTGATTTAAATCAGTAGCTATGGAATGGAGTATAAAGAAAAGTTATACTTTTTAGGAAAGTGTGAATAACAATGTTGTAATGCTGTGGGAATTTAAGGAAATAGTAGATCGAGCTGGTGATATAGTGGTCATAACGGGATTTGCGACTCAAAATCCGTGAAGCTATTTCATAGAGTCGATTGTTGGTGCTAAGTAAATCAAGTCTATTAGACTTACAGACATTTTGTCTGCAGGCCTCAAACAACAGTGAATGAATAGCCAATTAGTTGAAGTATTGTTTGGTATGTCTTATTTTCAAAAACTTACTAGACACTTAAAGGAGGAACCTTATGTTGAGGCATAATTTTAGTAGTGTGTGCGCTCTTCAGGTTAAAAAAAATATTTAGCCGAAGCAGAAGGAAACTTTTTTAAAATCCTCCCATGGCAAAGCTAAAAGAAAACCGCTAATGATTGATTTTTTTTTAATCAACCTCCTGAAGCTACGACGACTTTTTTTCGTGGTGGAACCTTCAGATGATACCGCACCGGGGCTATTGGTGAGGCCGTATGCCGGAGTTAAACTGAATAAAGCCACACGATTTGCCATACTGTGCCTAAAATGTGACTATCAGTGCTAAGACGGTTTGGTTTTAACGATCCACTCAGCGCTAGCCCAGGAGATGGTAAGAGGACTCCGTCTCGTAACTAGGCAATGTTCAGAGACACACGGACATATGGACATCGCGGGCTCTACTGCGGGTGGTGGACATGAAACCCGTCTCATCCACGCGCGTCCACTACTAGTGCGGCGTGTAACGCTAAGCCACGAAGCCATCCTTCAAGTCGCCTGATCCTCATTTAATACTTTAGTATTTTTGGTGCTTCCTGTAAGACTACTGACGTCCACTTCCAACCTCTTTAATGCAACATTTTTTTTTACTGACAGGCACAAGACATGTGCAAGAAGAGTGAAGACTATTTTTAACCTAGACCCCGAGTTATTGGATGATAAAACATAGTCGTGTTTAATTAAATACATTAATAAAATCGTGTTTTGTCTTTTTAGAGTAAACTCAAGTCAAAAATAACAAGTAAATCTTAAGCAATGTCTTAATTTCTTAGATACTTTTCGATCCATCAACAAAACAACTCCTGTCATTCTGTTTACAAAACGAATCTGTTTTTTACGGTAATTTTCCCCTTTTCTTTAACTCACAAAGATTTTCTCCGAATGCGGAACACCCTCCCCTTTATGTAAATTAGATATTTGTTTACGAAACCGGTTTACTTACTTTTTATATTATAAACAAGTGTCAACTTTCATTGCATTAATTTTACGACCTTCTCGATAACACAGCGGCAGTAAAATCACAGTAAAATTGTTTGGAATGTGAAAATTGGAAATTCTGATATTTTAATGCCGGCGACATTATGACGAACGGCGGGGTGCCCGTCAACATAGTAATAAACCTGCGAACTGAATTGTATATGAATATTATTATAATACATAGTATGATGTCAAAACTTATCTATATAAACAACTAGCAACCCGCCTCGGCTTCGCACGGGTAGCAAAGCTATTGATTTTTTCCGACATCCTCAAGACCTCAACAATCATCGTCATATTTCAGCCAAATTACACGAAACCTCAATGAATTATACACCTAAACCTTCTGCATTAATTATCCCGTGTATTGGTGAAAACCGTATGAAAATCGATTCGGTAGTTATTGAGTTTATATATTTATACAGACAGACGTGGCGATGGACTTTGTTTTATAATATGTAGTGGATAGTGATAGTGAAAATGACAGGAATCAACCCCGCCACTCGAAGATGGCATTTAGAACTGTAAAAACTAATATTATGTGTATTATTGAATGTCAAAGGCATTAATTAAGTAACAAAAGTACAAAAATCTGTTAACAAAAGGACAGTTGTCATAATTTTAATACAATTTCATTACACACCTTTACACCAATAAATAATATTAATAACAACTTGACACATCTCACACACGGCCGTCTAATCCCAATCTAGGCAGAGCCTGTACCTTTAGTAACCATTGCAGCCTCCTTATAAACATACTTAAATATTACTATTCTTATTAAATTACAGCCAGATACAGAACAAACACACAATAATTTGTCCTGGATGGGAATCGAACAGACCAACTCTGGCGCAGCAGTCAGGATCACTAACCACTAGACTAACAGGCCAATATATAACAGAGCAACAGAAATCAAAGAGAAAGTGCTTTTCTTTGCTATTAGAGGTGCCGGAGGATTGTCTTTGTTCTTTCCAACACTTGTAGGTGAAAGCAACACATTAGGTATTCTAATCGTGTGCTTACCTTCAAACATGTCACAGATATTTATTAGCTGGTCCTATAAGCATGTATAAGAAATAAAAAAAATATTATTTTACTAGTTTTTAAAAGGTATTAGAAAATGTCGTTCTGAGAGCTATGCTTCGGCACGTATCTATGGGCTGGCTCGACCGGCGTCGACGGCCTCACAGAAAACCGGCAGTGAAGGAATGCATCTCCCCTCTCCACCCGTCACCCACCTGCTCTCCTCTCTCCCCCTCTTCCCTCCTTTCCCCTACTCCCACCTTAAAGGCTGGCAACGCACTTGTGACTCTCGAGTTGCAGAGTTGGCGGCGGTAGTCACTTACCATCAGGTGACCCATCTGCTCGTTTGTCCCCTATTACATAAAAAAAATATTATATATAAAAGGTCTCAATATTAGAATAATGTCACATTCAGGTACAAAAATCAAATTTGTTACCCAGACTTCAACTAAACCATCTCTAAAGCAACAATCGCACGAAATAGGCCATCGTAGGTACCGTTGATTGGGCTTATTCACGGAAAATCCACGGACGCCTCAATAAAAAGTATTAACCGTGGACCAATCAATATTAGCCGGAAGCCATGGAAGTTTTATCTTTACAATCCAATCGTTGAAGGCAAAGGAAGGAAACATTTCATCAGAGAAATGAATAAATAGGTCGTTGATTTAGCTGAAGAGGGCTGTAAACATTGTGACGCTGTGATTTGTCTTTAGCCATAGTACCTACGGACGGACCAATTTGAATTCATGATAAAGAAAGTTATATTGGTGAGGTTTATTGTGTCTCGTCTTGTATGTTTTTATATGTTGTAACGTCTTAGGCCGCGTTCCAATAAACAAGACACGATTCGTTTTGCTTACTCAAGGTCCGTAAGCTAAACGTATCGGTTGTTGTTCATTCTAACGCGGCATTAGTGTGTTATAGTTTCCTTCTGTTTTTTTGTCTTATATAATTAAAACTTGGAAGTCTCTTTACTAGTTCACGCTTCTACGGAAGTTAAATTAGTGGCTTGAGTATGTTCGGTACTTAGTTCTTAATTATTCATTATTTTACTTGCCCTAAATTTTGATACTAAAGGGTTCCCTTTCACCTCATTCGACCACGCAACCAAATTCATTGTTTTGTGGTTTAATACTTATTTAGTTTGGCATTGGTGCCGATTCTATAGTACACTCGACTAAACTAAAACCTGACTTAATTTCTTCATATGAAATCAACCTAGTGTTCTTCCTGATAAGGTCTATTTCTCAGCGCCGCTAAATTTTACTAAAACCTGTCAACGTATACTCAACTTTATTTCGGCGAGAGTCTTCATTTATTCAAACGTTGTATAATTCCCGTATAAAAACTTGTTCAAAACGAACAAGGATGACGTGTTTTTAATCTACACCTACGAAGACGCTTACTAAAAACACAGAGCAAAAGAAATGGCATTCAACGGATAGCGGCTCTCGCTACGTGGTATTAAAGTTTATTTAAGCGTATCAGACTTAAGTCGACAAATAAATTGCTTATTTCGATAGCGACATATGTTACCTACTTGTTTCAATTTGAAATAAGACCTTGTTTCTAAGTATACAAGGTTTATATGAAGAAAATTTAGTGAATTTTAATTTAGCGAGTGAAGTAACAGAATTGGGGCCATTGACGTACTTTTAGTGAACCAAATAATGGTGCCGATTCTATTGTACACTCGACTAAACTAAAACCTGACTTAATTTCTTCATATGAAATAAACCTAGTGTTCATCGTAATAAGGTCTATTTGTTACTAGCATCTATTTCTCAGCTCCTCTAAATTTCAATAAAACCTGTCAACGTATACTCAACTTTATTTCCACGCAGCGAGAGTCTTCATTTATTCAAACGCTGTATAATTGCCGTATAAAAACTTGTTCAAAACGAACAAGGATGACGTGTTTTTAACCTACACCTACGAAGACGCTTACTAAAAACACAGAGCAAAAGAGATGGCATTCAACGGATAGCGGCTCTCGCTACGTGGTATTAAAGTTTATTTAAGCGTATCAGACTTTAGTCGACAAATAAATTGTTTATTTCGATAGCGACATATGTTACCTACTTGTTTCAATTTGAAATAAGACCTTGTTTCTAAGTGTACAAGGTTTATATGAAGAAAATTTAGTGAATTTTAATTTAGCGAGTGAAGTAAGCAACAAATAACAAATGACCAATGCCATCTCTCTACAAATCCCTTCGTAAATAAAAGCGTAATGTTATATTACGCACTGTAATAATATATGAAGGGGAACGCAAACCACAGTTTTGATTACATTTTCGTAGTTACAGTATCATAAGTTCGGAAGCAGTAACCTCAGGGTCAAATATGAAGGGCCAATGCTATAAATCATTTAAATTGCTATCAGTAGCAATAGTAATCTCGTTATATGTGGCAATCGGAGTATGATTCTATTATAATTAGTTGTTCCTACGGAACATTAACTACTAAATATTAGGCAATACAGTTGATTACAATGATTAAAAACACTGTGGTCAGCAGGTCGGGCGGATCAAATCCGATAGTCTCAACACGGTTGCAATGTTTTGATGGGTCATACCTACCAACATTAACCACAACATATATCAACATAACAAAGGAGCGGGTTTACATAGGTAATGTATGTACTGAATGGGTTTCAAACCACTACACTGCTTTGGTTGCTATATGTAATATCAAGGGATCAAAAGGGATAGAAGAAAATGTAGATAATAAATAGTTGTAGTATGTGGCTACTCTGGAGATAAAATGGCGTGAGTTTATTTACTCACTTGTACATAATATTAAAACTATAACATTTTAATTTATCTGTAATATATTTTATAGACATTAGAAGCATAACTAGTTCGTTGTTTCCCCCTTGTAAGCTACCCATTTCAACCAATAACTAATTCGCTGAAAGAACAACAAACAAACAACCGTATTATTCATTATCCAGAACTATCCAACTACGTCTAATTAGCGTTGCGAACCGGCCATTCATCACAGACTGATAATGGTTAAACAGCTATGAAACATATAGCTTATATTGTAGGTTAACCGCAGCCAGCGCTCGCGCAAGGACAATGGTCGCGCTAGATCGTTCGCTATCGACAGACAATGTGGCTACATGCGCTCGCGCTCATGATAAGGCGAAGTACTTATTTATTATTTTGTTGCAACAAACAAATAAATAACAACAATATATTATCATGTTTACGCGAGGAAAGTGACCTTGAGTAATGAATTACACACGTATGTATACATAAACAACACTACGATCAGGTGATTTGGCGTATAGAAATCGATGTCGTTGCGGCTTATATCGATAAAGAAACTTAACCTAGAATAAATATACCTATACTTGAATGTTCTAAAAGGGGCAGTAAATTACGTGACAGGAGCGAATTGGCTATTTTGGTAACAATAAAATATAAAATATCTTGGATATGGTAGCTAATAACTCATAAGTTAACAATAGTTTTTATCTGTTGTTTACAAGACTCAAAACGCTGGCGGCCATGTTTGAACATCGCTTGACGTCACGTTCCACCTTACTTACGCTAGCCGCGATAATACCTTGAGTGTAATCACATTTGTATTTGTGTTTGTGAAAAATTCATAATTGAAAGTTCAGTTTACCTAGAAACTATTTCTTGTATTACGTCCATACATCACCATCGGCTTACGGCTTATCGAGGCCGTGGAGGCGTAGTATGTTTTGTTCTGTCTGATTGAGGTACAAATTTCGATGGTAAACAGTCTAGTTTCATACTTATTTCACCGACAGAACCTATTATTATACTGTTTTGAATATAATTTCCTGTCATTAGACAGCTGTAAAGTAATATGGATAAAATGAATTACTTTTTGTTTTTGGCTGATTCTCTTTATGGCCGGCCACCGGCCTGACGCCAATCCTCCTCGGGAATATTATCGAATTTGAGACGGGAAAAAAAGAAAAAGTTATATTGGGATAGGAAAAATGTGTAGGGGAAGGAAGGGTAGAGGATAACGCAGGACTCGGGTGAAGAACAGGACTGAGACTGCAGTAGCTTAAAGAGTCCGGGATAGGTACCCGTATGTACATACATTCTATGGTTGGAGAGGCCACTAGGACAAGTACACCAGTGGTCGAAAGTAAGATCAGTGGATGAAAAGCTGAGGAGCAATAGGTTATCGTGGTATGTACATGTGATGCGGAGGGATGAACAAAATGTGGTGAAATGACGAACGATAGAGTAGAATGGAAGAATAAAACATATTGCACCAACCCCAAATAAAATTGGAACAAGGGCAGGCAGATGATGATGATTAATAAATATAAAATGATGAGATGGGTTTTATTAATTTCTTGAGGGTCGATTTCTAGATAGGTATTCAAAAGCAAATGGTCTTCACAAAAGGAAACCGCAGATTTATCAGATGTAAACTTCGGACCTTGGCGTGCTAACTGTATCCACTGCTTTCGACATTTTAGATAAATATCCAAAATATTTTCAAATTTCTACTGTCAAACAAATATATACAAGTCGGAACTTGTATAAATTATTTGATCAGAAATTTAATGGTCGTACTCCTACACATTGGCACGGCACTCATCGGCATCTTATAGGACGTAATTTTCACAAATGCCGTGAAAAAGCTAGATAATCTTAAAACTCTCCTCTCAAGTTACACTCAAAACGTCATAGTTAGTTTTATTTATTAACTAATATCTGGTGTTTTAAAACAGCAGCCGTGAGTTTGTTTGCACGATTTCGTCTACAACAAGGCAATTAAACGAGTTGTTATGATATGAAATTATGTTATCCATTTCTTTGTAATTTTACATTTAACAAAGCAACGTATTTAATTGCTGTCGTGACTCTGTGTGTGTTGATCTATAATTCTTAATTATATTTTTTTTTTAATTTGGGATTGGAAACGTACAAATGACATCGATGGTGTTGCAATTGATTATATATTAACTACTCATAGCCGACTAACATCTATGCGCTGTATTAAAAAGTTTTGCCTTCATCGATTCGATGCAAAGATCGAAATGATGTATGCTATTAATACTACTGCGATTAACTTCAGAATTATATATCTATTTTTAAAACAATTAACTCCCTAACACGAAAATATGGTAATAATAATTGTGGATAGCAACAATAGAAAACGTCTGCGCCTTAACCGGTAATTGACAATTGTGTGAGTACATGTATGCACTTTTGTTTGAGTGTGTGCATGAGCAAGTCTTCCGCCTGTGTCGCCGCAAACTGCACTTCCTCGCACATATACCGTCTATACTGAGCTATATCTGCTTACGGGTCTAATAAAATACTCGTGTTTTATGTCAAGGAAGTAGAACTTTATGCTTTTATTTAATAATACTTTATAAGTAGAGATAAGAAGAGAGATGCTATTACAGAGGTAGAATGACAACCGCTTATCTGGGGAAGTAACTACTACTCTACGGATGACCCCGGTGGTATAGCATGACTACCGTAATGTGGTTATACTTCCGCTGACAAGGAAAGTCACTAGCGCCCGGCGGAGCGTATGCCATAATTGTTTAAAACCATCTTACCTTCCAACCATCAGATGGGCAAATGTCGCAAGTACACCATAGTTGTTTGTATTCTTCTTCTCGATATTTATTGCAAGTTTTTATATTAATAGCTATACGTTGCTAACTCTACTTATGGCTAACTCCTCACACGACCCTGGCAGTATTGCTGTTTAATTAGTAGCTATACGTTGCTAACTCTACTTATGGCTAACTCCTCACACGACCCTGGCAGTATTGCTGTTTAATTAGTAGCTATACGTTGCTAACTCTACTTATGGCTAACTCCTCACACGACCCTGGCAGTATTGCTGTTTAATTAGTAGCTATACGTTGCTAACTCTACTTATGGCTAACTCCTCACACGACCCTGGCAGTATTGCTGTTTAATTAGTAGCCATACGTTGCTAACTCTACTTATGGCTAACTCCTCACAGGACCCTGGCAGTATTGCTGTTTAATTAGTAGCTATACGTTGCTAACTCTACTTATGGCTAACTCCTCACACGACCCTGGCAGTATTGCTGTTTAATTAGTAGCTATACGTTGCTAACTCTACTTATGGCTAACTCCTCACACGACCCTGGCAGTATTGCTGTTTAATTAGTAGCTATACGTTGCTAACTCTACTTATGGCTAACTCCTCACATGACCCTGGCAGTATTGCTGTTTAATTAGTAGCTATACGTTGCTAACTCTACTTATGGCTAACTCCTCACACGACCCTGGCAGTATTGCTGTTTAATTAGTAGCTATACGTTGCTAACTCTACTTATGGCTAACTCCTCACATGACCCTGGCAGTATTGCTGTTTAATTAGTAGCTATACGTTGCTAACTCTACTTATGGCTAACTCCTCACACGACCCTGGCAGTATTGCTGTTTAATTAGTAGCTATACGTTGCTAACTCTACTTATGGCTAACTCCTCACACGACCCTGGCAGTATTGCTGTTTAATTAGTAGCTATACGTTGCTAACTCTACTTATGGCTAACTCCTCACATGACCCTGGCAGTATTGCTGTTTAATTAGTAGCTATACGTTGCTAACTCTACTTATGGCTAACTCCTCACACGACCCTGGCAGTATTGCTGTTTAATTAGTAGCTATACGTTGCTAACTCTACTTATGGCTAACTCCTCACACGACCCTGGCAGTATTGCTGTTTAATTAGTAGCTATACGTTGCTAACTCTACTTATGGCTAACTCCTCACACGACCCTGGCAGTATTGCTGTTTAATTAGTAGCTATACGTTGCTAACTCTACTTATGGCTAACTCCTCACACGACCCTGGCAGTATTGCTGTTTAATTAGTAGCTATACGTTGCTAACTCTACTTATGGCTAACTCCTCACACGACCCTGGCAGTATTGCTGTTTAATTAGTAGCTATACGTTGCTAACTCTACTTATGGCTAACTCCTCACATGACCCTGGCAGTATTGCTGTTTAATTAGTAGCTATACGTTGCTAACTCTACTTATGGCTAACTCCTCACATGACCCTGGCAGTATTGCTGTTTAATTAGTAGCTATACGTTGCTAACTCTACTTATGGCTAACTCCTCACACGACCCTGGCAGTATTGCTGTTTAATTAGTAGCTATACGTTGCTAACTCTACTTATGGCTAACTCCTCACACGACCCTGGCAGTATTGCTGTTTAATTAGTAGCTATACGTTGCTAACTCTACTTATGGCTAACTCCTCACATGACCCTGGCAGTATTGCTGTTTAATTAGTAGCTATACGTTGCTAACTCTACTTATGGCTAACTCCTCACACGACCCTGGCAGTATTGCTGTTTAATTAGTAGCTATACGTTGCTAACTCTACTTATGGCTAACTCCTCACACGACCCTGGCAGTATTGCTGTTTAATTAGTAGCTATACGTTGCTAACTCTACTTATGGCTAACTCCTCACACGACCCTGGCAGTATTGCTGTTTAATTAGTAGCTATACGTTGCTAACTCTACTTATGGCTAACTCCTCACATGACCCTGGCAGTATTGCTGTTTAATTAGTAGCTATACGTTGCTAACTCTACTTATGGCTAACTCCTCACACGACCCTGGCAGTATTGCTGTTTAATTAGTAGCTATACGTTGCTAACTCTACTTATGGCTAACTCCTCACACGACCCTGGCAGTATTGCTGTTTAATTAGTAGCTATACGTTGCTAACTCTACTTATGGCTAACTCCTCACACGACCCTGGCAGTATTGCTGTTTAATTAGTAGCTATACGTTGCTAACTCTACTTATGGCTAACTCCTCACACGACCCTGGCAGTATTGCTGTTTAATTAGTAGCTATACGTTGCTAACTCTACTTATGGCTAAATCCTCACATGACCCTGACAGTATTGCTGTTTAATCCTCTGTATAAAGAAAGTACGTCCACAGTCCGGTTGGCTCCATTCCATCAGAACAGTGGCACTTCCCAAGGTAATTACCTGATACGGTATTATGGCTGCCATCCTGGAGTCAAATATCAAATGATGATTACAGTAGCCGACAGATACTAATTTTGCGTGTATTTGTATCACTTTTTGTCTGCACACTTCGCGAGTGAAGCCTCAGTCGTTAGCAATAGACTATAAATGTAAATGCACCATTACCAGTAGAGACTGCCAGGTCAATGGCCATATATATTCTCACAGTATTGGCTAATCTTCTATTGTATATGAACGCATTGTCTTGCCTGAGTTGCTAGGCGAATTCACCTAGGTTTTTTGATCTCCAAGTTGAGATTAATTCTATTGTGAAGAGGAAAATATTTTTATGTTGAAAGATTGATTTCTGGGAAGCTTTCTTCCTGCATTCTTTTTAGCTAATGATCCCCTAGAACTATTGCGTCAGTGATTTCAAACTTACATAGTCGTTTAATGAGCTGTTTTTATTTAACATTGATGACTGTTCAAAATCTTACCTTAGAGTGAATGTGTTTGCAGAATGTGTACAAAATAGTTTAAAAAATATGAAAGGAAAACTTCAAAAGCTAAATATAAAAGAGCTAAAATAGTGCAGTAAACAGAAAATGTAATACATTTATAAATGTGAACCATTACGCTAAAAGCTCTATCATTAATGACTTTCTCGCATTGCCAACAAAAGTGCTGAAAACTATTCATTTGTCATAATCAGTGAGTAATTGGAATTAAAAGCATCATCAGACTGTAATGGAGTGTTCACTGGGGCTCAGTTCAGCTGACCTGTTTTTGGATAGAACATTATAAGAAATTAGTTCCAATTTGCTAGTGCTTCTTTTCCATTGAGACGTAGAAAATAAATTATGTTATTAATTATATGACGAGTAACGCCTTTCTGTTCTTTTATTAATACGGTAATAACTGAACAACAATTAACACTCTTTTGTAGTCTTAGGTACATACATATCTTGTTTTGTGGCATAACATTAGTATACCAAAACAACATAATTAAGCAGGAGGAGGAAAAACAATTTTGGCATCTCACGTCGGTCCCAGTTTTATGCTTAGTTATTGGAAAAATATAATAGTTTCTGGCAACAGGCAGTTCGAGCTACGACCCTGACTTGCTCCAGCTATTGCGTACTCTCCCCAATACATCCGTATGAGCCAAGTCCTTCACCTACCAATGGCTTCCTTTATTACCCACCTGTCCCCTTTAATATATTCCGAATTTTTCCACGTTTCCTTCCCAAAGTGCCCAGAATGGCCCAGATGACGGCAATAGGTCTGCCGCCTATAAGATGAGTCGGACCATATTGTAGTTGGCAAAATGTGGGTGTTGAATACGCCTCTGTCTACCCCTTGGGGGAGACAAGCGTTAGTGTTTGTATGTTTCAATGGTGAGGGATAACCATTTAGTGGCCCATTTAGTGGATAATACAAAGAGGATTCATGTGCTTACGGGTAGGTATAGTGTTGTGATTTTCTGTGGAAGTAAGTTTCGGGAAAGATTATGTACTTGTGAATGTATTTAATTTACAAGGTAACAAAGAGGTCTTCCAATCCCCATTCTAAATTCTAATAAGCGAGACTATTGACACCACAAGCATTAGGTACATATTTTCTCATATTGTTTTACTCTGATGTTACTTGTTAAGTGTATGTTATGTAATGATTTGGAAAAAATATCATTTCACTACCTGAATGTCTTCGCTTCAAACTCGATAGGCGAGCACCCTGATTTTATTATATTCGTGATGACAAGTAACAATGGATTTTTTTCAAATTTCGAATTTAGCAATAAAAGTAAACTTTGTCGATATTCCTATTACAGAGTATGCTTTTATTAAAATAATTACCAGTTTCCCGCAGTTTCGTCCACATTTACAATAACTGCTCTGGTCCTAAAGGTTGTAGCGTGATGTTAAATATGTACCTAGATTATAAATTACCTTAAGAATTGAGCTATCTCTAAATACAAAATATATTTTTAATAAAACTCGTGTTTCCTGCGATTAAGAAACTAACAAACCCTTCAACTTTATTATATTAGTATAGATACATAAATAATTCTTGAAGGAGCAGCGGATTATTTACCCTACCATCGGTATAAACACAATGCCAGTAGAATTGTTACCTTCAAATGGTCTAGACTATGTACTGCAATTTACTAATAATGGATGTAACCTCTAAAATCAATGGAAGAGTGCCCCAGTTCTACATTCGTGTAGGTACTTGATTAAATGTTCAACCATATATAGCTACACTGCCTTGTCTTGCTTATATAGTTTTTATACAATTAATTTGATTATATTGTAAGTTTTGTACAGCCTACGTGACCAATTAGCACACTCGATAAGGCCTTTGCAACATGATAGAACATTCTGATACCTATAACACAGCACTATCTATACCTATTTTAAGCACGGCTTTAACTGAAGTTTAAGAACATCTATAAACATACTTAGATAGTATTTGAAGCATACAAGCATTTAGCTTAGCTGGAGGGGTTAACAAGAATACTAGTAATGTGTGACCCACGTTGCTAGTATTCTTTTTTTATAACAAAAAAAAAATATGTGTGTGTCAGCTGCGACGCACGACTGGAGTTTACAATTTACTGGAGTCTCTCTCTCTCGCCTTATATGCAAATCGATTCTTAAGGAGTAAACTTCAAAAAGTATATATGTAAATAAAATTAAATCAAATTTAACCTACTTCGTCCTAATTGTCGTATCGACATGAAACTATGTATTTATATTGTAGTTTAATGAGAATAGGTACTACAGATTGGCATTTTTCAGCTGATCTGACTATGGAGCCAGGAGGTGGATGGTGGATTTTAACGATCTATGTAGTTATCCCTAAGGATCGGGAACCGTACTTTCTTCTGACAACATTATGTTTTTATGTTTTTTTGTGGGTTCTACCTCTCTCTACTTACTCTACTACTACTTAGGCTGAACGATCCCTTACTAACGACTCACTGAGTAGGGCCAGACACGCGCGTTGTACTAATATAATAATTAAATTATAGTGTTATATAAAGAAAGAAGTACTTACCAACTAAATTGTTTCTCAACGGTATTTATCTAAGTAAATATTATGATTCTAAACACATAAATTGTGACGAGGTATTCATACCGAGTCGGGGCCAGACATCAAGATAAATAATAGTATTATAATAAATGTATTTAATAACAACAGAGTTATCGTTATTTGCCCGGCAGTGGAGCAGCTATCGGGAGCGATAACGAGATGTGACTTCATGAGGCCGGTTTGCTCCGGATCGTCGCGTGCTCAACCCCACGCTGAATGACGTTTATTACGTTAAGTTATTATGTTTTGTTATTATGTTTCTAAAGTATGTAGTTAAGATACACCTAGTTTTTCTTCTGTATCGCTTAATAGAGTGTTGTGTGTAGTTAGAAGACGAAAGAAAATCAATGGTGATTTAAAATTTAGTAAACACTATCGTGAAATCTACCTATACAGTATATAAAACCGATATTCTATTATATACGTATGTGCCTTATGGACTCCAAAATAGCTGGACCGATTTTAATAAAAAATAGGCATTTTTCAGATTATACTCGAATAAAAACTTTCGTGAGTGGTATTCATATTATTTAAAATACGACAGCCAGTCTGGCACCTGCAACCGGCGCGGCAGGACGCCTCACCCCTTGATAAAGGGCCCCCGTCGGGTCCGAAACTAGTCGGGCATCCCCAAAAAATACACGTGAGTAAAACCGTATATATTTTAAATAATTTTTCAGATTAGTACAGTGGGTGATCCTGTGAAGTTTGGTAGCGATCCGATCATCAGAATTTTCTTCTGTTTTGTTTTTTTTGGCAATTTTTGCTATCCGTGCTAAGCCGGGCGGGTGTCGCTAGTAGACTATGAAGATTAATGGATTTTTCATGTCATAGTGTGTATTTGTGGTAAAGAGTTTATTGTCATCTAAAAAGCGTCGACATTTAAAAAGCTTTTATTCCGGATCTGGTTTCTGTGTGTTGCGACAATGTGCCAATTTCTTGACATATGTCAGAAGATAGGGTGTACAATGTATGTGTATTAAAATAATTTAGTCTGTTCACGTGGGGATGTACACGTGTCCTAATATAGAATAAGATATAGATAGATAGAGCGAGGTCAGAATATTGGTTGCATCATGTGCCCGAATTGTTCTACAATACGTGTAGAACAATTCGGACAAGAGATAAATAATGTTTAATCAAATTAATGGTTGACACATTTTCAGTCATTTAGTTCATACATATACTGGCTCTAGATCGTATAGATATTTAGTTCATACATATACTGGCTCTAGATCGTATAGATATTTAGTTCATACATATACTGGCTCTAGATCGTATAGATATTTAGTTCATACATATACTGGCTCTAGATCGTATAGATATTTAGTTCATACATATACTGGCTCTAGATCGTATAGATATTTAGTTCATACATATACTGGCTCTAGATCGTATAGATATTTAGTTCATACATATACTGGCTCTAGATCGTATAGATATTTAGTTCATACATATACTGGCTCTAGATCGTATAGATATTTAGTTCATACATATACTGGCTCTAGATCGTATAGATATTTAGTTCATACATATACTGGCTCTAGGTCGTATAGATATTTAGTTCATACATATACTGGCTCTAGATCGTATAGATATTTAGTTCATACATATACTGGCTCTAGATCGTATAGATATTTAGTTCATACATATACTGGCTCTAGATCGTATAGATATTTAGTTCATACATATACTGGCTCTAGATCGTATAGATATTTAGTTCATACATATACTGGCTCTAGATCGTATAGATATTTAGTTCATACATATACTGGCTCTAGATCGTATAGATATTTAGTTCATACATATACTGGCTCTAGGTCGTATAGATATTTAGTTCATACATATACTGGCTCTAGATCGTATAGATATTTAGTTCATACATATACTGGCTCTAGATCGTATAGATATTTAGTTCATACATATACTGGCTCTAGATCGTATAGATATTTAGTTCATACATATACTGGCTCTAGATCGTATAGATATTTCACGTTAGCATTATTCGTACTTTATTTACAGGAGTGTTCATCATTTACAACGACTTTTTAATTTGATAAAGAAAACAAGATTAATGTGTAAATATATTTATAAATGTATAGTTAAAATCAAGAAGATTTTAGACCAAACTATACATAGAAAAAGTTCTTATACTGCTTTCAAATAAGAAGTTTTGTTGTCATATAACTCCGACTCGAAATTCCTTCAAAGATTACAAAAGAGCTGATCTTCGAAGGGTTGAACAGATGTTCTTGAATTATATCTAAGAACACTCTCGATCAAGTCACCTTTCAAACAAAAAAACGTACTGAAATCAGTTCATCCGTTTGGAAGCTACGATGCCACAGACAGACACTCAGACACGTCAAACTTATAACACCTTAAAAATAGGTATGAATTCATGGACTTCTTCAATAGTAAAAAATTAATGAAAAGAACACGAACTAGAACATTATTACTCTGTTACTTTTTTTCATTGTACGATAAAATTGTGAAAATCTAAAAAGATATTCTACGGGATTTGATATTACATGATTATTTACAAACACACAAATTTGATTTGAGATTTTGATTTAAAAAAAGGTGGTAGTTTATTCCGGTGTGGCAGTTTAATAGCGGTATGAACGACATGAGCCAAGTATTTGTTGTGTAGACAACACGATTGCGAGACCCTAGGTGTCACGTGTGTAAAGATAAGTAGGTACGATCCGACGCCACTACCGCTTACCTATTGTTTGTTTTTACAGAAATGGATCAACTTGTTTATGTGAACTCTATGTTAACAATGTTCTAAGGTTATTATTTCATTATGATAGTTGGCAGATATAATAATGTATGTATTTCAAGAGCCCTAAACGTCACGAAGAGGTGTCAACTTTTTACAACGATATTTAAACTATTTGAATTCCTAAGCAACGTGAAACCCGGTTGATATATGTCACAATAGGGAATATGCATGTTGTTTAAATTTACTTGATTAATTTTCCCTTGAATCTTTATTGTCCAGATATTATGCCTAAACAATTATTTTCTTATTTAGTTCGTGTTTAATTGCTAAAAATATTAATTAAAATATGCAAAATAAGGGCGCGAAATTCAACTTTGCAAAACGCTTCACCATTGGTCGAAACAAAACATGACGTGACATTCCGCGTTCTGTCATTTATCGGCGCCTATATTCGTAGTGTTACGGAGAAAGATAGGTGTTCCTGTGATTTTTGCTCTTAGCTAGTGCAATTTAAGCATTCTAGTGATATTAGAAATCATCTAGGACAATGACTGAATGTAGTTTTGTCACAGCACAATCGGACAATCTACCGAAAATAGGTGCATTCATGATGACTATATATTTTGCATCAAATCCAGATTTTACGTCCGCTGAGGTTAAAGGAGTGAAAGCCGCAAGGTAATTATTATAATACTTGTTATATTATAATCTAAAGGATAGGTAAGATACGTATAGTTAGTTATATTCATGAAGTTTTATTGGACTTTTGTTACCTAGTTTAAGTAGACAAGCAAGTTGCCTTCTGCTTAATATTTAAAACAAACATAAATTACTGCTGACTAATTCACAGTATACTAGCAATTAAATTGTAATATGCTTACATTAAAGTGATCTTTACAACAATATAAACACGACATTGAAGATACTTCATCTCTTCTCATTAATGTACACCATTGTTTTCGTATTTTATCGGTTTTTTTAACTTTATCCATCGTCTATTAATTACAATAAATAGTAATTACAACTGGAAATCGGTATAAAATTACTATAACACCTTAAGTAAGTTTATGAAACAAACACTGAGCGTGGAACGTGACGTCATCCAAGGCCCGCGAAATATGGCGGCGTTCAAACAGATCAAATTTTATCGATGTTTTCAATGTTATTTTAAAAATTAATTTGAACATTGCCAAGGTTATTTATATTTTTTATTAAGGTAGAATGATGGAACAAGTCAATATAAGATAAAAAAAAAATACATGCATATTCCCTATTAGTCTTACATTAATTGAGTGTATTGGAACTAGTTGCCTCACTACCGTTAGTCGAGGTCACTGTACTCTTCTGCACATTTAAAATGCTAGATTTCGCTTACGGCTTCCTCTGCTTTAATCTTAGATGATGACCTTAAGAATCTCGTATGTGTATCATGAAGGAACTCAAACGTTCCTTGTGCCTCTGCTAATTTAGACTACTGTCTGTTTAGTCAGATACTTTCAGCCTTAAATAGTCTACTATGTAACGTATTTAACCCAACGAAGACACTGGTTTGCGACTTCACCGCCAAAAAGATACCGTTTGTCGTGTCACCTCGCTTTGAGAGCACTTCCCTGACTGCAACAGCCAGTATCGGAATCCTTGGCGTCGATATATCGAGCGAAGTCCAGTTCCGCGGTCACTTGGAGAGTAAGGCCAAATTAGCCTCGAAGAAGCTTGGTGTGCTCAACAGATCGAGACAGTATTTCACCCCGGCCCACCGCCTGCCACTTTATAAGGCGCAGGTTCGGCTGTATATCGAATACTGTTATCATATTTATGCAGGAGCACCTCAGTACCAGCTTCTCTCTCTTGACCGCTTTCAACGGAGAGCGACTCGAATTATCGATTGTATTTGTTATTAATTTCAACTTGATGCCTTCTAGGGTTCCTGAGAACAAGGGTCTTGACCGACAGACAGACAGACAGACGGACAACAAAGTGATCCTATAAGGGTTTCTTTTTTCCTTTTAAGGAACGGATTATAATAATTTTTCAATAATCATACTGCATATATTATATTATTATTTTATTAATGTAATTTTCTATAATGCTTGCTTTAATAATGTTTTCTATAAACTTTCTCTCAAATTTGCAATGCCCGTAAAAGGCTACTAAGTTGGGACACATTTTAATAATAAGAGCATTTATGTACACTTGGTTGGCAAATAAAGATTCATTAGATTTGATTTGATTTGACCCTACAAAACACCGTAAGAAGTGTTTAGATTTTTTACAAACATTCATTTATCATTGACTGAAATGTGTTATTTTTTAACTATATTCTAGAATCTGATTTATTTTGCTTATGGGTATTACTTCCAGAAATGCATACTTACATAGAGTTAGTATAAAAAAAATAGGCAGTCAAGGGACTGTAGACAGAAGTGAAAACTAAACGAAACGACGAACTTAAACGTCACATTAGCAGGACATTAATTAATAAGGAGCTGACGGAACTCAATGTTTAGATTAGCGCTCTCTAGTTTATCTATATAATAATATAAAATAATAATAATAACTTCACACATCTCACACACGGCTGTCTGATCCCAAACTAGGCAGAGCCTGTACTATGGTAAATAGACTGCTGATAAACATACTTATATATTTCTAAATACATACATATTATAGATAAATTACACCCAGACACTGAACAAATGATCATGCTCATCACACAATTATTTGTCCAGGGTGGGAATCGAACCCACGACCTCTGGATCAGCAGTCAGGGTCACTAACCACTAGACCAACAGGCCAGTCAGATATATGTATTATTAGCGTGACGGCCACGAGTTCAGTGCCTTTTCCCCATAGTAAAAGTGCACAAACGGGCCTAAAGAAGTTTTCACTTCAGAAAAACTGTCAGTCGTAGCGTAGGACTGCACGTCAGAAGTGAAAACAGAACTGACACATCTGTCATCTGAGCGTGACGGTCACGCGAGTTCAGTGCTTTTCCCCCAAACCAAAAGTGCCCAACGTGCCTAAAGAAGTTTTCACTTCATAAAAAAATGCCGGACCCAACTCCTGTACGGTGAACAATAAAGTTAGCATTCGACCATTGTTATCGTGTCACCTACATGTCAATATTACATGAACAGTGGTAACAGCTGTCCATAACAGAACAAGTTTTATCAGTTTCACACGTTTCCGGTATATTTTCCTCTAACAGTTCCATGGGCGTGCAAATTTTCCGTCAATAATAGTGATTGTTTATTGTGCGAGGTTGCGTCAGCCGACCGACGCTCGATAGCTGAGCCTAGTGTAACTTGCCCGTTGAATGGCGTCAGGTAAACAGTACACCCGATATTTGCGGCTACATTTTCGAGGTTTTACTGAAGAAACAAGTTCTACGTTCTTTATATATTTAAAGTATGTCATCATCCTCCGCGCCTTTTCCCAACTAAGTTGGGGTCGGCTTTCAGTCTAACTACGATACGGCCGAACTTTGATATTTTACGTGAAGCGACTGCCATCAGACCTCCACAACCCGAGTACTAGGCGATATCGAAGTTCTGTAGTTAGACCAGGTTGTCGGACTTTTTAGGGCTCCAACTACCCGTAACGAATGCCATAGATGTTTGTATGGCACCCGGGACCGACGGTTTAACGTGCTCTCCGAGGCACGGAGGGGTCTCAATGTGTTAAGAATGGTCACCCATCCTAGACTGACCTGGCTAGTATTACTTAACTTTGTAATATGCTAACCTACTCGGTTACCACTTAGCCACGAGCCCCTCCTATTACTTACAAATTATATAATCGTGTGACTGAATGTTTAGTTATTTTGGTTTGCGTTTTGTTGTCACTTTCACGTTGGATATAATGTAATCTGACTTTTTTATTTATTTAAAAGAATACTACTAACGTGGGTCACCCCTTTAGCTAAGCTAAATGCTTGTGTTAGGGTTCAGGTCGGTCGAGTGGGCAGGGCGGCTGACGCAGGTTCTTTCCGGGCACGGCTGCTTCGGGAAGTACCTGCACTCGGTCGCTAGGAGGGAATTGAGTCCCGCCTGTCACCACTGCGACTGCAGTGAGGACTCGGCTCAGCACACGCTGGCGGTTTGCCCCAGTTGGGTGACGCAGCGTCGGGCCCTCACTGCAGTCATCGGAGTGGATCTGTCGCTACCGGCTGTCATACGCTCCATGGCCGGTAGCGACAGGAATTTTACCGCGGTCGCAACCTTCTGTGAGGAAGTCATCTCGCAGAAGGAGGCGGCGGAAAGGGTTCGGGAGGACGACCTCCACTCGGACCTAATTCGCCGCCGGCGAAGCGTGCGGCGGAGGCGCGCTTACCAGCGCCTCATGCCGCCCTGAGTGTGGCCGCGGGTGGACGGGACGGGTTTTCCCCTTCACCCGCTATAGTAGCCCCCCGCGAGGAGGCGGCGTCCGCGTGTGCCTGGACGTCGGCTAATTGAGAGGTTTTTTACCCGAAGGTGGTGCCCGCGCTTTTGCGGGCAGGCGCTAGGAGGGTTCCGGATGTCTTAATAAAAGCTGTTCCCGGATCCCTCCTATTTAAGGCGCAGTACGGCACACCGTGTGGTTTTAGTCGGTTCGATTCCGACACACCGCCCCATCGTAAACCCCGGTGGGGTGACGGCCCGAGGGGGTTTCCACACGCACAAAAAAAAAAAAAAAAAAAAGGGTTCAGGTTGGTAGTAGGGTGGGCTTCAAACCCGCAACCATTTGATCGCAATTCTGACGCATTAACCTAAAAACTGTAAAAAGAAACTAAAAAAAAGTTGTTAGAAATTTGTGTGTCTTAACTAGAAGACTCTCTGAATCGTTTTTTTTTATTGTAAGGGGTTGGAAACACCACTAATGGTTCTATCATTACCATGGACCGGACCAAGTTACAGTAGTTTAAACTTATGAATTAATTAAAATAAGTTTCAGATCTGCGTTTTAGGACCCTTCCGCTTCAGAAAATCAGCTAAGCATTGTCTGAGTGGTGACAATTGTTATATGGAATACTAGCTTTCGTCTCCGGCTTCACCTGTGTGGGACTAGTTTACTTCGGTAAAAAAATGATCACAAACTATCTGTGTGCCAAATTTCATCCAAATCCATTAAGCCGTTTTTGCGTAAAGGAGTAACAAACATCCCACGGCACCGGCAGCCATGCACATTTTGTATTAGTAAGATAAGATAGAATAGGACTTAATTGTCGATATACATTTAACAAGTATTTTTAATCACTTCTTAAGAATCAATTCCGATTAATTGAATTTACAGGATAGTTCTGTTTGACCACAAAACTGCAGTGTAGTTCCACCTACAACCTTCTATGTATACTTTAATATGGAAAAAAAATATGATTCAATTTCAAATACTTTATTTGTTCTTAAACTGGTTGGAGGTAATAAAATAAATTAATTGTAGTAAACATTTCATAAACATATAGTTAAAAAGCAATTTAATTATCTATGCATAGTGTATTCAACCCACAGAGGTAAAACAACTTAAGATATTGTTCAATGACAATCGGTCAGGGTCAACCTAAACACGCAACTCGTCACAATCTCGAATCAATTTGACCTTTTTAGAATTCATGTGGGTCTGAATTAAAAAAAATATATATTTATATACTTAATACATAATTACATTTAGTCCACAAAGTAACGCTTATGAATGTGGGTTCTAATGGATGGATAAATACATATATTTAGGATACATTTTTGCAATTTTCTTTTTAGAAACCAAGGACAATATTTTGTAATAAATTAAGGATATACGGTTTTACTCACGTGTATATTTGGGGGATGCCCGACTAGTTTCGGACCCGCCGTGAGTCACTTATCAAGGGCAAACGATTCCCCAACACACAACGCAACGGAGACGTGGGCCCCTGCATCCCGGCGCTCATTAAGACAAAATAATCGATATGAACGACGAGGGTCCAGTCCGACGCGGTAGGACATCCCCGAACTATACACGTGAGTAAAACGAATGCTTTATTTTTTTCTATGTTGAAAGTAAGTATAGAAGCGAAAAGCAACTGTTCTACGCAACTGTACCAGAAAGGAAATCCATTTTACTAGCGATTGTGTGACGTCAAGGGCAACCTCGACAGTCTAGAGACATATGTATGTCTGTATGTTACTCTATCACGGAAAATAAATGGTTGAATTTTAATGAAACTATTATATGTAATAGCGTCTGACTAAGTACATTTTACATAAACTGGTTATTAAGTTTGAACTTTCCGCTAAATACGCGAACGAGGCAAAGTAAAGTTGCATATTTTTCATTTACACTATTAAGATTGCAAACAAGCATACGGCGTGCCCGTCACAGTGCGTAGTCATAAAACGTATTCTAGATTTTCACACAGATATATGAATAATTGTTTCTTTATTTACTTCCATGGTGTGTAATAATAACATATTTATTTAGTAATTATAACTAAAATGGCTCGCTACAGTCGCTACAGATCGACGATGGACGGATATCCGACGAAATGTATTAGTGTTTATTCACAAACAACAAGCAGCATATACATATTAATATGTATGTTTTGAAGAGAGCGGCATACAGACTACTTTGAGGTGTATGACGTCGTCCATTCCGGATTTCTTTCATCTTTGAATAACTCAAAAATAGTAATAACAATAGATACCTAGATAATAAGTTAAAAAGAGGACAAATGCGAGTCTGCCTTGCTCACTGAAGGTTCCGTACAAACTTGTGTGTATATAGTTGGATAACGTAAAGCGCTTAAAATTTTTGAAAAATAACTGATTTTTAATACAGAAATTGAATTTGAAATTTACCGACCGATAAAGCTACTATTTTGTAAGGAACAAGGCTGAAATTAATTAAACTGCGGGTATTTACTTATCGTTTATTTTAATACCAAGGATGTTGATAAAAAGTCCAGATTTTTCTGAAAATGTCTACATAAAAAATTACAGAACAAAATCATTGAAATTGACATGATAATTCATAATATGTCGTTTAGAAATGAACCTATACTAGAAAAACATCTTTCCGAAGAAAAAAAAAGTTGAAATGTTTTATCAAAAACATTTTTTTTTTCAAGTTAAATCAACTATTTGTCGGCTACACATAACGCACTTAAAATTTGACCACACCTTTCTTGAACATACTTACGTTTCCGCCAATTTTCCTAGAGCAAAATATAGGTAAGTTTGTAATCGCAAAAAATATTTTTAATGTCATTTAACATCAAATGAACAAGTTTCGGTTTGTTGCTTTGCTTGTGCTGTGAGACCTTGCTTCACCTGCGAAGTGTTGGTTAAAATCTAAGGCTTAAATGGTCGTAAATTGTGATTGCGTTGACGTAAAAGCTTGTTTTTTTTTACAATTTCGAAAGATTGCAGGCTTAGTCTTTGATGTTAACGATTTCAACTTGATACTTTAACGCGATTCAGCGAAATAGGGACGGACTAAATGAGGAACTAAGTGATCCTATAAAGGTTCCTTGTTTAATTTTGAGGTACGGAACCCTAAAAATGGAGCAGGGTAAAAATACATGTCAAATAACTTATGAAAGTCAAAGCACATTTTTGCTCGAATTATAGCGGACTGGACAAACACTTCCAGGGTAGAAGACGCCTGTGGTTAATCAACACTAATATTTAACTGGTGTGGTGTTTCTGCTGGTAGCCTAGGATAGACGTTGTCACTGCGCGAGTAACATCTCTTATCTTGCAGTAGGCTCACTACCTACTTGTATACAACAACAGTAGGAGTGAAACACGAGAACGGTTGGTACATAGTAGTAAATAAAATACATTATGTTAAGCCGTAGCAAGAAAACGGAATACAAGCCTACTATAAATATTGGTGATGTCAACTTGTTAGTCTTTAGTTATAGGAAAAAAACTTATTTACATATTACCACTGTAACAATAACACTGTATAATGGCTGATTATAATTGCTAATTATGTAGTTACATTTTTCATTGATAAGCAGTATATAATATACATACACGTAACGTTTTCCTCTAAAAACATGTTTTTGTAAAACCAAATATATATTATCAGTAAATGTCTTAACTATATGATAAATGAGCTTTGGAAGGAGATAACCATTTTTTCAACAAACAATTTCATATAGATTATGTGTATAATATGAATGTATATAAAATTGGGTGTACTTGTGCCAATGTTACTTCGAAATGTGAACTTTATGCCCTTGTAATAAGGTGTGTGTCGAGGTGCAAGAAGTAATATAATTACATCATGCAAGAAGATCAAGGGTAGAACGGTTTGTTAAGGTTGCTAATATTTGCAAGTGTTTTTGGTATTGTTTTGCTGTAAGTACTTGGCGTAATAAAGTTAATTTATGTTTTTATCATCGTCAGTCAATAACTGGTGGTATTTTTAATAAAGGTATGAAAACAGGATATGATATAGGATATCCTAGAGCCCACTGATGAGGTTATGGTAACAAGCATAGATGAGGTCGTTTACTTATTTCCGTTTTGGACGAAAATTACAAATGAATATCAGGTTGGTACTACAAAAAATAACTTTCTAACGATCATCAAACTACGCAGAGAATTGCATCATGCAATTTAGAGAGTGAATTAGAAAAGCATTACTAAAATCACGGCCGTTTATCTGCTGAAAGATGATACTTCTGTGACAAATTACATCGAACCAATATTTTTTATTGTACAACATAAGAACAGTTAACAATTTATATCTAACTTAAATGATGGTGTGATACTAACTGTTAAACTTTCGCGCTCCATGATGTAATTATGTACTTATACGGGAATTAACGATCATGATCACGAAATAGATATTACATTCCTCTGAATTGCCTGACGTTTCGACCAGGTTGCACTGGCCGTGGTCACAGGCTGACTGGATCATGATGGTGTGATCTCTTACACACTCCTTAGATCGACAAATTCATTGCGGTAACTGTCGTGTTCTATCGTAGCTGCCGGGCACTTTGATTATTTGAGCTTTGTGTAACCATTCCATTTATAATTTGAAAAAGCAAATAAATTATTGTATTGCCTGGCCAGTTGGTCTAGTGGTTAGTGATCCTGACTGCTAAGCCAGAGGTCATGGATTCGATTCCCACTCTGGACAAATAATTGTGTGATCAGCATGATCATAGGTACTGTGTCTGGGTGTAATTTATCTATAATATGTATTTAGAGAAATATATAAGCATGTTTATCAGTAGTCTGGTTACCATATACAGTCTCTGCCTAGTTTCAGATCAAATGGCCGTGTGTGGAGTTATTATTATTATTTATTAGGAAAGTGTACTCCTGATCTATAACCATTTTATGTACAATTTAGTAATGGGATGCCAGTTTTAACATTGCCTTATGCTAGCGCTGAGAGCATATCTGGCCCCGGTGACAAAATAACTAATTGAGCAAAAATACTTGTGACAGAGCAAGTAGCTTTTCAAAGTCTTATGAGCGGTTACTTCTTTCCTTCATAAAAAAGCTCAAAAGTAGAATAATTGATTAATCTTTTTTCTCTTCTTTAATTAAGCGTGTTATGACGTAAGCAAGCACCTATTACGTGCAAATTTTTCCCAGCGGACGTACCGTCCACTGTTTTGTAAACTTATGTATGACACCCCAAACAGAAACGACTAGTAAATAGTGGACATATTAGTCGCATTTTTGTGAGGTAGCTATTGATGAATTAGTAAATCACGTAAAGTTTACAAAATCTTCAATTGCTAAGGAATTTCAAAATGGATAATAATAATATACTCTGCATTTTTTTACGCAGCATCATCTACACCCAATAAACAGCAATACGCTTGTAGTGCTTGCCTAACCGCAGTCAGCCTGATAAAGACATGTAAACTTGGAAAAATATTAAAAAAAGAAAAAAAAACCTTCCAAAATAGATTTTTCTCATATAGATGAAAATTCTATACAATATGTTATCAATTTTTGTGTCAATTTCAATCAAAAATATGTAAAGTTTCATTTATACCAGTCACCTTTGTCGAAATATTAGCTTTAGAAAAAGTTTTTAAATAAGTTGTCTAAATAAAAAATTACAAATTTTCTTAAAAATTTTTGTGTTTTACCTTTTTCTCAGGATCTACTATAATACTCTAAATATGACCATCTTTATTTAACGCCTTGTAAATCAACTACTACTTAAAATTGACGCATTCGCCACAGTATTGCACGTGGCTGAGCAATTAATCCTCCACGCGGATGTGTTACGAGGCTGTGATGTAACGAACCGGAGGCGGGTCGGTGCCCGTGATGTGCACACCAACCGACTGAGTCATTCTCACATCAGACCGGATCACCAGTCGAGTGATGGGTCAATAACGTTCAGATTAATGATAATATAATGTTGTGCTGAAATTATATTGACGTAGCCGCCTTCTGACCCACTTATCTCTTCGATAAGCATAGCGCAATGAGCGCAAATTAACAATAAGTTATAGTGGAAGGGCAAGGAAAGACGGCAATGGTGATGTTACTTCAAAATAGCATTAAAGGGGCCTACGTATCGTTCACAATAGCTTCATTTGTTTGTTTGTTTGTTGATACTTCGGAAGTACAAGTCGAGGAAAAATAACCTACAGCGGCAGTAGTAGCAATGTTTTTGTTTTTTTTTTTGGGTAAGTATTTATTAATTAATCGAATCGTTTAGCACAATTAATTATACATTTCTTGAATCAAACAAAAAACATTCAAAATGATTGTTCGAATTTCATTATAGTTAGTTGACCCTTGATGCGGATCTCAAAAAGCTGTACCTATACCTAGTGAATCTCATTACTACTAACTACCATAGCTAGTTATCATTACTCGGCTCTTCAGCTACCGTCATTGCTTTATTTATTTTAGCATACGCACGCACGCAAGCAAGCACGCGCTCATCCACGCACACACGCAAGCACGCACGCACGGACGTACGCACACTTAACCAATTTTACCGGCACGATAGAGGTCGCAATTTTGCACCGATTGCTTTCAAACTTGGATGACAAATCAACAGGGCAAAAATGAAGGTTAAGTTCGTGAATGGGGAATATTTCCCCAAAGGGGGGGACTGGGGGGCAGATTTTCAAAAATCAGTTTTTTCAGCATAACTTTTTTCCTAAGGAAAATGTTTGGACCGTTTAACATTAATAGCATGCCCATAGTAAATACGAACAGTTTTTAATATGAACCCTAAATGATTTCATACTTAACTTGGGGAGGGGGGGGGAAACCAAAATTAGTTGTAAAAAAATTCTTAGCTCCGAAACTGTAAACTGAACGCTAATTTTTTTTTTATTTTACTCTGCAATGTAGACTAAAAAAGTTTTTAACGCGACTTATATTTTTGGAGATAAAAATTAAAAAAACACGAAATATACCTCTGCGGGCCTGCTGCGGGACCGGATTTTTTAACTGGCGGTTGTTTTGGGGTCTAGGGATCATAACTAGGCCTCCTGTAAAGAAATTTTTGTAAAACTCGACAACTGGTACAAAAGCAATAGGTAGACTTTTCTTGAAAATCTACCTAAAAGTTAAAATAATAATCCTCAACTGCGGCAATACCCCTAGACCCCTAGACCCCTAGACCCCTAGACCCCTAGACCCCTAGACCCCTAGACCCCTAGACCCCTAGACCCCTAGACACTTTTGATGTGTGTCATATAGTCATGTTATAGCAGTCAAGTAAATGCCACACAATTATAATTGTTATTGTATGTTATTCGTATTTCTCTTATCTACAATTTATCTAGTAAGATAGGTAGGTATTGTAACGATTGCAGCGTGCCCTGTAGCGGTCAATGATTGACCAGACATTATTTATTAGACATACTGATAAATATGTAAAAGGGGTAAACAATCTTAAAGTGATTACTCGAGTATTTATATACCTATATATGTAATCTATAATATATTAGTAATCAGCCAAAGCTGTACTAGTAGTATTTTAATCAACCTGTCTTTTATCTGTCTAAAGAACAATTATGATTGTTGGTGCACAGACCAGGTTGAGTACCAATATTGTAAATATAATTACAGATACCCAGGCCAATGTAAATAGACACATCCATGCATATTTTTGGATTGATCGGAAATCGAAAGGTCGTAAATAAAATATCATACATTTACGTTTTTTAACAATTTTAAATTATATACTTAGGGATCTTAGTTCATACCTCATCGGATATATTTTTTTTATATTATATGGGGCAAATGAGCAGACGGGTCACCTGATAGTAAGTGACTACCGTCGCCCATGGACACCTGCAACTCCAGAATCACAAGTGCGTTGCCGGCCTTTGAGATGGGAGTACGCTCTTTTCTTGAAGGTTTGAAGGTCGTATCGGTCCGGAAATACCGCAGTCGACCATTTGTTCCAGAGATTGGCTGTGCGAGGCAAAAAAAATCTAGAGAATCGCATAGTGGTTGATTAGATGAACATGCAGAAAGAGGCACCTTGGAGTATGCTGCTTGCAGACAACATTGTGTTAGTCATTGCTGACGGCTTCGAGGTCCAGCGCAAGCTAGAAAAATGGCAACAAAGACTAATGAATGTTGTCTTGTAAATCAACAGAACCAAAACCGAATACATGTTCTGTAATTTCGGTGCTCTCTCCAGTCCTGCAACTATTTCGCTGAATAGAACAGCTATATCAGTCTGCACCGATTTCAAGTACCTCGGCGCTGACGAAGAAATAGACCGGTACGTACAGCATCGAATCAATATAGAGTCGATGAAATGGCGGCAGGTAACAAGAACGATATGATTTTTCAGTAATACAATAGCCCTATACATACAAATATTAAGTAAATTGATAAAAAATCTTATATTAATTCCGGACAAAGAGCTTCGATTGTCACCGCATATCTTTTCTATGTTTATTTTAACTAATTCAACTGGAGAAGTTATTTAAGTCAGTGATTTCTAATACTTTTAACTCAGTACTCAGAAAATCCAGGTTACGTTATTCAGACGTAACTTGGCTATTCTGAGTACATGAGGTTCATGCGTACCTGCCACAAATATATGACGCACATTTAAACTTAATTTCTGCTCAGTACCCAAATATACGGATTGAATGAAAACTGCTTTATGACGTCGTAGCTATAAAAACAATTAATTTGTAGAAAAACCCTCGGTAAGGGTCAAGTATCAGAATCGCATCGCAAACCACAATGGTAGTAGTCATTTAAATAGTTACCTATTGCTTAAAGCAAAAGGTATCTTAGAGCAGTAGGTCCCCTACCTTACCCCAAATCCTTAAGTTTTTGAGACGTTTATCTCATTCATCATTTGATACAAGAAAGTTAATGAGTTTTTTTGTTTTTTAAACGCTCTAATCTCTGGAACTAGTAATCGGATTCGAAAAAATCCTTTTGTATTGGATATGATGATGGTACGAGGAAGATTATAGGCTATGTATCATCACACCACGTTACTTAGGAGCGGAGCTGTGAGTGAAACTGCGGGGAACGGCTAGTAGACTAATAAAAAAGAGCACTGTGGGGTGTTTTCAGTTACATTCCAACATACCCTGCAGAATGAATTCACTAAGTGTTTAAATTTTTTTACCATTCCAGAATTTACATATAACTAAAACTACTAAAATCTGCATTAAATGTTTTCAGTTTTACCTTTTCGTCCAAACAAATTACCAGGCTAACTCCTTTTTTATTTGGCACACCTGACATTAGAATTTCGGATTTCAGGTTTCTGAAAAGTATCATATTATTATATTAACATCTGTTCCTTTGTGGCAAGCAGACTGAACCATGACTAGGTACCTACTACGAATTACTTTAGATGACGTAAAGACAACATTTGGCGTACTCAGAAGAATAAGGAAATATTTTGTACAATAATAGCGGGCAGGGCCCCAAGAATAAGGGGATAAAGGAAAATTGGAACATATACCTAATAGTTTGAACTTCCTAACCTACAATAGGTCAAATCGTCAATGAGTCTCGAGGAAAAAGTCTCATTACAACTCTTCTTGTATATTAATAAACCACGATAGTTTCACTGACCTAGGACAGTAATAGGTTGTTTTAAACACTTTCATGGTGCTGGCATTTCCTGTGACTAGCATTGAAAAGAAACGCCGAAATAAACTCCAGGATCCAGGTCTACTTAAATTCAAACTGTACAAGTGTCATGTAGGCATCCCGGGTGCTCTTAGTCTTTATACGAAAGAACCATTTCAGTTTTGAACTGACCCGTCACGACACCCAGTAGACTAGGCGAAGTCGGTAATCACGGAACTCAACCACATCTCAGGGACCTCCACGACTGCAACCGGTCTGCCACCGCAGTCAGAAATTCCGAAACTTTAATAAAATACTCAAAACTGCCAGACTGTTTTGAAAACTAAGTTAGAAAATGCTATCCCAAATTACACTTTCACGTCACCAACCACCACTTCACCAACATAATTACAACAACAACTATAAAATATTTACAAAAAAAATTAAAAGATCAAAGACTAAAAGCACTAGAATACAGAATACAAAAATTAAAAATTAAATAATAAAAATAATAAATCTAGATAGCATATATAATGCATAAATAAATGAATCAGAAGAGGGTTGAAATTAGACGTGCATTTTAGATTCCAAGAACACTTAGTAACGGTAAGTATGTATAATTGCATTATTGCAAATAATATAATTGCACATATGAGTCATTTCATTCGATTCTAGCCTAAGACATTATTTGTTGTTAGAACAAAGCCGCTGACTTAGGCGGGGTCCACACTGGCGCGGGCGCACGTAGCGACATAAATATGAACCTTTTTCACCAACCTAGTGCATAGATATTTTATGTTGTATCCTAATATTTTGATCTAAATATATATAAGTATACATACGTATAATTTCTTATCAAAAGATTAACAACACCATTAGTTTTTCAAAAAGGTTTTTTAAATTGAAGCGGGCCACAATTGATGTAGGTAGTTACTTCGAAGTGACACTGTTGTTGTTCAGAGTTTTATTTAAAGAAAGACTACGTTGTACCACAGATCATAAAATAAATAATAGTTTACACCTCCCGCTGAATGTGTTCACGAAAGTTGTGTCTGCAATTATTGGATCCCAAGTTCGACACCTTAACTTCAATACACTTTTCCAATTACCCTATAATATTTATTTACAATAAAAATTAGTCCTTATGTCACCTTCGTTTATACTTGTTAGATAACAAATAAATCAAACTATATATATTATCGAAATATTGATAATATGATAAATAAGTTCACTGTTTAAAGCATGATGTAACAAGTTATTTTTATATAGATATTTTAAATTATTGACTTGCTTATAAAATACAATGTGAACCTTCGATGACCTTTATTTGATAATAATGGTAAACTGTAATAAAAATACCAGGGCATTAGAAGGTTCGTGATCGCTTCGATGTTTGTGACATGAATGTTGCGTTAATGGTTGTTGTTATGCCATCCATCACTTTAAACAGCTAAGTAACGTAAGAAATATAAATAAATAGTTATATTTTTTAAACATTGATTAAGATTCATAGATATTTAATTCATATCGTGTGTTTTAGATAATAACCATTTTTGTACGTTATATAACCTGTGCACAGCTGTGATATTACACTAAATCAAATCATCTAGTATATCGGTTTCATTTTCTTCTTAATTATTTTTACAAATCTGCACCAAATATACACATACAGTGCCCATATTAATGCATTAGTAATGTATGAAACACATTTGATTTCTACCTCATCACTAATTTAGATTGATGATCGAATAGTGCACACTAAGCCTTACAGTATGGTATCTAAGAGTGTCTACACCATGACCGAGCTGCTTCTTGCTTGAGACGCACGGTCGACCAGCTCACGGCTCAATCAAAGTGACTGTTGCAATTAATTCATATTATCTCAAATGCCTGCCCGTTCGAGGGATTTTTTCTGAGCCTGACGATAGGAAATTGCTCCATAATAATACTACAAAGAAAATATAGAAAAAGTTATATTTTTGAAGTCCGACAATTGGCAAGGTTCTGACGGTTGATGAATGTCGGAATATCCATCCCAATACAATTACTCATCCTAAGTTATTGCAATCGGTAACAAACAGTGGTGTCACCAAGGCGGCAAGGCAGTATTGGTTTAAAATTGGAAAAAAAAAAAATAGAAATGAGACTACCTTTTTCAGCTCTTCAAGGCTATGAAACACAACCCTTATCAAAGAAGCTTTCCAAGAAATAAAGACTCTAAAGTTTTGCTAAAGAATCTAAGTTTTGGGTGAAGCCAACCAAGTAATTTTCGGTAAATTGAAGTTTTGAAGTGCTTGTGTAATTATATCAATCCGGTGGCAGGACCAGGCTGTCAAGCCTATTCTAATTCTACGAGGTGATAGGAAGAACCTTTCTCCTGAAACTTATTAACAACCCAAGAAAAGTAGGATTTAGTGGTACAGGCATGCAACTTGTTAAATGCAACCTGTTCCATCTCGAGTCTCTAAGGCATTAACCATCAAATATCTGATATCATCGTTATGTGTCACAAAGCAAGCCTGCTTTCTTTTCCAACACGCTAAAATTCACCTGTTTTTATAAACACAACATGAAACTTAACAGAAGCATGTCAAAATTGGCATCGTAACAGCCTGTTAAAACGTAGTGTCAATATTTTGCAGCGGCGCTTGCGCACTTTACCCCCCACCTCCCTTCGGAACCCCCTCCGTCGCCGCGCTTAGTAACAGTGTTGTTAAAAAATAAGTGTTTTTTGTAGTGTGGAGATGGTAATTACTGTTTCTTTGAGTCATGTACCATAATTATGTTGTTGACTTGTTTCACATGTTTCTAGAAGTTCAGCGTGTGAGCTCGTTACTAAAATAAAAAATATATATTATGTGGCGCAGCGACTCGTAGTTATATTAACTAATATATATTATGTGGCGCAGCGACTCGTAGTTATATTAACTAATATATATTATGTGGCGCAGCGACTCGTAGTTATATTAACTAATATATATTATGTGGCGCAGCGACTCGTAGTTATATTAACTAATATATATTATGTGGCGCAGCGACTCGTAGTTATATTAACTAATATATATTATGTGGCGCAGCGACTCGTAGTTATATTAACTAATATATATTATGTGGCGCAGCGACTCGTAGTTATATTAACTAATATATATTATGTGGCGCAGCGACTCGTAGTTATATTAACTAATATATATTATGTGGCGCAGCGACTCGTAGTTATATTAACTAATATATATTATGTGGCGCAGCGACTCGTAGTTATATTAACTAATATATATTATGTGGCGCAGCGACTCGTAGTTATATTAACTAATATATATTATGTGGCGCAGCGACTCGTAGTTATATTAACTAATAAAAATATATATTATGTGGCGCAGCGACTCGTAGTTATATTAACTAATAAAAATATATATTATGTGGCGCAGCGACTCGTAGTTATATTAACTAATAAAAATATATATTATGTGGCGCAGCGACTCGTAGTTATATTAACTAATAAAAATATATATTATGTGGCGCAGCGACTCGTAGTTATATTAACTAATATATATTATGTGGCGCAGCGACTCGTAGTTATATTAACTAATATATATTATGTGGCGCAGCGACTCGTAGTTATATTAACTAATAAAAATATATATTATGTGGCGCAGCGACTCGTAGTTATATTAACTAATAAAAATATATATTATGTGGCGCAGCGACTCGTAGTTATATTAACTAATAAAAATATATATTATGTGGCGCAGCGACTCGTAGTTATATTAACTAATAAAAATATATATTATGTGGCGCAGCGACTCGTAGTTATATTAACTAATAAAAATATATATTATGTGGCGCAGCGACTCGTAGTTATATTAACTAATAAAAACACTTCATCTTTACCTATATATTTCAAAGTTCGATTACGTTACATACTTTGAAATAAACGATAAAAATAAGTCTCCGAACGTTTTAATATATAGTACGATGCTCAAAATCAGAGCCTAATTCCACTCTACCCAAGACCGCGGGTAAACAGTGGCACTAGTATAAGTGTTTTGTTTCTTAGGGCTATCAGAGATCCGCGGGGACTCTCCCCACCCACGGATATCTGGTAACCTTATAATAACGTTGTAGCTGGTGGAGCTGAGTGTTTACAGACGTCGGTAACCCACTAGTCGACCGTTTGTTAGGTTGCTTACTTGTGAGCGTTTCAGCGGCTTGTATGTAAGTACGTCCACCGGTTTGTCAGCCATGGGCCATTCACTTCTAAATTAACTAACTCTCTGTTCGGACTCTCAAAATTGTAAAGGGCCTTTAAAACAGGCAGCACATGAGAACTTCTCGTTGTTGAAGTCTTTCTATAGGGTATAATGTTTAGAATTAGATATTACGTAGAATTAATACAAAAACGCGTATTTAGTATTGTTTATTTTTTTCATTATCTAACAGCTTTGAAATAATAAGTCTCCTTTAGATATCCGTTTGTATAGGGCCTGTTGGCCTAGTAGATCCCGACTGCTAACCCAGAGTGTGTTCGATTCCCACCCAGGGTTAAAATTATTTGTTTTGTGTGTAATTTATCTATTTTATGTATGTAATTAGTAATATTTGAGATTGTTTATCAGCAGTCATGTAGCCTATACATACAGCCTACAGGCTCTGCCTAGTTTGGGATCAGAAGGTCGTGAAAAATATATCACACATTACATTGTATAGTGTATACTATTCAGGATTACATATGTTACTTAAATTACTTACACGTACTTAACTTACTTGAGCATATATAAAATAACCGGTACTAGTAAAAATAAATTCAATTCATTCATTTCATTATTGCATATTGGTACCACTACCCAAATCGCAGTCACAATTGTACAGTCCAGGTGCGACCGAAGCCGTGTCCTAACATTAAACCTCTCGGTCTGCTTGTATAAGTTAATCATGTAACTATTAATACTAAACGCATTGAAATGCGCAAAATGCATAATTGCAGTGAAGCCTCGCAGTACAGTCTGATCCAGGCCTGGAGTTCGCTTACACCACGGCGCTAACTGGCTTATGGGGTGTAAGTAGCTGTCTGCTGACAATATCTTTCTGCTATGGACGAAACTGTGTGGTTTCCTCACGAATGCAGATATATAAGTAATCGAACATGCTTCATTCAAACTCAAAGGAAATCTTTTTGGACAATTTTATTGTCATCACTTCATCAGAGACTCGTGTAAATCGTAATCATTTTTTGACAAAAAGGATTGAATATTATATTTGTATCCGTTTATAAGAGTCTCGGTAGAAGATTTTTACGTCGAGTGAGATATGAAACTGAAAAAACAGCAGACCACAGTATAAACAGCAGGTTAGAAAAAAAAATCGTGAGAGGTATACTAATATTTTAAAGAGGTAAAGTTTGTGAGTTTGGATGTTCCGGGTAATCTCCGGTACTACTGATCCGATTTTGAAAATTATTTTAGTGTTGGATAGCGCATTTATCGAGGAAGGCTATAGGCTATATAACATCACGTTACGACCAATAGGAGCGGAGCATCAATCAATGTTGCAAAAACGGGGAAAATTTACAAACGCAGACGAAGTTGCGCGGGTCAGCTAGTCTTTAATAAAGATATACGGTTTTAATGAGGGCCCTTAACCAAGGAGTGAAAGGTCGAAGGACAAGTGAAGGTCTCTAAAACAATAATAAATAAATATAAACAGCATATACCCACTGCTTCCAGTTTCTTATTTCTATTGGTAGTTAAGGTTACCGAAGCTTTGTGTTATCAAAACCTCTCATCTCGCCTTTTATAGGCATCGAACCGTTTACCATGACTGATCATGAGTGAGGAATTATGATTTAAATCACTACATAATCTAAATATTATAAAACGAAGTCCTACGCCGCGTCTGTCTGTTCGCGATAAACTGAAAAACCACTGAACGGATTTTCATACCGTTTTCACTAATAGACAGAGTGATTCACGAGGTAGACTTAGGTGTATAATTTGTTAAGATTTTGTGTTAATTGATTGAAATATGTTGATGATTGTTGAAGATGTCTCTGATACCCGGCACGAAGTCGGGGCGGGTTGCTAGTATATAAAAAAACGATTGTCACATGTTTGACGGCGCGTCACTTGAAGACCGCTCGACCGATTTTAGTTGTTTTTTGTTGTGTTCGGAATTGCAGGACAAAGTTTGTTTGAAAGAAAAAAAATAACTTTTTGAAAAACCAACAAAAAGGTTGGAAAATTGACTGCACGGATGGCGCAATGGTTTAAGTGGTCACCTCGCCACTACGCCGCGCCGAGTGTTGTGGGTTCGAATCCCACACGGGACAAAAATTTGTGTGATCCACTAATAGCCGTCCCGAGTCTGGGTGTTCTTTGTGTCCGTTGTTTGAATGTTTGTGAAACCCCCGGCGACACAGGAATATTCCTAATGCGGGAGTTGTCTTTTTTAACAACAATAACAACAACAATATTTTATTAGTATTTGAAAAAGATAAATCCTTAGTGTTAAATTTCTATGTTTTGATATTGACTTTTATTGCGTAGAATGGCACAGCTTGAGGGTCTGCTGTCACATGTATTTTTAGAAAGGGTCGTGTGTTTGAGTGGGTACCTGTACCGTATCTGTTTAGATTCACAATTTAACCCGGTAGGTGGCGCTGCAATCGGGTTATAGAAATTATATTTTTACTGTTTGCCAAAAAAATTGTGATTTTGGTGTCCTAAGATTATCGTATTTTATTAATTGTCGAAATCAATTATGAGACAGAAAAAGAAAATCCTATGTTTTAGCAGGACGGCGTCTGTCGGGTCCGTTGGTAGTGTAATAAAAAAACTGTCTGTTGTAGTCAGTAACGAACGCATACATATACATATACACACACATACATCTGCAAATATGTCATCTGAACGTGACCGTCACGCGGGTTCACTGTTTTTTCCCCATACCGAAAGTGCCTTAAGAAGTTTTCACCTCAAAAAAATCTAGGCTTCTATACGTTTATTTACCTGTGGTGAAGTAACATGTATTGCTATTAAAAAACAAAGTGCAAAGCAACGGTTTCCACATTGGCTTGTCGTAACAAAGAAAAAACAACATGGTTGAAAGACGGCACCCGCCGAAACAATATGTAAATGGCGACGAAATTTACTAAAAAACCTAATTATACATACAGTACGAATATAAGTATTACAGCATGTATGATATAGTACTTTTGAAAGGGTTCCGTGTATAAAAAGAAGGTCGAGAGACTACAATGTCACTCAAGTTTCATAAATTGGACTACATTTTAACACACTGTTTTTTTTTTGGTTCTTTATTTTTGTGTGTGTATTCTAGGCGTTAGCTCTGCTGTTTCTAGGACGATTTTGAATATATTCCTTTTTATACTATAAAAAAATTAATACATTCCTCCCTAAGGGTAAATGAATTATTAATGAGAGTTAAAAGTTGTAATATTCAGGGGTATAAAGTACATTATATTTGCTTACTATTTATGTTTCGATCAACGAAATAGTAATACATTTGTAGCATATAGTAATATTATAATAGCGGTAGTTCGCTACGCTAGCAGTGCAATCTAACCGTTGTCTTCTGGCAACGGTTAGGTTAGGGCTCCCTACAGAATGTAGAGAGCATCCAGTAAACCAGTGGGGTGGTCCATCTTCACCCTATAGAATCTTCAAAGGGTCTCTTCTATTGTCTCATAAGCTTCATCGATGAATTAGAAGTGACCAAGCAGGTGTTACATCGTATGCCCTCTTAGTTGAAGATTTTTGAAGTGAAACTAATAGAAGTTTTCACTTAAAACTTAAAGAAGTGTTTGCCTAAAGAGGCACGTTTGTGCACTATTGCTATGGGGAAAAAGCACTGAACTCGTGACCGTCACACTAATAATACATATATAGATCCACTAGAGGACGCTAATCTAAACATTGAGTTCGTCGTTTCGTTTAAGTTTTCACTTCTGTCGGCAGTCCCATGACTGCCTATTTTATTTAAATATTTTGTAGTTATAACAGTATAAACTACGGAACTCTAAATCCACGTTTAGCTGAAGCGGAACACTCGACAGGGTTGCCAGTTGTTACTTTTGTACAGCGTGTAATTAAATATTATTACCGCGAGGCATTGTGTTCGATCCCGTGCGAGGCCATTGTTGCTGTTCGCTTTCTTTTTACTTTACGCTTGTCGGTGTTAAGTGGATCTGTGATTGATATGTAAGTACTTATGTATGTATGTTCTTAACGTATGGCGTCAGTTGCTGATCCAGTGGACGACAACTTAAATCATGGTTAGCAAGAAGAGAGAGGTCTGAGCTGAATGAAACTATACCATTTTTCAGTTCGATAATGGCACTACCCCACCGTATCCCCCGCTGGTGGTATCGAGCACGAGAGTTTCTATTAAGGTGGCTCCGTATGGTGTGATTAAGCAGTCACATTTCTTCGTGACCGAATGAATGAATGAATGCATGAAGAACTTTCATTTTTATAAGAGTTTCCTTCGAAACGACTTTGAAACGACACTGGTGCAGCATCGAATTATTAAAATTCATAAATGTTACAAGCAGAGGTATACTGTTGTAGTATTTTCTCGTGGCTTTGCCCACAATGGTGTCGGTTAAAACGGAAATGAGGCTATGGGACTACGATTTCCTGGACAAGTTAAACTGTCTTTGAACCTGCAATGAATTTAATTACAAGTATATTAGCAAAGTTTGAGATAAAACAATAAAATAATTAAACACCTCTGAGAAAACGAAGGGCACCATCGATTCCTTTGTGGGTCCTAAGTAAGCTATGTTTGATTCTAATAACATGTAGTTATGGCAGAAATCAGACTTTACGCACAGTCCTACGTAAATGATTATAATCAAAGCAACGTGTGTATTTAAATTAGAATATTAGGTTTAACTTTTTAATATTGTCTGAATATTAATTAGCAACAAAATTTCACTAAACCTAGGATGAGTTCTATGCGACTGACTGACTTGAACTAACACGAGTTGGTAAACTTAGGTTTTGCTGGCTAATCTTAAGATCTACCGCAGTTTAGGCTCAAACAGTAACATTTACATACACAACCATATATACATAATTCAGAAATCTATGCAATGTTGAGATGAAAGTTTTTCTCGTTTTACGAGTCATACGAATTCATCGCTGTAGCTGATTGGTGTAGCCATAAAGGCCGAAATTAGTTTGACTCCCTGGCAAGCAACAATGAGGTTATATAGTAATACGGCCCCCGTCGACACCGTATACAATTGTGACTTATCGAATGCCTTGCTATACTACGTCTAATATCATTTAGTTTTTTTTTATAGTATATGGTAGGAAAAGAAGCAAGGGAAAATGAAAAAATAAGAGAGAAAATCGTAGATACAAACAAATGACAAACTATTGTAAGTACAACTTTTAGTTCGAACAAAAGACGATGTCTACGTTATACTAGATAATGTGTGTGTGTGTGTAATTATAAACACTATTGAAGTAGAACAGTACTAATACAGTAATAGAAATATTTAGGAACGTGACAAATGAACATCTTGCCTCATCGGATCGGAAGTTGTCACTCGCTTACTACTACATTTAATATTTGTTTTTTCTTTTTATGTCTTTCTTTCAGGCACGCCGTTCTTTCTATTCACTTGATACTTTCTACAGTCGTGTTAGATTAATGCAGGTCTAAAAGGGAAGCAAAGCTTGTTAAATGAAATGAAAAGTAATCTTAAAAATAACTATAAAATAGCACTAACATTTATTAAATCAACCTTAATCTCATAAACATTAACTGTAAAATCCTTCAACTTATAATAGACGCTTAATACAGGATATACAATATTATGAAGAAGTTTATCTTATCTCCATTATGTAGTAAATGCAAATCCCTCTACTGCTATTTTACTTACTAAACCCCACAGCGATACTACACTTGGTTTTAACCACAATGCTATACCAACCAAGTTTTATCTCGGAGCCTTGCATATACTGCTTAGCTCCCTTATTATACAGGGTGGGTCGTAAACTCGGTCCCACCTATTTTGCACTCGTAAAAGTGCCTCGTAAATTTCACGTCACAAATGCGTCTCATTGTTGGCTGCCAGCGGAGATAGGCAGGATCGAACCCCGGCCCTACCGAGTAATCTCACGGTTCCGCGATAAGTTGCACATCCTTGCTCGCTGATCGACTGTCGATGATAGTAAGGGGACTCGATATCGATACATAAATGTAGAAACGTTTTAAACTACTTTACAAATTAGTGACTGTTGGAAACTAGCGATATGCCCCTTCCTCAATCCCCTCGGGTTTTTTTCTGCAATTATTAAGTAACGTTAGAGATGTTTTAGTAGATAGTATATATTTTCTAACAGAGAACGATCCTAAAACTATTTGTTTGAACAGGTGTTATGTCCTGATCTCTGTAATCCATTAATACTTTTAATATCTCCAAACAAAACCATAGAAATTAACAATGTCACATAAAAATCCCTAGTGGTTCCATAAAAATCCTCTCTGTTATCTATAAGAGATAACGTGTATTAGTAAAATATAGGCCTAACAAATATGCTTTAAAACGTGCTTGTTAAGCATTAGATTAGGATTAAGCCTTCTATGTACTAATGTTTATTATCCGAGATATTGTCATTATTGCGAAGTGCAATGTTATATTCAAAGCATTGTTGTGGCCGAACCATAAATAATTTCTTTAGTTCATTATGAAGATAAGTTGTAAAGTGTAACATTTTAAATACGGACTAAAGAAGTTCTGTCTTTCATTTACTTGAATGAAGGAGTAAAATTTTCAATGCACAAGATGACCCTAAACCTATGATATTGAACAAGGAGATGACGTAAGTCTAGTTGGGGGTAACTTTGCACATTTTCATGATCGTGAATGAATAGCTCTCCACGATCTGTACTAATGACTTTATTGTAGATATTAAAGCACGTTTCACCAAAGAATGTGGACGTATTAGGTGTTCGTGCAACGGGTCGATTAACCAAATTAGTTTGTCGTTGTATTACAAATTATGTAAATGTAACGAGCCCTTGTTCCAGTGCACCTGTGACGTCACACCTGTGGACAATGACTGCGGTGACAGATTGTGTTAGTGTTACGTGCTTTAGTATTTTTGTTACCATACTTGCGTGTAAATTACACGATATCTCGGTCCCACTAATGACATTAGAGGCCAATTCTTTATAGACTGCCAGATGTTTATCAGGCTATGAATGTTGAATTTAAAGTTTCTTCATATAGTTCTTGGTTAAACTTAAGGGTGGCCAGTGTAATTAATAATTTGGAAACTTCATGATATTTAGCTGCCGTGACTTGATTCACGTAGTGTACATACATACATAAGTAGTTTTTAGGAAAATAGTAGTTGTTAGCAAATTGAATGTCCGTCAGAGGAGCAGTTTTAGGAACTCGACTATCGTACAGTGTGATTGATTGGGAATCACAGGGAATTATTATAATTAAAGGAAGGCGCAAATTCTGTAACAGAGTGTGTACTTTCTTGTATCAAAGGTTACATAGTAATCAGCGCTATATCTTTCTTTGGTTAATTAGTTGGATGGTTTCCAACTAAATACTGCAATTTCAGCTAAAAGCTCACTACTTCACAATTGACTTTCACGTTATACCAACATAAATCTTATAATAGTCATTTGGCACAATTTCAACTAAGTATTATAAACATGATTATGACGACCGTGACATAAAACAGTTAATTATGTTTCCTCTATGTTTAAGTAGGTACTACTGAGTCAATTGTTATTGTTATAGAATACAAATTAATTTATATCTGTGTCGTAGATCTACAAGCTCTCAATACATATTCACAACAATGACGTTACACTTGACTAATTATGGGTTAATACAATTGACGAAAACTACCTACTTCATCTTAAGTTATGTCCTTGTAGATGTATTTAAATAACTTACATATCGCACACCTACATCTAAACAGGTATCAACTCAAAACAGCACTTTTTTTCAGTAAAGGCAAAAAACTAATTACGGTGTACCTGTGAACTGCAGTCGTTTTGGAGTTTTATATGCAGCCAGAAGAAAGATATTGTAGGAATCTCGTGTTTTAATCACGTTTTTGGGCTGAAAATTGGAATTTTGTAATTAATTATCTATTGCTTAACAATGTTTGTATATTTGTTTCATTATTTTGAGCTGAACCCGTGTTGGTGAATTAAACGTCTAGCATCGAGTAGTGGTGAAAATTTGAAATCTGGCTTAGCCATACAGGTCTATACGGCTATCTGTAATATGTCTAAGCAAACTAAGCATACCTTGCAATATTTCTTTTGGAACTTGGATATATATACTTATATAGGTAATTTTTTTTTAAAGTACTGATATACATATTACACCTAAGAATGCAACCAAACCATGCAAAAAACATATCCCTGCGTACAATTACTTGCAGTAAGCGAAAATATAAGATATCATCAACATGATGATGACAAATAAAATAATTAATTCTATCGATATCGATACTCTCTGAGTACATCACTTATCATTCGGCATAATCTTACGTCGTCCCATATTGTTTTTAAGTTACGACACTTTTGGACAATGACACGGAAATCCGCAAGTCGCAATCGTTACTGCTTCCACTCAGCGCCCCACTTGCGCGACTACTATGAAAATAAATTGATTTTTGCACCACGCTCTATATGACAATATATATGATCATTTTATAGATACATCTTTTCTGCACGAGTTGAACAATATTGTATATTTTATTGTATTTTTATAGCAGTTTCTTTTTTGTGTTTAAGGGATTTATTAAGCGAGTTTATTTGAAATGAGTTTCTTTTTTTGTGTATATTTTCGCACTAATAGTATTTATGGCAAATTTCCATCTTACTAGAAGTGTATCCCAGAGTATATAGCCGCAATATTTATACAGAAATGGTATTTAGCAATTACCACATGTTATGGTATGGTACAGCAGGTATCTGCATATTTTAAAAACAAATTATTATTTTCCTACAATGTTTGGTAACACCTTTCAAATATAATGTAATAAACAGGAATAAACGCGGCTGACGTTTCGAGCAGGTTGCGCTTGCTGTGGTCACAGGCCGACTGGTTCAGTGATTTTATTCCTTGTGAATATTATGCCTATAATAAATGTTATAGTTAGTAGCAGTTATTGATAACATTAATATGTACAAAGACTTTACATTGCTAGCTAAGGAATACTAATGCTGATAGACATAGTAGTCATAATCGTAATCTATATATGTTATATAAAAATTAATCCCTATTGCCCTTGGTCACGGTATCACGCATGAACGGCTGTACCGATGTCGCTAATTCTTTTTGTTTGTTCATCATCTTTCATTAGAGGGCTCGAACTTCCCGGCTACAGCCAGTTCCTCCCACCTATGCGACCCTGCCCTGCTCGACCTATTGCTAACCCTCCCCAATACATCCGTATAAGCAATATCCTTTCTTCTATTTCCTCCCCACCTTTACTACCTTTCCCTTTACTTTCCAAAGTGACAGCAATAGGCTTGCCCCATATCACGAAAGTGGGACCAAATTATAATTGGTAGAATGTGGGTGTTTAATACACCTCTGCCTACGCTTTCGGTAATATATGCGTGAGTATATGTAAGTGTGTATGTATACATCATGCGATCCTTACTCTTTCTTGCCACCTTAGCTGTAATAAAAACACATAATGTACATTGTCGCGTTTAAAATAGATAGTGTTAAGATACATTTATAGAACAAAATGATTGATGGTTTGCTAAAAACTTAGTTCTTGCTATAATATTGTATGAACATGATAATTGTATCAGTGTTAATTGAATACAACGCTAATTCATTTAACTCAACGGCCCTTGAACAAGGGAACATTGAATAAATTATACAATTTCTCACGATAAAATCCTTAACGCCATAACAACCCCATAGCGAATATTCACGATAACGTTGCAACAGAGAGAGATGATGCATTTCATTTCGCTCCAACTAAACACAATTTATCTACAAACATAAATTACGACCAAATTAACTGTGTCCTCAGAGAAAATAGAATTTCATTAATTTAATCACGTCCCAACCGGCAACCTGCCCTCCGACAACAAAATGAGAGGACAGCACTCACCCTCCTACCCTCTCATTCACACAATCTGAATGGAACACACCCGCCATCTATATTGACCCCTCACATAGACATACCCTCCTCCCAACACAACGAAGTTGCTAAGATACCACGGATCCACTTAAACTGGACTGGGTGCCAGTTAACAGTCTAACTTACCGTGAGCTTTCAACTTAGAGATTTATTGCTCAGTAATAGGTCTCGGTAAATGGACGTGATTTTATGCCCAGTTTCTTTGTTACGTAAGTATTAAAGATTTTATTTAGGAATTTTGTTTTAAATTGTATAAAAGGAGATCAACTATTGTAGTAAGGTTTACGAGGGAACGCTGAAAGAATACTGATCCGCTGCGAAAGCCGCTCGTAAAAGAAGGATAAGGAACGATCGCTCAGCAGGCATAATGTTCTGCCTGGCTAGCTACCACCCTCTCATCGGAGTAAATAATCATCTTTTATGGCGATCCTTTGTTCGTAAACCTTCCCATCAAATCTAGGAGCTCACATACCGCTCTTCGACAACAAGACCCACGTAAGTCCTCACTTGCGAAGTAAGTAAATAGAAAAGGTTAAAACGGTCAGAGTGATAGGTGGGCGTATGTACGCGACTCGTTACATTATGTAGCGGTGTGACGGTGAGCAGCGGCCGAGCCGAGCGCAGCCAAGCGAGCGAGCGAATACTCCCGAGCCGGCCCGAACAAGGCCGAACCCGGCGCCGTCCCGCAGTCCCCGCTCGCTGCGCGAGCGAACGAACGCATTCGACACACGTTCGCCGTTCGGTATTTAAACAGATTACAATCGAAATTTGAAAAAGTTATTGACGTTCGGTGTGATCGCGGTTAGCGGCCTTGACATTGTGTGGAAGCGGGATAGCAAGATGGCGGAGGTGGAATGGACGACTGAGTCGGCAATACGTTTGATGGAGGAGTACAGGCAGCGGCCGGAGCTGTGGGATGCCACCAATGAGTTGTACAGGGTTCAGACGGCGAAATATGAGGCTTGGTCGGACTTGGCGCGGGTGTTCCAATGCGACATCGCAGATTTGCGAAAAAAGTTGAACTCTATATTCGCGTCGCATCGCCGGGAGAAAGCGAAAATTCGCGCCGGTGGCAGGTCGACGTGGTTCTTATACCCTTACATGAGATTCTTGCCTAACCATTTGGAGAATGATATCCATACAGAAGTTATAACGGTAATTATTAACTCAGTTTAATGAGTTTTCCTTATCAGTACCTACCAGTAAATGTGGCAGAATTCAAACATAATACATTTGTATTCATAAATATTAATATGAAGTCGTCAGTGCCGACGAACGCATAGGGTAAATTCGCGTATAAGAGCGATATGCTTACTGACCCTATGCGTTCCATCCGTTTTCAAAGCGTTTTGAAAAACAAAATATCCTGGACTGGACTCACCAATTATTGTTAACAAAAAAATAAATACATTGAAATTGTTTCGTTGTTTTCAAAAGTAATGTAGCAAGTTGCTATGGCACTTATATACTTGCAAAAGTAATGTAGCAAGTTGCTATGGCACTTATATACTTGCAAAAGTAATGTAGCAAGTTGCTATGGCACTTATATACTTGCAAAAGTAATGTAGCAAGTTGCTATGGCACTTATATACTTGCAAAAGTAATGTAGCAAGTTGCTATGGCACTTATATACTTGCAAAAGTAATGTAGCAAGTTGCTATGGCACTTATATACTTGCAAAAGTAATGTAGCAAGTTGCTATGGCACTTATATACTTGCAAAAGTAATGTAGCAAGTTGCTATGGCACTTATATACTTGCAAAAGTAATGTAGCAAGTTGCTATGGCACTTATATACTTGCAAAAGTAATGTAGCAAGTTGCTATGGCACTTATATACTTGCAAAAGTAATGTAGCAAGTTGCTATGGCACTTATATACTTGCAAAAGTAATGTAGCAAGTTGCTATGGCACTTATATACTTGCAAAAGTAATGTAGCAAGTTGCTATGGCACTTATATACTTGCAAAAGTAATGTAGCAAGTTGCTATGGCACTTATATACTTGCAAAAGTAATGTAGCAAGTTGCTATGGCACTTATATACTTGCAAAAGTAATGTAGCAAGTTGCTATGGCACTTATATACTTGCAAAAGTAATGTAGCAAGTTGCTATGGCACTTATATACTTGCAAAAGTAATGTAGCAAGTTGCTATGGCACTTATATACTTGCAAAAGTAATGTAGCAAGTTGCTATGGCACTTATATACTTGCAAAAGTAATGTAGCAAGTTGCTATGGCAGTTATATACTTGCAAAAGTAATGTAGCAAGTTGCTATGGCACTTATATACTTGCAAAAGTAATGTAGCAAGTTGCTATGGCACTTATATACTTGCAAAAGTAATGTAGCAAGTTGCTATGGCACTTATATACTTGCAAAAGTAATGTAGCAAGTTGCTATGGCACTTATATACTTGCAAAAGTAATGTAGCAAGTTGCTATGGCACTTATATACTTGCAAAAGTAATGTAGCAAGTTGCTATGGCACTTATATACTTGCAAAAGTAATGTAGCAAGTTGCTATGGCACTTATATACTTGCAAAAGTAATGTAGCAAGTTGCTATGGCACTTATATACTTGCAAAAGTAATGTAGCAAGTTGCTATGGCACTTATATACTTGCAAAAGTAATGTAGCAAGTTGCTATGGCACTTATATACTTGCAAAAGTAATGTAGCAAGTTGCTATGGCAGTTATATACTTGCAAAAGTAATGTAGCAAGTTGCTATGGCACTTATATACTTGCAAAAGTAATGTAGCAAGTTGCTATGGCACTTATATACTTGCAAAAGTAATGTAGCAAGTTGCTATGGCACTTATATACTTGCAAAAGTAATGTAGCAAGTTGCTATGGCACTTATATACTTGCAAAAGTAATGTAGCAAGTTGCTATGGCACTTATATACTTGCAAAAGTAATGTAGCAAGTTGCTATGGCACTTATATACTTGCAAAAGTAATGTAGCAAGTTGCTATGGCACTTATATACTTGCAAAAGTAATGTAGCAAGTTGCTATGGCACTTATATACTTGCAAAAGTAATGTAGCAAGTTGCTATGGCACTTATATACTTGCAAAAGTAATGTAGCAAGTTGCTATGGCAGTTATATACTTGCAAAAGTAATGTAGCAAGTTGCTATGGCACTTATATACTTGCAAAAAGCGCAACGAGCTTTACAGTTTCATTTTTTTGTTCAGTTTTTTTAGAAAGAAAGAAAGATCCATTTATTGCCTCACAATACAGCAGCGCAATGCGCATACAAAATAAAATGTTAAGTACTTACAGTTTGATATTATAGGTACCTATATTAAATCATATTTTCTGTTTGGCTGTGACCTGCACTCTTTGCACAGAAATTTATTGAAAACTATACTTAAATAAATTAATGTTAATTTTTAAATAGATACTCTTTGCCAAATAACCCGTCGAGAACAAGAAACTGTCATATTTTATAACTAAGGGAATAACATCTGAAACAAAGATTTTATTAGTCTCTGAATGTAAATTTACAATTAAATCCATTCATCTGTTTTAGAGTTACGATGCCACAAACAGACAAAGGCAATGTCCGTCAAACTAATTGGAACAACCCTCTTTCCAGTTGGGGTTCTTAATAGTACCTACCTGCCTATTTCAAATAACAAATACCTACAGTAGGTTGTTAACGAAACGGGAGATTTAGTTAGATGTTGTGTTACAGACTAGAAAGAGATGGGGTGAAGCGGTGAAGGGTAAATAAAAAGAGATAAAAATATGTGTAAAAATTCTATAAAAGCAAATTCTCGATACTAACCCGTTGTAAGACCCTATTGTTTCATTAATTTATTTGAATCGAAAATACACCGGCAAATGATAACATAAACTTAGGCGATTTCGTGAATCGATCGGTCGAGTAATTTAACACTCACCAGTGTTTTTTCGAAAAGCGAGAAAGCCATACACTGTTCTCTCTCTTATCTACGTTTGTTTGGGGTTCCCGTTTAATATATATTTTTATTCCATTTCTATTTTTTTTTCTTGTCCTTAGTGGCACACTCTGTTTAAATTTCAACTGTCTATTATTACAGTGCATGAGATACAACCCACTGACAGATGGACCGACAGCGGAGGCTCAGTAACTCCGTATTCAAAGGGTGCCTGCGGAACCCTGTTCCGCAGGCACCCTTTTGATACGGAACCCTAAAAAAAGTTTGTAAAAGTGACGCGCTCACGCGATATCAGTTAAACAGTGCGGAAAGGGACAGAATAATATAAATTAAAGTGGTTGTAGACCTAATGTTGTTTTAGAATAATTATGTGTGTTTGTTTTTATTTGTGTTTTGATAACTTGAACTAATCTTTAAGTTATTTAAATGTACACCACGCCATATGCAATTTTTTTTAAATATTAAAGTTTTATGTTTTATGTATGCACGGTTTTGGCCTTAGCTTCGCGTTCTGTGCGTCACTTGGGGTTAATACGGAAGACCAGCGTTGTGTTGTGGCCTGCGTCACAGCCAGCATTAACCTCGTTGCCACTGCCACTGCCACACCTGCGGACGTGCAATGGCAATGCAACGCATTTGTGTGCAACTGCGTACCTAGATTTAAGTACAGAGGGTTGTTCCATTATCATTTGCCGGTGTATGTTCGATTCAAATAAATTAATGAAACAATAGGGTCTTACCACGGATTAGTATCGAGAATTTGCTTTTATAGAATTTTTACACATATTTTTATCTCTTTTTATTTACCCTTCACCGCTTCACCCCATCTCTTTCTAGTCTGTAACACAACATCTAACTAAATCTCCCGTTTCGTTAACAACCTACTGTAGGTATTTGTTATTTGAAATAGGCAGGTAGGTACTATTAAGAACCCCAACTGGAAAGAGGGTTGTTCCAATTAGTTTGACGGACATTGCCTTTGTCTGTTTGTGGCATCGTAACTCTAAAACAGATGAATGGATTTAATTGTAAATTTACATTCAGAGACTAATAAAATCTTTGTTTCAGATGTTATTCCCTTAGTTATAAAATATGACAGTTTCTTGTTCTCGACGGGTTATTTGGCAAAGAGTATCTATTTAAAAATTAACGTTAATTTATTAAAGTATAGTTTTCAATAAATTTCTGTGCAAAGAGTGCAGGTCACAGCCAAACAGAAAATATGCTTTAATATAGGTACCTATAATATCAAACTGTTGGGGTAAAATATTCAATTATAGTTATGATCAAATTCCTTCTGAAACCCATGTAGTAGGGATAGCAGGAAATAACAAATTCAATACGGATATGTTATTTCTGCTACGTACTCGTAGGTAGTCTTTCAAATCAGTTACTTTAACTTAACGTTAAAATGGTAAGTTTATCACTAAATTGTATGAAATAGCAAGGCATGACGTCACGCCTGAGTTTTGTCAAAACATTCACTTTTAATGTTGTTTTGATGATTATCCGTACTCATATTATATATTCGAAAGTAAGTGTGTTTGATTGCTACGCTTTCACGCTTAACTACTCGACCAATCATCATGAAACTTTGCAAATTGTTGTCAGGTGTACAGAAAAGGACATAGTTGGTACCCTGAAAGGTATTTCAGAAGACAATTTAAGACCTATTATATCAGACTAGAGCTAAGAAATTATTTTGACATACTTGAGAGAAAAAGAAAGTAATTTTCATCACAGGAAACTACCTAAATGTGTTTAAAAATCTCACAAATCTCACTCGATAACAGGAATACAGATGACAAATACCTAGTACAATAAATCTGTAAAATAATGCTTTTAGCGTATGCTAAGAAACCACACGCAATAAAAACCATCCATTTGTCTTTGGAAATCGGTCACTGTAACGTCCAAGTTCACCTTCACACCCTTCTCAGCTTGCGGAGTATTTTCTCACATTATACATTTATATATTTAATGTTTTGTTCTTGTTATGGCACTTCAAATATTTTTTAGATTTGCTTTTAGACAATACAGAGTCTGTCTCTAAAAGATGAGTGCTGCTTGGATATAATTATAGATTAAACTGCAGTAGTACGCTTAAAACTAGGTAAGTTTTTAGAAATACAAATATATAATAAAAAAATCGTAAAGTTATGTTTACTGTTTAGAGAATAAAATAGAAAATTCTTTATTGTACACCAAATCCAAAGGACTCCAATTATTGATCTTAATATTAATGTTAGATACAATGGGCTGTCTTATCGCTAAATGCGGTGTCTACCCGACAACCTTAGGAGGGAGTAAGTGGTAGCTAACTAACCCTAGCCCTAGACTTTAGCACACGCATAGGTATTAGTATCCTATTCTAGAATAAAGTTACTCTTTATTTAAGGGTGAAGAAAAGAGTTGCATTAAGCCAAAGACAACATTAAATTTAGCCAGAGGATGGACGTAAAACACAATATCAGAATCTATGTGGTGTTATTTTATAGAATGAGGAAATGAAGCTTGTTTATTGAAATAATCAATGGCAGCGGTCTCCATGTCCTATCATTCATTAGGCAAACAAGAAATAAATAACGAACTAACGAAAGGTTTTTGCCCAAACAAAATATTTACATACTCTATTAGTCTGTATCATTTAATTGCATTCAACCGATTCTGTTAATTATATTATTGGTGCTTGTATTTGAAAACAAAAGTAGGTACATTGAAAATGGACCCAGTTATACGGAAAAAATTATAATTAAAACTCGGAACAGATACTGCGCAAGGTGTTGAAATCATGGTACTTCGTGGATATTTTCTATGTTTGTATGTCATGTGATTGTGTTTATGTTTTAAATACAGAAAAACTGTGCCCACAGATCTGGCATCTAATCCTTTGATCTAATCATTATTTGTGCGTCATGTAAGAAGATTTTCTATAGGAGGGACTTGTGACGTACCTACCTACCTACCTGGCCATATGCAATTGATTTTATGAACCCTAGGGCTACAGCATGTTTGCTCACCATACAAACATCAATCTAAAGTGCGGTGGTTAGATTTCAATTCCGATTGGCGAAGAACCAAATCATCAGTTTCATTCTAGTAATGAAACGCATGATATGGATTGAATAAATAACGATTTATTATATAAGTAGTTTTTTTTGTAATCCACAAAAAGTAAGTTGTTGAGTAGAAAACACAAGAATGCTGTCATGCAATTTTCTTACTTGCACTAGACTTCGTCATTACTCTTTCAAACTGTTGTATTTTCTACAATCAAACTTGTGAAGTAGCAAATTATATTCAATTTCAATTTAATTTTGAAGGATCAAACAAATTGAATACACGAAGAACAAAGTATTCGTTAACATCTTGACAGTTTGAAAACAAAGTCTTACGTTTGTTTTGAACCGACGACGTTTGGAAGTTTGCCTAATTGATGAACATATATCCACTCTTCAAAACTCTGTAAAAAAACTTATAATATGTCGTTGGTAAAAATAAAGTACTACTACATAGATACACGATGTCAACATTCAAAGAGAGTAATTAATAAAATAAGAAATTAGTATTCTAAACAACACAGGTCGGTATTGTTTTTCTTTTCTATGCGGATATCTTCAGACACATCCGAACGTTCCTTGGAATTAAATAGCTATAGTTTCATTATTCTCAACCCCTCTCATCAAAACAAAGTCTGTCTGACTCTGCATGTCTGTTCGCGATAAACGCAAAAACTACTGAACGGATTATCATGCTGTTGTCACCAATAGATAGAGCGAGTAATGAGGAAGTTTTAGGTATATAATCCGGGCGCCAGAGCCAAAAATAACTCGAAAAGTGGTGGTCTCTCATAACAATACGATATTAGGCTTAAAATTTGAAGAAAAATACGTAGAATAACATCCTAAAGTGTCTTTGTTTATTATTGCAAAATAACTTGGAAATCAGCTTTTTTTTTAGGTTTTTATTAAAAATCTAGAAAAGTATTGCTTTTAGAGCAAAACGTTAAATGCCAAAGCTGCTAAGCCGACGATTCTACATAAGGATTAGGCGTTAAAAAAATTGAAAATTGTTTCCATTGTTTAAATAAGCGAGAATGATGAAAAATGCAAAGAAATTAAAATGTGTGAAATTGCACGTTGCAATATTCAAAATTGAATGAAAATCGTATATGTTACAGACATTAGTAAGTTTTTCATTGTACGCCAAGTCAGATCGTGAAATTTTAAAATGGCAGGCTATTGTAAAATTGTTATTTTAAAATTTCAATTGTCTATAAAATGTATCACGGGCTTGGTATTGATATCTGAGTTTTTGGAATCGATGGGGAATAACAACGTCTTTGATACCTCAAAAATTTGATTTTTTAATTGAACAAATGAAAAAGTTATTATCGAAAAACCGTAAATGAAAGACCGCATTTTTTCTAATTTTAAAGTTAGACGCAAACAACTTAGTACAAGTGATTATCCGTGCGAAGCCGGGGTGGGTGGGTTGCTAGTACAAAATAACTTTATCGCTCGGTTTTCAAAAGGGTATTACACCCTTTTGTCAAAAGTGTACCAAAAGCAACAATAAAAAACCACAAAATTAACTAAAGTTTTATTCAATCGTTAAGTAGCATTCAAATGCGTTTTTATTATCCATTTTTAAATGCCACGTAAATTAATAAAAGCGCTAGACCCCACGTGCCTCGTTCATCATGATGTCATGCCGGTAGTAAAAGCGTAAATTATTACAATTTTGCCAATTTTAAAATGAGTTACTACTTATCCTTATGATTAGTGATGGAGGGAGAACAATACATCTTACATCAACCATTAAACATTCTGTGATTTGGCAAAACAAAAATCTATTTTTGGGGATTTATTGCAAAAAAAACCCTACCATGATAGAGCTTCTATCATGGTAGGGTATAATCTGGGTAGATTTGTACGTTGTGCCTATACAGAAACCGTTGCCGTAAATTGTAAATTTTGCTGTAAAATTTGAGTATTTTATTCCTCCCGTGTATTTTACTTAAATGTGGTTTAGTTTTTTACTGAATGCGTTTCACATATTTGTAGAACAGATAAAAAGCTAAAAATTTTTAAATTAATTATAAAATTCATTTTCTAAATTTATGTACTGAAACTAACATTTTCTGATATCCTAGTGGCTTGACTACACTTGAAAGCAATGAATCCGGGTCACATAAACATAGGTACCTAAAACTCTCGGAAACTAAGAGTGAGTGCAAACTGCACACACAGTAAATACATACATTGTAATTTGGCCATGGGAATAATACCTTGAATTATTATTGCCATATACAAAACGATTACATTTTATATGATTTCATTTAATTTCTTTTTTCCTAGAACTACATTGATTACATACTGCTACAAACTCTTTAATACATTTTGAACCGAATATCTCTCATGACTTTATTAGCAATCTACCAGCTCCAGCTCGAGCTATTGCTTCCACTCCATCCATCCTTGTAAGCAATATCATTTTCTTCTACCTCCCTTTCCCTATCAATATACTCCCAAACTTCCCATCTAATTCCCAAATGTGCCGGGTTAACGGCAATCTTGCCTCTATTACGTAAGTGGGACTAGACGAAAGCTGGCATAATGTGGGCGTTTAACCTAACCTACCCCTTCGGGGATATAGGTGTGAATATATGTATGTATGTACTGATAGTATGGTTCTCTTTACGCATTTAGTACCTTCCATCTTAAAAGTGTAACGACTTTTTCGAAGCCCAAAAGAGGAAAATACTTTTAGAAATCGTACAGATTGCCAAATAATATCTAAAAGCTGAAGTGAGGTCACGTTTCCCGGCGAGTGTTCTTAGCGTAGCAACTGTTAAGTACCAAGGTCTTCGCTTATCATCTACAAAATTAAATTACGGAAATTATACAGTTGTTGTTGCGAAATACAAGGACATTCAATTCATGTTATCGGTGAGTTAGGTAGGTAGGTAGGTTAGAGCGAAGGTATATTTATAGTATTTCATCGCTAAGTGAGCCAGGTCTGCCTTTTTATATCTCTAGTGATCCAGAGATCCAGACACGTACAGAATCTATTACGTTGCAAGTTTTTTTATCAGGTATTTTTATTAGTTCTTCATTTACGTCAAGTGTTCAAGATACTCTAATCAAGACACTTATGACCTAAAACAAGGAAGTTTGCGAATATTTGTTAATTGATATATTAAAATGATAAAGAATACAGATGTGTTTATACTCCACAAGGGCACGTAGTAGTGTCATAAATACGAAATGTAATAAATAAATATTATTTTAAATAATACACAATAATAGCTTGCTATTCTACTACTTACTACTTGCTAGTCTACCGAAAGGTTTTGCACATAATAGAAATCTATGCAATCTATATTAAAATTATAAATGACTCTGTCTGTCCGTTATGTTTTCACGTCTAAACCCCTAAACCAATTTTGATAAAATTTGGTATAGATATAGATGGGACCTTGGAGAAGGGCATAGGCTACTTTTGAAACTTGATAGGGGTAAACTAGGGGATGAAAGTTTGTATGGGAGACTAATAATTTTTCTAGTTTCATCTATGCTTTTGATACGAAATATTTGAATAATAAGTAATAGCTTATTTATTATTCAAATATTTCGTAAAAAACTAAAAAACACGCTGTTGTAACTAGCTGAACTAAAAAGTAGAACTTATTGTGCATCGTCAAACATTGGCGTCAGCAGAGATGTCTCCTAAAGGACAGCGGCCCACCACAGGGTGAAGAAAATTTCAAGAGAGTCGTTAATAACAATTGTTGAATAGGTACACATTTTCCACGGCCCAGGATTCGAATTCAGATACTCAGTAGGACGTAAAACAACGACGTAATTTTCATTGATTTATGAAACTAACGTATTCAGCAATATGATTATGCTACCAAGAACATAGGTGACCTACGATGATAGCATATTCTACAGTTAAGGAAAGCCGCAGTACGATCTATGTTGCTAGTCTTCCAGAAAAAAACATTAGTCTCCGTAAATTAGTTCATCTTTAATTTGTGTCTAACGACACTGCTAAACTAGAACTGAAGCAATTCGTTTGCCAATAACGACATCATTAGTAAATTAGGTCAATCGGGCACCTAACACCTATCAGCAATGCCAATTATCACGAGTCCGCGACGGGTTAGTCATTGGTCAATATTTCCTTGTTAATTTAGATCAAATTTAGCTACCTCCCACTTTCTGTTTCAAATTAGGGATACAATTATAATATCAGCAACCGCAGAACAACATATTTGCAATCTTGTAAAACACGTGGTCCCACTTTGTGTATAAACTTAAATATAATAAACAGTACTTATATTATAATTGTGTCTGTCATTCGCAATGTATTGAGAAATAAATTATAACTAATAATGTTACTTTGCTGAATAAATAAACTTAATTGTAAAGTCAGTCATACAGACACACACACTAAAACAAGCAGTTTAAATAAAACAATTGTAATATTTACACGTAATGATTTTTCTGTTCCACAGGGCACAAAAAACGACGAACCTCAATCACAGTCAGAAGAATCTGAACAATCATCAGACGACGATGACGATGAGGATGACAATGATAACAGACAAGATATAGATATGAATATTAAACAAGAACCCGTTGGAGAGAGTTATGATAAAGATAACAGGAGAACTATCAAACGGATCAGAGTGATCAATTCAAGGCCCCGTGTTACCAGACCTTTGTTAAAAAGACGAATAGTCAAAGAAAAAGACAATTCGAGCACAAGTAATCTGGATAATAAGCTTCTGGAAACTTTAAAGCTCCTAAGAAAGTCCGATTTATCGAAGAAAAAAGATGAATGTGACAGTTTTGGAGAATACATTGCAATATCATTAAGAAAACATGATGAAAGGACACAGAGTATGATTAAGCAAGCCATAAATAATATATTATTTGAACAAGAAATGAAGAAATATAGCACAGGACAGTACACTGTGGTGATTTCAGGTGTTGATGAAAACCCTCTAGTTATAGGTGATGATAAATAAAGACTGTGGTTTTGAACTTGTTTGTGCAAAAGACTGAATCATTACTCTTCCAAGAGTCTTTTATTTCTAATTCTTAAAGGAAAACATAATTAACTAAGTAACAAATATTATATGTATATGTAGGTACATAATTTTAACGATTGTGAAGCAAAACAAAATTATATGAACAACCGTTTTAGTATTCTAAAAAAGTCGTTTCTCATTTCAAAAACGTATATCAAAAAACTGTTTAGCATTATAATTGTTTAGTTAATGATCCTGGCTCTCTTTGTTATTTAGATTTTATTATCACTCGGCCACTGTTTAGTTTCAATGCGAAATGTGTATTTTTAACTGAGTTTGTCTCCTCATAAGTCTATATTTTATCAACAATTACACATTTTCCTTTAAACTTACGTTGTTTATTTTAATTGTTCCATTATGATAATTCACAAAGATGGAGGAAAAGGGTATTGTTATTGATTCTATATTCTGATATGTTGCTGTGTATTTCACTACTTCGTTAGTTTCTTAAACATTTTATGCTATTTACCAGAGTAATATTAATAAAGATATGTAAAATAACAAAAAAAATAAATAGGTCTTCTAAGTAATTTCAGTATGATTTCGTTATCCCTTTATCAAGGCGTATTTTTCTAGTTCTGGAACGTGAATAGGGATCAAGTTGAAATTAATTTTTTTTACTTAGGTCTATGGCTCCTTGGAGTCTTAAAAGAGTCTTGTACACTCTTTCTTTTCTTTTAAAAAAAGACAACTCCCGCATTAGAAATATTACTGTGTCTCGGGGGCCTTCACAAACATTCAAACAACGGACACAAAGAACACCCGGACTCGGGACAACTATTTTACGGATCACAAACCGTGTGGGATTTGAACCCACAACACTCGGCACGACGTAGTGTCAAGGTGACCACTTAAACCGTTGTGCCATCCGTGCAGTAACTCTAAGTGAAGGCAATAAAAATATATCCACCTATGCCGCATACTTTGACATAAGCAAGTAAATATAAACTAACTGGATACTTCCCGTTGAAATGGGCTGATGAAATGGGCTGATGAAATTTGGCAATATCTAAAAGTGTAACATATCGAAAAATTGTGAGTTTTTAATTTTTGCATTTGGATATTTGACACGTCCGTCGTTGAAAGTTGTTGAAGTAAGTACTTGGAAGTATTCTATTGACTACATACATTCTATACTATCTTGTTATCTGGATCGTAACAACGACACTGGAGAAATACTCCAATTCTATGGAAGACGGGTAAAATGGCTCAATGATCTAAGAGCATAAGGAGAGGGTCCGCGAGTACGCCTCTGTTGTTGGGAGTATTTAATAAGTTTCGGTATCCGCTTGCTTTAAATCAAGCCGTATTCTTATTCACTTGGTTGTATAAAAAAATCGTGACATGTAGCCTTTCTACAGTGAAACAAGGATGCTAAACGTAGTTTAACCTCAAATGATCAAATACCCAAACGGTAGGTATACTTATATGTGTAATTAACAACTCATGTTATTTCATAATTTTATTATACGATGGCTGCTCCCCTATTATTAACCCTTATTCATTACCAAACAGTTAACTAAATACAACAGGAAAACCCGCTTGATAGTTCGACGAACATAATTATTGCAAAAAAAAACAATAAAAAATGCACATTAGCCTGGTATCTTTAAATGCATACAAACAACTGCATTGAGATCGAAGTTGTTTTTTCTTCTTTATTTTTTACGACCGTCAATCAATTATTTAGAACAAGCTATCTACGTGCCGAGACACACGATCTATAGATGTATTACGAATCTTTTAAGAATTCTATTTCCACTGTATTCTTTGCTTGTTCAGTTTCATTGCTGCTTCGATTCACTAGTTTTGCTGCTCGTTTAAACAAAAACGTTCATGTAATAGTCTTTTGTCTATGTTTGCGCTTATTTATTTCGATATTGGTCTTGACTGTCTGTTGAAGCTCTAGTAATTTCTATAACGAACTTATCTCATTCAGTGCGTTCATTGCTACTTTGTACGTGTGATTTCCAGTACACTCTTTAATATGAAAAGTAATGGATGTTACATTAATAAGTTCTGAATTGTTTTGCGTTGCGTTCTTGGTGCCGTGCATCACGCCACCTTCTTCGTCACAAGGTGTTTATGTATGAGTTTGCGACTTGCGTGCAATCTACCGATGCATATGCATTTAATTGACGGGCCTTATAAGAAAATTTTACTTGTTGTATTATTCAACCCAATTGTTAATGTGTATCTCATTTCTTTTTGTTTCGCTATTTTCAATATGACTGTATATTGACCAATATTGACTACCTACCTAGCTTACGGACTTTGGTATTTCCAAATAGATAATATATTTTTGTTTTTGTTAATTTGAACCCAACGACTTTCTAAGTTATTCAGTAATTAAGAATACAATTTTGTACTACTTGACCCCTTTTTAATTTAGTTGGATGATTCATGAAGATATTTGTTGGGACGTGACCAGGCGCATGTTGTTTGGAGTTTCAGAATAAGTGAGAATAATTCCAAGTACGAGTGTGCTGCCAAGTGGGTGTGTCTTGATCGGACGACCTGCGCGTCATCGTAGTGGGGTTAGTTTCATAACAACAAAAGCTATATGAAACGTTGATTAGTAACATTAGGTAGGTACTATTATTGTCAATTGCAGTTGGTACATCAGAAAATTAATCACCTCTAAATAAACGGGATGTTTAAATTCGCTATTGCTTTTCACGTGATCAACTAGAGTCTTCCCTTCAAAGTCTACTCTCCAACGATTGGTGACCAAATTTGAGACGACCGGTTCGGTAAACAACCAACCAACACCTTTACGTCAAAGGAACGTCAGATCGGCGGAGAACATCGCCGCTGTACGTGAGAGTGTTCAGGAGACTCCGAGGCAGTCGATTTCTCACCGTGCACAAGAACTCGGCCTTTCGCAGACTTCAACTTGGAGAATTTTGCGTCGGGACTTGGGCCTGCATCCGTATAAGATCCAACTGACTCAAGAGCTCAAAGTTAATGACCATAGATAACGCCGTGTGTTCGCTGAATGGGCTTCGGAACGCTTGGAAGAAGACCCCGATTTTGGCCGAAAAATTATCTTTAGCGACGAGGCACATTTGTGGATGAATGGTTTTGTTAATAAGCAAAATTGCCGTATATGGGATGACCACAACCCACATGAGGTTCACCAGGTGACAATGCATCCACAAAAAGTTACCATCGCTCAGATTCAGCCGGATTTATGCAGCAGAGTCATTAAAAATTGGACCTCTCGGATTCGTGCCACCATACGAAGCCGCGGCGGACATTTGAACGATGTCATATTCAAAATGGCATAAATGGGCCTTTCAAATAAAAAATAAATTTCGTTAATATCTCACACACATCTTGTTTTATTCAATTTTAACATCGACCCGTCCTTGTTGAAAGACCCTTTATATGTCATTTATGTAAATTCTGATCAACTCTATATAAGGTGCTGACACAATAATGAAATTTAAGTCACAATAAATCAGGTGACACATAGGTACTTACCTCTAGAGCTAAAAGTTTTTACAACAATGTGAAAAGTATTTAGTATCACATTCAAGTAAACTCGTGAAATTACATTTTGATCTAATAAATAAAAGTAAAGGTGGCACGGACAGAGCCATGGCCACACTACTAGCTTCAATATATACATACTACTAGCTTCAATATATACATACTACTAGCTTCAATATATCCATACTACTAGCTTCAATATATACATACTACCAGCTTCAATATATACATACTACTAGCTTCAATATATACATACTACTAGCTTCAATATATACATACTACTAGCTTCAATATATACATACTACTAGCTTCAATATATACATACTACTAGCTTCAATATATACATACTACTAGCTTCAATATATACATACTACTAGCTTCAATATATACATACTACTAGCTTCAATATATACATACTACTAGCTTCAATATATACATACTACTAGCTTCAATATATACATACTACTAGCTTCAATATATACAAACGAAATATTTATTACAGTGGTGACAGATTGGTTGACAGAATATTTATTTGGATGATTTTAAGATATGAAATGGATAAAGCCTAATACTGCTGCTTATGTAAAATACTAAAAAATATTATTAATTATACAAATTTAGAATAAATACTACAAGATAATTTGTCGAAAATAAAATAGCAATAAAAATTGTAGGTTTTGGAGTTACATAGGATAGGTTTGTAATCGTAACGCACCTTTTGTTGCAAGACTAAACCCGCTTGAATAAGTAGATGTCTTTGAAACGTTTGAACGTAGGTACATACGTAGTTTCACCAAACATAATTATATATTTATCGTCGTTGTATGTATTTGTAATAGTATATGTTTTATATAGCTATGTATGTGTTTGTATATGTATTTGTGTATAATGTGTGTGTATATTCGTATCAAATTTTGTATGTATCCCATTCTTTTTTTTGTAAATTATTTACAGGATTTTTAATTGCACCTACTTCTTCTTTTCTCTGCATCACCCAAAGGTCGACTCGTAGAGAATGTCTTAGGCATTACGTCCGTCTATGTACTAATGTGTAAAAAGTTTTAATAACTAAAAATAAAGTAAATGAAAACCATCCAGGATTTCGAAGACGAATTCATCCGTTACCGATACGATGAACAACAAACCTAAAAAAATTGTGGTTCAAGAGTGAATGGAAATGGAACAGATATGGAATTTTATTTATTATTATTAAAATTAAGTAGGTACTCGTCATAGATCATTTAAAAGAAAGCCGGAGAAGTGCGAGTCTGCCTCTCGCACTGAGGGTTTCGTAAGCAAACAAACTGGTATGTACTACAAATGAACAATCCAACCGCATAATATAAGTTTATAATCACAAAAGCTATTTTTTTATGTGATGTAACAACAAATTAACGATTTTCGGATTTTTTCCTTTACTTGTGCTGTCAGACCTTGCTTCTTACCAAATTTTATGGTTCTAGATGAATGGGAAGTACCCTATAGGTTTTGATTTAAATACCAGCGAAAAGTTCACATTTGGTCAAATAAAAGGCTTAAGTGGCTATATCTTTTGATTGCGTTGACTTAGAAGCTAGAATTTTGTACAGCTTCAAGGAACCGCAGATTTTTTTATTAATTTCAACTTGATGCGTCCACGGGTTCCTGAGAAAAAGGTCTTGACAGGCAGACAGACGGACAACAAAGTTGTCCTATAATTGATTTTTTCCTTTTGATGAACAGAACCCTAATTTTATTATAACTATATGATTTAGACAGAAAATCGCATCGAAAGATAGTTCTTAGACATACAATTTTCTTGACTTTTCTTTTACTCCATTTCAGCCGTGTAGCTATTTGTAAGTGTAGTAAACAGTTCACGATACAATGTGTAGTTAAATGATTCATGCTGAAGAGTGGTTTGTTCAGTCTGTTGGGCCGTGACCTTCGGAATGGTTAATAGCATCTGTCATTATTGTGTATATTACAATGACAATGGCTATGTAAATATAGTTCGACAAAAGAAACACCTCACACTGTCGTAAACAATACTTAAAATACAAAATTTTCATTATGAAATTTGTTTATTTTCCTTCATAGCCTGCTTTTTTTTTTTGAATCGTTGTTGTCAAGTACATTTTTTTTATATTTACATATATGTATAAATTAATGCTTTATTTTATGTGACTGCGACCGGACCCCTGGCATGCAATGGACAACTATGTAATACGTAAAAGCCATGTGAATAAGGCGAGACTGCTTGAAAACTCTAAAACGCCGTCGTATTAGAGTTTTAGAGTCAGTAGGACTCGTTTTCTACAGTAGCCGATACCAAAGCTTTAACGTGATGGCGACGGAGAATCTACTTTTGATTATAATCGGTCACCCATCTCAACCGTCGCCTTTGGTAACATTGCTTAACTTCGTTCATTGGTTGACCCACTCGGTCATTCTTCGCTCGCTATCTTAGGTAACTGAATTTCTTATGTCAGCAATGTAGACATAGGTGGCATAAGATGACGTTTTTCTGCCAAGATGGGGTGGGAGAATGATGACATAACTAAAGACGTGCCAAATGAGACAGTAATATACTATCGGTCATTTTCCCGAGGTGACATTTATACTTCCTTGTACAGTCAACTAATAACATGTTGTGCGCTTGTGTGTCTTAGTTAAAAACCCAAATTTATAAAAGTTACTTGACAGAATAATGGAACTACTAAATTGCTGCAAAAAAATGCCACACCTTGCTGATCATCATTATCATCATCTTCAGGTAGATGCAGTCGTCATATTTTTTTTATTCACTCAGCTGCATCTACCATTATCTCCGCATTCTATTTCGCAACATTAACCAGCGGCAGGTCATGTAAAGACAGGAAGAGATTGCCTTAATATAATTATATAAAACTTATTTTTGGATGGATGTTACATAATATATTGTTTTTCTAGAATCCTTAATCAACGTTATCAATGAAGACATTTTCTCTAGTTTCACAACAGATATGACAATGTGACTTGGCAGTGGACTGTACACAGTGGGCTCGCGCCATATTGCGTCAGTTTCGTGACAAATTACCTGACGATATTGCATCATCTAATTTATTCAATTAATACACAGAAAGAAGTTCCATGATAACAGAGTACTGGTAGATTGTATTTTGAAAATTTATTTTTATCTCTAAATGTTAAAAAGGTTATTGGGTGGTATACTATGTTTCAAATAAAAGATTCCACCGTCTTTATGAAATTTGAAAATTTTCTTCGACTTTCGAGAATTTGAAAAAAATTTTTCGTTATTATTTTCACGTTCGTTATTATTTTTAAATGTAAACCCAAACATTAAAAGATAATGATTTTTTTTATGGTACAGGGGGCAAACTATGATAAATGACTATCGCCGCCCATGGACACCTGCAACTCAAGAGTCACAAGTGCGTTGCCGGCCTTTAAGATGGGAGTAGGGGAAGGGGGGGCAAAAGGGGTAGAGGAGGGGAGAGGGAAGGGTTAGAGCCTCCGGTAATCTCACTCACTTGGCGAAAAGCAATGCAATTTCATTGCTTCACTGCCGGTTTTCTGTGAGGCCGTGGTATCACCCCGGTCGAGCAGGCCCATACGTGCCGAAGCATGGCTCTCCATTTTGACGGTGACGATAGTTAAGTAACGTGACCACAAAATTGTTATTTCGTACATTCTATAGCGTTTTGACGTTTTATGAACAGTAACTGCTTTGTGTTAACAGTAAACTACCGTATTTAGAATTGAGTTATCAAGGTTTGAAGTAACAAAGCATACAGTTTCCTAATTTAAAACTATTTATTACCCATTGCCGTGGGTGTATTTTTTGATAAGCCTACGGATAATTTATTGGGACTGCGATCTTTGCTAAGTACTATCTTTCAGTGTTTTCAGATCGGCATGGCATTCCACAACGCCCGTCGTAATATCCTCATTTATATTATGTATAGTTTAGTAAAACTTTTTTATTAAATACTTATATTATGTCTATTAGTTTCAAATTGATTATCCTTAAAATTATTGTCAATGGGCTATGTTATACTCGGAAGCTACTACAGAGTAATTAAATATGACTTCACTTTCTGTACCAACAAATGTAATTATTTATAATTAGCAATGATTATGTATATGATTCCATTATTATTATAAAATTATCCTTTACACACTCATGTTATATTTTCCATAAGAACTTCTGTTACATCGAATGTACGAAGTAGACACTCTGTCGCCCAATCTAAATATATATCTGACAGTCTTACATTAACTAAACAATCTGTATGCAGCCTTATCGTACTGAAAATAAAGTCGATTTTTATGAACAAGAAATTCAAACAGTGTAAACATGTAATGCTTAAGTAAACTCAAGCTTATGTTTTAGTAGTCAAGGTTGATTTTCAAGAGTGTGTGTACGTATTAGGTGTGACCTCCAGTTATCAGTGGTAGACGTCACTGCATGTTTTCACTCGTTATATCTTATTTTCAGGATAATGGCAGTCTTATCATCAGTTCAGACAAAGCGGCAAAATACGCGAACATTTAATATTTGAATGAAATTTAACTTTATGCCATTAAAATAAAGCTGAAAAATGTATGCAAGGTGTGTATTCTAGTCCACGGGTACGTCCTCTGACAATTTTTAGCTCTATTTTCAAGTCATAAGATTTATATTTTATTCACATTTTTATAGTGCTCGCGCATTTTGCCACTCGGTCTGAGCTGACCCTTAGGTAGGTGGCAGGTAATGTTTAATCTGTCGATAACGACAAACAGCTGTTGATATGGCGGATTGAATGTATACATTTCCACTTAAACTTTGTAGCAAAACATATTTTTAAAGAAATTTAGTTCGATTAAATTAAAGTAAGAATAAGTACAAAAAAGACAAAATAAACGCAAAACGACAAAATAAGTGCAAAAAAGACTGAATGACACATTACATTACGTGTTATAAAGGTTTTTGTCATATTTTGGATCGTTATATTAATTAACTGATCAATAAATAATTAGTTAATATCTTCTTCTTTGTCCAACTTGGGGTCGGGTCTCCTTGTACTTCTGTGCCTAAGAGTACTGTTATGGCTTGTCGCTGTGCTCAGACTCTCTTTCTGCATGTGTGACTACCAGGACTTTTTTTAGAGTGGGGAATGGCCATCTTCACGTCCCAGAATGTGGCCGTACTAGCGCAGACGACTATTTTTTAGTTTTTTGGCAGTCGGGGCTTGAAGAGTTCATCAACATCATCTGGAGCCTACCGTTTTCTCAAATTTATTTGGGGTCGGTGTAATATGTGTTCTTCTTCCATGCCTACTTATTCCCTTTCTAGGCATCCTCTAGGCAGGTGTGTGAAAACACACCGTCCTACTGTGTTTTTTCATATTGTTTCTTCTCTATCCCTTACAGCTCTGTGGACTCGAAAATGAGTTAAACTCGTCTTTGTGTTTCTTGTAACATGATATCACCTTATCAAATTACTTTATAATAATTATCGTTTTATTTAAAATGCGCCATATAGATACGTCTAGAAATAAACTCATATCTGCCTCATGTCTTGATACTTGAGTGCTTTTGTCTGGTGCAATAGTCTTGACACTTGAGACAGTTTCAAGGCATGCAAATTATGTTGTATATCTATAAGGGCTCCAATTCTGCGGCCTTCTAAAGAGTGAAGTACCTCTTCAATTGGATTGCTCCTCATTTGAACACGATGCGCTCTTTATACATTCAATGATCACTTTAAAACGACTAAAAATTGTATTTTTCTCAATCTGAACCTTATTTCTTATCGTCATTAAAAGTTTTACTCTACTGAAAAAAGATTTAAAGTTGTAAAGATATTGAAATACTTTTTAGCTTCATAACTCCCTTAATCTTAATCTGGAAGGTCTTCTCTTTAGGAAGTACTTATTGAATAATATTAGACCTTGGATGACAACTTTATCATTACGTAACCGCCTATCAAATTAAGCTGACTGAAATTTTGCAAAGATATAAATAAGGAAATTAACTTGCGTTTATAACCAAATTGATTACTGATAAGTAAATGAAGGCAGATACAGGATTTGACGTCACTGCTGCGTAAATATGCCAGAAAGTGCTATGAAATAGCGTGTCAAGTGTCAAAGTAACTGTTTTAGGACTACACATATGAAAGAAAGTTCAAATACATCCGAAAAGTCATTGTAAACAACTTATGTTTTTGGATATTTTTGGACAGAGGTTGGACCGACGCGGTGACACGCACACATCGCCGACAGATAAGCACTGATTTCACTCTATTCTCAACTTTATGTCGAGAAGTTTAATGTTGGTTATGCTTTGTAATTTTTTGATAAGTTGTTGCAAGTTGAAAGTTAGGTTGTCATGACAAAATAAAATTATAACGATGTCGCTGAAGTCACTTTGCGAAGTGGATGTTTGCACAAACTGATGTGGTGTGGTGGCGGTATTTTATTCAAATAGTTAAATATAGATGTCATGACTTCGATGTTCCTCAACATTTATACTCTTTCAAAGGAATATTTTTTTTTTAATATTGTAATTTCTTAAACACATAATTTTTTGATAATACCTACTTGTTTTTATTTTATCTCCATTTAATTTGTAACATGGAATAGCTCTTAAACGTGTTGTGGTCTTTGGGAACAGAAGTCAAACGATGTTTGGACGTCGATCCCCAGCCGAGCACCTGCCGTAACCTGACCATTCCATGGACTCTGCCTTTTTTTTTGTGACGAGGTGGAAGATCCTCATGGATGTCCTCCGCCCTTGGGGGGAAGAGGTCTGTCGGACTGATACAACATGAATCGTCTCCAAGAAAGTCTTTTAAGATTGACCAAGTGACATAGATGGAAGACCATATGATTTGTTAACGATTGTTTATTATTTTTTTAATTACCTTAATGAAATTTCATCAAAGTACTTTGAACCTTGTCATAAAAAATGAGACAATTGGTAAACAAGTGTCGTCAAGTGCACATAAGATAAATACAAAGTGACAAAAAGTGTCCGTTTACTTTAGCAGTTATGATTCACAAATTAATCGCAAAGATAACAATTTTCTCAAAAATATTTAGTTTGTGACGTGGCATGTTACATCTCTAAATTATTATTATTATTATCTCGAAACATCCGTAAACATAACAAAAGTAGTGATAAGAGTGATAAAATGATAACTGATAAGGTATTTTGTTGTTGTGTCACGACAGTAAACACTTTCTTGTAAAACACATATTTATTTTTCTAAAAATTATTTTGATAAATTGTTGTTCGACTCGAATCATATCTCCTACACGGGAAACGTCGCCATATTGACAAAGGTTCCCGGGAGCAGTTAGATATACATATAAAAGTTATACCTATTACTGATATTGTCGTTTGATTTCCTGATAAGACAGTTCATCATCATGGTTGCCTTTGCTACTGGATGGTACTCACCGGACACGGTTGCTTCTCCAGTACTGAATGCCTCCCCTGAGGAATCTTTTTCTTTGGTTATATGAATCTTAATTATTGTCAGCTATATAAATTATTTAATTGCTTAAAGTAGTTTTAACACAAATAAATCATTTATAAATTAATAACATTATTTTGAGTCACTTAATAAATTTACATAAAATATTTGGAATCACTATGTATCTGACATAGTGATTCCAAATATTTTCATGCAATACATAACATAGATTACAATTGGTGACCAAGTCCAAGTAAAATAAAAACTTGCAGAACCGCATCTAAGTTCGTTTTGTCAGTTTAAATTCTAGGTATGCATCTACGATCACTGAACTTTACTGAGAAGCTGTATTATGTAACTTACTTCATAGATAAACTCTCTTTGTGTTCATAAAACGTTCAATATTCAGTGAATATTTTCCTCAACACGGCACTGAACAGACACTGTTCGTGGAATCTCTCGCGTGATGGAAAAAAAACTAATTACAGCGTTTAAAAATGCGTACGTGAGGATCGGCACAGCGCGGCAGCGCTACACACACACTTGCCACTATTTATTATGATGAAACAATACAACTTTTTGCATTTTATATAAAAGCCAGAAGTTTTATTTTATAATAACTAAATATATTATTTAAAAAAATTAATGTATGACAACATTCTGAACCTAAGTATATCTATTTAAGAAAAGTAGCGAAATTTCCATAATTTGAATACTAGAAATAAGGAAAAACTTGCTGTACCGAATTTAAGATTAGGGAAAATAGGTAAACCATTTACTAACTTTTAAACTTTCGCGTTCCATGATATAATATTATCTACGTATTAACGGGAATTAACGCGATCACGAAAAGGTATTACATACCTCTGAATTGCCTGACGTTTCGACCAGGTTGCACTGGCCGTGGTCACAGGCTGCCTGTGAGCGTTAATTCCCGTTAATACGTAGATAATATTAGGTAAATCATTTGTTTTAAACTGTATAGAAATCCATTCTAATCTAGAAAATCTAAAATTCATAAACGGGAAAGTAACTTTGTTTGTTGTCTTTTCACGACTAAACGGCTGAACGGATCGTAATGAAATTTGGCAAGGAGACAGAACCCCGGAAAAATGTACGGTTCCCGTGGGATACATTTGGATTCGAACGCGAATGAAGTCGCGGGCAACAGCTAGTCTTTAATAAAGTACTAAAGAATTTGGATTGAAACATGCTCACATTTACTATAATGATTGATTGGTTAAGTTGTTGGAAATTTACCGTAACTCTTATTAAGTCACAGAAGTAACAGAAGAAATACTTTACCTAAGTCCAGTAATAAAACATTTTTTTGCTAGAGGTTGGGAAGAAATCACCCGGCTGTCCTGATGGTGACCGGTGTCTATCGGTTGGTTATTATCCATTTTAGGTTTGGTGCACTCTAATTTTAGCAGAAATCTGCTGTGCCTCTTTATGAACCCATATTAATGTTAAAGTATTAAATATAATGTAGTAACATCATTTGATTATTTAATACAAAGTAACCTGCCTGCATCGACCTTACGATCTTACATGCTAGTTGAAGTATTTAATAAAGAAAAATGGTAGATAATCATTCTCGATTTGTAAGTGGTCCTGAGTTCTGTACAAGTTTACCTAAATAAATAAATACATAGCCAGTGTCACTCGGAATGATGTAGGCAAGGATTCTAACGTTACTCCATACATTCAAATCTGTTCAGGCATTTAGAGGTTATAGTGGAAAAAAGGAACTCATATACACTCCTTTTTTGGGCAGACGTTTAAAAATAACTTCGTAGTCTAGGGTCAACCTCAAGTAGGTTTTAATTTACACATTTATATATTTAATAATAATTTCAACCTTTTTCTTGGTGTAACTTCTAAATCATATTTTTCCCTCTTAACCTAGGTATATCAAATAATAGTTAAGAGGATGAAACATTCTTTAGCAATAAGCTCTTACGAATACGAAGGACATATTTAACATAGATATACTAATTAAGCTCACGCTGCTGATAAGAGAATCCCTATTCCGTATAAGATACACCTAATTAGATTAGATTAAATTGTCATGCAACTGTAATATCTTGCACCTCCCATGTCCCTCACTGAATCACTAAAGGTAGACTGGTAGATAATGACATGTGGCATTAAGTCCGCCTCGTACAAACAATGGCTTACAATTATAGTAGGAATCAAATTCACAATTACAGAAGAATACCTCTACACGAGTCAAAAATGATCGTAATATACTGCTAACAACTAGTGATATAAGGGTGGTAATTGTGGCAAGGCATTAGCCACGTTCAACATATATTCAATTTGATAATACATTCTACAATGTCTAGAATATGTACTAAGAAGGGCTAGAAAGATACAGATTTTTTACACGATAGTGTAAAACGATTACAGCAATAGAACATAGAACTACAAGTACATAAAAAGAATATGGTTAAAACCTACACTATTTTTTATGGCTGAATTGCTGTAGGTAATAAGACATACGTGTGTGTTTGTCGTCGTATCTAGGGTTGCCACCTATACTACAACATATATTATCATGCTGTATTTTAGTCGATTGAAGTCAACATTATAGTACAAAAGTAATATTATATTATTACGGCTATTTTGAATGTTGATGATGATATATTACGCTTGCTAGACCCATACTAAGCATATCTTGTTCTATAGATTCACAAATGTTCGAATTTGAAATCGAACCGAGCTTCGACGTTGCAGTTGTTGGACTATTAATTAACACACTTTTATTAGATTTATTTGTAACTAACTATGGAAATAAATCTAGGCAGTTAATTTTAATCTACGTGTAATGTCGTATCGAAAGGAAACTTTGTATGTATTATGTAGTTTGGATGACAATACTATAATTTGGCACCTTGGAGCTGATCTGATCATGGAGCCAGGAGGTAAGTATTGAAACTCTTCAGTGGCTACTATTAAACCGAGTTTTCAAGGTTTCTGATAAGTAAGCCAGGCGGTGGTTTGTGGAACACTTTTTAATTCGGTTCGCCGTAAGAGGGTGTTTTTTTTTAGTTTTACTAAACTGTAATTTATACTAACTGTAACTGGAACGCACATAATAAAAGGCATTTAAGGCGCTTATTAATGTTTAACATACTATTTCTTTTTAATTTGCTAAAGGTAAGTAGGTACATAAGTGTCATATTGGTTTTTCGTTTTGTAATAGTATTTTCCTTCCAAAACTAACTGACAACCCTGTCGTAATGACGCGGACGGAGCAAACCAGCGGCTGTCCTAGTGGCCATACCTGTTTTGACACGTTCCAACATGTCGCTCCAGACCCATTTGTCGATAATATCCTCTGAGGATGGACTCTGAGTAACTGTAACGTACGTTTAATAAGAAAGCTCAATGTAATGAGCAACGTTAATAAGGAGTTTGTTTTTTGTAGATAACGATGTAAATTGAAAGTAGGCATTTTGTAATTTTTGGCTTTTGTTTGTGTTAAAAAATGTAGGTAGGTAATATGTTTGAAGTTGTTTATTCTCAGTTCTGTGCTACCTAAGTAGGTACTTATTGGTTACAAAATGGTACTCCCTATTTTTGGAACATTTGCCAAACATTTAAATGTATGATGGCCGTAAAATAATAATAAAACATGGTTCTAATGGTATTTTTTAAAATATTGGTAACAATTAGTAATAATAGTGATAGGTAAAGTATATTATTAATTAACAATAATAGAATTCGAACCGAAAGATAATGAAATCGAATCGAGTGAAAAGGAATCGATTATAATAATTAAACAAAAGTGGAAGACAACTTTGATTAAACACTTGTATAACCCCCCGCCCGCGACGCAAAAAGGAGGCTTATAAGTTTATCGTGTGTATCTGTGTGTCTGCCTGTGGCATCATAGCTCCCAAATGAATGGATCGATTTACATTTAGTTTGTTTTTATTTGTAAGGTGACTATCTAGAGCGTTCTTAGCTATAATTAATTCAAGAAAATCTCTTGAGCCGTTTGACGATTATCTGCTTTTTTCACATAGTTGTAGGAATTTTTGAATAAGGGTTAATTTAATCTTTATTGAAATTACAAATCCATTCAACCCAGATTCAATGACTCAATCCGCTGATAATTGCAATAACTAACTGTGTTACGGGCACCTCGTGTTCACGAAGGGTGACATTAATGAAAAGCACTTCTCAATCACCTTGGGAATAACGTAACCCATATAGAACTGTGTCAGTGCACAAACCAATATTGTCAGTAAGATTTAGTTATCATTTTGTCCCACAATAAATATATACGTACACAGAGGCGAATAATTTTAAAACTTTCGCGTTCCATCATAATACTTTCGGAACTCTAGGCACTATAAGAATTCGGGATGGGAAAATTGAGAATATATTATGAGGGAAAAGTGGTAAGAATGGATGGATTGGAGAGTGTGAACAGTAGCCCGAGCAGGTCAGGACAGACACACCGCCCCACCGAAAACCCCGGTGGGGTGACGGCCCGAGTTTTCCACACGCACAAAAAAAAAAAGGAAGGAAGGTCCGAGCTCTTACAATAAATACCTCTATTTTAGTAGTTTACTTCTTGAAGAGTCTTCTTACACTCTACTGTGTCCTCTATAGCTTACTGGTGTACCACGAAAATATTATCATTTAAATCGTTCCCCAAATGGTGTCCCACAAAAGTCTAACCAACAAAATATTCTTTTCTTATAATTGAAAAAGTGACGGATGGCTAGCGACAGCCGGTCATTTCAACAAAGCTGGGAAAAAAAGGAGCCGAGCGAGGGTTTTTACTTTAATTTTGCACGCCTTGATTTTTGAAAATATTTCTGTTATTTGATATTTCATTTTTGGGCTCATAAGTCCTGTAAGAGGTGATGGTTATTTCAGAGTATGATTGTACAAGAGTAAAGTATAAGAAGTAACTTGGATAGTTCAAGGTTAACCAAGCTAAGAATGAAAATATAAGAGATCTAGCAGCTGAATAGACCCTTAAGTAAAATTCAATTGAAAATTGTAATTGCAAGAAAGAAATACTACTATCTGCAAACCTCTGCAAAATATATTCGTATTTTTTTACATTAATAGCTTTATAAGGTAAAAACCTTATAAACCTATTAATGATTACGAAAAAATAAGCTGCCATAACAAACAATTCATTAATATTTAAATGAATAAAGTCGTAAACATTTAACCTTATTTTATCATATATTTGCATTTATACATTTATTATACAGATTGTCAGATACATTCCCGGACCTTTTTCATTATTATGACATTGGCATATACCTACCTAATATCAAAGTTAAACACACCTATCATTGTGTTTTTGTATCTATAGTTACAGTTTTTCGTATCTTTTATCTTGTTTTCGGTATCTAATGAGGTTAATCTGTAATTGGGTCGGCAAATGCGGACAAATATGGAAATAAAATATAGGTAGGTACATACATAAGAAACAACATAATAATATTGTGATTTTTTCGGAGGTACCAAATTGAGCCGTAGCTATCTCCAATTTACAAAGGACTGCAAATTATCAAGATTAATCAGAGTAATCTTGTGAGACTGAAGACACAGATGACTCTTCTGCGGGACGAGGGTATTAGTTATCCTCTCATTAATTATAATAAAAATAATACCTTAACACTTCTCACACACGGGCGTCTGATCCCAAACTAGGCAGAGCCTGTACTATGGTAACCAGACTGCTGATAAACATAGGCACTCATATATTTCTAAATACATATTTTAGATAAATAACACCCAGACACAGAACAAATGATCATGTTCATCACACTATTATCCGTCCTGGGTGGGTTTCCAACCTATTACCTCTGGAGCCTCAGCAGTAAGGATCACTAAATAGACAAACAGGCCAGTCTACGTTCCGTTTCCACCACTTCTTTTGTTTAGCGCTTTTGATTTGGCGGAATCTCATGTGCTCTTATACCAGTCCATGGGCGTTACAACTGTTTCCAGGAAGAAGCTTTCCACGATGGCGGTTGCGACCATAGCATAGATTACTAAGACCACAATGTGAAGTACGATATCTTCAGGACAGCTCAAGCGATGAAGCTGGTTTTGCGAATTTTTATCGGAACCTACTAACACCTACTAACCTGCTAACAATTAGATGTAGACTTACCTAATTGTTAGCTTTCCGATTTAGATAAAAATACAACTCTGCTGCCTTCATTGGAACGGAAATGGTACTTTTCATATCTATAACACTTTTATAAAACCAATCAAACGAAATGCCATGTGAAAGTCTATTATTAGTATAAGGAAAATAGTGTTGCCAAATGTCTACGTGACTATCGTCAGAACTACAAAAAAGCGACCGAAGATTGTGAGTTATTTAAGAATGAAAGGGATGCAGAATTGGGGTAGGTACCTGACTATATTACTGAGGCTATTTGGGGAAGTTTGCTTGTCAATTTTTGTCTATTATCCCTTTATTGCTATTCTGTAGTAAGTACAAAAAATAGATGGCCTTTTTTATCGGTTATGAGATATCTTTAAATGTTGAGATAATGGCGACTGTACTGGAAGCAGTGAGGTTAATTGAAAACACTTTAAGTAGGTCAGTGCCTCAATTGCAAATCTTACATAACAACTTGTGATTCAGTCATTGATATGGATAAACATTATCAGTCACTTAGCTTAATTAAAGTTATAAAAAAAAATCATCTATTTTATTTCAATATCATACCGTTATCACTGGTGATTTCAATAAGGTCTATTGGTATCGTTTCACCTCTAGACTAGATCTAATTCTTGGCTGAAATATCGTAACACAAATGAATATTTACTGCCTTTTCATGTGTATATTGGAGTACATATACTTATAATAATGTTTTAGCAAATACAATTAAGTTCAAAACAATTAGTCGGTTACCGTTGAAATAAAACGCCAGTACTCCGTTGTTACTGGCTCCAAGGCAGTTTACCTAAACTCGACGAAAATATAAGGGTAGTAAAACTATAGAAAACCTTTCCCTGCAACCAACACCAACTTTACCACCTTTGACAGTTATGGTTAGTGATCCTGACTGCTGAGCCAAAGGTCTTCGGTTCGATTCCTACCCAGCACAAATTAATTGTGCGATGAGCACGATCATTTGTTTATTTATTTATTAATGCTTCATGCACAGACTAAGCACAGACATACAAAGGCAGACTTAATGCCTAAGACATTCTCTGCCAGTCAACCTTGGGGTGATGCAGAAATTAAAGTGGTAGGTGCAAAAGACATGTTAAACAGAAAGAGAGAGATGTTATTCCAAAGATACGAATTTAAAAGTCTTATAATAATTTTGATAGATACATCAAATCATAAACTAAATATACACGTTAAATACATAAATAAAATACACATTGTAACATAGGTGCAAAGTTTGCTATGTGTCATTGATAGATAATATACTACATAATATATACATATCATAAACATACATATATACACACATATCAAGTCAGAGAGTTATGGACTTGTTCTGTGTTTGTGTGTAATTTATTTAAAACTAACTACCCGGCCACGATTTGCTGTGACTAATTTGCAATACAAATATTTTGTGACTATAAATTAAGATAAAACCTATCCTATCTCTCAAATTGGACCAAACTGCACACAATGTGCAAATTTCATTAAAACCCTTTAATCAGTTTTTTATGGGATAGGGGACAAACGAGCAGAGGGGTCACCTGATGGTAAGTGACTACCGACGCCTATGGGCACCTGCAACTCAAGAGTGTAAGATCAGAAAAAGTTATATTAGTGTGAACTAAGTCTTACTTACAGACTTACACAGAACAGATATAAGCATTAAGAGTCACAAGTGCATGGATGGCCTTTCAGGTGGGAGTAGGGGAAGTGGGGGAGAAGGGGGAAAGAGGGGAATAGGGAAGGATTAGGGCCTCCTGTAACCTCACTCACTCGGCGAAATACAACGAAGCATTGCTTCACTGCCGATTTTCAGAAAATCAGAAAATCGGGAGTGAAGCATTGCTCTCCCACTGTTAAATACTTCACTAATTACACATGCAGAACATAAAATCTTCACTGATATTCTACTCTCATACGACAGAACCTGCCCGTCTCCTGTACGGGTGATATGATGAAGATCCTACAGGAAAAGCACATTAAAGAGCAGTGTTTACATAGCCCTTTGTTAGAGGGGTAGGCATCTACTATCACCCGTATCTCTTGACATTGTAAACCGCTTACCGTCAGACAGACTGTGTACTCGTTTGCCACTTTAGTGGTGTAATAACTACGTGTTACCTACGTAGAGCCTTTTCCATTTCTACGTACATATAAAATTTGGATAATTATTTAGTTTGTTGTTTGGGGCCGACTCAAAATTAGTTTAATTAAAATTTGATAGTTTATGTAAATAAGCTCAATACTCAAGACTTAAAAGGTTTATTTATTTTTTGCTTTTTAGTTCTTTTCGTCGGTTTAATTTTTTGTTAAAAAGATTTTTATTTTGCTACCAAATGATAGTCTAGAAATAAATCCAAATAATAATCTGTCTGTTTTTTCCTATTACAATTTCTTAAAAATCTAATATCCGTAACTCAAACTATCCGAATCTATCGGATAATCCATAATATCTGAAATCGGTACAATATTATTGATATATATTTTGCGTATCCGTCTCCAGATCCGAAACTTCATATCCATAACAGCCATGACTAATACGGTACTGTAACAGTTTTATATCACCTCAATTAAGAAAACATTTAAAAGTTGTTCTAAGACTAATTTGTGAGTGCCCAGTTTATTACATAAACTCTTAATACATGATTTAGGTGGACTAACGCAGTGGGTCGCAGCAGAACCGTTATAATAAAGACTTACAGTTGAACGAAGGCCAATCGGATATTACGTGATTGACTGAAGCCTTAGGAGCATATTATGTTCCTTTAAAGTCGTTCATTAGTCTTCTAACACGGGTTCTGTAAAACTGGCTTCATATAATATTGTGTTATTTAAAAAGTGGGTAAGAGAGTGAAATAGGAATACACGAAGACCATTATCTGGTCTAGCTTTCTTCTGCGGAAAAAACTAAAAAAACTGGGGACTTTGTTTTATAATATGTAGTAATATTTTACACACTAAGTCTACATATTTTTAAGAAAGTTATAACAAAATATAATGTATTTATTTTGCATAATGGCTATAATGAGCATAATCGATTGATAAGGAATAAAATGCTAGAAGTAATTCTGACGGTAAGAATAGAATAGAAGGTAATAGAATTTATTTATTTGCACATAAAGTAGTTCAACAGTAACTTTTAAACTATACATATTATATTACAAAGAGTCTTCAATCAAACAAGTATTTTTTTGCGTATCAATTTAATTAAGATTCAAACCCGCTATTACTTAGGTCCTCCACGCCAACTGACACTATCATCTTAATGATTTTCGGCTCTAGCATCAAAGCCTTCTTCGGCGGCAAAGACCGCAGTAATGAAGCTATATAAGTACTGAATGCTTCGTAATGGTCTACTTCTCGAGATTTAGTGAGTTGGGCTGTTGTTGTTGTTGTTGTTGATGACGTCTCGTCTATTTCAAGTATTGTGGTAGATATTCCTGTCAAAGGATCAATACATTTTCGAAACTCATTCGAAGTCTCCTCAACGTCGCTGTATTTTTGTTTATTTATTAGCTGATCATCATCATCTGTCCCTTCTGAGAGTTTTCTCTTCTTTTGAAAATTTTCTTCGGTAATAAGTCTCTCTCCGCCGTCATTTCTAAATTGTGTTGAATGGTTGGAACAAGAAGCATCACTTTGTATGAAATGTTGAATAGTACAGTTTTTACTTTCTATCTGGTCATCACTATCCACATCAGTTCGAGCTTCGACCCTTGTCTTCTGTAGTAACTGCAACAAACATTATAAATTATAATATTATTGAGCGTAGTCGCTAAAGTTTCAACATCTAACTTTTTATCACATTATGTCTAAAAAATTTACTCACAGTTTAATATGCGTTAATTACTAAGAGTGAGAGATTCTTTGGGTACATCTGTCTAAACTAGACTTACATGAAGTAAATGAAAAACTAATAACGAAAAATATAGTAATCTGAATATACGAAGTACACTCACAAATTACAATAAACTCAATAATACATACATACAAAAAGTACATGTGATATATTTGTTACAAAAAAAACTGTGAATGAATTAGAAAAAGTAAATAAAGCACAAAGCGCAAGAAATAAATGAAATACACGAAATGGAGTACACGAAACACACAAAGTAAAAAAAATACATGAAGTACACGAACCATACAAGATAAACGAAGTAAACTAAATACAAAAAGTAAGTGAATTACACAAAGTTTATGATTTATTTTAAGTAAATGTATAGAAAGTAATCAAAGTACACGATGTACAGCACATAAGGTAACAAAATACAAAACGTGAAACAAGTAAACCAAATACATGAAGCAACCGAAAGAAATAAGATGGAAAAACCAAAGAAAGCGAAAGAGCACAAACAAATTGAATTTAATTAGTCAACGAAATAAACAAGATGTACGAAGATCAAAGCAATTTTTAGTCCCGGCTATAAATCTGGCAGATACTCTGTTAAATAAAATCCAGATACTATAAAAAGAAGTAGAGAATCTCACTTTTGTTCTCTCCGTGTAAGACTTTATCTTCTGCAAGTGGGGTCTAAGAAACTTGTCTAAATGCGGGAACCACAGCACCTTAGGCTTGTACTTCTCGTCCGCCGCTATCTTCTTCAGCTCTTGGCAGTAAGAGTTTCTTAAATTTTTGAACTTAGTCATAACATGGCGCGCTGTGAAATTTGGTATTTCTAGCTTCTCAGCTATGACTTCATACGCCCACATGCGATCCTCTTTATTCGGATAGTCAAAAAGCTGGGTATTCCATAAGCATTCCTGTTTTTCACATTCTGAAACAAGCTGCAGGGTTTTCTCCTCGGTGATACGTAATGTTGAAGGATTTACGGTGACGTGATCATTACGTTTGCGCATGGCGCGGGCGGTAGCGGTTACGGGTGGGGGGGGAGTCGATGCGTTTACGGCGCGCGTGGACGCGTCTGTTTGCCGAGCGTGAGCACGCCTTACTAAGGCACGCGGCGTGAACCTGTTATTGTTATTGTATCGTTCTCACGTACATTGGAGTGGGATTTTAATTCTTGTTATTTAGTATGCAAGCGTATACGCTTACCTACCAGTAGGTAAGCGTATACGCTTGCATACTAAAAAAACTTATTTTATTATAATATATCCTAAAATAAAATATGCATAAACATAATTTAATTAACCTGTAATACAATAGAAAACCTGTTACAAATAGCATTCATCCTTTTAAAAAAAAACTTATTAATTACATAATAAAATAAACCTACTCTATAGAATAGAGTTTTAAATGAATTAAATTATGTTTATGCATATTTTATTTAAGGAAAATAAAATAAGTTACGAATTGAATCAGAAGTACTTACCAAACATATTTTACACAATGAATTAGAAGAATTATTTTGAAGCGGTGCGAGGTGGTGGCGTAGACAGGTGCTTTTGCGCTCAAACCGGGTGCCTTTTTGGTTGTGGGTTCGAATCCCACCTAGTAGACTACCGACGTGAGCCCATTCTTAGCACAACTACACGACACTAGAGTCTTTAAAAAAATATTTACTGTCGTAAAATAATTTTCAAACACAGTTATTGAGTCGATATTTTATTTTTGTACAGTTTACCAGCAATTTGTTATTACAATTAGGTACTAACTTACTTGCAATATGCGTTTTATCCATACTGTTTTTCGTTTATTTAAAATTGCACACAAAAAATATACAAAAGCGGAGTTACGCTTGTTTAATAACCTTGGAGTATGCGCCTAAAGTCAAAATATTATATACATTATTAACCAAAATAATGCACCTTTGATTTTAACGTTTTTGATGACGAAACCTTATTTAAATTCGGGGACATTATCGAATAAATCCGCAATGATTTTTTTATATACACAGTGGGAGAGCCATGCTTCGGCACGTCTGGGCCGGCTCAACCGGAGCGATACCACAGCCTCACAGAAAACCGGCAGTGGATCATTGCTTTTCGCCGAGTGAGAGAGGTTACCGGTGACCCTAACCCTTCCCTCTTCCTCTCTTACTTCCTCGCCCCTTATTCCCCCCTACCCCGACTCCCACATTATAGGCCGGCAACGCACTTGTGACTCTTGAGTTGCAGGTGCCCATGGGCATCGGTAGTCATTTATAATCAGGTGACCCGTCTGCTTGTTTGCCTCCTATACCATAAAAAAAAAATTAGAATCAAGCGTTATTTTGCAGTCAGTGTCACGAATATGATAATGAAAACGAGTATAATACAAGATTTATTGAGTCGCTCTCAAGATCTTTAAACCTTGTTTAATAATCAAACTATTTTAAAGATTTGATATTGTTCATTCATAAAACTTTTTTTTTCATTAATAGTATACCATTAAACAATTCCCAGAATTTTAAACCCCGAACGGTCGAGGTGTTACAGGTCAACGTGATAGTGACGTCCTTAGTTGTAAAAGCGTCCATAAACTATGATGACTGCTAACCATCATATGCTGACTCGATACTTGAATGGTATAATTTTAAAATTTTAAAAATACATCCTCGTGATTTGTAACTTATTCAATTTCTGCATGTATATTCTTTGGTATTGTTACATAGGAATCTTTAGAGATGCGTGTCACAGCCTCGATTACGACACGGACGTAGATTTTGAATACGTACGTAGAATATTTAACTAACCCATAAAAACAAGTTATTAATAAGTTAGCATCGATACAAATAAAAGATTTACTAGTATTAAACACCAAAATGCTTGTTTGTTCTTGTCACGCATGAGGTTCCGTTTTATTATTTTTACAATTAAATGTATGAATGTTTGATTGCACGGATGGCGCAATGGTTAAGCCACCTCGTCACTACATAGCCAAGCGTTGAGGGCTCGATGCCCATGGCATACTGGACAAAAATGTGTGTAATCCACAAAGTTGTCCCGAGTCTAGTTGTTCCTTCTGTCCGTTGTTTGAATGTTTGTAAAGTCCCCTGCGACACAGGAGCAGTCAGAAAGACACCAATATAATTATAAATAATTACGCCCTGACTGAACTTGAGTGAACAAGATTGAGTGAGACGCTCTCTTGATCTTTAAAAAGTCTGGGGACAAAATCCTCACATCATGGTGGTTATACCGTCAGTGTAGCAAATCTTTATTTACCTTACAAAGTTTCACAAGCTTTTTGGTAGAGTAAAAAGTAAAAATGATCCGGTAACACTTGATGGATTGCTTAAAATAACCTTATTACAGCAGGCATAACTATCATCCCGAACTTACGGGAGAGGACGAGTACTCTTCCGTCTTACAGAAGGCGCATCTGCCATCGCCTCCTTAAAATTATTGGTTTCGCAGGGTAAAAAAAATCCTGTTGTACTTCATACACCTTGTGATACCATCTAGCGCCCGTCCCCGACAAGGCATTTTGTTGCAGTCTTAGGTTTCAAACGCGACGGCGCCACAATGTCTGCCTATCCCACTACGTCTCTTTTATAACATAGTATATCATTGTAGCATTGATGAATTTAACGCGATAACAAAACAGGACCAGACTATCGTGACCTGGTTGATAAGCTTATAATCTGATATCCTTTTCATTTTTAAATGTTTACAGATAGTAGTCACTTTTTCTTTTAAATAGATATAAAATATTGATACAATCCGCGCTTGACTCGATTCTTTGACCCACACGCGAAAGTTTTAAAATTAGTTTCCACAGTGTAGTACCACAATCATGTTAAATATATTTCCAGTTTTGCCTAATATTGTCTCTTTGTACAATATTTTACCATAAATTGTGTTTCGGATATTAACGCGATCACATCATAGGTATCACATACGTATGAGTTGCCTGACGTTTCGACAAGGTTGCACTGGCCATGGTGGAAACTTCCGTGACGATCGATTCTGTAGTTAAAAATAAAATAAATAATAAAAAAAAATCAAAAAACCCGACTGCAAAAAAGACAATTGAATAGTAATGCACTAAAAGACTTAAAAATATACTTAAAAAGTCACACAGAGAAAGGCATTGCTTACACTGTTTTGCACTCAATTTATAAGAGTGATTTGTGGGTGAAGAAATGTGTGTGTGTAACCTTTATTTACGTGGTATTATATGTTAATGGCAATAAGTTTTTCTGTGTTTGTGTAATCCAAATCCCACAGCAATTTGATAAATTTTATTGCACACCGACCTGGTCATCCTGAGTGTGTGAAGGAAATTGTTTATTTTAGAATGCAGGTGTGGTCCTATGTAAAGAAGGCTTTGCTTTTGGCTATTTTCTCCACTTACGCTTTCTTCTAGAGCGTCTGTCAGTTACCACTGTGTGTGAATGCATTTGTGTGGAATTTCAGCATTACTTATGATATATTACGTACAGTTTGCCCACCGTCATCACTCGGACTTCTTGATACAGTCGGGTGGTCCTGAGGTGTTGGATACTTCTTTTGTACATGATTTTTAATGTAGCTCTTTGTACACATTCTGCTTTTATGTCTTTTGTTAGATGAGCTGTTGATATGTAACATACATATAGGTATATTTGGAATTATTAGTAGACTACTCTCAAACGGACTCTAGTTATTGCACTGAAATCTTTCTTTCTATACGATAATGGATCCTTTTAAAGTTATTGTCATTTTAGCTGGTTCAGTTACGTGTCGCTTATTCGTTTGTTCTGAATTTTGACAGCTCAAATATAAAAAAAAAACAAAATTACTATAAAATAAGTCTATGGTTCTGAAGCATATCTCGTGATGAAAACCAAATGTAGTCCTTTCTATAGCCCATTATGCAACTTTGTTTATGAGGTCTATAGTTATTTCAATTTAAAGTTTTATTATACACGAAATCCCAGAGCCATGCTTCGGCACGTATGGGCCGGCTCGACTCCGCTCAATACCACGGCCTCACAGAAAACCGGCAGTGAAGCAATGCTTGCATTGCATTTCGCCGAGGAGGTGAGTGAGGTTACCGGAGGCCCTAACCCTTCCCTCTCCCCTATTCCCGTCCTGCCCCTCCCCCTCTTCTCCTACTCCCACTTTAAAAAGCGGCAACGCACTTGTGACTCTTGAGTTACAGGTGCCCATGGACGGCGGTAGTCATGTACCATCAGGTGACCCGTCAGCTCGTTTGCCCCCTATACCATAAAAAAAAAAATAATTATAAATGTGAAAGTTTGGATGGATGGATGGATGGATAAATGGATGTTTGTTACTCTTTCGCGCAAAAGCCACTGAACCGATTGCGATGAAACTTGGTATGTAGATAGCTGGAGACTTAGATTAACACATAGGCTACTTTTTATCACGATATTCCGACGGGATCGGGACTTACGCGAGTAAAACCGCGGGGCGCTGCTCTAGTATTATATATACTCTAAATCTCAATGCACGTGTAGGCACAAACCGGCCGCGTCCCAAAAACAGTATCAGCTGCTATCACATCGTACGATACTGTGTGCATAAGATAACAGAGTAGCCAGAAACGGTGCCACCATTCCGGTTACAACCTTCTTGGAGCCAGTTCTGACTGTTCTGAGTGACATCATCAATGATAAATACTTTATAATGGGTAATAAATTAATTTAGATTTGTGAATGATTTATAAATTGCACATTAAGTAAACTATTGTTACATTACATACGTAGTCAATAAATTCTCCGGAATACATTTGAAGCAATATATATACTCCTTTATTCTTGTTGTTGTGATGTTTAGAAATATTATGTTTTTAAACCGCTAAGGTGGCCAACAAGCATTCGGTTTGCTTGTTGGGATGTGGTTAAATCAACCTTTGCTCGTTTGAATCACCAGATATCCTTTAAAAAAGAAATCCTACAAGTTTTAGGAATCCCTTACTGCAGTAGTTTAGGAAATTATGGCAATGAGGTTATTCTACAATTCGAGACTTCAATGTAACACTCACGCGTTGCCCAACTAGGAGATACTACTACTGTTGTGATCTGTTGCTTCCCCACTTGACATTCTGTCTGATTGTTAACATACATGTAGGCTAGACACCCGCATCGATTCATAGTAGGTCCACTTTTATAACTGTTGGTTTCTTCCACCGTAGGTCTGGGTAAGGAGTTTTATACCTACCACGCAGGGCTTGATCCCTGGCGAACTCTGTAATTAATACTGAGCCTTGTGAGGTGCGTGGTGTCCTACCTTCCGACTAGGATTAGGAAAAGATAGTAATGAAGAGAATACTTTAAAGGTAATTTAATCCCTGTATTTCTTTATGTTAGAGAGCTCGGACTTCTCTTCAGCAGCCAGTTCGAGTCGCAGGTATGCGACAGTGCTTACACTTTTCAATCTATTCGTTTAAGCAACATCCCTTTCTTTCTTACCTGCCCTTTATACCTTTTTCTTACAACATACTCTAAAAGTTTGAAAAGTGCCCGGTTACCCCGTATTACGAGAGTGGGGTCAAGTTATGGTTGGCAAAATGTGGGTGTTTCACATGCCTCTGCCTAATATACATGAATGTATGTATGTTTTTTTTTATCGTATAAGGGGGCAAACGAGCAGACGGGTCAGGTCACCAGAGTGTAAATGACTACCGCCGCCCATGGGCGCCTGCAACTCAAGAGTCACAATTGCGTTGCCGGCCTTTAAGGGGGAAGAGGGGGAGAGTAGGGAAGAGCGGGAAGAGGAGTGGAAGGGGGAGAGGGAAGGGTTAGGGCCTCCGGTAACTTCACTCACAAGGCGAAAAGTAATGCAAGCATTGCTTCACTGCCGGTTTTCTGTGAGGCCGGCCCATATTCCCATCCTATTCCTCTAAGGGCGTGACTACTCCGTTACTGCGTCAATTAATTGTATCCTGTTGTTTGTTATTTCAACTTTCATTCACGCCCTCGTGACGACGTCATAATTATAGTCTCAGGCCCCGTTTACGGAGACGCGGCGCGTTGTTCGGGGCGTCAAAGCGTCTTTATGTGACGTTGTATGAACGTTGATGGGGGGGAGGGGGGCCACGCGTGGCGTCACGCGGTGTGTTGCGCGGCGCGTCGTTGCGTCGCGTGGAGATCAACGATAGCTTTCGGTCTTAGGTCGGTCTTGAATTGTGGTAATTAAAAACTCGGTTAGTTCGTCGTCCATTTTGAAACATGCAATACATTTACACACGCGTACCTTCGGCTGAGGGGGACGCCGCGCGGGACGCTGCGTCCCTCTCAGCCGGCGCGGCGGCGTACGCCGCGGTGGCCGCCGCCGCGAGTGTCGCTGCGTGCACCGCCGCATTCAGTGGTACATATCAAACAAAACGCGCAAAAGCGCTTCTACGTGAACGTTCTCATAATATAATATATAATAAGCAGTGCTTGACACACGACGCGCCGCGCAACGCCTCGCGTCTGCGTAAATGGGGCCTCAGTCTGTAGTAGTAGATATAGTAAAATATTGCATCAGAAATGGTAGACGACTCTTCTAGAAAATATGCTCGTGTAACCTTTAAACTTTAATGATAACCTAATGCGCTAAGTAATCGTATTACTGCTGATTGTAATGTAGAATTGCTAATGCAAACTGCGAATTATTAAATAATATGTATTTAGTATAATAATATATAATTACTAATTTGTTTTCGCAATAAAACTATTTCTACATACATTTATTACGTGAATTACCAATTTCAATAACGAAGCGATCTAATTTTACCAATATTTTACTCAGTATTATATCAAGTACAATACAAACACTCAAATACAAACACAGCGTATATATTTTCTATAACAAACTATCCATAATGCTACCTTTGTGAATCCACTCAGAGCACAACAGAAAATGACTATATCCCTATTAATAAGATTTGAAGTATAGATCATTTCGTCAGTATTTTTAGTCCTCTAAAAAACCTTTTTTAACTTATAATTTTTTGTGGTCGCTTCACAGAGTCACAAGTGGTTTAAGTTGGGAGTAGGAGAAGGGGGAAGAGGGGGAGAGGGGGGACGGGAGGAGAGGGAAGGGTTAGGGCCTCCGGTAACCTCACTCACTAGGAGAAACACGTTATGTTTCCCCGAGTGAGTGAGGTTAGCTTCACGCCGGTTTTTCGTGAGGCCGTGGTGTCACTACGGTCGAGCCGGCCCATACGTGCCGAAGCGTGAGCACCCAACGATATAAATCTAACTGTGAAATAAAATATATAGTATGTTATTATTCTGTATAACGTAATTGAATCTGTTCAGTAGATTCAGACTTTATTGATTACAACTAAACAAATTTTATTCACCTAGATTTTCAGTATTATCTATAATTGGATTTAATTTCAGGGTATTGATTGACAACTAACATTAACTCTCATAAATGTATATTACTGTAAGATCTGATCGCACCATCATCACTTTTATATCAGCATATTTTTTTTAATAGAAAATATATTGTTTAATCAGTAGCTATCGTGATCGTATTTGAGCATGACAATGTCTGTCGCGTGATACCTTGAGCTAACCGACAAAGAGGTACTGTGCCTGTTTGGTACCTTCCATCCATCACCATCACCGCATATCATATATGAATTGTCGGTAGAATGGTTTCGGCGATATTTTACCGATTCGTTTAGTCATCATCCAAGGTAGTGTGCTATTTAGAGAGATTTTCTTTGCGTCGTACTGATGCGTAACGACTGCGCTCTGTCGACATTGTCACTTTTGTTTCTTATACTGTACCGACAGATTCAGTGAGTATACACACTTAACGGTAGAACACAACAAATTGAATTTAATTGAATTTAAGCCTGGGTAAGTAACCTAGACTTATTTAAGACCACGGTAAACAAGCCGTAATGTGGTATTTTTCTGACGGGGGTCAGTGTCACAAGGCTCCATGGGGAAATGGCCCCATTGAATGCCCAAATGATAACTTTGCCCAAATGACTGACGAAATTTGTATACGGCTCGTGGACTAAAACGCGCAAATGATATAATTGGCGATTAGGATATAGCAACGGGTTGCCATCGGGCGGGCCGTGTACTCGAATTGGCCTACGGGCCTTGGTTTTTCATTTAGAAGTATACTTTAACAATATCTTTACACAAAACAAACTTTATTTAAAAAACTATTAATTTTTAAAAAAGTGACATGAAACTAAATCATGATAAGCTGTATTCTTAATCTCTTAACTTTCAACCCTGACAGGTGGGATATTTACTTCAAATTTAAATGGGACGAACTTGAGTACAACCAATTCATTAAAAATTAATTATAGAAATTGGTTCACAAATGGCAAAGATATTGGCCCCAATTCTGTTACTTTACTCGCTAAATTAAAATTCACTAAATTTTATTCATATAAGAAGTAAACCTTGTACACTTAGAAACAAGGTCTTATTTAAAATTGAAAGAAGTAATTTATTTGTCGACTAAAGTCTGATACGCTTAAATAAACTTTAATACCACGTGGCAAGAGCCGCTATCCGTTGAATGCCATCTCTTTTGCTCTGTGTTTTTAGTAAGCGTCTTCGTAGGTGTAGATTAAAAACACGTCATCCTTGTTCGTTTTGAACAAGTTTTTATACGGCAATTATACAGCGTTTGATTATGAAGAATCTCGCTGCGTGGAAATAAAGTTGAGTATACGTTGACAGGTTTTATTGAAATTTAGCGGCGCTGAGAAATAGATGCTAGTAACAAATAGTCCTTATTACGAAGAACACTAGGTTGATTTCATATGAAGAAATTAAGTCAGCTTTTAGTTTAGTCGAATGTACAATAGAATCGGCACCATTGTGTATCATGTGCACACTAAAAACAAAAGAATATTGAGTCGAATTGAGAACCTCCTCCTTTTTGAAGTTATATATAATATTAAGGTTAAAACCGTTAAAGAAACTTACCTAAAATAACGGTTGACATTATACTACGACTTGAAAGCGCCTTTGTCAGCATCTAGCCAAGTGAGAAATAAGTAGGATTTAATTACCCATAGTACACGTATTATGTCCACTTCTGGAATGCATTAGTAATAATAATAATTTGTGACGTAACATCGAACCATACCAGTAGACAAATAGGCACCATGCGTCACACATAAGTAGGTAAAGTGTAACGTCATATCGAACTATACAACAAACTGTTGACTAAGTTTTGCTACTAAAGTAGGTATACCTACGTGTGTTTTACCTTATTTCCTTTTGTAACATATATTACAGGAAAGTGGAGGAAAATGATGACATTTATCCTTCAATTTTCATTAGAAGGAAATATTAACATTATTTGAAACCGTAATGGGTTCAGTAGTTCGACAAACTTCCTAGAAGATCACGTACCTATTGTGGGTTCAATACATGGAACAGTATTATTTTATGTCTGCGTTCTAAATAAGTACCTATTTTTAATGTACTCACAGGTATATATCCCCGAGGTGGCATTCGTAAAAGTATATTTTAACGGACATATCGCTAACTACACATTAGTCCCGCAACCCGACCGTGGAATCGAATGCTGGACCTCAGGATTCAGCTCAAAGCCTATCTTGTGGTACAAGACCATCGACGAAGAATATAACGATGAATAACGTGGCAAATGCACATAAGGAAGTTTGCAATACCAGAGATATCTGTCTCATGTTGCTTACCTTAAAAAGTAGAAGTCATTCTTGAAGAATCTCACACTGCATTTGCACAGTTTAAGAAGAGACATTTTTTTAAAACTGTATAAATGGAAACATCCAGTAAAGCAGTAGACAAATTTAAGTAACCCCATTGTACATATTTCAAAGATAACATTATTGACCTCTGATTAAGCCCAATGCTACAAATAGCGGGCAAGTATTGTTTGGTTATAAATTTAGTTTCCTTCTAGATAGTAGCTCCATTTATTCACAATATTTACAATATGTATTTATTTTATTTATTTTTTTATTCATTTAAAACTTTCTGCAGTTAACATTGCACGAGGCGGACTTAATGCCACATGCAATTATCTACCAGTCAACCTTTGGGGATGTTCAGTGAGGGAGATGGCAGGTGTATAAAAATTTCTTGAAGAAAGTTATAATTTACATACAAATACCAACAATTCAAAATGCAATTGATTATACATAATACATACATAGGTACATAAATACTTACAGATAAATATATATTCAAATAAATACTATACATATATACAAAATATACCATAGGTATATTTTGTATATATGTAGTATAGTATATAATATAGTATATAGTATATAGATACAAAATATACCTATGGTATATTTTGTATCTATATAATAATTTAGTTTTCGTTAAAACTTCTACATTTGGAGCTTTACTTTACTTTACCTACTTTTTAATTTGGAGCGTTTATTTTTGAGTTAATAAGCCGATTTAAAAAGCTTAATATTTCACATTTCACTTCAGGAAGTTTTAAGCTACTTATTATTTTTTATATTTCTTACACAACGTTATTAAGACTACTTGAATATTTTAGACGAAATCGATATTTATCGCACACGATATTTGCACTGTCACAATCGAATCCTCTCACATTGCAGGCCAATGTTCAACTGCTGTTCTAAATAGACCGTAACAACATATTACCTATTTTATGTATTACATCTTAGACGGCATTCAAATACGCACTTAAATTAGTTTGCATCACCCTTAAATTTATTTGTAGAAAACGCTTAATCGCTTTCATCCAGGCAAGGTACACCCATTGTAAGAGTTTTGTTCATGAACTAATAAGTATTATATATTTGAAAACTTTTTTGAAAGTATCTTGAGAATTTCCTTTTAATATCAGTATATAACACTACAATAACTATATGTATTAAATTACACATTAATTATATCTGTTGGATAAATCGGCACGTGTCAAACATACGAGTGACTCACGCAAACGTTATTACCCTTAACGGGTGACTTTCACTAGATAACTGTATGTGCGAGTATATATGACTCAAAATTACGCTATCATAAGTTTTATGAATTTCAAAAGTAGTCGTATTAATTACGGTTGTGTCTTGCATCATCTTCACCAGATAATGGTGAAGATGATGCAACACATACATGATTATGAATTTATCATTAGAAGATGTTAATAGGGTTTAAATAATTGGGACCCAGGAGTAATTTGGAGGTTATCGTTATCTATTAAAGCAAACGTTTGTCAACTAACTCATCATAAAAAAAGCATGTCTTTTTAGGTGTGGTAACCCCACGGGTCATCACTTCACCGGGGTAAAGGTGATGTCATGATGTGGTAAGTCGGCCTCATAATGACTAAAAATACGCGATGCGAATGTTCTGTCTGATGTGTCAAATACGTCAACAGACGAGTAAACCAGGGCTAGTTTTTAATTTATGAAGAGATAAAAAGTAATATCACTTAAAAACACCGTGTTTGAAGTTTTTCTAAATGATTGCATAATGTTTCATTTGATTAGAAAGTTTTCATTACTCGATGTCTGGTCAACTTTCTTAATATCCCGTCTTTAATAAATACTTTTAGATCGGTCACTTAATAATAATCCGTAATTAAACAAATCATTTGATACGAATACGCAAATGGTTGCTTTATAATGCAACTAATGACGTCATAATTCACAATGCGTTTGATAAAAGGGTAATAAATAATAATGAAATTAGGCTTCAAGTGTTCTACCTCATCATTAGATGATTGCACAACTTAATACTGCACTGTAGTAATTTCCAATAACACCAGTAGCAATGCCTAAACCTACCGCTTTTAAAGGATATGACGCAAAACCGAGTGTGACTGGGTCTGATAAAATTGATAGAAGACTTAAAAGAAAGAAAACGGAAATCCAGTTGTACTATCTACATGTAATTTGTATGACTCGTCGACTAGTCGACGAGTCGTAGACAACTCGGTGCCATCATATTCGCAACCTAGCAATACTGATCGCATACGCATGAGTAATTATAATATTTGCTAACTATTGCATTTGAACAGACATAATGAATAGACATTTTTAAGCTGACGCTTTGTAATCGTCTAGACTTAATCATCACTATATCTTTTCTTTAAAACAACAAAGGATTAATTTATTAGTGATACTTTAATTTCTTTGCTTTAGGAATGATTAACGTTTGAGTAATGCACCCAAATGTTAGCCATAGAACACACGAGAGTTAGCCATAGAATACATAACAATAGTACAGGTATAGCTAGGAATGCTTGAGATACGAAGACACTGCGGCTATCCTTCATAGCCATTTACTTGTTGCCGAATAGTCCTTACCTTTCTCGTCAATCTTCAGTATGTATTTGACTCTTGTATTACTTTATACATTTTAAGGCTATGAGTTACGGTTTACAGAAGTGTTTAAAAAAGGAACCTTTATGGGATCACTTTGTTATCTCATAAGGGTTAAAAAAACGGGCAATGATCTTCGAGAATCGATTGTCAAAATGGACGAATTCTACATACAAGTTTGTACGGTACTTGCTCAGTTGTTTTAAATAAGGTGTCAACATACAGAAAGCAAGATTATAAACATGACATGTACATAATCATTCATTTAAATCACCCCCGACCCGAAAATCCCTTCAACGATATGAAAAGAGCTGATGATCTTCGAACGGCTGAACAGATTTTCTAAAATTATTTTTAAGAACACTCTCGAACAAGTCACCTTTCAAACAAAAAGAAAACACACTTAAATCGGTCCATTAGTTTTGGAAGCTACAATGCTACCGACAGACACACAGACCCTAGACACACCGACACCTCAAACTTATAACACCCCTCTTTTTGCGTCGGGGGGGGTTAAGAACACTAAGTGTCGAAAACCCGATTCTATGTGTACCTTGGCGGTGTAAAACAAAAATAAATCCAACGACAAAAGTGTATTTTTTTAAATATCTACTACAATATTACTTTCAGCTATAACGCTGCAGCTCATCTGCAAAGCATAATGAAGATATCGCACCATAATTTCGCACCTCTGATACTGCAAATATACCCTCATCCTTCATTTACATGATCTTTCAGGAAACGGCAGCCATTACAGGTCATAACTCATTGTGATACTGCGCAATAACCCCCAACCCCATTTGGGGTTACTTATCTTAAGACGGGGTGTATCCGCACCCCCGTATCGCTCATCTCGAGTTTACGAGCAGCGAGTTAACTTGTGTGCATGACATAAAACTGCTCTTAATTAAACATTGGCTTACGAGTGGAATTCAGGTGAATTAATATTAACTTTAGTTTATGTCAGCGTTTGAATAGATGGTTTATTTGATGCGGTAGATGTTGATTTATACTGCCTCCCTAGGAATCAGGAGACACTGATATACACTGATACGTAAGTAATAGGGGATGCGAATGCAAATTAATAACTTGAAGTAGACTTAGATTATTATTATTCAGTGTCTAAACGTTCATGGAACCTTCAAAAGTTTGTAAATAGTAGAAAGGCACAGGAGCTATTATTTCAAAGAAGTCAAGAAAACAAGACTACATAACTGATTCAATGTTAATAACATTCTTTAGAGGATCAAATACATATGTCGCGATAATCAATATCCATAGATAATCACTATTAAATTCTAGTTAAAATCCATCAATAACACATAAATGATTTAGGGGACAGGACCCCACGGGACTAGATGGTAACAAAACAATAAAATTGATTCATGATGCGCAGTTACTGTAGAAATATGTTAACATGTTCAATTATCTATGGCGCCTCTTTGATAAATCAATGGTTTGGACGAAATCACAATAAATATTGTATTTCGAATGCATGATTTCTATAAAGTTGTACATTTTAAAATAAATCGTACTCATATTACAAACGCCAATGTTTGTGAGGATGGATAGATGTTTGTTACTCTTGGGCGCAAAAACATCCAAACCGATTTTTACGAAATTAGGCACACACATAGTTCATGTCATGACCTGTTTTAACACATAGGATACTCTTTACTCATTACTTTATTGCATTCCATAATTACATTGATAAGGTGTTAAATATAAGGGTAGAATCAATTATGGACCCTGTTGGGCACAGCAAAGTTTTCATAAGGAGAGAGGAGGAAGAGAGCTTTTTATAAGATTATAATAATATGGATTATAATACTAAGAGTTATTTTGTGCTTCAATAAATAATTGAATAGTTTATTAATTTGACCGGGACCGGGCAAGAGCTGGTAATACATATTTTAACAATTTGCTGATTAGTATCGTCTAATTTCTACAGGAGAAAATACACAAAATTTTAATAATAATTATATTCTAGAACATAATTACACAGAGTTATCTACTCATTACTCATCATCATCATCTAGACCTAAACTAAGCATAGTATGTACTGTGGGTTCTAGAACCTGCGAGAGCAGGAATTGAACCCACAACCCAGGTTGCAGTTGAATACTCAATCGCGAAGTCATAGATGACGTCAAAATAATAAGGTTTTCTTCTTTAAAACATAACCGAGATATTCACAAAGCTAATAATTTGACCTAGTATTCATTTACGAGAAGCACAAAGTACGTACTTACGTATTTATAGTATGCGCTTAAACTATTGTCATTTAATGCAAATCAAGGTACTTAGTTAGCCAAATAATGATAGTGTATGTGACGGATCAAGGATGGCTGGTTTTTAGGACATTGTGTCAAGTCGCGAATGCAAATTAATGTGTGTCACGAGTTTTGCTAATGATTTTTTTTGTTCTTGCAAACCTGTTTGGTCAAAGTATGTTAACTATATAGGAATTAAATCGTCACTATTAATTTGCTGCTATACATACATACTACTTCCTGCTTCAGCTCTCTCGTTGTTTTATTATTGAAAGGTGACATAATATAAAAAATATAGAATATTTTATCAATTATTGATAACCGAGTGAGATGAAACGTAAAACATAGGGAAATTACCGAATGCTTACATTATACGGGCACCCGTGTCGCGAAATTCACATGTCTCTAATTTATTAGAATATTGCTTATTTAATGCGTTCCATGGATGCGAATCTCCGCTTAATACTGACACACGTGTGCTTGCTACGTCCGTGAGTCTAACTATTAGCGTCTCGAGTCAGGGTTGAGAGCCCTTTAGATTTTAAGTGTTGATTAGTTATTTAATATCACTTAATTTAAGTAAAACAAAATATCGTGAAGGAGCCTGTTTGATTCCCTTAGATGCCCCATTCTGGTATTTTAAGTGTTCACCCGTGCACGTTATACAAGTATAAGTTATAAACAAAAAATCCCCGACAAAAATCCCTTCAACGATAAGAAAAGAGCCCAAGATCTTCGAAGGGTTGATCAGATATTCTTGAATTATAACTAAGAATACTCTCGATCAAGTCACCTTTCAAACGAAAAAAGCTATATTCAAATCGGTTCTTCCGTTTAGGAGCTATGATGCCGCAGACATACACACAGATACACAGTTACATACGTTAAACTTACAACACCTAAAGGTTCAAAAGATGAGTTTTGTCTACTTTTGACTGTCTGGAGAAGTATTCAAGTTCGTGAAGTCAAGCAAGCGTTCGACAGCCTCGTCGTTAGTAAATCTATTACAGTAAATCCTCTCCCTTCAAATTCCTCTCATAGATCATTGATTTAAAAAAAAGACTCATACCTGTAACATATCTTGGATATTAATTTTTTTATAATAATTATCACATGATCGTAAGACACGGAAACATGTCGTAGTAGATCATTGCTCATATAAATCTTGAGATCAATCGGTGACGAAAATTACAACATATAAATATGTATGAAAATAAATAAAAAAAAAATTGTTAGCAAGCGACGACCGAGTTGAGTCGTTTTGCGATCGCGTCATATAATACGGGGTGGTCGGAAATAGCTCATGTAATAAAACTGGGAACGTAGCGCCACCTGTGCTCAAAGACTCGTAAATTTTCGAATCATTTGTGTGATTGTTGGAGGAGCTTGACAGACGGGCGATTTTCTCCTATTAAATATTTATTTCAAACTTCATGTGTTATTCTCAGTTCTATTCCTATCTGAAGTGCAATAACAAAAAAAGAAATTACAAAAATTATCAACTAATGAATAAATACACAAAAAAAAACCTAATGACGTAATTGGGCCCAGTCACGATGAAGAAAATAGTAAAGCCAATTAAGAACAAAAAGACAAAACAAGGACTGAAATCCAGTACATATCGAGAGGTTAACAAGAATACCTACGTCTACGTGCATCTCACGTCATCAGAATACGTGTTTAAATTTAAAAAAATACATATTATGTTAATCATATTTTGTTCATTGATGTCACTAAGTTGTATGAAGATACATCCTACAAAAATTATTGAAGGTCAATTGAAAAAATAAATTGTAAAAGTGAAATTAATTTTTGAGGTAATTTTTAAAATGACTGCATTGATAATATTTAATTTTACGACAAAAATTATGCTAGAAAATGACTACATACTAAAAGTAATTTAATTTTCCATCCTGTGATATTGAAGGTTAGAATAACTACTGAGACGAAGCCGGGTCCAATAAAGCCTTGGATTAATAGTCTATCAAATTAAGTCATACTGATTTCTTTTATATCTAAAAATTGCATGCCATGTTGTTTGTCCGCAATAAACTTCTAAAATAATAAACCGATTTTAATATTTTTTTATCACTGTATGCAGTATGGTATAGCTTGAGAGATAGGATAGTTTTTATCACAATTTATAGTCACAATATTTTTTATTGCACATTAATAAGCTACACTGTAGCAAAACTGCTAATATGTAACCATTCTTTACTTATGAATGCTGTGTAACACGACCATATATATCAATTACTCGTTTCCTAAGTAAAACTACTTTACTAAGAAAATCAAATAACTACGTCAATTACAGACATTTTCAATCCATATTCTGTGACGTCAAGTGTTTGTTACCATGTCCTTTACTGTAGATGATCACAGCACTGACTAAGCAGTGCTGACTAGAACATCGATGACAATACAACCGCAAAAGGTTGACCAGAAAAACCGCAGCATTTGTTACGCCCGCTTATGTTGGTAAGGTACCTTACCAACATAGGCGGGCGAGATCGCTGCGTCCCTTAAATACCGCCAACTCATCGCGGCAGCCGTGATGATGCAATACCTTCCAATATAAGGGCCGTAAGGATCCAAGGTAACAAGAGCAGAAGTTTTGGCTCTGTCAATAAGGGAATAGTTTCAAGAAACTTTGTTACAAATGACTTCGACTGAAGTTGCAGCGTCCTAAGTAATCAGAACATTGGATCTGTATACTAATTTCACTTAACATACATACATATACTCAAGCGCGTGTCCACAAAGGGATAGGCAGAGGTGTATTAATTACCCATATTTTGCCAACTATAATCTGGTCCCACTCACGTAATAGGGGCAAGCCTATTGCCGTCAATCGGACACTTTGGGAATTAAAGGTATGAACATTGGGGATACATTGAAAGGAGAAGGTAGTTAAAGGTCGTAGCTCATTAAAGCCACTCGGCACCCGACCCTCACCGCCTCGCCTCGTGCGATTAGTATACTTTATCGACGGGTCCTATGTATACTGGAATAACCAGCAAAATTACAAAAAATGTTTTTTTGCGTCAATAGCTGTAGCTTAACCTATAGTTTATAACCTGCAAAATTTATTTTAATATATCGATTAGTTTCAAGGATACAAATTAAAAATGTCTGTGTTATTAGTACAAAGACACGAGTTCGACTGGCTTGTTGGCCTAGTGGTTAGTGACCCTGACTGCTATGCTACAGGTCGTGGGTTCGATTCCCACCTGAGTCTGGATGATCTTTGTGTCCGTTGTTTGTATGTTTGTAAAATCCCCCGCGACACAGGAGTAATTCCTATTGCGGGAGTTGTTTTCTAAAAAAAAAAAAAGTTAGAATCTTTGAATTGCTTTCCTGTAAAGTTACATTTTTGCACTTGTATACTTAGGACCCGTCGTTTTATGGGGCTTCTATGGATATGCGCTCACTTCATCAACTCGGTAGCGTCACCGGATCGCCTCGCTCGCAAGTCCACGCGCAGATTGCGAGTGGTCCACTCGGGGACAACTCGCTGCTCGCATGCTTGCCGAGCGTTGACCACGCGACGTTCACTGCTGACAACGCGGCGTCCCCTGCCAATACCGAGTAGACGCCGTACGACGAAACGGTGCTGGTCGGGTGCCGGGGAAATAGGGAATGGAAGAAAAGCGATTTTGCTTATACAGATGGATTGAGGACTGTAAGTAATAAATAACTCGAGCAGGTCAGGGTCGCATAGCTGTAACTGGAACAGGCTGTTAAAAGAAAGTTGGAGCCCTTTAACATAACATACTCTACATTAATGATTATTATATATTTAAAGCGCGGATGTACTGTTATGTTCATCTCAAACTAGGTCTGTTTATTTGTTACTCCTTGTGGGCCCATTTCCTCGTTCACTGGCATAAAGCCAAGAGTAACCAAATCTAGACGACATGCATTTGGCAGTTTAGAACAGTTGGTAAAGTGACGAAATCTTTGGCTATTCACATTTCGCTTTTTAACCGAGGTTGTCAAGTCGACTCTTATTTTTTTTTTTGTACGTCCCCGCATATATTTTTACAGGGTAGTGCGATTTCGATAAATTTTTTTTGGTATAGTGCATACTTCAATATTGGTCTCACTTAAATTTCAAAAAAGTTTTAAAACTAAGAGTGGAAAAATAGGGGGTGTATGATTGTTTAGCCATTAATTTTTTTCCTGATAACCGATTTTGTTGAAACTTAGCACACATAATATGTAGTTTTAATGATACTACAACATGACTGAGACCTGTAGTTGATTGTTTTAAATACAAAAAACTAAAAATTAAAAACTTTTTAACGAAAAATTAAACAAACTGAAGAAAAAAGAAACTGAACAGTGAAAAATAAAATCGTTAGCCTAACTAAACTTCTACAGTAATGTAAATACCTAAATAATTTTGAGTCGGCGCCAATACTACAGACAAAAATGAAATTCGAAAACATTTCGGCAATAGACGCGTCGCCGTTGCGTCGAGGTAGAATCATTTACATAATAATTAATTTGCTTGTTTCATGTTTAACTTGTCCGAGTGAAAGTTATTTAGGTATTTACATTACTGTAGAAGTTGCGTTAGGCTAACGAGTTTATTTTTCAGTTTTCAGTTTCTTTCTTTAATTTATTATTAAAAAGTGTTTTTAAGTCAAATCTGTTTAATACGATTTAAAGACATCATTGAAGTAGAAAGTAATAAAATTCCAGTGTCCAATTTAAAGATTTTCATGGATTTATCATGAATTTCTAAATACGATATATTTTGTAATATAATTATGTAGATCTTTAAAATTAAGAAATACTTATTATTGAGAACATTAATATATAATAAAAATTAGAGATTATTTTCTACAGTAAGTACTGTATTCATTTATACATCTTTGCTAATTAATACATAATGCCGCCTCATTCCTATTATCAAAATAGACAGTAAAAAAGCCAAAGGAAAAGTTATTTTTAGAAACAGATTCTAAATAATTCCAAGTTCCACCTTTTCAAAGATCAATCGCGTGAATAACATTTTCTAGGATGTTTTGTAAAAGGCTTTTAATTATTTATAAAAACCTTTATATCTACGCAGAATTCTGCTGTTGTTCCTACCTTAGCATGAGCAATTTTCTGCGAAGCTGTCGTTAGCAGTCGCTGTCGCCCTTGTTAGTTAGTTTAATAGCTTTAAAAATTCAATATCACTTTTCTTTGTTTTAAAAGGTTTGGATACATTAATCAAAGTACATTTCCCGTAACTAGTCTGTTTAACCCCCGGCGCAAACAGTGTTGCAATATTCTCAATAATTTGTCCAGCCGTTTGAAGACTATCAGCCAGAGTTGATTTTAATTTTTTTTATATTTAAGTTTTTAGCTGCAATCTAGAAAATTTTTGATTTTTATCTACTCCCGCATTAGGAATATTCCTGTGTCACAGGGGGCTTCCCAAACATTCAAACAACAGACACAAAGACCACCCAGACTCGGTACAACTATTTGTGTATCACACAAATTAATTGATGTTTAACTGATGCCCTCAACTCCCAACTACTCGATAGACTACTCTTAGATAATATTTTACAGTACTTACTTGGTATAAAATAGAAAGACGTGGCATTTTGTGATGCACCTCGTCTTCCAGGACGACGATGACGGCATCGCATGCATTATTGTAACATGCACATTATGATAACATTCACGGATTGTACATAATTCCTTTGTACAATTTTCAACAGTCTATCAATGGTGACGTGGAAGGAGTTTGACGTCAAGCCGATAATACTCAGTCAGTAAATTGGATCAGTTCCGAAGCACGTACCAAAGTTAATAAAGATATTGTTTTACCTAAAGCAAATGATTCTAATGTAATAATGTCAATTTGAGATGCAAAATATATCAAATATATATCTTTACGGTACCAAGTGAATTATATTATTTTAATGTTAATTTGAGCTCATATTTCAGCCAGTTCTTCTCGTGAACTTGTTTTAGAGATGCGGGGACAAATCATAATAGCGTACCTAGTTGTACGCGCTTAGTATTGCCTAGGAATGTAAAGGAATCACAAATAAAGTCAATTTTATGTAAACCCGAAAGTTCTAGCTAGAGAAGGACAAGCAAAACACTGAAAACTAACAATGATTGCTAGTCAAATAAAATCCTTTAAAAGGGCCGCCGCCGTCAGTAAAAAATGCAGTTCAAAAGACCTTATGCACTTTTAGAGACATTTTTAATCATAGAAACGCACACTGAATTACCTACTTAGGCTCTCATCTTTCAATATTTTCTTTTTTGAACATGATGATGAACTATTCATGATTAAAACTTCGCTTCCTAATCGCCCAAAGCCTAATAAGCATGATAGGTACTGCCGATACCGACAACTCAACTTTCCATTTCAATCCTGTATGCACAAGCTTCGTACAAATTGCATACATAAAAACTAGTTGAACAGGACACTTTCTAGCGAGATCACACCGGGTCATGTGCAGCCGCAATCAGAACATACAAGTTTGAATATTACTATTTTATATTAGAGGGGAGTAGCGACAACTGTATGCACAGCAGTTTTTACACTAACAATCTACCAGTGGACAAGGCTACCTTGGTGAATGCAGGGCGCTTTCAACCAGTCGTCTTGGAAGTCATTGGTCCCAATTATGTTACTTCACTCGCTAAATTAAAATTCACTAAATTTTCTTCATATAAGATGTAAACCTTGCACACTTCGAAACAAGGTCTTATTTCAAATTGAAACAAGTAGGTAGCATATGTCGCTATCGAAATAAGCCATTTATTTGTCGACTAAAGTCTGATACGCTGAAATAAATAATAATTTAATACCACCACCACAATAAGCTTCTTCGTAGGTGTCGATTAAAATAACGTAATTTTAGTTCGTTTTGAACGAGTTTTTATATGGCATTTGAATATTTGGGGACTATCGCTGCGTGGCAATTATATGGCATTTGAATAAATGGGGACTCTCGCTGCGTGGAAATAAAGTTGAGTATACGTTGACAGGTTTTAGTGAAGTTTAGTGGCGCTGAGAAATAGATGCCAGTAACTAATAGACGTTATTTCGAAGAACACAAGGTTGATTTCAAATGAAGAAATTAAGTCAGGTTTTAGTTTAGTCGAGTGTACAATAGAATCGGCACCATTGTCGGAAGCCTATGTCCAGCAGTAGCCGCAGAAATGATGATAATGATGAATGCCATCACATAACCTATGATATTAATCGTTTGACATCCCTAACCGACTTCAAATAAGCCAGTAAGTAGCTAGTGTCTTTATAATCAATAATAATATGTTACCTATCACATATATTAACTTCAATTATGTTTGTAATCAATTATTTTTCACTTTTCAGTGACCTTTGTTAGTGATTTTTGAATTGGGGATTAGTTTTTTTAAAGCGTTTATTTTTAGATTTTACATTAGATTATATTAACTTTAGTTTAATAGACCCAATACTTTATATACGATGGTTAAAAAAAATCTAGTTTTTCTAGCCAATTGCTGCTCTTGATTGAGTAAGTTAAAAAACATAGTTATAGCCGCTCCTCCTTTCTTGATGTCTGCTCATAACAATAAAATTAATAATTTTAAACTACGACATAGATATAATTCAAGAAGATCTGTTCAGTCGTTCAAAGTTGTTAAAAGATCAATGTACTTGTAAGGTACTTGTTAAAAGATAAAAGCAACATCTCATAGTTTATTGTAAAGGTCCTTTGACATTTATCTCGGACGGTTTCCTCGCTCCACAACCTTGCATTCAGACTAACACCTGTTTTCCTTCAATCGTATCTAAACCAAATGTTCACGGCATGGCAACTGACTGATAACATTGGATATGTATTTTATAAACGGAAAGCGTATTTATATTACAACTAAACGTTTATTGATATACTTAGCTTAAATTTAATTCACACTTTTTTATAAGGACTCAGAATTCCACGTATGCGTTTATTTGAGTCACTTCGAGCGCAGTCAAATGAGCTTTTAGCAAGCCTTTTCTTATGGGATAGGGAGCAAACGGGTCACCTCATGGTAAGTGACTACCGCCCATTGGCACCTGCAATTCAAGAGTCGCAAGTGCGTTAGCAGCCTTTAAGGTGGGAGTAGTGTAAGGGAGGGAAGAGGGGGAAGAAGGAAGGGTTAGAGCCTCTGGTAACCTCAATCACTCGGCGAGAAACCACGTAAACATTGCTTCATTGCCGGTAATCTGTGAGACCGTGGAATCACTTAGGTCGAACCGGTCCATACGTGCAGAAGCATGACTCTCCCACTTGAAATTAAAGTACTATGCATATATAGAAGTGTTCACCGAAAATACTTAAATAAATTAGGGCCACACAATATATGTGTGGTCTAACTCGCAAAGGAATTAATCCATTTTGTTCGGGTTTCGAATGTGTTCGCCCGGCCTGGTTAAATACCCCATCCTCTCATAACCTCGGAACTACTCGAAATACTATAAGCAGTGAATTCATGCAGACAATGTTCTTTATCTGGATTAAAAATCTCAAATGTTATCGGAATTTGGATTTGCAAAACAGAACCGATAAAAAAAAAATATATAGGTATATGCGGTGGAATTGAGAACCTCGTTTTTCTTCGTGGGTTAAAAAGAAAGAAACTGCAAGATACAGATTTTTCTTTACTTGAAATAGTAAAAGTCAGTAGAATAAATATTAAAACCAGCTGCAGGGTACATGAACTTCGTTAAGTAGCTACTAAAACTGTCAAGATCCATAAACAATCAAAGTAGTACCCTGTGAAGAATTGTCCAGAAAGTCTAAGACAATAAAACGTGAACATGACACATTGGTGGCAGTAGTTGTGACTGTCTACGATGTCGAAGATCGAGAATGTTCTCCGTCAGCCATGCTTGGTAGTGTAGTGTCGCACGGATAGCAACAGATACTTACTCAGAAATCAAACCGTTCTCGTCTCGCGTCCCGCACCACAATTTACAAAACACGGGCTTCTGGGAATTTAATGTTTTGTAACAATACCGATTATATATCTGCATTGAGCATTCAGATCAGCTGTGCGATACCGTGACGATGCAGTGACAAGACACGCTCGTCATTGCTTATGAACGTCGAGTGCGTTTAGCACTGTTCACGATGTAAGTTTTTTAAACTAACACGATCACGTTTGTCGTTTACACTATTACAAAATTATTGTGTGTACTAACAAGGTGATATACCAGCACACAGCGTGACTGATGGATACCATTTTTGGAGAACCCCAATACTACTGTTATCTCTAAGGGGAAGATAAAATTTAGGAATGATTTAAATACTAACTGTAATTAAGGAGAGTTTTGTCTGAGAATTTTTATAACATAATTGGATACTTTCTCACTACCGCACAGGGCACTTTACCAGAACGTATGATTCTAAAGAAATTACTTTCCATAAACACTCCGATTCTATATAGCATAATGTACAACACAGATTAGCAGGCTAGCGGCCAATTCGGTCTTTATGGATATGGTTTGACTTGTCAACTCGGTCTTTATGGATATGGTTTGACTTGGTCATATACGATATGAACAGAGGTTATGTTACAGAAGTGAACAATGATATTGTAATTTAAATAAAGGGATACATGTATTAAAAATCTGTTCACAGGTAAAAAGTCAATGGGTGAACAATCATTCGTCCCCTTTTTTTTTCTACCCTTAGAGTTGAAATTTAAATAGAACCGACTTCAAAGTATGCCCATAAAAAAGGACTACCGTTGACGTTAGGTTGACTTGAGGAACTACTCCGGTTTTTTCGTCGGTTAAAAAGGTAGTGTATAATTGGGTGCAGAGTGAAGACACAAATATATCCTAGTTGGGAAACGCTATTAGTCAGCGTCACGCTGCGCTGTGTCTTATGCGATTATGATTAGAAGAAAAGACTGGGCGATCAATTCTTTTATACAAAATACTATAAACATACCATATCCAGCACTAACAGGATCAGCTAGTGTGGAAGAACGGGGTGATATGTTGCTTCAGGAAAAAGGGAGGATCCTTTAATAGGATATTTTAAGCAATATATTCTTGGTGATTATTTTTTTTTAATGGCATAGGGGGGAAAACGAGCAGACGGGTTACCTCGTGGTAAGGGACTGTCGCCGCCCATGAGCACCTGCAACTCGAGAGTCACAAGTGCGTTGCCGGCCTTTAAGTGGAGTAGAGTATTGGAGATAATTGGGGGAATTGGGGGAAGAGTGAAGGGTTAGGGCCTCCGGTAACCTCACTCACTCAGCGAAAAACAACGTAAGCATTGCTTCACTGCCGGTTTTCTGTGAGGCCGTATTATCACTCTGGTCGAGCCGGCCCATACGTGCCGAAGCATGGCCTCCCACTTGAAAATATATCCTATTCTATTCGATCCTCCGACTTGGCTAGATCCAGGAATTAATGTCCCTAATGCATGGTGGGCCTCTGCCCAATGGATAACGTTTGTGATATTTTACACATAATAATCAGCGCGAGGAATTTTACTGTCTTATCATCTATTATAGTTGTTAGTATTTTTAATAAAATAAATAAGAGGTTTTGATGTGGGGACAACAAGTAGTATATTGTTGCTGGGTGAGGATTTCGCTTCACCAGTTTTACCCATCATGGTGGCGATTGCTGGCTGTCGTTAAGGAAAAGTTAAGTCACATTATAAAAATGTTGTTTTGGAATATCGGTAGGCAGGTAACAAAGTTTTTGCACAACTTGACCCATTGTTGATATTTGGAAAGTTATGAAGCGAAAGTGAAATGATTGCAAAAGAGGTTGGATACGAATATTTTTCGCAATAACATTATTAATCTAAATTAGAATGAGGAAAAATGAGAAGCAAAATTACGGTAAGTTGGAGTTTGAAGTCGAACCTTCAATAAATTTTATTTTTAGTTCATGGTATAAAATTCCTTCCGTTTCAACGAATTTCCCCATTTTTCAAGTAGCTTTTTCATTCCTTAAAACCTTATCCAGACTATTCTTTACATAAAAGAAAGAATAAGTCAAATCGATCTAACCGTTCTCAAGTGATGAGCTTACCAACGAACTCCATTTCATTTTTATTTATATAGAACAGAGGATATGTATACTATCGTTTACTAGTATAAATCTATTATTACATAAGCTATTTAGTATCATGGAAGCCCTTGACCTCATACATAATATTTCATTATCGCCTTAGCTGTGTGTCCAATAATATATGGCACAATTTTTTTAATCTAAAAAAATCATAAAGGAAATCAATTGGACCTAGAAACTCTATTTACTTACCAGTATAGTCTAGAATTCTCTACAGGTACATGTACTCCAAAACTATACTTATCATAAAAAGAAGATAGGAATTGCATACTGACTAAAAAGATTTTTATTAAGGTTTTAATATAATATAGAGATCTAAATAGCTATGAGTCGGTTAATAAAAATGAGTAATAACACTGTTTCAAGATGCTTAAATATTTTAAATCGTAGTGATGAAATACCACCTATAGTAGCTACTCCGGAAATTCCTGAACGCCCTCAATACGCCGCGGTGTTGTGCAATAAATTTAATTATTGTGATATATGATTATACTCTAGGTAGGTATTGCAACATGCGACAACATGTCTGAACAGGAGCAGTAGTTGTACAGTAGGTAATCAATAGCGTGATGCACAACTGATATGCAAGAGCCTCGACCAATTTCCTTTTCTTTTTTTCTACCACAAATATACTTGCTTTTGAGAAAGCAACCAATTGTGGTGGTGACTTTGTATGTGTTCATTTATACTTACTTTTTCTTTTAAAATAGTTCGACTTCAAATAATAACTGTTGAGCAATTTTATGAAATAAAGATATTGAATTTGAATTACAAAAAATAAAATGCAATGCCGTGCTATCACAGTTTGTTTTTCATACCACTTCGGTGGCAAACAAGGTTACCGTAGCCTATTGACGCTTGCAATTCCACAGACTTAGTCTGTGTGACTATGTCATCGTAGCTTACCAACGCATTGACCGATAAGGGTATAGTTTCAGTAGAAAACTAATCACTTAGATAAGTCTTGCTGTGTCTGTATTATAATAAATGATCCTTACTCTAACGATTGTTTAGAAAAGAATTTACTTTTTGTAATTTATGTCATTGAAATTCCCATAAAACTTAGAAGGAGGCGGCAGCGCGGCAGCGTAATGGCTGGTTGCAGCGTCGGGTCGTACCCACTTAAGTAAACAAAATAAAGACAACCAGTCCCTTAGCCAAAAAAACCATTGATCAAAATTCGTCTGCAAGACGAAATAAATTCAAAAATAAATGATAATCGTTTATAATATGTAAAAGAAAACAACATTTTAAACCTGTTTTCCGGATATTTGTCTCTTTTTTTTAGTTTTTGCATGATTATCTATTTTACTCCGAAAAGGTTCTGTTTCAGTAGCTTAGAGCGTACAAAATAGCGTTCAATATAATTATAAATATTGATTAGCAACAATACCTAGGTGTCTCTCCAAGTAATGAAGGCTGGCAGTCAGCTCTGCATATTTGGCTTTATCTTTAGCAAGGGGAAAAAGTTCGGCCGCACTCTTTATACCTTTGTCCATTCATGGGATTATCGCAAATAAGACACAGACGAGGAACTAATTGTATCTGCTCTGCCTGAGCACGTTGCCCTTAGGCCACGTTTACGGAGACGCGGCGCGTTGTGCGGGGCGTCTGGCGTCGCGTCGTGCGGCGCGTTGCGCGACTCCCTCCATTTACGGAGAAGCATCGCGTAAAGCGACCCGTCAAGCGTCTATATGTGATGTTGTATGAACGAGGCGGGGCTATTCCATATAGCTTTCGGTCTTAGGTCGGTCTTCAATTGTGGTAATCAAAAACTCAGTTTGTCTGAACATACAACACATTCACACACCTCCAATGGCCAATTACCCAGTATTACCAATAAACGCGTACCTTCGGCTGCGGGGAATGCCGCGCGGGACGCGGCGGCCACCGCGGCGTGAGTCGCCGTGAGTGTCGCCGCTTGCGTCGCTGCGTTCGCTGCCGCGTGCAGTGGTACATATCAAACAAAACGCGCAAGAAAGCGCTTTAACGTAAACGCTCTCATATAATAAGCAGTATTTGATTTGATCGCGCGAGTCGTCGCACGACGCGCCGCGCTACGCCCTGCGTCTACGTAAACGGGGCCTTAGATATGCAACTTTGTGCTGCCTGACGGTCTGCAAAGCTTGCTTTTTAAAACCACTTCATAGATAAAATGTCAACCTAAAAGGGTATTATTAAATATTATATAAATGTTATTGTCGTACCTATCTCTCTGATAGGACGGAAAACATCGTGAGCAAATGTTGTTTCTTATCACACTACAGTTCCGTATCATGTCTATCTTGACTTGATACAGTGTCTAAATATAAAACACTAGCAGCGCCCTGCGGTTTCACTCGCGTAAGTCCAGCTATCTATATACCAGGTTTCATCGCAACCGGTTCAGTAGTTTTGGCGTGAAAGAGTAAGAAACATCCATCCATCCAAACTTTCAATTTATGTTATTAGTGGGATTAACTCTCTAGAATGTGCAGGGCCTGGTGAGGTGGCAATTGTGCCGAGCCGGATCTGGGTAATGCTCACTAAACTAATATTATAAAGGCGAAAGTTTGTGAGTAATAGATGAATGGATGTTTGTTTGTTACTCTTTCACGCAAAAACGGCTGAACAGATCTGGATGAAATTTAGCACAGAGGTAGATCACAGTCTGGAATACCATTTAGTAATTAAGTAATGTACGTTTGTTTCTTTTTTACGCTTTAACTATTTACTTAACCGATCATCATGAAATTGCACATACAGGGTGCTCAGAGGTAAAGACAAGGACATAGGGTAGGTACCCTTTATTAAAAAAAAATAGGTAGGTACTGATCTCGAGGCGTACTGAGTGATTGATTGAAAATCTACATTATCACGATGATGCGAGCAAAAGCGAGGTAGCTGAAAGTGTCAAGCAAATATTTTTATTCTGTTATAGAATATTGAAACAAAATATTTCATAATTCATAATAATGACGACTGTCAAACGATAGCAAGGGGCAGAAGAAATTTTCGACCATAATTTTTCACCTTCATGAATAATTGCGTTATTTTTCGTTGGCCTCTTACAACATCATTACTGATAAGATTTTACAATAGCGATATAACGTACTGCTCATAACTGCTCGTATGCCTATAGCGTGAAATAAAATAAGTTTTATTAGTAAACCCCACTTAGTGACAGAACGAAAGGCCTTTGTGCAAAAGTGAGTCGTGTGAGTCATCGTGAACTAGTCGAGTCAGGTCCGTTTTATTTCAGTTAAATATTCATGCTCGAAGTCCGGTGGTCGAATTCAACGTCAGATGTTTTATGTAATAATGAAAGAATGATGAATCATTGAATAAATTAGTTTTATTAGAGCATGGTCGTCATTGCTTTGCACGTTTAGACGGTCAAGTTGTTTTTATTTAAAACGTTTTTTTTTATAATTACAAAACTACTTAAAAATTGTAAGTAATTAATGCAATAATGGCCTTGAGGAAAACATTTATTTAAAATATAATACTTATATTAACTTTACTGTAATTGCACTTATTAAACGGATGTTTATGGGCTTGTGGTACATTGTACTTCCGGATTTCTGAATAAAAAACAAAACTTAAAAGAAATGATCCCTAAATAAATTGACATAAAATATCATTTGTCATTGAAACAAATGAATTGATTATAGTCATTTTATTCCATTTCAATTCGTGTACCTACCTACGAGCAATGTAAAACAAATGATTAACGGGTTTCATTTATACATGCACTAGCAACCCGCCCCAGCTTCGCACGGGTACAAATTATACACCTAAACCTTTCTCATGAATCACTCTGTCTATTAGTGAAAACCGCTTGAAAATCCGTTCAGTAGTGTTTCAGTTTATCGCGAACAGACAGACAGACAGATGTGGCGGGGGACAAACCCATAACAACATCGGTTTTCCTTCTGGTCAATTTTCTGAAATTAGTCATCCGTGCGTCCTTATATTTTAGGTTTTTTATTTATTTTATAATAATCTATTCAACATAAAAGTAAATAATTTGACAATAATAAGCCATTTCCTTGTGTCACATACAAAATTGTAACAAACCTACTGTTTTGTCGTTTAGTAAATATAATTTACTAATTATATTTGTCTATTGCCAAATGATTGTGTATTTTGTATACCCAACTACTAGTTTCATGTGGCAATTGAACACTTAACAAACGAGTTTTGACGAGATATCTCCTTAAATTATTGCACCATCCTCACAGTCTAGCAATCAGACTTATAGCATCACTAAGTACCTACGTGAAATGAAGTATGCCAGTCGGTTTTCACGTAGTCGCTCGCACACGGCGCGGCGGCGGTAGGTATAACATGCTGACGCAATAGCTGTCAGAATTGGAAGGAATTATGTCTAAATTTTGAAAAAAAAAACAATTCCAGCTTGTTCTTGTTCAATTCTATTATTAATCGTATCTTATAGAAATATAATCAGTATGCGTTACTTTCTTTTCCCTTCAATCTATTTGTTAAATATATCCTTTACGTGTTTTAGATTAAGTAACTGATCGATTGCCTAGTGATCATCACCTCGCAAGTTAGTATAGGAACTTTTTACATACAACAAATGTACAGACTTGGTATTGCAATGCATATCTAATAATGACTTAATAAGAAATTAACTAAAAATACACTACTTCACTTTCAAAATCATTTATTTCAATTAAACCTATTACAGTATTTTTTGAAGTGTCAGGAGTACGAGTCAGTCAGCACTCATGAGTCAGTCGTGAAGCTAGTTGACTGTTCCAGTACGTAGATCCTATGGAGAACAACAGGCAAGAAACTCTAAGGACACTCTTATTCAACACGTTTTTTAAAATTTTCTGGTTACATTGCAAATATATTACGCGCAAATGAAATGTGAGGACAATGTAACATATTGTTCTAAAATGTAAACAGGTACTTAAATATATAACATATTTAAGTAATAGCAGTCCGGAGATGACCAACGGTGGGTTGTTCACGAATACGGATTTGGTATTTTTCATTTGCAATAGTATATCTATTTCCTAGTGCATGCAGTTCATAGGAACTTTTTATGATTTTTTTTATCATTTCAATTAATCATTTTAGTGACATGTTTGGTGATAGTGGAAATGGTTTGTGCTAGACCGTGTGTGCTGTGAGGAACACATAGACAGTCACATCGACAGAACATTACAAAGTCGTTGCAGCAACGTCATCCGCAAAGAAAAAGGATTGTGTTCATTTTCGTGTGAACCACTAGGAGTGGAATATAATCTCATTGATCAAATTTGCATCAGTATCAATGTCATAAAGTTTCTTTCTTTAATATGACTTCAATACAAGTATTTAATTGATGTTCTTGATGTCCTGAATTAGAACGTTCAGATGTCACCATTTAACTTTTATCGATATAAATTATGAGCTAATAAATGAATTCCTTTAATAAACAATCAATTAAAATACAATTATTTAAATATGCTAAACTAGAAGCAAATGAAGCCAAAGTTATTAACTGATTGCAGATTAATAGTTGTGAGCGCTAATGGTGACTAGGAGTGACTACGTGACTACGCTCTTGTAGACGTGGAGTCGATTTAGATATTCTAGATCAACGCACGACAAACGATAGCTTGTTCTGGTTTTTTTAATAGTAGTAATAACGATAATAAGAGAAATGTTGATTTAACAGATCGATGTCAACTTTATGTGACTTGCCAACCTAATTTTGAGAAATTTCCAGATTGTTCATGGGTCAATATACGGGCGTTGTGCTTTTCTACACACCTTACTGCAGAGATTTCTAATGGCTCATTTATCCCGATTACCAGGTGTGTGTAAAGAAGTTCCAAAAGATTTTCAAAAAAAGGAAAAAGGTTGATTATTGAACAAGGAAAATAATACACGCCCAGTAATAGTTCGGTATGAAAAAGCTCGAGTTCCAAGAGCAGATGCTCACCAGCGTTTGGTGGTGGTGGTTGCGATAATAAATCTACACTAAATTGAATTACTTAAGTATATGGCAACACCGTCTACACTCTACACCATTCGCACGATCGTTTTTCTTATTAGATGGAAGTCAGTGAGTAAGAGTTTGAGGGAGACAGTTTTAACATGGATACTTTTACAGTCAAAGTTGGTCAGCATCTCGGGGAAATGGGCCGGAATACTCTGAGCATTTAAATGGACCACATTAAAATTTCTGGGTTCATCGGCAAACTGATCCTATATAGTTTCAGTAGTAGTCTAACGGAAGTAAAAAAGTAGTATAACATTATACTTAAACCGAAAAAAAGTCATATCAAGAATATTAGTTGCGACCACTATATAAATCAAAACGCACCCCAGGTGACAGCTGTATTGCAATAGTGATAATTATATCAAGCACTAGTCTACATATACATATGATTTAACAATTTTCACTACCAGCTCTTATTACAGGTCCCTAAAGCAGGTTTTACTATATTTTACTTCCTATTAAAAAAATCATGACATCAAACAATGGTATGATTACGCAAAAAAATATGATTGTTGCTCATGTCATTTCCAGCCAGCCCAATCCACACACGTGGTTGCACGTAATTTCACAATTTCATCCACTCTCGCGCATAGCAACAGCAGCGATACCAATGAGTCAACGTCTCTCGTCGTCACATACATGTGTCGCGAAGTCAACTCATAGGTATTGTTTTAGGTTAAGACATTATGCTCCGCGACTTTGCTTTGTACTGTTGATCACAATTCGTATATCCATAATCAGGAGGTACCGATTTGAGTATATTTAGAGAGAAGTTTAGCAGAAGAAGAGAGAGTTTAAGAAGAGAAGAAAGAGAACGGCTTTCTTTATATTCAAGTAGGAGATAGCTGACTGGAGAAGAGCACCTTTATATATTATATGGAACAATATAGTCTAAATGGGGTGGACATGGTGTTACTGCTTAACATCAATAAGGGTCCTTAATATTTATTGCACTTGTGTTACTCTCACAGCCAAACTTTTAGAAGTCACAAAAACAAAGGTGGTCCTCTTCAAAGTAGCAGAAAAAATAATTTATTCATAAAAGTTAATACGGTTTCAATCAATGGGAAGCCTTTAGTCTTTTGCCAAACCGATGGAGCTACTGAAGCGTTACAGGCCTTTGATCCCCAGATTCGTTAATATTTTCAAGTTTTTGTTATTCTTATGTTAGTTATCAAACCAAAAGTAACTGATTTGACAATAACGATCTATAACGTCGCACGCTTTTATTTATATAAAGGTACTTTTTTACATAACCTATCATTTAGACTTTTAATGTCCCTATTTTATAAAGAAAGTGTCTATACAGTTCCAAACATTTCAATTGTTCTAAATTTGAAATAGTTCTAAAATCTAATGCATTCAAGTAATTTTTTATATATAGCGTTGTCATATTTACTATTTATCAGTTTATGAAAAAATTAGTCATCATTTTGTCTGTTTTCTTTGTCGTGACGTCATACGATTGGCACACGTACTGCGTGCGCGTGTAAAACTAATTTATTCATGATTACGAGTATGGTAATTATATTTCATAATTAAATAAAGATATCATTTAACAATTTTTTATATACATATATTTTATTTTTATTCAACACTTTTGCATAAAAAAATCCAAGTTAATATGAAAAATACACAAAATTATATTCAATCCATTGTTTTAGCATCATACCAGTTTGCCTAGTGAGGGATGAGATACGATAAAATGACGAGTTAAATTGACACTCGCACTATCACCTTTTGCTCACGTAGTAGGTACCTACAATGGTTTCTAATTAACCGTTTACGTTAAAAAAAAAGTAATACCGACTTTAACACACCTAAATCATCCAATCCAGCTCCAACCTTAAGTAAAACCAATTCAATTAAAAAAAGAATTATTGTAATCCGTTCACTAATGGCAAAGATATCGTAACATAGAAAAAAAAAATATTCAGTTGAATTGAGAACCTCCTTTTTAAAGTCTTTTAAAAACACATGACGCTAAATAGTTTTTGCTATTATTTGTATTCTATATAATTATATTATCATACATTGTGTTTACGTAGGTGCAAAACAGTCGTGAAGACTCCTTATAACATGTATTCTGCTGGCTTCCATGTGTAAATGTTTTAGTCAACGAACGCCTGTGTGGGTCGTTTTAAAGTGACTATAACTTAGAATGTCATATGTCACAGTTCTAATAGGAGTAAAAAAGAGTGATATTAATGGATATATTGTATCCAAATTTAGTTGGCTTCCTAAAGCATCACCAACCTAAATGCGACTAAAACATGATTAATTCAAATACGCTGTATTCTTCCACCTTTAGAGGTGAAAGAAATAAACAAAACACATTTATTAAAATAACAAATATTTTAAAGTTACAAGTATAAATATATCTATGTATGTACGAGCCATAAATGGTCGTTAGCTCAGCATTGTGATAATTCGTAACTAGCAGCGCTGGTATTATGCTAACGCCTCTAGTGAAATTCACGGACAGTGAACCAACGCCATCGTTTAGTTTCCACAATAAGACAGACAAGAGTTAACAAAGTACTTATATGTAATAACATTGTAAATATTGTGTATAAAATGTATGAATAATATGAACATTAATATATTTTATATACTATCTGAAAACAAATCATCAAGGCCTCTGACATCTTAACAGATGTTTTTAAGCAGCGTCTGTAGTTGAGAGGCAACGCCGAGCGTGGCTAAAAAGCCCAATGCAAGTGTCCTCTCCACAGACGCTGGATCGCCAGGGACACAGTTTGATGGCGCAGGGCTGCCCAGAATCTACACCACTCTCTCGACCTTCCCAGCTTGACTCGCATGAATGGCATGCCAATACGTGCAAGCCGCCAGGTCCGCTGCAGGTGACTGCCGTTTTTCAGATTACATCCTACTTACGCCTAACGGAGACACCAGTTCCGGGTTTAATTTCAGAGTTTTCCTTCTCTTAGATGGGTTGCAGACCAATGCTAACGACGCCCATCCCCCCGAAATGAATTAAATTAATCTGAACGATCTGAAAACAAAATAATAATAATAAATTAAAAATAAACAAAAACATTATAAAATAAATTAAATTAATGCCTTCGTGTAATGATGTGCAGAAACTAAACGCTACGGTTGCGTGTGCCTCTGTGCGCTGAGTTTACAGAAGTTTTGAAATATGACGCTTGCATAACTAGCATAAGCAGCAAGAAATGATAAGCATTGGAAATATTTTAGAAAATTTTATCAAATGTTAATGGACCAACCTTAATTATAACCAATTCAATGAAAAGAAGGATTATTCAAATCACAGGTTCACAATGGGCGAATATATCGCGTAACATACACACAAAAAAAATCGAATTGAGAGCCTTCTACTTTTTGAAACCGGTTAAAATTTCGGATACTCTTAATGACAAAACAAACAAAGTATTCAATGGATGAACATAGCCAAATAGAAAAAAAATAAAAATAAAATCTGTAAACCATTAAAAGTGTTTACGGGATCAAAAACGCCTGCATGACGGTCCTCTTACGTATCTAGACGTCCATGCTAAAGGTGATCGCTTACCATAGTATATCTGTTACCTACCCAGTAGTGTAAAAGGAATAGAATTAAAAATATTACGTGAGTTCTCTTCATGATCCGCTAAAATTTAATCTTATAGAACAAATATATTTTTTTAAACCGTATTACAAGAAAAAGCAATTACGTGAACATTATAATAACGTTATCATAAACGATAATAGCCATCTTCATCTTTGGTTTTCGTCACGTATGCACCCAACAGCTCAGCCTAGACAAAGACAGCAACATGACGCAAGGCACTGTTGCTAAGCGCGCACGTCACGTTGCACCGCCGCACCCCTCCCCAACGCTCCGTCATACTCAATACTCGCTGAACACATCATTTTATATAACTGCATGTATTTTATGGGTAAGTAGTGTGGAAGGTTGCATTTGAGGGGACTGCAAGTTTCTTTGATTGATTTTATTGTGTGTAAGTTCGATATTAGGACTAGTTTTAAGGGTGTTTTAATATTATGGTCGCTTTCAGAAAAATCAAGCATTATTAATTTATTGTTTTTTTATTCAACTAAGTTGTGAAATTTGAAGCTGTTACCTGTTTAGCTAGTCTTCTGTTAGATTTAGGTGATTCCCCAGTCGAAAAGAATCTACTACTACTCTGAATATGCTGACTTTAAATTTCTAATAGATAATATATATTCATATTATTACACTGAACCTATGCAACATCTTGTAGGACATACTCTGTGGCCGTGACAAAGACTGTTTAAAAAAATAAAAAAACCAACCGCTAAATTATTTTACTTAATTTTCATGAAATTCAAGCATAGATTTTAGCACAGATTGTAAAAGTTTCAAATGATATTCGATCACCTACAAAAACTTAATTCTGTTGAGTCAGTCAAAAATCGTTGCAATTACATATTTGAATAAACTGTATTTATGCTTAACCTACTCGTATACCTGTCTAGGTGTAACAATGGATGTGACGTATGAATATTTCCTCATTACTGAACTTATAGGTCATGGTTCTTTCCGTATAGAGAATTAGTCAGCTGGAGTGTGTCACGAGTTAGATAACTTTATAATGTGTAACAGTTTATTGTACTCATCTTCCATCAAATATTTGATCGAAGGTACTCATACAATATTAAGACAGACAGACAGACATTAAACCCCCCCGCGGTGCACTGGGAGATGTTGGTGTAAAGGCGGAACTGCCTAATATTTTTTACCGCTCTGATTCTCGAAGATTGACATTATCTTATATAAATTTAATGTTGTTTTTATGTAGCATTTAGGAAATTTTGAATTGTACATCTGAGAACTGTGTAGTCGATTACATATTAACATTAAGTTAATTTTCTATGTTACCTGGCGGTTTTGAGTATGTCATGCTCGCCTAATAGTCCCGGCGATGCGGGCGTATGTGTCGGGTCGTTCGGCTCCCGTTAATATGGTTGCGTTGATGGCTGATGCGTGCGTCATACTCGTGAACGAGTGCCGTTGGTCAAGGCTGGTCATCTTCGGACTGCTATTACTTAAATATAGTAGTAATTTCCGCGACTGTTTATATTTCAGAACAAGTGTTAGGTACATTATCCTCACAGCTCATTTGCGCATTTCAACACGTTTTACATTTACTAGTCAGAGACTAGTTGCTTATAACAATGTAACCAGAAACTTGTAAAAAACGTTTTAATAAAAAGAGTGTCGATCAACGTGTTGGAACAGGTAATTAGCTTCACGAATGATTTAGTCTGGCTGACTGCTACTCCTGACAATGAAAAAATACCTATAATTGGTTTAATTGCAATAAATGATTTTGAGTAACTTTAATTTGTTCAAGAACTAATATCCTTTAGACTTTAAACCAGCAATGAACGTTACTCCTGGGAAAATACTTCTTGTAGTGAGTTCACTGTCTCTGCGAACAACGCAGCAATAGACACCGCCTAACGCATAGCCAGTAATTCTTATTCTATCTGCGATTTGTTCAAAAATATGATTATATTTATGCATAACATATAATTATAAACATATTCAGTCATATGCAAAAAAAAAGTATTTTATCTTGCCTATAATGTTCTTCTCTTCCTGTTCTATGTCTCTCAGTGAATCCTTGAGTCATTTGACAAACTTTAGAAGCAATGCATAGATGAAATCTTGAGATGTTAAATTAGTTAAAAGTGCCCCATCTAGCTATTAAGTTCAAGGCTGAATGTGAGATTAAGATGTTGACCTATCACTGCTTGGTACCCATCATTTAACACGTTTAACATCTCTGCAGAGCAAGTCCGGTCCTTTAACTTGTCAATTAATGACCTCGCAACTAGGATCATGTCACCTGCGTAAACAGAAGGATACCTACGTAGCCTGAATTTATATCCAGTAGATAACATTCTTCTACATATATTATGCTGGCCGTGAGTTTGTGTACCCCTTGTCTTCTTACAAGGCCCAATCATTTGGCAACCGGCGGTAATGGTATTATCTGTTATCCATTTTTTTATTAAATAATACATTGAATTTGAATTAATGCACGTATAGCGCAATGGATTAAGTGGTTCCCTAGCCACTACGCTGCGACGAGTATTGTGGGTTCAAATCTGTGGGATTTGAACCCACAATACTGCAGCGGGACAAAAATTTGTGTGATCCACAAATAGTTGTCCCGTGTCTGGGTGTTCTTTGTGTCCATTGCTTGAAAGTTTGTGAAGTCCTCCGCGACATAGGAATATTTCTAATGCGCGAGTTGTCTTTTTTAAAATAAACAAACAAATTAGATTTTTTTAAATTTGAATAGACAAAACAAATAGAGGAAATGCTATTTAGCTAAAGAAGTGTTATCTCTGTATATCGCACAAGATAAACATGTCTACACAAAACGGTACACAGTTGTAACTTCGCCTACGTGTGCAAGTACAGAGGGCTATTTAAGAAACACGTAAATTCAACTTAATTACATAGCTGTAAAAATGGAGCTCTAACTCAAACAGTAGCAATATGTGTTTGCTCCAAGTTGCACAAAAAAACGATTTCATTTATGACATTGCTGTCAGATAAGATCTCTCCATTACTGATGCTAATAATGTTTATTGTTCTTCTCATTTCTTTTTTACTGAGTTACTGGGAAAATGTATTTGAAACACCAGCAATGTTTTGAAGCGCCCAATAAAGAGTTTTGAACTAAATACGGTATCTTATTTTTATGTCAATTCACTTTTTCAAAATAGGTTTGTAAAAATTACAGAAGTATTTCATAAATCACTTTTTTTCTGGTTTCGCTTTAAACATAAAAATAATAAAAAACTGAACATCTTCAAAGTCTTATGACATTTAAATCCTGTGTTCAGTTAAATAATTTATTGTAAAAATATGATACTAACCTATCTATACATGTAATTTTATTTTATGGCTTTAGTCTGAGCCATACACGTGTCAAGATGGGAATTATCTTTATGAAATCGCTAATGCCTCTTCACTTGTACCATAATCATCAGTAGGCGTATTTGTACGTAGGTTTAGTGTACAACCAACGCTTCTAGTCCGTTAATTATACAAATGCGAGTCTGTGGGAGGTGAGAAACCATCGCTACTATGTATAATTGACAGCTCCGGAGATATAAGATATCACAGGAAACTTCAGCTCACTTGGGCTTGCTCTTGGCTACTGGAGAGCATCGTACCTCAAAATGGGCAGGCTTCATCTTGGCTAATGATACCGTATACCACCTAAACCTTTCCAGTACATGACACAATCATGGCGACATACAGCGAAAAACATACTTTAATATCATCTAACGGAGACACACCGAACTATGGAGTAACTACTAATCCTGCATCACGCTGTGACAGATTTCACGCCGATTAGTTACATATGCAGCATCCAGACTTCAACCGTTGGACCGCGGTCCACCAGGCATGGTCGCCTAGCCTGGTCGGGGGATCCTCCCTTTGTGTTGGAGGGACATAACACCCGTTCCTCCACACCTAACCTTCCTCAATTAATATTCTAACCAATACACATAAATAATAATTATTTAAATACAAAAACTCTTAAACTTCCTTATATATTATAATATGTAGATTAGCACAACAAAGATATTTTTCAGTTATTTGAAAATAAAAGGACTAACTTTTAACAATTTTATGAAATTTCACGTCACGAAGGGAGGTGCCACTAAATCTCACAAATAAAAAGGAAAACAGATCACGTAATTAAATGGGTGCTCCCCAATGAGGCAGCGTTGGTTTTATCATACTATGAAAATCAAGTAAATGTCAAGTAACTTGTATAACACAATATGTACATTATATATGTTAAGTTATTTAATTCATTGGCTTTTTAACTTATATCTATCATGGCCATATACGCACCAGTAAAGATATATGTGAGCCTATAATATTTGTGTATCTCACTGTATAACTATCCAATATAAATAGATCTCTAATATGAAGTAGTGTTAAAACTGACCAGGGGTCAATTTACAGTGGATGTTTGGCGATTACTTTTAATTCAAGTAATAATTTATTGCTCAAGTTAAAACTAAGTTGTTACACAAAATTGTGATATTAGTTCTAGTGATGGTTAAGTAATGTACTTGTTGAGTATAAAGGCAGTGATTACGTCATTGTATTAAACATAGAGGTATCATTTTCTTTCTTTGATCTACTTTTTCTTCTTATATCTTCTTCCTCTATTTATTTTCAACCGTAGGTATGTCATATCCATTTTACTAAGTACAGAGGATTATTATCATTCTGAGAGATCGCCCGGTGGTCGGTGGTCGGTGGTCGGTGGTCGGTGGTCGACCTTAATTCTTAAATATTTTAATGTTTTGTTTTATTTCATAGCTACATTGTAACACAGATCAAGATATTCATTTCCAGTACAAGTTGAATTGTCATGGTATAGACTTGCGGTAATACGACAGGTCACCATAATATGTGTATGTATACTGGACACGTGTTTCTTTTTGTCACCGTTTTTACATAGTTGTATTATTTACTAGCAGTTCCCGCGCGGCTTCGCTCGCGTGTACATATTTATGTTTTTGCGCCGAACCTTAATAATTTTTTCTTTTCTTTTTCCAAAATAAAAGTAGCCTAAGTTACTCCTTATAACACCAGCTATCTGCTAGTGAAAGTCGACATTAGTCGACAAAGTTGACATTACAGACAGACACTTCAATTTTATTTATTTGTATTGTTGATGTATTGATAACACACATATTCTTTAAAAAAATGTTTTTTCCCTTGTTTCTACAATATGAACTTAAATTGTTCCAAATTTCACATTCCTCCGTGCGCGAAGTTGGCATAAAAAGAATACCCATAATATATTACTAATATTCGTTGCTTTGTTGGTATATGTTCTTTTCGTAACTTTGTCGATATGTGTTAAGCAGTCGACTACTAACTACGTCACGGGCGCGGGATCGGTTCCTGATCAGTGACAGTAATATGCATGAATGTTTATATTTACATTGGTCTACTTATTTCTGTTTGTTTATTAATATTTTGTAACATACGACATGTTGACATATTATTGCTAAACTATTTTTGCGTTAGATAATCGCTACCATCACGCTTTGACCTTCAGGGGCAAAGTAGTGACAGTCATCATCCAAATTGACTCTCAGATGAAATCGTAGGACACTCCTACTTCTTTAAGTTTTCCATAATTGATTTTTAATGTATTCTAATGGTTTTTTTAAATGCAATGCAAACACAAAAGATCAATTAATATAAATGCAGCTGACATGTTGGTTATGCAAGTCACGACACCCTTAAGGCGACGACTGCACTTAACGTCCTTGAGATCTTTTTGTTTAGATATGAGAGAGATGGAGCGATGAGAAAAGAGATGACAATGACATTATCAGAATCAGTTATGCAAGTTTCTATTGAATTTAGTATTACGAGACGGGCCCCGAAGAACACTGTGGGTAGGTTTTTAGGGTAATTATGATAATTAATAAGGCGATCATTAACATCAAGGTATCTACAGTAGATCTGTACTCAAAATGCAGTCGTCTGACAGAGGACAGGTTTTATAAGGACGCGAATAACGGATTCTGAAAGTGTTTATTTACTTAGTTATAATTAAAACAACAATAAATTATCCCACGATAATAACGGGAGCCTATGGCCAGGAGTGCAGGTGTGCCAAAAGCACTCCCTGAACTAGAGAATGTAGCAGCCTGTCTAGTGCCCCCCGATGTAGGTTTGGGTACCCCTTCCAACACCTACAGCAAACCATATTATAAACGTGAAAGTTTGTGAGGATGTATGGATGATTATTTCTCTTTCACGCAAAAACTACTGAACCAATTGCGATGAAATTGGTATATAGATAGCTGGACACATGAATTAATCCGATATTCCCACGGCATGGCGGCATCGCGACTAACACGTTTGAAACCGAAACCGGGTGAAATCTTCTCACGTGGGAGAGCCATGCTTCGGCACGACTTCGCTCGATACCACGACCTCACAGAAAACCGGCAGTGAAGCAATGTTTGCATTGCTTTTCGCCGCGTGAGTGAGGTTTCCGGAGGCCCTAACCCTTCCCTCTCCCCTATTCCCGTCCTTCCCCTCTCCCCCCTCTGGTCCCCCCTCCCGTCTTCCCCCTCTCCCTCTCTTCGCCTATTCTCACCTTAAAGGGCGGCAACGCACTTGTGACTCTTGAGTTGGGCGGCGGTAGTCATTTATCGTCAGGTGACCCGTCTGCTCGTTTGCCCCCAATAACAAAACATCTTCTTAAATATATTTTAAAACATATGTAGAATTTCCTGTTGTGCGGCAGCACCTTAATATCCTTTATTTTTTTGCATATTGTTATAACTGTCGTTAAAAAATAAAACGATTATTTATTATTAAAACCCGTTAGTCAAATCTCGGAGATAGCATCACAGCTATCTATAGAATTACAAATTGATTATTTAAAAAAAGAATCCACCAGCTATAATTGTTGGTTACTCCAATCGATTTCAGAATCGAATACCCGTTCGTCAAATCACGGGTAGCAACGCCTGGTAGCAACTAAACGTAGGTAATTTCATTATTAGACTAACTTCTGCTTATATTAACCCTCGTCTGTTTAGATCAGCGACAACATATTATACCTACATATAGAACATTTGTAGATTTAATGAGAATTTATACTTAAGAGAGGACTTGTGACTTTCTTCAGATCGTCTGATATATATTCAGTATTACTGCTCTCAGGAAAGGAGTGTACAAATTTCTGATAATACTATTTTTTTTAATCCTTCCGTATTAAGCAATATCCCCTTTCCTTTCATTGCCTTCACTCCTTACGTACCTTTGCCTTTCAATATGCTCCTAATTTTCCCATCTTTAATTCCTAAATTGCCCAATTGACGGCAATAGGCTTGCCTGCTAGGCACCAAATTATAGTGTGCAAAATGTGGGTGTTTAATTCGCTTCTGTCTACCCCTTCGAGGATACAAGCGTGAGTGTATGTATGTAGTATTGCCATTATGAAAATTAGATTCAAATTTGGAATAACAAACGATACATAAATAAACTGGCACGAAATAGCGAATAATAAAAAGTAACACAATGATATTCAAAGTTGGAACTTTCGAAGCCCCTTTCAAATCAATCAGCCTAGCAACAACAGCAGTCATTATTAAAGCGTTTTTATTATAACGTTCAGCTGCCACCCTAGGGTGACAGTGCCAGTTGTCGGCCCTGTGACCTTGCCAACTATCCTTGGCAACTAGATATACATATATGTAGTTACTCGTTACAACATACCGTGCGCTGTTAATGATGCTTAATGCTTCGTTGAGTTAGGAAAATTACTGGATTAATGCCGCGATAGATATACCTACTCACTTTGATGTAGCCATGTACGTTTTGATGGTTGAGGATTTATTGTTACCTAAACTTGTTATATTATACGTTCGTTTAGAATAAGGTCAGACTTACATATTATTGGATAAATATGTGTGTTACAGAAGCATCTGACAATATTTTTTTGGTGTAACAGCAATCTTTTTTTCAGATATTTTGTAGTTGTTGTAACAGCGAACTCTTTTTAATAATGTAAACAATTTAATAATCTAATCCACTAATAATATGAAGATACGATGATGACGTCACAAATGAAGTTGTCATACACGTAAATATCACATGAAAGCGGTTTTCTTGCTGTTGCCAAAGTCGTATTTTTTTTTATCCCACTAATATTATAAATGTGAAAGTTTCGATGCATGGATGTTTGTTACTTTTTCATGCCAAAACTACTGAACCGATTGCGATGAAACTTGGTATGTAAATAGCTGGAGACATGGATTAACATATAGGCTAATTTTTATTCCGATATTCAAACGGGATCGGGACTTACACGGGTGAAACCGCGGGGCACTGATAGTTTGAATATAATTTATATTATTACGTTATACAAATGCATACTATCACACCCCTTAACTAAGAAGTGGCCCAATGCTGAGCTAAGAACGCTTTTTGTATCCTATTAGTTTTAAGTCACTGTGTCATAATTTCATAAATAATAGTATCATAATATACCTTTAATATGTATAATTTACTGTTTAAACAGTTACTATGCTCACTCATGTTACATGTTAGTACTAAATAAATTCATTTTTTTCTTTCTTTCTTTATATAGTACTTTATATTAAATTAAACAAAAAACATTACTTATTGTATATGTACTAGAATTGACAGTCCTCCCAATAAAGCTATAATAACGACTGGCTACTATTAAATCATCATAATGTCTTATAAAAGTATCTACCTATTTATTGACCATTGCCCTTTCAATAGGCAGCGGCAGTTAATAGTAATGGATGTAATAGCACAGAGATTAACCGTTGAATTGGTTAAAATTGGTCGAATTGGACAACGTATGGTTCAAGTGCAAATAGGTTTTTTTATAAAAATTATAAACAGAATATAATATGAATGAATGAAACCCACACAAATATAATAAAATAATGAACAGGCGTGCGGAAGTGGCAATGGGCTGGCCACATCTGCCGAAGTACCGATGAGATGGTCGTGGAGCAAACGGGGCGTAGAGTGGAGACCGTGAATCGGTAAACAAAAGGTAGAACGAATGACCCCCAGGAAGATAGACTGCCGACCTGAGGAAGGTAGCTGTGACAGATGGGGAAGGCAGAGAGACGGGTGCTATGGTGGACATTGGGACAGGAATGTGTCCAGACTGAAATAGGCTGATTGACTAATTGATTTTTGTCTTGATTAATTGAATGTCATCCTGCTTCGTAATGAATTCATTTGCGCTAAGTGAAACTATTTTATAGAAGCCAGATACCTGAGCCTCGACTTACTCTAACCCGTCCCAAATCTACTATTATTTGAAATTCAGGCTTCTATATACTTACGCTAAAATGACAAATATAGCCAAATTTGCTGATTAAATTCTCCACAACTCTCGTCAGCTCCGCTCCTCAAATGCTTTTCCCAGATGTAATTATGATTGCATTCAACGATGATGGCCCAAGAGCTCAGGTTTTGAAAAGAAACTGCTTACTGCTTACATTTATATTTTTAATATCAATTTAAATTAGCAGTTGGTATACGAATTAGCAGTTGGTATGGAATTCTGAGTTCTTAGGTCATCATCGTTGAACAATTGTAATTAAAAATTAAGTAAAGTATAACCGTAATAACATTTGACGCCATCTCTATTTACAATGTTATTCTACACCTAACAAAGTCGAAAAGCAATTTAGCAGTTGCAAATTGAAAGTCCAAACGTAATACTAAACGCTCAGTCGATTTAATATTTTGTGTCGTACCCCATTCCACCCCACCCCCCGTTGCTGATTGAAGGGTGCAGGGGACAGATGCCTGTTATTTTTTCACGCGACGTTTCCAACCAGATTGGTTTGAATATTTAAATTATTACTATAGTGACGTCACGAGCCGTGACGTTTTTCTGTTGAGTTGCTCAATGGTGAGAATGATTATAAAGACAATAAGATACACAAGACTTCTATAAAACAAAGCATACGACTCGTCGTTGGTTGTTTGGCGATTACCACGATTTATGAACATGGATGTTATGGATATGAAATTTTGGATCTGGATATGGATATCCATAATACATGAATATGAAACTATTTCGGATTATCCGATAGTTTTAGCAACGGATACCTATTAGTTTTTAAGGAATTTGTTAGAAAAATATGTATAGGAAATTATTTTTATTAAAAAATTATTATTATTTTTTGCTTTATTTCTAGGTTATCATGTGGTACTACAATAACGGAAAAAGCAATTAGCCATGATTATAATAGTTACTCATTTTAAGTGCTATCTACTTAAAAATACAAGAACAAATAAAATTAAACAAAAACCACATTATTCAACTATTGCAGCTATATAGAAACATAAAATAAAAACTGACATAACGGGTCTCATTTTGACTCCGCCTCTATCCGAAACCATTCGAAACTTATAAAATTCCCTTTCATTAACCCAATACGTAATAGGTATATGCAATCCCCTAACAATTTTATTGTGCGAACTAATATTTCAATATGTATTCGTTACATTTACAACCTCTAATGATTTCTAATATTAGTAATTTCTAAGCGATAAGAAATAAAAATAATTTAAATCTGTAGCGGTGCGTGAATCTCTCTCTCTCTCTCCAACTGGTTTTGATATTACCCTTTAACAATGGAACAAAGCACAATAGTACCAATTTACTCATGAATCATTACGCGTAGTGCTGTGTCAGAAGGTACTTTATGATAATAACGATACACACACTGTTCATAATTATTGTATCGACATAGCAACTAGACGACATTCAATTGGTGGAACAACTAGTATCTGAATTGAATGACCTGAACTAAAATGAAATTGCAAGCTTAGTTACAAGAAAAAAATGGAGACAGATGTCCATAATTTTAATTATAATATATTCTAGAGAATTCTTTGTACACATTTTAAAGAAAATTACATAAACGCAAGGACGTGAAATTAAGAACACTTTAAGTTCATGTATGGAGGAGCTGCAGGCAGCAGGAGGCAACTAAATTTTTTATATCAATATGTGTTAAAAATTTAAAATTACGCGAAAGCAGCTACTTCAAGCTACACATGTCCAGTCCCTGTCAGTAAAAAAAAGTCTATACAATGACAGTTCAAGTTACTGACCAATGAAAAAAGAAAGAAAAATTAAAACCTAATGATAATGAGTTATGGTCGAAAATCACAAAGGCGATCTCTAATTTAAATTATACAAGTTCTACGACTGTCCAATAACGTACAATGGGCTATATTTTGTTATGTTTTCTCCCTCTTTTATAAAGAGGAAATTTAATTTATTATATTTCCTCTATTTCCCTGCTGACGAAATTCCTTGCTGGTTCCAAGACAGTTTTCCGGGATCTCGCTGAGTGTTGTGTTTTCGTATTTCTCTGATGTTGATTCCCGGCCCATGGAGTCACAACAGTTTGAATGTTGTTTGGAAAAATAAAAAATCTTTCCAATTTTTATAAAAGAACTGCACCATACCTACATGTATATTACGTACTTACTGAAAATGAGTAAATAATTTTCGAGAAAGTTTCGTACGACTATTTAGACCGAACGGACATTGTTTGAACATGACGAGGGTCGCTCGTGTCGTGTCAGGTGTTTCTTTTTTCAAATTATTGTAAATTGGCACGTTCGTCTTTATTTTTATAAGCGAATACATTTTTATTAAATACAGAACATCGATGGACTGTGATCGATTGCTGAACGATTAATAGTTTGTACAAATTTAAATATTTGTAATTTGGCTTTCCAGAAACATTGTGCAAAAAAAAATTAGGTAAACTTTTCCCAAGCCGAAAAGCAAATCATTGTACTAGTAAATATTAAATAGACAGTAGAAACATAACAGCAAATAAATATTTGTTTTGACAGACCGAGCAGGCCCTCTCCTCTTCACGACTACGTATTTGTTTATACTGCCCCCACCCCACCCAACTTTACGTTATATGAGCAGGGTCAGAATACCTGCATCAAGTTCCCCAAAACCAAGGTCCCGAGACGCAGGGACTTTTATACGGCAGGTCTTACCTCCAACGCCATGGCGCCGGTACTAATTAAGGCTAGTTACCCGTATGCCTATCGGTCACAGAAGATCGCCACTCGTGAAACCACACTCGCAGCGACCCCCCATTCGCAACCAGCACACTCCCTATTGTCCAGATAGGTACCGGAGCTGTAAGGCACGCTCACTTCCCGCATATTTGCATATGCTCGCGGTAACACCGCTGAGTTCGTCAGAGAAGCCGACTACCAGTATCCAGCTGGTACCGGAGCTGTCAGCACGCTCACATCCCGATCTACAATCAAGTGTAGGTCTACCCTGGCCTACGGTCGGGTGTCCGGATCAGTGTCTATTCACCTTTCTACTTGCTAAGCAGGCAAGTACCCGAGCTGCATCGGTCCGACAGGACCTCTGCTAAAGGACGCTCCAAGCCTCGCAGCGGAAAACCAAGGAGCCCTTCGCCTTAGACCGGTTAATTCCGCTGCTCGCTGCACGCGAGAACCGACGCTCCACTGACAATAGTGGAGCAGACGAACGTGCCCGTTCTCTGCAGCTAACCACAAAACCCCCACGATTCCAACTCCAAAACCGGTATCTGACAGCTTTCACCATCAGAGGGCTCAGGATCCGGTTCCCGTAGTACCCTGATCTAACAGCCGGACCCGTAGTTCCGGCTGCGAACCTATCTACTCCGGGTGATTAGTAGACAGACCGAGCAGTGAAAGCGATGGCGAAAACACCATTATACCTACGCATTACATAAGTATGACAAAAAAATTACAAAAAGGCAAATAAAAAATGGCTTTCTTTGTCATATTGGCCAAACGATAATTCCGTTATTTGACAATTAATAATCGTCCAATACGTGCTGCGTGTGCAAACATCTGTCAACGAAAGGTGTTAAGCAGAATATCATTTCATCCATCATTATATTAGTTCAAGGTGTAGACTCACAAACAAATACATCCAGCTCATAATTACAATAAAATACGTTACTGGTTTTAAAATAGGATTTCAAAACAAGATTATACGATTTAACCATAGTATGTGAATACACTAAACGTACAAAACCAATTCAATGTAAGGAAAAAATAAAATCGAAATTCAAAATACAAAATGTTGTTCTAAGATCGGTATCCAACAAAGTTATCATCGAATTCGCAAATCGATAATGGTATCTCGAGTTCACGTTCTACTCTTACCATTTGTCGTGTACTCGAACGTTCCAGCGAGTGGTAGGGGCCGTTAGCAACAGTAGCTCCACTCTTTGTCAACTGTTTGTATGATTTTTTTGTTTGTCACTCGTGCGTGACTCGAGACCGCTTCGCTTTGAATCAGCGATTTTGATCCGTACCGATAATACTTTTTTGTTAGTTTTTTTTTAATGTTGATATTGAATTATTAAAAAAAGTTAGTTCGGTAATTATTATGGAAATTATTGTTATTGTAACACTGGAAACTTCCGATCAGTTATATTAAATAATCAATAATATTTAGTTTTCGATTAAATGGAAACATGTAGTTCGTCATAAGTAAATCCGAATAAGTATATTAAGTACGGTAAAATCCTAAGGTGAATTTATTTTTAAGTAAAAAAAAATATTTTATGATCAAATTCATCACTGCGATAGTGATTTTTTGACGTGACAACGTCTTATAATTCGATGGAGCCGGCTGCACGCACGAAAAAACATGACTCATGCGGCGTTACCTCGCTCTGAGGCGTTCCTATGACGTTGTCACGTTCAACTATCGTCAGTAAACCGACTTTACAGACAACCGATTTTTTTTAAAAAGTTCAGTGTTGAAATCGAGGTATATTTTTGTATTTAGAGGATTAGCCTCTAACGGTATCTTGTCGACTGTGTTAATGCAAAGCAAAGTGAGATCATCCAATATTTTTAAGTTCTACATTTATGGCAGTTAAATAATACTGCATATAGAAGTTTTACATTTTCTTAGAAAACTGGTCTGGTACGAAAAATTACGCAAAAAATGCACTTTGCACATAAATTTACATATATGGACGTCTAATACTTTAAAACCGGATATTTACCGGTATATATCTAGTATTAACGACTTCTTTTTACAATTTGCTAATATAATTTCTCGCCTTGCCAACCCTTCAAAAATTAAAGACCGAAGTTGTGAAGATAATCCAGCAAGGTTATGCCCCCACCACCCTTCAAAAGTTTAGGAAGCCCCTTGGACAACACAGTTATTTCATTTTAACTTCTATGAAGCAAAGAGATATGTAGTATGTAATGTAGTACCGGACTTATTATAACATATGAGCTCTAAACATTGTACTTATCTACGAAGTTATTTATTAGAAATACTTTTATTGCGTATTGAATATATACTTTCATACTCTAAACATAATAATATATGTAACCAACACAAGCGCAATTATAACTCGCTTAACACACAGAAATGGCCGAAAGGATATAATTTGAGTCGTAAATCATGAAATAACACAAAATGTTAGTAATTTTGTAGCCGGGGGGCATATTTCTGTAGGGTGGAATTGTGAAACCTTTTTTAGAAATGCTTGTACGATGTGTGGTTTTTGGATCTGACCACCCTTTTGGCTCCCGGGGGCGTTAAATCTGTGTTAGTGAAATATGTATAGCTGCTGTTGAGTAGGTATTGATTTTGTGATATGTGAATATTACGACTGTAAGTGAGAAAGTTTTGATAAATGCGTGTTTATTTTACCATTCACTTTATAGCAGTGACGTGAAGAGGGGTATTTCTTGTTTAATACCTTCAAAAGCACTTTATTATATATTAGCAGCGTTCCGCTTTTTCACACGCGTAAGTCCCGATCCCGTGAGAATATCAGGATAAAAAGTAGCCTATGCGTTAATGCAGGTCTCCAGCTATCTACATACTAAGTTTCATCGCAATCGATTCAGTGGTTTTTGCGTGAAAGAATAACAAACATCCATCCATCCATCCAAACTTTTACATTTATAATATTAGTGGGATTACCTCCTCTTTAGGTCTTGATGCGTTCGACTACTACCTACTTAATGCATTAACTGCGAAATTCTTTTCACTTTCAAGTTATTTGAGGGCAACTACCTACACAAACCTGCCCCTTTCTACATCTGCCAAACCTTATTAGAGATTCAATCATAATGATGCATGACGTCATAATAATGTTTGATCCTTATGAAATATTCTCTACGATCGTAGCTATGGGTGGGTGCAACCCTTTTGAATCAATAAGCCCAGTGAACGATTACCTTCTTATTTGGCTAATAAATTTGATTTTAGAATCAATTTTATTTTAAATTGATATTTGAATTGGATATATAAATATTTTCTTTTAAAAGTTACAAGTAACGATTTGTTGTAAACTGGCCAGTTTTAAGGAAGGCGGGACGCCATCCAACCAGATGGGCTGGCAACCTGAGGAAGGTAGGTGGTATGGACTGCATGCGGAAAACCGAGGACCGGGTGCTATAGCGCACATTTGGAGGGGCCTATTTCCAGCTAAGCAGTGGAATGCAATAGGCTGATTGGTTGAAATAGTCTGCCTATTAGGAGTACTAGGATGGATCTGCATACCCAGTCTCGTCGTTACCGGCCCCAGTTTGAACCAACATAATTATATTAATATAAGCTTCTATTTACACTTGTAAATTAACGGCCGGTAACTACATTATTACTTAATAATACACCATGATTTAAACCAGACATTGTTATCTCAAATCATCGAACAAAGAGATACCAGCCGCTTTCTTCACCTACATAAAGCATTAACTCTTGAAATATTCAGCCCTTTAACATTCGAAAATTAACGAATCAATAATGATGAACAGTTTTACGACTCACTCAAGGGGTGAAAGGGGATGGTTATTGGCGGCATAATCGTTCTTGTGCCAATCTTCAACCCTTCCGAAGAAGGCCGTTTGAAAAACTCATTCCTAACTTTCTAGCTGATGGTATTCAACTAAATTGCTCGTTGATTACTTTCCTTTGCTGAATTTAAACTTTATAGAACAAATTAATTTTAAAAATAGAATGCGTCCAATGTCTTATTTTAAAAACATTTTTTTCTTATTTACAAAAATTTAAACTGTCATTGTAGGTACAAGTATTTTTTTTGATCACACACTTTTTCTTTTTAAAGTTAACAAGCGTAAGCATACGGTCGTCCTTATTATGTAAACTCTTTCATAAAGTTCTCATACCTTACTCTTATACATTTATAATTATTATTAACGGTTTCCTGGAAGATATTGCTATTTGCGATAAAGCCGCCCATTGTGCATTTTATGTATATTTGTTTTTTTTTGGTGTACAATAAAGACTACTTACTTACAAATTTTGGTCTTCGGTAGATTGAAGTGGAAGAACTGGACGAGTCGGGCGGCGAATAATTTTGAGCAGAAATCTTGTGAGCCCAGGAGGTAGGGCTCAAAGGGGTGTGTAGGCATGACATATGAATAATTGCATTATCAATGTAACCTATTTATTCAAAAATCTTTAGATATCAATAATATCTTTTTTTTAACAAAAAATAAACCGTCTTTAACAAAATTAATTGTGAAAAAAATTAATTAATAAGTACCTAATGTATTTCATACTAAAACCTTCCTGGAAATATGTAGAATGCGTAAGTGAAACAATCATGAATACTCCATTACCTTTTTAAGAAAATCGTGGACTCACAAACAAGCATAAATACGGATCGAATAAACTTGGTTTTTAAAGACTGTTAATTTTTTTATCAATAATGACGGTGAAGATACTTGACTGCTCTACTCCGTGTTATCTAAACTCATCACTATCGGCCATTTGTTATATCTAAATAGCCAAAATACTGTGTCACGGAGTGCCATAATGACCTGAGATAAACCTCCGTAGATAGCCTATATACTCGTATTATCATTATCTATATACTTAATCATGCGTATTTCGTATTTTGAAAAACGTGAGTTTAATGAATTATATTTACGTTTTGTCAACGGACGCTTACAAGTAAAGCCATCTTACTTGTGATCGTCCGTGAGTAGACTACAAGAGTTGCTAAGTAATATATTTCTCAGTGAGTAGGTCGCGACAAATGACATTCGTTTTATTCTGAACGCCAAATACCGCACCAATGGTTGTACATTACTAATATATAATTATGAATAGGAATCCCCAAATGCTATCCATTCGTAAGTACTGCATCCACTTATAAGGAAGAATATAGACATTTATTTTGGTATCACGCCCAAAGTAAATGTTTATTTAGTTTTGGCATCTTAATAGTTCTCATATTATTAGTACTCTTGTTAACGCTTCCAGCTAAGCTAAAGGCTTTTGTTCAAATTAGGTTCGAACCGAACCTGTAATCACTCGGTCGTAAGTTTGGAATCCTACCTATCCTATTCCCTATTGTGAATACGTGCTGCTAATGAGAATCCTACTTCTGCCCCTCCTACCATAGAGTTTTGCTAACTACTTGCGAAAATGAATGTTTTCTTCGAATATAGAAGTGGGAGAGACATGCTTCGGCACGTATGGGCCGGCTTGACCGGAGTGATACTACGGCCTCACAGAAAACCGACGTGAAGCAATGCTTCGTTGTGTTTCGCCGTGTGAGTAAGGTTACCGGAGACCCTAATCCCCCTTCCCCTGCTCCCACCTTAATGGCCGGCAACGCACTCGTAACTCTAAAGTTACAGGCGTCCATGAGCGGCGGTAGTCAGTTACCATCAAGTGACCTCATCTGCTCGGTTGCACCCAATCCCTAAAAAAAAGTGTGCAAAACACACACAATTTTTTATGAGAATACCTATCTTGGGTTTTATGAGCATGAGCATCACACAGATAGGTCTATTGTTTTATGAATATGAGCTTCATATAGATAATTGTGTTGTTTTGTAAATTTGAACATAAGCAGCTATCTTAATACTTACGTACCATCATTTATATGAATGATAAACTTGTCTCCGAGTAAATACTTTTAGCTTGTAATTTACACTTTCTTCGTATAAACATGCCCCATATCTTTGAGAATCCTCAGGAATATTGCAGCTAAAATTTACTAACCCTTTTTTGTATGTACCACAAGTGCAACAAGGATACGACTAGTTTAAAGGAAAACTTTGCCATCCCTACAAAAATCCTTGTCATATTCTCCAGGGGTTGGGGTCTATGTGCTAATGTCCTGTAAAAATTATGGTGCTCAAACTTTCTCCTTCATTTGCTACTACTCCTTAAATATATTTTGAAACCTTCATTGTTCTAACAAAGCATGCGGGTACCCCACGTGTAGCCAGGGTCAAAATTAATAAATAAATCAAGAACTTTCAGGGTCTTGACAGACGGACTACCAAATGAGCATATAAGGGTTCCTTTTGAGGAACGGAACCCTAATAATGGTTTACATCATTCTGCCTTCATTTATATATCCGAAAAACTAGATAGTAAGTCTGTTAGATTTGTAGATTTGATTGCCCTTTGAGTGGGTTTCAACTTCAACAAAATATTAACGAATTAGATTGTAACAGAGACTTTGATTTACTCACATGCAATGCAAAAAGGTTTTGTGCTAATATCTTAAGGTCAGCCTCTTGTATATTTTTAAAGATGATAAGTCTTGAAGTAGACATTGTGTCTCATAAAGCCATTGTTCGCTTTCTGTTATCGGGTATTGTAATTGAAGAAATAAAAAATACAAAAATCTGTTATAACAACCGTTTATTTACACATTTTTAATTGAACAATAAAACTGTTGAATATAATCGATTTATTTGAGAAGAAAGAAACAAAATATAAAACAATGTTACTACAATCTTGATATAACAAGTATTCCAAGAACTCTAAAGTAAAGTAAGAACTTTGATGCCGATCTTTATCAGAACAGACAATATTTGTATTTAGATAAATTTAAATGCTGCCAAGGCCATCTCGTAACATAAAACACGTATTGTATAGATAGACACGTGCATTATATACCTAACATACACAAATTAAAATTGCTAATGAGTCGTTGCCTAAACTTGGCATGAAATATGCACGAGCGTGGACTACTGATTACAACAAATATTGGTCGTATTAATGACATGAAACCCCGTCCAAATCAAAATGTTGTTGATACCGAGCATTTTATTTACAAACTGTGTTATGTGACTAATGCAGAGTTACACAAACGTTGGACAAACGTTTTGCTAAAGTTTGAATACAAAGACAAATAAATATACATAGATACACTTGAGGGATTCAATTTTCATTATATTAACATTTTCGTACTTTAATTTTGTATCGTTCAAAGATTATAATAACTTGGAATATAATTAGGTAGGTATTAATTATATCCCAACTAATGATTATTGAGAAACCATACAACTTGGATATAATTCACAAAGTGTGGTAAATACAAGATTAAACAGGTTGGGACATGTGAAAGATACACGGGGAAGGTTGCTAGGTACCCATTGTTCCTTTGTTGAAGGGATTCCGAGAGTAAGAAGGGAATAAGGAGTGTATTGTGTGGCGACGGCAATCTGACGACAGGTTGGACTCCCTTTTAATTTCCGTTGGGTCTTCACGTAATCTTACTTTTAGCATTGAATTTCCTTTATCACGTTTTTTGAGGATCTTACTTATACGTTTCTTTTTATAGAATATTATGTATCTATGTGTTATTTTTATACGTGGTAGCTTGTTAACTATTTACGACTTGGAAAGGGGACATATAGAATTAAAATGTCTTTTTACGGAACTCTAGTAGCAAAAATGCTATTCCCCTTATATTGAAGATAGCTAGACAAATTTATCTTTGATGCACTTGAAAACACTTTTTGTTCATACACAAATTTACATTTTAACATTGACAATTTTCAACACAATCGACAAATCTTACAAAGAGTAGTTTATTAAAGAAATCAATGCACAATGAAGCGGTATACAATCTCTACGTTTGTTTAAACAATTACATCATTATCGTAAATGAAACAAGCATCATAATGAATCCAAGTCTTTAGTATTTATTTACTTTAGGCATAAAGATAAATTACGCACGGAAGGCGTGCGGATAATAATTATTTTATAAACTCATTTAACTCTGAACATTCATAATGATGATAAAACATTTACCTACTTGGTACAACATTGCATTTATATAACAAAAAAATATATAAGCATTTACAGTCACAAACTTTATAAACAAAATTCAGAATACATAAACGATGGAACTGCATGGAAACGAAAGAAAGGGTAATTAATGAAACGAGGTGGCAGAACCTGTTCGTAGAAACATAAACAGACCCAAATCGACCTGTGAACTTTGATTAGATATGAATCGGCATTAACTTTATAAGCATAGAGTTATAGTCACGAACATGAACGAGTTAGTGACATGAGCGATTCGACTCGCTTGTCAATCGTGACTCATGTCCGTCCAAGGCCAACACGCCGGCCGGCACTGCTTGGCAACACAGCCAATTTCTTTTTGTCCATTTGTGTCTGTAGCTCTTCGTTTTGAGTCGTACAGTTTTCTTGACTGATAGCCAGTTAATCATGTTTTTGCTTCTACCTACTTTTTTTTTTTTTGTAATAGAATCGGTTGGAATCGGTGATTGTAATTTTTTTTGCCATTTATGCAAACCGTGTGCACAGCGATAAGACACGATAAAGAAGTCAATCTCTATTTACATTTTACATTATTTCAACATCAGTATTGATGTATTGGTTTTATAAAGGTTTAGTACCTACCTCATGGATTTTGATTGCAATTTACAACAAGATGTAAGAAAATCTTACCAAGCAAATACTAAAACAATTTGTAACGGTGATCTCGTTGGAGAAATTACTATCTTTCTTGAACTTACAAACATATTTTGCAAGAGAAATTTTTCGTTACCGTTAAGCTGATGCAACTTTATATAGAATTACTTCATTGTTTTTTTAATTATAAGTTTATTATAACTTAACCCATGACAAAGTCCATTATACATTTAAAGTTATAAACACTTTTAATGCAGTCCCTCAATAAACAGCTTGAATTATATTTTCTTTTTGTAATTTACGCTATTCTGATCCTTTTGTTTTATTTCACTGGCCGGCTTGTAAATCATGCTGTTCTATTGTCTATATCTAGTCGTCCATCCAATAGTCACGTAGTTTAGTCTTGTTTTTAAAGCAACCAGTTAAAACCATTGACTGTTTTACGTGAGTGATAGGTGTGATGAAGTGGCTATTTAATACGTTTGACTGTTTTATGATTTTTGTTCTTTTTTATGATGAATACCTACTTACTATTGAGTGGTAAAATGTATGAGAGAAAAGAAACATCGCTACCTGTTTTAAAAGATTAATTTACAAAATATATCCAGATCTTTGATAAAATTATATTTCGGTTATATTTTCGTAACTTTTGTGATTTATAAAATTTTGGACATTTATTAAGTACCTGCCTATTAATTTTGTTTAGATTTTTTAGACTAGTTATTGCTTACAAGTGTTTGGGACTTATTAAGTTAATTATTAATGAAATTACTTTTTTAATTTAAATAATGAAGGTGTGATAACTCCCTCGAGACTAGAACAAGAATAATAAAAATTAACTAATCGATTCATAATCCTTTATCTAGAGATCAATTATTATCAGTTAAATAAATTAACAGCAGTCGAGATATAGATCACAAAAAGACTTACGTACTTTTTTACAACCTGTACTGCAAACTTACTGTTTCAAAGTTGTGTAAAGGCATTATAAATAAGTATAACAAGTTACTTACCTATACTTACGATACTTACAAACTAGAGGTACATATAACAATACAATACACACATATATTCACTATACAGCAAATGAAAAGCTATCGAAGGAAAGTTCTAACTTATGATCTAGAAAACTGTTTGGTGAAACAGCAGATTTCATTTCTCAGACTTATACTAATAAGGATTGTTATAATAACAAGTACAAAATATATATTTAATTCTAGCAATTTCTAAATTCAAAACAAGTAACAAATACTTGCAACGTGTTACACGTGAATATTGTTCGAAATTACACTTTTTTGTTCGAAAAACGCGACACGTCCCATCGATGGAACCCGAACAAAGAAGCCGGCCGGCTTGGTATAAAAGCCGGTACGGAGCGGCGTAGAGACGACCGACTTTGACCGCGACCCGGCGCAACTGGCGGGCGGGGCCCCCTCTTCCGTCCGCGGAGCGTCCCCCCGCACCCCCGGCCTCGGCCTTCTATATAAAGTGCTAGGGTTTTCCGATATCGCCAGTCCATCACAGAGAGCGACAGGGTTGGGTGGGTCAAACAGTGAGCCAGGGCGAGTGACGAAGCCCTATGGTTACGAGATCAGATCTGATGCAGTCGTGAGCTTAGGACGTTTTATCAATTTCCCATCGATCTCTCCACGATAACTAGTCGCCGGCAGTGTCGAGCCGGTTGTTCAGTGCGCATTCGCAGTACAAAAGAGACTTGTGATATTTTTCTAGTAATATTAAGTTCCGCAGCGGAACGCTTTAATTTTTGTCGTTTTAAAAGTGTACAATATAAGTAAAAATTTGGAAAATATGGAGATCCTGCCGGTCACGAATCAGTTTGTCGGATTCAATAGCGAAAAAGGTGAGTTGACTTTCTATTCGGAGTAAGCGAGGTAGGGAAGTGGCTTTCTAACCGTCTGACGATTGTTGCTATGCGGCGCGCGCAGCCGCCGGAGCGCAAAGCTCTTGGTGCTCAGGGTTGCACGGTGAACCATCGCAATCTACTTGATTCGTAACACCAACGGCACCACTGCCAGTAGACACTGTGGCCGAGAGCGGCTCAGGGCCCGAACGTCAATCACAGCTGACGTGTCAGCTGTTTCGCTGCGCCGTACCGCTCCCCCTGGTTTGCGCACCAATACTTATATGAATTAGATTCGATTTAAAATTGTTGAATTAAACCTTTTACGTTTAACCTTCTTCTAGTGTTGTAAGTTTTTAGGCTTTGTTTTTTTTAAATAGGACTTTATTTTTAAAGGTTTTCTAAGCCTAGAGGACTATAAATCTAAACATATATTGACTTTGTTACAGCTTGGAATGGGCCTACATGGCGGGAAGCACCGGTCCCGGTGCCGACGGAAGCGGCGCTGGCTCAGAGGATCGAGAGAGAATTACGAGCGGCCAAGGCGGCCAGCGAATTGGCAACCGCCGAGGTCTTAGTCCCAGCAGAATTACTCGCCAGGGCTTCGAGACAAACTCTCGCGCTGGCTGAGGGAGAGCCCTGCGGGTCTCGGGGTGCGGCCGTCATCGTCGACGTCGCGGGAAGAAGATTAGCAGCTTTCAAAATAGACCCCAACACATTAACTACACACGAAATACATTTACATTTGGAACACGACGCCACGAACTGGACGAGCCTGTTGCCGCAATTCTTAAAGTAAGTTGAGCTCTGTTATGGCACTAGTTAACCGAACGTTTCGTTCATGGGCGTTGCGTCAGCAGCAACGGCAACCGGCAACAGCGAGCGGTGCTAACGGAGGTTCTCTTTTGTTACAGAAACTTAACGCGAGGCGGCACCATCATCATCAGCCCACAGTTCACGATAGAAAAGAAGAAATTGTTCAGGAGCCAGGCGGAGTGAAGTTGCCTGTGAATACCGCGTGATGCGAGCGAGCCGACTGACAGCCCTCCTCGATATCTACGTATCGTTATTTTAACAAATATCATATTATTATATATTATATTAATTATTATATATTTTTAATAAGAGAAAAAGCACAGCGTGATATGTAACGTATAGTTGTAGTATAAGCGCGCGGAAGAGCGCAGGTTTTCAGTTGCGCGGGCGCCTGTCGCTCCGCGGGCACAGTCGATAGTGACGCGAAATGCACTTTATCTCGATAAAGTGTCGATATTCGGTCGCACATCGACAGTGCCGGCGACGCGAGAGAGCGCGCGCGTGCGACGGCGCGCGGAGGCGAGCGTCGATCTCGCTACCCTCCACTTCTGTCCGTGACCCTCGATCCTTGAGTCCCGAGTCCAGCAGTTTGTCTGTATGCCCACCGCTGCGTCCGCCTCCCGCGCCGCCCGTACTTATGTTAATCATTGTATGATCATTGTTCGTATTTTATTATTGAATATTTTAATGATTGTGAGTCGTGCTGGTTGTTCGCGTGAGTGGCGCGGTGGCGTTCGTGCGCCCCCATGATCTCAGCCGCCGCCGCGCGTGTGATAATGATACCCTGAACGATATAGTCTTAGGTATTATTTTTTGTTTCGAGTTCGATTCTATTCTGAAGTTGTGTAGAGTTGGTATTTTCATGTATCGTAACTGTATTTATTAGAGGCGACCTCTGTAGAGGTCCGATATGTGTACGTTTTCGTAATTGTACTAGTTTGTACATTTGTTTGTGATACTACTTTTGTAATGTATAAAAATTAAATGCGAGAAAAATATTACTTTTTATGAATGTGAAAATCATGAATGCAGATTTATAAATATTAGAGATGTGTATCATAGAGCGGTGAACGTAGGGAGGCAATAATGACGTGCGAGGCGAGGCCCCGCCCCTCGCACTGCAGAAGAAAAGATCTCAGGTTATATTATTGATAGTTATTAAAAGTATTAAGTTATTTAAGTTAACATAAAATGAAATTTTTTGTAAGATTATTTTGTATCGCCACGCAAAGCTGCGTCAGTGGGTGGCAAGAGATACTTTTGTACTAACAGTACATATAAACGACGAGATGTTAATGTTACAGAATGCATTTTCTTCATCCAGTGTAATTACTACATTAAATGTAAATCAACAGACTAACCGTTTTTAAACGAAATCTAAATGTTTGTAGGGTCCAGTGTTTTGAACGCACAATATCATAGTCCTAGAGTTCACTTTCATCATAATAAAAAGTTTTTAAAAAGCTACAAAAACATTTTACTTCTAAAACTTGAAATGTCGACATATACAAAAACTAACAATAATAATAAATGTATCAATTGTTTATAATTGATATTTATTTGATAGGCCGTAAAAAAGAAAATGTAGAAATATTGAAGAAAAAAAATACATAGTTTCAAAATGGATTTTATATTGTTTCAATACCCATTCCCTATCCAATACTTACACAAATAAGATACATATCTGAAACCGACTTCTATGTATAACTTACTATACACGTATAGTTAACACAGTGCCTGTTAAAAATATTAAATATTCCACACAGGTATTAATAAAAAAGAAAACAACCAAACATCATTTCCATACATTAACATAAATTTGAACTAGGTAAAAACAAGCTGACAGGCTAAGGAATATTGAGACCGGTCGGGACCGGTTGCAGGCCGTTTCGAACCGGTTCCTGTTAGAGATTGATGCAACCCCATCGTCGAGTTTTTCCTACAATTAGTAACAAGACCTGTTTGTACAGTTTTCTACGTATGCTGCCTCACCTAACCATGCATATTGCATGACGACCGAATTATCTCAATGATGATTACATATATGTAGATTTGAGATAAACTAAAGTAGTGAATTTGTCGACGTTGCCAAATAGTATTGATATTTGAGTGGATACAGCTTAAATGTTAGTATTAGTGCGCTTTCTGAATTCGCTCGCTACAGCCGTGAGCGAATTTTAAATTGCTTTTTTACGATCGTGAACTATTGCACTCCATCTTTTTCTATCAGACTTTAGATAATTTCTTGTAAATATAAAATATGCATTCACATATCAGGGAGCACGATACCTTTCATCAAGATACTGATTATTAAATTATATTATAATCGTCACAAACATTACTTTGTTTCTCACATTTTTTGGACACGCTAACGTATATTTTCTTTTATGTGAAAACATAAAATAAAATCATTTAATTTCAACCAAATATCTTTGTATTGAATCCAGAGAAATTGGTTTAGCGGCCCTTGTAAAAGTTCACACAATTATAAAAGTTACAGTCTTAGAAATAAGGGTAAGTATAGTGTAAATAAATAAAAAATGTTGGATGTTGTTGCCGAATGTAAGTAATTATTTTTAATCTACTAGAAATGGTAAACTAGTTCTTGATAAGTTACTTAAGAATTATACAGTGTTATTGTACCCATCAATGATTCGCAAATTCTTTTATTTGACACCGAAATAAACTAAAAAGCAAGTTATAACATTCCCAATTCCAAAAGGACTATTTCACAATACAAATGCATTTTATGCCAACAAGAAACGGATAGAAGCCATTTTATAAGTAAGTACCTACTGCAAAGTCTAATAAGCCATAATAACATCAAAGTCGTTGAAATCTCGCAATTTGTGCAATAGCTAATTTTATACTGAAGCAAGGGTTTATTTCACTTTCTAACCGCAAACGAACGACATGATTGTACAAAAATTACAACGATCGTGACCGATGTCGACGTCGGGCTACACTAAGTTATCGATACACGTGGACACCACCAGCTAAACATCATTTATGTTATGTTATAGATGTTATAGATAGATGCCTATTGAACATCACTCAGCGATAAATAACAAAATTTAAATTAAGAAAACTGTTTACGCTAACACGAAAAAGTTTATTATGTTCATTTCATTGATCCCAAATGGAGTGGGAATATTGAAGGTGGATTGCGAAGCACTATAAACGAAAATCAATTTAGAAAGAATTGGAAAACATTGATTATTTGTTGTTACTAGGCGGGCAAATTACTTCTAGCACTTTTAGTTGATACTAGTAACGCCATCTGTTGTTTTTGTTTGGAACTATGTGACTTAACTTAAAACGGTATGAAATGTTGTACTATTTTTACTTAAGCGAATTGAAATTGTCGCATAGTATTATGTATATTGAAAAATATGTGGTCTGAATAATAGCATGTGGTCGATTATCAACCTTACTCTATCGTGATTGAGTAAAATTTTGTAGGTAGTTTTGGTGTAAAGATGTTCTGTTCAGTTCAGTTATTGACTCAACTAAGCTAATATTAGTGCAAGTGTTGCTACGGCCAAGTTATTTATAGCGATATGATCATAATGATAATACTATTTACCAAAGTCCTGTGTTCGAATATGAATATTAGAAGTTTATTAGATATTAGCTTCCCTCCTTAATTGCCAATTTGTTTCCCTGAACTAATAATGAATTGTAATAAATAACAGTTTTACTTGTAATTTTAAATTCAAGTAGTTTTCGCTTCAATTATTTTTTATACTTACCACTAATGTTGCAAATGGGTACTCAACCCACTTGAAGGAGAGTGGTCACCGTAGCCTTTCTAACTTTGCCATCAAAAGATTTACGCCCACTCTGAAAAAACCTTTTAATTCACTTTTTGGAGAACGGTCATTTGTTCTGTACAAATGACCGTGCTCATCACACAATTATTTGTCCTGGGTGGGAATCGAACCCACGACATCTGGCTCAACAGTCAGGATCACCACAACAGGCCTTTAAAAACATATTTTAAAAAGAAATTTTTTTGTCATCAGTCCATAGATGACGGAAATATCGGTGAACATACATTAAAAAAAATACATACAGCCGAACATAGAACCCTATCGTTTTTTTAGTCGGTTAAAAAGAAGAGTCACTTGTCTCTTGTCAAGCGGCATTAGTTAGTACAGAGTTACAGGAATACAGAATAGGTAATATATATACATTACTAGTAATTAGTAATCTTAATTACATTGAATCATTGAATTATTATTGTTATTCGTCACATTTTAACATCATTATATACTTATCCTGATTAATCTATCAGAGATGATCGAATTAACACAATAATATACTTTCAATAACAATTTATTAATCAGTGCTTTAGTGTACAAAAACAATTTCATCACTAGTTCCTTTTTATTAAAAATTATCAAAGGTTATTTAATTGATCAGTGATATTATGATAATTGACTCGAATCTTGATTTCTTCTGATATGTAAGTAGACACATGATATTACCGAAAATCATGATAAATAAAAATAATCCTAATTATAGTCTTATTAAAAGTTTGTGACGATGGATGGATGGATGGATGTTCGTTACTCTTTCATGCAAAAACGGCGGAATAGATACCGACGAAATTTGGCACAGAGATAGATTTTAGTCTGGAATAGCACATAGACTACTTTTACCCCCTAAAAATGTACGGTTTCCGTTGTGGTTTCACCAAAATTTCCACGCAAACGAAGTCGCGGGCAACAGCTAGTTAGTCCTTAGCGGCGGCGGCGGGCAGAAGCTAGTTTTTTTTTTTTTTTTTCATACTTGTTGTCATGGGTACATAATTGGACATAGGGTACCTTTCAGCTAGAAAAGTACTGTTCCCGAGGGACAGATAGATGGACAAAATGTACATTAACGCGAACAAAGCCGCGGGCAAAAGATACTACAAATTAATTAAATTCGGTAAGTAGGTACAGTCAAGTAAAAATACCTGACTGTAGCTACTTACCGTGACGGAACAATATAGGGTTACCATCAAGGGTACAGATATAAAAATACACACATCAAAAAAGTGTAAGCAACACGCATGCATCATTTACAGAAACTGCATGTTATTTAATTTTTTCTTCGATATTTTATTTTTGAAGTTATACTTTTGGCGCGTAAGGGAAAAATGATGAGAGTAAGTTTTTACTGATATTTATTAACAATTTATTGGTTTAAAGATAATTTACTGTGATTATTAGTGATAAAAATGGTTTTAACATCTTACTTTGAGTATATTTGTACAATTTGAGGTTAGTTGACGGTATGTATTATTTATTTATTATGATATTTAAATAAACTTTATTTAACTAGAAAGAAGTATAACTTCTTACGTGCGTACATAAGTACATACACACTTTTTGTTGTCGGAAACATATACCTACGAGTACTGGCTGATTTTAAAAATATAAACTTTTGGATTGTGTTTTGTTTTCATTAAAATAGAAACGTTGCTTGATTTGGTATTTATCTCACTTTTATCATTTTGAGATATAGGTACAGTTAAAAAAAAGCAGCACCCAGCGTGGTAATAAAAATAGTATTTGTTAGGTTTTTTACCTTTATAGATAACAGTATCCTACAGTACCGAGGATGGTCAGGGGAGGACAGCAGCCCCCCTTGGTTTTAGCTAGCTTACGTAGTACTAAGGTAATTTTCATTCAAATTTTTGATTTAATGAACCGACAAAATCAAATTTTTCCCCCTCCTGGACTAAAAGCTGGGTACGCCCATGCTAATAGCTAACTGCAAGATGGATCATTAAAACTTGGTATAGGGTATGTTCCAATGTTACATGTATACTGTAACTATTGCATAGAATTACGTAACGAAATTTAGCCTTATCTACAAATATAGCACAGTTTAAAAATAGTTGGTATATTATAAGTACGTTGCTAGGCGCTATGAGGTTCCAGAACGTCTGTCATACCTATCTACGAGTACCATATCAGTTACATGCTCATGTTTACATAGTTCTATTTGCACAATCGCTAACATGCTCTGATAGTAAACATGTTATCTATTTTTTAAGACAGTAGGTAAATATTATTAATGTTTATGTCCAGTTTTAGGAGCGTTATGTCAGTTATGTGTAGCCTGAAGAAATAGGAGAGTGAAGAAATAGTTTTTGGAGTTTACTCCTTAAGAATCGATTTGCATATAAGGCACCCGGTATGAAAAAAATATGAAGAGTAAAATTTAGTGATCGGAGGGCAGCGTAACGCTTTATTGTGCTTTTTATGCTTTATTGGAGTTTACTCCTTATTCTCGACGCATGTAAGTAGATATGTGTATACCTTTATGTTATATATATGTGTAAATATATACAGAATATATAGAGGGAGGGAGGGAGGGAGGGAGGGATAGGGAGGGAGAGAGAGAGAGATAGAGAGAGAAGGAGAGAGAGAGAGAGATAGAGAGAGAAGGAGAGAGAGAGATTTTTTTTCTTCAGAACGTGCTTTTTCTAGGACGCTACTAGATGTATTTTTCTAAACAACGCAATATGAATTTTCATGACAATTTCAATGATTCTGTTTTTTTATTTTTTTATGCAGACATTTTTAGAAAAATCTGGAGATTCCATCAACATTCTTATTCTCATTAAATACCTGTATTTTCACTATCAGCGCCTCGCGGTTTTACCTGCGTAAGTACCGATCAATTGGGAATGTCGGGATAAAAAGTAGCCTAAGCGTTAATCCAGGTCTATGGCGGCTGTATGGCGCTCTTTTCAAATGTAAAATACAAATCTTCAATTGGTTTTTGGTCAGGGCAGTTGTGTTTTTTAATTTAGTAACTTGTTATACTAAGAAACGCAAACTATCATTATTGTCATGAAGGATGTTTCTGGCTGGTCATCTTCATTGCAGAAACTTACTATATAAGATAAAATAGTAGTACTTAATTAAATACCAAATAAAGAAGTGAGCAGCAGGATTGTCTGATGTCTTATTTGTATAAAAAACATTTATCCTCAAGCTGTGTAACCTTTCAATGTCATACTCTTTTATAAATAACAATAATTATCAATAGATTTAACCTATAGCAAAAAGGTTTACTCAATTTATTATATCTATTTATCTAATAGCACTGCAAATATATAATTAACATGTACCAGTGAAATAAAAACAGTGGAACCGGATCCGTTTACCGCCATTATTATTTTTAATAAAATATCTAACAATGGTTTGTGCGATAACCTGTTTGTTTTCGTAGAGTGTTCGTTTAACTCGCGGCTCACACGTGGCGTAATCTGATACTTGTTTTGCTCGCAGCAGTCCCAGCTTGAACGTAATTGGCACGGTAATGTTATATTGGACTTGACTCGAATATGGTGTCATGCCACGATCAAGTTCCTACATAATTTCCAGGACGCAAATATATTATGTGTAACGAAGTTAACATCAATGTTGACGATCCTTATCGACGTTGACTTTTGTGTTCAGAAGAGACCCAGAGAAAACGTAAACTGCTTCTCCAAGGCTTTTTCTCAAGAACCTCTGGACGCATCAAGTTGAAATTAATGTCTGCGGTCGGCCCTTAAATCTATAAACAATCAAGCTCCTAAGTCAACGCAAAAAAAAATACAGCCATTTAAGCCATAGATTTGACCAAATTTATATGTTTTGCAATTAAATGAACCTCAGGAACCCGTGGAAGCATCAAGTTAAAATTTGCATTAAAGACTTTACTTTAGCAGTGCCTTGAAGCTGTAAAATAACAAAAGCTTCTAAGTCCACACAAACAAAAGATACGACCATTAAGCCTTAAATTTTAACAAATTTTAACAGGTCGCAGGAAAATCAAAACCTATAGGGTCACATTGACCTAGAATCATGAAATTTGGTAAGAACCAATGTCTGACAACACAAGTAAAGGAAAATCGTAACCCTTCCCTCTGCCCTATTCCCATCCTTTCCTCTCCTGTAATCCCCCTCGCTCCTATTCCCACTCTCCGCCCTCTCCCTCTACTTCCACCTTAAAGGGCGGCAACGCACTTGTGACTCGAGTTGCAGGTGCCCATGGGCGGCGGTAGTCAATGACCATCAGGTGACCCGTCTGCTCGTTTTGCCCCCTATCCCATAAATAAAAAGAAAGCTCAAAGAATCCATTAAACACACATTAAATAATTACTCAAGACAGACCGACTTAATATTACTCACCCATCTGTACTTTGCGGTTAATTTACGTCATTAATTACCCCTTATTCCCCCGTGGATCAACCCTTAATTATAAAGTAGCATTGCAAAACCGAAACTTTGCTAGATATTCGATTAAAGCTGACAGACACAAAATTTTGTTGAAGTTACAAATTATTAAGCACATTCAATATTCATAGTATAACAGTAAATTACCAGTAACTAATATATTACCCGGACAAAGTAAATATTTTCTAGAGGATTATATATTTTTTGTAAAATATTTTTAAGAATTGGCCCAATGGAGTGGCATAGTCATGTTTGATTAAACTCCTTAGATAAAGAAAAAAAAACTAATATGTTACCAAATCACTTTGATAAAATTGATTTCTTTGTGTACAACGCCCTCTGAATTTATTGAAAACAATAAATCGATTACAAACATTATTGGCGTTCTCTTCGATCAACATATTTCATGGCGATGGTATGTTAACCGAAATCGTGTGCCTTCCACTCTTATAATGTCCTTCAGCATTAGATGAACAAATATGTATGTAGAAAACTAAAAGTTCCAACTCTGTTTCAAATCTGACTCCCTTACCATGTTCTGTGCCAAATCAAAAAAATTACCTACACAAATGTCTAACCAGCTGTACAAGGCATAATAATATTATGTAGATACGATGACATATTTCTTCCAAAACAAGATGGCTGATCATATTAATTTGGTAACCACAAGCTTGTCCGCCATTCCCATCATCATAGCAATTTTTTTCATACATCTAACGAGCCCACTTGTTTCTCTAAATAGGAAAAGTAAATTGGACTCGCTCACATGGCAACGAACTAAATAAGTCCATATTCTTCCACGAATATAAATCTCGAGCGAGAAACGGACACAGTGTGTTAAATACACTTAAGGAATTATAACACAGTGTACGTAGCTGGAAAGAACTCTATTGTCAATTGAAACTCTGGTCTTAATTATGTTGTTTACCACAAGCATCTGACAGCAGTCTGGATTTACTCCATACTTCTGTACTATAGATGAAATCCTTATATTAATACAGCGTGAGATTTTATAAAGGGAATATGCAATGATGAGTTAGTAGGATTTTGTTATGAATGTAATCATACAAAGTCTTCAATGGATAATGATTTAAATAAACTTGTACTTATTTTAGAGAGCTGTTATTGTCGTGGTATGGTATATACGTAAGACAGTCTGTTATCATTAAATTTTACAATGTTTATTCAGTTATTTTGAGCGCAAAATCTCTCCGAATGGGGTTTTAATTCTATCTCGGTGTTATTAATTGAAATTCGACTAAGATTGATGTTACACAGTAAACGTTGTTTGGCAAATACCGGAGTTTTAGTATTAAAACTGTTTTTCTATAAGCGTTTCTTGCGGTACTTATTTTTACTGTTCTATGTTGTTTACTTTAATAAGCTGATCGGGTTTAAAATTGGCTTTATTCAGTATACGATTACGTAAGTGATGTACACGTGCTAAATAGTACGAGGAAATATTTGTTTAGCATTGAGGAATAAATGGGATGGATTCATTTGCCGATTATCAGATTATTTAAACTAATATTGTATATTCTAGTGTAATTTAACATTTACATTCGAATTGAGTGTTTATTGAAGGATGTATTGATGTAAGCTTACTTATAGACCAAGACAGTTGAGTACTATATACGACATAAGAAATATATACCCTCATCTGTTACGTTGGGTACTAACTTTTAAAATTTCGCGTTCCATGATATAATTATGTATTTCTACGGTAATTAACACGATCACGAAAAGATATTACATACCTCTGAATTGCCTGACGTTTCGACCAGGCACTGGCCGTGGTCACAGGCTGACTTTTAGTGATTGTGTTAATTCCCGTTTAAATACATAATTATAAGTGGGGTACACTGAAAGTTTTGCGTAACTCATTAATAAAACAATTTACATGTAAAGTAATATATTTACTGCTTTTCGAAGCATTCTCCATTACATTTTAAATACTTTTTCATTTGGTCAAACCATTTTTACCGAATGAAAAAGTGTTTGAAATGTAACCGATAAAACCTTCAAAATCTTCAAGCATAGAGTGTAGAGGTGGGAACCTCAAAAGCGCCGGAGGTGGTTTTCATCAAGTGACCCGTCTGCTCGTTTGCCTAATATACCATAAAAATGTGTATGAATATCAGTTTATTTGTGTTCTAGAATCCGTATTATAAGGTATGATAGATAAGTTTATAAAGTATTATAAGGTATGATAGATAAGTTTATAAAGTATTATAAGGTATGATAGATAAGTTTATAAAATAAGTTTGTGTGTAGGTGTAGAGGTCTATATTTACTATTTCAAAAACCTTAGTGTCTGTAAGTTGTCTTTTTATTAAAAATAATGGTTTTTCACACTTATTAAAAAATTCATGCCACTTTAGCAGATTGTCAACAATTGTAAACGCATTGGCCTAAATTAACGCAAGTATTATGGAAATTAATTTATACCACAAAAATGATTATTTTTATTGTAGGCAAGGTTAATAACACTTGCTGTAATTCTACCTAACACGTCGCACTAAGACCACTAATTCAATCTGATGGTCACACAGACATACATACACAATGTCACAAGTACAGACACACATACTCTGTCAAATACCAACCACTCCTAAAAATAGTACCAAACATGAAGGGCCGTTTACTACACTTACAAAGTTCTATCATCATCTGTAAAACACAATAACATCTTTTATTCGCTTGAAAATAAGGGTTATTTTTGTTATTGGTGACTGCGTCTGTTTGTTTGCGTGTATGAACAATTTTATTACGATCGGTTAATTTATTTGTTTGTTCATTCGATGTCATGATACGAGATGTTGCTATAGTAACATACGTATGTAATGCTGTTAGAGCTTGTCGTAAAGTTTTTAGAGAGAGTATCATTAGTTAAGTTTCGAGAGACTTTCGTGCTTTTGGTTTGTTACAGACACACAAGCAGTTTGTAGGTACCTTAGTCGTCAATTCTCTTAGAACAAGTTTTGGAAGAATTGATCGTTTTGACATCATCATTATTAAAGCACCACGCTACCACAGAGTGAGAGATTCTACGATATTTAAACAGAAAGACACACTGGTAAGCCCTGTGTATCTTTCTGTTTAAATATCGTAGCCGTTAAACGGCTGAACCTATTACTATATTTTTTGTAGTGATTCTATCGAGTGTTCCTAGGTATGATACAAGAAATGTTCAATGTTTTTGTTTAAACGATATGAAATGTTGGTATGTAGTAGATACAGTTTAAGGCAGACATTTAGATACAGTTCATATTTCTTAAAGTTATATTCTGTAGATGGCTTCCTCTAAAAGATTTTGAAATAAAAAATACTGTCTATTTTTCTTCACTTTGTAGAGGTTATGTTTAAAGTGATGCCTCAATTATTAATTTTGATAATAACAATCATCGCAGCGACAGAACAAGTCTGAGAAACAATATACCTGTACAGAATCAATTAATAAAACTTTTGTAGTCATTTTATTATCTAATACATTTTCCCATATGAATAATATGATTTAAATAATTAGTTTTATTACTGTAATTAAATCGAATGATATCAAAACTGGTCGATTCCACTTTCCATGTGTCAATTTGAGTAATTTTGATGCCATTCACTCAACCACAAATTGTGGTGATTATTTTAACATTTCCAAATACATAATGATATACAATTGACCACTATGATACATTATATTATAAGATGATCCACAAATAGTTGTCACGAGTCTGGGTGTACTATGTGCTATGTATATGCACCTACTTAGAAAAAATCTTCAGTTCCTGTAGCAGCCTAGCAATGATTGCTGTTCTACTACGGGACCAACGAGTCCAGCCACAGTACGGGTGTTCCAGATAATAATTCTTATATAAATCTTCAGTTCCTGTAGCAGCCTAGCAATGATTGCTGTTCTACTACGGGACCAACGAGTCCAGCCACAGTACGGGTGTTCCAGATAATAATTCTTATATAAATCTTCAGTTCCTGTAGCAGCCTAGCAATGATTGCTGTTCTACTACGGGACCAACGAGTCCAGCCACAGTACGGGTGTTCCAGATAATAATTCTTATATAAATCTTCAGTTCCTGTAGCAGCCTAGCAATGATTGCTGTTCTACTACGGGACCAACGAGTCCAGCCACAGTACGGGTGTTCCAGATAATAATTCTTATATAAATCTTCAGTTCCTGTAGCAGCCTAGCAATGATTGCTGTTCTACTACGGGACCAACGAGTCCAGCCACAGTACGGGTGTTCCAGATAATAATTCTTATATAAATCTTCAGTTCCTGTAGCAGCCTAGCAATGATTGCTGTTCTACTACGGGACCAACGAGTCCAGCCATAGTACGGGCGTTCCAGATAATAATTCTTATATAAATCTTCAGTTCCTGTAGCAGCCTAGCAATGATTGCTGTTCTACTACGGGACCAACGAGTCCAGCGACAGTACGGGTGTTCCAGATAATAATTCTTATATAAATCTTCAGTTCCTGTAGCAGCCTAGCAATGATTGCTGTTCTACTACGGGACCAACGAGTCCAGCCACAGTACGGGTGTTCCAGATAATAATTCTTATATAAATCTTCAGTTCCTGTAGCAGCCTAGCAATGATTGCTGTTCTACTACGGGACCCACGAGTCAAGCCACAGTACGGGTGTTCCAGATAATAATTCTTATATAAATCTTCAGTTCCTGTAGCAGCCTAGCAATGATTGCTGTTCTACTACGGGACCCACGAGTCCAGCCACAGTACGGGTGTTCCAGATAATAATTCTTATATAAATCTTCAGTTCCTGTAGCAGCCTAGCAATGATTGCTGTTCTACTACGGGACCCACGAGTCCAGCCACAGTACGGGTGTTCCAGATAATAATTCTTATATAAATCTTCAGTTCCTGTAGCAGCCTAGCAATGATTGCTGTTCTACTACGGGACCAACGAGTCCAGCCACAGTACGAGTGTTCCAGATAATAATTCTTATATAAATCTTCAGATCCTGTAGCAGCCTAGCAATGATTGCTGTTCTACTACGGGACCAACGAGTCCAGCCACAGTACGGGTGTTCCAGATAATAATTCTTATATAAATCTTCAGTTCCTGTAGCAGCCTAGCAATGATTGCTGTTCTACTACGGGACCAACGAGTCCAGCCACAGTACGGGTGTTCCAGATAATAATTCTTATATAAATCTTCAGTTCCTCTAGCAGCCTAGCAATGATTGCTGTTCTACTACGGGACCAACGAGTCCAGCCACAGTACGGGTGTTCCAGATAATAATTCTTATATAAATCTTCAGTTCCTGTAGCAGCCTAGCAATGATTGCTGTTCTACTACGGGACCAACGAGTCCAGCCACAGTACGGGTGTTCCAGATAATAATTCTTATATAAATCTTCAGTTCCTGTAGCAGCCTAGCAATGATTGCTGTTCTACTACGGGACCAACGAGTCCAGCCACAGTACGGGTGTTCCAGATAATAATTCTTATATAAATCTTCAGTTCCTGTAGCAGCCTAGCAATGATTGCTGTTCTACTACGGGACCCACGAGTCCAGCCACAGTACGGGTGTTCCAGATAATAATTCTTATATAAATCTTCAGTTCCTGTAGCAGCCTAGCAATGATTGCTGTTCTACTACGGGACCCACGAGTCCAGCCACAGTACGGGTGTTCCAGATAATAATTCTTATATAAATCTTCAGTTCCTGTAGCAGCCTAGCAATGATTGCTGTTCTACTACGGGACCCACGAGTCCAGCCACAGTACGGGTGTTCCAGATAATAATTCTTATATAAATCTTCAGTTCCTGTAGCAGCCTAGCAATGATTGCTGTTCTACTACGGGACCCACGAGTCCAGCCACAGTACGGGTGTTCCAGATAATAATTCTTATATAAATCTTCAGTTCCTGTAGCAGCCTAGCAATGATTGCTGTTCTACTACGGGACCCACGAGTCCAGCCACAGTACGGGTGTTCCAGATAATAATTCTTATATAAATCTTCAGTTCCTGTAGCAGCCTAGCAATGATTGCTGTTCTACTACGGGACCCACGAGTCCAGCCACAGTACGGGTGTTCCAGATAATAATTCTTATATAAATCTTCAGTTCCTGTAGCAGCCTAGCAATGATTGCTGTTCTACTACGGGACCCACGAGTCCAGCCACAGTACGGGTGTTCCAGATAATAATTCTTATATAAATCTTCAGTTCCTGTAGCAGCCTAGCAATGATTGCTGTTCTACTACGGGACCCACGAGTCCAGCCACAGTACGGGTGTTCCAGATAATAATTCTTATATAAATCTTCAGTTCCTGTAGCAGCCTAGCAATGATTGCTGTTCTACTACGGGACCCACGAGTCCAGCCACAGTACGGGTGTTCCAGATAATAATTCTTATATAAATCTTCAGTTCCTGTAGCAGCCTAGCAATGATTGCTGTTCTACTACGGGACCCACGAGTCCAGCCACAGTACGGGTGTTCCAGATAATAATTCTTATATAAATCTTCAGTTCCTGTAGCAGCCTAGCAATGATTGCTGTTCTACTACGGGACCCACGAGTCCAGCCACAGTACGGGTGTTCCAGATAATAATTCTTATATAAATCAAGTACTCGCTTAGGTACTACCTACTTGTAGCGCAGTCACTCACGTTAATTTCACAAATCTAACCAGTCTCCATCTTCCATGAAGCCAGTCAACTCTTAACAATATGATTCCGTAATAGAAAGCACACGTACAGGACCTAATTGGTTCTAACATGATTTCCCGAGTCTATTTATAAAGCCACAATTAGCCAATCTACTTGATCTGGCCAATTGAGACAATTCCACGGGACGTTGCATGACGGCCGTCTGTTAACCCGTAGAGTAAGTATATTAGGTACTACTTTCGATGTCGTTTGTGACAAGTACCGCTCGGCAATATTACTAAGGGTAAACTTAGAATTATAACTGCACTAAATGGGCTTTCCTTAAACTGGTCGCCCGGACTGAGTGCTGGGCGTTCGAATACCACACGGGATAAAAAGTTGTGTGATCCACAAATAGTTGTTTCAAGTCTAGGTGTGTTTTATGTCCTTTGTTTGAATGTATCTAAGGTGTATTCCCTATTATCCTCCGCGCCTTTTTCCCAACTAATTTGGGGTCGGCTTTCAGTCTAAACTATGATACGACCGAACTTCTATATTTTACATGAAGCGTCTGCCGTCAGACCTCTGACCTGACCTCCTCTACTAGGCGATATCGAAGTTCTGTAGTTAGACCAGGTTTTCGGACTTTTTAGGGCTCTAACTACCCGTAACGATTGCTTCGTATGGCAACCGGGAACGACGGCTTAACGTGCTCTCCGAGGCACGGAGGGGTCTCAATGTGTTAAGAATGGTCGAAGACTGATCTGGCTAGTATTACTTAACCTTGTATTTGCTAACCTACTCGGTTACCACTTAGCCACGATCCTCCCATTAATATTAAATAAAAATAAAAATATTATTAACACGAGTCTTTATAAAAAAAAATCTCACGGTAGATTCTTTTAATACATATTTAAAGTGCACTATAATACATATAATATGATTTATTTAATAACAATTATTATTAATACTTTTTATTGTATAGTACCAGAGTTCCGGGCCGGAGCCCCGGCCGCCAATAAATTAATCATATCATGTGTACAGTGTAAAAAACAATTGAGCTACTTATAAACAAAATGTAACAAGTACAATCATTCTGCTGAGACTAGAAGGCGACCTGAATAATCAGTTGACTACTTGAAGATGTGCTTAGGACGTTTTTGACTTAAACTTGTTAATTAAAGTTATTCATTTCAAATGAGAGGGAAAGTCAAATGACCTCCACTTGCAAAACATATATTAAGTGCCCAAAGTAGGGTTGCCACATTTTATGGAACAACAATGGTATTTTTTCAAAACCTTGCAAGAATATGGTATTTTTAGAAAGTTCGGATAAAAGTATTATACATTTTATTAAGCACTGTAAATACGTTTCATTTTAAAACTATAAATACTGTGCTGCGAGTGTGTTCGTAACTGTTAATATAGAAAAAGGACATATAAAATATGTTATTTTTAACCCTCGACGCTAAAAGTGGAATGGGGTGTTATAAGTTTAACGTTGTATTCGTGTGTCTCTCTGTGGCATCATAGCTCCGAAATGGATGCACCGATTTTGATTTAGTTTTTTTGCAAGGCGACTTGATCGAGTGTTCTTAGCTATAATTCAAGAAAGTGTATTAAGAGGTTCGATCATTAGCTCATTTTCTTATCGCAGTAGGGTCTTTCGAGTTGAAGGTATTTTATTTTTTTTGTATATACTTGTTTGTACTATTATATTATTATATAATATAAATACTATTGAATAATATATAATAATATTAGTAAAATATAGTACATGCTATACCACATATTACGGTATAAGTAGTAACCATAGCCTAGAGCTAGTTTTTTTCGTGTTCACTTGCAATATCGTTAACTATAATTTGTATGAAATTAAAACAACGCCATCTATTACTAAAAGTTGTAATCATGTTTAAGTAAAGGTCAACGCGAGTGCATATCGCGCTAGACAGTTTGAACGGTAATTTTTTTGTAATACTAATGTGTCAAACCCGATCCAAAACTGCCTGAGGTTAAGTGCTTATAGGTAAGCAAAATATGAGTAGGGTTTCACTAGTTGACTCTTGAATTGTCACTTCGTCGAGTATTAGATTCGATCTCCACTTGTGTCATATACACAATATATTATGTAAGTTACGGAAGTTGTAGCGACCCCCTACGGCATAAAAGCGGACACGTTGCGAAATTAAAATCAATAACGCCAAACTAATTATAATAATAATAATCGTTGTGGATAAGTCAATAGAACTAGCTGACCTAACCACGAAGATAAAAGAAAATACTGACAATGACAGGATGCTTAAAATGGAATGTTATACGCAAAGTGTTGACGTCTTCTGGATAAAAAGACAAGGACAAGAGGCGAGAGCATTCAAAAGACACTTTAAAATTATTAGTGCCATTTGGCATTCCTCCCTATGTGCACTGATATTCTGGTCCCACCTGTAACTCTTAACTGGCGTTTGCCGGGAAGTCTGAGCCCTCTAACATAAATTTTATTGTGCAGAAACTTATTGTGCCGTATTATACCAACTTTAAATTCCATTTATAATATAAACTATTAATAACTATCTATTATTCAGCCATTACAAAGAAACAGATGTCTACTATACATTGTATTCACCTGAATATCTTCACACATCGCAAACAATTTAATCGGTGAGGTGATCGCTCGGGGAGGGCGACACGTGGCCTGAGAGGGATAGGTGGGGGGAGGGTGCGCGCGCATGGCGCAAATAGATCTTGGCAGGAGTATACACCCACACATATACACACTTAGACATGTGTGAGTTGACTTGTTGAACATCCCTAATGCATTATTAGGTGCCTAGGTGCAGCATACAGACTGCATGTCATGCCCAGCGAGTACAGTTGAGTAAAAAATATATTTACTTTAAAGCTTGTTTAAATTTAAAACTGTGGTGTAAATTAAGCGAAACTTAAGCAATAATGATAAATATACTAGGGCACTTTACATGACTGCGAGACTACCTGCTTTGTGGACAGGTGGTCAAGTCTGTCGGGGGTTCAGGGAGTTCCTTCCTTGGTTATACCCGAGCCCCCGGCCATAGACACCCGTGACGGAACACCGTGTGGTTTTAGTCGGTTCGATTATGACATAGCCACTTCGCCGAGTGCTCGGCGAGGTGGTACCCGAGGGGGTTTCCACACGTAAAAAAAAATTCACTTTACATAGCTAGGGATCTAAGTGAACCAGTATATTTTCGAAGACCCGAAGCGATCATAATCTGTACTATGCGAACTGCAAACATATTTTGTTCATTTTTTGTAGTTACACATGTATTATGCATATACGCCCCCATACTTCAATTAGATATATTCATAACTGTGCACTAACAGGCAATCGTACCGTCAATTTATGGACGCCATCATCAAAATTTACTACTGCCTTTACTGCCAGATTAGCAAAGACGTCGGTAGTTCAGAGTCACGTGGATCTTTTAAAGATCGTACTCAAAATCACAGGTAGGACTTTGCATTCGTTAGGGAGACACCATCAGGAATGCATGTTCCAAACTACAGGTAACCCTCCATCCAGGTTATCCATCTATTGCAGTTTTGTAGTAGCAGAATTTTTAGACAAATCAAGTACAAGTGCCGTTAGTTGGGGCTGGTCATCTTTGGACTCCTATGACAGTAGTAATTTCCGGGACTGTTTTTATATTTAAACATTGTTACACTGTCCTCACACATTCTTTTTATTAAACTTTATAAAATTGTAAAATAATACAATGTCGAAAAGAGTGTCCTTGGCGTTTTTTGCCTGTTCTTCTCCATAGGATCTACGTATTGAAACAGGCAACTAGCTTTACGACTGACTTACTCTGACTGACTCCTACTTCTGACAATTCAAAAATACCAATAATTGGTTAAATTGAATTCAATGATTTTGACTTTGTGGTACGGCGGAATATCAATAATTCTTTTTTTAGATTTAGTATTAAGCAATTGATTACGAAACTTTAATGGAACTGGAGGGTTTTTAGAAACTTGTCTCTGATAATAGTGACACGTTATTATAAGGTAGTGGACCCCACCTTATTCATATAATAATATCTTGGTTCATATTACACGGCCGTATTTAGTATCATGGGTTCTAGAACAACAACGCGCCACATAATACGTCAGACGTTTTTAACACGCTTTAATTAGCTTCAGTTGTAACTAACTGTGTTAAAAAATCTAGGAAGTCAATTTTAACCTACCTACTTCTAATTGTCGTATCTAAATGAAACATTTGGCATCTTTATAGCTGATCTGAAAATGGAGTCAAGAGGTGGATAGTGGAACTCTTCAGTGGCTACTAGTAAACCCCCGAGTTTGGGCTCATATGATTCGTTTTAACGAGTCTTACAGATTGGGCTTGGTAACGATGATCTGATGATAAAGCCAGGAGGTGGGTAGACGAACTCTTTTTTACTCCTTAATTCTAATTTTTCAGCACAGTTTTAAATAGGAGTATTGTCACGTATCTTACTTGTAAATCTACTACTAGTTTGCGCCCAAAACCCGTTAATGTGGCTAAAACCTCGGTGGGGGGGTTAGTGCAGATTTTCTCAGTCAATTTGCTATCTCTCGGGAATAGTACTTTTTACCTTTTAGTCGGTATGAAAGACATCCTACGTCACTATGTGTGCTCGGCACACGTATATGCAAAATTTCATTATGATCGGTTGAGTGGTTGAGGCGTGAAAGCGTAACAAACAAACAAACTTACTTTCACATTTATAATATTATTAATAAGGAAGTAAGGAATAACATGAAACATTTGTTTTATAAAAGTTGGCTGATACGTGGGTACAGTCAGCAAAAAACCTTATCACTACATATTGGTGCCGATTCTATTGTACACTCGACTAAACTAAAACCTGACTTAATTTCTTCATATGAAATCAACCTTGTGTTTTTCATAAGAAGGTCTATTTGTTACTGGCATCTATTTCTCAGCGCCACTAAATATCACTAAAACCTGTCAACGTATACTCAACTTTATTTCCACGCTGCGAGAGTCCCCATTTATTTAAATGCCGTATAAAAACTTGTTTAAAACGAACTAGGTAACAAAACTTTAATCGACACCTACGAAGACGCTTACTAAAACACAGAGCAAAAAAGATGGCATTCAACGGATAGCGGCTCTCGCCACGTGGTGTTAAAGTTTATTTAAGCGTATCAGACTTTAGTCGACAAATAAATTGCTTATTTCGATAGCGACACATGTTACCTACGTGTTTCAATTTGAAATAAGACCTTGTTTCCAAGTTAACAAGGTTTACATTTTATATGAAGAAAATTAGTGAATTTTAATTTAGCTAGTGAAGTAACAGAATTGGGACCATTATAAAACAAAGTCGGCCGCCGCGTCTGTCTGTCTGTCTGTTTATCTATCTGTTAGCGATAAACTCAAAAACTACTGAACGGTTTTTCATGCGGTTTTTACCGATAGATAAGGAAGGAAGAAGATTTAGGTATATAATTTGTTAAGGTTTTATATAAATTGGTTGAAATGTGATGATGATTGTTGAAGTGCGAAACCGGGGCCAGTTATCGCTAAAATTGGCAAATTTTATTCTTATCAACGATTATATAAAATTGCGACTATATAGATAGTTGGACTTGATCGTCAGCAAATAAGATGTCATTTGATATAATTTAAATAAGCACGTGATATTGGTAACGTGATTATTTTATTTTAATGGTACAGTTCCCAAAACAAGTGATTCGATTGGTTTAGCCTTTTTTTGGGATAATTGCAACATCAAGAAGGTGTTATGTTGGATAGATGTACGAATGTAAAAAAAAAGTGAAAATACTGCTGTACAGTCATTAACGTGGATGTTATATACTTTTAAAATAATCATCACAGTAATCGTGACCGTTTAGTTTTCGTTAAAACTCATCATGAATTTATTTTACCAAAATATAGTAAAAAAATTATGTATTATGTGATGTATTGTAATTAAAGATGAATTTATATTATTTGGCCTCATTTGCTATCAAATACTGATATAATGATTAGAGATTGTCAAGTGTTAACAGGTGTAAGTAAGTGTTTTTGGTATCTTGTTTGCCACATAAAACTCTGTGTTGAATATTAGAAATCTCAATGAAATTTATATTATAACTTTACAAGTGTTTTTACAAAAAAAAATTGTAGACATTTATGATTAAATAAAGTCCTGAAATATAAATTTTCGTACACCGATAGAAATAAAATAGATTAATAACTAAAATAGGTACGCATTATGTAATCGAGTGTACAATCACACAACCACAGACACACGTCATACATACAAGTCGAGTTCATTCACACAAGACCTTGACACGATTACGTTCAATGAAATTTTGTGAACGCAGACACACACACACGCACACATACGCAAACATACCTGCACCAGTGCAAAATCACACGTGGACTGGTGAGCACATACGTTATGTAAAACCTTTGACATAATGATTTATTAATATCCATTTGTCTTCAACCCTTCATTGTAGAAGTCAATGACTGACATCTGTGTGATAATCACTTCGCACATCTGAGTACAGTTTGTTGAGCGGATAAGTCTAGGTTGAAACAAAGGTCAGATGTCATATTTATTAATCATACTTAGAGATGAAATTGCTGTGTATACATCCTCTGTCACATGTCTATATGGTATCATTATAATTGTTTTTTTTTTTTTTTTGTATTATAAGTGGAGCGGCTAAAGCTGTGGAGTCAACCCACTTCTAACAAGCATTTGAGCTTAACTGAAGGGGTTAACAAGAATATTAGCAATAGCAGACCAAATTTTTTTTATTTTGAAAAAAATCACACTAATTTAATACGTCTATTTAGCACATTATTCAAAATTTATCAAATAGGTAGGTATGATTTGACTGTAATCCGTGACATATAAATTACATCTCTCGTGATATAATCCTTATTAATTTTGATTTTTGTATACCTACGTTTTTCATCATTGACATCCAAAAGAATAATACGATATATTGAACATTAAATACACATTGCATCATTTTCAAGTATGAACGCCGATATAAATTACTGTTGGAATAAATTAATGGTTTTGTTGCACACACAATAAGAGTAAATAAATCGAAATTATATTAAATAACCTTACAGAAAAGAATACGTATGGAACCTTGAGTGGAGCAGGAACATGACAGGAAAGGCCACCGGAGCGGCGGCGGCGCAACCGCTCACACTGAGAAAATGGCACAGAATATTATTTGGTTACAAACTTACAACTTACGTAATCGTTAATAATAAAATAGATTTCGGAGTAGAGTGAAATTTTATTTTGGCCAAACGAAATCAGGGCTAAGGGTTGTACAGGCTGGCTTGGCTGGCAAGGACTTCTTCGACATAAAAAAAAACAGTAGTTTCAGATAAAGTACAAATATCTGAAAATCCTTAAAGATATTAAACTAACTGGCTTAATTTGCTTAGAATCTCTCGCATACAAATTTTCATCTCTTATTTCTCCTCTTCTTTTCAAGTATTATTTCTTTTCACAAGGTTAAAAGCAAAGGTTTGGAAACGGGTGTTTATAGATCGACACAGGCAGATACGTTATTATCTGTTATCCATTTTTTTTATAATTTTTACATTTATTTAAACGACAATTAACGTTTTCAATAGATATTATATACCTTTGAATTGCCTGATGTTTCGACCAGGTTGCACTGACAGCCTATGACCACGGCCAAATAGGTATACGCGAAACCTATTGATCGCTTTAATTGCCGTTTAACACATTCACATAGTTGAAAAACACATGTCTTGAATTAATTCAATTACATATCAATTTATAATTATTACATATCACATTTAATTTTATAATTAAATGTGATATGTAATTTTATGTGAGAGAGAAACAATAAACTATTATTATTATCTTCTACTGAGCCTATTTCTCATGTTTCTTGGGGTTGGTCCTAATCCTTCAATGCAATTCTGTGTATGGTTGTATCATTTCCGTATTTAAATCCATCGCCTTCATATCGCCGGAAATGGTTACCGTCCACCCGGTCGAGCTCTTATGGAACCAATAAACTTCTCAATTAAAATATTTATATCTAACTCGATTTTATTAAATGCGAGTTTAGTTCCTAAGGTTGGCGATTATTAATTTATATATATATAATTTATATAATAACAGTCTATATAATATATCTTTGCTTTTAATACTAGATCTTCAAAAGTAAATAACATACACCTACTTATATTTTGTCGTTAGATGTAAATATTTAAGATGAAAACAGTCGCAGACATTACGTAGATTTGGTAGATTGATATGCGCTTTACAACTGCGCTATACAAACGAAATGTTTTTCTTAGTGGATTTTTAAGGTGACGTAAATGAATAATTACTAACGTTTTTTGTAAGTATATTATTTTTGATAAAATATCGGAAAGTTATTATGTATTTATCTTATCGTCAGAAAGAAGCGCTCAGCTATTTAAGTCCATCAATTAAATAAAGTGATTTTCATAAAGCGTTTCATATAAAAATATCTAACGACTTACTAAAGATGAGTAAAATGTTCTTTGTGTGTTTAAGAGCATTGTAAGGCTGTAACTAATATACATTTATATTTATATTGGTGTTGACAAGGAGAGACGATAGACCAAGAGAGGGGCAATCATTCAATGAAATATCAAGGAAATTTAGAGGGTATCTATCGCCGTCTGTGTCTATCAGCATCAGGTTTCAGAGTTATGATATAGAGTGTATCATTAATACGAAGGCATTTTATTGAGGAGCTTACCGACATACCTCATAGCATAGCATATATAAGCATTCTGCATGGACTGGCCACTTCTGCCGAAGGACCAATGGACGTTGCAGCAAACGGGTCTTAGAAGCTAGGACGCCCCCCAGCCAGATGGGCCAACGACCTCACGAAGGTAGCTGGAATAGATGGGATGCGGTGAAGGACCAGGTGCTATTGCTCACGTAGGGAGAGGCCTATGTCCATCAGTTTACTACAATAGACTGATTGACTGATAGAGGACCTTTTGGCGTTCAGATTAATGTGATGAAGGAGTTCAGCGGGGAAGTGTCTGTTGAGGAACTGGAAGTGGAGAGGTCCAGAATTAATGTAGGAAGGTGACGATGACGACAAGTGCGTCTCATGTAACTCCTAACACACGATGGAAAGAGGTGCGTTCTCAAAAAAAAAAGCTCTCCCAAGATCGTAGCTAGTATTTTAGTACCAGCACATACAATGGATAGTCTCTTGAGTCACTCTGCAAATTTGTAACACGTTAACAGCAGTGTCATTGACATTATTTGCATTTTACAGATTGTAGAAGCATGTATATGCGTGGGCTGGATACGTACAACTGTTAATTGTTATATTTTTCAGTGTGAATGTGTTGAAATTCTTGTTTTATGCATGCGTATTTTTTAGTATTCCGTGTTATTTTGACTAGTTTAATCTGCGCTCGTGAACGCTATATTAAGTGATTGGGTAATTATGTATTGCGGCTAATATATTATCTGTTTTGCTCGATGTTTTAGTCTGCCGTCTGATCTTTGCTCTTTAGATACTGTACTATATGTGTGATATATGTCAAAGAGGTGCCGCACAGCAGATTATATTATAGAAATGGAGCAGCCAGCTGATGTTGTTGTATTCCTTTCAGAAAATAAAATATCCTTATAGAAAATACTAATTTAACAAGTGAATCGAAAAGTTGCACATAAGCGATAACTTACAGCAAGGAACCAGCAAGGTGGCACCAATGGTTACCAAAATCTTACTCAGAGCCTTTTTAATCCCCAACACTCTAATATTTTCTATGTGGCCTTTTCATAGTCAACTAGCTCTTGCTCTCTCCCACTGAAATCGAATATTTTCCGATATAAAAAGAAGCCTATGTACTTTCCAGACTATAATCTATCTCTGTGCCAAATTTCATCCAGATCCATTCAGTCGTTCAAACTTTCGCATTTATAAATTAAGAATATGTGGGAGAGCCATGCTTCGGCACGTATGGGCCGGCTCGACTCCGCTCGATACTACGGCCTCACAGAAAACCGGTAGTGAAGCAATGATTGCATTGCATTTCTCCACGTGAGTGAGTTTACCGGAGGCCCTAACCCTTCAATCTCCCTTATTCCCGTCCTTCCCCTCTCAACCCCCCACCCTCCCCCTCTTCTCTTACTCCCACCTTAAAGGGCGGCAACGCACTTGTGACTCTTCAGTTACAGGTGCCCATGGGCGGCGGTAGTCATTTACCATCAGGTGACCCGTCTGCTCGTTTGCTCCCTATACCATAAAAAAAAATACACACTTACATGAAATATTTAATCTGGAACAATAAAACTATTGGACAATTTGCACAAATTAACACTAAAACACACAATTTAACACATAAATATCAAGTACATTGCACTAAAGAATAAATAAATATATTGTGGTGGGTAATACGCAATAATCCTCGTTCGATACTTTGGTCGAGAACGATTTCACACGGCTGTGCCACAGTTATGCGCTATTATGATAGTTTTATTCATGACATACTGTTTTAATCGCTTTTTGAATATAGGTAGACTTTTAGAATCTTTAATATTGTTAGGTAATTTATTGTAAGGTTTAGAACCTTGTTCGGGGTGGATACAACTTTAATAATTATAATAAATAATAAAAATGTTAATAATTCCTGGAGGTTGACATAACTTTTCGTCACCAATCAAATCATGAGAACATGATGTGATAAACGCTTCTTGCCATTGGTCGAATATTGTTACTCCCACCATCCCTAATCAATGTAAAATTTGAATTCAAAAAAATAGATACACTGACTTGGTTTTTTCAACGTTACACTTGTTTTATTCCGAAATCCTAGAAATTGTAAAAGAAAAATTCAGGTTAGTACACAGGCTAATACTAACTCATTACAAAATTCAAGTACCGACTGTCAAATCCGGTACAAATTCGTTTATGCGCTTTAATTGTATTTTATGGTATTTATTGTTTTTCGGTAGGTTTGTACTAGTGTGTATATATTATTCCCATGTAGTATTTTACGTATAATTCTTTATTGCCCTTGGTAACAGTATCTTTTTATAGGTACTCTAGTTGAAGCTATGAACACACCCACACATACGTTATAAGTAGAGATCGGATAATTGGATGCATATTTACTTAAAGTTTTTTGGATAACCAATTATGGAAGCGGCTTCTAAGTATATTTTTATTTACCAATGCAGTTGTATTGTCGCGTCGCTACTTGCGCACAAGCAAGTATTATTTTGCCGTCTCACTCGCACTCTTACAAAATGCTTACAGTTCCTGGGGTTTAATAGGCCCGATTTGACACTTGTTACAACGTAATAAGGTTGTTTTTGCTTCGTCAAAAATCACTGACAATAAAAGTAGGGAAAAGCAACCATTATACGTTGTAACAGAGCAAGTGTCATTTGTGTCAAACTGGGGTTTATTACATCTCACGGAGTATAGGTACACTTAAATTTGAATTTCCCGGAATCGCGGGATTCTTTCGATAAAAAAGTGCTGTCCATAATAGCCAACGTCTCAACTTTAGGTAAATATGCATCCGAATATCCGATCTCTAGTTATAAGTTACAAGTTACTTGACTCCCTCGAGGAACAAAGTCCTTGACGCTATTTTTCCCACCGTTACATGTACAAATAATTTCTGGTACAATTCTAAAAGAAAATACAGTTCATCAAGTTTCTAAAACATAAAACAAACGGCTCAGTAACTTTTTAAGTATAAAAACGTTGATTGTTGACGTTGACCTTTCATGTTTTTCTGATACTGTCATTTCAACAATAGGTACATGTCCCACGGCGGCAGTGAAGCTGGAGAGAAAATAACTACTTTCTCGCTCAAACAAATATCAATACCTAAACTGTTCTGTGTGAATAAAAAGGATGAATATATAAGTAAATGATTGTTCATAATTCGAATTTGAGACTTTTTTGAATCGCGTTAGAGGGAATCTTGATCTTGTTACTTTAGAACATATAATTTAATAATAAAATAATTATAATAATTCAATTGTGATTCAAACTTAATTATTTTATAACTAGCAATCCGCCCCGGCTTCGCACGTGTAGCAAAGCATATATTGTTTTTTTCCGACATCTTCAATAATCATCGACATATTTTAGCGATGTTACAGAAACCTTAATGAATGATACACCCAAACCTTCCGCATGAATTACTCCTTCTATTGGTAAAAAACCGTATGAAAATCCATTTGGTAGTTTTTTAGTTTATCGTGTTCAGACAGATAGACGTGGCTAGGGGACTTTGTATCATAATATGTAGTGATAACTATGGTTAACATAACGTACGTTCATTTAAATGCTTTAAATGGTATAAGTTTTTGTTACTGCTATGAATAATTGGTTCCACTGCTGTCCTTCGGTCGTTACTCTACTTGCTGACTGAGCTATACTAATTCCAAATATGTAATATTATTATTATAAATAAGTTTGTTTGTTAGTATTTCATGCCTTAACTACTCAACAGATCATTGTATACACGTTGTCAGGTCGTCAGAAAAGGACACATCTTTTATAAAAAAAATATTATAGTTTAGTAGAACTATAAAAACACGCTCTAACGTTTAGTAGAACTAATAAACCCACTACTGTTTAGTAAAACTAAAAAAACACATTCTAATGTTTAGTAAAACTAAATAAAAAGCCGCCGCGAGGTTTTTTGAGGTCACGGCGTTGTTGCGTCCACGCAGAGCACTCCACTAAAGTGTGGAGTGCAGTATCCTCGCGACGCTCTATGGTTTAGTAATACAAAAAAAAACAGCGTACCGAATTAGAAAGTAAAAAGAGTTCCACTATCCACATCCTGGCTCCATCATCAGACCAACTTTACCAATCCCAATCTATTGGACTCGTCCAAACGAACCATATGAGCCCACACTCGAAGAGTTTATTAGTAGCCACTGAAGAGTTCCACTACCCACCTGACACCATAATTAGATCAGTTCCAAGAAGCCTAAGTTCTGTATTGTTATCCAAACCACATATACATACATACAAAGTTCATTTGCGATACGAAATTAGAAGTAGGTTAAAATTGAGTCCCAAGATTTGTTCATAGGTAGTTAGTCGGGCAAAAAACTAGTTGTTAACAAAAAAAACTAGTTGTTAACAAAAAAAAAATATGAAAATATGTGACAACAACTTTATCTTCTAGCCTTTTATCTATAGATTTAATATACACTAAACCAGTATTGACTCGCCCCACCTAGCCTTATTTCCTTTCGTCCTTCACGTTAACTACCTCCAACAAAATTTGAGTTAAATATACACAAAAAATATTCTATCTAACACGCAACTGTCACGTAAAATATTGTAAAAAAAAACAAACAATACTTCCAAGCTTCTTATGGTAAAGAAAAAATTACTTCCTTAAAGTAAATACTGTTCAGTTTACGTTATCTGTAGTCCACGTTTTTTAAGAAAAAATATAAAATACGTGCTGGACAATGTTTAGATATTTTTTTGTATATTGTTGTTTACGTAGCAACGGCTGTTATTGTTCTATTTGAACATCTGCAAGACCAGGGTTATAGCTAAGAACATACTCGATAAAGTCACCTTTCAAACAAAAAAAAAACCGCACTAAAATCTGTTCAAAGAAATCGGACAAACATGGAAGAAAACTAATCTTAACTTTCTTATCTTTTTATATATATAAAGCCAGCTTTTGCAAGCGGCTTCGCTCGAGAAAAAGTATTTTTTATATAAATTTAATTTTGATCAGATGTTCGGTAGGACAGCGCATAAACACGAACAAACACACACTGACTCATAGATGTAACGAATAAAAATATATATCAAGTTAATACAACGCTGTGTAAAATATATATCAAGTTAATACAACGCTGTGTAAAATATATATCAAGTTAATACAACGCTGTGTAAAATATATATCAAGTTAATACAACGCTGTGTAAAATATATATCAAGTTAATACAACGCTGTGTAAAATATATATCAAGTTAATACAACGCTGTGTAAAATATATATCAAGTTAATACAACGCTGTGTAAAATATATATCAAGTTAATACAACGCTGTGTAAAAAATTCAAAACGATCAGTAAAGAAATTTAGGAGATTTACGATTATAAAAAAATATATTTAACTATGGTTATCTGTTCTAGAACCCACAGTAGGTACCAGCTACGCTTACTTTGGTTCCTGATAACGCTGTATAATATCTCAAAAAATATTGTTATTATTATATTAATTCTACATAATAGGTAAGCGTAAAAACTTATATAATATTAATTATCAACGCTTGACAGTTAAATTGTAGTAAATCAACTAGTTTAGAAACGGTAACACTTATCCCTAATAGATTTTATTGTGTTTTGGTTAGATTTACTTTTCAGGTTGTAAGTGTAATCATGTATTTATCAGGGATGTTATGGAGCGTAACCTTAACCAATACTATCGGATATTCAAAATAAAAGTCTATCAGAAACCGTAACATAATCTGAGCTAAAACTTTGGCATAACTTCACACAGGGGCGCAGTTTAAAAAGGACACGTTATAACAGATTTTGGAATTTGGCGCAGATTTAAAATTATTACGGTAGGTATTTAGTCATACAACATCATCATAATTTGTGAAAGAGTTATTATTTTGTAGGTTTTTGTGGATTAAATAATTAACTACCGTCCGTCAGTAAGTACATATATGTGCCAAGTTTCAACAAAATCGGTTCACAGTTGCAAAGTCAATGGGGGAACAATCATTCGTCCCCTTTTTTCCAATATTTAATTGAAATTTATATGGGACCAACTCCGAAGTATGCTCTATCCAATAAAAAAAAAAGAATTATCGAAATCGGACTACCCTGTAAAAAGTTATGCACAGTAATACATAAAAAAATACGGGTCGACTTAAGAACCGCCTCCGTTTTTTCATCGGATAATAACGTATATACATTAGCCTAATACTGATAGCACATTAGGTCCCTGACAGTAACATGTTGGGGATTGTTGATGAGCATTGATAACACCACACACAAATCTGGCAATAGTCCTGCTGATAATATTAGTAGACAAGTAAACCCGCGCAACTTCGTCTGCGTCATATAAGAGACTGAGATAAATTTTCCCCGTTTTTACTACGTTTTTCATTGATGCTCCGCTCCTATTGTTCGTAGCGTGATATTACGTAGCCTTCCTCGATAAATGGGCCATCCAATCCTTAAAATAATTTTTCAATTACAACCAGTAGTTCCAGAGATTAGCGCGTTCAACCAAACAAACAAACTCTTGAGCTTTATAATATTAGTATAGATAGGCCAGTTGCGTATGACGCATGAGATAAAAAGTGCAAAGGTTTACGTATTGTCCTACGAGTACTATCTACTATTTATTATAGGCTTATTTGTACAAATAATGAGTATTAAAAAAGTAACGAGGTCAATGTGCGACATAATGGCTCTCCCATAGGTGTCTTTTCCTTCTGTTAGGGTCACCCTGGATCGTTAAATTGTTACAAAACTTCCTTGTCATGGTATATTCTAGACACTGCGGTATGGGGTTCTTGAATATTAGACCTTTTTTAGTTGAAAGGGTTTTTACTTAGTCGAAAGCAGTGAGACCCTTTTTAACCCTCGTTGCAAAAAGGAGGGGTGGTATAAATAAAGATGACTTCATCGAGAGTGTTCGTAGCTATGAAGATATCGTCGGCTCTTCTCTAATCGTTGAAGGGCATTTTGAGTTTATACTTGTAAGTATTGTAACCATCTACAGGTTACGGTAATCACTTTCTATTAGACTAGCTGAAAGCTTGTTTGCCATCTTAGCGATAAACATGGAAATTTGTTTAAAATTGTATAAAAACAATCTTTGGTCTTGTTAAAGTCCCGTGGCATATATGTATTTCCCTTATATTTTCGTGGGATTGTGTGTGATTCCTGGGTTGGGTGAATTTTATTATTTTTTTTGACAGTAATGCTTAGAAACATTATAATATTATGTAATATAAATTATATATAATGTTCGAAAACGTCCAAAAGACTCAGTCACGATAAAATGGGTCTAAAAATATAGATTTCGAAGTGTGGGTGTGGCCCGCCTACTACTTAGGATATACAGGATGTTACAGAAATATGTGTTCATATTTTAAGGTCGTATAGTAGATCCCCAGATTAACGTGAAGCGCTTACAGTGTTAGGAAAATTCGTGATTTTTAATACAAAAACCTTTTTTGGAACTGACAAATTAAACTTAATATTTGATTGGCCTGTTGGGTCTAGTGGTTAGTGACCCTGACTGCTAAGCCAGAGCTCGTGGGTTCGATTCCCACCCAAGACAAATAATTGTGTGATGAGTACGATAATTTGTTCTGTGTCTTTGTGTAATTTATCTATAATATGTATGTATTTAGAAATATATAAGTATGTTGATCAGCAGTCTGTTACCATAGTACTAGCTCTAGTTTGGAATCAGACGGCCGTGTGTGAGATGTCTGGATTTATTATTATTATTTCGCAACATAGAGATCTGATATGAATTAAACTATCGGTTTTTAATATCAAGGATGTTAATGGAATGTCTAGATTTTTCTAAATCATTGAAATTGACATAAAAATCACATCATAATACGTTGGTTACAAATGTGCACCTACACCCGGAAAAATATGTTGCGAAAATAGTTACCTACTATTTGTCTGCTACACGTAACGCTGCTAAAGTTTGACCCCATCTTCCTGTAGCACCCTGTATACCTACACATAGGCCTGATAAATAAATAACATAAAATTAATATATATGAGGAAAAATGGACAAAGGTAAGGTGTATAAGAAACGAGGAAGGAGATGTGAACAAGGACGATGAGAAAGGTACATCCCATCCAACGCCTACAAGTGAAAAAAAAAATGCGTGAGACACGAAATAACAAATTCCTTGTCCCGATATTCCTTCTGATATACATCAAAGGTACTTCTAATTGTTGTATCGAAACGAAGCTTTTGTATATATAATTATGTAGTTTGGATGACAATACCATAAATGGGCATCTTGGAGCTGATCTGACGATGGAGCCAGGAGGTGGATAGTGAAACTCTTCAGATATTAGTAAGCCCCTCGAGTTCGGGCTCGTATGATTCGTTTTGATGAGTTCACCAGATAAGGCTTGGTGATGATGGTCAAATGATGAAGCTAGGAGGTGGATTGTGCAGTTTTTCTTTAGTTTTATCTAAAACTATCTACCTACCTATCTATATAACTATATATCTATCTAGATAGATAGATAGAATATTCTTTATTGTACACCATTAATAACGTACAGTTGAAACAAATAATCATTTTACAAATCAGACTGCAATGGCCGGTCTTATCGCTAAAAGCGATCTCTACCAGACAACCTTTGGATGGTGATAATTTCCTTTCTACCAAAAAAAAACTCAGACCTAAAGCTTAGTGCCAATCGGTACCTATACATTATATTTAATCGATTGCTTTAGCATCTCGATACGTTACTAAGGAATGTAACTGTTTCGGTTTCAAAATATCTATATAATAAAAATAAATTGCCAAATGTGTCGCTAAGCGCAAAACTGGAGAACGGCTCGACCAATTCAACTATTTTTTTTTTTCATATTTTCGTTAAGGCGCAAGGTAAAAATAGCGAGGAAAATAGCAAAAACAATATTTTTCTTTTCCTATACAAAACACAGAGTAAATATTAATTAACACATGTGCCTTTTAAAAGTTTTGTTGACGGGGTGGAAAATCCCTTCGGATCTCCGGCTCCTTGGGGACGCAGGAGCCAGGAGTATGTGGTGTTTCCACTAAAAACCACCCCGACAGCCGGTCTCAGGCGCCCTGCTCTGGGGAGGACCCGGACCATATTATTTCAGGTCCCCCCCGGATCGACGCCGCACCTAGCCAAGCCCTATCCCGGGGAAAGCAGGCTTCCCCACGCCTATCGGCCTAATCAATGTGTGTAGCAGCTCGATCGCAAAGAAGCGATCGGGCCGCCATCCTATCGCCTACCGCAGCAGTTAATTTGCTACCAGAGGTCCCCACTCTCTGGCAGCCTGCGGCCCCGTTGGCGGTTGATACCGCCGCCGACGTCCTCTACGCTCGGGATCGGCCCTCTCCCGATCCCGTTCAGCGGTCTCTTTCTGGAGCATTACAGCTTCACAGAAAGAGACCACTGCGCCCCAGCCCTCCTCATCCTCAGGCATGTCAGCAATGATTGCTGGCGGGGACAGGTCTCGTCCGATTTGGTCAACCAGGATCTCGCGTTCAGACGCCCACGCGGGGCAGTCTTCCAGCGTATGCTGGGCGGAGTCCCAGTCGGCTGCGCAGTGGTGGCATTGTGCCGTCTCCTCGCGTCCAATCCGATTCAGGTACTCACTGAAGCAACCATGCCCAGTGAGTACCTGCGTCAGTCGGTAGGTGACGCGACCTCTCTCCCTACCTACCCAAGCTTCGAGGTTAGGCAGAACGGCACCGATAGCGCGTTATCGCGCATTCCGCGGCTGCTCCAATCGCGCGCGCCACTGCACCAGTGCTGTCGGTGAGCGTTCCGCCGCATTTCGAGCTCGTCCTGGTCTTCCCTACCCTCACCCCGGCGGATCGCGCAAGTCTGATCATAGACCCTCGCGTCCATATCCGCCAGGATATCAAAAGGCGGGAAACGTGAAAGGACTGTTGCCGCCTCGGACGAAATTGTGCGGTAGCCTCGTACGATCCTAATGGCCGCTACCCGCTGCGCTTGATTGAGCTTAGCTCGGCAGCGGGAGGAGGCCGATAGGCGCTTGGCCCATATCGGCGCTCCGTAGAGGGCCATGGATCGTATCACCGCACAGTAGAGGCGGCGAACTTCCTCCCGCGGACCCCCTAGATTAGGCAACAGCCTCTGTAGGGAGCCCGCCACCCCGCGAACTCGAGGGATCATCCGCTCGAAATGCTCCTCGAAGCTAAAACGGCTGTCCAGGGTGAGGCCGAGGTATTTAATGTACCGCCCGACCTCGACCTCTGTTCCCCCCACTCTAATAAGCGATCGGGTGGGAACTGCACCTCTGGGTTTCCTGTGAAACCACAGGGCTTCTGTCTTATGAGGTGCAACCCTTAGACCCAGACCACTGATCCCTTGGACGATACAAGCCACCCCTAACTCGGCAAGCTCCAGTACTTCCTGGAAGCCATGCCCTCCAGCTAGTACCAGAGTGTCGTCCGCGTAGCAGACTACACTCAATCCTGGGGGAAGGCGTACGCACCTCAGGACGGCATCATACGCGAGGTTCCACAGAAGAGGTCCTAAGACCGACCCCTGGGGAAACCCGCATGTGACCTCCCTTCGACAATCTTCGCCGTTTCGACCCATATACGATATAGACCTGTCGCGGAGATAAACCCCGATGATGTCCCGCAGGTAGGGAGGCAACTGGTGATACACAAGCGCCTCCCTAATCACCCACCACGGGAGAGAGTTAAAGGCGTTGACAATGTCAAGGCTGACGGCAAACGCCACTCCCCCCCGACAGACAACCTCTTCCGACAAGGAGCGGACGCGTTCAATCGCGTCCAGCGTCGAGCGTCCCTGACGGAAGCCAAATTGGTTGTCTGATAAGTCGGGGCCCACTCTCGACAGGTGCTGGTTGATACGGGCGGCGATAACTCTCTCAAAGAGTTTCGCCATCTCGTCCAACAGGCATATCGGTCGGAACGCCGAGGGACAATCTGCAGCCCTGCCAGGTTTCTGGATAAGTACCAGCCTGGCTTCCTTCCAGCCAGCAGGGAATACGCTATAACGGAGGCAGCTGGTAAACAGCCGCCTCAGCCTATTCCCTAGAATCTCTAAAGCGCACACCCATGCTCGGCCCGGGATCCCATCAGGGCAAGGGGCGGTGTTGCGGGCGGCGAGTCGCTTCACGGCTCGGCCCAGCTCTTCCTCCGTCACGTCAAAGTCGTCGGACCACGTAGCTGGTGCCGACGGCGACGGAGGGCGTAAGGGACTGACCCAGTACTCGGGGAAGAGGGTATCTACCACTCTTCGCACAAACTCCGGGTCCAAGGTCTGCGTCAGCGGCGGGACCCACGGTCTGAGCTTGCCCAGTACAATTTTGTAAGGGCGCCCCCATGGGTCCCTGTCCAGCCCCTCTATAAGTACCTTCCAGGACCGAGCCTTGGCTTCTGCTATTGCAAGGCTAATGGCCTTAGCGGCAGCGCCGTACTCCCGCCTCACTTCAGCGATTTCCTCGGCTGTGGCTTGCCGTCGTCTTCGGGTTCTCTGAAATCGGCGACGGGCTCTCGAGCATGCTGTGCGAAGCTGCTCGAGTTCCGGCGTCCACCAGTACAGAGAACCTCTCCCACCCTTCAGCCTGACCCGTGGCATCGACGCGTCACAGACGTCAGTCATGACGCCATGGAACCAAGCAGCCTGCGCTTCTGGATCGGACAAGACCTGTACTTCCTCTTCCTCTGGCCAATCCGTGACGATGGCTGCGGCAACGAGCATATCTCGGTTCATCCGCTTGAGGGCCCATCGTCGCGGAGGGCCGCTACTGCGGCGGTCCGGGCCTGCGCCCGGGCGGCGGATAGCCACATCAAATACGATGTGTCGGTGGTCCGACAAAGTGACCACCTCCTCCGCCACCCTCCATCCTGACACCTGGTCGATGACCGAGGGAGTCGCCCACGTCAGGTCGACGATCGACTCCCCCTGCCACCGCACACAGGTGCTGACCGAACCCCGGTTCAAGATGCCGAGGTTTAGTCCCGCCGCCCACTCAATGAGTGTATCTTCTCTTACGTTGTCCAGGCGATCACCCCACTGTATGGAGCGGGCGTTGAAATCATCTAGGACAAGTACTGGACGGGACAGGAAAATGCAAACGCAACTCCTAAGTCCGTCCAAGTACGCCTCGAATACGGGGAGGCCGCAGTTTGGAGATATGTAGCAGCCCACAATGACCACGGGGCCCCCCTCTACTGCCACAAACCCCAGCCCTCTCTGCAGAAGTGTGCAGTGGAGATCGTTCTCCACCCCTGCCCAGTATATGGTGACGGTGCCGTCATCAGAACCAAACCACCGGGGGTGATCCAGGACGTAGTACGGCTCGGCCACCACCGCTAGGGCAACCGACTGCTCAGCCCGCGTTTGCATAAGCAGATCTTGCGCTGCGCGGCTGTGGTTTAGGTTGCCCTGCAGAACTTTCTGGGGGTACGCGAATTTTAGGCCTCCATTGCCTCCTCTGCCGGATGGTTATCCGGCTGTGTCAGTCTTGTAGCCGGCGGCGACTGACTTATGCCAATGTTCGCCAGGGCTGGGGCGCGGGTGATCTGCGGCCCCCTTTTCTTTTTCTTCGGCGGGGAGCATTTCTTGCTCCCCAGCCGATGATCCGCAGGACAGCCTAGGTCCGAGCAGACCGGGCACCTAGGTGCTTTTGCGGTGCATGCGCGCGCCACGTGGCCTATACCGCCGCACGCGTAGAACCGCGCGCCACGGTCTGTCTCGTTCTAACACTTAGCTCTTACGTGTCCCAGTTCGAGGCACCGGTAGCACTGCAAGGGACGAGCTACTAGTGCCTCTACCCTGGCCGAGACCCAGCCCACTCTCACCCGTTTGGCGTTCGCAATTTTTCGTACCGCCGCAAGCGGGCAACGGACCCATGCCGTGCCTAGCCGCGACGGGGAAACACGGATGTCCCCGACTTTGACGTCAGAATCGAGACATCCTCCCGCCTTTGCTACGGCCTTGGCAACCTCGGCCTGTGTGATGGACTCCTCCAAGTCCATCACCCGTAGGTCTCCTGTTCTACACGGACGCGTAATAATGGCGTCCGTGCCGGACAGCACCTCCCGTAGGCGTGCCGCTAATTTATCTGCCAATGCGGCGCTGCCCTCACCAGGGATCTGTAAAATCAGCCCTTGGGCCCTGTCGGCTGGGCCGCCTTTTCCGCGGCCCTGGCTTTGGTCTTTCGACCAAGGGCCAAAACCCACGACTCACTTTCCGGCGGGGCCGTTGGTTGTTGCTGCCTCGTTGTTGCCACTGAAAGCGGTGCCGGTGCTGGTAACTCCTGGGCAGCAGGCTGTGCTTGCTTTCTCTTCCTCTTGTTCTTCTTTTGGCCGTTGGCTGCCGCCGTCACCGCGCTTGGGGCGGTGATTGGAGGAGACAAGGTGTCTCCTCCTAGGTGCTGTTCCCCTAGCATCATCGTCCGGACCTCGGCCAATACGCGATCTATCAGGGCCGCGTATTGGTCCCGGTTTGGTTCTGTCTGAATCGCCGGCCCCCTACTACTTTTCGGAGACACGGCTATGCCACTGCTGGTGCCCCCGCCGGATGCCGCACGAGTCTTTTGGTGTGGCATAGGGCCGCTGTGACGAAGCTTTTCCACCTCCTCTTGTAAAGAGGCCATCTGGGAGCGGAGCGCATCATTCTCACTCCGTAGCCTCTCTACTGCCTCTGTCAGGGCCGTCGTGTTGGCTCTCCTAAAGAGTTCCGACACACCGGCCCTGATGTTGGTCATGGCTTCTTTGGCAGCGACTCTTTTGCTGCCCCTGAGGCCCTTCGTCCCTTGAAAAGCCTTTTCGACCGCCGACAGAGACTCCTGGATTTTTTTAGAGTCAACGTCGGCGGCGGGTCGGCTTTTCAGTTCCACCGCGACTTCCTCTGCACGGGACTGCTCCCCTCCTGAGGCAGATGGGGAAGTGGGACCCGCCGCGCCTTCACGCTCCGTCTCCGTCCCCGTCTCCGTTTCACTCCCTCCGCTCTTCCTGGCATTTGCTGCGCCTCTTGGCCTCGCAACCTTAGTGGGCCGGCTTTCCTCCGCCAGGCCCTTCGGTTTGCGCTTACGGGCTTGGGACGACCGCGAGGACACAGAGAAAAATGACGAAGCGTCACTATCCTCTGAGTCCCCCCGCCGCCCTCCCATTCCTTGGCCTTCCGTAGGCTGTGAAATAGGGCGCTCGATCGTCTGCGCCCGCCTACCCCCTCTTCCTCGCTCACCCGACTGGGCGCGAGAAGACGCCGGACTGGGCGTCCTGGGACGCACAAAACTAGGCGTGTGCGCCCCACTTGTTGTGCCCGGACTCGGACATCTCTGTGCACGCAACTGTGCCCCCCCAGAATACGGTGGGCTGGACACTCCGATCTCAACCGGAGTGCCGAGGGATTCTCCGACCGCGGCGCGGTCGGTACCCTCCTGGGGTAATTTTTTCTTGATAGTCGCGTCCATTTTGGTTTTGCTCTTTCGCGTGAGCTTACGCTGTGTTGCCCTAGTGACTGGGATACTCCCCCAGCCGTTAACCTCCTCACCGGGCTTCCTCAGCTTGGGTTAGGGGTGATTTTTTATAGAGGTTTTCTTCCTCGTGACCTTCCCTACCCTCCTCTCCGTTGAAGAAGGCCCCCGCTCCCGATTGCTCGGCGTTTACGGGTTGGGCCGATCGGTTGCCGGAGTTCGGCAGTGATTACCGCCGGTTGCTCCATGCGGAGCTTCCGACGGCGATCCCGTCGCCCCGTGAGACGTCGTCCTCCGATGTAGCCCTCGCTCTTGCCCTCTGCGCAACAGAGGGACACGTGGAGGGAATATCTGGACATACGGCTTAAGCCATCTTGTCCGTGTGATTTTTTATAGAGGTTTTCTCCTCTTGGCCAGTCTCCTACGTAAGTAAAAGGCCCCCGCTCCCGATTAGTCGGCGTCTGCGGGTCGGGCCGTCCGGTTGCCGGTGTTCGGCATTGGCCGCCGTCAGTCGCTCCGCTCAATGTGAAGATTCCGACAGCAGTCTCGTCGCCCCTCTCGTGGCCGTAGGGCCACCCTCCCCGTGCCAAGAACCACGTTAGCCGCGCCAGTAATGTAAAATCGCGTGTACCACCTTCCGCGTGCAACTGCTGGTCGTCGCATCGGACGCCGTGGTGTGGTCTTTGGAAGGCAAAACACATGTGCCTAGCTGTCAAACATTTGTCGTCAATCAATAACTTTTGACAGAACGAAGTCTGTTGGGGCAGCTACTTATATAATAAAATAAAATAAAAAAACTGCACTCAGTGATCGCTACCAGCTCGCTATTTACTCTTATTTTGTTGGTCAAAGTCTATGTCTACTTGTGTCTGTGATTATAATACTCAAAAGCTTCTGCTGAACAATACTTCTAATGCCTACCATCTGTCTCATGTTCAGCTAACAGCAAGTCTGTATACTAAAGAATCTAGGGGTACTAATCGTTTTTAAATTCCAAGTCATATAAATGATGTACATTAGACTTCAGAGGGCTCGGACTTGCCGACAACAGCCAGTTTGAGTTACAGGTTTGCGACCCTGACCTGTTAGAGCTACTGCTAACACTCCTTAACCCATCTGCATAAGCAATATCCAACTCCTTTCTTATTACTTACCTTCCCCTTTCAATATACTACCTATTCTCAAACCTTTAATTCCTAAATAGCTCGGTTGTCGGCAATAGGCTTGCCTCTATTACATGAGTGGCACCAAATTGTAGATGATAAAGTGTGGGCATTTAATACACCTCTGCTTAACCCTTTAAACAAGGTCACTAACATTAATCCTACGTCTTCTATGAGCTAGCTACTAGCACCTAATGGCAGAGAAATAGTTCTTTATTCGAGGACGGAAAAAAAAAAAATATATATATTAAGTTTTCGCGAAAGAGAATTGTTATCTTATCGACATTCGTATAATTACCGGTTCAAGGTAATATGGCAAGTCTTGAAGCTGTGTAATACAGGGTGAGTGTCAATCTTATAAGAAAAGAATGTTCTAGATGTAGCTAGTCTTGAAATTTCTTAAAAGACGTTTATTAGAGTAGTTTTTTCTGAGTATTGTCATCATCTTCAAGCTCTTTTCTCAATTTTATTTGGGGTCGGCAATCAGCATTTGACGTCAACGATCCATAGGAATGTAATCGTTTTCAGACGGGTCAAAGGAAGAAGGTAAATTGGGTGAGGAAAACGGATAGAGGGAGGGAGCTATAGAGATACCGCAAGTCTCAGATAGGGAAACGGGACTAGACTGCAGTAGCTCGAAGAGGGCGGGGTCCATACCCAAATGTGCGTCCTGTGATCGGGGAGGTCACTAGGAAGGTCAACTGGATTTTTTCATGATGAACATAATATAATTTATTATTACAATAGTTTATCTCTTATTCAAGTTTTAATTAGTTTGTGCAATGCTGTTTATGCTATCACTCTTTGAATAGTTTTAATGTGCTTTGAGAAAATAATTTATTTTTTATTTACTACTTACTAGCAGCGCCCCGTGGTGTCATACCCCGATCCGGTGCGAATAACGAGATAAAAAGGAGCCTATGTGTTAATCCAGGTCTCAAGCGATCTACATATCAAGTTTCATCGCAATCGGTTCAGTAGTTTTGGCGTGAAAGAGTAACAAACATGAATCTATCCAAACTTTCACATTTATAATATTAGTGGGATAATGTAATTAAAAAAAAACCCTGTGCATCGGTATTATGACTTGAGGTCATCGGTTATATTTGGGTAGTTTATCGCAATGACCACACACATTTTTCTTATTTTTAATTGTTATCGTCAATTACATGACAAAAATAATTTGACGCGAAATTGAACCTTATTGCTCACCGACGAGATAAAGTATTTATGTATAAAAATGTATTACGTAAGCCACTGTGGTAGAAACATGTAATATTGTAGATAGGTAAACAGCACCTTATTTTCATGGTTTCAAGGTTTACATTTAACTGTATTGAACCCGGGTTACTTAATTTGATGTTTTTTATGGTAAATTGGTGTGGGTTTTTAACAGGTTGAGTTTATTGTTCAAAGCTTACTTTTATTTGGTCGTCCTTTATTTTAAGAAAGTTTAATTTTTACCCGATTTCAAAAAAGGAGTAGTTTCTCGATACGTCGGAATCTTTTTTTTATGTATGTTCACCGATTACCCGAAGACGCCTGAATCAATTTTGAAAATTCTTTTTTGTTTCAAAAGGTATACTTCCCAGGTGGTCCCATTTAAATTTTATGGAAATCAGTCGAGCGGTTTTTGAAAAATCAACAAATATCTAAAAATTGTATACATCGATGATGTTTTCGTTTGCTCCGAAACATCGCTGTCTCATTGGAGCAGTGCGTTTAGTTGGCCTACCTATATTATATTTAAACAAAATACATATACTTTCTACTGAAAAGCACATTGAAGTCGGTGATACTTTTTTTTTAAAGATAATTTATTATGTTATTAAAGACCTCTGTGGCGAGGCGGAAGAGCATTCGACTGCCACTTCGGGGTCGTATGTATTTACAAAAAAAATATATAATTAAAGTATGTTCATTCGTAGCAACGTAGTTTGAGTCAAGATGGCGCTGTCTAGTGTTTCGAAGAATGTTAATATTATTATAACCGGGTTCTGTTAGCTTGCCTTTTAAGGTTCAGAACCTGAACCTTCTTAGAATATGATAAACTCTCTCGTTCTGAATGGAGAACAGCAAATTATGTTTCGTCATGCACTTTCGAAGTCTTCTTTGCTGCTCATCATATTTTTTTTTTGGGATATTGGACAAACCGTCCCGTCTGTTCAGATGGGCACCTGATGGTAAGAGACTACCGCCGCCCCTCGACACTTGCAACTTGTTGGAGTAGTGGAAAGGTTGGAAGAAGGGAGGGGGGGTTTGGGCCTCCGATAACCTCACTCACTCGGCAAAGCACAACAAAATCTTTGCTTCACGGCCGGTTTCCTATGTGGCTGTGGTTTCACTCCAGTCGAACCGACCCATACGTGCCGAAGCATGACTCTCCCACAATAAATTATTATAATTGCCTTGTATAAATGGGATGTTCCAAGCCAGTCGTTCGTTATCTCTCTTCCTAATAACCAAACTCAATCGCATGAAATAGCGAGCTCAATGTTGAATCATGTTCTTCGCCAACTCCGCCTTGATGTTTATGTCGAGGTACTAAGTTAAAAATAAAATATTAATACTTACTATTATCTACGTATTTACGGGAATTAACGCGATCACGAAAAGGTATTACATACCTCTGAATCGCCTGACGTTTCGGCTAGGTTGCACTGGCCGTGGTCACAGGCTGACTCAGTCAGCACGTTATACCTTTTCGTGATCGCGTTAATTCCCGTAAATACGTAGATAATATTATATCATGGAACGCGAAAGTTTAAAAGTTAGTATCAATACTAACTGTTTTATAAAGGCCCTTTTGTTTTTATGGTTTTTGTTTTGGTTGTCAGTTCTTCATTCCAATGACATTTAATTTTGTAATTCTTTTGTAATTAATGTACACTAATTAGTGTATATAGAATTAGTCATTTAAATAGTCTATGGATTTCACTTTCAAATTTATATTAAAATCATTAAATAATGTCGCGCCAAAATGTCAAAGGGTTAATTATATATTTCACTATGCAGTCCCTTCCGCAAGTAAAGGTGAGAAGATAAGCTTCGAACGTTGCTATGAACATTGTTGTGTGTTGGAAGTATTATAGTGTCTTTACATCCATTGAAAGATTTAGAGTCTTAATTTTTTGTAAATGGTCACCTATGAAAAGACAGACAGGAGCAACTCATATTTACACCATTGTCGTAAATATTTGTGATCTTGGCGACAATTAGTCTACGATAAATCAGTGAATCAAGATATTGGAGTGACTCAGTGGCACTTAACATACAATGAGGGGTCGTCGGTTCGAGGCTCGGCTGTGATACAACTGACCTCATTGCATGTTTCGAACTGGTTTAGTGTGTTGTTGATTCATTGTTTTGTATTATCACTACATATTATAAAACAAAGTCCCCTGCCACGTCTGTCTGTCCGTCTGTTCGCGATAAACTGAAAAACTACTGAAAGGATTTTCATGCGGTTTTCACTAATGACAGAGTGATTCATGAGGAAGGTTTAAGTGAATAATTTGTACCCGTGCGAAGCCGGAGCGGATTGCTAGTCTATAACTACATAATATTATAAAAAAGAAAAGTTTGTGAGTTTGGATGTTCGGGGTAATCTCCGGTACTACTTAACCGATTTTGAAAATTCTTTTAGTGTTGGATAGCCCATTTACCGAGGAAAGGTTATGTAACATCAATCGACCAATAGGAGCGGAGCATCAATAAAACATGTTACAAAAACGGGGAAAACTTACAAACGCAGATGAAGTTGCTCGGGACAGCTAGTGTTTAATAATAATAGTAGGACGTTTCTAGAAGGAATGTTATTTATTATAAGCATATGTTATTATAAACTGAATTCTATAATGTTTATTTTGTTCATTGATTCAGGTTGACGACCTTCTAATAACTGTTATTTGTTTATCTCTCGGTGACAGTACTTTTTCTGGATGAAAGGTAGACACCCTCTCAAATTGCATGCTGATCGGTTGAGTGGTTAAGGCGTATAAGCGAAACAAACTAACCCTAATTCCCATTTTTATTATTAGTAGGGATTTTCTCTTTAAATAGTCTATATTTGAGTTCGCAATTGCAAATACTGAAGTCAAATATTCTTATTCGTTAATGTGAAAAATCTAAGATTCGTTACATCACTAGTGACTAACTCTTCGGGGACACAGGCGCGAGTGTATGTATGTATAAATAATAATAATAATAATTTATTTGACACTTAAGTTGGTACACTTGTGATTGAGAATTCACTGACTCCTGCGCTAGTTAAAACTGTGTTGCAGGAGACACTGTCTTCCCCTCTTAATATGTGGTCACAATGTCAGTATACATAGGTACAAAGAACTTAAAAGAAAAAAAATAAAGTTAAACCTAGTTTTACCAGTGCGAGCAGTCTGTATGCGCGCGCGTGTGTGTGTGTGTTTCATGTATGTTTGATTGTCACAAAGTCATCTGTACAATAAATTAAATAAGTACGTCTAAAACTCTCAGACATTATTTACTTCTAATTGCTACATTATGAGATAACAAGAATACATGCATACTTCAAACATCTTTTTTTATAAAATTGTTACTCGTCAACAGTAGAATAACAACAAAATCTATCAATGGGAGATGTTACGTAACAAGTGACACAGACAAACTGACGACACACACAGTGTTCGCAAGTTGTGTTTGTTGTAGAACGTTACTGTGTGCTGTGTAGTGTCCACCACGATTATGAAGGGACACAGGATATATTGGAATAATATTATTATTTCCAAATACCGTATTGCCTCAGACATAAAGTTCAGAACGGCGTATATAATTGTTTAATAAGCATTTTAAAGTATTCTTTGCACACATTAAATATATTAGTTTTGCGTAAAAAGGAACTGCACGAACAAAGTTGCACATACGTGCATATTGCTAACTTAATGTTTTAAATATTTTTTAATGTGCTAAAAAAATATTAATTTAGTTTTACATCAAAAACAATAGCTTTTCAATTTGGATATGATCTAACCAAGAAACTATTGCGTGACAATATACCTACAGTAAAGGAATCGTCCCTATCAAAAGATAGTCACCCTACTATTCCCGTACATATCTCCGTAGTGTTTACAAGTCTCCTTTTGTGTTGGTTTGTTTTGTGACAACTTTCTAGAGAACGCACCGTTATGTAGTTTCTCAACGATTAGTTAATCCATATATGTCATCTATTTGTAGCACATTAGTTACACAGACGATGGTCTCAATGAATGATGATGATTTAAGCTTATTTGGAGTATATAAAAAAACACATTCCTATCTACTTAACCGACATGAAGAGGAAGAAGTTTCTTAATTACTGTGTTTATTTTAGCTGATTGTCAAAAAATAATGTTTCTTTGAAGGCAATATACATAGATTTTATTATAAAAAAATTATCACCAGGGGTATGCGTATGTATTTATGAACGTTCGCAACACTGCGTGTCACTCGCACACTAGCGATCTTATCCCTTTTTTTTTTTTTGTGCGTGTGGAAACCCCCTCGGGCCGTCACCCCACCGGGGTTTTCGGTGGGGCGGTGTGTCGGAATCGAACCGACTAAAACCACACGGTGTGCCGTACTGCGTCTTAAGTAGGAGGGATCCGGGAACAGCTTTTATTAAGACATTCGGAGCGACCTTATCCCTGTGCCAACTTATGAACTTTATTTTATAAATATGTTTTTTTAGGATTTCGTTCCTTAAAAAAAAGTACCCGTATAGGATCACTTTGTTGTCCGTCTGTTGGTCTGTCTGTCAAGATAACTTTTCTCAGGTACCCGTTAACGCATCAAGTTAAAATTAATACCAAATTCGTATGTCATGAAGCTGTAAAAAATCAAGCTTTTAAATAAACGTAATCAGAGATACGGGCATTTAAGCTTTAGATTTTACCAAATATTAACATTTTGACGGTAAATCATTAGTTTATCAAATATTTAGTTTTCTTAATATAGGTACATAAAGTTAGAGATAAACTTTTTAGCATAGAATAGAGTGGAACTTAGCGGTACTTGCCCTATAAGATAGCTCTGATTAGAGCAGAACCATTACATTCATTCTCAGAAACAAGAACGTTGATTGCTTTAGCAGTCTGTATTACACATGTATATTTCGCACTACCATATATTAACCTAGTGATAATTCTATCACCAGGTTATAATATAATAGTTTCTAACGCCTTATTAAATAAATATAATTGGTTAATAAATAAAAAAATATATGGCTTCATCCATGCCTAACTTCTAATCTCCATCCCCTTAATTTTGTAAACCTTCAAACCTTACTTTTGTTTACGCGTGGGTGCTACACCCACGCGCCTTGCTCTAAGAACGCGTTCATAGCGGTGGTTGAATTTGATACAAAAATACTCACCTCGATTTTTATCTTAAAATACTTTTAAAAAAGTATCACCGACTACAGTACACCTAAATCATGATAGATTATAATAAGCTGTATTCTTCATCCCTTGATTTCCGACCCTTAGAGGTCGAATACTTTCCTTCAAATTTAATTAAACCAACCGGATGATTGAAATTGGTCGGATTATTGAAATTGGTACACAAATCGCGAAAAAATCTCGTAACTAACACACAATTAAAAGCAAAACAAATATATTTGGATCTGATAACATCCTCTCCCTTTTGAATGTGGTTAAAAACTGTTTTTATTACGAGTATCCTATTAATAGAAAGTTTCAAAGATTATATGTAGATGGCTATTGTATAATGCTTGGATCATACCCAGGTGTTACTTGCATATGTACATACACTCAAGCCTGTATCCCCAAAGCAGTAGGCAGAGCCGTATTAAACACCCACTCAACATATGTAACGAAACTTGTAACGGCTTGGTTAAACTGACCTATGAAGTCACTGAAACAAAATCACAAGACATTAACTAACCATCACACACACACACAACACACACACAGACACACACACACACAGACACACACACACACACACACACACACACACACACACACACACACACACACACACACACATATATATACACACAACACATACACAGCTCATAAACAATTATTTAACAATGATGTAGATATTAAAATTTAGTAGTATTTTTAGTAAAATTTACATTTAGTTATTTATGGAAGAGTGGAGTCTCCTAACACAGGTATTGTTTGCTTAAAAGGAGGCTCCAATCACAAATTTATGCTAAACGTGTTATTTTATTGAAAATGAAGATATTTGTATGAGTCTATTGTCGCCAACTGGGCACTTTGGGGATTAAAGATGGGAAAATACTTTGGGAATTAAAGATGTGAAAGTTGGGAGTATATTGAAAGGGAAAGGTGGGCAAGAAGGCAATGACATAAATAAGATAAGGCTTAAACGGATGGATGGGAGTGTAAGCAATAGCTAGAGCAGGTGATCAGGATCACACGTGCAGCTCGAGCAGGCTGTAGCCCTCTAACTTAAGATGCTTGTGGTGACTAAATTTGCTTGATTTTGTGATCGTACTTACAATCTTTCAGTTTTGTTGTAACAAACGTAATTATAAAGTTCAATTACACATAAACATTAACTGACATTATAATTATAAGGATACAATTTAAATTCATCTATTATTTTCCTTCTGGTGAAATAGTTACTATTTACTAACTAGTACAATTTGTTATCGTAAATAAATGAATAGCTACGATCCAGCAATAAAAAAATATGTAATGTGAGATTTTGTTTTTATTGCCAAGCTGTTTTCTTAGTTGCTATCATGAAGCAAATTTTAGCAATCAACATAGTGTTTATTGTAATTTCCACAGAAAACCCTTACCCTTAGATAGAGAGAATGCATATTACAATAATATGCATTTTCTCCCTCTCCCTCCGATTCATTCCACTTCTAAAAATGGGCATAAGGCATAGGGAACCAAACCAATCATAGCCTTCAATAGCTCACTCAATTATTCATCTTTATGTTTCTTTATGAGGGCCATAGTTACATGTCACTTAGTACAAGACACACAAACTTATTGTTTTTAGTTATGCACTGCAAAAACACACTTCTTTTTCAGAACTGGACCTACTGACTTGGATGGTTAGGCCCAGGTATTACTGCACACTTATAATTTGGTATTACCAAGTTTTTATATATACTTACTGTTAGATGAACCCTTATTTGCCGCTGATACGGTAAAACTTCATGTTATTATGAACTATCGTAAATGCAGAAACGAATAAATTACATAAACTGTATGTTTCGCAAGTATCCGGGTGGAAACAGTATCGCTTAGGTGATTTAACTAACAAACTGTTTACGCAACACAACGATTTCAACGTATTCAAATGTATTGTGAGCTTATACGTGATTTCGTTGAGTATGTTGTTAATTGAACTCACTTATATTTATTTACATATTCTTTTCTTTCACTCATTGTGAGACTGGACTTCATAATCAACAGTTTTGACAGTCGGAGAGCCATGCTTCGGCACATATGGTCCGCCTCGACCGGAGTTATCACTGGTATCCCACGGCCTCACAGAATACCGACAGTGAAGCAATGCTCATCTCACTCTCACATCATGACTCATCATCTCCCCCATCATTTTCCCCCTCTACCTCCCAGCCCCACTGCCCTCCCCCATTTCCTTACTCCCACTTTAAAGAGCGGCAACGCACTTACCATCAGGTGACCCATTTGCTCGTTTGCCCCCTATCCCACAAAAATAAAGAAAACACCATATCAACGTTATTAAAGTTTATATTTTTGTTTTTTATGTATGACCACTCAAAACTTTTTACATCGTGGTCCGATTTCGATAATTCTTTTTTTTATTGTATAGGGCATACTTCGACGTTGGTCCCATTTAAATTTCAAATAAATATTTCAACCCTAAAGGTGGAAAAATAGGGGACAAATGATTGTTCACCCATTGATTTTTCATCTGTGAACCGATTTTGTTGAAACTTAGCACACATAATATATATTTCATATCAGCAGCTGAGCTTTGAGCAGTACGCCGAACGACGTCATACTATAAAACAAAAACACTGAACAAAAACCAGGCTGGTAGTTTCTACTTAAATACGCTGTCTTACTTGTGTTTTTGACCGGCCTGTTGGTGTAGTGGTTAGTGACCCTGACTGCTAAGCCAGAGTTCGTGGGTTCGATTCCCACCCAGGACAAATAATTGTGTGATGAGTAGGATAATTTGTTCTGTGTCTGGGTGTTATTTATCTATAATATGTATGTATCTAGAAATATATAAGTATGTTTACTATAGTAACCAGACTGCTGAGTCTGGTTACCATAGTACAGGCTCTGCCTAGTTTGGGATCAGAAGGCCGTGTGTGAGATGTGCCAAGTTATTATTATTATCACTTAATAACCGTATAGGCCGCGGAGCAGAGCGTCTTTCTTAGACAGACTACAAAGACTCACCACTGTGAATTAAAGTTATTCATAAAAATACAGTCGATACTACAAAATTAAAAGTTATATAAATTTGTACTATTAAACATGGTCGCTTATCACTGACTATAATGATATTATCAGAGAGATGTACAATCAAATTGCAGCTGTAATTCACCCCTTAGTTCTAACTGAGCGTGGAAATTTCTTAAGATGATAACATGACTACAGGAAAACCTAAATATGTATTTTAATATAGTTGATGTATTACTAGTTTGTAAAAGAGATAATAACTTATGTTATAATTCCAAATTAGAATTTAGCGGTTGGTCTGATTATTATGACTTTGCAAACAGTTTGTCAGGGTTATCCAGAAAAAAATTATTGTTCCCGAAGAATATTTGACATGATTGGGAAAACCTTCATTATTACGAGCGAAGCCGAGGGCAATAGCTCTTCCTTTTTAGTCTTACACACCCGGCGGAGTGGTCGTGGTCATGGATCGGCTGATAAGTTAGCTGCGGCTTTTTCAAGACTTCTTCAAAAGCTGGTACTCTATAAATATTAATTCTTTTTATTTAAAACTTTTTAAAAAAAAAGGTTGCTACCCTAATATCTCTGTCACGAAACCATGGTTAAGATTGATCACAGACAGTATTTAAAAGTTTCTCGTAACACCGAGTTCACGCATCTAAAATGAACCTCATTGAAGAAAACTTGACCTCGTCGATAACAGTTCCTCCTGTACGTCGACCAACAGATAAAGTAGTATTAAGATAAAAATGCTTTTAAAATCCACTTATTTGTATTGTTGCTAGATAACGTTCATATTAGTGTAATTTGGGTTGCACGTGCTCACTTCAAAGTCGTTGTTGACGTCACAACTATAGATAAGCAGATCTGATAACGGCTGTTTATGCAACACTTAACCTCTTGGGATGATAATATCCTGGGTTCTGAATGGTGGGCTGATTTCCTGCTCGGATAGCGTAGCTCCTCCTTGCTCCTTGCCGATTGTCTCTGTTGTGGTGCTTGATTATGGATTGAAGCTATATGATACTGTTGTTTTTTATACAACTATGTTTTGCAAACAAGCCTACTAGTCTTCCTGATATCTGATTACCACAAAAGTGGTTAGAAATGTAGCTGTAGATATACTTACTACGGGAAAAAAACACTACCAGATCTTTGAAAAAACACTACCAGATCTTTGAAAAAACACTACCAGATCTTTGAAAAAACACTACCAGATCTTTGACAAAAGGTCCATAATCCATAAAAAGAGCTAAGATCATAATAATAACATTTGATATTAAGAATACTGTCAATATTTGCTTTTCATCTTTAATTTCCAAAGTTACTACAGAGGTCCTTACCAGTGTTAGTTTAGCATAACTAACTGCGCGCAACCACTCTCTAAACTGTCCGAACCACAGAAGAATAGGAACACTTCGGCTTGCCTCCAGAATAGGGTCATCCATACTATTGTGGGTGAATGAAGAGACTTCCAGCTCACGGATTCGACGCCAAAGGGTTTCCATCGCTGTATCATTCAGCCTGTGACCAACGGCCAGTGTATGCTGTTCGAAACTTCAGGCAGTTCAAAGGACTTATATGATCGTTATTGTACTTGTACATGGTAAAATCAGTCTGGGGTCGCGGGTTTGATTCCCACTCAGTACAAATATTTGTATGCATGAATATGTACATTCGCTTTCTCTCCTCAGTCTCCTAGTCATAAACTACGTCCATGATAAATTTCATATTCATAGGTCAAGTAATCAGTAGATGAGTGAGAGAGAGTCCTTTTGCATTTGTATATGTACAATAGGATAGATATAATAAAAATAATAATAACTCCACACATCTGACACACGGCCGTCTGATCCTAAACTAGTCAGAGCCTGTACTATGGTAACCAGACTGCTGATAAACATACTTTATATTTCAAAATACATACATATTATAGATAATTACACCTAGACACAGAACAAATGATCGTGCTCATCACACAATTCTTTGTCCTGGGTGGAATCGAACCCACGAGCTCTGGCTTAGCAGTCAGGGTCACTAACCACTAGACCAACAGGCCAGTCTATTTCACTATATGTCTGTGTGTATTTATAAAAGATCTAAGTTCGTTTATCCGTGTTCAAGAAAGTTAGGTTTGCGTCTAGATAGTGTTGTGAGACAAAAGAAAAAAACTGTCAGTCGTAGGGCTGCACGTCAGAAGTGAAAACACATATAATGTGCGTTCCGATAAGAGCACTGTAAGTTATGACGTCAATTCAGTATACTGGGAAGCCGTTTCTTTATAGTTAGCTAGACTGGTTACTGTTTATAACGGAACGCATTCTAGTATACTGTCAGTTGTCAATTCAAGTCAATTATCAAATCGTTTAATAAAAATGACAGGGTGATAGCACTGAGAGCACCTTACCTCGAAAACTCCAGTTTTCACAGTACAAAAATGGCGACGTTTATGACGTCATTTATTTCCCTATGATACTGCAGTATACTGTCAGTCTATAACGGAACGAATTTCTCTCCAGTACGAGCTCTGAACAGTGCTCTCAGTGTATATCGGAACATACCCATGCACCCATCTCTCATCTTTGTCACTACGTATTAAGTTCACAAGTTTATTAAAGTAAAGATAACATTTCCACAGAAAAATTAGTATATTGTTTTCACTTTTATTGAACTAATTCTATTTTTAAAGATAATTTAATAAGGGGCTGACAAAACTCAATGCTTAGATTAGCGCCCCCTTGTGGATCTATGTATGTATTATTAGCGTGACGGTCACGAGTTCAGTGCTTTTTCCCCATAGCAAAGTGCACAAACGTGCCTAAAGAAGTTTTCATTTCAAAAAGTCTGTTAAGGTATAACGGATCGTTGAGACTAAATTAATTGAAATAATACTAATATCAAACTAGCTTGTACATTTGGCCACTTGACAAGGCCATCGAGGAACGGTTGCCGAGGTATCCAACACTTAATAAACATTGAAATACATTAATAATACAATAAACAGACTAGTCGAGATAACACCGAACTGACCTCCATACTGAATTTATATTATCACGAGAACTAAAATATTATTTGAATAGATTAATCTTCAGGAACATAGCGACGCAAGTACGCCTTACGTGGCTAATGAAAACCGACTGATGTGCATACCATTTAAAGTACAGATTTGACTGTCTATAAAAGTTGATATTGCAAACAATTTGCAAAAAGGAAGATAATAAAGTAGGTTGATATGACCAGATTGAACCGGTTTTAGGCAAATGTGGTTTATTACGTGTGGATCGAGTATTTGTAATGACGCTATAGCAGGTATTATTAATACCCATATTTTAGTATTACAGGCTCTAGGACTTCCTAGCCACGGAATTATAAAAGTCTAGAAATGATGACAGAGATACAGAGATAAAGAGAGAGAGAGAGAGATAGAGCCTCTAGTAAATTGTAAACTCCAGTCGTGCATCTTAGCACCCCTTTTTTTATGGTATATTGGGCAAACGAGTAGATTGGTCGTGCGTTGCCTGCCTTTAAGGTGGGAATAGGGTAAGAGAGGGTAGAGGGGGAAAGAGCGGCAAGATGGGAGAGGGGGTATTGGTATTGGTATGGGGCCCTGTTTCCGCATTTAGACTCATAGGCGGTCCATTATGCGTTCGGATAAGCTGACTAGTTGAGCCAGCCTAGCTCCTTCCAGAAACACAGAAGCCTCCGAGGGCGTTCACAGGCTTCTAGGAGCAACCTCGCACCCGCGAGGATACTTGCCCTTTGTGTGGCCACTCGCTCGCATTCCAGAATAACGTGGGTGGTCGTTTCCTCCTCGTTGAGACATCCTCTGCATAGAGGACTGTCTGTCGCACTGATGGTGCATAGGTGCCGGTTTAGAGCCGGCCCGTAATGGTTCCTACAACTATTCTGATGTCAAGTGGGTTAAGACTGAGCGACCGTGCACTTCACGAGTCCGTTGCCATACCCATGAGCGAAGTTGATTAAGGAAAGTGGCAGCAGTATAGTTGGACCTGCTACTGACGTTACAGATCCCTTTCTTGCCAGCTCATCGGCGGCGTCGTTCCCGAGTGAATTACTATGCCCTTTGATTCATTAAAAAAATTACCCCATTGGCAGAGGCTAACCGCTCCAGCGTCTGGTGGCATTTAAAAATGAGACCGGAGTTCATGGTGTTGCCCTCCAGGGCCTTTAGGATTGCCATACTGTCTGACAGTATATGGATGTTGTACTCCTTAATACCTTTTGACATGACCACGGCGTAGTTTATCGCAACACGCTCACATTGCAATATGGAACTGTGTTGGCCTAACGCCAGTAATATTTTTATATTTAAGTCTTTTGAGAAAACTCCGGCTCCAGTCTCTGACCCTATCTTGGAACCATCCGTATAGATCCGGACTTCATTTATGCCAGATAGATCTTGGTCGTTTTCATATAGTTGTATTCGGTACTTTCTTTGGAAGGTGTGTTGTTTAGGGATTCTGTCGCATGGGGCAGAGGGGGAGGGGGAGAGGGGGGAAAGGGAAGGGCTTAGGCCTTCGGTAACTGGCAGTGAAGCAAGCATGGCATATTTTCACTGCCGGTTTTCTGTGAGGACGTGGTATCACTCCGGTCGAGCCGGCCCATACGTGCCGAAGCATGGCTTTTACTATATTATAGACGGGACAATCAAACAGACGAGTAAATAACTACTACATCTGTAAAAAAATTAAACATTTACATATCTTACTAATATTGTAAGGGCAAAAGTTTGTGAGGATGGATGGATGGATGTTAGTTTGTTACACTTTCACGCAAAAACGCTGAACAGATCTGGCTGAAATTTGGCACAGATATAGATTATAGTATGGAATAGCACATAGACTACGGTTCCCGTGGGATAGATATAACCGAAATTTCTACGCGAACGAAGTCGACGACGTCGACGAAATATATACGCTTGTACTAAATTTGAATCAGTCAGGGTTCGACCCCCATGTCTGAGATAAAAGCAGCAATTAACAGCAATGTCGCTCATTTATTCTCTTCAATAGTTTCAAAATGGTTGAACTGTCAAATTTATTCAGAAAACGTATTGCACAAAGTTTTATCTTTAAACTCGTAACGCTTGTAATTAAATAATTTAGCTTAACTTCAGGTTCTCTCAAGTCAACGGTTTTTAGAAAATTTTATTCATATAATTAAGTTGCTTTCAAGAAACGTGAACTGAGTAACTCATTGTTATTCTAAGTTTTCTTGTTTCCTTTCAACGTAAATTGTGCTTAGTAACATTTATTTAATTTTAAACTACGTTTAAAGTAAGTATGGTATAAGAAATATTCACTATTATTGTTTTTATTATTATCATTGGTTATAAAATTTAATGTTTTAGATAAGTTTTTTTTCACAATCATAATATACTTTTTTTTTTTTTTATCGTGTGGAAACCCCCACGGGTCATCAACTCACCGGAGCTAACGGTAAGATGGTATGTCTGAATCGAACCGACTAAAACCACACGGTGTTCCGTCACAAGGAGGTCTATTGCAGGAGGACCCGGGTATACCCTAGGAAGGAGTCCTCCGGGAACCCCTGCAGACCTTGGTTGCCTTCAGCAGGCGACCACACCATGGAGTTCGGGGGGCCTTACCACCCTCCAGATTAGAGAGGTGCGCGTGGAACACGTCGCGCCACCGTCTTGGGCCTGCTTCTGCAAGGGTAACGGTCAGCCCGACCCGTTACCCCCAGGCCAGCGCTCATGGAGGCCGGAGATCATTTTGCGCTCTCCGGCGCCTGGTGCGTCTTCTGCGTGCGTCTTTCTCCGGCGGAATCCCACGCACTCTCACTTTGGACCATGGATGACCTACCCCAATAGCTGTCGCGAGATCGTTTCGCTGATGCGTCCATGCTGAGCACTCCGCCAAAGTGTGGAGTGCAGTGTCCTCGCGACAGCCTCCGCAGTGGTGGCACGCAGGCGATGGCTCCCGGCCTATGCGACACAGATACTTACCGAAGCAGCCGTGTCCGGTGATTACCTGCGTCAACCGGTAGGAGAGGCTGCCATGTCGCCTCTCCAGCCAATCCTCCATGATAGGTCTTTTCGCCACAATTGTGGCGTGCCCTGCGCTCGGTCGCTCCAGTCGTCCTTTCCACTCGTCCATTAAGACCTGACGAAGCTGAGACCGTTGCGCCTCGATCTCACGAGGCACGGGTCTCAGGTCACGCTCTAGTGCCTCCTTGCGCCATTGGTATAATAACGCAAGGGCTTTCGCCTCTAGGTCCCATGGGGCAGAACCGGCTAGGAGACTCGCCGCTTCGAAGGATATCGTGCGGTATCCTCTTATGACTCTGACGGCCATTGTCCGCTGTGGTCGCCGCAGTATCGCAGCATTGCGGGCCGTCAGAGACTCACCCCATATTGGGGCGCCGTATAGGGCCATAGACCGCACGATTCCGACATAGAGTCTCCTACAGGAGGCGTCGGGCCCTCCTAAGTTTGGCAGCAACCGCGAGAGTGCAGCCGCCGTCCTTATGAGCTTGGGGGCCAGATTCCGGAAATGAAAACCGAAATCCCATCGACTGTCGAGTGTGAGCCCTAGGTATCTCATCGAAGACTCGACGCCGATGCGAACACCTCCTACGATAATGCTGGATCCCGCTGGAGGCTGGAAATAAAGGGCCTCCAATTTATGCAGGGCCACCTCGAGACCCAGCCGCCGAATCCAACAATCATAATATACTGATAACGAAACAAAACCGATATAATGTATTTTTTAGAAAGAAAGAAAGAAAGAGAAACATTTTTCTTTCTTCATTCTTATTTTTATTAGATAGCAAAAGTAATATCACAAGTTATCTGTGTGTACAATGTTATTTGTATAAATAAAATCATACCTATAAATAAAAATACACATTTACTTATTTATTATAATATCACTATCTTATTGCTCCATTTGTCATGGCAATGTAAACTTAGATTAGATAAATATGACCAAAACTATGTCTGAATCAAATCGTAACTTGATTTGAACAGAGATTATACGAAATGCTACATTTAATTCAGCTGTTTTTTATACACTTCTCTAAGAATAGCGCAGGAGATTGTACACTGTAACGATACTTTTTAATTTGATAAATGATTTTTTTTAATGTAAAAAATAATAAAATTAATAGGTACTGTATAATACAACAAAAACATTTCTATTTTGTATCTCCTAATCTAAATTCAAATCTCCTATAACACAAAAAAAATAAATTGAAATGTCGATAGGAAGTGTCTGCTAATGAGTATCTATCGCGATATGCTAACGGCTATGGGCACACGCAATGCGTGCCGATTCAACGAAATGGGTCAAACCGATTAACTACGCGTAAGAAATAGATTTCAATTGTGTTGTTGCTATGAATATTCAACATTTTTATAGTATATATTCCTATACCTATATGTATTAAAGGGTGAAAGAAAGAAGAGATAGATTAAGACTGGTTTCTTATCATGCCTATTAATTTCATGTTGTTTCACCCTAAGGAAGATCGCTAATGTACCTCGCATGATGTTTATAATGATGCTTAGGGGCCATGAGTTCTTCAAAGAAACACCGTAAAGTGGTGAATGGGAATGGGAATTTATATACATTATTATACTTACGCGACGATACGATACGATATCTTTCTTACGCGAGGCAATGTCAGTAGTTGTCAGCTGTGTCAAATCTGCTGGTTTTAGCCAGATGGTACTGAAGCACATTTTGATGTACAAATGTGTATATCGCCGAATTCACATAAACTTATAAAAAAATAGATAGCGAATCCAATTTAAGCCAATGCACAGCGTGAAAAACTAATGTTTAGACTTCTTGACTATCACTACTTCCGTGTGGGTAATTACGATCACAAAATCTGTTAAAGCTGAAGAATTTGTTAGTTTTGGCGCTTATCTCTGGAACTACAACTAATACCAATAGGCGTATTAAATACCCACATTTTGGGAATTAAAAATGGGAAAAATTGAGAGTATATTGAAAGGAAAAGGGTAATGAAAGGAAAAGAATATTGCTTATGTGTTTGGGAGTGTAAGCATAGCTGTACCTTGAACTGGCTGTTGCCGGGCAGTACGAGCCCTCTAACATTTCGATAACCAGTCGGATTTGAAAAATTCATGTGGTATTTGATAGCCCAATTGTTGAGGAAGGTTAGAGCTATATAACATTACGCTACTACCCTTAAGGGCGCAGCAGTGATATAAACGCAAAGGAAAATGTGGCTAGTTTGGAACAGTTAAACATAAACCAGTTTCAGCAGCAAGACGGTTCAACAAAGAAACATGCTAACCACACAAAGTCTTTTATTTCTAAACAGTTATACAGTTATGTTGCAGCTAAAAGGACAAAAGGGTCCTACACTAATAGTTGCAGCAAAGTACACAAAAGTGTCTGCCGCTAATAAGCAAGTGTTCCGTGTATTGCTTATGTTCCATACGCTTTGTGCTGTCTCTCTCTGACTCACGCAATGAAATGCATTGTTGCATCTGATGTACATAATACACAGTAGTTTATGAACTTGCTTATAATACACTTTCATATCGATACTATATTAATTAAAATTCATATTTGTCATGAACGTGGAAGTTTAATTGTTAGCGACTGCTTCCTGTCTGGTAGCCTTATTTATATTATTAATTTCTATGTATATTAAAAGGGAAATAGAAAATACGATGTACATCATTTGAATAGTTGGATCTATGGATAGTGTTGCAAAAAATCAATTGTTTGCAATATAAGGGGTATAATTTACTGGCTTGTAAAATTCCCTTGTAGACTTTAGGGAAAGCCAAATAATTAATTAAAGTTTCAACCACGGTGATGGGCAACTCTTTTACTTTTTAAGAGAGAGAGAGATCTTGCCTATGCGATTATTTTCAGTAAACATAAACATTTCGAGACAAGAGACCCAGGTTTCTCATCCAGGAGTGTTTATATAGGCTATTAATTGCGTCTTGCTGAGGGTAGCGGTAATGGAGCCACCAACCAGGGTGTGCTGAGCCGAGTCCCCACTGCAGTCGTAGTTATGACAGGCGGGACTCAATTCCCTCTTAGCAACAGAGTGTGGGTACTTCTGGAAGCAGCCGTGCCAGGAAAGAACTTGATTCAGTCGAAAGGAAAAGGCCCTGCCCACTCAACGATGACCGGCTGGAAAGCCTCCACGGCAGCAAAGCCAGTACGTGGAGCCTTCAGCCAAGAGAAACAACAAGCGGGGATGACCAATGGTCCCGTTTCTGCCTGTATCGATCTCTAACCGCCCGTTTCCAAATGGTTGTGCCTTGTGAGAAGAAATTGGGCAAACAAACTCACAGCCACTCTTTTAAATCACCAGATAGTTATTGTAATATTTTGTTGTCGAGTGAGAGTTCTGCAACATACGGTTTTGAGAATATTATTTATTAACTATCCGATGTCGAAAAGGAGGTTTTAAAGCTACCGGTAACTGCATACCATACAATGGACCTTGAGCTTATTCGCAACTTACTTAGTTGAAAAAATCGAAACCGCACAATAGAATTATTAATAATTAAGTATGTTTACATGGTTGCACACGCCCCATCGTCGCTTGCAAGAACCACATACCTTCATTCTCAATAACAGTATGACTAATCCAACATCTTGTTCAAACCATCTGCCACAAATGTTTGGCCACACCTGAATTACTATACTTTAATCAATTTTAATTCACCATTGTTTATAAAGACCGACCTTACCTTATGTTGGACACTTGACTAAATACAGTTGTTTGTTTGACTAAATTTTTCTCCAGCACCAATGTTCTTGTTTCTCGCAGACAATGTTAATGAGTCAGTTATAATTTTTACTATTTTTGGACAGTAGGCCTAGTATATTACGTACTTAATTTTTTTATACAAAACGGTAAGCAAACAAGTCCAGTTGGTAAGCAGTTATCTGAACTAATATAAATATTTAAGACGCCCTTTCTGACCCAAACGCCAGAAATAGTTATAGTTAAGTAAAACAAAAAAAAACAAAGTAAAAAAGAATTCCACTATCAACCTCCTGACATTATCATCAGACAGTCATTACCACGCCCAATGTTGGACTTGTCAAAACGAATCATATAAGCCCAAACACTTACACACAAACACTTGGTTTACTAATAGCCACTGAAGAGTTCCACTATCCATCTTCTGATTCCATCATTAGATCAGCTCCAAGATAACAAGTTATACTACTGTCATCAATATACATATACAAACCAAGTTAACACGATACGGCAGTTAGGAGGCTATGCGTTACATCCTAACAAAACATACGAGTACTTAATTAATTGGTGGTGTGTCCCGCCCAGTAAACAAGCTCAGAGCAGCCAATCAAAGTAGGTTTCCCAATGCAATCCTAAGTTTAGCCTTTGTATACAGTAGAGATTATCGGTATTTGGCCGGATATCCGGCCAACCTTGAGCCCGGATAGCCGGATATCCGACCGACGGATGTTTGGCTAAACATTATCTATTCCCTATTCTGGATCTCGAAACTAAGGTCACATTGCTGCCTTACAAAATAGAAAAAATATGAAATTTAGCAAATATCTTTTGATTAACCATGCATTAGGTCCTCGTTGTAAGATGAATTAGAAATATTTTTTTACTCCTTAATTCAATGTAACTAATCGACGCAACAATATATAGGCAAACTACGTGAGGGTTGTTCAAGCTAAAAAAGCTCGACAGATGATTCTGTTGGAATTTAAATAAATTTGTGGCGACGAGTCCTTAAATAGCAATTAATCTTTAACACCGCCTAAAACTTTAGAAATGAGGAGATAGAGTCAGATGTGTTTCACGAAGCTTACGAGACGTTCTACAATTTCCTTAATGAGGTGGTAAATAAAAACAATAAGTAATTAGTTTCACGTTCAAGAAACAACGTAATTTCATGTGAAATTGATTTTAACTTAAATTCAGTTGGAGCTGAGAGCAATCTTGACCTTTAAATTTGGTTGTCAAATAATGCTACACAATACACGAACTTCACAAAGTTTGACAGAGTGTAAAGAGATACAGAAACGTGCACACTGCAGTAGTACATACAGCAGAAGACTTTTTTCATAACTGGCTTTGTCCATGAAGACAACCGAAACCGTTTATTTCCTCTTCGCACAGTGTTTTATATATTTAGTACCTTGGGCTCGCGGCCTCGCTTGTGATAAGGTCAATTTTCTATGCTAGTATACTTTTACGATGTTTTTCTGAATGAAAAGTATCTGCCCTCTATCCTATATATACTTACACAACTGAAACTTACATAAAATTAACTAATAAAGAATCTACCGTTATTCGATTAGTAAATGAATTATATACTTAATAATCATTTTACAAGAAACACCAATCTCATGAGAAATATTTATAAAATAGTATGTATTATCAAAATATAATGTAATTTTTTTTATCAAATTCAATTCCAAATAACACCCAACACAGTTGTGAATATAATATTAAAACATCTTTACAGTAACTAACACATGTGAAACAACTTAGTGATTCTATTTTAGTAAAAACACATGTTTGCTTTAGAAATAATTGCAGGCATGCCTCACTCACCGTTAAAGTTGCGATCGTTCACTAGACACCACTATTATGTCCCAAGCGGTAATAAGGCCAGGCTTTCATTTACGACAAATTTATAAACTATCTGAGAAATAATAAGAATATATTGTCTTATTTAACGCACTTGTGACTCTTGAGTTATAGGTGCCCATGGGCGGCGGTAGTCATTTACCATCAGGTGACATCTGCTCGTTTGCCCCCTATACCATAAAAAAACGTACACACAAAAAAAAACTGTCGAATTTAGAACCTCTACCATTTTGAAAAGTTATGTCTTGAAAAAATTGTAGCTTACTGTTAAAAACTAAAAACATATTTCACGTTCCCTTTATTTTTCTTAAATCTTTTTTAGTACCGTTGTCGTCTAATCCTAACTAATATTATAAAATGTCAATGTGAGTGTCTTAATTTATTTGTTCTCTAACATTCTCCTCGGTTGCACTTCCTAACTGCATAACAAAATAAGATTTTACAACCAAAAATAACCTGACATAATTATACAAATCAATACTGATATTTAAATTGTAATTCAATATAATATTACCGTCATAATGGTATAAGTCATCATGTCCGTGACCTATGGCATCAAAGCTTCTCGTACGTCCAGCCGAACTCAACGTTGTAATTCTCAAATTGTTACTGCATCTAAATGAATGCTATCTAAGAACAGATCTTTGCGGATACAAATTGTTACTGCATCTAAGTGAATGCTATCTAAGAACAGATCTTTGCGGATACAAATTGTTACTGCATCTAAGTGAATGCTATCTAAGAACAGATCTTTGCGGATACAAATTGTTACTGCATCTAAGTGAATGCTATCTAAGAACAGATCTTTGCGGATACAAATTGTTACTGCATCTAAATGAATGCTATCTAAGAACAGATCTTTGCGGATACAAATTGCGCTGTCAGTTTTTCCGCGGGGAAGTAACATTTAAATTATTTTTTTAACCTTTATTACTAGTATTAATGTGTAGAAAATAACATATTATATAACAAAATAATAACTGGCTGACCTCCTTTCATGTTTTCATTTCATAAAAAACAACCGACTTCATCAAAGGAACGTTGTATTCGATCCGTATGTATGTTTTTATGTCGGCGATTTTCTTCGAAAGTAATAGACCAATTTTGATGATCGTTTTACTAACATATTCTACATATTTTTAGAAAAAGTTTTTAATAGTCAGATTATTTTTGTAAAAAAAGTTATTTTCCTAATTAGGGTTCCGTACCTCGAAAGGAAAAAACTGAACCCTTATAGGATCACTTTGTTGTCCGTCCGTCCGAAGGTCTGTCTGTCTGTCAAGACCCTTTTTCTCAGGAACGCGTCTCAATTCTACTGTCCCTTAGAGCTGTGAAAAAAGCCAACGCAATCAAAAGATACAGCCGTTTATGCCGCAAATTTTCGACACTCGCAAGGGAATCAAAACCTACAGGGTACTTCCCGTGAACTCAGAATCTTGAAATTTGCTACGAAGCTACGTTTTATAGCACAGATAAAGGAAAAATTGCGAAAACCGTAAATTTTTAGTTATATTATTTAATGAAAATATTTTACGGAACCGTCGGTGCGCGAGTCCTACTCGTGCTTGGCCGGTTTTTTATTTTTTAGTTAAATCCGTTCAGCCAGTTTCAAGTGATAGGCTTAACCAACCAACAGCATTTTATTTTAAGTTTAACATGTGTATCTGTGTGTCTGTCTGTAGCATCATGGCTTCTAATCGGATGGACCGGTTTTGATTAACTTTTTTTTTTGTTTGAAAGGTGACTCCATCGAGAGTATTCCGAGCTATAATTCAAGAAATCTGTTCAGAAGATCTTCAGTCCTTTTCTAATCGTTAAAGGGCTTTTTGATTCGGGTATATTTTAAATTTAATTTATGCTTGTTATTTATATAGAGAACTTTGGAGAATGCGTGAAGGTGCCATGAGTTCGGACTAGGCTGTCATGCGGTCAATAAACTGACCAATTGTTTATCATTAATTGCACACAAAGTTGCATCAAATGTGGACATACCAATCGACATAGTCTAAGATCTGGTAAGGTTTTTTTTAAACTAAGTATGCAAACAAATATTTGGCCTGATGATAAATGACCGGTACCTGTAACGGTAGTCGATGGTGTGGGTAAAGGGCTAACTACACATTGCAGTAATACTACAATAAAATAAACATAGAACCTTTTCTCGGGTCTTATTTTCAGCAATATCAGCAATTAGCAATTTTTTTAGGGTTTAGAAATATTTTAAGATATTATTTTATACTAAAGTAGCCCCGCGGATTCACCCGCGTAAGTCTCGATATCGTAGAAGTATTGGGATAAAAACAACCTATGTGTTAATCCAGATGGCCAGCTATCTGCATACAAGTTTCATCGCAATCGATTCGGTAGTTATTGCGTGAAAGAGCAACAAACATCCATACATCCATACATCCTCACAAACTGTCACGTTTATTATATTAGTAAGATTTATAACATTTCACATTTTTGTTTAATTTATAGACTAATTTTGTAGATATTCATTTATTGCATTTGTGGTTGACATACATTGCTGTAATTTCTCATTATAGACTTCGTAACTAAGGACAATATGTTTACTATATGATATTTATATTTAAACATGTGTACATCGTGAACGTTTTCCTGATTCAAAATGACATAAGCAACAAACACACAACATAACAATGATTTAATGAGAAAATCTCTTTGTATATGCTTTGGGATTTATTATACAACCCGTTCTTGGGAAAGCTCTGAATAAAATCACAATTGTTTACGTACCAGTTTCATTTTCATTCATAGCTATATTTTGAAAGGTGGGCAATATAAATAGTGTATTAAAAAAGATCTGGCCCCGAAATATAAGTCACATTAAAAACTTTTTAGTCTTCATTGTAGAGAAAAAAAAAATTTGCTTTCAGTTTACAACAAATTTTGGTTTCCCGCCCCTCCTCAAGTTATGGATGGAATCATTAAGGGTTCATATTAAAAAAATGTTCGTATTTACTATGGCCATACTATTAATGTTAAACGGTCCAAAAATTTTCCATAGGAAAAAAGTTATGCTAAAAGAACTTGAAAATCTGCCCCCCAGTTCCCCCCTTTGAGGGAATATTCCCCATTCACTAACTTAACCTTCATTTTTGCCCTGTTGATTTGTCGTCTAAGTTTGAAAGTAATCGGTGTATAATTGCGACCTCTATCATGCGTCCTGCGAAGAAATTTTTGGAAAACTTTTCTTTTGGTAGACTTTTCTTCGAAAAATTTACCTAAAACAGCAAACCACTGAAATACTACAGAAATGAGACATAACGTTGATTTTTGATATTAAATATAAATAGACTACCCCTACAGAAACGCATTAACGAACATTGCTAAAGCCTATATCGTTTTAGTATAATGATAAAATAAATAATAAATGATAATTTTAGACATTGACATTGATTTATGAAATTTATATTGTAATTGATTCTTTAGCAGATAATTCATACGCCGTCTCAGGTAGATTTTGGTGGTACAAATTCAATTATATTTCATGAACACTTTTTGCACCCAAAATGTAATGAATTTAATAAATGATTTGATTTGATTTTGATTTGAGTATTTCGCAATATGAAAACAATATATTGAGTTCCTTCTCCTATATTTCGATATAACAACGTAAAGTGCAGTGTTTTATAACTCCAAATATACATTGCCATTGTTTATTTTTATGGTGTAGGAGGCAACGAGCAGACGGGTCACCTGATGGTAAATGACTATCGCCGCCCATGGGCACCTGTAACTCAAGAGTCACAAGTGCGTTGCCGGTTGCCGCCCTTTAAGGTTTGAGTAGGGGAAGAGGGGGAGAGGGGGGAAGAGCGGGAAGAGGGCAGAGAGCAGAGGGAGATTAGAGGGGTGGAGAGGGGGGATCAACGAAATGCTTTTCAAAACAATTTTGGTAGTGTAAGTCTATGGTTCTTTACACATTTTTAAGACCCCTTTTAGCACAATTAAGGTAATATAAAATGGAGAAACATACCCGCCCGCACTTAAAATAACAAAATTAAATTATTTGTACAAACCCAAAATTGTATTTATCCGAAGCAACTTCAATCACTTTTATTATAAAGTAGACTTCGACAATGAACCCTTCATTAACGATTGAACAAATGAGCGCGAGAACATTGTTATCGCGATGCAGGATTAGTTCTTGAGCTGCGTTAGGTCTGTTCATAAACACGATAATCATTATTATATTCATGGACTTCGATCCTTGACGTCACAGCTAAACACTGAAATAAATAGTAAATAATGCATTCGCGTGTCAGCTTATCTCCTAGCCTAGAGATATGACGACCGGCGCGCGCGCACACTACATAAATCATTTTGTTATCTGACATTTACATACATTATAGCTTCGAGTCAGGTCATACACCTGAACTAGTCAGGATAAAGAATTTTATCATCACGTCTATAATCTTGGGTACTCGACAGATATGTGATTACATCATATATGACGTTTATGTCTCTAGTAGCTGTTGCCCGCGGCTTCGTTCGCGTGGAGATGTCCCACGGCAACCGTACATTTTTCCGGAATAAAAAGTAGCCTATGTGCCTAATTTCATCCAGATCCGTTCAGCCGTTTTGGTGTGATTTTGAGTATGTAATAAACATCCATTAATCCAAACTTTCGCATTTTTAATAGTATCTAGTAATACTATATTCGTATATAAATTTGTTTATTTTAATTAAAATGTTTGTCCAGTACTGATGGTAAGTCGTTAAAATAAAAACTTTCGTGAGTGGTATTAATATTTAACTATACTTAATAATATCATGAACCTGAAGAGCTTTTTTGCTTGTTTGTTTGTCTAATTAAACGCACTAATCACTGCAACTACCAGTCGTATTTGAAAAATTCTTTTTTTATTGGATAGAGTATTCATTGAGGAAGGTTATAGGCTATGTGACATCACGCTACGACCATTAGGAGCGGAGCAGTGACCATAAATGCAAGTACAACTGCGGTGAACGGGTAGTGTTTAATAAAGTCGTTAGAAGTTACTGTAAGGCTTGCTTTGCACTACAGTGGCATAAAAAACAATTAATAAATATGGTCTCACGTTCTCCTTTAGCCGCAGTTATATTTTTTTGCCGCCATTAATTGTTAATGTTAAATCAATACTAAGTTTATGTATTAAACATAACTTCAAAAGAGATTGTATAATAAACGCTTATTTATAAACAATGCTTGATGTCTGTGTGCGACCGCGCGAGTGTGTGTGTGTGTGTGTGTGCGAGTGTCGGTGCGCGTGCGCTTGTCCGAGTGCGGCCATCACCTACATAGGAGTCATCTAACCAGCAGTTATCGACATGGACTTATTTGTTTACTACTTGTTTATGTTAAACTTAGACATTTACTTAACTTGATTTTAATGGTGAACTGAGGCTTTGTCTCAATATATCAGCTCAGTGTTTTGTGTGGGAGTAACTTATATATAGTACATAACTTGATAACTATCTTGAAATCTCTTATGAGAAGCAGGAGATATAAAAGCAAGCAACGTCTTTCACCTGACTGATAAAGTAGGAAGTAATTCACCACAGATGTCTGCTGTAAGGCGGCCCAAAACGAGGAGAATCTGCAGAAGACCACGTATGAGATAGAACTGCTGGCGAACTGCTTTATAGCGAGACGGCGACGAGATGTCGCGTCGCCTGTGAAAAAATAATAACAATAATCCACATCAACATCATGGCCAGATTACCCATACAGCTGCGGAATGAGCTTCGCCCGGACTATGCGTTTGGTAAGTTTACTCTCATACACATCTGTTCTGGTGCCCCCTATAAGTTTTTACGGTCTATGGTGTACTTTTTTGTAGGTGTAGTAGGTACTTTTTAAAACTGTTTTTGTTATTTGCAGATCTTATGGGGGGCGGTGTGTCGTTTAAGCAGTGAGTTGAAGAGTATTTAAAACATCCCCTGAACGCGGTAGTCCTATACTTGGGTATGGAAAAGGGGTTGGATGTTAATCGAATAGGGTAACCATAAGTATCATGTTTCAAGGTCACCGTGTTGTAAAGGTATTTTGGCTTTTGTGTGGATATAACACCGAATAAAAGGTTAGCCAAATGAAGTTTCCGTCTGGCAGCCATTTTCAAAATATTGTGTTGATTCAGAAACGGGGTTACATGAGTCCTACGTGGTATATTGAAGCAAAACCGTGCACAAGCGTTTTGTACACGTTGTATCAACTGTTCGGTCCTGGATAACAAGCATGGCCCGTATACAATGTCCCCATAGTTAAACTTTGATAGCACTAGGCTATCAACCAGCCTTTTTCTTATTTCTACTGAAATAAATTCTCTAAGATTGTAAATAATTTTTAGCCTGTAGAAGCAGTTCTTAACAACGTTATTTACATGAGATTCAAATCTAAGTTCCGGATTCATGATAAGTCCCAGATTACGTACCGTGTCTACCCTCTCTATAGAGTTGCCCATTATGGTTACTACCGGATTTTTAAAAGAAATAGCCTGTACATGGTGCTTACTACCCAGAATTATAAACTTAGATTGTTGGGAGTTTAGCACTAGCGAGTTTGCCTCCGACCATAGTGCCACCCTTTGGAAATCTTCGTTAATTTTTTTCACAGCTTTGCAGGTATCCTCGATTTTAAATGAATGGTATAGTTGTGTATCATCCGCGTATATATGGTACTTACATTCCTTGAAACAATTGATTATGTCAGCGCTATAGATTATGAATAAAAGGGGAGTGATCAGTGCTCCCTGAGGTACTCCTCTTGAGACAATCAGAGGAGAGGAGGTGAGCTTCGAACCATTTCTATTGCGTATTTCATCTTGCTGCGACCTGCTTGACAAGTAACTTTCGAACCATTTTATTGTCTCGAGTTCGAAGCCGTAGTATGCCAACTTTGATAATAGTAGAGTGACATTAATGGTGTCAAATGCATGGGAAAAGTCTAATAAAGTCAGTATGGTGCCCTCTCCCCGGTCCCGGACTTCGATGGTATTTCCCACGACATCTGCCAGAGCTGTGGCTGTCCCTCGGCCCTTTCTGAAACCTGACTGTAGGTCCGGCAGAATATCATTGGCTTCGACATATTCCATAACCTGCTGATTCACCACCCTCTCCAGCACCTTTGACAACCAGGGCAGTATACTAATTGGGCGAAGATCATTAAAACTTACAGGGTTATTGTTTTTCGGCAGGGGACGTACAACGATCAAGCTCAGGACACAATTAATTGTCATGGGTGGGAATCGAACCCACGACCTCTGGCTTAGCAGACAGGATCACTAACCACTAGACCAACAGGCCAGTCAAACTATCAAGTCAAATGAATTCCTCTTTATTAAACGTCAAAACGATACGACACCAGTCTCCGTACAAACTAAGCCTATGGGGCATGTACTGTTCACGATCACAGTGACTTGGGGAAGAAATATACTTTCACGCTGTAGTGATTGGTTACAAAGCAGATAAGAGAAATGTACCAATGTACCAATCTCGTTTTTCTACATGCTTCTATCACAGTTTTGCATAAAGAAAGCCGTATGTTTCTTTTCTGCTTTAGTGGTACATAAAAAAGTTTGGTATAATGGCCCAGGCAGACCGCCTGCCGAACAACACGGGATTTAGGAAGGCCTGCTTCTGCTTCTTCTGCCGGAGTAACATGTAGTCCAGGCCGTTCCAGCCCCACCATCTTTCAGACATAAAAATCATCTACAGACAACTAATTGCATGAATACCATTTAAATCTCTCATCTAAATATTTATGGCCAAAAACTAAGAGGATGCCACAACTACTCTTAAAGACAATCAAATCGTTTGTTTTATAATAAAACGAACGGACCGAAACAAATTTAAAACAAAAAACCAAAACATTTCAATTCAATTAAGAAAAACATTGTACAAATGTCACAAAGGGAAATTATTAGTGATTGTTCCATAGTTTTTCATTATGCATATCTAATTGATAAACTATAGCTTTATACTTCACAGAAAAATGGCGTTTATTACAAACACTGTAAGACTATTTTCTCGTGAAGTTGTATACCCTTGAGGTCGGTCACTGACCCGTCAATGCAATCGCTGCAACAGCAATCGCGGATCGAAAACTGTATGTTCATGCATGATGTAGTATTAGTGACATCTGCACATGTGTAGGCAAAAGGTATAATTCATGTGGTTTTATCGTTTTTTGTTTTGTTTTTATGCGGTTATGCGTGAAGATAGTGAGTTTTATGATTAACGTGAGGTAGGTCAGTGTTAGGTAACTTTCGAGGAGAGAACTTTGATTTCAGAAGAGGTTTTCAATTCAACGGTGTTTTTGTTGTGGATATTAAGCGATACTTTTGTCAACTGCGGATGGATTTTTATTATCTTATGCTTATTTAATTTTATAAGTTCTTTTAAAATTTGGAAGAGAAGTTAAGGGTGTTCAATTAGATTCCAAGGTTGGCAAAATCGATCACGAAAGTTTTCTACCTGGTCAAGTCTACCGGGGTTTACAGAGATTTCCTTTTGAATTTTGGCAATAAGACTCTATGACGGTACACCTTGGGTTTTAGTCGATTCAAATCCGACACACCACCTTACCGCTTAGCCCCGGTGGGTGACGACCTGTGGGGGTTTCCACACTTTAACAAAAGGTGCACAATTTCATAGAACTGCTTACCGACAGAAAAAAAGCACGCTAGTAATGTCATTTGAGGTGGTAAGTACTAGGAGAACAGAAGACCGCATTATTAGTCCTGTGTGTCTCTACTTATTCGAGCTTTAAATTAAAATCTCTTTAGAAGCTTGGGGTTTCCTGTTATTAAATCAATCACGATAGCTTTATTTCATACATGTTTATGGTAGAACAGAAACTTAATTCCTATAAACTCTAAGCTTATGCATGAATTGGTATATGCTTGGTAACATACTCGATAAACGTATGCCTCCCCTAGTCAGTGAGATGACAAGATGAAGAAGGTAGCTGAGAAGTATGATGCTAATTTAAAGAGGAGTATGTTTACAAGGGGACTGTGATACTGTCAACTGATTGGTGCCAGAATTATATCGAGACTTGATACTGCTCCGCTGACTGGGGCGCAACAACCCTCAAAAAGTAGGGGGTGTCCAAAATATATTTTATGAGGACAAAAAAAAGTCAACAAAACACTTTATTGACGTATTTCAAAGTATATAATACTTTGAAATACTTAATAACATTATATACAGGTTATATAATACTTAATAACTTTGTAGGCTTATTTAATAATTTGGTATTACGATAAACATTATTTTGACGGCGAACAACATTTTAATTACAATTTATTTTGATTCACATTTTCATTAAAGTATTCCGCAGACTTCTCGGCGCATCGTCTTCTGGGTTATGTGGGGATATTTTAACACCTTTGAAGGGGGTGTCCACAGGTTTCTAGGAGGTGTCCCGACACCCTGGACACTCCCCGTTGTTGCGCCCCTGCCGCTGACTGTACGGGCCAAAAACCATACACTTCAGCTTTTTACATCCACAAGAACAAGTTTGTAACAATTATGAATTAGTGCACGATATGCTTGCTGAAGGTCAAAACGAAGGTTGATGAACATGATAGGAAAATGATGTAAAAATTATTTATTTATTTAACGCTTAGGAAATGTAGAAGGTACTTTTAGTTAGTTCACATTTAACACTATGTTCGCAACGCAATGATGAAAAGAATTAAGTGGTCATGTCAAACAACCATTGAACTGTTATTTAGTTGTTGTTGTTAGTTTAGTTGGCACACTTGGCATAATAAATATTATTACCGGATCCTAAAAGTAATAATCTTGTTTTGAAAAAAAAATATCTTACATAATTATATCTAAAGTAATATTATAAAGAGGAAACATTTGTGTGTATGTTTGTAATGTTTTCACACAAAAACTACTGGACCGATTGAATGTTGGTATGTAGATAGCTGGAGACCTGGATTAACGCATCGGCTACTTTTATCCCAATATTCCGACGGGATCGGGACTTACGCGGGTGAAACCGCGAGGCACTGCTAGTTAGGTATAAAGGCGAAAGTTTGTGAGAATGGATGGATGGATGTTTATTACTCTTTAACGCAAAAACGGCTGAACGTATCTGCATGAAATTTGGCACAGAGATAGAAAATATAGCCTGGAATAGGACATAGGCTCCCGGAAAATGTAAATTCCTGTGGGATAGAATTCACCAAAATTTCCACGCGAACTAAGTCGCGGGCAACCGTTAGTAGGTATAAAATAAGTAAGTTGAGGCATTACAATAGAACTTGACTGTACAAAATGATATTAAATAAAAGTTAGTCCAGATAAAGTTTAATAATAAAAGCTTTTTGATTATAATAAATTTTGTACTTATTTCTTTATTCGGTTTTGAAATAAAAAGTAATGTGTGAAATAGATCCGGTTTAACACAAAACACGACAGTCTCAGAGTTTGAAATTTATTTATCTAATATGCAATATTTTAGGAACGCAGCGGCTTGTAGCCCAAATAATATTACAAGTATATAGCCTCTATACTGTGAGACATTTCAGATAATAGTCTTAGAAATAAAACATGTTTATTTGTTGCATTGTAAAAAACACATTGTGGCATATTTACATTGTTTACGTGTTTATGGGTTGCGAATTAACATGTAGGCTGAACTCAGCACTGAGTTTACACGGGATTTGTGGACAAAACATCATTTAATTTTACATAACGAGGATGAGTTTTTTCGTTTTGTGGTACTTAATAAATATTTCAATGTTGTTCGAAATTTAAATTAAAAAATAATATCTTAACCGAATATGACTTCTTAAATCTAAAGATTTTAGATTAAAAGCATATTATTATTGGCCATAAGATTTTCAAATTGCAGATCAGAATTCCTGATCAATGAAAAATAACGCAATTGTCCTTGCTTCGTATAAAGTACTGGCCTTACTCTAATTAAAACATCAAAGTTCTCCACTTCACCTCCATTTTTTTTCCTTATCTTATTTTTTTTTTTTTTTGAAAAAAACAACTCCCGCATTGGGAATTACTCCTGCGTCGCGAGGGACTTTACAAACATACAAATAACGGACACATAGACTACGGAAACAAAGAACACATAGACTCGGGTGGGAATCGAACTCACGACCTATGGCATAGCAGTCAGGGTCACTAACCACTAGACCAGGTCAGTCAATTTTTCCGAGCAATGTCGCCAAAAAATACCGACTTTCTGTTTTCAGGTTGTTTCAGATAAACAAACTTATTTAAGATTATTTTCTTAGTGTTAATGTGAAGATTAGGTAATTATAGTTCAATGACACTGCACACACGGGAACGTTGCGCCTGGCACTGGTCCAGATGCTGTAACTCTAAGAGCATTCTATTGCATACTTCCTTGTACTATCGTGAGTTATAAGGAGAGTAATATATTTGACAAAATTGATACAGCTGTTGTAATGTGTATTTGTTTTTTATTTACAAAATAACTAATTCAAAAAATTAAAAACACAACTGCCTTACCTAAAAACAAATTACGCGCGATACAGGGGCCATATTGAAAAAAAATATATAGCCACACATCCAAATCTGTTCAGGAATTACGAAGTTATGGTGGAATAAAGAAACCCACATTCATACTAAACATGAACCCTGTAAACATTACACTACTTTTTGGATAGTCGAGTATAAATAGGTGCTAGTGGTCCTCCAGAGGTAGAAATTTGACCTTAATTCATTTGATAACAATAAAGCTCTGTCAAAGACAGGAAAAACTGTGTACAAGTTTTTTTTTTAATTCAAAACACAACAACAAGCTCGTCAGATACTAAAAAAGTAACAGAAAAGTTGACAAATAGTAATTAACCTATTTATAGTCTAGAAATGAGTACAGGATTGTAACATGACCTCCACTCATAGTCAACAAAAGCTTCTGTGTCATAGTTTCAAATGACAATTATTTGTAACTACGAGTAGCTGAACCGACAGACGTTGTCCAGTCTTGGCTATGAATATTGAATTCGAATTGGTATAATTAATAAAAAAAAATATTATTCCACAAACATAGTGTTTATTATCCTAATGCTCTATGATACACAACATCGACTGACTGTTATGTCAAAAGCGCTAAGGTTACATTAGAAAAGTTAATTTGGTCGGTAAGTTTTCTTAAATTATCTAATTTTCCGCGCAATTCTTTTTCATTCATAAGAACCTTCTCCTGACAACAACTTCAGTTTATTATATTACTTCAGCCGTTCACGCGTGATAAAGTGACCATCGGAAACAGGGATTCATTTTATATATTTAGATTAAAAGTTTTCTACTAACCTTAGTAGCTTAAAAAATAATCTACCATCACGTGTTTTAACAACCTTTAGAGTTTCAAAAGAACAACAATCACTTTTTATTAGTATTATTAGCAAGATAAAGTTAATTAACACGTTCTAATTAAACCTTGTCATCCTCTAACTTCAGAAATAACGACCAGTTTTTGTTTTGCTTAAAAATTGTTTGATGCTACTTTATTCTATACTATTCCTTAATTCTCTTCTCAAGCTAAATGATTATATTCTCATCACTAAACGTTTCTATTCATAACCATAAAATAACACGTAAGTACCTTTTAACCTTGATTGCATAAAGTAGGTATTTCACTATGTATAATAAACTTAATATAATATATATTTTATAAGTTCTTAAAGGTATATGATATAACAGTTTAACGGTTATAATAGAAACCACATCAAGTCCGGTGATACGTACTTTTTTGTAAGTAAGTGTTTAAAAACTACCTGTTACAAAATTCTGTAAAAACCAAGGACTGACTGACAATGACTGCCTGACTATATAACAGAACATAGTATATTACTAAATGTTGTCATACATACCGCGTGTGAAGTTGAGTTACGCGAAAACTTACAATAACCTCTTCTTTCTGTTTATACTTAACACAATACAAAAGTCACTTCAGCATAAAAATGCGATATTAAGGATTTATAGCCATTAGTTTCATTTGGCGCTACGCAATGTACATGCAACATGCGGTAGTCTTTTTGTGCGGTACGGTGAATGACCTTCAACGTTAGGTGGCGTCAAGACCCAGCTAATTGCATAAAATGTTTAAATATTGTTTGATTGATTACATTGCTGTTTTTGGCCGTGTGCGGTATTACCATTAAAAAAAAATAATTATCCGGCAGAAAATTTCAATGATTTTCAACTCTGAATAATGGTCTGCATACACTATTTGAGGATTCGGTTCGGTATCGCTTACACCCTGTATATTACAATAAAATATAATATAATATAATAATAATATAGCCTCATTATTTCCATAATTAATTAATTATTACATGCATGCATAACATAATTATTTCAATTTATGTAAAAAACTAAATAATTTAATTGTAATCTATATTACATTAACTTAGAACATTTTAAAGCATTTAGTTTAACGTTGCTTTAACTCGTTGAAGCCTTATGTTTTATACAAGTAGTTAAATATGTGTGGTGTGACTAGGATACACAAGGTGAGAAATGAATATATTAAACGGAGTCTGAAAGTAACTCCAGTGGATGAAAACTTGAAGAGCAGAGATGATCGTGGTATAGACATGTGATGCAGATAGATGAACAAAATGTAAGTAAGAAAGTTTTAAGTATGGAAGTTGACGGGTACAAGAGAAGAGGACGACCAAGGAAAAGATGAAGGATGGATGAACTGTGTGAAAGAAGATATAACTAGAAAGAGAGTAAGCAGTGAAATGACGAATGATAGAGTAGAATGGAAGAATAAAACAAACTGCACCGACTCCAAAAAAAATTTAGACAACTTTAGGCAGATGATGATGTAGTTAAGGATGTCAACTGTTTTAAATTATACAATGTATAATTTTAAATTTTGTGCAATGTACTGTAGAATTAACCGAAATCCCATCAACAACATACCAAGGTCTCTTGAGGAGAACCCAAAATCTAGCACAGGACCAGGAATACTGGACGAATATAATACACCAATCTACGCACGACTGTGGCGTCAGGTCAATAACACTTGAATCATACTAGATGTAATCGGCGTAAACATTATTTATATGTATAATTACATTGCGATAATTGAGGATATTTTATGATATCATATAAAAACAAATGTGTAGTAAACGAGGCCCGAAGGTAAGAGAAGTGCGTTTTTAAGAGCTACTAACTTTAGTAATAAAAAAAACTGCTATGTATTTACTCGAGTGAAGGATAAAAGACAGCAATGACGTTTGTATTAAATATAAACAAGATAGATTTGATTCAAATAATAACCTACATAATAACTGTACATTTACAAGTACCATAACCAGTTAGTTTGACTAGTAATTGTTAAATTGACTATATTAAATAACTAATATTAGGAAGAGGAAAGTTAGGTGTGTTGTCGATAAACTCCGAAACTACTGAACCATGTGAAAGCTACTTAATACATATATTTTATTTTAAATAAATACAAAAAATAAAATTTCTTTACATCAAATGGATGAAGATGATACAATGTATAAAATTATAAATGTTACTCAGGTCAGATCTAAGCAGCTTTTACCATAAAAAAAGATATTTCTCTTATGAACAGACAAAATACACTACAAACCTTGTGTCACATTAATGTGAAAGTTGCAATAACGAGCGGTGTTTAGTTGCCAAGACATGCGGACGTGATAAACTGAAAAATAATGCTATTTGCAAATTTTGCATGTAATCTGCCAAAATTTTCGCGAATGACAAGTTTTTTATGCCATTACATTGCGAAAGAAGCACACAATCAATCCACACTTTGATGGCAAAATGTTAACTATCGCACTTATTAAACAATATGAGGCTAGTTTATCTGATCTTCTGTAAGATCGATATGCTTAATCAGTTGGACGGCTTCTATAAATCTCCTGGAAATGTAAACGAAACGTTCTCATGAAATTTATATATTAATATCTAAAATAAGTTTAAGCTCATAAAGGGACTTCATTTTAATTGAAACTAAACCAGGATCATTCTAATCGGAAATTCGAAGGGTATTTTTAGGGTTTCGTTACTCAAAAGAAGAAAAAGGAACCCCTGTCATCGATATAAATGTACTACGTACTAGATAGGGCATTTGGAACACTACATTTGTCAAACTTAGTTGTGGTTCCGGAGCTACAACGAGCTCATACGCACTTCAACTGTGGTTCAGTGTACACTGGTGCATGTGTAGCTAGCAGCGAGCGTTTCGTATTTGTTAGAAAACGTAAAAATATACTTGCGAGTTATTTTTTCATCATTATATTACATTCTTGGAGTTTGTTGCCTGCTTTTCTCCACAGGATCTACTTATTGGAACAGGCGACTAGCTGCACGACTTAGTCTGACTGACTACTTGACTACTGATAATCCAAAAATACCTATAATTGGTTCAACTGACATAAATGATTTGATTTAATTTGTAACGTTACATTAGTAAAGACCAGTCAAAGTTTAACACTTATTTATTTATTGTCGTTTTTTAAGGTTTAAATTAATAAACCAATTCAATTTTTTTTGTTTATTTTAACACGAGTTCTTATTTAATTTAAATGTCCGTTCTGTTTTATAATTTAGTCTATATTAACTCATCCAGCACAGGTTCGATGAACGAAACGCATAAGCGCCATGAAAATCACGGCGCTTGCGACTTTTTGATCGTGAAAAAATTTACGCCCCAGTGCGCTGCAGCGCTGCCCGTTCCTAGTGTTTGGTTAGACAAATGATGATTGTTTCAGCGCTGTAGCGTTGATTTAGATTGAGTTTTAAGTTTTAATAAAACCGAACAAAATTTCTTTAAGTGATAGCAACTCCTTATATTTATATCAATGACCCTTATAGAATCATTTCGTCGTCCATCTGTCTGTCAACCCCTTTTCTCCGGAACACGTGGCCGCATCAAGTTGCAATGAATACCAAAACCATCAGTCTGCGCTCCCTTTAAGCTGATAAAAATCAAGCTTCTAAGTCAACGCAATCAAAAGATATGGCCACTTAAGCCTTAGATTAGACCAAATTTGAACATTTCGCAGGTAAATCAAAACCTATAGGGTACTTCCCATTGACCTAGACTCATAAAATTTAGTAAGAAGCAAGGTCTCGCAGTACAAGTAAAGGAAAAAATACGAAAGTCGTTAATTTATTGTTATATCACATAAAAAAATAGTTTTTGTGAATATAAATTTTGAGATTGGAAAGTTGAATTTGTCGTACATCGTAACCGAATATCAAGAATTGATTCCCGAGATAGACGGTACATTTACACACAAGTTTGTTTGCTTACGGACCCTCGGTACGCGAGTAAGATTCGCACTTGTCCCGTTTTTTTTAACACATCTCTACAATTAAAGTCAATCAAGTTCAAAGGCAAAGAGAAAACATATATTTGACGAAATAACTCCAAAATGTTTCTATGACATGTCTTCCAAACAGAACAATTTGTAATCAGTCAGTCAGTGTAATCAGTTTGTAATCATAAAAACTTTTTATTTGTGAAATATAAATTAACGACTTTCGGATTGTTTCCTTTACTTGTACTGCGAGACCTTGCTTCTTACCAAATTGCATGATTCTAGGTCAATGGGAAGTACCCTATAGGTTTTGATTTACCTGCGAAATGTTCAAATTTGGTCAAGTATAAGGCTTAAGTGGCCATATCATATGATTGCGTTGACTTAGAAGCTTGATTTTTTTACAGCTTCGAGGGACCGCAGACTTTATATATTTGGTATTATATTATTTAGTTGCTAATTAAACGGCAATTAGTTGCCATAAATCGATTTTGTTGTTCACAAAAATCTTAGAAAATTACGGTTACTTTTAATATATAATGAAATATTTAGCTCATGAGAGCTTAATATTTTATATTCTATTCATAGACGTTTGTTCGTCAAGCAAATAGATGCCCTAATCCGTTTTATTAACTTAATTTAGCAGCCGAGCGATAGAACAATATTACAATAGTGAAATTTGAGGTATATCAAACAAACATCTCCAATATTGAGCTTAAATTAAACCACAAAGATTAGCAAAGTGTGGTTATATATAACATAGTAATGGCAAACAATACAGCATTAGTAGGTCGACAGGAAACAGCACAAACAACATAATTATTAATTAGTGTTATAACAAATAATAGCACTTCTGCAATCATTATTATTCTCGTTTAATCTCGTTTAGAACATTATTGCTCTCAATTCAATGTTTTGAACGGAAGTGATGATTTAATTAGTAACAGTTTGTTAGGCCGTTGTTATTTTTCGTGTTTACCAAGCACAAAAAGGTTTATCGTATTTAAGTCATAGGATTTTAGTTATGAAGTGAAGTAATTTCTTTTAGTTAAACAAGTAAAGACCAAAGAAAAAAGGGAGATATAAATACTGCAGTTAGATTTTTTATGCAGAATTTAAACTGCTAAGCTCTTAAGTAATAAGTTTTTAAAGGTTTTCTATGGCTCTGTAGATTATATCCTCCCTTATAATGTTCAGGCATTAACTGTAAATAGAAAATGTGACTTTCATGAATGTCACTGTGACCCCGATGTTTATTTTATTTCACTTCACTTCGTTTCCCTGCGCGGAGTGCAGGGAAACGAAGTGAAGTGATTCACTTTTCATTACCGAACTCTATTGCACACATCATCATCAATTTATTTCATGTCATTATTCAGTAAAGCCTATCCCTGACCTATGCTGCTCTATTGGCCTTACTCAATAGCAAAGGTATTACACAATACACAGATGTAGTAGGTACTATTTGACCCCAATCTGCAGTTATAGTATTTTAAACACTAACAATAAGCAGAAAACTCTACATAGTATAAAACAAAGTCACTTCCCGCCGTCTGTCCCTCTGTACGCTTACATCTCTTAAACTGCGCAACGGATTTTAATTCCGTTTTCACTAATAGCTAGAGTGATTCAAGAAAAAGGTTTATACGTGTAGTTTACTACTTTTACTTACATAATAACTGCTTTTACACCACACAATTTTAATTAGGATCTTATGATTAATCACACCACACTGACACCACATTAGTATCACAGACAGCCGTGCGAAGCCGGGCGGGTCTAGTAAAAATAATAATTAACAGAAGCTCACGTTAAACGCCTGGATGCAGAAGGTGGGCCTCCAATCGAAGAGGATTGGCCCCTGGGAACCTATGGCCTGGCGCCATGGTGCGTTGTGGCGGCCCCGAAACTTGTCGGGCATCTACCCAACCGTATGTTTTTAATAATTTATTTATTATTTTTATATCAAAATAGTATTTTTATTTCAAAATAGTGGGTAAATTAAACAATTTAGTTCTAAGTAAAGCTCCTCACTCTTAACAAGGTTAACTACATCTGTTTTAGGACGAACATTTAATAATATATGCATGCAACAACTTAATATGAAGTTTTTCTGATAAATGATTTCTGACTACATCTAAATCAGGAAGTAAATAAGGAAGCATACACATTGCTTATCATCGGCTATGATATAACCCCCCCCCCCCCCCCCCCCACCCCTTAATGCTGAATACTAAGCTCTTTCCGCTTGGTAGTAACGTTATTGCTTTGTTTGCATTTCCTTGTGTCATATTTGTTGTGTCTCTGATGTTTATTTCATACTACATATTTAGCATAACACTGTGAATTATCTTTACCACTGATGTTACAAGATTCGTATCAAATTCAAGAAAAAAGAAATTCATTTAACACACCAGTCTACTGCTTTAAGAATAAATAGGCATTCTTTAACTTAAAACTAAAAGTTCCTAAAGCAAAAGGGGAAGGGACAGGGAAGGAAAGGTTGAAATAAAAAAGTAAGAAAACTTCTCTTTGGTATTACTAAATAATTAATTTGTAGGGCGAGTGGTGAAAACAGGGGAAAACTTGTTAAAAAATATAATGGAAAATGTAAGTGGCTTTTGTTCAACGGGCCGAGTTTCAATTGGGTTGTATACCACTTATTGTGAGAAAGTATATTCCTTTATAACTTTAAGTAGACTGTTTATTATACTTCACCAATTTATTGAATGCTTTCTCTTTTATTTTGCAATGATTTTAATGCTCGGTTTTTTCTTATGGCACTGTTTCTTCAATTTCATTCCGTATTAAAGAATAACACGCCTGCAGATGCCACAAGGAGTAAATGAAAGAGAATTAACGCGATAGTTTGAGGTAACACTTGTAAGTGCTCCAGGCTAACCACGCACTCTTATCTGACTGCTTCAGCTTGTGAACACTATCATTGTATCCAGGCCGAAACTTCAGGCCGTTCAAAGGTATGTTAAAACCCAAGCTATCGTGTTAATTCCTGTTAGTGTAATCATGAAACGCAAAGGTTTAAGAATTATTAAAATTACTTCTCTTACATTTTATGTGAGTTGTTTGTTTGTTGCTTCAGTGGCGAATACGCTTAAAACACACCGTGCGACTTGCCATTGGACTGATGATTTGATCATAGTGACAGGCAACCGTCAGATGAAGGCTGCAGAACAGAGCCAGAGCTCTTTGTAGAAGATTTTAGTAGAGCTATTTGTTAAAAGTGTACATCTAAAGCTGACGTGACACTGTTATGGGAAACACAGTCGCAGTATGTAGCATAATTAAATCTGATCTTCTTTTTTTTTCATTTAATACAACTATTCTAATCCTTAAATTTTCAATTCCAACCACCTGATATCGAGTAATACATTTTTTTAAATTTTAATACTAATACAATTTCATCATATTGAAAAGTGAAGAATGATTTCGAATATATTTGGAGAAACCAAAATGTTGAATATACATACAAACATTCGAATCTTCGGTCTATTGGTGACCACGATGAATGTAATTTCCTGGAATTGTATTAAAAGCTTACCTGCGGCGTCCAATTGGATTATCCGTGTATCACTTACAGATAACATTAGCTGTGACCTTTAAAAACTAATTAAATCGTTATACTAATAAACAGATGTATTTAATGGGTTTAATGATAAAATACCTATTTGTTCTTTATTCTAAGTCATAATATGATATGAAATCCTAGTACATATATTTTTATGTTATCATCAAAACGAAATACCTTAATTTCGAGCTCCAGTTAAGAAAGTAATTTGATCGATTTCACAATTAATATTGTCGTGATAATATTATAAAAGTTAAGTGTGTCATGGTGGAGTTAGTAGAGTATATAGGCAAACTGAATCTAAATATAAAATGAACTGTTTGCAAAAAATCAAACCTTGGTATATTACTTAGTTATTCATAAAATTACTTCTTACTACGATTTAACAGATGAATAGATGATAGAAATGAATTTAAGAATTATTTTATTCCTAGTCGTGGCAGGGTTGTGAAAAGAAAATCTTCAATGTGCGTAAAGGTATGTTTAAAAGATAATTTATGTCAAAGTGAAGTAGCCCAAAAACAATCGAATTAGAGTTGTAGTACGTACCTGATAACCTCGATTTAATCGATATAATCGGACTCGGTACTCCAATCGATTATGTGATACTAAAACCGACAATATTTTTGAGAATTCCAAGCCGAATTACAAATTATCTGACTATGCATGGATTCCAGCCTACCTTGTATATTATATAAATATATTAATTTAATAATTATGTAGTTTCTCCGTATCCGCGAAATAAGACCCAAACAAACATCACGTCATGGTTGGGTAACTGCCCCAATTGTAATGTTTATCATTGTACAATAGTAATTCTACACGATGCTCCATCTCACTCAGTGTTGGAAAAACAACGCTCTGACTCCTTTACGCATCTGATGGTGAGGTTTATATTACAAAGGTTTTATTTTTAGGTGTTGGTTGTTTTCTTTTGAAACATATATTATAGTTTTTAAACCTAACTAATATGATAAAATAAATGCAAATGTGTTTGTTTATAGTCAAATATTGCATACAACCTGTAAATAAAATATATAGGGATATTTTATTCAGAACAAAGTACTTCAACAGAGCAGTTCCCGAGGGATATTTCAAATGCTTGATAAAATCAACATCAACACAAGCGAACTACATATTAACTTCCCTTAATTAGACTTATCCTTGACCTGCTATCGTAGTTGACACCTGTAATCCAGGAGAAAAGTACCTCGACTTTGGAGTTGCCTCTTGGCGTGTCCGCGACAAAACTAATTAATGTTGGATGTAACCCGCAACGAATTACATCAATGTTATTAGAAAGTTGGGTGGTCGTTTAATCTACTTGTTTTCTAAGCTAAGCCTTCTTTCATGTTTCACGAGATTGAGTTACAAATCACTTTACAAAGTTGTCCTTATTTACTTCAAACACAACTTTTACTTTCATCGCCTGAAAATAAAGTCATTCGATTGTGTAAGCCTACCTATAATGGCCCACAGATACCCTATCTTACGTGCGGAACTCCCTTAAGGTTCAACATCACCGATCACCGTGCACTCGGCGAGGTGGTTATGTCGTTTAAACTAAACTGTTTAAAACCATACGATGTTCCGTCACGGGTATATATGATTGAGGGCTGAAGTATACGAGTATAAGAAAGGAACTCCATAAAACCCCGACAGTAGTTTGCGGGAGCCATGTACCTCTTTGATTAAAAATGGTAACGCGGTACTCATCGCACCACCTTCTCGGATAACCCATGCCATGTAGACCTCTAGACCCAAAGGTGCCTAAATCCTGTACCAAAAGGGACCCAAAAATGTAGGCATATATAAGTCTTTCGAGACTGCGACGGAGATACTAACGATGAGGCTAGCCTACAAACTAAAAGTCACATAGCAAAACATGCAACATGTTTATACGTTTTTTGTATAAGAAAATAAGGTTGTCGATACAGTTAACGCAATAAGGAAATGAAAGTGGTAATATCTGTTGATCATGGTCTATCCGATCGATTTCCCTTGTAATAAATGAGTCCTAGAGTGAAGAACGTGAGTCGGTAAGAGGTAAGGTATGAGAGGTAAGACCTCCAGCCTCCAGCTTTAGCTCTCAAAGAACCTGAAGAAGATTACTGGGATGGATCAGATGCGGAGAAGAGAGAGTTCAGTAGCGGTAGTGCATCGATTGCGATGTCAGAGTTCCTATTAGTCAAGATGTTTACGTGTGTATGTAGTTACAGAGAACATGTATTGTATCTAAGTATGTTTATCCGTGGTCCAGAAATCATAACTCATAGTACAAGCTGTGCCATATTTACTAACTTTTAGACTTTCGCGTTCTATGATATAATTATGTATTTAAACGGGAATTAACGCGATCATGTTTAAATACATAATTGTGCTAAATTTGGTTCTAAACAAAGTTGTGTCCCAAATTATTATTAGTATTTAGCATGTTTAGTGCCTATAAGTCAACAGTTTAATGAGACATCATCTTGATTATACTAAGAGTTCATAAGGGGTTATAGAATCCGAAGCAAAATTATGTAAAATAATGTCAGACAAAGGCACACATAATAGCTTACCCTCTGCAAAATTGGAGGATCACTATGACGAGGATATTGTCTTATATCCCTCATTTGCATAAACATCCCGTACTTATTACAACGAAATGTGTTATCCATTTCACCTCTCCCTCATTCCTACCAAATTTCATATATCTGTCTCATTCTAACCAATCATGTGGTCCCTTCATTAATGCAAATACCGTTTGACCATAACTCATGTGAGTTAACCCCAACGTAACGCAATAAAAGGTTGCTCCCTCCTTTGGTCGTAATACATTACTCGTTGACAAGCGTGCCTGCCTTCGCAATTTATAGCTTTACGCATCGATGGATTGCATCCTGTGGATACCATGGAGTGCTTAGACTCTCGCTACTGTAGTTTTCTCTCTACCGTAAAAAGTAAAAACCAGACCTCGACTTTTGTCCTCACAATCAATATTAAAGTGACAAGTAAGCATATTGACCAATGAATAATGATTAGCAATGGCAACGCACCAATTTAAAGGAGAAGCAGTTGTCAGAAGTACTTCAGAAGAGAATTCTTTGCCAATAAACGTATTACATATATGATAATCAAAGTGTTCGATTCACGATAATATGACCGCGATCGGTGCGATTCGATCGATACCGAAATATTCTATAACTACAATAAGCAATGATTTCTTTGCCGCAGAGCCTTTAGTAGTAGCGTTTGGACCGTATTGCGAAATAATAAAGATGTGGGATTTACAATAGTTGGCCGAAAACTTGGCAGAGGTCCTTGTGATCCTATTCCACAGTTGAAATTCTTCTGTAATGAAGATATATTTCTATCTGTTTGGATGTACATAAACCGTTTTATTGGTGTTGTTCCGCGTTTATTCCACTGACCTTTTAGGCTCGATATTATGGTACATCTATGCTTCCTTATATATTCTGAAATGCCATCTGCCTTTATATGTCCGGTAGTTAGCCGGTTGCTAGCGCGCCACTCATTCTTGTTAGCATAGCAACTTGGTATGTCCACTAGTCTGTTTAAAACCTTTATTATTGAAAATCTCTACATAGTATAAAACATAGTCACTTCCAACCGTCTGCACGCTTATCTCTTAAACTGCGCAACGGATTTTGATGCGGTTTACACCAATTAAGGAAGTGATTCATGAGTAAAATTAAAGTGTAATTTTATTAAGGTTTTGTGTAAAGATGTGCGAAGCCGGAGCGGGTGCTTATAGCATTATAAATGTAAAATAGATCCACATAAGACAAATATTTGTCAGCAGCATTTAGCAAAGACCAGCTGAACTTAGTAGTAATTACATCACACACAGAGGCTATTTAAACACCCACATTATGTTAACTACAATTTGGTACCACTCACGTAATAAAGGGCAAGCCTATTGCTTTCACCCGGCAATTAGGGAATTAGGGATTTTGAAAATTGGGAGTATATTAAAAGGGAAAGGTAGGTACGAAGGAAAAGGAAGGAGTGTAAGCCATAACTTGAGGGTCATGGTCGTATACCTGTAACTCGAACTGTCTCCTGCCGAGAAGTCCGAGCCCTCTAACAACTAAGTAACTACCGATTCTGGCTCAAACAAGGAAAGCTGTCGCGCTTATTAGCAACATTACACTTGGGCCGCTGTCCGACAGTCATCGCCTGATATGTTTACCTCCTTGTGTTCTTGTCTCGATGATAATATGCGAAATATGATGGGCTATGTCACTTCGATAAGAGACGAAAAGACTTTTGTAGCGTTTTGTCTAATCACAACAATTTATATCACTTCATATTGTAAAACAAAGACGGGTTGCTAGTTAGAGGTATAAATCGCGATAATATTTAAAAGGTAAAAGGTTTTTTGATTACCCGACGTTTCGATCAAATGGCACCGTGACCAAGATCGGTGCAAATCCGCGATTTACACATCTATTGATAGATGAGTAAATCGCAGTTGTTTCCGCTTCCGCATTATGCTATCAGATAAGGCTAGCTAGTTGAGCCAGCCTAGCTCCTCCCAAAAGCGCAGAAGCCTCCTGAGGCGTTCACAGGTTTCTAGGAGTGATCTCGCATCTGCGAGGATAACTGCCTATTTATTTCTTCGCACTCCAGGATAACGTGTTTCATCCACCTTGAGACATTTTCTGCATATAGGGCTGTCTGTCGCCTTGATGGTGAATAGATGTCGATTCAGGGCCAAATGATACGTTACGAAGTTAAAAAGACAAGAGGTTAAAAGTGGTGAGACTTCTGTCAGCAAGTTTGGTCTTTCTGCAGCCAGGTATGGATATGGGTACAAGTCCTGAAAAACTATTAATACTTATCTGCGTTAGCTTGAAGCAAAGATCCGTGTATCCTTACTCGTCGGTGATCAGCTAAGATAACCAATGACCTATGATCTCTGACCTCATCTGGATTATATAATATTCGTCGAGAATTAACTTTCGTCTTCATCAACGTTGATCAATATTACAATAATAGTATATTAGTTTTCAAAGAAACCATTAAATGCTTAGTTGATCTTGACAGTAAAATCAAAGACAACAAAGCAGTCCTAAGTGTTGATAACTGACCACGTAATATTATTTTACACAATTTGTTTGTCTAATACTACGTAAAACGTAAAGTGAGTATAGAGAAATCGTAAATAATCAGATTATGCAACGGATATGTATGGACCTATAGTATAGATGTCGCACCGTCAAGGTGAACATTAATTCTTATGCAAATAGTTGTTTTATTGTCTGATTAGTAACACTAAATGCTATAAAGTTACTGAGTTAGCTAACAACTAATTACTATTATTACTAGTAGGAAAAAAAAATCATTGGGAAATCATTATCTACCAGTAATTTTCAAAACTTTTTTTTTTAATTTTTTTTTTTTAAAGACAACTCCCGCATTAGGAATATTCCTGTGTCGCGGAGATCTTCACAAACATTCGAACAACGGACACAAAGAACACCCAGACTCGGGACGGCTATTTGTGGATCACACATATTTTTGTCCCGTGTGGGATTCGAAGACCACTTAAACCATTGCGCCATCCGTGCAGTCAACTAAGCATTGCTTTTTCTATTCTGATTTTTAAATCTACTGTTTATTACTGGCGGTTTAATTCTGGTGCAGCTACATCCTTCATAGATTGGGGAGTATATATAGGTAATAAGTCCAGCTGGTCAGGAACGCATACCATGGCTCTCCCACAACCACCGAAGATACCGGTATTAGAGTTATCGGTTTGCAAGGAATTCCTAAACGTTGCAAATACTCTAAAGTAATTTTATCACCAGGAAATGTGTTCAACAACTTTAATTCCAACGTCTAATGCTGATTGCTTTGTTAAATAATAAAAGAGAAGATGAACCCACGTTAGTCACCTTTGGTTTAGAAATCATAACGATAGCTACAGAAACAAAACCTAAAGCCCTTTAGCAAAAAGTCTGCTCACAAGATGTGGTAGGAACCTCCTTCTAAACTCTCTAAAGCTTTCCGTGAGTGGGTGGTAAAAAAGCTAAACACGCTGGTTGATTGTCAAGTCAAATTAGTATCCCTTTATTCAATCCATCGATTGACCCATCATACTCCACTTCTGGGCCCATGTGCCTGTCTCAATGCGCGAAACTTATTTACACGATTTATTAGTAACTGACCGGCTCGACCGGAATGGTATTACGGCCTCACAGAAAACAAGTGAGTGAGGTTACCAGAGGCCCTAACCCTTCCCTCTTCCTCTCTTTCTCCCCTCTCCCTCCCTCACTCCCTCTCTCCTTCTCCCCTCTTCTCCTACCCCACCTTAAAGGCCGTCAACGCACTTGTGACTCTTGAGTTGCAGATGCTTCTGAGCGGCCGTAAGTAACTACTTACCATCAGATGACCCTTCTGCTCGTTTGCCCCCTACACAATAAAAGAAATTGCCTGTTAAATAATTTATTGTAACAAAGGCGCAAACTACCCTTCCTGGCAGTTTCACCTCCGTTTATGGTCACTGCGCCGCTCCTAAGTGATGAAGCGTGAAGTTACAAAGCTTATAACCTTTCTAAATGGATACTCTATCCAGTATAATAAGATTTATTAAAATCTGACTGATAGTTCATGAGCTCAGCGCGTTTCAACAAACAAACAATCAAACAAAAAACTTTAGCATAATTAGAAAAGTATGGATAGGAGATTATCACGCCATGGAACAGCACTATCTAGACCCTAACTAAACACAGCTGATGGGGTGGATTCTAAAACATTCATAGATACTTTTTTTCAAAAAAAAATCCTTATTAAAGTAAATACATCCTTATTTATACACAACACACCATTTCAAATAGACATATTCATTTGAAAAATATATGCACTGTGCGAGAATCGAACCCGCGACCTCGTACGTTGTAGTCCAGTGCTAAACAAATAGAGAACTAACTTTCGACCGCGGCTTCGCGAGTGAACGTACATTTATACCGCGTGCCTATAATCAAGAAACGATTCGTTTTGCTTACAAACGGTAAAATTTTTGTTGAAAATTCAAGAAATTTTTACCGTCCGTAAGCAAAACGAATCGTTTCTTTATTGTAGGAACGCGGCATCAGTCAATCAATTCACTATCCCTCGGTAACAGTACTTTTTTATTGAAAGGTGAAAGATACCCTTTTCTGTACCTGCAAATTTCATGAAAGCGTAAGCGAAAGTTAAAGCATGAAAGCGTAACAAACAAACAAACAAACTTACTTTCGCATTTATGGTATACTAGCAACGCCCCGCGGTTTCACCTGCGTAAGTCCCGATCCCGTGGGAATATCGGGATAAAAAGTTAATCCTATGCGTTAATCCAGGTCTCCAGCTATCTACATACCAAGTTTCATCGCAATCGGTTCAGTGGTTTTTGTGTGAAAGAGTAACAAACATCCATCCAACCATCTATCCAAACTTTCACATTTATGATATTAGTTAGGATAAGAAGCATAAATAAGCATAAATCTCAATATTAACGTAGCAGAACAGCGTTGTTGTTCGCTCACCAAATAATAATCACTCGAGATCGCCTGGTATTCAAATTTCGAACATAAGTCATTAAGTTTTAGCTTGAACTTCATTGTATACACTTATAGTACTGTGACAGGTCAACACATATACTGGACATGTGTGACATACATTTTGCCAAGTATAATTTGGTCCCACTACCTAATAGGAGCAACCGGCCCACGGGCACTTTGGGGATTAAAGATAGGAAACCCGGGAGTAGGTATATTTAAAGGTAGACAAGAATTGAAAAAAATATTGCTTATGCGGATGATTGAGAAGGTCAGACTCTAACCTCGCAGATCTCTTACTTTAAACATAGAATTTTCTTCATGTAATAATATGTAGATAGGTAGTATTCATGTGTTTTGTCGACTCTAGTAATGTGTAGTGTACAAGAACATTACATTAGCCCAAGGTTTTTCAAATCTAGATCGGAAATGAGAACTACACGTCATGGCCTGACTCACTGGCGGTAAGTAAACAACTTTATTACTACTTAGCATATTAACGTTCCATATATAATCCTTTTACATTTATATCTACATATTAAATTAAAATTCAAAAGAAAAAATAATTATAGTACCCTACATGGCCAAGCGTAGTAAAATAATTAAAACTATGAATAGATAGAATACCATTTTTATCGAAAACACATACATACATACACTTACACCTGTATCTAAGAAGGGGTAGGCAGAAGGGTATTCTTCATCCCTTTATTTTCGACCCTCCCTTAAGGTTGAATATTATCTTCAAATTTAAATAGGACCAACCTTGAATACAATCAATTCAATTAAAACAATTAGTGAAATCGGTAGACAATAAATTGGTGAAGATATTACGTAATATACACACAATAAAAGACAAATTCAGTCGAATGGAGAACCTCCTCCTTTCTAAAGTCGATTCAAAATATCCCTCATCTATTGCCGCTGAAACCGCTCGTACTAAAAGATTGAAGGCCAGCTACCCGCACAACCCATTTGTAAGGAGTATCGTCTAAAAGCTTCCTCAAGCGCAATTTCGCACACTGACATCAATCATCGCAGCTTCCTTCCGTTACCATGCCAACGGAGGAGTAAGGCGCTATATACACATACCTAAATGTAAGAGGTACTTAGTATTTACTCTATATTTAAGTTTGGTTGTTAATAACTTGACTTACAAATTTGGCAGAGTTTCTGAACGATTTTTAAATTCAGTACTATCCTAGTTCAGTTAACCATTCGCATGGATATCATCTGAAATTTTAGGACCTCTTTTTTAAGAAACTGACTGGTGGCTCACGTTTCGCTCGGTGGTAAGTGGTTTATCAGTGCATATACTCGTATAATCAGTACCTTGAAATAGATATAATTGTTTTTTCTTGTGGTGCAAATAGTCGTCAATGCTCTTTCAGGCTCCGTTTTAGTTCTCACTCTTCTCTTATTGAATGACAGAAAACTGTCGCCTGTTAGGTTAAAACTAATCATCAATATAACTGGAAATTGGCGAAATTTATGTCAATTATTTATTTTTGATTTGATATTACAGTGGAATAATATTAATTAGTTAAGATAATTCTTTGTTCATGGTCCGACGATGGTGGGTCACCCGTACGATCAGTATAATTTGCCTTGCCTCGCCTACCTAAAACAAAAAACATATATAATTATGTAAGAACATCTGCTCACCGCACTATCGATTCACGGTTAACCGATACAGTGAAAACGTACCGAAACATCTTGATTTATGTGTGACGCTCCACAAATAATACGCTCGGAGTATAGGTTGATGGTCTCAATAGGGATGGGAACAAGAAAAGGTTGAAATAAAAGTCTGAATCTTTACTTATCTATACTATTTTAATAATATGTTTATATTATTAAAATAGTATACATTATGACTGTCTGTCACGGTTTTAAACCTAAGCCAACTACTGAATTTTCTTACAAAGATAGATGGGACCTTGGAGAAGGACATAGGCTACCTTTTGACCCTAAAATGAAACTTGAAGAGTTGAAAAAGGGAATGACCATTCAGTTCTCAAATTTTGTGATTTAAAAAGTTATCATACCTATACTTTTGGTAAGAAATAAACAATTTGTGGTGAAAATATCTACTCGAAGTTCTACGCCAACAAAGTCGCGGCCTCCAGCTAGTATCATAAATGTTAACGTGAGTATGTTTGCTTCCTTGACTTTACAATTTATGAGCACATAATTTAGCAAATACGTTGTCAGTGGAGCAGAAAAGTACTTAAGATACCTTTCACCAAGAAAAAAGTTCTGTTCCCGAGGGATATAGCGGCTCCGGTCGCATATAAAGAAATAATATCGTCATTGTCAGTTTCTACTTCCAATGGCGATTATTTACCTAATTTTTAAATACCTGATGAAGTACATATTGATCTTTTGTTACGAGTCTACGTGTACCAAAGTCAGTTTAATGTATATGTATTTGTACTTGTTAGCATTAGGACCATGAATTACTCATAGTTCACGATTTTTTCCTTTGAAATTTATAAATATGTTATTCTAAGGAATTATTTACAAAACATAGATTCAAGGAATTGTTTTTGTAAAAAGTCGCATAGCACTATATAGGAACCATTGAGTGCCAGCAAATGACACTGTGTTAGTTAAGAGCTGTTATCACCGCGATACCAATTTACATAAATTATAACTTGCGAAAGACCGTCGTAGCGTGACACATATAACCGTTTTTAAGCTATTAAATGCAAAAAAAAACATATCTGTGTAATAGTTCCAGAGATAAGTTCAAACATTCAATCAGAAAAACAACTCATAATCTTCTTACCTTTTTCCCAAATTTATTTGGAGTCGGTGTGATTCTTCTCCCATTCTACTCTATCTTTCGTAATTTTACTGGTTCCCTTTAAAGCCATATCCTCTTTCACGCAGTCCATCCATCTTTTGTTTTGGTTCCTCTACTCTTGAACTTTGTGAAATTAGTATAAATTGTTTTATAAAAAAAAAATAGTTTATTTCTCACCAAGCAGGTACAAAACAAAGAAAACTGTTGTTATGTATTTAGGTACAAATTGCATGTATAATTAACCTATTTCTTACTGTGGTGGCTGTACTGTTTGACTCATTATTTTGTCCCTATCTTCTGAACTAGTTCGAGGCCTGTATCTCAAAAGATAGTGCTCAGCTCACAATGTTTACAATGTGACGAACTATAATTTGTGTTAGTGTCCTTTTACATTATAATTTTAAACTTCATACTTAACTTTGAACTTACTCGAGTCGCAAGGCTTAGATGATTGCCGTCACGTTACAAACAATAAGTAAATGATTTAGTTTCAATAACACTTACTCACGTCTGTATCCCGGAGAGGTAGGCGTAATAAACACCCACATTTTGCTAATTAAACAGGTCGAATTTACGTAATAGGGGGCAAGCCTATTGCCGTCACTTCGGAAGTTAAAAATGTGAAAATTTGGGAGTACATTCAGAGGGAATTGTAGGTAAGAAGAGAAGGCAATCGTAGGAGATTGATATTGAGTATGGCGTGTAAGCAAAAGCTTGAGCATATCAATCGTATCAATTCGGTATACCTGGAAGTTCCAGCCTTCTAACATTTTCACATTCAATAACACAAAACACTAAATTTCAAATACTGGTACATAAATATCGATACAGCGCTCAACACTAGTTGTTTTCGCAACAACAAAGTTCAGTTCAACCTTAACAAATGTCGACGATCGCCCTACTTTCAGGTAGTTACCAATTAAATACTATATACCCTTATTTTATTGCTTCAAGAAAAGTACTTAAGACCAATGATATTTCTTTTATATAAATTCAAATGTCAAAGTGATAATTATTGGACACATTTGACGCCGTGGGTCATTTAATTCGTGTTAATATTGTTAAGGTGTTTGTTTTGTTTTAGATGTTTATATAGGTAGGTTTTGTAAATAACCGAGTGGTATATCATTAGTGTCTCACGGTAGAGTGTTAAGTTCGATTCCCCGTCTAAATGTAAGCTTCAAACGTGCAAAAAAAATATTTGAGGAAACTTAGTAACTATGTAAATAAATCTTGGAATTCATGTTTGACCTACTTTTAATATATCGTATCCAAATGACAATACACAATGTTATAACATTGAAAGGTATTTTTGTTTGTATGAGCGAGAGTGGTCTTAGCTATAATTCAAGAAAATCTGTTAGCCGTTCGATGATCAGAGCTTTTGAGTAGAGGGATATTTTTAATTTATAGTCGTAACATCTCTATGACATATCTACCGGCTCCAATACGTGTAAAGCTACCTGTTACTAAGTCTCTCTCTCTTAGTAAGAAATACCAAGTTATTAAATATATATGCAACTAAAGCAAAGGTGTCTTTAATCGAGGGAGTTAGTTACTTGTCCCGTCCAGGTCCGTGGCAGGTGCTCAGTGCATTGCCAACATCTCTAGTACCTTTTAATCCTAAAACAATAATCAGCCTATGATGACTTAACAAATAATCGAAATGACTCCAATTTCTGAGAGCGCCAGCCAATAGTTTTATTTAAGTAAAATTAAAAAGTAAAAATGACTCCACCTCCTGGATTCATCATCAGATCATCGTCACTAAGCCCAATCTATTGGACTCGTCCAAACAAATCATATGAGCCCAAACTCGGGGGGCTTACTAGTAGCCACTAAAGAGTTCCACTATCCACCTCCTGGCTCCATTATCAGATATGCTTTAAGATGCCAGATTATAGTGTTGTCATCCGAACTACATTATACATACAAAGTTTCATTTCGATACTACAATTGGACCGATTTAAGCATAAATGATCCAATCCACAAGGTCTTTGATATGTTAAAATATACCTTATTCGGAGTACATAGGTCACAAAAACTCAAAATTTTCAGGTTGTGGTTTGGATCATTCTAGCTCAAATCGGTCCAATTAGAAGAAGGTTAAAATTGACTTCGAAGATTTATTTACATAGTTATTTACAAGTGAAGCTAATTTAAAAGCATATTAAAAATAACCCAGAAGGAAGACAAATAAATAGACGGGGATAATAGAAGATAATGCATTTTTTATACGAGCCGAGCTTCCTGTAACTATGAGAGTTTCTACAGTTGACAATTTCTTGAAAGGAGTGTAAATCCCAAAGTTCATAGTAAGTTTTTTTCTTTCTTAGACTCTGCCGCGCGGTCTCTCTCAAGAGCTAGAACTCAATAAGAAGGCTTTTCTATCCGCCATCATGAGCCTGCAGAGCTCAGTTACGTTATACGTATGTCACTGAAGGTCCACTTTTAAACTTACTCTTGATAAGTTCTGAGCATTTTTGTTCCTTGAAATCTCATCATTGTCTTAAGTAGTGTATCTAGTATGACTTAAGATGACATCTATAGAAATAGTCCTTGTAACTTAGTAAAGAATGTACATAACAGGGTCAGCAGTTGAAACCATTTAACCTTAGAATAATACTTAAAATTTTAATATATAATACAATTAAGTCCTAAAACTATGTCTATGGCAAAACAATAAACAATAATGGCATAAACACCTTAGTAATTATTATCCAAATTAAAGATAAAATAAATAAACATCAATATTTGATTAATTGTTTACCAACTATAAGTATGACAATCTTCAATCGAAATGTTTTCGGTTCGATTAATTATCAATTTCCGCCGAGTTCCTGTCTTTAGTGACACATCAGATTTGATATGTTATTGTTATATGTTAAATGAACTCTGGGTTTACGTATCATATATCATTGTGAGTACTGTGACGTCATTGTCACGTCAGGCAAGAAATGCTTAAGTTGAATAATAATATGTAGTACACACATATGATCTAGTTTTGAAGAAGCATATGTTGATGAGTCAAGCGGGCTAACTAACGAGTGATACTTAGGTTTATAGGGGAGAGTGGGTAACAGTGGATCACAGGGTACAGTGGATCATTTCCTATAGCTTCGAATATATTATGTGCACGGGAGTAAGACTGTTAAGAATATTCGATTAAATACTCTTTTATTGTACAAACAACCCAACTGATTCGTCACCCATGCACCGATCCACAGTGACCCATTCCTGGGTCACAGTGGGTCTTCTACCAACTTTTTTTCAAAGGCTATAATTTGTAATCTTTTCTCAAAAGATTAATTACCCTTCCTATAATTTATTGTAGAAAACAGTGATTTAGCGATAAACCTTGTAGCTGTACGAGTTGGAAAAAAAAGTGTTACCCACGGTTACCCACTCTCCCCTACTTGTTTACCACATTAGCACTTGTTGCTAAATTACTACACTAAAACTTTCTATCTAATACATCGAAACTACGAAACATACCCAAAATAATATCTTACAGTTATCTAAAAGGTTAATAACTATTTAGAAGCTATATAAGGATTGTCATCAAAAGTGTATAAATTTTAATAGCACAGAAATGCGGTCGAGATAAGTCCCGGTAATGCTCCGGGGTCTAATGTACCCAGTAGACCCGAGTAGGGAGTCCATGGATTTTGGAAACACCTGGAACATAATAAAAAAATTATGAGGTGTATTCTGTACTTTAGTCCAGACTTTGTAGTAGCGCCATCTATCTAAACGCTTGTGTGTCATTGTTAAATCAGCTACCGTACTATTGACCTCTCCGAAATTATAAATAAATTGTCCTACGTACCTCCTCCTTACATCAATTTCAATATATACGTCCCACATAAGTCCCATTTCGTACGGTAGGCAATAAATACAATTTCCCACGTAAGTCGTATTTTTTACGCGGTCTGCAATATATAGACAATCTCGTTACAATACTGAGATAGGGCCATCCTACTTCCGATATCTTCTGGTATCCACCGGTTCATTAGTTGTGTAACAGGCGGGTTTAAATTAACTATCGGAGCTAATGGCACGATATGAACAGTAGTGATGATTATTCTACCAGATTACATTGTATTAGGGACAGCGCTGATGAGGAGGACTTAAGGGATTTTCAGCTTGACATCAATGTGTAGTATGTTCACTTGAGTTCACTAACGGATAGTCTTGTTACATGACTTCGTAATTCGATACATAACCGACATTTAAAAATAAATAGTATTACAATGTATTAACTAACATGAAAGAAGAGCAAATATATTACATATATAAATAATTTATCGTGTGAGAGCCATGCTTCGGCACGTATGGGCCGGGTCGGCTCGATCGGAGTGATACCACGGCCTCACAGAAAACCGGCAGTGAAGCAATGCTTCGTTATATTTCACCGAGTCAGTGAGGTTACCGTAGGCCCTAACCCTTCTCCGATTTGAGCTCTCCCGGACCCAGGACCCCAGATGGGGTCACACGGAGCGGCGTTCTTTCCGCTTCCCGCGGTGGGCTGTTACGAAGATGGACAGGGACCTACTAGAGGAGGCAGCCATCATTTACTCATGGCTGTCTCCGCAGCCTCTGACTGAGGAGGCAGACAAGGGGGCAGGCCGCTTTCGCGATGCGATTACGCAGATTTGCGATGCGGCCATGCCCCGCGTCCGAGGTCGTCGGCCTCCAAGGAAGGAGGTCTACTGGTGGTCCCAGGAGTTGGCGGATCTCCGTGGGGCCTGTACTCATGCCCGGAGGTCCTACACCCGCAGCCGGCGTCGTCACCGCGAGGAGGGCGAAGAGGACCAGCTTCATGAGGAGTACCGAGAGGCGCGGAAAACTCTGAAGCTGGCCATTAGCCGCGCCAAAGAGGAGAAACGAAAGGAGATGCTGGAGGGTCTCGATCGTGACCCCTGGGGTCGCCCATATCGCGCGGCGCAACAAAAGCTCCACGCGTCGGCCCCCCCCCCCTTACGGAGACTCTCCAGCCCAGCTTCCTGCAGGAAGTGGTTGAGGGCCTTTTCCCGCAACGGGCGGAACACACACCCCCGTCGATGGCCCTATTGGCCGGACACGAAGGGGAAGTCGAAAATGAGGACGTTCCGCCCATCACAGAGGCGGAGGTGTTCTACGGATCCGTTCCAAGAACACCGCCCCTGGGCCAGACGGGATTCCTGCCCGAGCATTGGCCCTCGCCCTCGACCACATGTCGGACCACCTCAGGAAAGTGTTCGACGCTAGCCTGGCGTCCGGATGCTTCCCTGACTGCTGGAAGAGCGGGAAGCTGGTGCTTTTAACGAAGCCGGGACGGCCTACTGACTCGGTCACAGCCTACAGGCCCATCGTGTGGCTGGACGAGGCGGGTAAATTGTTTGAGAGGGTCCTCTCTGCACGCATCGTTCGGCACCTTGGCGAGGTCGGCCCCGATTTGTCGGACGCCCAATTCGGTATTCGGGCGGGGCGTTCGACGGTCGGTGCTGTGTTGCGCCTGAGGGCTGTGACCGAAGACGTAGTGAGCTGTGGCGGCGTGCTGTTGGCGGTGTCGTTGGACATCGCCAACGCATTCAATAGTCTGCCATTCAGCTGCATCAGGGAAGCACTCCTTTATCATAGGGTGCCACAGTACCTGAGGCGGCTAGTGGCAGACTATCTCGAGGAGCGTACCGTCATGTACAAGGACCGAGACGGAGTTTTGAGTCGTCGGCCCATGTCGTGCGGTGTTCCGCAGGGGTCTGTCCTTGGACCACTCCTGTGGAACATGGGGTACGACTGGGCCCTTCGAGGCGACTTCCCCCCCGGGCTGGGCGTAATCTGTTACGCCGACGACATACTGGTCACAGCCCGGGGGGCGAACTTCCAAGAGGCGGCGCGTTTGGCCACCAGTCTCTCTGGTGGTCGGTCGCATCGTAGCCCTGGATAAGACGGAGGCCCTTTTATTTCATGGGCCTCGTCGTGGTTAACTCGGTCCTCGTACCGGTTCAGGCCCACATAAGATATCTGGGCCTGATCCTCGACGGCAGGTGGCTCTACGACGTGCTTGCTCCGAAGCTGGTCGGCGCTGCGTCCGCCCTTGGGCGACTCTTGCCCAATTTGGGCGGACCCAGCGTCGCTACGAGACGGCTGTACACGGGGGTTGTCCGGTCAATGGCACTGTACGGTGCACCGGTGTGGGTGGGGGCTCTGACCGCCCAGAATAAAGCACGCCACTGGCGCCCTCAGAGGGTTATGGCGGTAAGAGCCATACGCGGATACTGCACCGTGTCGACGGAGGCGGCGTGCGCGTTGGCCGGGACTCTCCCGTGGGATTTGGAGGCGGAAGTGCTCGCCGAAGTATATCGGCGAACGGCTGAGTTCCGGGCGGGAAGTGGCAGTCGGCCCCCCCCCGAAGAGGTACGCGAATGGCGTGAGGCCGCTCGCCGAGCCACCATGGCTCGTTGGTCGTCCCGGCTGGAGGCTCCACGTGCTGGCTTTTCCACCGTGGAGGCGCTTCAGCCGGTCATCGTCGAGTGGGCAGGGCGGCAGCACGGGACCCTTTCCTTCCGACTGACGCAGGTTCTTTCCGGGCACGGCTGCTTCGGGAAGTACCTGCACTCGGTCGCTAGGAGGGAACTGAGTCCCACCTGTCACCACTGCGAATGTAGTGAGGACTCGGCTCAGCACACGCTGGCGGTTTGCTCCGCCTGGGCGACGCAGCGTCGGGCCCTCACTGCAGTCATCGGAGGGGATCTCTCGCTACCGGCCGTCATACGCTCCATGGCCGGTAGCGACAGGAATTTTACCGCGGTCGCGACCTTCTGTGAGGACGTCATGAGGCGGCGGAAAGGGTCCGGGAGGACGATCTCCACTCGGACCTAATTCGCCGCCGGCGAACCGGGCGGCGGAGGCGCGCTTACCAGCGCCTCATGCCTCCCTGAGTGTTACCGCGGGTGGACGGGACGGGTTTTTCCCCTTCACCCGCTATAGTGGCCCCCCGTGAGGAGGCGGCGTCCGCGTGTGCCTGGACTTCGCCTAATTGAGAGGTTTTTCACCCGAAGGTGGTGCCCGCGCTTTTGCGGGCAGGCGCTAGAGAGGGTCCGGATGTCTTAATAAAAGCTGTTCCCGGATCCCTCCTACTTAAGGCACAGTACGGCACACCGTGTGGTTTTAGTCGGTTCGATTCCGACACACCGCCCCACCCGAAAACCCCAGTGGGGTGACGGCCCGAGGGGGTTTCCACACGCACAAAAAAAAAAAACTCCCTAACCCTTCCCCCCCTCTTCCCCCTTCCCCTACAACCTTAAATTGAGGCAACGCACTTGTGTCTCTTGAGTTGCAGGTGCCCATAGGCGGCGGTAGTCATTTACCATCAGGTGACCCGTCTGCTCGTTTGCCCCCCCCTATATCATAAAACAATTTTTTTTTATATTTTCATTATATTTATAATAGCTATAGGAAAGACAGTGATGAATTCCACACAAATAGTTTTGAGGAAGGAAGGAATGACTGGCCTGTTGGTCTAGTGGTTAGTGATCTTGAGTGCTAAGCCAGAGATCGTGGGTTCAATTCCCACCCTGGATAAATAATTGTGTGATGAGCATGATCATTTGTTCTGTGTCTAATGTAATTTATCTCTAATATGTATGTATTTAGAAATATATAAGTATGTTTATCAGCAGTCTGTTTAGTATATCGCACTGCTATTACAAGAGTGTATCAACTCAAAATGTAGCTTTTTTCAGAAACGACAGAAAACTGATTACTCGCTTCCTGTTAAAGATTACAAAAAGTGAACACTGTATATAGATTATTGATAAAATTAAGGGATTTCTGTATTAATGAATTATTTAAATGATTGCAGGTTATCAAGTTATTTCCAATTTTTGAGTTAATACTCTAATATCTGAACAAATAAAAAAAATATGAATTATTTTTAGTTGTTTTGTTGAAAAATATGGCTTATTACAATTTATTATTATTTGTTTATATTTATTGACGCGTAGGGAATTGATATTTACGTATGACTATGAAATGAAATGAATTATCTCAAATTTACCCTATTTTGAGTTAATACAGTCTCGTAATAGCAGTGAGATATGCTCTGCCTAGTTTGGGATCAAACGGTCGTGTGTGAGATGTGTCAAATTAAAAAAAAAAATCAAAACTGCTGAAACTATCTAAATTAAAAAACTAATTTATTTTTTTAAAAACCACATTAAAAGTAATACAGAGTTTCACTATCCTCCTCCTCCTTGCTAAATCATCAGACAGTCATTACCAAGCCCAATCTGTAAGACTCGTTAAAACGAATCATATGAGCCCAAACTCGGGGGGTTTACTAGTAGCCACTGAAGAGTTCCACTATCCACCTCTTGACTCTATTATCAGATCAGCTCCAAGATACCAAATTCTAGTATTTTCATGTACAAAGTTTCATTTGGATACCACAATAATTAGACTAGGTTAAAACTTACTTTCAAGGTTTGTTAACATATGTCAACAGTTACAAGATATGTCAACAGTTTTGGCCTGTTATGGCATGATGTAATTACATAACTATGAAAGTAACTCCTGCGGTAATATTCTAGAATATAGTCTACGACAAAAACGAGAAGTCACCACAACTAAAATCTCTATTTATTACAAAGATACGTGACAATATCGGTCATTTCATTTATTGAAGATATACGGTTTTACTCATGAATTTATTTCGTGGAAACAAGACTAGTTGAGGGTCCTGACACGAAAAGGCAAGGCTGGTCGTTTCACCCGTTCGTAGCGAGCCCCTGTCGTACTCAAAACTATTCAGAGATCCTCGAAATTCCACACAACCGTACTTACTCGTATCTTTAACTACCGTTCTCCGCAGGTCCGCGTATGGTCACTGCTCCCCTGCTCGTCATCATAGCGTGATGTCACACTCACTGTCACTATAGCATAATCTTACTCAATGAATACTCTGTCCAATAGAAACAAATTTTTAGGGTAGTTCTAGAAATTATCGTTATTATATTAGTATACATAAATAAGAATACCACATACGGAAGCTTTTATTGTAATATGTCTTTGTTTCCAGTAGTCTTTTACGATCTGGTGTGACATGAACTACTCATTAAAAGTGTTTGAAATGACCCCATGACCCTTTAAAAGGGTAAATTCACGGCGTTGCGTGATCGGGCGCGGTGTTTCACTGCCTTCATGTTAATTTGGACGTCACTGACTGAACGCTTTAACTGGTTCATATCTGATGGTTTAGTGTATTTATTGCTTCTCGTGGATTAATCTAGTTTATTGTTATTTTCTTTTTTTTTGTAAAAGTGTTTTATACTCCTTAAGATTGGTCAGTGATTAACTACTTGGGTTTGAATTTCGTTCAGTTTAATTAATTGACCGTGGTTGTGACATTTATGAAAGTAAGCATTATACTATAAATAGATCCTACAAGAAAATAACATGTTTGTGCCAAAATAAATAGAAAAAAAAAAACATGATATAAAAACTGACTGACGGCTACTATTTGGATAGAAAGTAATATAGTGTTTATAGTGTCGTAAGTAGAGGCAAGAGGGTAGTAGTGTATTAAGAAGTTAAGTGCATAAGTAATAACAATTTAAAAACGACTTAATTTCAGGTTGACTTTTATGGTTTTTGTCAAGAATAATTTTGATGAAAACAGATTTGATTTCAGCAAACAGCTCGTCTAATGGTAAGCAATTACCTGTGCTGAAGAAAGAATGATCTGATGACCCTATTCAGTAGTTACCTAACCGCATCATTCTGTAAAGTATGGAAAAGTGTTCTGTAAAGTGGAAGTATTAATCCATTAATAATAATTTATTTTTTACATAGCCATTGTTACAATACATTGGAACCCTGCCTCCTTTGGTAGGTGATAAGTGATAACTTGTGTTACAGGAGACAGTGTCTTCACCCATTTTACTACATAAGCTATACAATAAAAATACAGTTAAGTGTGTGTGTGTGTGTGTGTGTGTGTGTGTGTGTGTGTGTGTGTGTGTGTGTGTGCGTGCGTGCGTGCTTGTGTGTGCGTGTGCGTGTTACATAGTCTTAATTCACCCACAAATCTATAAAAAATATATAACTTGCTTAGTAAATGTATACTATCAATATTGTTTACGTACTTATACATAAGTGAGTTGTAATTTAGTTATTTACTCGACAACTGAAAACTTGCAAGTACTAGAAGAGTGTGTTTTCATGTAATCATCAATACCTTGCCATGATGAACGTTTCTGTTTCAAACAATATTCAATATCCTCTTTAAATTACTTTCTAAACACAGAATGAATTCGTTTATTGTCAAACCTAAACGTAATGAACAATACTAATCCATAATATCAATGATGCTGAAAAGTTAGGTTAATTTCTTTTTTAATTCATAGCAAAGTTCTTTAGGGAGGTTATAGGTCACAATGTTCATGCATACATTTTTCAATAACCATGAATCGACCTCGCGATCTCCGACTCTACCGCGCCGCGCCACATGAGCCTTCTATAATTATAATACATTTCAAAAATTCACATTTATTTTGATAGATTTAGGAATTTTTTATATAGGATGCAATTTGTCGGGCCTGTTCTTCTAGTGGTTAGTGATTCGGACTACTGAGTCAAAGGTAATGGGTTCGATACCGACCCATGACAAATAATTGTGTCATGAGGGCGATCATTTGTTCTGTGTCTGGATATTGTCTATATAATGTATTGTATAGAAAACAATAAATATGTTTATCAGCAGCCTGGCTACCATAGTACAGGCTCTGCGCTCTGCCTAGTTTTGGATCAAACTGCCGTGTAAGTGTGTGTTATTATTAACTTGTCATTTCTCGCTGTTTCTTCGGCGTTTGTGGCCTCTGCTCCGCCCCTAAGGAACTTAGCGTGACGTTACATAGTCTATGATACTATTCCTCATCAATCTAGCTATCATATACAAAAGGTTTTTCGAATCTGACTGGTATTTCCAGAGATTAACGCATTTAAATATTCATAAGCGCATTCAATCATATTGGTATAGATTAATACAGATTAACATACAAAAGTATCTGTGTGTTTGTCCGTCGTTTCCACAGTACAAGGTTTGGGTCTAGATAGCTGTGTGATATTTTCCATATTATTATTTTAAGTCATAATTAGTACGTTTTCTTAAGTTAATCTGAAAGTTTCAGGTTCAATTATCAGTTTTAATTCTACAATTTTGTCTATGGTCGTGTCATCTACAAAAAAAAAAAATGTATTAAATACTGTATCAGGAAAAAAGTTGTGTTATTTTTTATTTGTTTATAATACTTTACAGGTGGAAAACAAGCAGACGTCTGACCCGACCGCAAGCAGATACTTGTGGTATAAGAAAAAATATATAATATCAGTGTTCATTTTATAATAATTATTGTTTATGGTACATTTATGATAATGTGCAATGAAGTATATATCCTTGTTTTGTTTTTATAATTTGTTTTTGTTTTTGTACAGTTTATTAGTCATGCAACCTAGACTCTTAAGTATATATTTACAAGCACTTGTTTACCTCTGTAAATTACAATGAAAAACATATTTTTTTAGTTTGTTGTTTTTATTTCGTCTGAAGGGTGTTTACGTAAAAATTTTAGGACTAAAAAAGGCGTGTACATACGTCGATTATTATTATTGAAGTACATGTTTTTTTTATTTGAAATACATTACCTATCAGTAACTTAAATAATTACCTATGTAACATACCCACGTACCTGTGCCAAAGGGGTAAGCAGAGGCGTATGAAACACCCACATTTTGTTCTTCTTTCCTTCGAATTATATTTGACAATGCGCACTGCTACAAATCTGAGAGCACATGCTCTCAAATTTTTAAGTAGGGTTGGTTAGACTAGTGTATTTGGTTCCCTATCCATTTGCATAACAGCTTACTTTTTTAAACATAATTTCTCCAATCATAATAGGTAATGTTTATGCATAACATTCTACAGTATAAAAAAATATATTAAAACATATTTTTATAGGCTTAAAAGATAATTATTATGCGTATTTGTTATAAATACGCACAATAATATTATTATCTCCTAAGACAATAGGTAAGTTTAGTTAAAATTGGTATATGTATGTAAAACATATTAGCGTACCTTAACCTACTGATACTAGTAAAAATATGCGAATTAAAATTATGCCGAAACAAATTATGCCAATGTATATTAGGAAAAAAACCTCTACGTAGCAGTATATCATATTCTCAAAACACGATGTACGCAAAAAATTATAATCTTAAAACACTATAATCGCAAATCATCACATTCGCAAAACATCATATTAGCACAGTATCACAATCGCAAATCATCATATTCTGATTTTCTTATCTGTGTGTAATGTTAAAAACAAAATTATTTGATTTGATTGATTTGATTATATTATGCGAAAAGAAGGGATCCCAGTGTATTTGCATGTTATTAAGGTGATTCTTATGTTTACATATAAAAAAATATTCTTAGTATAAGTTGATCTTATCCAAACAACATTTTATTTATAAAAACCTATTTCCGTTTTTTATTAATTCTAAAGCCCCTAATAGCATATATTACTTCTAATTTTGATGTACTACAACGTTTTTATTAATGCACCTTGAAGTGCATAGCAACTAGGCAGTGGTGTGGCGCAATGCGTACTGCGATGCAATGGTTTCGACTGGTAGCATGACGGCCTGCAGTCAATTCCATTGCTGTTACGTGGTCCCTGTGTCATAAGAGATAGCGATAAACTAATATACAGTGTCGGGTATATAACATTCAAATTCAAATGATCTAAACATGATTGTATCAAAATTTGTTTACGTTCATGAAGGCAGATATGAGACCAGTCAGTCCGAGGAGACAGTCAAATAGTTTAGTAATAAACCGATATAACCTTAACACGTCTATGATTGTGAAATCGCAATAGCAGACTTATGTCTAGTCAATGCAATATGCGTTTGACTTCGTGCTTGTAATGACATACAAAGTGCTGTGTATAAAAAAACATGGACTCAATATATTTTAGTTAATATAAAGTAATTGTAGATCCACTAATTTTGCAATTTAATTCAAATTGAATTACTTATTGCTCACTGGCTAGATTGTAATCTGAATATACTAGCAGTCTACGGACTGCGACTTTCGCCAAAAACTACGGTTTTTGGCGAAAGTTCTATCCCGCAGATGATGCACTAGGCGCCGGAGAATGCACAATCATCTCCGACCTCCATGAGCTCTGGCCTGGTGGTAGCTACCTCGCCTCTCTGATTTGGAGGGGGATAAGGCCCCCCGGACTCTATGGAGTGGTGGCCTGTTGTCAGGTGGAAAGGTCTGCAGTAGTTCCAGGAGGCTTCCTTCTTAGGGTATACCTGGGTCCCCTCCAATAGGCTTTGACTTGTGACGGCACACCATGTGGTTTTAGTCGGTTCGATTTCAATATATTACTTCACCGTTAACTCCGGTGAGGTGATGACCCGTGGGGGTTTCCACAAGATAAAAGAAAAACAATCAACAGTTTATTTCAAAATAAATTAACCAAAGTTTTGAGTGACGCCTTATAGTGAAGCTTTAATTGCAAGTTGTAGGTATTTTTAGAGTTAACTGGTTTATTCTATCTCTATTTGGTACGTCTTGGTATTGAAACAAAAAGAAAAAAATTATAAAAATCCTGAAACAACTGTACTGTTCATTACGTTCGCTTCCGCTGACTCTCATAACAAGCACTGCACGAGTCTTGATTACAATTTATTACCTGTTTACGTGAACTTAGACAACAATCGCTGCAACACAGTATCGATTAAACTTGCAAATGTGTTGTGAAACTGATCGACGACTGTTACTTATTCTAATTGTTTGTACTCATTACTTACGCGGAATGATGGGTGCGGCTGTTGTTTTTGTCGTTATGATCTATTGTTCTGTACAGCTGCCAGGTTTTAGAATAAATTATTATTATTAACTAAGCTGTCGTCAATCTCTTTAATACTAATTGTGGTAATAAAAGTATTTTATTCTGCAATTTGCTCGGAGTTTTTAGTTAGTTTTTAGTTTCATTAATCGTAATGCCCGTAGATCCACAGACCAGACATTCAGGCAAAGCGTGCACTTTTTTGAAATTCCGTAGCAGTATTACTAAACGTTTTAGAAATGATATTATTAGTGTATCCTCTTAAATGTATACTGTTTGTTTTTTATCTTAATTTATATTTTAGATTCCAAATATCTAAAGAAAGAAAGCTCAAACTATGTTTATCAGAAACTCTTTACTGTATTTAGATACACGAGCGTACCTATGTCCATGGAATAAAAAGGAATCTCCTGTTTGTCGAAGTTTGACCATAATAAAGTAAAATAATGGTTTATTTTATTTTATTGTCCTATTTGCTATATAAATCAAGCTAGGTATTTATGTACAGTATAAGTTGAACTGACTGGACTTGGATTTTCCGTACAATGACAGGTCAAAGCACATACTGGAAACGTGTGCCTTGATGTGGCCGTTTTCACAATAATTTTTAAGTTTATAACACATATTGTTTAAGAATTTTAGCTTACTGTATTTTTTCTACATACAAACTTAAATTTAAGTACCTATTCCAAATTTCATATTCCTCCGTACGCAAAATTTGTTTAAAAAGGGGTACTAAAAATTCTCTTCACGTATTTATATATAAAAGATAACATCGGTAGCGGGTGGTCGGAATTTCCTTTATACATTCATAGAGTCTACGTAGGGCTGTTTACAAGCCACACGTACACTACAGGGCAGATAAATTTGGGCATTATGTAAGTAAGAAAATTAATGTAGTGTCAGTCTTAATGAAACAAACAAAACACATTTTTTATTGTTTTCTTTGGGTTTTTAATCCTAAAATTGCACAATAAAACACAATAAAATAGTGGTCTCGTTGTCGCATGACATTCCGTATTCTCTAATTAATGGTATGTACGCACGTCTCGTGACTATTATTAACATTAATGTCATACTTTTTAAAGATGTCGCGATACCTCCTTTACACTTCTTTGCGTGAGTTATTGTAGTACAACGAGTAAACCTGTTTAATTGATTTTTAAATTAATCCTTCATCGAACTTTACTTCCTGGTGGAAACATATCAGTTACATGTAAACTCAGATTTGCTTGTTGACTCTTTCTTGTTGATTTATTTTACTGGTAAAGCGATGTAAATACTTTTGATCTGACTGTAAAATAATTTTGTTACAGCTAGATGCCACCTGTTTTAGTGTAACAAATGAAAAAATCAATCAAAATGCAATAAACTATTTTAAATGATAGTGAAATAGTAAAGACATATTCTAGATATAAAGGTTTTGGGTTTGAAGCACACTTAAATATAAATCTGACACCACGCACAACACAAGTCAGTGAGGGTTAGCGAGAACATGAATATTGTGTGAGTTAAGTAGTGATGCTACTTGACTCTTAATAAAATAAGATAGTGTTTAACTGTGCTTACTGTGATTAAGATAACCAAGATGATGCTCGAATTATAACATGAGTAGGCCTGTAGTTTCAAATCTGGAAAAGTGTTTCTATTCCCTGATAAGAAGCTACCATAATGGCTTTGAGTTGTGTAAGCGAGTTTGTTGTTAAGAATTATATAAGAAGCTTTAATATTTACTGAGAAACCTGTGGGACAATCTCCCATCTTTGACACCAGAACTTGATTTGAGGGGCAATTAAATTTATTGCATACTAATTAAACCACTGGTATTACCAGCAAAAGGACTGTTTGTTATTTTGTCAACCTAGTTAAAAAAAAAAGTGTGTGCAAGATAGCATAACACCTAATATAAAATGAGTAAATTAATTTTATTCTTTATTATGTTTGAAATAAAACTAGCAAATTTATTAAACAAAAATAAAAACATGTGTGAAGTTTTTGGGGCCGACATTGTATGTTAGGAGGTTTAATAGTGACATCCGTTCACCACGCAAACGAAGTGCGTAGCAACTTTTTTCAGCAAACTTCCGCTTCTACTTAATAACTTTCATAATGTTTGGCTGAAGTTTTTATTTGTTTTTGTGTGCCACCCACTGTATGGTAATGGGGAATTTGTGGGGTGGGTAGTTAATGGTTTCGTTATGAATTTGGGAAAACAAAGTGATCTCATCACACGGAGCGATGACTATGTTGTTGAAGAATTTTAGTATGATATAATAATTTCTTCTTTGTGTAGTAATATATCGCATAATATATGTCGCGTACCTAATATTTAGCGCAAGCTTTTCATATTATAATATGACTTATGATTTCCAAATAAAAGACCGGACAAGTGCGAGTCTGACTCGCGCACCGAGGGTTCCGTAAGCAAGCAAACTTGTATGTAGATAGTACGTCCATCTCGGCAATCAATTCTCGAAGATATTTGCTCATCTTTTCCGAAAGAATAATTTAACTTTGCAGTTCTAAAAATACATCGATTTACGACAAAGTCAACTTTTCTACCGCAAAATATAAATTTGTAATCACATAAACTACTTTTTAATGTGATATAACAACAAATTAACGACTCCATTTTTTTCCTTTACTTGTGCTGTCAGACCTTGCTTCTTACCTAATTTCATGATTCTCTCAAAGGGAAGTTCCTAATAGGTTTAGATTTACCTGCAAAATGTCCAAATTTATTAAAATGTAAGGCTAATGACCGTATCTTTTGATTGCGTAGAATCTTACAGCTTCAAGGGACTGCTGACATAAGTATTTGATGTTAATTTCTATTTGATGCTTCCACGGGTTCTTGAGAAAAAAGGTCAGACAGACAGACAAATGGACAAGAAAGTGATCCTATGGGGATTCCTTTTTTCTTTTTGAGAAACGGAACCCTAAAAATAACGAAAAAATGCGGGTTAAGGATTCCGTACATTCCAAAAATATATATTTACCTATACTTTCTTTTCAAGACAATCGACATGGTCAACATATTCATCTTATTATCGTACTAGAAATATATGTAGGTATATTCATATCTTTAGGTTTACTTACTATAAGCATCAAGAGAATTGCAAATGAAAATAAGCCCAAGGTAGATTTCTCTATCAGATGTAAATCAACAGACCAAAAGACGCGTACATACTCTGTAATACAAAAGAACCAAGTACTTTATACATCAAAAGGTGTGTAAAGACATACACCTTCATAGACGAATCCACATCAAATCAATGCCTACTTGATCGAATCAGCTACCGCCCACGTTTGAATGTGGGACTAAAAGATAAGCTGAAGCGGAGCAAACATCAGTTACTTAATAGCTTGACGGGTATCATAAATAAATTGACAAATTAGTTATTGACTAATTCAGGCCTCGGACGAACGAAAGTTCTGAGAAACAAAAAAAAATTAATAGGCAAAATTAAACATTGATGACAGTCAAACAGGTTTTTAAAATGTATGGCCCGTAAACAAGTTGAACAGTATTTATTTAAAGCATCGAGAAAGGACAGATGGCTTTCTTAGTGTCAGAACTTTCTTTGGTCTGTGATAACTATTGGCTGGTTTCTTAGTATAGCTAACTAAATAAAAGAATAAAAAAAGCAGTGGCCACTTAATAAATTCTTGTACATGCATAGAATAAAAAGAACGATAAATAATATAATTTGTTTCGGCTTGCATCAAACTGAGACGATCTTAATGTAATTCTTAATTAATTAATATTTAATCCAGTTCAGCATTGCCTGATACAAATAGGTACCTACAGACATAAGTAAAAGCAGCTTATACCACTTAGCTCAGAACTTTTAAGTAGGTACCTGTAGAAATGTTGAGGCCACGCTCTTGTGCTCGCGCTCGCTAGTTCCTCTATTTTACACCCAACTCGTAAAGGTGAGGTAGCTGTAATGTAATTGCTGTAACAGGTAAGTCAAATCTGCAGATAATAACATGTGGGGATGGAGGAAAATATCTACATATTAGGGGCACGTCCGCCCCCATGATTTAACGTAGGGGGACGAATCAATCGAAATAACAATAAAAGGTTTCTTTAAGAATGGGAATAAATTATCTCCCCTGTGTCAGGCAATGTAATATATTAAAATCGACAAATTTCTTTTCGTCGTTATTTACGTTTTAAGTTAGCTCAATATTAAAAGTGAATGATTTGACAACGTCGCCGCGTCGTCATCGTATTTGTATGACATATAAATAATTCCAAGCCTGCTGTTTTGACGTTTAGTAAAAGTTACAAACTGATTTGACTTGACAGTCAATTTTAATTTTAACATCCGTTCATAAAGGTTCGTTTCTGTTCGCACCCTTTGAGTACGGAACCCTAAACATGAACAGATTTCATTATGTTTTACATTACCTATTTATTTGATTTGTTGGTCTACGAAGAATTCTTCGATTATGTAGTCTTGGTGTTTTCTAGAACTCCAGAACTCGTTTTAGTTTACCAATAAATACATTGATTTATCTAAAGCGATTTTCGGTAACTAGTTATAGTTTTTATAGACTAAGGTGATAAGCAAATATATTTTTAGTCAGAATTTTGGTAACTTTATTCTTTTTATATAAAATGTAGGTATGTTGTTTATGTTTTTCTTACAAACAAAATCTAGATGTTTTCTAGCATATTTACAAACTTCTAATAAATATACAAACAGGTTACTACTGTATTTTCGATCTTGGAAATGTGCCATTTTTTTAATGTTTGTTCTTTGTTTGTTATTACCTGAATTAGCTTCTTTTGTATGTAAATTGGGAAGGTGTGTCTGTGCATTTTCCCATAGTGTCAAACTACAGGTCAACTGTGCTTGGAAAAAGTCATGATAAGTTTTTGTTTGGACGTGGATTCTCCTCAGGTACGACCTCTAAATCGGTTTTGTACGTCGGACTCCACCCGATCAAAACCACCAATGGTTGTCTACAAACCAATTTGTAGACAACCTTAGGAGAATGAACTCATTTTCTTGTTCTAGTTTCATGATATTAAAAATAAAATAAAAATTTATTAGAGCTTTCTGGCAAGGGGAAAGTTGTTTTGTTAAAGTATATTTCTAAATTATGGTTTTACATTCAGTTTATCACTGTAGGGGAAAAGGAAATAAGGACATGACATAAGATGAAGACAGAGATATAATCTGCTAATAATATGCAAGGCTCGTTTATAACCTGAGGAAGGTCGTTTATGTAAATGAGGAATAAAAGACACTTCAATTACGCTTCCTTTCCTGATTGACTGGTTAACTGTTGCTTTTTTTTCTTATTTTTATTTAACAATAGTGTTAATACTTAAATGTAATATGATATTTGGTTTTTATTCGGTTTATTTCGGGTGAGTTTAAATCTAAAACGAGTTTTCAATTAGAAACAACATTAAAATCGAATTAATTTAGGCGGTAATTCTGCTGTTTACTAGTATTCTCAATGTTATTCCTTCAATAAAATGGAATTAATAGTCATAACTCAAGAGCAGAGCGTAGACATTCGCTTTGCATTGCAACTTTATTTGGACTTGTTCTATTAAATTATCAATTGTATTAGGTAATAGGAAATCTCTGGAGATGATTTACATACAGGTTTTTTCTGGTAAATGCTGGAAGTGCCTATGTGCTAGATGGAGGTAGGAAATTTGTGGATAATACTGTGTCCTATTCCTACTACTGAAAGTTGATGACTGAAACTGGAGTATTAAATCGAGTAATTTATTTAAATTGACAGACTCATTTCTTTTGTTGAGGATGGGGGTCGAGATGCTTGAATGTTTAATACATAAAAAATTGAGTCCTTCCTTGAAGATAGATGATGGTCAATTTGGCTTTGGGGCTGAAGTGTCTAACGATATGGCTATTTTTTTTTTCTAAAACAAATCGTGTGGCATTATTTCAGCCAGGATACAAATATTTATGCTTATTTCCTGCATCTAAGAATTTGCGCATTGGCGCATTGATAAAATTAATCACAACTTGCTGTGGGAGTAACTAGACAACGGTGTCGTACAAACTGGCGTCGTGAGACTGATTAGATATTGGTATTCTAATCAGTCTAATAACTTTAGGTAATGGGGGGGGGGGGTACTGCTAACTGTCGTAGTTTGACATCTCCTGACCGGTTTAACCTGTATATAAATGACTTGTTAGACAAGGTGGGCAGGACGCCGGTAGGCCTTAAACTTGGTGATACATACCTCAACAACTTTAGTTAGGCTACTACATAGTCCTGCTTAGCCTCTGGTAGCCTTCTGCTAATCCTCGATCAAGGTTTTAAGAAAACTACTAGGTTCCTGCGAGCGATATGCAAAAGTGAAACGGCAATGATGGTATTTCAGTCAGAAAGAGGTCCATAAAACGTCCCACCAGTACGGATAGCAAATCAGGTCTTGGTCACATATTAACATCTGATGTGACAGACGATCTACCGCCAACGTAGAGCGCTTTCAGTCGTTTATAATATGATCTTTTCAAGACTAATGTTCAGGCTAAAGTGCACTTGTTCAAGAGGTACTGTGAGAGTTTTAACACGTGCAAGCTCTGGACTGTTTATACGAGGAGCTTTTTGGATGGCATTCGGGTATAATACAATTACAAATATAGACACCTAATAGGTTTGGCACCATATTGCAGAGCCTCGGGACTGTTTACAGAGTCAAAACTGAATAGATTGAATGCCACCCAAATAAGTTGAATCGCTGCATTCATGGCCCAAGTTGGTACGTGTGATAACAGCATTATTAAAGAACTGACTGATGAGTTGTGTAACAGTGCGGGTCTAACTATAATAATATATTCGTTCATCTCGGGAATCAAATGTCGAAGATTTTTCCCCGTTTTTTCCGAAAGACAAACTTATCTTTATTCGAAAATTACTCTTCCATACATCTATGTGTATCATAGTAAACTTTCTAACTAAAATATCTTTTTTTATGTGATATAACAACAAATTAACGACTTTTGGATATTTCAATTTATTTGTGCTATAAGACCTCACTTATTGCCAAATTTCATGATTCTAGGTCAGCGGGAAATACCCTAACGGTTTTGATTTACCTGTGAAATATTCATATTGGTTAAAATATTAGGCTGAAATAGCTGTATATTTTGATTGTGTTGACTTAAAAGCTTTATTTTTTTATAGATTATATGGATATATAGGGCGCTCAACACGATATCAAACGAAATTGATATTTTTTCATGCGCACTGAACGAATTTACACGAGTTGCTTATTGTGTGGGAGTGATTAAGTTTGTTTGTTTGCTTTATATTGTTTTGTGTCTGTACACTAAAGCCAATCTATTGTATTATGTAATAACCTGTAAAGTAAGATAAGGTATAGAAATAAACAAATAAATAAAATAAAAGTATTTGATGTTAATTTGGTACCTCCAGGCTTTCCTAAGAAAAATGGAATTTACAGACAGACAGACGAACAAAAAAGTGGTCTTTTAAGTGTTGCTTTTTTCCTTTTGAGGAAAGGAACCCTTAAAAGGTCAGATATAGCTGCATAAGAATGTAAGAGATGAATAAGTTTAATTTCAGTAATGAAACAAATATGCAAACTATTCTGAAATAAAGACAAATATCATTATTATTAAACTTACCAACTATTAAACTCAAACTGTTTAAGAACATAAATATAAATATAATTATTATTATTATGATATAAAATAGGGTTTTTCAATAGAAATCAGAAAGTTTTCAATTACTTGCAAAGCGCACGTGACACACAAGTTCGTAATGTTCATAGGCCGCAATGAACGCTTACACTACACTGATTAGATACTACGATTTTGAAAATATTTTAATTAAACAACGGTTTAATATACATCTGAAAATATTGAAGTGACTTCATTTGCCTCCAATAATAGCCGATTACAACAAAAACTTAGTTAAACTTTTGAAGGTGCTTTGAAACTTTTCTTTGACTGAATTAGAATTTTTTACTTGGTTCATAAACATTTTAATATTATTTGCATTGGCTATTTGAGAAAGAACGCAGTTCACAATTTTGAGGAAATCGAGGCATACTCGGCATCACTTAGAAAGACCGCATGACAAACGAATCTGTTCCAGGCGCAACTTCCCAGCGACCCACATTCGAACAGAGAACGTCTAAGGTGGCTTAGGCATGTGTATAGCATGGCACAGACTCAATTTCTAGTAAGAGAGATTACAGGTCGCAAAACGGTCCATGTGCCATCCCATTTGCGCTTTAAATACTAAACCAAGCACGATATGATTGATTTTGCCAGTGCCATGCCATAAAAATATTAATATTGGTTTTATATTTTTTATATAAAATAGTCCATAATATTATTTTAAAAAAATTTGCATTTATTGTTTCTACTGCTCGGTACATTTTGTGCTGTAGATAGTTTTTTTATGTCTCCTGAAAAATCAAGTTCCATGGACTTATGTTCTTTATTAATTTGTATAATAGTATGTTATTTTAAATAAAGCTGAGCACTAATAAAAGGTCCCAATATATTAACAACAACAGAATTAGTTTACGCTTTTTGCTCGATTAAACATACAACGAATACACACAGGAAGGCGATTGTTCCTTCGACTACGGCAGAAAGGGACACATACATTCCGGTGTTATAAGAGTGGGTGAGAGGTGTATAGTCTTTGTTTTTACTAACAATAGCAAGGTTGAATTTATGAGCTTCAAGTTTGGTCTATTGTTAGGGTTCTCCATCGTGGTGTAATAGGGTATTTTGTGACCGTATCGCTTGACTTGACTTGGCAAATATTAGGGGAAATAGTTTGCTACTATCGCATGTTATGTTGTAAGAAATTGGGTTAGATAGATATGAAAAAATATGTGGATTATGATTATGGTTATTCATACCGTCTTCTGTGTTGAAAGCACGCTTCCATCATATTGAAAAGTAGATCTTCACCTTATATTTTACAGCCCCGAAGTAGTTTCTGTCCGTTACCAATAAGATTTAACCTCAGGATTCCACATTCTCACCTTTTTTCCTTGTGCAAACCAGTGCACGTGTACTTATTAATTGTTAAAAAAATATTACGTCATGTCCCATTCTCAAAACAAACAGTGAAATGTCTGCGATAAAATATACCTTACTAGCTTTGCCCACGTGGGCCTCGTTTGCCATGGAATAAAGTATCCTATGTGTTAATCTATGTCAGACACCATCTATTAAATATATACGGTTGTACTTACGTGTGTATTTCGGAGATGCCACATCACACAAAAAAAATTCCTGCCATCATAACTGCTTCGACAATGTAACAATCAAACATAGCGCTCGAAAGATATTAAAAGACAACAATTTCAACAAGGACACCAAAATATAGTTATCGACTGTACCCCATAGAATAGGAGGAGTACTCTTCACTAGCTTTGAACTATAAACATGAATACACACAGGGTTCCATTCAAGCAAGCCATGCGGAATTGAACAACGGTCACCGAACAATAATTAATCATACATAAATTATATTGATTATGCATCAAACAAAATAACAATGACATAATTGTTATTTTATTGTCTTTGTTATCGTTACATATAGGGTTACAGCCAAGTAATCGTAGTATCGATGCAGTATCGGTATGTGAATAATTAATGTTAATTTTTAGATTAGTAATGCCAGATTCACGATATTGGAGAAGAGTTTCGCTATTATTATGATTTTGATGATCATTATATTTTTATTTTTACTGTAATGGCAGATTACAGTCAGTTGGGAATTCGGAAGCTTTCTTTCCTTCGACTGACTCAATTAATGAATCGCATATCGTAAGGAATCCCGACAAGGACCAAACACAAATCAGTTTTCAATAAAAGTGTGAAGTGTTAGAATATAAGACGTACTTAATGAAAAGTGAAAAATATGTAGGTATATATTGTTTTCTGAGTACTAATTAATAGTTGTTAATGCACTAGGTAGTAGGTGTGCATTCAAAACTACAACCTTTCATTTGCGTCCTCCGAATTCCCGTTGAGGGCTTTGAAGAATAGTTTATGCCATTCCTAAGATATATACCTATACTGTAGTTAGTTGTAAATACCATAGCAGGCAATCGTTAATGTGTTTACTAACTGTGTTTATTTATCGCTTGGTACCTTATGTATGTATACTATGTATACCTAGATTTGAATGTGAACTAATATCACATCAAAATAAAATCTGATGAGAAATGCACGGGACATACAAAGTATTAAACGAATAAAAATGCTTAAAATTACGTGGGTTCAGAAATAAGCTCAAGAATTGATAGTCTTACACTTTGTTCAAAATACATTTATAAATGACATGAGTTTTTTAATTACATATTAAGACTTTCTAAAGTCATTTTTCAGAGATTTATATTATATTTAAAGTAAAGTACTAACAATATTATTTTAATACGATGGGGTGCAAGTGTCCGGCAACTAAATCAGTTTTGTGCCTGCCCCACTGGTTTAGGGTTTCCGTCTTGTAAATCCAAAGCTGACGTGTTTTACAGTAATAATACTGTTTAGCACTCAGATGCATAAGGATATCGTGAAGATCGAGTGAACTAGATCTGAAGTTATTTTAAAAATCGTGATCCCTTTTTTTCTTGTCGTGCAGAAAGCTACGCGGGTCCTCACTTCACCAGGGCCAACGGCAAGGTGGTATGTCGGACTCGAACCAACTAAAACTTCACATATTCCTTTGCGCTCTAATGCCGGCGGCTCAGGTGTAACCTAGAAAGGAAATCCCTGTTATCCCCGGCAGACTTGGCGTCTTGTTGAACACCAGGCGACCCTACCATTTGTTGCGGGGCCTTGCCCTCTCCGATTTAGAGAGGCTCGCGCAGAACACGTCGCTAAAATCTCGGGCCTGCTTCTGCCAGAGCGATAAGTAATCCTGCCATTTTCATTTTGCACTATCCAACGCCTGGTGCGTTTTCAGCGGGACGGAGAAGTAGTAGCAAATTCTATGACGGTAACCATTGCAATTATTTACATTTTGTTTGTTTGTTGTTATGCTGCCTAGTAGTTGAAGAATATACGTACAACAGTAACATAAAAATTACTACTATCAACAACAAACTATCTAGGAATATATAGTGTTGGTAAATAAGTATGTTCCGTTTCACGTTATTTATTTTTTTGGTTTCATCTAATTATAGTATATTGTAATAATACACACATGAGTGCTGCCGTATACCGTGTTTTAGACTTTTAAATGCCTTATATTACAGCAATAGTCGTTTTAAATACACCTTTCGATTTCTTCGAAACAAAGCCTAATAGTTTTGACAGAAACCCAAATAAGTTTTGAATTTTTTGTTTTCTATAAACACCAGTGTAACATGAACTATCACTGTAAGTATAGATATTCTGTGCCATGACAGGTCAGAATTTATACAAATCTCTTGTAGCTTTTTGTAGCCTTTTTCACAAACACTTTTTATTCATATCACAAATTGATTAAAAATTTTGCTTTCAGATCTTCTTTATTTGCTTGAAAAAAGCTACAAAAAATTATCTTCAATTATTATTATAATGATGATAAATGACCTGTTATTGTGTAATAAGTACTTAATAAAAATTATGCGTATTTTGTGTCAAGTCTTTTGTTATTGGATATTATAGTGAATAATAATATCTACTATGAGTCACGCGTCTGTTTGTTTGTTTCGAGTTTACAAAACAACTTGAAGGTACAAAATAGATGTTTTGTTTTAATTTATTAGCAATTACACTTCATAAAAACTTTTATGTAGTACATAAATTTATTTTTAATTAAAATTATTGTTGTTTGTTTCAATTTATCTATTTGAAAATTTGTGGGATTATTTCACTATGTATGTATGAAAGGCTTCGGTCTTCCCGTCAACAGGCGGTACGCAGTTTTCCCTTCTTCATTTCCCAAAGTGCCCGGTTCTCTCTGCCTATCAATTCGGGGATATAGATGTGAGTGTACGCATCAGGCGAGTACTTGGTCGCCACCTTAGTTTAAACAGAGACATTTTGTTTGATTGTTTGTTTAAACGCTCTAATCTCTGAAACTATCAGATTTTAATAATTGTTTTTGTATTGCATAGATTATTCATTGCAGGAAGGTTATAGGCTATGTGACATCACTATAGACCTTTAGGAGCGGAGTAGTGACCATAAACGCAGGAACTGCGGGATACGGCTAGTCATAGATAAAATAAAAAACCGGACAAGTGCAAGTCTTCCATTTTTTACCACCTGTTGTTTCCGAAAGACAAAAGTCAGCAGGTTAAGCGTGGTTGTCTTTACGATGGAAGCACTTCTGCTGTGCCTTTACTCCAGTTTGAGCAGAATCTCTTTTTTCTAGGGGCTTGTGTAAGGGTCTCCCTGGAAAGTATAGTTGCAGCCTTACTCTACAGTTCAAGGAGGAGACGAAAATTTGTCACAGTGACTAAACTCTGCTTTAACCTTCAGAAGTCTTATTTGGCCCTGGTATTACCTTCAGTTTTCATCAGCGCTGTTTTGATGTATATAGATAGATAGATGTACTCTTTATTGTTCACAGAGCAGTAGATTGCAGTATTTTCCTATATCTAAATACTTACTAGCTAATACTATGTACAATTGGCGACCTTATCGCAGTTTGCGATGTCTTCTAGGCAACCATTGGATGGATAGAGAAACAGACATGAAAAGAGGGGCTGCAGTGTACATGGAGCCTATGAACTATTAATATTAAATTAATATTTAATTTAACAATAGTTTGCAAATGAATATGATGATAGGTACACAGATATTTACATACACACGCATATACACATATATGCATACTCATAAACAATGCATAACAAACAGAGGTACATAATAAATACATAAAGCACAATAAGTACCCAGTATGTCACAATTCACAGGAAATATAGTGATCCTTCACTTGTTTTTTTAAATTTGTCAACGTTTGTGCACGTCTGATGGCCTGTGGCAATTCATTCCACAGACGGACAGCCTTTACTGCGAAAGATATGTCTATAAATTTTGTGGAATATGTTGGCATTATTATAATTAACTTTCTCTGATTTAGTCACCATAAGGTTTGAAATATCCAGACCACGGACTAGAGACGAGGAAAATTTGTGCAAGAGAATTACTGAATAACTACCACTAAATGATTTCTGTACTAGACGATGAATAGCAGGGACCCATCAAAATACTCAGCATGACACCCGACGAATCCTTGGGATCGCCATGCTCGGTTGTGTCAAGTGAGGATAAAATGAATGAGACAGGCTTGTTGGTCTAGTAGTTAGTGATCCTGACTGCTCAATCAGAGGTCGTGGGTCCAATTCCCACCCAGGACAAATAATTGAGCACGATCATTTGTTCTGTGTCTGTGTGTAATTTATCTATAATATATTATGTATGTATTTAGTAATATATAAGTATGTTTATCATGTGTCACTAAAAAAGATAGGTTAAAAGCTGTTGAAATAGAGATGGACAGGACACATGACAAGAGAGAGTAAGTTAAAATGGACAAAAATTATAACAGACCGGCAACCACCCGATGGCAAAAGGTAAAGGGGAAGACAAAAGGGAAGCAAAAAGATGGATAGACGACATAAGGAAAATTGGAGGCGTTCCCTCGTCTAGAAAAGCTAGAGACAGTAATGAGTGGAAACAGATGGAAGTGGCCTATGTGTCACAGGACAAGCTAATCACTAAACCGGAAAACCCGATGTGTTACATTTAAGTTTTTTTAATACTATTAGATTATACTTGTGTTTAGTTCTTCAGCAATAAAGGCTTAATAAATAAATAAAGTAGTTTATCAGCAGTCTGATGACCATAGTACAGGCTCTGCCTATTTTGGAGTCAGATGGCCGTGTGTAAGGTGTCTCTAGATTATTAATTAACTTATGCCGCGTTCCAATAAACAAGAAACGGTTTGTTTTGCTTACGGACGGTAAAATTTTCGTTGAAAATTGAACGAAATTTTACCGTCCGTAGTTAAGATTAGATCGCGCAAACCACCTTCAGTAAACTCCAGATGCGGTGCTGACCTGACTACTGATAGTCTGGTCACATGAAAGTGAATACACGTTAGCATGACGGAGTGACCTGAAACCTGAAAACGTCCACAATGAGACGTTATCTGGACGTTTATCGCAGACGCGTTCATTTGTTACTCAGATATTCATCGACCGGTGGCTGACACCGGGCCCATTGTGACACGTCAATCTGAAATAAGTAAAACATTCTTATAAGTAATTGATGTGAAAACTGCTGGGTCACATTCGAACACGAACGGAAATGATATGCCGATACATAAGCCTGATAATTAAACATCTAATCAGATCTGAAACAGACGTTCGAACTTGGAACGATATGTCCTAAGGTACGACAGTAAAAATACCATTTTTCTAGTATATTTTTATTTCTTTTTTAAGTAAATAATTATTGAAAATCACAAAACGCCTTTTAGCAGTTTTTGCTAACTTATACTAGTCTTCTCTTTTGAAATTATGAATAAAACTCAAACAGAATGATTAAATTGAAAACTCACGAAATTTTGCAATAACGTCTCAATAACATAAAGCAGACGGACGAGGAAGTTATATTGCGTGTTTATACCTACCAAGCAGCATTAGATAAAGATTTCAAGAACACTGACGAAAATAGGTACTGCTTTACATCTACTGTAACACTAGTTTTCAATAAGTAAACTTCTTGAAATAAGTTAATTAGTAAACCTTTTATTAAAAGTGGCTTTTCGTTATTGTCGTACCTATTTTGTCTATTGTATTTAAAGTACATACATACACTCACGCTTGTACTTCGAAGCGGAAGGCGGCATAACTGCATTAAACACCTACATTTTTCCAACTATAATTTGATCCCCTTACGTAATAGGGGGCAAGCCTATTAAGCCTATACCGTTCAACCGGTACTTGAAATTAAAGATGGGGAAATTGGGAGGTATATTGAAATTAAAAGCTGGGTTAGAAGGGAAGTCTAGGAAATACGAATGGATTGTAGAGTGTAAGCCATAGCTCGAACAGGTCAAGGTCACTGTTGCCGGAAAGTCAGAGCCCCGAAATTTAGCCTTTGTTTACCTTTCGATTGTATAAACGAAATGTCGTGTAACAATGGACACAGTTCGTAGGAGATACAGTCGGCTGGTCACTTTCCATTTACCTTTGTACGGCGCAAGCGCAAGTGGGACGCTAAATTCAATTTATCAACACCATCGTGCATGGTAATCGTTACAAATTATGGATTCACTTACCATAACCGTATGGGACCGTGGTGATTGTTTAAAGCCGATTAGTCCAAATTTATAATCGCATCACGATGCAAAGTTATACTGTAATAATTTGAACATAGGACCATATGATTTCTTTTTCATTCAATAGTATATGTAGTTACATAGTAGGTACTAGAGATTTCCTGGTGGTCGAATTTTGACCATAATTCATTATTTTTTGAATGATTGACCAGCATAACTTGAACTGTTATTGTAAAGACTTCCTATATCATGTCAGGTCAACATTTATACTCGACCCCTGTAGCTTTTGGTATATTAGCACAAGCATCCATTCACGAGTAAACTGCTGGATCTTTATCGCCGCCTATCGTCTATCCAGTCTATAATTTGGTACGTTATTATTGATAACATTTGTGATTGGAACCCAAATAATTCTTTCAAAAAAAACCGACTTAAAAAAAAAACTATTCCATAAAAGACTTATATGGTTTTCTCATGGATGGGATTGTCAGAACTGGACCAAATTGAAATCACCAGTTTTCAAATAAAAAAAAAATCATCAAAATCGGTTCACCCAGTCGAAAGTTCTGAGGAAACATAAAAAAAAATAAAGTCGAATTAAGAACCTCCTTTTTTGAAGTCGGTTGAAAATACTATTACAAATAATATGTTCCACCATTAATCCAGAAGATTGCCAGATGCCTCGGACGTTAAGTTAATAAAGTTAAGATTACGTAACCTATAATTATCTTTTAAAAAAGTATCACCGACTTCAATGTGCTTTTTAGTGGAAAGTAGATGTATTTTGTTTAAATATAATATGGGTAGGCCAACTAAACGCACTGCTCCAATGAGACAGCGATGTTTCGGATCAAACGAAAATATCATCGATTTATACAATTTTTAAGATATTTGTTGATTTTTCAAAAACCGCTCGACTGATTTCGATAAAATTTAAATGGGACCACCTGGGAAAAAAAATGAATTTTCCAAATTGGTTCAGGCGTCTTCGAGTAGTCGGTGAACATACATTAAAAAAAAGAAACCGATGAATTGAGAACCTCCTCCTTTTTTGAAGTCGATTAAAAATTAGGAAATCGCAACTAGAGTGAGAAGAACGAATAGGATTAAAATCGATATAAAATTAAATTAAAACACAGATATAAGAGAGAATAAGGGAGACAGTAGCTAGAGAGAAATATGCGTGCCTTAAATTATATTTTTTTTTCCTGCATTGCTTGGTAAATAAATCTTCGTTGAGTGAGTTCGTACTCTGTAAGGTTTCTGTATCTTGAATTTTTTCTCCTTAATTAATATTTTTTTGTGTATGTTATGCAATATCTTCACTATTTGTAAACCGATTTCAATAAAAAAACTTAATTAAATTGGTTGTACCAAAGGTTGTTCTCATTTAAATTTGAAGAAAATATTCCACCTCTAATAGCGGAAAATGAAGGGATGTAGAATGCTTATTACAATTTATCATGATTTACACTATTTCGTTGATATATTTTTAGAGTAAATTAACACTACTTCAAATGTTTATTGGCCCTACAGATTATTAGCCCTTAACACAGCATATAATATACGTAGAATTGGTTTTTATTTGATATCTATAAACCCTACTATCTTGAAGTAGCATTTATTTTCTACCATTTTGTATATATCTTTCGCATAATTTCGCGATTCACTCACGTTGTCTTAACCGAGAGATCTGTATGGGTAACTGCTTATTAAATGCTTATCCGAAGCATATATCTAGCTGCGGATGAGCCGTGTAAATTCTTATGAGATGGGCTTAATCTAACATGATACGACAATACTGATGGCGTACAACCCATTAATTTATATGCAATATGCTTATCTTAAGGGTTACTGGAATATGTTCTTGTCAATAACCTTCGCCAATAACCGTATCGGAGGTTCATATCTTAACTTAAACTTATATCTATTTTATCTCTATAGGATGGTGTATTGGATGCAAACACAGAACTGAGAATAAGAAAGAAGTGCGATGTTTGCGGGGCACGCGCGCCGGAGCTATAAGCATGCGCTCAGTAATTCTAATGGCGTGGCGTTTGGGATTCATCCCACGAATCCCACTAATATTATAAATTCGAAAGTTTGGATGGATGGATGTTTGTTACTCTTTCACGATAGAACTACTGAACCGATTGCGATGAAATTTCGTATGTAGATAGCTGGAGACCTGGATTAACATATAGGCTTCTTTTTATCCCGATATTCCAGCGGGATCGGGACTTACGCCGGTGATGCCACGAGGTGCTGCTAGTATTGAATAAATCTTATGTGATGAATTAGCATAGATTTCTGTATGTGTGTAAAATAATGATTATCGTCTAAGCGTGTGCAACTGGTGACACATCATTTCGAACAGATTCATCTGATGGCATTTCTAATTACATATTCTCAGTTCTGTGGTTGCAATACCTTACACAATTATAACAAATATTATTTAATATACAAGCTTTTGCCCGCGGCTTTCACTGAAAATCAGTACTGAGGTGGCATTTGTCCTCCGCAGTGTAAACTGAGGGTCTGCCTATTTTCTAGGGCACGGCGTACAACCCTCAGTAGGTAACATAAAAAGTTCTTTTTTTGTAAGTACCATTAAAAGAAACGTGGTCGGATACGTGGCATTGATGAGTCATGTGACATGTCAGTGTCATGTAACGAATAACACGGCAAAAAATGTTACCTGTTATTAAAATTTTAATTGATTTTTATATTATTTTATATGTTATTATTTTTATTTGTTGTGAGCTGTGTTTTACAAAATAAATATTTTTTTCTTTCATTCTTTCATTAATTTTTTCCATCACTCGGGTCAGTCAGTCGGGTCTCAACACTACTTTTTTTCTGAATGAAAGCTACCCTATATCCTTCTGTGTATGCCTGGCAACGTGTACAAAATTTCGTGATATCAAACAAACGGTCAAACACACATTCACATTTATAATATTAGTTACGATTTTGAAATTAGACCAACATAAAATTGCCACTATTAAAAAAACCTTATCGATTGTAAAATAGATTGTGTTCTAACCTTAGGTGCCTTAGGAGACCCCGAGAGAACAATACGCAATTTTTAGTTAACAAGAATATTATGTAACAAAACCTTGTGTTATCTGACGCAACATGCAGATGACTTCCATCATGGCGTCGCTACAATTAGGACCAATTTTATTAATAAACCTTTGCAAATTGCAGTGTTATTAGACCAGATTTATCTGTTTACCATAGACAATTTGCATTAATTTATCAACAATGACAATGTTCATCTATTAAACTTTTTTATGAAACAAAAAATGTGAACTTTATCAAAGAAATAAGTTTTTCCTAGTTATCATAATAATAAACAAATATATAGGTATTTGTTTATTATTATGTTAAATTATTAAGTTAAAAAGTCCGCTGCGCTTGGAACGCAAAATAAATATGACTGCAAAGAAATATCAATGGTATGGTATTAGAATGTGGTATTCGAATGGATAAGATAAAAATTTTGTAAAGCATTGAGTGTAAACGATACATGAAATGACTGCACTAAATTTTTCTCACGTAATATATTATTATTTCGATATATTATCAGTCCATTCATGATTATAAAACTAACATTGGGATCGTAGTGTTTACACGCAGCAATGTACAAAGAGATGTGAAGATATCCCGTATTCTTGTGACCTACTTCCGCTCAAGGCTCGATGAAATATGTGGAGCAGGCTGCCCTGGTGTATTTTCGTAAGGTACTTAGAAGTTGATTTAATGTTGTGTTAAGATTAGTAGGTATTTTTCAAAGCTGAAGCGTAAGATAATAATAATATACTTGACTTGACTGGCCTGTTGGTCTAGTGGTTAGTGACTCTGACTGCTGAGCCAGAGGTCGTGGGTTCGTATTAGATGTGTAATTCTCGACTTAATCGCGATAATATTTAAAAGGTACAATACCTCTTGGTTACCCGATTGATTTGGATTGGAGTCCTGAATAAAACATCTAATATGTATCAAAGTCGCGAGAGTTTAAAAACAAGTCGTGGGTTCGATTCCCACCCAGGACAAACAATTGTGTGATGAGCATGGTCATTTATTCTGTGTCTGGGTGTAATTTATCTATAATAAGTATGTATCTAGTAATATATGAATATGTTTATCAGCAGTCTGGGTACTGTAGTACAGGCTATGACTGTACTATAGTAACGCGAGTAGTTTGGGATTATTATTAGATATTGTTATTATACTTTGATATATTACACATTGCTATCTTAGAATAAAAACTTTCGTAAATGGTATTCTTAGTTATGAAGGATATACCTACTCAAGTGTGCATTTCGGAGATGCCCGACTAATCTTGGACCCTACGGGGGTCTTTTTTCAAGGAGTGACGCAGCCTGCCGCGACGGTATCAGGCGTCACACTCAGTAAACCGTATATCCTTTATATGTCGCTGTCTACACGATCCCGAGCTTGTGCTATGGGTCATGTGGACGCGCGATCGCCGCGAGGACTGAATAGCAATATAGTCTTCGCTCTCTAATTTAAAGCTTAGTATACAAAAAATGTAACTCATTTTATTGTAACAACGCGATCTCTAGACAGGGATACGCGGATTTATTCAGATTTTCCGAAATATTCATACATAAATTATAATTTAATTATTCCATGTACCTTCACCTTGGCTTTTCTAAGAACATTGCCCTCTTATCATTGGTCAACGGATGCAGGTAACTGGCGCTCAGTTGTTCTGCCTTCCCCTCAGGAAATAGGAAGTGAGAGTGTATGTAAGAAAACTATCATAACTAAATGACTAGATGAGCACAGTCTCTGACGACTCGATATACGCTCTTAACAACAAAATTTACGTAAACGGTATTTATATTAATTCAGTATAAACATGCTCTGGCGACAATAATAATGTAACTATTAATAAATCTGCGTCAAATAGTAATAAGTTCTACAAGTAAACATAACATTAAGTATAGAAGGTTCGATAACAAATGTAAACACATATTTGTGTGATCTATCGCTATCGATAACTTCGGTTATATCGATAGTAAACATACTATTTAAAATGTTTCACTAATGAGTGTACTAAAAGTTGAAAGGATGTATTGTGTTCTCGTCTGTGTCATCGTAGCTCCCAAGTAGCTAGACCACAGAAATCTAAATAAGGTTTCTGTGAGCTGGACTGATTTTAATTTTTGAGTTTGAAAGGTGAATTAATCGATGTTGTTATTAGCTATGATTTTATAAAAAATCTGCCTTCTCCCCCTCTCCCCCTTTCACGAATGTATAAGCTGGCGGTTGTTTTAGGGTCTAGGGATCATAACTAGACCTCCTGTGAAGAATTTTTTGGACAACTTGTACAAAACCAATAGGTAGAATTTCTTTGAAATCTACCTAAGAATCGTTTGATGAGTATTACTAACTTTTCTCTTTTGTTCGATATGATTTTTAAGAATTGAAATGTTGATGATGTTCTACCGTTAGTGGCGATATTTTTGCTGGGATCGGAGGATTTTCAAATTTGATTAACATGGGTTACAATTATGTTATACAAAGTGTGCTACTGCCTACTTGTCACGCACTCTATCTAAAACACATGTATACTAAAACCTACTACTAACTAAGACCAACCGTCTTATTAATATTGCCTCCTTGTTTATCCAACAAATTCTCTTGAAGTAAAAAGTACTTTCAAGGATAATTATTTCGTAAAATAAGAGAAAACTTTGAGTAAGCAAGGAGGAGGCCGTACCTAGCGATAAGTCAATACTCGAACAAAATGAACGCCAAAAATAGAATAACATTGAGAGTTAAGCTTCAGGAAAAATAAATACAAAAAAATTCGTACAATTTTTCATTTTTCTTCTTTAGGCCCAAAAGGTAAAGAATGTAAATTCAGGCCAAAGATAGGGAGGGTCCGGTTTCTTACTGGACCGAAAATGATGGCTCTTGGCTGAGTACCGTCGCGACATCAAGTGTTTATAATAGATATTAACTAATTTAGAAAAAATGGGATCTTTTTTAAACAACACGCACTTGAGAAATATCGCTGTATTTAGCTTCGCTTTATTATAGCAACTGTTACACTATTCACAAACCAACTTCTTGTCTTCTAAAATCTCAATAACAGCTATAATCTATAATAACAAAACATTTCTACAATGTTAATGGAGACACAACACACACAGAAGCAATCTCAATGAAATTAAGACCTACAGAAGCTGTAAAATGAATTTAACAAAAACTGAATTATTTTGATAGATAATGTGTGATATTATCGAATTGTATTGTGTTATTTCTAACAGACTTCAAAAAGTAGGATAGGACCGATTGCAATAATTCTTTTTTTTTTATTGAAATTGTTGTACTCAAGCTTAGTCCCATTTAAATTTAAAGAAAGTATTCCACCTCTAAGGTTGGAAAATTAAGGGATGAAGAATACAGTTATAGCATACATACAATTTATCAAGATTTAGGCACACTGAAGTCGGGGACCCTTTTTTATATTACGTCAACTATCTGATCTAAATATTTTAATATAGGACTTTTGCATATCTTTTTAACGTATTTGGCTTAATTCAGTCATTTACCATGCTGTCTCTCAGTAATAAAAATAACTATTATTTTTATCACTGTTTCGACTTTGTACGGCTCAACAAATGTTGGTAGTTGCATCTTTTATTTAGTTGGTTTGTGAAATTTTCGATAGCTATTTCACTCCATCATTGAAGTATTCTGCTTAATCTGTCACAGTGATAATATTGAAGGAAAGTGGAACACCGCTGCGTGCTATGCTATATATCATTCACCTTCCGGGTTCCGCAGCCAATAACGAAACAATAAATTTAGATCTACTTTGTAATAAAGGTAAATAAATAAATCACATTTTATATTTAGATCGAAAACTATGAAGTATGTAATGCAGATGTTAGCTAGACGAGAGAAGAGAAAAAGGATATGAGACAGACATATAAGATTCTTAATTAGTTCAATAGTCGATGATGGTAGAAATTGTTTTTTTTATTGGTACAATGACGACTTGTAAAGATTATCGATGATAATAAAATTGTAAGCGCTTTAGGACCTCCTAGACTTAAGAAAGATTTTGCTTTTTTTATTGCACTAATTGTGTAATGGTTGCATTCTTAGAAATTGTTTAAGATGATGTATTCGGTGACTTTCTACTACTGCATAGCTAGCATACTTTAATCCACTTCATCCCCAATCTTCAAAACTGGCACGGACATTTTTAAATAAGTGAAATTTAATTTAATTGGGTATAATAGTTAGGTATAAGTGTTCCTACCTACATTATCAGTGGCAGTTAGAAAAATACAACGTTTAAGTTTTGTATGTAAAGTGTATAAAACATACTAAATAAAATATTTCAAGATATTAAATATGACATATTTACGTATTACTGTTTATGACAAGTATAACATTTTATAATTGGAAAGAGAGAGAAATGTATAACCAGACCGTGTAATGCCAGATACCGATACCCGGCGTCGATTTTCAGCTAAACCTTTAACTAAATAATAAATTAATTACACCTTAATACTTTTGTCGTCGTCAGTACCTCCTACCCCCTGACATTGATACCTGCCGCTATCTGATGTTTCCGAGCGGCTGCCTGCGCTGATACTCCATGAATTATTACTTTTTATGCCATCTACTATATTTTCTACTCCAACTAACTTGAAAGGGTGCCTATTTTTGTAAATAGGTTATAAAGATTTTTCAGAGCTTCGACAAATCCTTCTATAAAGGCCTCATTATTTTGAATGGAAAAACCTTTTTCTGTATCGAGCTATAAATATATTGTTTATTGCCTCAGAAAGCACACGATGATGTTAGTGTTGGCTCTAATGAGCATTTGTGTTGATGTCGTAGCCAGATCTTAGAATTGACCACTTCATGATGCTGTTAAATAATATCACCAGAGCTTTTTTATTTTATGGGATAGGGGCAATCGAGCAGACGGGTCTCCTGATGGTAAATGACTTTCCGCCGCCCATGGGCACCTGCAACTCAAGAGTCACAAAAAACGCCCCTTGATTGCGCGAGTGTCACTGGGTCTATTGTAATTAAATTTACAACTATTTTAAACTCAGTCGGGTTTGCACAAGTACTTCAGAGTTAAGAGAATATTCCAAAAATCTATTCACATTAAATCACAATTTATGAACAGACTTTTAGGTACATGTACATACGATATGGGTCATAGTGTGCGTGCATATATTAGTAATGTGGCCGTACTGATAGCACACAACAACACATTTTTTTTTAATAAATTATATTTGTATTGTAATTTTAAAATATAATTCTAAATTATTGTTTTTCTGTACCTAATGAAGAGTCGGGTCGACAACGATTCTAGTCCCCTGGGTTACAAGCGTTCATAGATAACCGCGTACAATTAGACGGGCCGTATGCTTGTTTGGCACTGACGTGGTATAAAAAATCTAAGCATTTATTATGACAGGTTTATACATATACATACCTTTGTTATGTATGTGGATATGACAACCAGAAAGAAACTGCTGCTGTCACACAGAACTGTAAATATCATCGGTATAGTAGAAAAAATCTCGCTCAAAACATAGTAGTCAATATTTAAGTTCGAAGTAAATACCATTCAGATCAGCTTTCAATATTTGAAATTAAACTTTAGAAATATACAGGCCGAGAAAATTCAAAACATTTTGACCGTCGGGAACCAAATTCAAGGTCTGACGGTTGGACTTAAAACTTAAAAAGCTGCATTATTCATGAGCCGGAAGAAACGAATGTTTTTCTTCGATAAGAAATATCTCAAAAACTGTGCCTTATTTAATTTTATCTTATCTAAACAAGCCATAACAAATTCCATGAACAAGTCTAAGCCATTCTTTATTCTTTACCGCGTTCGATTCCGTTCGAGATCAAACGTTGTTGTCATAAACACATAAATTGTACTCGAGTTGCTCATGCGCATGTTGCGTGAACACCGTGATCATACGTAGTTAGTTCCACGTGTAGCTCAGCACGCTTGTTCGTTTGTATTCTAGGGCGAAAATTAGAACAATATGCCACATTATTACACGTGTAGGTTAAATGAAGTGTTAATTAGATTTAGCCTCGTTGCACGTTCTTATTGCACTGTTTTCTATCTAACTATATATATGTATCGACCCCGATGTCGTTGCAATGTTCATATAATTAACAGAACAAGTTCTAATCACAATGTAAACTAAAGAAATTAAGAAAGTCCTTTATTCCCGAATACTAAAAAAATACTCAAATATTAGACGTTGTTAAAAGTCGTTTTAACATTACAAAACGGCTTAGTGATAATTATAGTATGAGACTTAAAGAATTAAATTAGGTATCATGTGTTGGTAATTCTTCTTGGGATTTACTTACATAGATTTTAATATACCAGCATCAGCATTAGAATACTATTAAGTATATAAACTTTGCGTGCAATTCGCTCGAAACGTGGGGAACCATAACTACCTTATAAATTTTAAGATTCTCCATTTCTATAACTACTACTACTAATACCAAACCCATAGAAAAAAAATGCGCTTGAGTGCACGTCCGGCCTAGTACCTTCTTAAAAAAGATTATCCAAGTAACATCACTAGGAAGACAAATCTAACCAATGTTACTAAGAAGAGAAAAACTGTATGTATTTGGATCACAACCAACAAAATCATAATACAAATTATCCTCCTAATAGATAACGAACATCATAAATATAAAATAATGTAAAAATAAATCATCCATTACACAATATCACTTTATTTCTAATGTCACTAACAACTTGACACGTGTCAGTCGTTGCGCTTGGGCAACATGCCAATGACGTCACAAATGACGTAGGTATATCCACTTTTTCTTATTAGAAAACATTACAATTATTTTGGCTTACTTGGGATAAACATGTTGTGATAGGATCGTTCGCAAATAGAGGGGCTACCGCTGAAAATATCTGCTGAAGCGATATGTAGAATTATTTGTGGATAGGCTGGTTTGTATCTCGTTTTGGAAGTATCTGGACTTTGTTACTAAGGGATAGACGATAACAATAATAATAAATACTCTTTATTGTACATCAAAAGCAATGAAAACAAATATACAGAATCAGATATTACGTATTATGACATAGTTATTATAAAAATTATCTTCTCCTGGTATTCAGCTTTAACTGGAAAACGAGGTAGTAGAATATTTTTAATGTCTGTCTATGCCATAATAGTTCCTAAATGGATGGACCAATTTTGATTCAGCTTTATTATTGAAAATTGACTTGATCCAGAATATTCTTAGCTATTAATCAAGGAAATCTGTTCAGCTTTTCGAAGGTCATCGCTCATATTAGCTCTTTTCAAATCGTTGAAGTAATTTTTAAGTCGGGGGTATTTTAAATGCCTTATTTAATAAAGCTTCATATACATGAGCAGCACGTTGTCAACGGCAGAGGCAACTGCACCCGTCAACAGGCGTCGACGTAACGCTTGCAGTTGCAGCGTGACGTGCAGATCTTCGACGGTGACATGTCGATGGCTGCCGTTGCCTCTGCCTTTGCCTTTGCCTTTGACTATGTTTAATTTTTTATACAATTGAGTTCAGAAACAAGTAATCAACCCGCCTAATAATAAGTGATTACCAATGTTGCCTCATCAACGAAACTGTGCTAGTGGTGCTTCTTAACGGCGGTCTTCTATGGCGTTGAGAAACTGGGAAATCTGATATGTCCTACCTCCTGTGGTAACCCACTTAGGATAGAAGCGCCTGAAGCTCATGTACATACCGACTACATATTTATCATAATTAAGGAATTTTTAAATACCTATTTATCTTAGAAATTCTGTTGTTCGTTGCGGGTTTCAAGAAAGTTCAACTTACACTGGGTATATATATATAATACTTGGTGAGTACCAAGTATTTTAATGGGTGACTATGAGCCAATATTGTTAATCCTGGCGTGGAGAAGGACAGGAGAAGTTACAGCAGTGGGAGCATGGATGGGATTAAACCCAAAATATATTCACGGGCAGATTTCAGACATTATATTCTAGACATTGGACAGCAGATGTAGGATAAAATCATGAAGGAATTATATAATTAATTGACATCATTTGCACAATTTTAGGTGTTTGTGTGTATGTGTGTACTAACAAATTTTAATATTTTTATTTAAAGCACTTTCTTTTCCTGTGATAAATAGATGTCATATTTCCAGAGACATTTAAAAATTGCTATTTCTTCCGGAAATTCCCCCAAATTTTAATCTAGAATGATATGCTTTGGCTTATCTCCAGGAACTAGTTTTTGAACATCACGATGGAGAAAACTATGTTAAACAATTGGAAGACAAAAAACAAAACTAGGAACTTTTATTTTTTATAATATTATAACTAATAAGTATATAATAACTGTACTACTGATGTCCTAACAATACAAAAACCAGATTATATTAAGATAAATTAGATTTTCCAAAGTCAAACAATCAAATGGTTCCTATGTAGCACACTCCGCTGGATTCTAGATACTTGTCTTAATTTCCTACAACATTTTTTTTTATTTTTAACCCCCGATGCAAAAAGAGGGGTGTTATAATTTTGACGTCGATGTCTGTGGGTGTGTGTGTCTGTGTGTGGCATCGTAGCTCTCGAACGAATGGACCAATTTCGATGCGGGTTTTTTCCAGCGTTTTTAAAAGCCAGTTTCCTTCTATGTTTGGTTAATATCAGTCTAGCAGTGTAAGAGTATCAGCTCTTTTCCAAAATGATGTAAGGCATTTTTGATATTATTTTGTGTCGGGGTTTTTTAAAAAAAAAAATTATAGTTATTACATGTAAAGTCTCAAAAACACACTTTAGTTTCATTACTAAAACATTTTAAATTTTTTTTTTGAATTTATTTATTTTAATCAATCAAATTCCAATCATATGCATAAAATTTATTGGAATAAGTAAACGATATCCCACTAATATTACAAACGTAAAACTTTCTGAGGATGTATGGATGTATGGATGTTTATTGATCTTTCACGCAAAAACTACTGAACCGATTGCTATGAAACTTGTTATGTAGATAGCTAGAGACCTGGATTAACACATAGGCTACTATTTATCCCGATATTCCCATAGCACCGGGACTTCGAACATCTGCAGTGTTCCTGTTACTTGTTTACCGTTTTTAAATTGTCGTGTGTGCGCTTCTACAGAGTTATTATTATTATTGCACTCTGTAAATACATTCCAACAGTAAGTTAAGTTATTTTAAGTAAACTTGATTTATTTTTTAAATAAACACATAAACAAATACAACACACGTCACATTTATATATTTTAAATAAGCGAGGTAAAGGTTAACTAATAGCATGGCTTAAAATTTAAAGCTAGGGAAAATCAAAAAAAAAATCAGGGAAATTCTTCCACTTATTGATGGCGCGCGGACGTGATAAGTAGAGGATACGTGGCTACCACCTGAACTGAATATATGAACCTCCCATATTTAACACCAAAACCCCAAAAATATATTACTCATCTGGTATTTTTTAGCAGATCTGCAATACTTTAATTTAGTTCAGAACAAAGAGACCAAGGTTTTTTAAACAAAGATCCAAAATTATGAGCACTTGAGCTTTTTAAACAAACTCGTGTTGTTTATTGACTGCGATAAACTTGTCTCCGTTTGTCTCAAGCTTAAGAATGTTCGAGACGAAAATATAATCTCTTTTAATTTTGTACAAAAATGGTTGCTTTGGCTTATAAAAAGCTATTAACCTGAAAGGTTAATTGAATTGTTCAAGTTAACTTGTGATTTTTGTATAAGTATTTAATAATAATATAATATAAAAAGATTGTATGACACCAACTCTTTAACGAAACTTTCCGACAAGAACGCAATTTTTTAATTTTTTTTTATGGTATAGGGGGCAAACGAGCAGACGGGTCACCTGATGGTAAATGACTACCGCCGTCCATGGGTACCTGTAACTCAAGAGTCACAAGTGCGTTGCCGCCCTTTAAATTGGGGGAAGAGGGGGGAGAGGGGAAGGACGGGAATAGGGGAGAGCGAAGGGTTAGGGCCTCCGGTTATTTCTTTTTTGACGAATTAGAATTAAATTAATTATAATGTCGACTTAAAAATTGTTTTATTTGACATGTTTAATTGTGTAAACATATTGCACGTGAAAAATGTATCTCTTTTGTAGTACATAGAAATTAATATTTGCAACCCACGAGTGGCAGCAGATCTAGTACCTTCTCAACCTTTCTAAATTCTGTCACCGACCATATTCTTGGAAATAAATTTATTTATTTTATTTTTTAATATTAAGATGGAGCTACTTGCCCTGTCGGATAGCTGTCCCTACAGACATATACAATTTTGTTTTGCGCTGTAAAAAAATACTTCAAAATATTATCAAATGCCTCAAGGTTTATTTTCAGACTACATTATACTTTGTCCAAAAGTTTAATAACTTGTCAAAACAATGAATTAGTACAAGTATATTTCCTACCTGATCCTATTTTGTTCAAGCTAATATTTGGAAATGTGACGAGTTGCGTGTAACGTTGTTTACGCCGGTTCCTGCTGCGATTTTTCGATCATGGAGGGGTTTGACAATATTTGCTGCAAGATGTGTCACTTACGTAATTGTACAGTCTGCGTATTTCCTTGCACACGTGGGTCGTCCTATTCGCTGCACCGAATACCGATGATCCCAACAAACGCTTTTGCATGACACTATTATATGTGGCGAATACGCTTGAATAGTTGGCACCAGGCCCGGACTGGGACTCGAAACCGGCCCAGGCATTTTAGAGACGGTCGGCCCTTCACTTTCAAGAGAAAAGAAAACTACTAATGTAAATTTTTAATCATGTGTAAATATCTTAAATTTAATAATTAATTAGTCAATGACTTCCGAAGAAGCTCACTGCTCTCGGCTACTTTGTCAATTATGTCGTCACTATCTAAATTCATCAATAGATCTTTTTCTACCGCCATTATCATGAAAGAATTTAAATTATCAGAAGGTAAGGTACTCCTCGGGGGATTTTAATAATTTTTAGGGTAGAAAAGGATCTTTCACAAGCAACTTGGCTCAATGATAACGTTAGCAGAAATTTGAACGCTAGTCCAATTAAATTGTAGGCATTGGTCAATAGATTGTATCTATGCAAAATTTTAAAGCAGCAAAGGGCGCAATTTTTGCATGTACGGTGTGTGCTACATGGTACAAATCTTTCTTCTTCTTGGTTTTCTAGAGGCATTTCATCGTTCGTTTCATTCTCTTCCATTCATATTTTATAATCTTCTAATTCGGTGGTTTTAAGTTTATCCCAATGTAATGCCAAATTTATTAATTCAGTCCGCAAATTTTCACCTGTAGCTGCCTTATGAAATTTCAATAAGTGCCTACTTAACTCATCTAGTTCACCGGATTGAAGTTTATTATTAAGTATGTCAGGGAAACGTTTTGGATCTAGGCACGAAAAATCAGCGTACAGTTGTCCATTTGTGAGAAAACGGCGATCCATGCTTTGAGTAACTGTGTCGAAAACAATGTTATGAACATTGATCTTGTATGCATGGAGCACATCAGAGGTAACTTCATCCTGTGCCATCTCACCTGGCATCAATTTCTTTTTCCTAAGCCTTTTTGCAGGAAATTTTGATTCGACTTCTACATCAAAGTCTTCAAATTTGTTAAGCTCGTCATTGGCCCAAGAAACAAAATAATCTGTAGCTTTCTGTATTGCATCAAAATCTCTAACTATTTTTTTCAGTTCAGAACAAGATACTGCTACCATATGATAAGCTTTTAATATATCTAAACCCGAGGTTTGCAAGTACTTAGAGAGAGGTGTAGTAACTTTAAACGTTCTTAAAAAGGTTTTGGCTGTGATCACTGTTTCGTATTTGCATAATGATTCCAAGTATGCTTTCGCTTTCACACGGACCTCCGGCTTAAATTTTGCTGTATTTTGGCCAAAGTTACTACCAACGTTACATATGAAGCCGAATCCAAGTTTGAGAATGAACCAAAAATTTTCTTCAAAGCTGTATCTTTAGACCACCAACGTGTTTCTTCAATAGTTGAGAGCCTTTTAGTATTTCCGTCTTCTTTAGTTTGGTCCCAGATATCCATACGTTGGTAAGACTGGTCATTCAGTAAGCCAAATAATGAAGCACTTTGAATAACCGCTTTAGTAGTATCTCCTAAAACTAAATTCAATACATGTGCGTAGCACCACACATGAATTTGCCCTGGAGATTCTTTAGACAGCCATGAAGAAAGCCCATTATACTGGCCTTGCATGTTTGCAGCCCCATCCGTCGAATTACCGATGCACCTTTTTATGTCTATATTCGAAGACTTTAAAACTGAATCAACTAAGGAAAACATATCCTTCCCCGTTGAAGACTCACATTGTACAACAGCGAGAAGTCTTTCATTCACGCGATTTTCTGACACATAGCGTACAATAATTGAGCATTGATCTTTGCATGAAATATCTTGTGTTGTATCAACTTGTAAAGAAAACATGCCAGCTGCTTTAATTTCCATACTAATATTCCTAGTAATAAGTTGACCAATCGCTTGGAAAATCTTATTGATGGTTGATTTAGAGAGAAATGTTAACAACCATCCTCTGCCTTTACCGCCTTTCTGGGAGTTATGAAGTTTTGTCTTTTATACTGTTTTCAATACAATCTTTCAAATGATCTTTTGTCATATTTGCTAAGAAGGACAACGAGTTCCAAAAAATTTCCATGGTCTACAGACATGTCCTCCAACCTATATGCAGCTTCTAACTTATCGCCTCTATAACTTAGGCCTCGTTTCCCAATAAATTTAACAATGTCTATTATTCGCTGTAAAATTTCTCTCCTTTTCCGTACTTGTGCTCGGTGTACAGACATTTGATTGTGGAAAAGTAAATTGTCGATATCTGCATTGCTGGATCTTAAAAAGTAAGCTTCCGCACAAGCACGGTGCGTTTCAGTTTTGTCGTGTTCTTCGACTCTGATGTGTATATGTCGCCTATCTTTCATTCCTCGTAAAAACGGATTTGAGTTGGTATCAGATGTTGCAGAAAATGCTAAGCAAACTGAACAAAACAGAGCATTGTGTTCCTCACTATAAGTCAACTACTTGCGATTGGATCCGTCTTTACGAAATACAGATTTTTGTAACACAGGATCACTAATATTTTGCTTTGGATGGTACTTGAAAAAGAAGTCGAGTTGACTTTTTTCAGGATGTATAAAATAGTTAAACGAAGGTTCTAAATGGCTATCATCTTGTTCAGTTAGTAGTTCGTTTGCAACAGGATCTGGGGAAATGCCATGGGTGTCTTACCTTGCTCTTGTTTAATTTCAATAAAATCATCTAACTGTTGCTCTATACATAACAGTTCTTGTTCATCTCGGGAATGAGATGAACTGCAAATGTTTATTTCAACTTCAGTTAATGCCTCCGCGGCTACCGCCACTACTGCATCAGGGGTAGACGAAGTCGAACATTTAAAAATGTTTGACAACTTGACACAATTTTGACCACTGACTTCCAAAAGCTTTTGCTTCTTTAATCTGATTTTCTCTGCTCCTCCTTTGCGCTTTCCTTTGCTGTTCATTGTCACCAGACACAAGTCCCTTAAATAACACATGTATTTTTACAAAATGTAATATCGCATTAAATACTGGGTAAAAGGTGAATGTAATTGAAAAAACCCGACAAGTGCGAGTCTGACTCGCGCACCGACGGTTCCGTAAGCAAACAAACTTGTATGTAGATAGTATGTCCATCTCGGGAATCAATTCTCGAAGATTTTTGCCCGTCTTTTTCGAAAGACAAACTTAACTTAGTTCTAAAAATACTCTTCCATACATCGATTTACGACAAAGTCAACTTTCCAACTTCAAAATATAAGTTTGTAATGGAAAAAACAATTTTTTTGTGTGTTGTAACAACAAATTAATGACTTTCGGATTTTTTCCTTTTCAGTATGACGATTTGTGCTATTAAATGGTATCACAACCACAACCCATTACAAACTTTTTATTGTTCTATGCGTTATTATTGTAATTTGTATTTCATTTATTGTACACAAAAGTTAGGTATCTAGATAATAGAAATGTTCTCACTTACCTAGTTGTTACGCGCACACAACTGTTTTTTTTTGTATAATAAGTTCCAGGAAAAAAACAAAGAAAGCATCTAAAATAGAATGTGCTGGCTAGGCTGCAACTTTGATAAAAAAAAGACTCGAAACTAAAACAATAGCGACGCTGTCAGTCAAACCGTGCGTGTGATGAGTGTTGCCCATGTGGCAGTGGCGAGCGCCATCTCTTAGAAAGCAAGGAGTATCATTACTAGAGCCCAACGAAATTTTATTAGGTTCTCGACTTGACGGTAGAGAACGTTATTCTAGTCAATGCATATCTATGTTTTTTTAATAGCAAAAGCAAATCGACTGCCAATCGGCCACACCGGCCCATCGGGCATCCGGCCCATCGGGCATTTGCCCGATTTGCCCATATGGCCAATCCGGGCCTGGTTGGCACAATGGGATAATAAAAAACAAAACAATTTTTATGTATTGCTCAAAAATTACTGCAATCGTCGAGCTAATAATATTGAAATAAAATTTTAGATCACAATTTCAATAACCCATTCAGGACACCCCAATTATTTCCTGTCTAGTACCGACTTCCTAATTGCCCCCTCATCATGAGAGGTTCGTGTCTTATCTCGTTGGCTGCTATTGTTTGAATGGTTGTTACCAACCTGGATGAACAATCGTTCTCGTTCACATTTCGGGTGTTTTCCGTTATGACACTTTCAACTCGTCAGAGAGAATGGAAGAGCTCCTAAGTTGATGAAGAGTTTTATTGTTAGCAATCTCACCGTATTCAAGGAATAAGAATAACTGTGTAAGGTTTTTAAAATGAACACTGACACTGGCTTTCGACATTTTACACTCATAGCACGATGGCGGTAAGTCAAATATCTATCAAATGTCGACGACGACGATGACGAATCATGGAAGAAAGTACATCCTCACGTTAAGTTATGATTTCACCAAGAGTAACAATCAGACATTGTTACCGCACTTTTGTTACTTCTTCGGATAGAACATAATAAATTGATAATATTTCATTTATAAATATAAGTAATGCACGCTTATTATGTTTATCCAATACAATGTCGCATATATCAATATAAAGTCACACCAAGGGATGATGAGAACGCGACGGAGAAAACAAAATTAAGCGAACATTCTGGATGAAATGTGAAACACGTGTAACATTAACAATCCGTTTAAAAGTTCTAAAGCACCTTTATTAAACGTAACACAAGCCAAAAATCTAACCTTTCCAAAATTATTTTATCACCATAACAACGATAGAGTTCCAGCATCAAAGGTCATGTCCACATCACAACAAGGATTAATGAATTTCATTACTCCATGCCCTTACACTCCATTTTATTCCATCCATATCGTTGGCACTCTCCCAACTCGCTGTTTTGCTTCCATCGGCGCGCTCGCAGGCACCCTGACTATTTTTAAATGGCAAACACGATGTGCTCCGAAAAGTGACGGAGATTTACGAGCGGTTAATGGGTAATTATTTCGCGGTTAACATGTGTTGGATTAATATGTTGTTTTTTAGTTGTGGTTGGAGGTTCGTGTACATCTGCTGATGGAGACTACCGTGGCTTGGTTGTTTAATCCTGTTGCTAAGGTTGATGGGATTTTTACGACTAGCTTTGTATAAATAAAACATTTAATCTTTATGTTACCCTTGGGATATCGAATGCTGAAATTAGGTATATACATAGCATAGTATCAATATACCGATACCTTAACAAAAAATAAAAACGTGGTAAACGTTAAAGCAATCCAATACAGCATAAAAATCTTGTTAGAAAGGAGACGAGAAGAGTTCTAAAAGAAGTTACTATAATATATGTCGATAAGTAGCCCTCTAGCAATATCGACGTATAAAGGTGTCTACAACGACCTATTTGCAAAATAAATTCATTTATCATTTATCTGCCCTTCCTCAACTTGAGTATATTTTTTAGAATCTTTCTAATTTTTTACTTTTGCAGGCTATTAATTTCACAAAACTTATCGTTATAAATTATAGGTAATATATTAATACTTAAATAGGCATTTCTATAACGTTGTCTTGTCAATTTCAATCTGTCCGCACTCATTATATGAAACTCTAACGAAGACAGTTCACTGATACTATTTTCTATAACATTATTAAACACTCAAATTAGAGTTTCTATCTCCATTTTATTTTTAAATTTCTCGAAATAGCTCCACAATATTAATCGGGCACGTGTTTAGTAGCATTTATTTTGATCTACTGATTCTACACGTGGAAGCATCCGCATCCAGAGAAGTCACCGTAGGCGGCCATCTTGTGTCTTGACATTTATGACAGTTTACATTTTGTTCGATATTTAATTCGCTAAAACGTGGCAAGTGACGTGTCATTTGACAGGTGTGCCCTTCATATAATTAAGACAACTTTGTAACATAACATGACAGAAAAATATATTTTCTTACTTGTCATAGTTTGTAGTTTATTATTCTTAGCACGTGTTATGAAATGTATTTCCAATACTTAGTTGTATATGTCATTAAATTATACCAAACAATTGTCGTAAAAATAATTACACTAGTAAAATATCTGTTCCATATTTTCTTGTTATTTAGTTTTTTAATAACTTACTTACCTCTCTAGGTACTCTGAATAATATATGGAAATGGAAACCAATAATACTTAATAGTTCCATATTACTTTCTACCGTTCTACTTTTTTATGTTCATAAAAGATAGACATTGTAATAATAACGGGCTACTTTTTTATGGTATAGGTGGCAAACGAGCAGACGGGTGATTCACGTTACCACGCTGACATTTCAGGCTTTTCAAATCTTTAAGAACGCTGTGGAATACTCTAAAGTCTGTACGCAGGTTGCACCAAGCTGTTTACCTTTCATTTAAGAATTTTTATATTATAAAAAGGATTTTCTTATATTCGACAGAGAATCAAACTTGAATCACTGACGTGAGTCACAAATATATAATTCACACACGGCAGAAGTGAAACTTCAGAAAAGTAGCCTACGAGAGAATGAGAAATAAAAAGTAAAATCAACACAAATAATTTACTGGTATTAATAAATTTAATTTCAGATAATTGATAAAAAAGTTATTGGTCAAATTAACACAGATGTGTTGAATAATTAACATAAATTAATTAACCAACAAGTTTTAATACGCAAATGCACAAAAATGACACCACGTTCACATTGACGCATTATCTGAAGGCTTCGTAATACGCAGGCGCAAAGACAAAGATTATAGGAAATACTGTATACTTGTATTCTATCTCATTCTCTCACAGGCTAAATCCTATTGTATTGTATTTGTAGTGTGAGTTTTTCGTTTTATAGAATTTCAAATCACAACGATTTTAAAAAAGTTTCACTGCAAAACAAACAAAAACAGAACAGTAAATATATATACAGTATTTAAAAAAAAACTTCAACCATAATCTCTATCATGTCTATCTTCTAGTCCTACCCACCTAGAGGCGTGAATTTCAGGAAAGTTAATTTTAATACTTCGGAAATATTTGTATAGATAATAACATGCGATAGTTCCGTCAACTTCCTTAGGAGTTCAAATCATAGATCTAAGAGCAAAGTTCATATTTGTTGTATCTACGTCTATCACATCCTAATTCTGTTCAATACACGAGACACTGCCCTGTAATTTCCCTCTATGGTGATGTATAATTTTCTCCATCCCATCGTTGCCTGTGAGAGTTGTTGACAAAGCAATTTATTGTTGCGGTGGTATTGGCCTATAATTTTTAATTTGCTAATACTTATTTTTTTTTTAAATTGACTTTTCGAATAATTAATGACGAATTTTATGAAATAAAGTTATTGAATCTGAAATGAAAAAAACAGAACATCTCAATCGTCGGCATCGAGTATAGGGACCAATCTACCAGTGGTTAGGGCTCCAGAGACAGGAACTTTCTCACTATACATTCCCGAAAACGTCACTGTTTAACGTTATTTTTAATATTATACTAGCCGGTTTTACCGGCGTAAGTCCTGCTGCCGTGGGAATATCGGGATAAAAGTAGCTTATTTGTTAATCCAGGTCTCCAGCTATCTACATACTAAGTTTCAGGGCAACCGATTCATTAGTTTTTGCGTGAAAGAGCAACAAACATCCATACATCCTCACAAACTTCCACGTTTATAATATTAGTAGAATATAAGAATAAATAATGCACCATTCAACAAACGCTCCTGAAAGTGAGTTTCATGAGTTTCAGCAACTTATTTAAATGTTTAAAACTTCATTGCAATTCAATTACCAAAACGATCGTATAAGGTCAATCCAACGGAGGTACCTACATCAATTCAAATTCGACAATATCGTAAACATTTTATTCATTGAGGCTATAAACACTTTCGGTTGAGTAGTTTTAGTTTCAATACCTATTCCTGAAGCTAAACAACTTGTGGTCGAAATCAATCGCTTTATTAGTAGGAACGTTTTTGATGATTATAAGTGACTGAATTCGTCGTTATTTTAATTCTTTCCTAATTTGTACATTGTTTACATTGTTATAATATGAATAAACATAAAAATTATCCAATATCAATAAATTACCTTTCTTTCTTTATCTTTGATACTGGTTTTCTCCCAATTTTTTTTTCCAAGTTGTTCAGAAAACTTTGAAACAATTGAGTCCCAGTTAAGTCCAATATTATGATCACCATTATATGTAATGAAATCTATTTTCCATATCAAGAACCGTATTTTCAAAATCTACAACACAGTTGTACAACAACAATAGGCAGGACAAATATGGTGAAAAGATTTAACAGTGTTATTGTTGTAGTGGTAGCAAAATCTAAAAAGCGAAAACAAGAATCGGATCCTTTCTAACAAACAACAAGTCATCACAATACATCACATTAAGTGTTCATGTATTATTGAACAAGCACCTAGAGCGTCCGATTGAATATTATTGCATATTGAGAGGACTATATGTTGCGAAGACGAGGTCTTCCGAAGAGGCCATTTGCAAATATAAACTGGGAGCAAGGACCTTTGCACGTGAGACTGAATAGGGGAATTTCCATGTTCAGGTACGACTGGTATTTCAAGACTGTTTATCTGGATGAATGAATACATTATTGTATTACAGGCTCTAAAAAAGAATATTTTAGTAATGTTGTGACCCTTTACTTCTATCTTCTTAGCCTGTTGAAGCAAACTAGGTCACTCAAATCTATACTTCTATTCTACATTTATATTTATTAGAGATAATAAAAACTCAAAACTGATTTCTGTTGGCCATAATGGTCCAGCAATATTTCAAAAGGTTGAGAGTTTAAATAAATAAAATCTGAACAGTACAAAACGAATTCTAAAACTAATACATTCAAGGAGTCTGTTAGTTACCAAAGGGGAATGATGCCATTCAAAATACCCGAAAAGGACAAAAATGAAATTACACCAAATTGTCCAAACTTTCAATCGTAGGAAACCCATTAGAATTTCAATATTAATTATCAAATCACTAGGAAGAAGCCAGGTAGTTTTTTTTATTAATGATACCTGTGCACAGACTCTATTAACTGTATAACTGAAAGACTGGGTGTCTTTCAGTTATAGTGTCGTGTAAAACAGACGGATATCAAGTTAAATATTATAATAATCGTTATATTTTTACCCTAGTTAAACGACGTTGGGTATTATTTAATCCCACTAATCCCACTAATATTACAAATGTGAAAGTTTAGATGGATGGATGGATGTTTCTTACTCTTTCACGCCAAAACTGCTGAACCGATTGCGATGAAACTTGGTATGTAGATAGCTGGAGATCTGGATTAACATATAGGCTACTTTTTATCCTGATATTCCCACGGGATCGGGACTTACGCGGGTGAAACCGCGAGGCGCTGCTAGTTAAAGTATTGTATATTGGTAATTTTTCCCATTTCGGGTATTAAGTGTAATTTAAACTTGCAGTGTATGTGATTTCAACTTTAGAGACTCCATGCTTAAATTTTATTGATAAAAATTGGATAAATGCGAGGCAACAGGCGGCGTTAGTTTCATGAGCCCTGTTGTGATTTAAAAGAGTTATGCTTTGAAATCTACAAATTGAAGACGTTAAATCCAAACTCATGCCAGTGTTCCTTTGTCTGTTTTTTATTGTTTGAAATTCACGAAAAGTTTAGTAAATTTTGAGTACCTACCTAACACTGTTTCAAGTTTAAATATATTATTGTAATTTAAATAGAATAGAATAAATATTGACATTGAAGGATTACAATTGAGATTAAAGAAATTGGCTTAATATAACTACGTATAATGCCGGATTTTAATTTATCAGATCAGCCTAGTATATCAGGGAATAAGTGTGACATAGTGCGAGAATTTGTATTTCTATTTAATTTAAGCTAATATTGAAAGAACTGAACAAAATCAAATGCGATTTTAGTTTTGTAACGAATATTAAAAAAAAAACTGTTGAAAAAGCGGGTTGGATTACTAGTATAGAATATAATGAAGCAGTTTCAAAATGTAACATTGGCATAGTTATAATCAATAACATAATGCATTATTTACGATACAACATTATTCAGTTTCAGATTCAATCTATTCTCGAGCATAACTTCCTTATATTTTGCCATTATTATCCTTAAAGTGGAACAAACCAATACTTTCGGAAAAGTAATTTTAATAATAAGTATTAAAATAGGATATACAGCCAATTTACAGTCAAAACAGGAGAACAAATAATATTTTAAAATATATAAAATTTCAAATGAATGTTTAAACTGTTCCATTCTGAATTCATTTACAAGAAAGTGTAAATATATTTTTACCAAAACCCTATTCCAAGTATAAGTAAAAAACTCTCGACTCAGAAACAAAACTCAGGAAAGTAACATTCAAATTCACTATCTTAATTTAATAAAATTGATCGTCAATTATTCGAAATCGTCAAAATAAAAAAATTATTATTATTATTATAAAAAAATACAGATCAAAACACATAAAGTCAGCGCAACAATAGGGTCCTTTGTTAAATGTAAAATTATAAAAAAGAAATGGATGACATATATAACAAACATAACATCATTGAAGTCACAGGATACTAACTTAGTTTTCATTTCCAATGTTTTAGTACTTATACAAAAATCCTACATGTGTTTTATTTTTATGTAAAGATTAATAAACCTCTTCTAATTAAATTGTATGGTGGAAAATATTCTTACAAAAAGTTTTAATGAATAATTTGAGGAAAAAAATATGAATAGAATTAAAAGTTAAAAAATTTTTCTCTTACTTTATCTATATTTTTATATTGCACATAAACAACCATGTAAATTTGCACTATGAATTTTACAGTATTTACTCGAATAACGTTTTTTGAACTTTAAAAAAGCATGTGCACGCAATGCACCTGTCGGCCACCCACTGCGCGAGACTGCGTATAAGGTCCGCCGGCGGACGAGCGGCTGGTAGGTATTTAGCGCACGCAAGTACATCGAGTGACATAGGCCTGCCTTGACTGTCAACGGACGGGTACGGTGGCTCTAAGTTGCCACGAATACACTTATTTTTTAAGTAGCTTATGAAAAACTGTTCAGCTGAGTCAGAAAATAGTTTTTCATATGTCCATTGAATTTAAAATTATAAGAAAACCGAGGCTGAAAGTACTAAGTACAACAGTAGTAGTATATAAAACAGTGGATAAGACGGCAACTACCGGACATCTTCGGCACGTGCCTGTTACACGCTCTAGTGCTGCGCACCGCATATCGATTTGTTGCTATTGCAGTAATGTTCTATTACATTTAACGTTTACGTAATAATCACAGTTGCCACGTCACGTCGCCCATATTCGTAGAAGATACTAAATTTTACTGCATATGTAGTAAATATTTGCTCTTTAGGAATATTATTACCGTGTCTATGGTGTTACCATGTTACCTCCTTCTATTACAGAAAAATGCATAGTGTTGTAATTGTGCGCAGGGTCGCCAAAGCTCGATTAAATAGTGCCCGCAACACGATAGGGATACTAGGTAGGAGAAAAGTTTTCCACGCGGTTTACCTTTTTGCTGCGCCAAAACTTCTGTCAAACATTGACGGTGTATCAAATCTAGGTTAGCCAGTAAAAAAAAAAGTAAATTATACCGTAAATCCGTATATTAACCGAAGGTAGTATCTAAGTAATCGTTGAGGACAAATTTAAAAACTTAAACTAACATAAAGCAATTATTCTATCGATAAATAAAGACAAGCCTATTTAGCCCTGTAATAGACGTATACATTTGAATATAATGCGTTTATGATTCCCGGTTCAAGGCAGGACACTCGGGGCACCTGCATAGAGCGGTAGGGTGACACTCCATTGTCAATTCAATCGTCCAGTGTCCTCTTTATGTGAATTTCAAATGTCATACACGTATCGAGCTATCAAAAAGTATAATCAGAATAATACCTACGTAGTTGCAGTTCTAAATACCTTATACCATAAATAAAATAAATATTTTATTTATCGTAACTCGTAACTTTAAAATACTTGTCCATAAATATAATAATGAAATTTTCAACGCAGACTTAGTTCACGAACTTGATAAGCGATTGTAATGAAAGCATTTCTTGAAATACGCGACTAATATCTTAATGTATATACTCTTTTCAACATTAGAACCAGAAAATTACTTTCTGGATCTGATGTTGAGAAGAGCATTATAATTACTTCTAACAGGCTAGGAATCTACTGAAAAAAATTGAGAAGATGCAATTTATAAAAATAGCATGATTTGTATTCTTCGGTATGAGCAAAACAGAAGTCACAATTGGATTTAACAAAATAAATAACGAAAAGTCTATAAAAAGGTAAGGCCCCATAAAAGGAAATAACTATCTTTGAAGAACTTCGCAAATTATTAAGAAAGACAGAAACATAACATACGAGTACATTACGCACCCATATTATTGCTATAATTCTTGTACCACATATAAAAGTTCGTAGATACAGGTAAGTTAACAGTTATCTACAGTTGAAAAAAAAAGTAGTAAACAGAAAAACCGTGTTTCTAGCAACACTGCTGTAGTATACCAACTATTTGGTATGGTGGTCGGCTGCCACGTAGAGCTGCTTTGTGAGTGAGTATGTAGCTGCTTGTTAAGTAATGTAACTGCGTCCAAGTCCTTGATGGCAGACCTATATTATGTAAGTCCATTGATATTGCTATTGATTTTACACTTGTATAAACCTAAAGTTTGAGAAGAGCTGTGGACGTCATGTCAGCTTCAAAGACATCACTTTTTTTATATCTAAGTAACTGAGTTCAATCTCCGGGTCAGCTAATTTTTATTGAGTTTTTCTAAAAACATATCTGGAGGACGAGCATAGATTTACCATGTGACATCAAACGTTTTATTTGTGGCGATATATAATAATAATAACTTCATACATTTCACACACGGCCGTCTAATCCCAAACTAGGCAGAGCCTGTACCATGGTAACCAGACTGCTGATAAACATACTTATATATTTCTAAATACATACATATTATAGATAAATTACACCAAGACACAGAAAAAATGATCGTGCTCATCACATAGTTATTTGTCCTGGTTGGGAATCGAACCCACGACCTCTGGCTCGGCAGTCAGGGTCACTAACCACTAGGCCAACAGGCCAGTCAATATATATATAATACACAAGTTGCTAACCCTTTGCAGAAAGCCACTCATGGTAGATTAATAAAAAAACAAAAAAGCGTTTTTAAACCTAATTATTATTTCATAACCAATTAGATATTGACTTATAACACCTAAAATACGACATAACAGGTATCGAACCATAGACTTGTATATTACCATATTACAGTCATAATACGTGGGTTTCGTAAGGCCATATACCATAAGAGGTAGGCTATAAAACATAAGGTTTAGCTCTTGCGTAAGACTTCATAAATCAAAATGGTTAATACTATTGTAAAAATAAGACTTCTTTGTTGAAATTTAAATGAAACGGTATAAAGGCTGAGACGAAATCTTGATAAATGGATGGACTTATATTACCTTGGGATGGGATACGTACCATGGGATTATATTATTTATGATAGCTAGTTTTCACGTCTTTTATTAGCCAAACAAATATGGAAGGCTTGAGTACGTATCTACATTATTTCACATGTTTATACAAGCAGTTATATTAATCATGTTTTAATGACGTAAATACATTTGTTTTATTTTATCATTCTATATAATTTGTTTAATCCTATTTTTTTATTTTTTTCAAAAAAAATTCATAGACTCAGATAACTTATTTTATAATTTTATTAATAACTGACAAAATTCGACTGTGCTTAAACCTTATTTATCGTGTATTTCTTTGTGTCATTGTCATAATACGCATGCTGATTATTCCGTAATTGGCAAATGTATCATAGACCTAAAAAAAAAATACATTTACGAGTACTTACAATAACCTACATATCAACAAACAAGGGCATCTCAAGAATATAATATTTGAATAAGGGTTATTTCCCGCAGCATCTCTCATATTTCCATTTTAGAGGAATACACAGAAACCCCATCTAAGTAAATCATCAAGATTTTTTTTGACTTGCTAATATCGTAATATAATAAACTAGCAACCCCCCCCACCCCCCCACCCCTGGCTTCGCACGTGTAGCAGAAACGAAACTTCTTCAACAATCATCAACATATTTCAATCAACTTACACAAAATCTTAACTAATTATACACCTAAACCTTCCTCGTGAATCACTCTATTAGTGAAAACCGCATAAAAATCCGTTCAGTAGTTTTTCAGTTTATCGCGAACAGACTGACAGATAGACGCGGCGGAGGACTTTGTTTTATAATATGTAGTGATAAAAAGTTTTATTATAAAAAGTGTTTAACAGTACAAGACTAGCGTTTAGAACATTAAGTAAAAGCGCAAATAAATTACTAAAATTGTTACTCGATACTCGTAAATCTTTACAATTGTTACTCGATACTCGTAAATCTTTACAATTGTTACTCGATACTCGTAAATCTTTACAATTGTTACTCGATACTCGTAAATCTTTACAATTGTTACTCGATACTCGTAAATCTTTACAATTGTTACTCGATACTCGTAAATCTTTACAATTGTTACTCGATACTCGTAAATCTTTACAATTGTTACTCGATACTCGTAAATCTTTACAATTTCTTCTTGTCTAAAAAAAATTGTAACTTGGGTTTTAGTGCTTAGTATTTGTAATAGTTTTATTAATTGTTAGTACCTACTCAATGTAAAGATTACGTATAATGAATGCTGTGGGCGTCTATAATTGATGTACATATAAGATAAGCGATGTAGTGATACATGTAAAGAACAATGTTGCATATGTAGTCTGTTGATGCTCCTTAATAAATAAATTAAAAAAGAATCTGTTCTATTTTAAATAGAATTGATGTATAATAAGTGCGCTATCGTAATGACTGGTCACGGACTTTCAATCAAGAGGTTGCAGATCCACTCCCTTTTTTTGAGCGTATCGAAATCCCCTCGGGCCGTCATCGGGGTTTTCGGTAAGGCGGTGTGTTGGAGCCGTACCGACTAAAACCACACGGTGTGCCGTACTGCATCTAAAATAGAAGGGATGTGGGAACAGCTTCTATTAAGACTTTGCAGATCCACCCCTAACACAAGCGTCATTAGAGGGTTAAACAAGAATAATATTAATGTAAAAATAATGTGTATCTTTTTGTTTAAGAAACTTAGGGCTTGTGACCTGTTATTTTTAATAAGATGGAAAAGATTTCTAATTCGCAACTGTTGATTGACATTGATGCCTTTATGAACCTGACTGAAGAGCTAGCTTTGGCGTCAGGTCCGGTTTAGGCTTTATATCAGCATAAATGTATCGACATTTTGAATAGATTATGTAAATATATTTAAATGCTCATCTCGCTAATTGGCACCGGATTTTTGGGTTTCATCCCAATTCTATTTATTATTTTAGTTATTAAATATAGTTAATGTGGGTCTAAGAATACTTTGGGCCCGTTAATTATATATGCGCTATCAACGTCTCCCGCGACACGATATTTTCCCAAAATGTTAGTTCAGTTCTAAACAAGGAATTAACTAAATTCATCTCCCAACTATCTACATTGCTCATCCATTACTCCCAGTACAAAAAAACTTTCTGTAAATAATTATCCCCAGATAGTTACAGAAGTGGCAATCTCGTGGCAAGGGTAATCGCCCGTAGAGCCTGCAGTGCGAGGCAAAGGCGTGTCGCCATTCGGCCTAGTCGTAAACTACAAGACGGCCCTTACCAAGGATGCTTAAATTATGACCTATTTTTAAAATTCGTTTTGTACACAACTTTTACGATGTGTTCAAATTATGGTTTTATAGCTCGTTTAAGAATTATAGATCTGTCGATAAAAGTAAGCACAATTCCCACGCGGAAAGCAAATTTTACAGGTGACTAAGGTCATACATATGTAGTGATATAAAACATAGTGTAGTGTTTTAGGTGATAGGGTTGGCAAAATGCTATTGTTGCGAGAGTTTTTAGGTACTAAAACAGCTTAGCATTAGGTGCTCTGTGTGCCTATTTATCCACATCGTAATATATAAAGTATTTTGCTAATCAGCTATATTGTAACAATAGTAGGTAGCAGCGGAAACGCACCCAGAGTTCGGTAAATTTGAACTCAAACATGTTCGACTGCAATAAATAATGTCTTTTCCTGAGTGAACTACGAAACGAATATTAATAAAAAAATGAATACAATATATTAGGCTGCTCTAAGTCAATGATAAGTCAATAGCGACGCCCATCTATTATAAAACAGTACGCCTACCAAACCACACTGAGTCCTTAATAATCTTTTTCATCAGTTATAATTTAAATTATTTTATTGCAATTCTATCACCTATGTAAGAGGGTTCAAAAAGAGTATAAAAAGTTAACAAAATACGCATTAAAAATGGGAAAATTAAGAGTATATTGAAAGGGAAATATTCTAATTTTACCAACTTCAAAAAAGGAGGAGGTTCTGTGTTCAACTGTATATATATTTTCTTTTATTACTCAAAGACGCATGAACCGATTTGGAACATCCTTTTTTATTTGAAAGGGTATACTTCCCAGGTGGTCCTATAGTTATCAGGTCATTATCTGATGACAGGATCCTGGAGAAATCGAGGGAACTCTTCAAATTTTACAAGCACTTAAAGCGATTTGTGTATTTTGAGGCGCATTGAAGTCAGTGATACTTTTTTTAACAAGATAATTCTTCCTTTCTTAATGCCCAAAGAGCCCAGTTAGCGGTAATAGGATTGACCCCTATTACGTGAGTTTTACCAAATTATAGTTGGCAAAATACATATATTTACTGTATATTACCATCCAAACTGGTCGACTATAATATTTTGTAGCCTGGTTACGTATATTCACGTCACTGTAACGTAACAGTTGGTTCTCTGACGTATACATAATATATCATTTCTCAACATTACTTACATAACGTACGTGAGCAGTATCTAAGTCAATATAAAATACTTATATCACAACGGGCTACAGCTAGTATTTCATATTCCTTATTAAGTTCCAATGAGATTAAACATTCATGGATTTCAATACCTCCATAAATTAAAAACTATAGCAATCACCATACATGTTACACTAAACTTACACGCATTTAAATATTCATTTAAATATAATTCAATAATTATAGATTAATACATGAGTGGTGGTATTTTTAATGGCTGCTCGTATTGATCTTCCTAATGGGTAAATAAAGGGTGCAGGGATAGAGGCTTATGGAAATCAGGTGGGGGCAATACCCTCACATGATTAAATTACACTTCACCGGAATGCTAATTTATGTATATTTTGAGTAGATATTATTGGTTATTTAAATGTATATGTACTTATGTACTTATATCAAATATAGCCTATGTTACCTTTAGGTAAAGTAGCTTTACATTGGTGGAAGAATGATAAAAATCGGTTCATTAGTTTCTAAGATTATCGCCTCCAAACAAATATTTCCTTTTAATACTATCAGTATTGATGTTAAGATATTGTTTACCTCTTACGATATGTGCATGTATTTTGTTTGATGTCGATAAATGTTGTAGAGAACGTGTTGCTTTCTGCCTTAAAATTGACTTAATTTTTTTTCTCCATCTCATAGATGCCGTTAAGAGATTGCAACAGTCTTCCAGACTACTCTTTGATTGTTGTTGATGTACAATAACAAAGTATATTATGAGCTTTAATGTGATTAAATAATATTAATCATAATATTATGGCAGTATTCTACTAGAAGCATAGCCGAATACGTTTCAATTGTTTACATCAAATCACGTATTAAAGAATGCATATGTTTTTAAGCAAATGTGTACAGATATATAAGTTGGCTTGATCATAGTAACATTTGTAAGAAACTACACTATATTTTGTAATTTCACTTCTGTGTGACAAGAACACGAGCCTTACAATATGCCCTTACCCCTGTAAATAAAAAGTGCCTACAACATCTTGAACTGCTACCCTTAGTACGTCACAGTTAATTGCACTCTCTCTCATGCCGAGACTTGTCATTAGTAACCCATCATTCAAAACACTAAAACATACTGTGTATAATTTGTATGAATAACTAGCTATGAAACTTTGGAATATTCGATTCAAGAGCAGCTATTTTAACTTGGAGGATGATGATAAAAACGCTTGGGTCAAAGGACTAAATTATTTCAGATTCACAGGCTATTTCAAATATTTAAAACAAATGTAATGTGAGCTAAAATGTTTTTCATCTACTGTCTTTTATGTCTTTATTTTCATATTTTAATCTTAACTTCTTTAGTATTTAGTATCTATACTTTTAATGCTTAATTTTTATCTTTACAACATAATAGTGCACGATAAAACAGTGTTGTAATATATTAAGTTATTTCATTAAATATGTATTGTAAAACTATCTGGTGATTGGCTGTGAGTTTGTTTGTCCGATTTCTTCTCATAAGGCTCAACTACTTGGAAACGGGCGGTTACAGATCGACATTGGCAGAAAGCGATCTTACCTATTTTTTATTTATTTTTATGTATTAATTTAATTTTTAAATTATAGTTAAAAAAAGACATTTTTAAATAATTTTATAAAATAAATCTGATTGTATTGTTCCGACGTTCCTTCTAACTCCTGGAGGTTTGTAAGTGGGATAGCCATGCTTCGGCACGTATAGGCCGGCTCGACTCCGCTCGATACCACGCCCTCACAGAAAACCGGCAGTGAAACAATGCTTGCATTGCTTTTCGCCGCGTGAGTGAGGTTACTGGAGGCCCTAACCCTATTCTCCCCTATTCCCGTCCTTCCCCTCTAATCCCCCTCTCCCGTCTTTGCGCTCTTCCCCCCTCTCCCACTCTTTCCCTATTTCCACCTTAAACTTGTGACTCTTGAGTTACAGGTGCCCATGGGTGGCAGTAGTCTTTTACCATCAGGTGACCCGTCTGCTCGTTTGCCCCCTATCCCATAAAAGGTTAGATATCTATTAGATTTCTATTTCAATTTGAGCTGCCCTACTGCTCTCATACCGCGGTTAGGCAGCACTATGACACTAATAGCGTACTCCCGTTTTTTTTTCTTTTCCATATCTCTGTGGGCTAGCAAATTAATGACGTTGCAAGTAATGGTAACCGCTTACTACATGGTTTACCAACTGCTGTACCTCTTAGTTATATTAAAATATTAAGCATCAAAATATACAATAAAACTTTAAATTACTCATACACACAATTTAAACCTCTGAATAAAACAATTATAAGTTAACTTGGCACTTAACAAAAACTTCACAAACGTGATGCAAAATAGCAGCGTATATGTGTGTAGAAGGGGCCACACAAAACGATGTGTAGCGCGTAATAAGCAGTTGACCAATATTCTACAATGGACCGTTGTGTGCCTCTTTGTACGATGTGGTACAAACCACAAGAGGCGCAGGGTAAAGTATCCTAATGAGAAAAGAGTATCTACACATAATCATCGACGCCTCAGTTATGAGACGTCAATGCTGAGCGACATTCATAAAATGCCATTTTTTATTAAAATACTTTCTACACATAACACAATAATATCAGTTCGTGATATTGCGTTATAGGCTATGTTATTAAACAACGTATGGATTGGAAAGGGTGGCAGGGAGGGCCATGGCCCCGGGTGGCATACGAAAGGGGGCATTAGAAATTTAAAAAAAATTACTCTAAATCGCGCCTGCAATGTTATAATTGTTAAGTGAAAACGCAAGGGAGGAGATGAGATGAAGTCGAGTGCTGCCGAAGTGCTAGCGATGTTTTAGTATTTAATATACAGCAAATTTTATGTGATACAGCTGTGGGATTTTATTCAAATAAGTAAATGATTAAACTGTCTATTTTTTTTTTTTTGCATTATTAACAAAAATTATGTCGTTTATAGCCACATTTCAACGACAAGTATTAATCAAATTTCGATTGTTCGATTTTTAACTTTCCTGCTCTCGCGACATGTAATGACTTACACGTCAATACAAACTAACAACACAGTATTGCTTAATCCGCTGTTGCCACGCGCCCGCTCGCGCTCAGCACATAAATGGCACTCTTTGTTTTCTTATCGGCACACTGGCTATGGGAAACACGGTTTTCTCTACACAATACTGCAAATACAACTACTTCATACAATGTAGATAGATATGTTCGCTTTGGAAGCGATAAGATTGTAGTCTATTTTAGAAATATAAATAGTTACACTGGCTGCCGTTAGAGGACTCGGACTTCCCGGGTATACGACCCTGACCTGTTTGAGCTCCTCAATCTATCCGGATAATCAATATCCTTTTTCTTTTATGGCCTTCCCTTCTTGCCTACTTTTCCCTTTCAATATACTCACAAATTTTTCTTTTTTAATTCCTGAAGTGGCCGGTTAGCGGCAATAGGCTTGCCCACTATTAGGTACGTGAGTGGGACCAAATCATAGTTGGCAAAATATGTGTGGGAAAGACTCACGTACACTACCTTTCATTTACACTAAGGTCGTATTAACTAGATGAAAATTGGTCCTTCGAGCCGGATTGTTTAATCACCTCTACCTACCCCTTCGGGGATAAAGGTGTGAGTGTATATATGTACACTGATTGAAAAAGAATGTGCTGTTTTTGTAGGTATATTTTTTTATGATTATATAATCATAAAAATATATACAACAAGTTTGTAAATAAAAGTGTCGTTTTGAATTGCACTATCTAGCTTATTTTCACAATAGTCTGGCAGTTTTGTGTATTTAATTAGCCTTCCCAAATATCTGACTGCGGTGGCGGACCGTGTGGAGCCGTGGATTCCCCAAAATGTGGTTGAGTTCCGTGAATACCGACTTATCTAGTCTACTGGGTGTCGTGACGTGAAATTGTTATTTCCTATAAATAGCGCCCTGGACGCTTACATCGATCTACACAGTTTGGGTTTATGTAGACGTAGATCCTGTATCGGTCCCCATTGTTGCTATATTAGCTTTCTTATAGAATTTCCCCGAATAATATCCCACAGAAACACGCCTAATATAGTAAAGACACCTACAGTTAAAGTACATGTGTACAACGCAGTTTGGAACAATTGTTTACAAATACCTTCATTAATATAAAACCCCAAAACTATTCCACTGGTATTCAAACCATAATAAACAATGAACAACTATGTACAGAACAAAAACAATATAAAATTTATGTTTTCATTAAAAGCGGCTTATCAGTATTTTTTGACGACAATAATTTTACTGCTTTGTTTACCACATTATTCCCACACAATAATAGGCAGTTTTGCCTACAAAATAGGGGGTATTTTACTGTGTAGGACATATAGTGGTAATGTATGGGAAACGTGACGGCAAACCATGACCAGCTCAACTTATCGCATGGCCAATATCGCGTTTTGTCAATAAAAACTGTACATTATTCGTATTACATTTGTTTACTCAGTGAATCACATTTCAGACTCATTTAGATATTATATAAAATGCATATGAATTCTGCAACGTCGCCTGACTTTTTGAAATGCAGGCGAATTCTGTATTTGCTGAGTAATCATTCGTCTAAGGCATACCTGACCGACTATAAGCAAAATGCTGTAAGCAATCGGTAAAGTGGTACCACTTTCTCTGGTTTCCATACATCAAGAAAGTATTACTCTGTGGCCTGGCCATAGTTTTGACCAGGTCAAAATTCTGTCCGATCGATCATGGTCAATTTTTGAGAATCTTTAGATCACTCTCAATACTTTCTTACTGATACCTGGTATTCATGAAGTAAGTTTTTATTTTTTTTATTTAAGTAATGAAATTATATTACAGAAGTGTTACTTAATTCTAAAAGCTGATGTACTAAGTATTTCGGTTATCGGAATAGTTAACGTGTTATCTTCACTGAGTATTATCGCTCACGGTATCTCACAGGCTATAACTAAATTACCATGAAAACAAGGACATGGCCACCTGATGGTTACTAGCGCACATTCGGAATTTTACTGCTGATCACGCTCCTCGTCGAACCCTCCCTATCTCGTCCAAAAGTTTTTTTTAGTTTAACTTATAAGTTTAAAAATATATTTGGTCTAAAAAACCCATGAAAACGTCTCTTAAAACCTATTTAGGGGATTTAACTAAAACGTAACAGACTGTAAGCGTATTTCGCTTTTTTTTTATTGAGGTTATTGACTAACATCCTACTAATATTATAATCCTACTAATATTATAAACGTGAAAGTTTGTGAGGATGTATGGATGTTTGTTACTCTTTCACGCTTAAACTACTGAACCGATTGCGACGCAACTTGATATGTAGATAGCTGGAGATCTGGATTAACACATAGGCTACTTTTTATCCCGATATTCACACGGGATCGGGACTTACGCGGGTGAAACCGCGTGGCGCTGCTAGTTAAATATAAATAAGAGTATACTATGCCGATCACTATAAGTTAGTTAAATTTTCACTGTCAAGGTGTGACGAGCATTGAATGAAAAAAAATGGGATTCTTTCAATTTTTCCACTTTAATCTGTATTAACCCGGTGACCTAACAAAATCAAAGTTCAACCTCGCTTCGCCAATGCAAAAGTCGAGGTGTGCATTCTTAAAATAAAGATGTCGTAACTATAAGAAAAAAATAATAAAAATAAGTTGTTTTCAACCCACAAAGTTTTCAATGAAAGTGCTGCAATGGTAAAAACTCTCTTTTTTTACCAGTACAGAATATTATAGATATCCCATGTCTATACTCGCCAGATGAAAATACTATTTCGACATTTCACTGTCCTTTAATGTGGAGGAAGTTTAATCAGAATCCCACAAAGTTGCATTCGTCAATTATAGTCAATAAACTCACCCTAAAATGACACGGGAATGTCGAATTTCTTTTCATTATCTACTGATTGTGTGTGTATCCTTAATCGTTAAGTCTATCTCAGTTTTAATATGACAAATCTAAATCTTGATTGATCTTAAATGGATCTTGTAATTCTAAGTCTCTGGATTGTCACGTGTTTCTGTACGTGATGTCTGACGTATGTTGGTTGCTAAGTCAGCCATTTTGGTTTTGTAAGAGCTCCGATACAATCAACGACTGAGTAGGTATATAACACAATTTGTTTTTTAGGTGAACCAACATAATTTTTCTTACATATACTTCAGTCAAATAATGAACTAACTTTAATAAGGTAATAATAGCATGGAAAAGGCTGCTTTTGTTTTTGAAAACCGCTAAGAGTGAAAGGTTTTCTAGAAACGACTATAGAATGGTGACAATGGCTACAATGGGAAGCATGGTATAGTGTGTCTTCTTCATGAAACAATGACCTGGTCTAAATTTCATGGAAGCGGTTGGAAGAGAAGAAAGAAGGCGGCGCAAATCCGATCTACTGATTATCTTGGTGATATCATCTATATGAGATATACTGTTCAAATCTAAGGCTTCTACAATTAGGTAACTACGTAAAATCTCTTGTCAGTCGGTATGGATCTTAAAAAAATATATCATTTCACGATGATCGAATGTTACAGGATATAAAATTAAATTTACGGAAATGAGCGCCACGTTTTGGTTTGTATCTTAAAAATACCAGACGTTTCCACTGGATTACACTAGCTGTAGTCAAAGAAAGAATGTACATAGCCAAAATCATCGCGTTGATAACCGATAACGTAATTGTAAAACACACACCGCGCAAATCGGTCATATCCTATAAGAAGGTGACTTCAGGAGCACCCATAAGGGCTAGTCTGTAATGTGTGTAATTGTGAGGTGTGTAAAAACAGAAACAAATGCATTGCTGTCTTTGTCTACTGCTAAGAGAGAAAGGCGTTACAACACAACAACATTTGCTTTTCCTTAAACACGCAAAATACCTTTTCTGTTTCTGCTTATACCTCGAATCCACTTGTCAACAGACACTCTGTATGCTTTATTTGAAAAGTTTTTGTTAAAAATATCTGTAGATACTTTTTTTGTGTAAGTAAGAAAACTTCCAATATTTTTTTAAACTAATTGTCATTATAAAAGTGATTTTCAATTCATTTAGGTATCGGCATACTGTACAATCCCAGCGATCAACAAAAGATCGCGGCTTAACAGCATTACTGATAAATGAATAAATAAAATAAGTACAATAAACTAATCTTTAAACTTTCGCGTTCTAACGCGATCACGAAAAGGTATTACATACCTCTAAATTGCCTGACGTTTCAACCAGACTGCACCGGCCGTGGTGACAGTCTAACTCACTGAATTTATTTTGCAAACAAATCTTTTCAGAGACCTTTACAAGTTGATTAGTTCTGTAAAGCTAGATGGTGTCGGCATTTCCTATGACTAGTCTTGAGAAGAAACGCTGAAACAAACTCAAGAATCCAAGTCTACATAAAGTCAAATTGTTCAAGTTCCATGTAGGCGTTCAGCGTAGTCTTTATATGAAAGAAATATTTCAGTAGACTTGGTAAGTGGTTAATCCCGGAACTCAACCATAACTTAGGGAGCCCCACGACTCCAACCGGTCCGCCACCGCAGTCAGACATTTTGGTAGGTCAATAAAAATACTCAAAACTGCACGACCGTTGTGAAGATTAAGCTGGAAATTGCTATCCCAAATGACACTGTCATTCACAAACGTAATTACTATAGAGGTAACTAACAATGTAATACATATACCGACACATATATTCTGCTAGTGAGTGGAGTCGCCAATAGCACGGTCTATATTTACTTGGTCAATGGCAAAACCTAAAATAGATTGAAGTACTTGTTTGAATACTTAGTAGTAGTAAAAAAAAATTGGGAAAGGCTCCCCTCTCTTCTAAGTATCCCGGCTAGAGTTAAGTTTTCCCGTGCGAAAATTAGCACCGTATGGGATTCCAGGGGGTTTTATGTGAACCATTGATTTGACCTTTATAATATTAGCACGCACTTGAGTAACAATTAATCTCAACGGTCGATTTATGTACATAGTAACCACCTGTTGACTGACAATTTTTTCATCTAAAACATTAAATAATTTGCAAAGTTTATTATGTAATATAGCTCTTTAAAAACAGTAATGTAGGTACCTATACACGCTGAGTACATAATTGTGAAATCTCATCAAGCAAGTTCTTAAAACCAACGAATTGCATATCCATGTTTAAATGCAAATTTTAACTCATAGAGAAACCTTACGCGACAAATGTTGCAAGATGTTTTTTAACTAAGAATGCATTTCTAGACTGTTTTAGAAAACCTAGACCCGTCCTATATGGCGAATACATCCGCCATTTAATATATAAGCCCATGTGCCTACATGTTTTTACTTTATTACTACTATATAACCTAGAAAATAGATCGCTCTTCTATGAACTCGTACCACGAAGCAAACTAATTAGGACTTTAAATCTATTTATTTATACATTGCCGCTTACTTTAAGCTATCAAACAACTCATTTTAGAGAGAAACATCGACGGCTGCAACGGTGTTCTAAATAAAATGTGTCGAGTTCAACACTAGTAAGGGAAGTATAGTAGATCTTTCTGCCTTCACTTCGGTTGCTACGCGATTCCTATGCATGTGTGAGTGAGTGCAGTGCCCGAGGTTGTAGAGACGTTGTTTTTATCGAGTAGCTCTGTGTCAATGATTACCTTTTAGATTTCTGAGTAAATAAAGTAATCTCTGACTGATATAGGTCAGTGATTGAAGGTTTTTTAAAGAAAATGTGAATGCGTGGAGAAGCAACAGCCATCTTTTTTATTGTAACTACATGAAATAAAAATAGAAAATACCGTGTTCTTTTACATTCGTCATAGCAACAACCAAAATGGTTTTCGGTACGCTTACGTGCAACAATTTTGAAAACGCGTTACAACTGAGGTCTTTGCCCTCAAAAGGTTTAAAACAACAAAGTAATCATCCGCCAATTAAATCCCTTATTCAATTATACAACAAACCAATTAAAACAAGTTTCATAACGAACCTTCAACACGCGCAATCAAAGCGATACCTATACCTTATAATCAGTTTCCACAAAAAATTTCGCAATTTTTCCCAACACTATTATTATCTTCCGAACAGCACGCACACATGCGCAGACTGCATTCGATTATGACAAAGAACAAAGTTACAAATGCGGTCCTAATTTTGAATTTGAAATGAAATTGAACCATAATGTTTAGACGGAATGGTTTCGTAGTTATAGTTAGAGTGTGACGGGACTATTGCTGGTATAAAAGTGACGTTTTGAAACTGTGTGTGTACTGCACAGTCATCGACCCGTATCTAGGCGAACCTACCCCAACGTGAAAAATATAATTATTTCCGAGTGGTACCAACATACTTACTAGTTCTATATTCGTCCGACAGTATTTGTGTTACTTTCTAAAGTATGGATGTAGTGACTTCATCTTTTTTTCTTTATCTTTCTTTCTTTTAAAAGACAACTCCCCGCATTAGGCATTACTCCTGTGTCGCGGGGGACTTTACAAACATACAAACAACGGACACAAAGAACTCCCAGACTAAGCTGGGAATCGAACCCACGACCTCTGGCTCAGCAGTCAGGATCACTGTTTAACCACTAGACCAACAGGCCAGTCAATGTCAATGTTTATGTCAGCAGTATGTTTCCCAGGGTTATTAAAGTAAGCTTCACATTATTTGCAACGGTTATACTACAAATACTTAAAAAAAATAATCACACACAAATCATTAACCTTTGTGTGTTTAACACAAATTTAATCACAACACAATCACAATTTACACCTGAGTTTAGACCAAATAGCTGTAGATATTTATAGGTAGCTATTTGTTATTTCACTTGTGAAGTTCATAAATTCAAATGAGTAAATCATATAAGCTTGTCTGTTTATTTGAACCTGACAACGCTGACCCAAGAAAAATATTTACAGACGTACGGGATGAGACTTAACGGACTCAAAGCAGATTCTAAAGTCTTCGACACAAATAATTTGTCCGATGTGGGAATCAAATTTACACCTATTAGATGAATGATAAGTGTATCGAACTCAAAACAATTGGCGGTCTGGTCTTCAGGAGATACCACTTACCTGTAGAAAGAACACCAAAAACATTTTATGTGGATTTCTGTCGGTTTCTTTCTACTATTCTAGCTTTAAAGTATGCCTTCTCTCTCCAAGGTTCAACTTTTTTTAAAGTGTAGTTGTGGCCTCGTTGGTATTCACCTTACCGGGGCTGACTCTCAAAGCCAGAGCTTCAGATGTAACCTCGAAAGGAAATCCCAGTGACCCGGTAGACTTGGCCACCTGTCATACAGATAAGCTATGTCATAATGCTAGTAGTTTAAAGGCTGTCTGTATATGGGCGTGTTCCATATGTTTCTATTCGAATCATCATCTCAACTTGGTCCGAACGACCAAAAAGATAATTGAGTGGGTTATCCGTTCTAACTGATAGAGGTCGTAAATGCTAATCCTAAAATGGTAGGTACGTGGGGTACACTGAAAATTTTGCTTAACTCATTAATAAAACAATTTACATGTAAAGTAATATGTTTACTGCTTTTCGAAGCATTCTCCATTACATTATAAACACTTTTTCATTCGGTCAAACCAGTTTTGAACATGAGGACCATTTTTCTAAGGGCATGTCAATTTTCCCGCCAATTTTTTTTGATCAATGGTTGAGTTTCTTATGTTTAAAAAAAATATAACATTCCAAATTCAAACATTTATGAGCGGCCAGGAGCGCAGAACTTTCAGTGTGCTCTATGTACTATACATGTGTTAAAATTATAATTTGTATTTTCATTCTTGAAGCTTGCATTGGCCAACCACCAATACAATCAATTTCTTCGAATAAAAACTTTCGGTAGTGGTATTAAGGCAGTGTCAGGCGCCACTCCGAGGTGGCAGGTCGCTTTAAGTCATAATTTTCTTGTTAGGACACAACAATATTTTTTTAAAGAATACTAGCAACGCGGGGCACACATTACTAGTATACTTGTTAACCCCTCCAGCTAAGCTAAATGCTTGTTTTAAGAGTGGGTTCATGACGGTAGAGTACTGGGTGGGGTTCGAACCCGCAATCACACGATCGCAAGTCCGACGCCTTAGCCATGACGCTACCGCCACTTGATAAAGTTACAAAATTAAACCACAGTCAATATATTCTCACAATTAGATATCAGATATCTGTTATTGCGATAAAAATGCTTAAAGTATCTTTAGGACTTAAATTATCTGCTAAGCGAATTTTTATTTACATCGGATCAGCAATTTAACCGAGTGTTTTTATTGCATGGAACATTTTTATTTACATCGGATCAGCAATTTAACCGAGTGTTTTTATTGCATGGAACATTTTTATTTACATCGGATCAGCAATTTAACCGAGTGTTTTTATTGCATGGAACATTTTTATTTACATCGGATCAGCAATTTAACCGAGTGTTTTTATTGCATGGAACATTTTTCATCATTACTAAGCTCTTGCTAATATCATTACAATCGGTTTAGATGTTTAAGGATAATACAAATATTCTTGGACATTCTGTGTCATATTCTTCTTTCTTCTTTGGGTGCCGCTAAAATTAATGAAGATTGTCAGTCATATTTGAACTTGTATTTAGCAAGGTGAAAAAGTTCAGCCACACTCTTTACACCCTTAAATTCACGGATATTTCGCAACATCGCAACCATGACTTCTTCCTACGGTCAGGTCTCCTCTTTTCGGCAACTTTTCCCATCTTAATTAGTTGCAGAAGCTAGTGGCTTACTAAGCACGTGGCCTAGAAATGCAACTTTGCGATGTTTAATCCTACTAATTCTACTAATATTATAAACGTGAAAGTTTGTGAGGATGTATGGATGTATGGATGTTTGTTACTCTTTCACGCAAAAACTACTGAACCGATTGCGATGAAACTTGGTATGTAGATAGCTGGAGACCTGGATTACAATTAGGCTACATTTTATCCCTATATTCCCACGGGATCGGAACTTACGCGGGTGAAACCGCGGGGCGCTGCTGGTGATATATAAGCTTGGGATTCTGGCCGACTCGTCATAGGATTTTCTCATTGGTAACGTTTTAAGACCAGGATATGCGTATGCCCACATTTCGAAAGCCTCTATACACGGGTCAAATTCAAATTCAAAATCATTTATTCTTTTAAGCCACTAAGTGACATTTATGAACGTTAAATTGAAGCTAGAGTTAAAATCATAGATCGGCGCAAACAGACGCCACAGCATGTACTGGATTGTCGAGGTAACTTAGGTGAAAACACCAAAATCTACTGCCTCTTATGAGAAGAATACTGGCAAAGAACTCTTTTTAAAAGTCAGATCTTCAGGTACAATAGTGTTAGTGTTACACGAAAGGAAAACAGGATGCAAGCTGATGCCACCTGAATTTCATTTTATTGAAATGCTCCAAAAGTTAACGTACTAAAAAATAAAAATCACTCAGTGATACCGTTGAAGGTTTGAATCTATTAAACATAGAAATCATTCAAGGTGCACATCTACCTTCATTCAGTTACAAAATCTACTGTTAAAAATAATTCGTGTCTGGATTAAGAGGCTAGAGTTACAGTTGATCGAACCAAAATAATTGTATAGGCTAAAGCATTGCATTGCTGGCTAGGCCGACCAGTCACCCCAAACAGCACCCGTTCACGAGTATGTCATATTAAACAGGGCTATATAGATGGAGAAAATAAGCAAACCTAGAATTAGGGACTATCGGATCTAGAATATGGATACACATGCTAAGATACAATATTTTTCATAAAATAATTTGCACGGACCGAGAATCAAGCCTGGGACCTTTAACATTGTAGTGGAATACACTACCAATACTACTGTCAACAGACAAGTATTTTATTATCTGTTCGTAACATCAATTATGACACAGCATGGATACAGTAGTATGTTTTGAATTTATTTATAGGGAGGTGCGCTGGATAGCAACCGGGCTATTATTATATTTCATCTGGTTTTAATTTTAATCATTAGTTGTTACTCGTAAGTATTATTTTAACTAAATCTGTTTATGGAAACAGAAAATGTTTTTGGAAAAAATAGAAAACTACTTATAGAGTACAATACTATAAGAACAGCACAATACTATAGTAGAACAGCACAATACTATAGTACAATACTATAAGAATTCTTAAGAACCGATTTGGGTTTTTAAAAGTGTTTGGTCGCCCATCTTTGTGTTTGTCAAATAATTTGTCCTTTCGAAACATAATCACAACTCGAATGATATTTATTATAAGCAATGTATCTGAAATCTTAAGAGTTTTGATTAATTTAATAATTAATTTGTAACTTTAATTAATTCAATCTCATCTTTGATCTCATCTCGTCCTATAACAAATTGTTTTTATCGTCAATACGTAGCGTTTTATAGGGTTGTAACTTGGTTATTTTGTAAATTGGTTGAAATTCCTTATAAAGAATTTCTTAATTTTTATCTCACATTGTTTTTTCAAGTTATATAGACAAGTGCTATCAAATTAATTGTTAAAGTGTAGGTTCAAGGGTCTCTGTAAAGGGCGGTATCGTGATGTAGGTACCTTTAACAGCGCCTTGGTATCAAATTAAAAACCTTACAGTCACTATATTGAAGGGCACGGACTTGGATTCATTAATACAGTAGTTGAATGCAAACTCAAACCATTGTTTATTTCTGTGGAATCTTGTGTCGTCATAGTTCCCCCTGTCAACTTATTTACTAGTAGTTATTTACTAGTAAAACCAAACGGTTTTACAAAAAAAAAATAACTTGAAAATAATAACGAATAAAATATTTTAAAGTCCTATTTAACACTAATTTTTATAAAGACCGTTAACCATTTTATTTACATAACAAATTACCATACCATAAGAAGCAGTAAATATGTAGGCACCTATCTCTAAAAACTAACTAAATCCATAATGTCAAGCAATGAAATTGATTTACGTAACTCATTTTGATGGGCAAGTTCAAGTCACCTAAGACTATTTTCATCCACAATCCTGGTACCAAAATCTTAAGGTATAGAGATGGGTTATTGACCTATAAAAAAAAAACATCCAGAATGAATTGGTCTACCTTCTAATTCTACCCAAATCTGTGAAAACAACGATATCGATTCAACATCATCCTAAGACTGGAAAAGTTGGATCCAGTTGAGGAAATCCTAAAACGTGTCGTAAAAATAAGTAGACAAAGAAATCAAATCCATTTCCAACTGATGGAAAAATGATATGAGCTTTAGTAGGCCATCCAAAACATCACAAAAAAGATATGAGCTTTAGTAGGCCATCCAAAACATCACAAAAAAGATATGAGCTTTAGTAGGCCATCCAAAACATCACAAAAAAAACAAACTCACTTAACTAGCAAAAGTAATTAAAGAAATTTGTAGTTTCTCATTAGCAATATAAGATACATTTTCCAGCATCGAGAATCTGTCCTTACATATATGTTAATGCGAATGTGATTCTGTTTGCTTGTTTGTTATACTTTCACTCCAGAAAGGACTGAAATCATTGACAAATCTAGATTAATGCGATCGATGCTGCCGCGACCAAAATATCAAGTTCCTAGTAACGTAAGCCACTGAATTACATTGCTTAAATACTAAACAATGTGGTATAAAATTGTGTCTTCGGTACCAACAACCTGCAACTTTGTAGCAACAAACTTGTCAGTGTATTCTGCCATTTGCTCTTGTCGATAAACTGTACGATAACAATGCTCTATAAATGGCAATTCTAAACTTAACGTTAGATACTGCTACAAGAATTATTTTGTTATGATACAGGCCAAAGAAATTATGTCTTTTTCTGGATAGTCGTCGTAATTTGGGCTATTATGAAGGCGAAAGTTTGTGAGGATGGATGGATAAATGTTTCTTATTCTTTTACACAAAAATGGCTAAACGGATCTGGAAGATATTGGGCACAGAGATAGATTAGAGTCTGGAATAGCATATAGGCTTTTCATGTAGGATGGATTTTACCAAAATTTCCACACGAAGTCGCGGGCAACAGCTAGTAAATAATAATCCTTTTAGGTCTTCATAGTTGTGAAGTATATTAGTCAAATCTGAATTGAGTAAAAGCTTTTGAGCATTTTTTCTCAATTTAAACGAGAAAAACCTTTTCATTGCATACGACCTAACGACGTCTTTGAAAGTTTGCAATACCAAGGGTTTCACTGGTCTGTTCAAATTACCATTTAAGTAAGGTGAAGTTTTTTTTTAATATCACAAATTAAATTAGCAGAGAAAACGCTTCAAGAACTGTCACAGGCTTTGAGAAGATCATGAACTATAGTGTAAAACTTTGCTTCTACAATATGAGTCATAGTCACGAATTACGATAAGACTTACAATGGCCACCTCGGCCTGCCTACTACAACCTGTTTTAGCCAATAAACCATTACTTTATTTACCTTTATTGCTCTTACTTTCAGTTTAGTTTAAGCTGTATTTCTCATTGCTGACGGTCTTAATTCGCTTGTGTTGGTCGGAGAATAAGCAAGCACATAACAGATTCTGCTGAACCTAGAGACACTTGAATATAGATAGGCATAATTACTAGCGCAGTGTTGTATTTACCGCTAGTGACAATGGGCTAAGGAACCCATCGTTTCTCACCTATCTACCCGACCTCCCCGTTCTTATTGAGAGGGGAAATCAGTTGTCAACACTGTTGACGGACAGAAAGATGTAGTTTTATATTGTATTTTACATACAAAGTTTCATGATGATTGGTTTAGAAGTTGAGCCGCAACAAACAAATAAACAAACAAACTCATTTTCGCATTTACTTTAGTTAGGATTAGTTAGGATGTTAGTTAGTTGGTGTAGGATACTACTTATATCACTAAGGTGGCAAAAGAAACACAGCGATGACATTACCACACACTTACAAGCTTCCATATTTGTATTATAAATATGACAGTGATTTATAAACTACTAATATTGCAAAGCATTCATTCCATTCGCCACATATGCGATTTCGTAGTCTATGATGGAATCAATGAATTAATGATACAAACAGAATTTAAAAATGTAATTCTTGAAAAAAAATTACTAAAAACACACAACACAGGCTTCATTGACTACGATTTTCACTATAACTGAGGTGATTTAGGATGTCAGGTTCGTCAAGCTTGTTCAGAAACATTTCGTGACAAGAGTAAAGGTTCTAAAAACTAGACAACCTGTTTGTACTAAGCGTTTGTTTACTTACAAAGTGCACCACAGCAATATAACTATAGAAATTGGTTGCTATTATGGTTATATAGGTTGTGTGTGTGCGTTCTATGCCCTTGCATATTGAGTTGTTGCAAGCCTTTTTGTTCGGAACATAAGTACTTAATTGTTATTTTACTCTTTAATCTATACCAGATTCTAACTTTTAAACTTTAGCGTTCGATGATAATATAATTATGTTGATGGTAATTAACGCGATCACGTACTTAAAAGGTATTACATACCTTTGGTTTGCCTGACGTTTTGACCAGGTTGCACTGGCCATAAGCACAGACTGACTGGCTTAGTGGTGCACGCCCTCCGTCGTCGAATCCGTGAGGTGAGGTAGAAGGTTCTTCATCCACCCACACTTTAGGTATTTTTGATAAATTCGTTTCGCCATGTGCCGTCGTATACTATACAAACAGTGTCCCTATTCTGTAAGCAGAACAAAGTATCCATATGCTGGTGTTTATCCGAGTGCGCATAAAAGCGAGGTGGTATGTTTTTATCAATGGATTCCACGCTGTAGAAGTAATTTAAAACCATCTTTCCGATTGAAAGCTTTATGCTTTATGAGATAGTAAATGTAATTCCAAGTGATATAGGAAGTAGCTGGTAGGTAAGTAATAATGACCAGCATTGCTATCGTTGTCCCCTTTTTTTCAAAACATGCTATTTCCAAACTGGTACAAATTATGTTATATTTTCTTGATTGGGTTAAAATACATATAGTACATCCATTTTAAACACGCTTTTATTACAGGACAGGACGCTTCACTCCTTGAATAAGGGCCCTCGTCAGGTTCGACACAATTCGGGCATTCCCGAAATACAAACGTGAGTAAAACCGTAGTCTTTAATATTGTCATACCGAAATTTAACATTGTATGTATATGTTCGGATGACAATACTTTGACTTGGCATCTTGGAGCTGATCTGATGATGGAGTAAGTGGATAGTGGAACTCTTTTTTACTCTTAGGCCTCGGTCACGAAGTCAGCGGGAGCGGGGCGGCAGCGCGGGGAGCGACGCGTTTCAATGCACACATTTATATGGAACTTTCCTCGAAGGCAGCGGCGCGATGAGCGGGCGGCGAGCGGCGTACGAGAGCGATGCCGCGCCGCTCGCCGCACCGCCTTCGTGTCCGAGGCCTTAAATTTGGTTCGCTATTAAAAATTATAATAGAATACAACAAGAATAACTGTATATATAATAATAAGGAATAAAACTTGTATAAGAATTATTATTTTCCCTTCATAGTTTATTAGCGTAAAATTTTCTCTTTATTTTAAAAGTGCATAGAAGTTACGAGAAATTCAGCTTTTGTGAAATGTTGGATTGGATGTCATAGTACCCACTGTGACATCCACGTTTGTTCTCTAACTCCTTGAAATATTCAATTTGATGACAACTATCCATTACTAATAATAATAATAACTTCATACATCTCACACACGGCCGTCTGATAACAAACTAGGTAGTAACCAGGTAGAGCCTGTACTATGATAACCAGACCGCTGATAAACATACTTATATATTTCTAAGTATATACATATTATAGATAAATCACACCCAGACACAGCTCTTAGGTTGGTTCAATTACAACCACTCGATCGAAAGTCCGACGCCTTAACGAACGAAAGCTATGTTCCATTTTATTTCTCACACAGGTACTAGTATTTTTATTTTTTGTTTCTTTTTAGCATTATGTTTATCAGTGTGTGTTACCTCTGTGCGCTAACAAAATAAATAATATAATATCTTGACACATCTTACACACGGACTTCTGATCCCAAACTAGGCAGAGCCTGTACTAAGGTAACTAGACTACTGATAAACATAATTATATATTTCTAAATACATACATAATTACTATAGATAAATAACACTCAGATACAGAACAAACCCAGAAACAGTCCTGGGTGAGAATCGAACCCACAACCTCTGGCTCTGCAGTCAGGATCACTAACCGCTAGACCGACAGGCCAGTCATATCAAATGTTTTATTTTTTTCTTAACCGGAGGGAGGCACACCGAATTAGCTTACTTCAATCAGCAATAGCGTATAGCATATTTAGTTAACTTCTTAAAAAAACAAATATTCGAGAAAGTCTTTTATCGAATTAAAAATAAACATGGTGACGAGAGAGACAAAGCTATACTGTTACGGTTGGCAACAACCGAGTCCTCCAACGGTCCTTCAGTCCACTCTGAAATATTTATGAGTTAACTCAACTTGTTGAAACTTTAGACACATATTGCATCATCTGTTTACTTCTGATCTAGATTCAGTAGGTACGATCATAAGCACGCAATTACCGCTGCATTTAGAATTCTGATTTAAATCTTTATTTCTAAACAAGCCGTTCTAAGCAGTTTAACTTGCATTTACAGTCACAGCTCTGCTTCTAGGGGTCGTAGCGTGATGTTAAATACCCTATAACCTTCCTAAATAGTTCCTAAGTAGTTCCAGAAACACAACAAAACTTTTCAAGTTTATTAAATTAGTGTACTTAGATAAACCTTTTATTATTATCAATCCTGTACTATTCCGATACTGGCCACTAGCTGCTAATACCACTAAGGTACAGAGTGAGCAAGCGACATATTAGCTTTTCGAAATGGAATCGTTTTTTTTTTTATGGGATATTGGCAAACGAGCAGACGGGTCACCTGATGGTAAGTGACTACCTTCGCCCATGGGCTCCTGCAACTCAAGAGTCACAAGTGCGTTGCCGGCCTTTAAGGTGGGAGTAGGGGCAGGGGGGAAGAAGGGGAGAGGAGAAAACACGTCAGCATTGCTTAACTGCCGATTTTCTGTGAGGTCGTGGTATCAGTTGTGGCCACATCCACATACAGCAAAACATCTAATTTCATCTGCATCGGGCAATGAATGAATGACTTTCCAACGTCAAATGCTCGGCCCGGTCTGCCAGCCACGATCACCTAGCTTGATCGGAGAATCCTCCCTCTGTGACAGAGGGACATCCGACCTGTTTCTCCACACAGTGTTCAAGGCATTCTTTGTCTATCAACTTATCATTACATTGTTGATCTGTGGGCAAAACAAAATTATTAGTATGATAAAGAGGCAACTGATATTATATGTGTACGAGTATGGGTTAATTACAATAAAAAACAGTGAATATTTGAGTACAAATCGCTGACTTCTCCGTTCCCTATTTTAATCAGGTGTCAGGATGACTGTAGTAGGTCTGTGGTTCTTTTTCCTTCTGCTAATTTGTTTTGATTCTTCTCGTGTGAGCCACTCATTAGACGTCATGTTTTTGACGTGTTCTGTTACTATTCATTAAACCCTAACACATAAAATGGTTTAAGCGTTCAAGCTTGCATGTGAGATCTGTTACCAATGGTTGATGGTGATCATAATGAATTTTAATGTCATTTCTTGTTAAGCCCCTACACCGTTTATATAAATTACGCAGTTAACATACAAAATAAAACATTATTCGGATTTAAGAGCTTCGTTTCCCTTCCTTGTCTATGGCAATTCCTAGAGGTTTTGGAACGAAGTTCGTTATCGCATGTTACAAAGTGTTAGCAAAACGAAAAATGCTGACCGCGAGTTGATTTATTTTATTTATGCCATCTGTGAAGTTTCCTATTAATTCCTAAATAAATCCTACTAATATTATAAAAGTGAAAGTTTGTGAGGATGTATGGATATTTGTTACTCTTTCACGCAAAACTACTGAACCGATTGCGATGAAACTTGGTATGTAGATAGCTGTAGACCTGGATCAACATATAGGCTTTTTATCCCCATATTCCCGGGGGATAGGGACTTACGCGGGTGAAGACTTTCACAGTTGGCGCAATTTTAATTTCGAGTTTTCACAATTTTTGCTATATTTTGATACAATTTATTAAGACACCTCACCCGGTTTTTATTGACTTGACTGTTGTCGTCTTTGAAGTTAACTAACCAGAATGACTGACGACCTAGTGAAGGTGGCAGGGAGCAGTTGAATGGAGGTAGCACATGAGGACTGCCTCTAAATGTTTATCAGCAATGTCCTCAGGATGAGAAGGTAGACGATGACACATTACCTTGCCTGCCTTCTTATCGGTGGTACAACATTTTAGAGCTTTTTTTATGTTGCTTCAGTGTCCGAACGCGTGTAAAACTCGTACTTAATGATGTTGAAAATGCGTAATATTTACATATTACACAAGTGTGTGTGGGCTGCATGTTTTATTATATCTGTATGACCACGTATTCTACTTTACTACATAACAGATGTCTAAATAATTCCTATTTGTGTGGTCTGTCAACCGCCATGATGTAGAAATCGACAACTGTTGTTGGAATATTTACTTGTAAGTTCTGAGATATGTCTTTCCCGTTTGGTGGTCTCTATCCTATGAACCGAAATCCTCCGAGCCATTTCCCAAATAAGTTGGGGTTGGCTTTCAATCTAACTATGAAAAGCCGAACTTCGGTATGACCTCGGTAGTACCTCCACAACCCAAGTACTAGGCGTTATCGAAGTTCTGTAGTTAAACCAGGTTGTCAGACATTTTTTTGGGCTCCAACTACCTGTAACGAATGCCACAGATTGTCGTATGGCAACCGGGGCTGACGCCTTAACATGCTCTCCGAAACATGGAGGAGGAGATTTAGCCACGAGCCCCCCGCACCGAAACAGCCAACCCTACGTAACTGCAGTACACAGTGCCTGCTGTGATGAATTTCGAAATATCAATTATCTCTTTTTAACAACCTAATCGGTTCAAAACAAAAATCCCATCAAAATCGGTTCATTACTTTTAGAGAGAGTACAGAGAGATGGTTAACTAATTAATATTCGTATAGGACTAACACGAATCCGTCAAAATTCCGTCGCATTTAGTTTTGTTTATTATTAACCGACGAAAACAAAAGGAGTTTCTCAATTCGACAGTATATTTTTTTTTATGTATGTTCAGCCCTCACTCCGTTATTTATTAACCGATTTTGATTAATCTTTTTTTGTTAGATAGGGTATACTTCAAGGGTGGTCCATGTCAAGGAAGTCAGGATCTGATGATGGGATCCTGATAAAATTGAGAGATTCCCTCGAAAACTGTAGGAACGAATAGTGTTTCTGTTTACTTTTCATTACTTTATCAGGTATTTGCGTTTAGAAATCATGACATCATGTAGCTGAGCTGATGATGAAAAAAAATCATAAAATAATAATCTTTTTAACAAAAAAATAAACTGACGAAAAGAACTAAAAAGCAAAAAATAAATAAACCTTAAGTCTTAAGTATTGAGCTTATTTACATAAACTATCAAGTTTTATATAAACTTACTTTGAGTCGGCGTCAAATAATAAAATGATTGTATTTTGATGTATAATTTGAATTAATCAGGCTAAACAATTTCTTAAATGAAATATCTTTTTTAATGTGTGGTTTTCACGCTGCAGTTTAAAGCGGATGCTATTATGAGTCCAACAAAAATCCGTCATATTTATTTAGGTATAAATTCTCACTTCGTGTCTATTAACCTGTCAATTTAATTTCTCGTGAAAATCAAGCTATAGGTGTGGCGACACAGTAAAGCTAGGTGCAACGGTATCAAAGCGGAGCGGGCTCCACGTCGACCTGAGGTGCGACCCGCCGTCGGACCGGTGTTGCCAGCCGCCGAACTCTTGTCCTACTAGCTGGTACAACTGAGCACAGAAGTCATCTGACATTGAAACAGAAATTTCTGATTTAGACTGTCTCGATAAATAAAAATTACATTTATCAAAATCAAGTAAAACAGTAGTAAGTATAGTGTAGCCGATTTCTGTTCGAAATAGAGCGATCTAAGTGATCTTGTATATCCACTCTACAGAAGAACGTGTTTGGACAGTATTACCAGCTTAGTGCTGTCTCTTTCAGCTGTGATTACAGTCACCGAACCATGGGAGGATTGATAGGGTGATATCACAATGGTAATTGCTTATGTTCAAGTGGGCCCTGTGTTTGCTTGCTAAGTTGTTTACATTTTTTATCTTATATTACAAGAATGACAACAAAATATTGTAATATTTATTTTTCTGGAGATCCTTTCAACTCACCCTTCAGAAGCTACCACAAAATCCTCAAATATCTATCTACTAACCATGAGAACATCACGTGACACTCATGGTATTGCAAACGTGTGAAGGGTTCTCTTCCCACTTTCCATGAATATATTTTCAATTACGTTACTGTTTTTTTTTGTTGGATTGAAGGTCACTGACCCTTAGCACTTTCCTTTTCTAATACTTTTATACGAAACCAAAACTGCCATTGGAGTCTAAATATGTTTATCTGGTTTTTTCTATCATTATTGTATGGTTGCACCATTTTACTGTTAAATACACAAAAAAATTACGAAAACAAAGTTGCCATGCATAACGTATTGTGGAGGAGTGTCGAAAAGTACATTCAGTCACTTTTTCATTACACTGCTGACATCTGTTGTGATATTATATTTCAGCTTGTGTACAGATTTGCCAAAACTCGAACGAGTACAATATTGAAAGAAAGAAAGAAAAACATTTATTTTGCTAGCACACAAAGGTAATGCACATTAAGAAAAACAAAAATAAATACTAATAAGGTTCCCATACCTTATGTGTGGTGCAAAAATGGTCCTTAGTGAGTAACAATTGCAATATTGAGTGTAAATAGGTACGCCGTCAGAAGATTGCAATTAAGTCCTCACTTACCACCTTATTAGTACTAAAAACCAAAGAAATATCCAATTCAAATATCAATAAGACCAATTCCCAAACGATTGATTTTTAAACTCTTACATATTTCAATAAATATTTACACCACGACACCAATCTCACGAGTTACAATATGCAAACAAATAACACTTATCACGCACAACTTAATTGTAAAAACAATTACGTAATGTTCGTTTAAGATGTCACTTGTGTCGGTGAGTGTACTCGGCCGATATTAGAAAGCAGCTTGGCGCCAGCGTGGTGCTTCCACTCTTCGCCTTAATTATACGTCGCCGATATATGAAAGTTGTCTATCAGTCTATGTACGAGTTGTGAGCTAAAAGCTCTTACTGTGATGTTGCCAGGCTACAAATTACACGAGAGAATATATTTGGTTCGTTTCAACAGATTCTAAGAAAAAGCAATTAATTTGAATCCTGTGGTACTAACAGCGAATTCTGTAATGTTATGTGACGACAGCGTAATAATTAAAAGCTTGCACATGTAAGTCTAAGACATCTTTTTTTGTCTTTACAACTACAATGGCAAAGAAGCACATAACTTACCTAATGGTCAGAAGTTACTGTTGACTAAGTTTTAAATTTTCGCGTTCCATGATATAATATTATCTACGTATTTACGGGAAGTTTTAGCAGTTTTCCTATTATTAGAATTAGAATTAGAATCCACTAACATAGAGTACTAATTGCAGTGCAGCCGAATGCATAGTCAGCACTGGACTTGAACGGGCGCCAGCGTGACGATTTATGACTAATTATATTTATTTGTTTAGAATTAATAAACATTACTCTTCTTTATGACGAACAATTATTTGGAGATAGTAATCGCTCATGAAGCCATGATACTATATCAATTTTCATTTAGCTGTACTAAGTCTTTCATTTTCTACTTCTTTTTTTTTCAAATGTTTCTTGCATTATCTTCTTGGACTTCCCACTTTTTTGTCCCGGAATATCACACTGTGTTTGTGTATGTAAGGTGAATAAAATTTCCGTAATTAAACTTGTTTACTGAACTAGAATTACGTCGTTGCCGGGGTTGGACCGACACTAACATTCGGACACGTGTTTACCCCTGTACAATTCCAGCTGAAAATCCATGCAAGAATATTTATTATTATTGGTTTGAAAGCCTAGTGCAACTTCGACCGTTTCTGATCTTTTGTGACGCACTTTTAGACTTTTATGGCTTCAAGAAACCTCCAGATCTTATGAGCAGTGATTGTTTGTATTTCCTACTATTGCATGATGTGCAATCCTAGGTTTATACTTCTTTACCATCTTAGTGTGCCACAAGAGGATAGATAATGCATTGCAGTTGCTTCTGCCTCTCGGCAGAATATGATGTTAGGCCTACTCCTAACTTTAGGTGGAATATGTGTTACTCGAATAAAAACTTTCGTGAGTGGTATTCATATTAGTTAAGATATACGGTTTTACTCACGTGTATATTTCGGGGATGCCCGAATAGTTTCGGACCCGACGGGGGCCCTTTATCAAGGGGTGTTGTTCAGTTTTCAGTGTCCTGTAAGGCTCCGTATCACTGCACAGGTTATTATGTCATTTGAGCTCCAGGAGTTCTTATGATGCAAGGATATAGAGAACAGCAGATTTCTATAAAGATTTTAGCCCCTTCAAATGCAGACAGTCGTGGTTAGGCTACACTGTCATTATATTGCAGAGTATAAATTTACCAAAAAAAATATTTGTATGTTTAACCATGTTCTAGAACATATGCGTTTGTCAGAATGTATTATTATCACTTACGTTACGAATGTTTATAAGTACCAGGCTATACTAAGAATCACCGAAGTGAGAAGTAAATACCTTACAAAACAGAATAACTAAAGAGTACTTACTTATAACTTACTCACTTACTCATATTTAATGTACACAGAACATGGAATGGCATAAGGTATTAATATTTAACTAGTATGTTCAACGGTCTGCAGCAAACAATAGCCTGCAGTATGGAAAGTCAAAGGCGGGTGTGTTTATAAATGTTGTATAAACAGTCTGTCACAACAATATACTTACTGACATTTAGATTGTATATTTCGTGGTACAGGGTAGGGTTTGAAGGTACAATTAATCTGTGTTTATTTAAACGCCCGAATCTCAACATATCTTGGTCTGTTTTAAATAATATTTTTTGCTCTAGATATCCCTTTCATTAAGGAAAGTATAAGATGCTGAACGTTAAGATCATATTACTGTACATCAGGAAAGAAGAAAAGAAGCAGCTCACGACAAACACTTGAAACCTGAGCGAAGACAGCTGTAAATCTAAGTACTGAAAATATTAAAGGTCCCTATTTGTTTATTTCGAAATCCCTAGGGAAGGTTCACGGATAAGTGAATAACAAGTAACAGTTTAGTGGTGGATGAATTGGCTTAGTACAGACAATAGCATCTGTGACCGGGGCAATGAATGACAGCGGAACATATATTCGAATTCCCTGAAAAATACAATTTAAAAAAAGGATTTTTTTTTTCTTGACTTGAATTTCACATAAATGAACCCCGAGGAAGTTTGATTATTATTAAGAGATGCATAAAGAGAACCACGGTACGGAACTAATTTGTTATTGTTACATTGGGATGTAACAATAACAAAATTAGTTCCGTGCAGAATTAAACCTGTTTTTTATTCAATCCCTTTATTACATAGCTCATATGACCATAACTCAAAACATTTAATCATCTTGTTTACAATAAAACACTTATAAAACGTAGTTTCTTATTATTAGAGATTTCTGCCACAATCACCACGCTTCACAGGCGGGTTGGCGAGCTCAGTGATGGATGTTGTGATTCTGCGGCAGACGTTGCTGCCCATCTTCCGGTTTTAAACTCTTAACCGACTCTAATGGAACCCACGGGAAGAGAGGTGTGGGTTCTTGGCCGATGGCCCCACGGTAACAGTGGTCAGATGACCTAGTAACGATCGCAGGTCGTCGGTGGATGCAGGCCGCTTCCAACCGGTCTCGTTATGCGTCACTTACGGAAGCCTACGTCCAGCAGTGGACGTCTTATGGCTGAAACGATGATGATCTTATAAATTTCAGAATTTACATGACGTAGAAACGAACAAAGCAATGCAGCTTTGTGTAGGTAGGTACTATATAAAATAAAAAAGAAAAGCAATGCTCACCTGACTTAATAATAAACCTTGAAAAATTGTTTTCATATTGCTAAGGAATCCAGGCCCCAAACAACAGGAATCAAACTAACCCTCTGTTAATAAGAAGAATTCGCTGCCAATTTCCCCAATAATTTTCATTATATATATTCATTTTCAATTAAAACCCGCTGTTTTCCAATTTCAATTACGTTTCTAACTGTACTCCGTCTATAGACCAAACTTGATTTGTTCTGACATTTAATAAAGAAAACAATTATTTGTTTGTTTGGGCCTTTAGATTACACAACGCTCTGTTTTAACAGTGTTTATTAGTGTAGCGTTACATCAAAATAGCCATTTACCTATATACGTCACATTAAAAACAATTAACTTGTCGAATAAAACTGTCACGTGGAATAAGTTAGTGAAAAAAAGGATTTAGAAATTGCATCAGATATAATCGGGTGAGTTCGGCTACGATGGGGCCAGTTCGGGTTCGCTCGGCTACGCTTAACACGGGTCATTGGTCTGACCCAGATCTGCGCGCGCGCGGAGAAGCACTGTTGTTGCTAACCGCGTATGTATTCTATTATTGCTATAGTACGTTGCGTGTTTCCATTTAGTTTGTTATAAAATTACACATAACTACCAATAACAACCTGTTTTTATAACCATAACAAAGTAGAAAAATGCGAATGACACGCAAAAATAAATAGCGTGTTAGTTGTTCTACGTATTGATTAACAACAGGTAATGGGACCATCACATCTTGATAATTACTTTGTTATTGATCACGGAAATACGTACTAAATTTAAAAATTTCTTTTGCAATAATAACGGTTTTGAATTGGCAATTAATATTTTAAATACATAACATGTAAGTTCTTCATTACTGTTATTCCTGAGACAATTAATGTTTATACTTATAATCTTCTTTACGTGTGAAATATAAAACACATTACTGCTGTTTGTTAATTTGTGCATTTATAAAACGAAAATCACTGATCTGATACCTGTGTTATTATTAGAAATATCTTACTAATCTTAGTAATATTATAAAGGTGAGAGTTGAGAATGGATGGATGTTTGTTAACCCTTTCGCGTAAAAACGACTGAACGGATATTTATAAAATTTGACACAGAGATAGATAAAAAGTAAACTGTGTGCTATTCCAGACTATAGTCTAGTATAGTATAGCACACAGTTTACTTTTTATCCTCGAAAACTGTACGGTCCCCATGGGATAGATTTCACCAAAATTTCTACGCGAACGAAGTTGCGGGCAACAGATAGAGATAACATTATATTGAACCAGGTTTTAATATACACTTGGTGAACTGTCATTGTCACCGAGAGCGGAGCCGAGGGCTAGCAAAGAGTACATAATCATAAAAACAGATAAGGTACTGCGTTAAAGTTTCATTAAAGTAGACACAACTGTTTCAATTCTTTTAATTATTTCATTATTAATTAGTTAACAGATATTAATAACTTTAATATTACTACTTTCTCCGTTTCAAGGTTTGTAGTACTGACACTTGTAATCGGTTGTTTAGAGGCAGGCAGCTCTCGTGTCCACAGGTCCCAATCACTAAAGTTCGCTGATCGTTAGACTAAGTATCTAAGTGGCAAACAAGAGGAGGTACCAGATAGCGATCACACATGCGTTACAAATATGCAGAGATCTGCAACAATGCCTCTAATGAAGCCTGATAAATGACTAATTACGTATTTTTTTGTGTTTTCGGATACACCGATGTGTTTGCAAAAGTGTATGAGGACATTTCCCTTAGTTTTTATTACAGTACAGTAAAACCACCCATCTATAGATTATAAGATAAACGATTACGTCGCGTGCGATCATAAGGTCGCAGGTTCAATTATCGGGCGTAGCTGGTTTTTATTGGGTTTTGTGCTAGGAAATTCTTAGTAGCAGCACGGAGATACGTGCCCAGTAGATGATAATAAGCTTGCCCTCTATTACCTGGGATCAGACATATCATTAGCGAAATGATGTAAGACAAATACTGCCTTTTTGTGCGATTATACGTCTTGTAGCAGCACCTCAACAAAGTTGTAGTTATGTACGAATCGAAACTGACTAAAAACACATGTCCGAACAGGTCTTGACCATTTGTCAAGAATCAAGCAGTCTCAAAGTTGTATGGGGGCAGCCTCACTCCCCTGCAAGACGGACAGTCGCGGAACTTGGGCCTACCTAGGTAGGTACTACTACTTACTTTTGCTAAAACCACGGGTTATCTTATCCATGCTCCCAGGCAAGCACTTATGGAGTGCACATATGGCACAGAGATTGAGGTTATTATTAACACTACTTACCCATTAAAACAATTAGCTTGTCAAATAAAATTGTCACGTGTGTGTGTGGGCCACTCCGGGTTCGCTCGGCTACACTTGTTTAAAGGTCTCCGGCGTCAAGGTGCATACCAAATGTTTTTTTTGTTTACCTCTAATCCCTTTAATATTGTCGCATACCGACCTTGTTGGTGTGTTGCGGTCGGCTTGCCCTTCTTACTAGTTGAGATTGGGCAGCTAAGGTGAATGTCGTTGTCATATGATTTTGAATAAAATTGTGACTAATAATATAATTTAAAAAACAGGACTGCCAAGTCAAAAAAAAAACCTAATGCCCCATACAGTCGCCTCCTTTCGAATCTTTAAAACATACTCGTTTTTGGGCATTAGACATGCGGTTCCTGAATGATATTTAATTGTGTATTGATGTTAAGTGCATTGTAATTTGATTAGCTCCCAGCATAATTTTATTTTACAGTTCAGAGTTTCTATTGATCAACACATTCTCAAATCCTCTCGAGTGGCTCTATAAACCACGGCAAATATATGGCTACTGAAATACGCAAAGAAGTTGCAATAGACTCATACGACTATTAAATAGACAAGATCAATATAACACTTCAAGGTTCACTAACTGTGTGGTCTTGTTACAAATAGATCAACAGTCACGCTCGGTTATCAGACGATAAAAATCAATGATATCTCGCCTGTCAGCAGGCATATTGAAAAGTAGCTCTTAAATTAGATAGAAATAGATAGTGTTATGGCATGAAGTTGCACTACGCTGAGTCTTCTTTATTTCTAAATATTTTTGAGTTAGATTCTAGTCCTGTTTATAGAACCAATGATGTCTCTCATTATGAGAAGTACAACTCTGTATTAGTCGTCTCTTGAGGGGTAAGGATTTCCTACACGCTAATTAAGAGATGCGTTTTTTATGTTACTGTAGTGGCAAGTCAACAAATGGCACGTTTGCCAGTGGGTCTCAAAACTAATCCATGTTCACAATCAAAGGTATCGCATTCCAGATTTTATCCATATTTTTTGTTTAAAAGGTAACTAAAGTAGTAATAATCATATAACTGGTATAACACACTTTTTTTTTTTGTGCGTGTGGAAACCCCCTCGGGCCGTCACTCCAACGGGGTTGTCGGTGGGCGGTGTGTCGGAATCGAACCGACTAAAACCACACGGTGTGCCGTACTGTGCCTTAAGTAGGAGGGATCCGGGAACAGCTTATATTAAGACATCCGGACGCCCCCTAGCGCCTGCCAGTAAAAGCGCGAGCACCACCTTCGGGGAAAAAACCTCTCAATTAGAACGTTCAAGCACACGCGGACGCCCCCTCCTCGCGGGGGGCTACTATGGCGGGTGGAGGTAAAAACAAGTCCCGTCCACCCGCAGCCACACTCAGGGCGGCATGAGGCGCTAGTAAGCGCGCCTCCGCCACCCGGTTCGCCGGCGCGAATTAGGTCCGAGTGGAAATCATCCTCCCGGACCCTTTCCGCCGCCTCCTTCTGCGAGATGACGTCCTCACAGAAGGTCGCGACCGCGGTAAAATTCCTGTCGCTACCGGCCATGGAACGCTCCATGGCATGACGGCCGGTAGCGAGAGATCCCCTCCGATGACTGCAGTGAGGGCCCGACGCTGCGTCGCCCAGGCGGAGCAAACCGCCAGCGTGTGCAGTGGTGACAGGCGGGACTCAGTTCCCTCCTAGCGACCGAGTGCAGGTACTTCCCGAAGCCGCAGTGCCCGGAAAGAACCTGCATCAGTCGGAAGGAAAGGGTCCCGTGCTGCCGCCCTGCCCACTCGACGATGACCGGCTGGAGCGCCACCACGACGACCAACGAGCCATGGTGGCTTGACGAGCGGCCTCACGCCACTCGCGTACCTCTTCGGGCGGGTGCCGACTGCCGCTTCCCGCCCGGAACTCAGCCGTAACTGGTATAACACACTGCCACAACTATATTACTGACCTATACTATAATGGACATCCGTTCAATATATGAGACACCCATGAACTCCGATCGTCAACACTAGTAACGCCCGATCACGAGAAAGGCACGGTAATTACACAATAAAACAGCCATATCGCTGATCTCTAATACACATTCGTTCAACATAAAACCACTAAAACAATTCCGAGTCACCACAAATAGTGCTCGATCTCCTGCAAGACACGTTTACTTGACAGAAAAACAAATGGCTAGACGGCATATTTCAATGACTCGTAAAACTATTACTATCATTATTCCGCCATAACGTGTACCATAAAAGTACCAGTTCCGTCATATTATACGAACAATGTGGATTGTATAACACTACGATAGTCATTAGGTACTTAGCAGGTGGCAAACCCTTTCTAATGTGACACCCTGGTGCCATTAGCTATGTTGTGCTGCTATTGTTGGTAAAGAAAGTGTGGTGGCCATGTTTTCCGGTCGGTAAAGTGGGATATTATCTTTACGGTGCAAACATCATAGAGGTAATTGTCCATCAACCATTGTCTTTAATCGATTTAAAACAAGAGACAGTTCTTACTTGTCATTTTTAGGGTTCCGTTTCTCAAAAGGAAAAGACATATCCTTATGAGATCACTGTCTTTCAAGACGACTGTCTGTTCTTTGGAACGCGTAGAGCTATCAAGTTGAAATAATATCAAAAACTTAGATCTGCTGTTCTTTGAAGTTGTAAAAAATCAAGCTTCTAAGTTAACGTAATCAGAAAATACCAAATGTGTTGATTTGACATAAAAACTAACACAGCATGTAAGCCTCCTGAAGTGCAGCTTCATTTAAGGAATTAATATATTTTTTTATTTATTAAATATTTATGAACTGTTCGTATGAATGATAAATTAGGTATTAATCATATGTTAATTTGCTCTTTTTACAATCTAATCAAAAGGCTGTTTATGAGAGATCAATATAAATATAAAGATCAATCCTCATCACCTGGATAATTGGCAATTCACCACTGTACGGTTTTCCAGATTTTTTTTGCCTCGCACGACCAATCTCTGGAACAAATTGTCGCCTGCGGTATTTCCGGACCGATACGACCTTCAAACCTTCAAGAAAAGAACGTACTCCATCGGTCACCTGATGGTAAATGACTACCGTCACCCATGGGTACCTGCAACTCAAGAGTCACAAGTGCGTTACCGCTCTTTAAGGTAGTAGGGGAGTAGGAGTAAAGGGGGAGAAGGGGAAGAGTGGGAAGAGGATAGTACGGGATTAGAGGAGGGAGAGGAGAAACACGGGAATAGGGAAGGGGGCAGGGTTAGGGCCTCCGGTAACCTCACTCACCGGCGAAAATTAATTCAATCATTGCTTCACTGCCGTTTTTCTGTGAGGCCGTGGTATCGAGCGGAGTCGAGGCGGCCCATACGTGCCGAAGCATGGCTCTCCCACGTCAAGCGATTATTAGTCCAATCGTAGCGACTCTAAAATATTAACAACCAATAAACACGAAATGTATTCTAATTTTAGAAATACACTATCCTCCTTCAAATGATAGCTTCCACACGAAACTTGTATATATTTCCGGTTGAAGCAATTAATTTGATCATACGTTCCCATTCTGCATTAAAAATTGTGTTTACGAGTTCACGACACACCTTTTGAGCTTTCAAATTAATTAAGAAGGGCCATTGAAAATAAATCATGGAAGCCCTAGTGATAAATATCCACTTATGTAATTGTGGTTACGTATTATATTTACCTCTAATGTATTATGTTATATGGGTATATGACATTCTGAAACTAATCAAATGTTCTTGCAAATATAACCTGTTTTTATAATGTACTATTTCTCTCAATTTAGATAACAAACTTTTAAAGTAGTCTTAAACATTAAAAAAAGAAATGAAAATATATAATTTAATAATTGGGTTGTACTCACAGTATTTCGTGTAGGTATGCTTGACACTCCTGACAGCGATGTTGCAGGTCGCTTATCCTTGATACGGGAACTAGACGTGCATTCCAGAAACAGGCATGAGTTCAACCGTAATCCTAACTAATATTATAAATGCGCAATGAGTTTGTTGGTTGATTTGTTAAGCTTTCACGTCTTAAACCAATCATCATAAAATGTTGCACACATATTGTAAGGTTAGAAGGACATAGGGTAGCCTACATCTTCAGTATACGAGCGCGCAAAATCCACCAAAATATACATTAAAATCTTATTCCATAATTTCTTAGGTCTATTGTACTTAGTTAAAAGTTGTCAGTATTAAAAATTAAGTTTGGTCCACATCAGGGTTACCAAGTGAAAATAGTAGATATACCTACATATTATATATATAGCATTTCTCCATAAATCGTATCAGCGGCCCCGATCTCAATCTCAAACTAAGACCAGTAATTTTACAACGTGTAATTACATATAAACTAAATAAATTAATTCGTGTTCGTTATCATCGTGTACGACATTAATAATATCATATTATTGTATGTAGTTGTAGTTCTAATATTAAAGTAACTTTGTCGCGTGTTTTGTATAAAAATACGCTACGTATTTATAGTTATACTTCTCTTTACAAATATGAATGACGAAAAAAAAAAATTTATGAGAAGAGATAATGAAAGCTTATTTTTAACACGCTTTTATTAGATCCACACGATTCTTTAATTTTTATGTTCGGTTCGCTATTAAAGAGTGTTTTTTTAGTTTTACTAAACTGTGACTATTTAGAGGAGGAATTTTCTTTTTCTTCTTTTTTTTTAACCAAACCAAACACAAAGGCAGATGGGTTAATGAACGTGGGTCCTGTTGATCACGGATACCACTTAAGGCGTATCTGCCTAGCCTGGATACCTTTTCCAAGAGTTAGTCAACGAACTATGTAAGTTTAAGTATTTTTACTTAAGACTGATGCCTTGAATAATCTTTACAATTATATATGACAATGTTACCAAGTTTCTTGGTTACGCTATCTAATCGCATATATAATATGTAATTTTGTAGAGTACAGAAAAGGACAGGGTTCCTTTTATTCAGAAAAAAAGTACACAGTATTAACGCCTGCGAAGCCGTAGGCAAAGGCTAGTTTATTAAAAGCTGGTGTCCTTCTGTGTCCGTGTTATTTCGCTCTGAACTCTAACAGAATAAACAGAAGACTTTCAACTCTGACATTTTGTAATGATTTTGGTACTCGAATATGTATTGTCGGTTGGTTACGTGACAAAGTAATAAGGGTCCTGGGGCGACTCCATGACTTGCATTTGTACACAGCGCAGATAAAACAGTAGGCAAACTTTATATTATTTCATATAGCATTAACATAACGTTTTAGTATAAATCAAAACTAATTTACTAAATAATACATTAGTGTTCAAAAGGGTTAAGTGAAAGTGGCATACCTATATTTTAGTTTATATTATTAGTTCCATGAAATAATAGTGTATGTCGGTTCCATGTTCAGGGTCCATCAGAACGAAAACACGCACTAAAATGACTTAGTTTATTTTCACACAACCGCTAGAATAGTACTAAACTCTTTTTCACAATTCAAATGTGTTTATAAATAACCTTCTTTTTACTGAGTTTATTTATTATATATATTATTTTAACTGAGTATTTCAATCATAAGTTCAACTTTAAACAGTTAAAACAGTGTCTATGAGAACTAAATTTTAGAGCTTGATAAATAATTGTTTTAATATTTACTAATAATTATTTGAATATCAGTCTAATCTATTTTGGATATTTAATTTAATTACAATAATAGGACGATCATAATTAATTAATAAAGCCTGAAACATACCGAGACCCTTTTTATAACGCCCTATAATCTTACAATATTTTGACTTTATTATTAGTATTCATTAGAGTTACTGTTGTACCTCGATAGTGACATCATCAACAGTTGAATTAGACGATCTTTCTCCGAGCCATCAAGAAATAGCCTTTGGTACAAAAACGGCATACACAATATTAGTACAAGATATTTCCTGTACAAAACATTAATAAGATTTCATTACTTTGTGTGCTGTTTGTACATACTTCTTTTTGGAACTGTTAGGCGCACTTTCCATTACTTTTTACTACACTCACAACACGATAATAATTATCTTTAAAAAGTATTAACGACATCAATGCGCTTAAATTATTATAAATTGTATATTTTTTATCCCTTAAAGGTGATCCTTTTCTTCAAATTAAATAGGACCAAACTTGAGGGACAATCAGTTCAATTAAAAGAAAAAATATGTTCACAAACAGCGAAGGTATCACAAATGATATTCAATCGAATTGAGAATTTCCTCCTTTTTATATCGGTTAAAAATATGCCTCCCCCCCTCCGCCTAGGTGCTCCGGTGACACTATTTGCAAACCAGAAAATTCTATTAGTGTGCCCCGAATAAGTACTGTAATACCATTGAAATATAACTTTTACTGGTGTCGTTATGGTAAATTAACCTTGCGTTACAATAGACCTACTTAACACCATAATATAAATTATAGTTGTTTTGCAAACGCCATGAGGTCATTATTATTTTTTTCCATTAATTATACCAACGAAGGCTATTTGCGATGGACGTTATTAACTTTAGGATGTGTCTGTTTTTTTTTATTAATTTCTATGTAGATTAGTGGCTTTTGCAGTAGGAGATCTCATTACTTATGTCTGGTTAACACTATAGGTTAAGAAACAAGTTCACATACTATCGAGAGGTAACTTTATGTTCAGCTGATATCCTTACCTTAGTAATATAGAAAAACGTATGTTTTACTTACTTAAATAATCTCACAGCTGCATCCCTGAAGGGTTAGGCTGAGATGTATTAAAAATTCACATTTTATGATGTATAATTAAGACCCACCTTCGTAATAGGGGGGCAAGCCTGTTGCCGTCAATCGGACATTTTGAGTATCAAAGATAGGAAAAGTTGGGAGTATATTGGTAGGAAAAGATAGTTAAGAAGGGAAGGCAATAGAAGGAAAAGATTTTTGCTTGGGCTTCGGGAATGTAAGCAACAGGGAACTCGAGTGGGTCACGGTTGACTACCCGTGGCTCGAACTGGTAGAAGACCGTAATTGAACTTATGGTAGGTACAACCTCAATGCGTCATCGACTTCATGTTTTCTTATGAAGATAACTTATCCAATAAAATAACCATTACAATATGCTAGCAATTAATGAAAATATCGCAAAACAGAAAAAAGATACAGTCGACGTAACAACCTTATTTCTTTGAAGTCGATTGAAAGTATATGATACAAATTACGGTCATAAAACTTAAAACCAAACTGTCAAATAAGATTAGAAGTTCAACGGTTACTAGACAATAAAATGTAATCTTTATAGTTCAATCAACCCTACTATATGAACACGTACACTACATACGAGTACATTATATCCAGAAAAAACCGGATAAACAACATATCCTCTATCCAATCGCTTGGGATGTGCTGTAGTGATGCCCCTGCAGTATATTACATTTCATCCTTCGAGAATTCTTTTTGAAGTATTACATATGTAGCAGTTATGACAGAATCGCGAAGATGTTTTCCTATATAGAAAATCCATATATCCCTAAAGGATTATACTCACGTCAGCCCTGATATTTTGATGGCTGACGGCAGTCGATACTATTATATAATATATTGGCACCTACAAGACATTTATAGATTTGATAGTAAGAATCTTTAATATACAGATTTAGATGAAAATGGGGGTGCCGCAGGGGTCGATATTGGGCCCGTTTCTCTCCATTTACTGGATAGCCAACCTGAAATAGTTTTATTTGCTGATGACAGATCATTAATTTTTAAAGTTGATAGACGGGCCAGTAGCTTTGACGATGTAAATAATATTATTCTTCGAGTACTTACCCACTTGATGGCAAGCAAAATCTATGGACACTACCAACGTTTGAGCTAGCACTAGGCCTTTTTTTCAGATTCAGAAACTAACGCGACTTTACACAAAATGAATATGCGCTTCCGTCTAAAACTGCAGAATCTGGCACATTCCTGATATACTTTCTCAATAGAATTTCTTAAGCAAAGACTAGGTTAGCACGGGATGTACGTATTTTTATTAGACGCGTGTAGTATCTCAGAATAGACTCGCCTTGAGAAAAATAGCAGCATCTCTATTCGTGGGTGCGGTGTTATGTGCTTATTCTAATAGTCCATGAGAATACAGGAGTCCACATTAAAAGTAGCAAACGTAATTATCCTCGTTTATATATCCTATTTACATGAATTAGTCATAAACTGTATATTTTAATTATGCAAACAGGTATGCGGCTAATCATTGCCTACAGACAGTGAGTCGCCGGAGCGTGAGTGATCCTAATGAGTCAACTGTTGTTAAATTTTAAAAATATTCCTGGATCAAATAGAGTAAACCCATGGGTCTATCAATACTTGAGCCGTTCCAGAAACAATTCACGGAGTCACCTTTCCTCACCATTATCAGCTCAGTGTTGAAAGAGCAATCAGTGCTGAGAGATGGTCAAATTTTGAATGGATGTGGCGTGAATCAGCATACACTTCTTTCAAAAATTAATTCTTTAAACCATGTAAGCGTCCCACATTTAGTCACCGCGAGAATTAAATGCTTTCACATTCTGGACGTACGGAACTGTCACCAAAAAATTATTAACCGAAAACATTCAATATTCAGTTCACAAATTATGAAGATAAATAACAAAACAATGGAGGGTGCACCCACGCACTGCTGTCATCAGTAAATAACTGCGGTGTTATTGACCCCTTTGTTATTGAGCTCTGTAACGCACAGTACAGGATGTATTGAAAATGCAAAAAAAACAGTTTTGGAGTAACTTATAAATATAAGCATCCTGGCTTTCATCAGACGTTTATCATACTAGTTTATGTTGGTTAGGTCCCTTTATAATAGTCTGGATGGGTGAAATCTGCCAGATACATTTGAATCTGGCACATTTGTCTCTTTGGGAAAAAATCCAGTTAAACTAAATGCCAACTGATCCAAAAATCGAACACAAAACTCAGCTCTGTAACCGTAAATAATACACATATTGCCACCGAGGCTCTGGAGTAACTTTTTCCTGTAATAAAAGCTGTATAACACAAAGTGCTTAATTTTCATAATTTTTAAGTAAAAATAAACGCACGTCTCCGATCACAGATCTATTATAATTTCTAAAACAACGTTTGTCTTATCTGCAGACACCATGTCCTAACCTAAATCTGCAAATAAAATATTTAATAAGAGTTCTTGTACCAGACACAGAACACGTAAATAAATATAATTATAAAGTAATGGGGCCAAAATTTGGAGGACTTTTATACTACAGTAAAACTATCAGAAGAAATAATATCAAAATAATTTTAACCAGACCAAGAATTAATAAATAGTCTATGCTACTACACGATGGCTTCGTATTATGGTAAAATAAATTATTTAGAATACATATTTAATAAACACACACTGGATAAAAATGCCACACATAAAAGACGACTGTCCAAAGACAAGTGTCTATATGCTCTTATCGTGGGAGAGCCATGCTTCGGCGCGTATGGGCCGGCCCAACCGGAGTGCCACCACGGCCTCACAGAAAACCGGCAGTGAATCAATGCTCTAACCCCGGCCTTAACCCTTCCCTCCCCCCCCCCCCCCTCTTCTCCTAGTCCCTTAAGGGCCGGCAACGCACTTGTGACTCAAGTTGCAGGTGCCCATGGGCGGTGTTAGTCATTTACCATCAGGTGACCCGTCTTCTCGTTTGTCCTCTATACCATAAAACAAAATGCCCTGATAAACTCCCCCATAATAAATGAAGTGAAAAACATTGTGTTTCACTCCTACATGTCAGCAATGAAATCACCTACTTACATTTGATGGAGAAAGAAATAGACAGGACGAACGACTTTGGAACATAGATCATAACAATGATGGATTGAAGGTAAGGTAGGACATCTCTTGCTAAGTGATTTTATGTCAACTAACTATACTTATGAATAGTATTATACTGTCCAGATTGTTTTGTTTGTTTAGTTTAGTTTGAGGAGAACTGATTCTGATTCTGTATAAAAAATCAAAATCGAAATTCGTTAAAATATTGAAACATATTCGAGTGTATCTGAATTCAAGACTGATACTTAAGTGATTTAAACACTATCCCGTCCTGAATTTAGAACTATTGTGCTAAGGTGGCTTGATGTAGATTCAATGACGACTGAATAAATTATATAGAGACAATTCTAGAGTTTAAAATACAAAAAGCACATTAGCACACGTACACAATTTTCTACAAGCAGTATATCTTTATTAAACTTATTGTCTTTTCTACCAATACTAATAACGATAAATAAATAAAGACAATGTTTAACTTTAAGGAAATATTGTAACCTTAATAATATAGAAGTTTAGCTCAGTTTATTTGTTATTGAACATAATTTCTATAATAATGGTTCCTGGACTTTTACCCTTGAGTGAATTGTGTACTTCAAGTAGCTCCATGATATGACTATAATCATACGTAACTGGTCACTAATGTTGTAATTTAATATTTACAGGGCAGGACGTAGCTAGGAAAGCACAACATTTGACTAGAATTTGTAGAAAAACAAAAAAAAATATGCTGGAGATGAAGATATAAGAGATTAGGTATTATTACTTCTCTCTCAATTTAAATCTTCACCAGGAACATAATAAAATTAAAAATGACATTACCGTGATAAAACCCAAAGCCCACACATTTAATTTATTATGTGTTATTTTAAAATAGTCATGACAGCCGCCGAGAACTATGTATGCTAACGATCTGTCCCACTTTTGGGATAACGCTTCGTAACAAAGTAGTAATAAAAAGTTGAATTCTGCAATGTGAATTTGTGGCTATGGTACACATGTCAACATTAGGTATAAATTAAGTGTTTAATGAAAGAAATATTTATCTCTTAGTACATTAGATGAGTCGTAGTACCCCGTTTTATTTGAACGGTCGTAAATGAGGTTTGGTGAATATTTTGTCTTTCCAGCTTGTGATGGTACGTATATTTGTTAACGTCGATATTGCGGCAAATAATATTAATAGAAATATTAGCATCAGCCTTCTGGATGTTTTACATAATAGAGATTTCTATTTTATTGATGAAATTGAGATTGTTTAAAATTATTTAGTAGCTGTCTGAATAGTTGATTCTGGCGATATTATTGTCAACAACAAAGCATTTGGTACAATTACAGTACAGTTAGTACAGTACAGTACAGTTCAGCGTGCAGCAGCATTTGTGTGGCTTCCTCGTCTACATTTAACATAATCTTTCTCTGTATGAAATAAAAGTAACTTCCTTGTTTTTACTACTTTCGTTTCTTATTTTTTCTTCTCTTTTCTACAGGAGCGTATCACATTTCTACTAGTCAGCTTATGATCACAACTGATGCAAAAACTACAATGGTAGGCAATCAATAACTCTACAATAGTTTTGTTTGCTGCGAATCATATCTCTGACAGCAATCTATAATCTATATCAGATAATCGTCATTTTTATTATGATTGCGTTATTTTGAATTTGAAGAGTCCAACCAATATTGTCAATCGTAGTCTAAATCGAATATCATTTTGTATGTAACTGAAAGAGGAAAATCTTAAACCAATGTACGCCTTTACTACATGTTATAAGAACTGCCAACTTTAAAGGTGAAATAGAAACTTATTTTTCTGACTAGCGAATTCTATTTATTTTCAACTCTTGAAATCGTAAATATTCCGCGCGGTTAATTCCTGGTTTGTGCCGGTAGCGATCGAAGAATGTAAAAAAAAATGAAATGAAAATAAAGAAAAACAACACTATAAAACGCAAGGTAATGACATTTTCACCGCCATTACTTTGCGTTTGATAGTGTTGTTGTTTTTTTCATTTCCTTGCAAATCTGACGTAAGGAGGAACGTTAAAGAAATTGAAAAGCATCAACACGTTTTTCAATTACAAGAGTGACGCTCTTAGGAGTAATTTTAACCACCTTTTTATTGCGGTTTTCGTAATTTCGTATATCATCTGATACATTTCCGCCAAGCCTATCTTTAAGTAAGTACAGATTTTAAGCTCAGTTTGGGGTATTGAACAGAATTCATGAAATAACGACTTCCCTGAGTTGTATTCATATTTATTGAAAACTAGCTGTCCCCGCGACTTCGTTTTCGCGTCTATGCCGTTACAACCAATCCACCGTTTCAAGAAGAGGTGCTACCTAGGTGGGTAGCACCTCTTCTTGAAACGGTGGATTGGTATTGGCTCTGTTTCCGCATTTAGACTCATAGGTGGTCCATTATGCGTTCAGATAAGCTGACTAGTTGAGCCAGTTTAGCTCCTTCCAGAAGCACAGAAGTCTCCTGGGGCGTTCGCAGGCTTCTAGGAGTGATCTCACACCCGCGAGGAAACTTACCTGTTGTATGGCCACTCTCTCGCACTCTAGGAGAACGTGGGCGGCCGTTTCCACCACGTTGAGACATCCTCTGAGTTGAGGACTGATGGTGTCGCATTGACGCATTGATGGTGAATAGGTGCCGATTTAGGGCCAAATGGCCCGTAATCTGAAAGGGTGAAATCTAGACATGATTTTTTTTAATGTATAGGCGGTGAAACAACCTGGAGCGTATGAAACAATATTATTCTGTTTGTTTACACGCGAAATAACAACGTAGGGGGCAAACGCACTTATATTTTTCGTGTTGAATTTATCCTCACCGCGCTACTGGCGAGGCCATATATCAGATGTAAACCTACCTGTAATGAGTGGACAGTCGGTACTACCACGTTATGCCTCCAATGATCCACCCAGCGCAAGCCAGCGGGTGGCAAGCGGGCTACTAACTGGCCGATAAACAGACAAACCGACACAAATTCCAAAAATGGTAGAAATGGTTTCAGTTGATTGTCCTCTAACATTCCTAAGATTTTTTTCTAATAATTTAGTGTACCTACAGAAACGCAATCTCTATAGATTTATTATTATACATAATTAAGTAAGTCTATGTAGATTGTATTAGTTTCTTTCAAATTATAATGAATATTGCAATACAAATATTCACTTAAAGGACTGTTGCTCTAGTGGTTAGGGACCCTGACTGCTAAGCCAAAGGTCGTGGGTTCGATTCCCACCCAGGACAAATAATTGTGTGATGAGCATGATCATTTGTTCTGTGTCTGGGTGTAATTTATCTATAATATGTATGTGTTTCGAAATATATAAGTATGTTTATCAGCAGTCTCGTTACCATAGTCCAGGCTCTACCTAGTTTGGGATGAGACGGCAGAGTGTGTGAAGTTATTATTATTACGCATGGATAGCGCAATGGTTAAAGCTGTCGCCTCGCCACTACGCCGCCACCCATATGGGACAAAAAAAAAATTGTGTGATCCACAAATAGTTGTCCCGAGTCTGGGGGTTCCTTGTGTCCTTTGTTTAAATGTTTATGAAGCCCCCTTGACACAGCAATATTCCTAATGCGTGTGTTCTATGCTAATAATAAATATCAAAAAAAAAAAATTACCGATAGAAGAATAGAGAAAACCGATTGCGATAAATCAAATACTAAATGTTACCCCAAATAACACACAATACTTGTACATAATACGCTTCCACGATTATTTTGTACTATTTACGTGAAGCAACCAAACAACAAACTCCACGTCTACAGATTTACTATACATATAGATATAGAATAAAGAAGATTACGTGACAATCTTCAAAGTACCTCCTTTCCAAGAAAGAAAGAATAAATGCAATCGGAATATACGTGTTAATGAAATACAGCTAAGTACACATTTTGACTTTCATCCACCCTCTCAGGGAAACCGTCCTGAATTTCGGGATGAAAAGTATCCTATGTCCTACCTCGTAGTATGAACTCGAATCATGCCAAGTTTCATTAGAATCTGTTCAAATACATGATACAGACAGACAGACAGACAAAAATGAAAAATAAATAGGCAGTCATGGGACTGCCGACAGAAGTGAAAATAAATACCTATAGTAAATATTGTAAAAAGTCGAAATTAAAATTGCGCCATCTGTGAAATTTGCCTCAAATAATATATGGATAATTAGTATATTAGTATAACTACAGTAGTATCGCGCTGAATCCACAGATGGCGTATTTTTTTTTTTTTTAAATATATGAAAGTCTGACACATTTTCGATCAGGGTCACGTGTCCTGACGCGAGTTTAACATTTTTTACCCATCCCAAAAAGTGCACAACGCCGCTAAAGAAGTTTTCACTTCAAAATTAGTTTTGTGTTCAGTATCGATAATAGAGTGCCCTCTAAAAAAAATTTCAATGTACAGAAATAGACCTGTTACAGTTTTATTACAAGTATAAATAAGTTTAATTATCCGCTTTACCCTATCAGGCCAAAACACTAGTCTGCATTCCCAAATAGGGTGTATTTGGCAAATGAAAACTACAAGGGGATTGAGAGGAGTCGAGTAATAGATGCAGGTGTAATAGGACAGTCCGAAAAGAAATTCCTAGAAAGCGTTCTAGACTGTAGAAAAATCAATTGCCTTGTTTTTGAGGTTTATTTGTATGTAATCTTCAAAATTGGGTCATTATAGTTTCAAAATCTTGCAACTGCTGCTGACGCATCACATTTCTTGGAATCCCTAAGTCTTTTACGAGCCATAGTGATCAACATAGTTATAGCACGTCTAGAGCACCATATTTATAGTATTACCTAAGATATAAACAAACTATATTATTATATATATATATATATTATATTCTAATTTCAAGATTTAAAAACATTGATTTTATATCTCTAAAAACATTTATCTGACAAAGGCTCTAATCATAATCGAATCAGTAGCAAACTTATCACTTCTAATCCATCTGAATCCACTATTAAATGGATTGAATACACGACACAAGCTTAACGTGTTATTAATAATATTAATAAATATTTTAGTCATGCCAACATAATGATGATATTATGCATGAGGTGATTTCCCTAATTATAAAATTCAAATTATACTGCATATCAGAGTAACCGGGCTTTACTTGTCAGTTGACACTCAAGTTTAACGTTTCTAAATAACCCTATACATACCAGTGTTACCAAGTTATAACCAGTGTTATCAAATACAGGAATTATCAGCTTAAAGTTTAAAAAGTCTAGAATAACTAATCCCAGATACATTTAACTGCTGTGACAGTGCGATTAACGTTCGATCAAACGATCATCCTGGATCAACTACAGTGACCTAATAAAACACTATCTACAACAAAGCATGTATCTGTTAGATACAGCCCAACATATATTTTTTATGTAGAACCTTTCGGTATAAGAATAATAAGATTGATATACATTTGAAGGCATATTTATAACGTTACTGATAATTTAGAGTCATATGTATATATTTTTTAAACGTCGAGAACATTTAAAATAAATTAATGGATTTAACTCCGGTTCTAAAATGTAGGGCACTTATGAGTTGAAGCCGGTAGCAAACTCCACGGACCACACATTTTAAATTATGGTTTCATTATAAATTAAATAGCTTAATCTTGACATTGATATAAATAATGTAAACATAGACACAGTAGCTCACTATAATAAATCTTATATTTTGCAATACAAAGGCAGGAAAGAAATACACGGCCAGTGCAGCCTGATCGAAACGTCAGGTAATTCTAAGGTTACATATATTATTAAGTACATAAGGCATCGCATTAATTCGCATAAGTAAGCGGCGGTAGCGTTATGGCTAAGGCGTCGGACTTGCGATCAAGTGGTTGCGGGTTCGAACCCCACCCAGTGCACTACCGTCGTGAACCCACTCCTAACACAAGCATTTAGCTTAGCTGGAGGGGTTAACAAGAATACTAGTAAATGTGTGACCCAGTATACTAGTACTCTTAAAAAAAAAAAGTTCTCGTCAATATAAATATATATCGTGAAACGCAAAGGTTTAAAGTTACTAATACAAAGAAAGAAGATAAAAAAATGGTATCCAGGATTTTTTTCTTACCCATATAGTGTACCTACTGTTGAGGTTTTAAAATATAGATTGTTAATAACTTACCTAACCAGAAACTTAGTTTTCATTCCGTTACTACAAAACATATCATCAAATAAGTCGATATATTGAAAAAGCGGTCGCAATTTAATGGCTTAGGTGTCGAACTTGCTTCGGGTTCGAACCCAACCTTACCGGTAGTGCACTAGCGTCGTGAACCCACTCCTAATACAAGCACTTAGCTTAGCTGGTTACACTAGTAAGGTGTAACCCACGTTACTAGTAATTTGAACAAGTATAAAATGAAAATTTAAAAATGGAAAATCCCTTCAACTATTTGAAAAGAGCTGATGATCTTCGAACGGCTGAACAGGTTTCCTTGAATTATAACTAAGTACACTTTCGATCAAGACACCTTTCAAACAAGGAAAACTAAATTCGAATCGGTCATCCGATAAGAGCTGTGAAGCCCCAGACAGACACACAGATATACACGTTAAACTTCTAACCAGGCACAAAGGAGGGGTGGGAGTTCCTTTCTGCCTGGGGGGTTAAAATACTTTTCGATAATTTTCGTCATCGAAGAGAATTCCGAGACAGCGTTTGTTTGTTGAAAAAAAAATTACAATTAAATTCTTTAGCTACAATTTTGAACAGGTATTTAAACATAATACAGACTAAAACATTTTAATGGATCCATCAATAAATTATTGTGTAAAAAAACTTACATCTCTTGGTTTGTAGGTAGGGCAGTCGTCAGAGATCATGCGCGCACGCATCGTGACCCATATCGAATCAAGATCTGGATTTAATCAAATCATAGATTAAATAAATACAGATATGTTTTGCGTTTACTTTTATAGGTACAATGACTTCCTGTTATATTAGTGGCAGTAGATGTTTTGTATACACATGTCCCTATCCAAGAATTTAATTTCTAATTACATTTTTAAGTTACCGCAAGGTGCTTGTAACATGTGATATCTATAGCAGTGTTAAGTCATAGCTCCCAAACTGATCGTTCGACAACGGAATATGTTTTTGATAATAGTATCAAAAGCTTTTAAAACCATGTTTATATGAATATTACACGACCTAATTTAATTTTTATACGAAATTACATGAAAGAGGAAAAAGTCTAATTAAAATAAAATACTACATAACATCTACTACATAACAACGCTGCAGGCTATTACTTGTGCTATGTACGAATAGTGATGTAATAGCACCTAGATTGTTTCTTTATAGTCATTACTTGGCACTTTATTTTCAACCGATCACAGGTCTACTCTACCTTTGACTACTGTTTTGTAATTCAGTAGTTGGGTAATCAAAATTAGTTCAACAATTATTATATACTAGCTGTGCCCCGCGGTTTCACCCGCGTAACTCAGATGCCATGGGAATATCTTGATAAAAAGTAGCCTATGTGTTAATCGAGGTCTCCAGCTATCTACATACGAAGTATCATCGCAATCGGTTTAGTAGTTTTTACGTGAAAGAGTAACAAACGTTCAAACCTCCTCACAAACTTTAAATTTTTTTTCACATTCAATATCTTCACTACATATTATAAAATATAAAACAAAGTCCCCCGCTGCGTTTGTCTGTCTGTCTGTCTGTTTGCGATAAACTAAGAAAATACTGAACGGATTTTAATGCGGTTTTCACTAATAGACAGAGTGATTCATGAGGAAAGTTTAGATGTATAATTTGTACCAGTGCAAAGCCGGGGCGGGTTGCAGAGCCTTTTAACAAATCGCTAGTGTCTTGAAAATTCCCATTACAGCCACAACCGTCAACAACGTCTGCCCTCACGCGTCTGCCTGCCCGCGTTCGGATGGCTCGCGGTGATGAGCGATGTCCCCCCCCTTCCACCGCACAGCACATTTTTATATTAGTTTTATTTCGTCGTAACTTTTAAAATATTTAACCAAATTACGTACTCTAAAAGGCAAAGTTTATCTACTTTGAATATCAGATGCGATAAAAGTATTTATTTTGATAAAAAAATAATTTGTTACTGCTAAATGTGAATTGGAAATAAAAATATAAAATTTTATTGTATTTGAACTATAAATACTAATATTATAAAATACTAATACTATTAACTATTTTGGTAATAATGACTTACACATAAAAGATAGATATATACTGTCGCGGACTTTTTTGTAAAACTATTTAGGAGAAACAATCCCACCGTACATTACGAGTATATTCGTATAACTCTTACAGTTTTCCCACCGCACGGCAGAATAGCTCGCAGATGTCAGATTTTTTTCCGACTTACTTAACACTTATCGTTATATTTTGGCCAATATACACAATATCTTCATAAATTATAGCCTATGTGTTATTCTGATATATAAGCTATATTATTGTAAAGTTTCATTAAAATACATACAGTACTTTTTGCGTTAAAGAGTAACAAACATCCATACATCCTCACAATTTTTCACGTTTATAATATTAGTAGGATTACTAATTAAGATTATTATTTAGCTATATATCTGAATAATAATTGACATCTATTAGTAGAGGTATTTATAAAGCCTCGTTGATGAGTCTGTCGAAAGCTGCTAACTCACTTGTAAAAGGCAAGTTCGTATGTTTTTTAAAGAAATAACTTTCCAAACAAGCCATCCTGATGGTCGGTCATATCCAATGCCTTTGAACACTTTCAATACTAGATGTGTACAACTCATACTGCCAGCCATAGCTGATCTCATCTATACATATATACTCTATACAAATAAATAAAACTGGAGTGTCTGTTTGTCATATTAAAATAACCGCTTTTTACTAAGTGCATCTAAATGCACGTTACATATACCAAAACAACATTTTTTACAATTTTTGTCTGTCTGTTTGTTTCAGCTAATCTCCGGAACGTGTGGACCGATTTCCACGGGACTTTCACTGGCAGATGGCTGGTGTTACAAGGAGTAACTTAGGCTACTTTGCTTTTGGAAAAAGAATTAGGGTTCCGCGCAAAATATATAAATATGTATACGTGAGCGAAGCCGCGCGGAAACTGCTAGTATAGCCTATAACTTGAGCTATCAAGTTAAAAAAGTTTTTGGCAATCAGACTGGTACTATAGTATTTCTATAGATGATTGCATTGAACTAAAAAAAAACTCTTCGGCCTCAAACTATAATACACTTAGGAATAAATGAGCAGCCGATAAGTTTTTCTAATGTTGTCAATGTGACAACCAGGCCCGGTGTTGTTACAAAAAAGACGTGCTCTTTGATACATCAAGCCTCGCTTAGACCATCTTAATGGTGATTTCGCCATTAGAAAGTACCTATAAAACTTTGCTGGACCTATAAAACTTTATAGCGTAGTTACAACGTATTTTTTAAGTTTTATCTAGTTTTTACACTATCATCTCTTAAAAAGAGGGTTTACGCTTACATTTAAGATAAGTATAAAAAAAAAGTTATATTTTATTAAAGTGAAATAAAAAAAGATTTAATACCGACCACAGAAGTAGTTTTCTCGTTTGTCTTAATATATACAGACATGCATACATTTCCCGAAGGGGCAGGCAGTGGCGCATTAAACACCCATGAATTGCTAATTATGTATAATTTAGTTCCCACGTAATAGGGGGCAGGCCTATTGCCGTTAACCGGGAAATTAAGAATTTAAATTATTAGATGGGAAAATTGGTTGCGTATATTGCAAAGAAAAGGTTGGTGGGAAGAGTAAGAAAGGGATATCGTTTATACGGATGGATTGGGGAGTGAAAGCAATAGCTCGAGCAGGTGAGGGTCGCACCTGTAACTCGAACTGGCTGTTCCCGGGAAGTCCAAGCCCTCTAACATAACTCTCAGTATATGTGTATCTTAAAAGGCAACTTTTATTCACCAGCTTCCTGCCCTTTTCCCAATTTTATTTGGGATTTTCGCAATGTGTTTAATTGCAAAGGGTTTTGGCTGGCTTTGTTTATGGCCCCAAAATTCCCAAGGAGACTTGGGAATTTGATTAAATGAAAGAATTTTTTTTTGATTTTTGGATGGGTAAAAGGAAGTTAAATTGGTGTAAGGAAAACGGATAGAGAGAGGGAGGTATGGTTAGGGGTAACCGCAAGTCTCGGAAATGGGACTGAGACGGCGGCAACTCGAAGAGGACGGGGTCGCGTAACCGTATGTCGACTCTGTGATTCGAGAGGCCATTAAAACAGAACCATCACACTTTTATTATTGTGATATAAAAATAAAGTATTTTTTTTAGGTTATTTCTATTATTTATATTAGATGAAAGGACAAAAAACGATTAGATTCCTGTTTAAAAAAATTTAAAAGAGTAATCTGTAGTAAAATCTCTCCCTAGATCAACTTTCCAAATCCCACTGAATCAACCCACACCCTTCTAAATTAATTTATCTTGTTCTATTTTATGGGTGGCGACTTGAGTGTGTCCAGTATTAAGAGGCCGTATGCGAAATTTTGCCAATTTCGTATACGGCCAATTTGATTTAAGTGATTTTACAGACGTGTTGTTTTAAAACATTTTTTATGAAACTGAAGTTTATTTCTGTTGTTTTAATTTTATGAACGAGAATGCCACGTTACGTACCCAAAATCAAAAGCAAAACTTTGTCCATTTTCTGTAAAATTTGACTAAGTTAAACATTTTTTTACTCCATTTTTTTATATTAAAGTGGTAAAAAGTGTTACATACATTGTATAGACGACTTTTATTGCAGACTTTATAGCAATACATTGTATTTTTTTCATACCGTTTATATTTCAAAACAGTTCGTAAATATGTGATATTCCAAACCTCTTTACAGCAAAATTCACAAAACAGTCACCGGTTTGAGGTCTATTAATCAAAATTAAATAGTAAAAGTAAAAAAGTGGCTCATTCATACATTAGATCTAAATTGAAATGATCTTTTATGTTGTTCATAAAAACTTATTGAAATATAGTATTTTAACTTAACTGTCAAATTACGTAAATCAGCGGAATTGGCCTCTTAATGGGCTCTTGGAACTGTGGAAATCGCAAATAAAGTGGAAGAAGAAAACAACGTTACAGCCTTTCGACTAGAAACATACCTCCACCCTACAGACCACAGCCAGCAGGTAGGCGATTACCATCAGTTGAACCGTGAGTTTGCAAGACAATTTAGTCGTGTAAAAGAATAATAATAACCTTATATTTATACATGTCTAGATATCTTATTCAGTTCTTACTAAAGAACAAGTTTTGTCATTCTTTAGTTTGGCTGTAATAAAAACAACAGATAGTGCCACCCTACAATCCTTGAAAGGTGGCGTATTTAGATTTATTTCTAATTACCTCTTAAGGAACCTTTAACATTAATTTAATAATAATAATTTGAGACAGCTCCTTAATTGGCCACCTGATCTCAAGCTAGGCAGAGCCTGTACTATAGTAACCAGATTGCTGATACATGCTTATATATAACTAAATACATGTAAATCATAAATAAATTATATACAGACACAGAACAAAATGGGTGGGAATTAAACCTATGACTTTTGGCTCAGCAGTCAGAATCAATAATCACTAGACCAACAAGCCTGTCAAAATATTAAAAGTATTTTTAATACAAATCAATTTCTCTACCATACCATCAATATATATTCCATCGGCGCCAAAATGAGTACTTTTCTAACAGGTTTTTCTAGAATTAATATAACGTTCGATTCATTGCCCTCAAAATCACGTAGGAAGTACAGTCATAAAACTAAATACCTATACCAGTTGTGAGCGACAAGCGGTTGCACAAATATATTAACACACGTTATAACTAATATTCTTTACATATATCCCAACTTATAATATAAATGCGAATGTGAGTTTGTTTGTTTGTTTGTTAACACTAAACTGCTTAAATGATCATCATGAAATTTAGTACACACGTTGTCAGGGGCAAAGAAAAGGACCCTTCATCCAAAAAAAATGGTGATCCCGAGGTATACCTAAAAAGGTTGTTTGTCAACCTGTCTAGATTATAAATAATTTCTAGTTTCGGGAGCATAAGAAACATATTTGTGTGTTATATATTAGCGTTCCTTAATAGAAGGCAACTGATAGAACCCTTCTTTTTTATACATGAAAACCGATGAGGTCATATATTTTGTCGGAATTGAACCGGCTAAAACCCCATAGTGTGCCTAAAATGAGCCGACCATCGATGATTTAAGGATATGGCACAACCCACGAGGAGTCTGATAGAACCGTACCGATACCATCCCATACCATATTCACCTCCTGTATCTAGACACCACATTATAAGCACTTAGCCTAAGCACCTTAGGTATATAATAGAAATCCGTTACTTTTGAGTACCCCCTGAACATGATCCAGCTCTTGCTTCAACTGTTTAAGAGTGCCAAAGATCGAATGTAAGTATGTAAGCAGCGGCGAATAATCTTTGAAAAAGAAAATTTGTTTTATGCTAATTAAAACATTTTCATTCATTTGTTTGCTTCAGAACTACACGTCATGAACTGGTGTACAAATACAACTCACTCTTGACTGATTTTTCTCAGAATTAATTACCAGAAGAGAAGCTCACGCCAGTCTTTGAGTGGGTAAGTAAGATGAATGTGTTATTAAGAAATCAACGTGCATCGCACTTGTAACACCGAAAGCCTCTTTCGACATTTCCTTTCAAAACTTCAATTGCTGGTTGCGAGCACAGAGGGACGGCTACAATAAACTGAAAAACTACTAAACGGATTTTCATGCGCTTTTCATTAATAGACAGAGTGATTCATGAGGAATGTTTAGCTGTATAATTTGTTAAGATTTTGTGTAAATTGTTTGAAATATGTTGATGATTGTTGAAGATGTCTCTGCTACCCGTGCGAAGCCGGGGCGGGTGGCTAGTTGTATATAAAAATGACTCGAAAAAGATCAATGCTCTGCCAATATCATGAAAGTGCTAACAGGATGAGACTAACTTGATCTCAGAAATCTGAAAAAGATCATGTGTCCAGACTTGTTGCAGCGAACGTTAGAAAACCCAAGAAAAACCAAGCTACTTACATTCTTTCAACTTTGTGAATTAGATGCATTTGCTAAAACACTGTTATACAACAAGGTTCCATCATATTACACGTATAATTACAGGCTAATTTTATTCGCATAACATGCGGAATTTTGAACCCAAAAAACACGTGATTGAAGGAGTTTCTACTGTGCATCCGAATCACTGTAAATGCTTTTATAATTTAAGAACACGTTATAAAATCACTATAACTTTTTAGCTGTAAGCTCTGGCCGAACTGTTTTCGGAGACTACAATAATTCGTTTTTTATGGTATAAATGTATTAGATAATTATATAGATAGATAACACCTTATTTGTACACTATTGTTACAGTAGATGTATCATACAAACATGTGTCAGACAGATAATGTACAAAGGACGGCCTTATTGCAAAATGCAATCACTTCCAAATGTTTGTTCGCAGCCTTTTTGATTAGCTGAGGCGGTAGAGACGTTTCGGTTATACCACCGAGATGAATAACATGCATGGATCCTGATATCCTATACAGGGGAAATACTTCCTCTAGCTCAAGACTACGCTGTCTCTCTTTATAACCAACTTGAAAATGGAAGGCGGTTCTAAATTCATCTGCACATTTTTTGTGTTTGAAAGTGTCTAAAACTAATCTCTTTGACGTATTCTGTCCAAAAAGATAACTGACAAAAGAAACTCTCATTGAAGTCGTTACAACATAGGCACAAAACAACAAACTTTATTACCTTAGCGCATCTGCAGTATATTACTAGATATTATCGCTCATGGTATAGTTGGAACAATAAGTTGCGGAGATTATTTATACACGTACTACACACGACCTACATATTCGTGAACACGTTGTACTTATACTGTACGTCATATAGTTAATCGCGTTTATCTTTTGTTAGTCGGGTATTGAAATCCTACACCAATAACTTACTAGTTTGTTAAATCGTCATGCTCAATTACATGACTTACCTATTCATTAACGAAGCTAAAGCTTTTATTGACTGACTGATGGCTAATCCCTCTTATACAAAGAGGAAATTTACAAAACACGACTGATAAACGCCTAAAAAATTATATTAGGAGTTCAAAATTTTATTAAAAAAATGGTTGAAATAAATATTAGTTTAATCTATCCAATAAACAGTTCATGAGCATGACGCAGAGTAATTAAATTTATATTGTATATAAATTATGGAAATAACGCACACTCAATGAATTTTTTTTAAATTTAGCTTAGAATAGCTATTAATTCACTCGGTGAATTAATTCTGTGATAATTTTTAGGTCAGAGCTGTTAAAACATCTGTCTGCCCGTGTGTCTGCTACATGCGACACCGTTTCCGCAGAACATTTTTATTGCGTAAATGTAGCATAATTTTGAACTAAGTAGTTTTGTAAGACGGTTATTTTATTTTGCACTTTTAGAGTGACGCAAATCGATCAACGAGGTGAAGATACATGATCTCCGTGCATTTTTTTGATTAGTGACCATTTATAGAGGAATGCTATGAAGCTCCATAACCGTAACCGAAGCTATCGGATCCAAAAATCTATCCGAAACTGTAACCGTCTGACATGTTATGACAGGTTTTTATTATTTTTTTGTGGCTGAAAAGGCTGTACTGTTAGGTTATTATAATTTCATTATTGCATTTTCAACTGGATACTGTGAATGTAGTACCAAATGGTAACCTAGTTTCCTATTTTTATTTTCCTTTAACAAGTCCTTAAAAATCTAATTAAACTGACTGAACTTAGCCGAAAGAAAGAAAATTTCATAACTGTTTCTGAAACCGGTATAATTTATGCAAATATTTTATATCCATAACATCTCTGGTATACATATAAGAGGTTCTAAATAAAGATCAGTACCTACCAACTGTCAAGAATTGAATCATCTCAACTAACGGGTTGTATTTTATTCGCATGCGACACTTTTTATTTAGGCAACGGTGACTGTTACCAGTACACGGCGCAAGCACTTGTGTGCCACCTTCCTAGTTTATAAAATACCTGAGTTACATTACCAACTGAGTTACTTATAGACTAAAGGACCAAATAAATGCACGATAACATTCAAAGCATAAATATAGACGTTAAATATCTAATGTACAGTTAAGTAAATTACAGTTGAACTCAGCATCAGAATGCGTAAATATTTAATAAACCTATCTCTCTCTTTTGTATTCAAACAAAGCTACACACATAATCTCATTCAAGTAACGTAAAACTCCCTTTATTACAAAATACGAAGAAAAAATTCGGTTCTCTTTCTAAATTTACAAAGCTTTAAAACAAATTGTAAAAATCATTAAGAGCTGAAACGTGCGAGTTTATTTGAATTTCCGTTAAAGTGAGCGAGGGGGTCACTCAGCCTCGAGGGGTCTAATGGGGCTGGAGGGGGTCCAATTACTGCTTAGCATATTTCTCTAATTAAAGATACGGAGAGACAGGGCTTATATCCCTTTGTAAGGAAGATGTTTTGTAGGAGGTTTATTTAATATGAAATGAAACACGTATCTAAGAACCTTTTGAGAAAATAGAATGTATTTAATTTTCATGAGTTTTGTGTTAAAAGAAATGATACCCTGGCTCAGGACCTCGGGGTAACGTTTAATATATTCGGCTTGTTAAACTTTTTGTAGTATATTTTATTAAACATTTTTTATTAAAAACACTTTATATTTTTGTGATAAAATTAAAGTTTTGGTGAAAATACAGTTTTTGAAAAAATAATGAATCCCTGTTTATAGAAAATAGATAAAAAAAAGCAATATAAACTCATGTATAATTGATTATTACAAAGATGAACAATTTGTCTGTTTGAACGCGATAACCTCAGGTACCCTCAACTCAATAAAAAATATCTTCAGATGTAAATGGTTTTAATGAAATTATTATTAATTTTCGTGTCAAAATTAATCATTTTTTTTTTTTATGTCAGTCACCCATAGGTCACATATAAATTTATTCCTTTCAGCCATTTTTCTTACGAAATATTATCATCGGTAAATTGTCAAGTACAAATTTGTCAGTTTCAAAATTAGATTTTTGTATTGAAAATCATGATTTTTTCTAAACTGTTAGCCCTTTACGTTAATCACTGGGTCATTATGCGACTTTACCCTTAAACACATATGAATAAAACAGTAACGATACATGTATGACAGGAAAGTTAAACAATGATGAAACCGTGACACACATATTGAAGAAGCAATCGACCTGCAAGCTTTCTACTTAAACCTATAGAAAGGGCACGTTGACGATGTCTTCTGTATCATAAAGGGTAACAGTAAGGACGATGAACATTTTGAAAGCTACTTAAACTCTACCCAGTAAGACATTCAATTCACTTCTGAAATGGACATAGACAGATCGTTGCCATTTCACGATGTTAAATTAACGGTGAGACAAAATGTTACCTTCGGACACGCTGTTTACCGAAAGCCCACACACATAGACAGGTACTTGTACGACGACTCACACCATCACCCAAGTCATGTGCAATCTGAACCGAGCCTACGACTTGTGTGACTCTGAGCATTTAGAGAGTGAGCTCGCTCATGTTCAGGAGGTACTAAGACGCAACGGATATCGGTCTCCATATGCATTGTCAGTCCTTAGGCTGTCTAACCTAAGGCGTCTATAGAGGAACCTGAAACTAGTACATGCGGACAGATGTTCGGTGACGGACAAAGTTGGAAGCAGTAGGTACTCCATTAAGACTGTATATAGTACACACTCGAAGATAGTAAAGTGCTTAAGAACACCGAAGGACATTGTTCCTCTACAGACACCAAGAGTGTGTAATTTGGATTACAGCCGTGGTAGTTCGTACATCGTATAGACCAAACGTACCATCGCAGGACGTGTCAAAGAACAGATTACAGATGTAAAAAAACGGTTAGATAAATAAGTCAGCATTAGAGTATTTGCAGGAGTCAGGTTCAAACCGCTGAATTGAACTACACCACCCACAGGTCCTCTCCACCGATCGTCACTATTACTCCAGAATAGTACGGGAAGCAGACGAAATAAAAAAATTTGAATATTTTAATCCTGAAGACGGGTACCGGCTTGTCAACACTTGGAATCCTCTCATCGTAACTAAATAAGGTATTGTACCTTGTTATTATAATCGATTAAGTCCCGATTTCCACATCTAATATAATTATAGTCGCGAAAGTTTAAAAACATTTAGAGAATCTTAGCTTCTGCAGAGCTATGCGATAATAAAGAATATAAAACACAAACTTTCCAATACCTTTGTTTCATTACTCTCGCTATAAAAACATTTATGATGTTTAAGAGCTATTTAAGAAGCGTTTCAAATTAGCATAAGTGCCTCGAGAGGAACAAAATGGTCGCCTCGCTCTGAGAAGGCAATCAGAGGAAATAATTACATAAATCCTGTGTAAGTGGACGCCAATTATATGCCTTATATTTCTAATATCATTTGCTACGATATTTTCGGAATTATTTTGAAAAGGGAAGGTTATTTCAGTAAAGAGGGTAATCAGGGTCGGAGATATTTTATATAGGTATAAAGGTAAACTTGATTTTTAGGTGAATCAGTTTAAAATTCCCAAAGATTTGTATAATTGTACGATTTATTTATGAGGATCTAATTTTCTTGAAAGCTTAAAAGCTTAAATTATATTTTTCTAATAAAAAAGTTCAACACTAAGAACATTTTTATGCATATTTACTCAAACTTAATGTTAAAAGGGATAGGCATAAGTGTATTACACACCTAAAATCTATTTGTCACCAGCTATATTTTTGGTACCACGCAATAAAGCCCGGTATGTAGCTCTCTACCGGACACGTGTGCAGATTCTAGGCTTTAATTCAGATTTAGATTAATAACTTATGACCTGGGAATCGAGGACAGGAGCCCAGAACCAGAGAGAGAGAGAGAACAGAACTAGAACTTAGAGAGGGTGAGAGTTTCCGGAGACAGACAGTTCGAGTTACAGGTGTGTGACCCTGATCTGCTCGAGCTATTAATTCCACTCCCCAATCCATCTAAATTCTCACTTTTCCTTTTTAATAAACACCTAATTTTCTCTTTTTAATTCCCAAAATGCCCGGATGACAGCAATAGGCCTGCCCTCTATTACGTTATTGGAACTAAATGATAGTTAGCAAAAAGAGAGTGTTTAATACCCCACTGCTTTTGCCTTCGCAGGTATATGCGTGAGAGGATGTATCAACTCAAAGTCGCACGTAATCATTAGCACCAATTTATGGTACGGGACCAACGAGGCAAAAAGTCAAAATATAAAATCAAAAGTTATAGTGAGAGTTATGTTATGCTGCATAAATTTATACTACTATAGTACTTTCTACAACAAACCTCAAGAAAAAGATTAATACACTATGCTATTTGGTTTTAATCATCTGCCAAGCGTATGCGTGAGCAATAAACACTATGTTTAGTGCCTCGAGGCACGGAAGGGAAGGGCACAAACAACATAAGTCAATATTAAAATAATAATTAGTTAAATAACAACAGAACACGGAAAAGGAAGACATAAAGCCCTTCGTAAACATTATAAGGTCGAGTGCATACGAACAACAAAGGAACCTTCATATGTTCGCACCTCACACTGTATATACAAGGATTTATACCGCTGTTATGGTGGTCTTGAACTAAAAAAATAAATTGTTTATTTTGATAGCACACCGGTATGTGTGTGGTTTATTGGAGTAATAGTGATATTATAAGGAAGGATGACTACTTTGTTATATTTAGGTAACTTTATTGGCGGGTCTGGTACGGCATGGAATGTAACTAACATTTTCATTTCATGGATATTTTATTATCAATATTATCATACTTTGACATAACATTTATAATTTATTTTATTAAGACATTCTGAATTATTTACTTGAAAAATTACCATTTTTTTCTCACACTTTTTAACATGACATTAATATTTATATATTTTTCTGAATTAAAATAATATGACATCGTGAATAAACAAGTTCTTTTAGTTCAATATTTTGATCTCTCTTTGCAAGCCTAATGGTAAAATGTGGTAAAAGAACAGAAAATTATATTTGATAATAAAATTTGCAAATGTATACCTATATTCGCAAATTAATAAATGAAGTAGTAAGTTACTTATTTGCGTTGATTAATTATTAAGCTCTTTAAAATGTGTAACAATTTTTATTATTTAGCGTTGGTAATGTTGTGACTGTGAACTGTGAGTCAATAATAATCTTGCAATCAACAGACTGTGGATTAGATCTAGCCTAAAACAAGCTTAATTACGTTAATTTAAATCAAACCACTTGGAACTTAAACCTATCTTAAAAGTTTAGAATGACGGACGGGGATGACAAATTACGGAAAATATGTAAGTTCTTATGTGGATTACTATATGTACCTACTTATAGATAAATTCAGTAAGTCATATCGATAGTAATCATCTTAAACAATACCAATTTGTTCATTCCACAGTTCAAAATGGTTTCTTTTTTTTTTTGGTATAGGGGGCAAGCGAGCAGACGGGTCACCAGATGGTAAATGACTGCCGCCGCCCATGGGCACCTGCAACTCAAGAGTCACAAGTGCGTTGCTAGCCTTTAAGGTGGGAGTAGGGGAAGGGGGGGAGAGGTGGAAGAACGGGAATTGGGGGAGAGGGAAGGGTTAGCGCCTCAGGTAACCTCACTCACGAGGCGAAAAGCAATGCAAACATTGCTTTACAGCCGGTTTTCTGTGAGACCGTGGTATCACTCGGCCCATACATGCCGAAGCATGGCTCCCCCACTTCAAAATTATTAGATTATTAGAGTAACGACTAAAAACCTGTGAAAACACAGGCACAATTAATAAAAAAATACACTATAGTTCGCAACGAATTTAGAGCATAAATATGAACAACTAGTTTACGTCAGCGGCTTCGCTTACCTACTTGGACAAGGTAGCCTATATCCCTTTCTGTAACCTTCGTCCTGTAAGTAAAATTTCATATATTATGTTGATGGGTTAAGTAGATGCGTGAAGCGTAACAAACAAATCACATGTATTAAGCCTTTAGAGATACCAGACAAAGGTCCAGGAGTTATTAAGACCTTCTCCTTAAGCTTTCTCTAGAAATACTTTCCTAAGGCAAAACAATATTTTTTTTTAATTACTAAATTTATTTACACATCAACGAGCGGGCGTGGTCCATCGGGGTCCGAGCTAGGTGCTATGCGTAACCCAGAAACCAGTTCGGGCACATGTTAAACAACACATGCCCACATTAATCGGTGAGCTTCATGATTTATCGCGCTGTAAACCCACTGCGACTGGCTCTCTGTAGAAATTACGCTCGCAGACAGCATTATGTTAGATGGTAAATAATATTTTTTGATATTAGGTATAGTATAAACTGCCTTACTGCATGGCATGAGCCTCCTCTCAACACATCAAGGACCACGTTACGTTTCGAGAAACTTCGAGGAGGTGTGGGAAAAGTTTTAGATAAGGTGGGTTCATCACAAACTATGATAAACTTTTAGTGTAGAAGGTAATGCTGCCATTTACATTATTAAACCCTGAAAGGGAACTTACAAACTAGATTTAAAAGAAAGGCCTTTTGAATGCGACTCAGAACTAATAAAGTGTCGTTTTTTTATGGCATAGGTGGTAAACGAGCAGACGGGTCATCTGATGGTAAGTGACTACCACTGCCCATGGGCACTTGCAACTCGACAGTCACAAGTGCGTTGCCGACCTTTAAGGTGGGAGTAGGGGACGGGAAGGAAAAGGGGAGAGGAGGGAAGAGCTGAGAAGGGTCCGGTAACCTCACTCACTCGGCAAAACTCGGTAACACAAACGTTGCTATGAGACCGGTTTTCTGTGAGGCTGTGGTATCACTCCGGTCGAGCCGGCCCATACGTGCCGAAGCATGGTTCTCCCACCTATTCGTAATCGTATTTCGTAAAGTACCGATTTTAATTAAGTGTTTTAGTTTGACTTTTGTTATCGAAGACTTTAGACTTTTAAGACGCACAACGAAATACCAATAAAGCTATTATCGATTGGGTTGAGTACGAATCGTTTGGCCAGACCAAACTAAATTTTAGTGATATTTAGTCTAGTTTAGAGAGCTTTGGAAACATTAAAATCTGCACGAATATAAACACATTCATTTCAAAGTATCGAGTTAGAAATAAAGAAATTCCTGGCTATGTTCTGCATAGTATCGTTAGCAAGCTTACAATGTGCAAAAGGGTGAGTATTTTACACTCCATGCCTGCAACATAGCAACCTTGGTACCAATGATATTTAAACAGTTACTACTCTATTTGCGTTTGGCATACAGCTGTGATAAAATCGCCACACTAGATACTGAAACAGTAAATAAAATTCCTTACCTTTCAGAGTATAATATAAGCTCATTTCTTGGGCGACAACTTTATTTTTGAAAAGTTTACGCGATCATCGTGGATTTTTGCTACAGATTGTTCCCAAGAGATAGAAAAATAACTTGCTAGAAAAAAAGCGAGCTAAGCCAAAGACATTAATTAGCTCGTACTTAATAAATAAAAATATAGTATCTAACAATCTTATTATACGTTTGGAGTGTAACACAAGAAGCGAAGTGTGAAGAAGCATTTATAACCATTAATCCTTTATAGTTACAATACTCTCTGTTTACTTTTGTTCTATGTACAAGTTAGGTGACAAAGAATCACAGTAACCGACATAGCTTGCAGAATAAGCATGCTAAAGTGGCAATTGGCAAGCCACATCTGCCGATGGAACGATGGCCGTTGGACGAAAGATAGGCTAGAGTTACCGGTGTGTGACCCTGCCTGACCTTCGCAAACTATTGCGTACACTCGACAATTTTTAATTTCTTTTCATTTATTCAAAAACAATTGTTACATTGTGTGTGAATATACAATAATAATAGAATAATCCATCCATATAAGTGAAGCAATGCTGGCATTGCTTTTCGTCGATTGTTGAGGATACTGGAGGCCCTAACCCTTAACTCCCCCCTCTCCCCCTCTTCCTTTACACTACTCCTACCTTAAAGGCTGGCAACGCACTTATGACTCTTGACTCTTGAGTTGCAGGTGCCCATGGGCGGTAGTCATTTATCATCAGGTGACCCGTCTGCTCGTTGGCCCCCTGTAACATAAAAAAAATCATTGACCAAATTATAGTTGGCAACATGTGGGGGTTTAATGCGCATCTGCCTACACCTTAAAGGAACCTGGCGTGAATGTATGTGTGTACGTATGTATATCAATATTGGACTTAGTTTGTACACATACTGTTATGCCTACTGTTGTGAAAGAAAGCCGCTATATCTGGTGCCGCTATCAAATAGATGATAAGCCAACTATGTCTTGTGTAAGCATGGATTAGCTATAAAGATAGCTACGAATTTCTTTGTTGTGTCACCGAATGTCTTGCCTAGCTCTAGTGTAATTTTACCACTACTAGTTCTAGTTGCTCATCGATAATAACTTTAAAAAAATATAACACTGACTTCAATGAGCCTAAACTATGATAAATTGTAATAACCTATATTATTCATCCCTTAATTTTCCACCAGATTTAATATTTTCTTTAAATGAGACCAACCTTGAGGACAACCATTTCAATTAAAAAGAATAATTGAAATCGGTTCACAAATGGCGAAGATATATAAAAACAGTCGAATTGAGAACCTCCTCCTTTTTAAACTCGGTTAAAAAATATAAATATCTATTGTCGTCTGTGTTATAAATATGTTTTAAAGGTTACAAATACTAAATGTTGTTGTAAGTTGTTGTTGTAATATTGTACGTATGTTAATCAAGTAAAAACGGCTGAACGGATTTAGATGAAATTGGGCACACAGTTTATAATCTGAATTAACACATAGGTACTCAGTATTTTTATGCGGTATGTAATATGCAATACCACATGTATTGCATATTACATACATGCAGTGATGGTTATAGGAACAGAATCCTTCTATGACCTATTGGATCGGCTAGGTAGTAAAAAGAGCTTGGGCGTTTTACGGGACTTTAGAGTAGGTACGTATTCATGCAGGCTCCTAAAACCTACGCTTGGGTCGCAGGTCAAAAGACGTTAGACAGCACACGGATTCATTAGAATCTGGCACGTTGTGATCACAGGCTACTGATAGTTTTATGTATATATATATGTGTATGTCGTATTGTAGCGCGATCAATATTGAACGTTATTCACATGAGGTAAGAATCGCTATTAATAAAATCTCTTATTAAATTCATCTGTTACACTATTAATGGCATTACGATGGTACTAGATATAATTATGATCTTACAAAAAATTTTCACAACTTAAACAAAGCGATTATTAATATGTCATTAAAATTACAAATCCTAAACAATGGTGCTGAGAATAATTTATTTTGTCCATTAAAAAGATATGGAAAATTATGTGAATAAAATAACTATTCTTATAAGGCTTTGTTGAGTAGAACCGGAAACTGCCTAAAAACAATAGTGGCAAAGAAGTAATGAACGTTGAGATAATAAAACAATTATTTCAATAAGTGGTCTAACGTCCACGTTGTCTACACGAATAATAATAATCTCGTTGATATACATTGCACGTAATCTACTCAAATGGTTAATTTTTTATTATAATTACAGAATTGTATACAGTATATTTGTACGGTCAGGCTGGCCTTGCATTGAAAATGTTTGTTCATCTGTCACGACCTTCTAGCGCCTTATTTGATAAACCATTTCAGATGTTAGTTTCAATGGAGTGACGATTGACTTCCTAAGTTTTATCAAAAATATGTGTGAAAGGGATAGTTTTTTAAATTGGTAGAATATAAGGAACACGATTCGTTTTACCATTAAAGCGGCTAAGACCGCAAGACGTCGGCCTTACGATCGAGGGGTAGTGGGTTCGAAACTTCAAACCCCACTCAGTAGACTACTAACGTGCACCCATTGCTAACACATGTAGTTTAAATATTAATAATGAGTGACCACAATACTATTATCGTGGTCGTGCATTTTTGGTATTATTTTAAGTACGTGTACAAACATATTAATAATGAGTGACCACAATACTATTATCGTGGTCGTGCATTTTTGGTATTATTTTAAGTACGTGTACAAACTAAGTCTAATATTGATATACGATGGGAACTTTGGAGTATATCGGAAGGGAAAGGTAGGTAATAAGTGTAATAATAATAACAAAGATATAGAGGATAGTAGCGGCGCCCTGCGGTTTCACCCGCGTAAGTCTCGATCCCGAGGAAACATCGGGATAAAAAGTAGCCTATATGTTAATCCAGGTCTCCAGCTATCTACATACCAAGTTTCATCACAATCGGTGTTGTAGTTTTGGTCTGGTCAATAGTAACTTTTTTTTTCGTGGTAAAAAAAAAGTTAAGTACTACATTACGTTAGAAGACCGGGAATCGAATTCGAAACAAACACTGGAATGGATAGACCAATAGGCTAACACTTCCCTATCTTTATATCATAGAATTTAATTATATTATACTGTTACATCATATAATAAAAATTTATCTATGATATACTTAATAATATATTTTAAAATTTGTGTTCTCATAATACAAGGTGCACAAATATTTTCTTTTATCTATGATCAAAGCCAGTTTCGTAAGAGTCCAATAAACGTCATAATGACCATAAACATTATAGAAATATGTTCAAATTATACCATAGCCGGCCATGGGCCAATACGAACCACCGTAACGAACACACAATTGCATAATTTTGTTTATATTTTTTGTTTCAACATGGCAGTATCTATTCGCTTATGATCACCTCATCAAATCTTACTAATATTATAAAGGGGAAAGTTTGTGAGGATGAGTGGGTGGTTGCGACTCTCTCACGTCAAAACGGCTGAGTTTGGCACACAGAAAGATTATAGTCTGGAATAGCACAGAGGCTAGCTTTTATCCCGGCAAAATTTATCAATAGTTCATGATGTTCCCTTTAATATATCTACCTACAAAAATAAATGACATTTCATTCAAATCATAACAGAAAACCTAAGTCTCGCAAGTCGTAACGCAGTGCATTTACCGCAATGAATGTTTTTAATAACTTAAGTTCATAAAATTCATATATAAGCACGATAAAATGCTCAAAACATGTTATTATATGACAGTCGAAATTTTAAAAAAATTGAAGTATGATATTTTGTCCTCCAGGTCATACAATGTATTATGCAAATGCTTCAAATGTTGCGTATAATTATTCAGAACGGGAACAAGTTTCCTAAGGCGTTGAATACACGTACGTTTTACATAAAGACGTGTACACTCTCGCGACTATTACACAACGAGTGCATAAGTTTGTTCGCTACGAGGTCGGTTCAGTGTGTTGCCTTCAACCTGACCATAGATTATGAATGTAAGTATAAATAGAAAATATACTGCCTAATTTATTTATATACATTATGTATAATAATAATAATAACTTCACACATCCCACACACGGCGGTCTGATCCCAAACTAGGCAGAGCCTGTACTACGGTAACCAGACTGTTGATAAACATACTTATATATTTCTAAAAACATACATATTATTATAGATAATTTACACCCAAACACAGAACAAATGATCATGACGATGACGATGATAATGATCATGATCAACACATAATTATTTGTCCTCGGTGGGTATCGAATCGAATCTGGCTTAGCAGTCAGGGTCACTAACCACTAGACCAACAAATATATGAATTTTAAGATCTCAAGTTATTAAAAACATTAATTGCGGTAAATGAACTGCGTTACGACTTGCGAGACTTGGGTTTTCTCTTATGTTTTTATATATCAGTAGTCTTTTAATTAATACCTACAGCATTTCTATATTAATAGAAAGAAAGAAAGAAAGAACAAATTTAATTTATTACACACACAGTTACACACATTATACGTTGCATTGCCACTGCACGCCCGCAGGTGTGGCAACGCGGTTAATACTCAGCTTAATGCTGGCTGTGACGCAGGCCACAACACAGCGCTGGTCTTCCGTATTAACCCCAAGTGACGCACAGAGCGATAATATGTTCTTTACTCCCTAAAACGAACACCACAATTATTAATAAGTATTGAAAAATACATTTTGTATATAGCAACTTAATTTATAATTTTATACATAGAAAATTTCATTTGGGACTATAAATATGAACTGGAAAGTTTCATGCAGTAAGAAAGTGAAGGATGAATGAAATTGTACGGAATAAGATAAAGATATTAACGGAATATCCGGATTTGTCCAGACATTTCCATTATTGTCCATAGGATAAGAAATTATTAAAATTTTATGAAACGCGAAAAAAAGCATTTTTATACTAAAACATTTTTCATCATCACATTCCGTTCAAACAACTTCTAACAATCATTAACCTACATAAACATATATGTCTGTATGTATGACTGTATAACTACGCATACTCTGCGAGCCACGCAGTTGCCCCCTCATTTATAGCCATAGCTCTGCTCCTCCGGGTCGTAGGGTTATGTTAAGTAGCCTTTACCCTTCCCAAAGAATTAGACTATCTAATGTAAATTGATTTTTTTATAATCGAACCACAGTTTCAGAGATAAGCGCGTTCAAGTAAACAAACTAGTTCTTCAGCTTATAACAGTATAATACTAAGTATAGACTAACTTTGAAATGAATAAAGTGACTTATCTACATCAGTGTACTCTATATGTAAACTTTATCCACAGCAACTGGCATTACCATATGTATATATAACACCTAAGTAAGTACCTACGTATGTTTGTACAAAACGACAAACAGGTACAGCCTTGTCATATTTCGAGTGTGTAATCGGGCGCCGATACTAATTGTTTGATATCGATGACAAAGGTGTTAAGATGAAAAACAAATGTTTTTCTAGCTAAAGTATGTTGAAGTATATTATGAGTTACGACGCACACTTCTCAGCAAAGGATTAAGCAGAGATGTTTTACTTATATTTTGTTGTATCTAGTCCTAGGTTAGAAGTACTACCGTTTGAGGTCTAATAAGTCTTACCTTTTAGTCTTTGATAGCTATTTGGATATCAGCAAACGATTTTAAATTTTTAATTTATAAAAAATGTAGAATTATCTCTCGACTTACAAAACTATAACAGCAATACTTGCCTGTTGGCCTAGTAATTAGTGACCCTGACTGCTACACCACAGGTCGTGGCTTCGATTCCCACCCGAGTCTGGGTGTTCTTTGTGTCCGGTGTTTGTATGTTTGTAAAATTCTCGTGAGAACTTGTGTCGGGAGTTGTCTTTTCAAAACACAAAAAAATAAGTTTAGTAAACAAACTAGCTTTAATGGCAAACCGGTTTGAAAAAACTAAAAAAGAGTGCCATTATCCACCTGCTTTATCACACCGTTGTTACCAAGCCCAACCCATCCAAAATCCTATCCAATGTTGGACTCGTCGAAACGAACCATAAGAGCCCAAATTCGAGACGTTAACTAGTCGCCACTAAAGAGTTCCACTATCCACACCTCCTGGCTCCATCATCAGATCAGCTCCAAGATGCCAAGTTACAGTTTTTATACTCCGCAGTGCAGGCCCTGTGATAAGTACTCGCGCGAGAGGGTTCCGTAAGCAAACAAAGTTGTATGTATTGTAGATAGTACGTCCATCTCGGGAACCAATTCTCCAAGATTTTTTCGCAGACATAAGTATTTGGTATTAACACCAATTTGATACGTCCACGGGTTCCTGAGAAAAAGGGTCTTTACAGACAAACAGACAGACGGACAACAAAGTGATCCTATAAGGGTTACTTAGTTCTTCTTTTGAGGAACGGAACCCTAAAAAGAGCTATAATAATTAAATTAATTAAAACATCAGAAAAAAACTCTTTAAAAACAAACAACATGTAAATAAAAACTCCTCTTTATAAATTCAAAACAATCCATCCACAAATTTTCCAACTAAACCTCTATCAAAAAACAATAACAAACGTATTATTAACATATTATCTTGTATTAGAACATAAATAAATTTGTAATAAACTAAACGATCAGCCCCCTGTATCTTATTCCAAACTATAAAACCCCACACTCACGACACAGATTCATAATCATAACAATCTAACTCCCATTATACATTATGAAAAACTTATTACAATAATAACAATATTAATTCAAAAACACAAAAAGTATAAACAACTTAGAATAATATATTGGCAAAATTAACGATTTCTTACCATCAAAGATTGAATTTGGCAGTGGTTCAAAACAAAACTAACCTCGTCCTATTTGAGATGGAATATTATAAATAAACGCATTTGATACGCGGAAGTACCTCACCAAACCATTATAGTGTGATCTCTCAAGGAGAATATAACACGTAGTGTCTAATACAAGAGTGGGTTCATCTTTCTTTGGTTTAATTCTCCCGATGGCCCATCGTAAATTTATCGCAAAGACTTTATTTTGTGCGAACGTAAGTAAGTTAGGCCTAGTACAGAATATATGTGAGAATTAATAATATTCTGTGTCTAGCTATGTACAACATACATACATACACTTCTGACCTGCTCTTTCTTCAGAACATCACTGATTAGATCAGGGTACGTTCTACGTGGTCAACCCCTACTACCGGCCATCCCACCAACTTTTGCCTTATAAACTAGTTTTTGTCATTCGTTCCGCACTTCTGTTTTCAATATTTTTTTGCCATACCCAACTCTAGTCTACCATACATTAAGGTGGGCACGATCTCGCCAATATGAACTGCTAGTCGCACCCTCTTCGCCACCGATTAATCGCTTATAAAGGCATGTATAGCGCCATTCACACGATTACTCACAGTTACTCTCTTTTCAATATCTCCTTTGCATCTTCCATCCCTCGATAACAGACTACCAAAGTATACAAACTCTAAGCTACACATCCTTGTCTCTCCTTTAGAGATATGAAACCAGTCTGTGTACGCACAATTAATTCGATCACAGTCCCTGGAGTCTTTGTATAAAGACTTCAGAGCCTGTATCAGACGATTGTCCACCTCATACATGGATAATATCTTCTCTACATATTTTGCAACGTGTTACTAAAAAGTCGATAGTTTCCTTTTTTGAAGTGATAACTTCTTATGGGAGGGTAAACCGCTTCGTTACGTAACGCGTTACGGCGCCAATATATTTGGCTTCCCTTTCTCAATAGTTCAACTTAGAATAGTTTAAGTTATCACTTCTGTCGGGCGTCCTGAGACGCACACGTTTTTTTTTTTTATTTTGAAACTCATAAGTCTCATAACAGAAAATGGATTTACTGATAAAGCTAATACAGGTAATAAGTACTAAGACTGTTTTATTTACCCGGATTTATCTGGACTTTTTAATAATTTATTAATTAAGAAATCTGCATTTACACAAAGAAAGCTTTTCAAATAAACACGAAAATTAAAAAATAACAATTCAACTATTTGTAGGCAATAGTCAATATTATACAAAAACTATGTTTGAACACTCGTGTGCACGGACCCTTTGTTGTAACTGCAATGTTCTGGATCATTCGAAATCTGTCACTCGTCTAAAACTGTAAATAAAAAAGGCTAAAAGAGACAAACATAACTTAGAAGTGATTTTACGGCAGACCGTCAAGTTTATTTAACACTTTTGTTTTATAAAAACTACTATATACTTTACGTCTGCTTGTTTTCGAATTTGATTGGAAATCACTCGGTAAAACAATAAATAAAAGAGAGATTAGCGCCATAAGAAAGTATAGGTACGTATATTGATTTCAAGAGACAATTAGGTAGTCAACTTTCTATGCACGAAACATATTGTAAAAAACGGGTGATTTGGGTTTTGTGCCTGCCTGTATTTTTTTTTCTTAAACTAAATTAGGAACAGTAATTATTTAAAATAAATAAAAAAAGGAGAAATAAATAAAGGATTTGATATTTAATTCTCTACTTAATTCTCACACCGCCATCTTTACATGTAATGACTTTCCTATCCTCTACTACATCGATCAACAATCGTCTTATTAACCAAAGACCACCCAAAAGGTTTTATTCCTTGGAATATAATACTGGCATGATTTTCAATGGTATTTATAAACAGTTCTTTCTAAACTAAAATGTTTGGCTTGTCAGCCCTTTAGATAGTTAAAAGATAATGTTTGTCCACTTTTTATTTTTTACATAACATTATTGTTAAAATTTCTCATTTTTTCACCGACGAAACAAAACGGAGGCGGTTCTCAAGTTAACCCGTATTTTCGTTTTAGCGTTGGACAACCCTATAGCGATTTGGGAAATAAACAATGAAGAATACAGCTTATTTGAATTTACCTCGATTTAGGTACACTGAAGTTAGTTATACTTTTTTGAAGATAATTATTACAAACTCTAATTATGTATTTAAACGGGAATTAACGCGATCAAACGCCCCCCGTCATCGCTGAGCCAGTCAGCCTGTGACCACGGCCAGTGCAACCTGGTCGAAACGTCAGGGAATTCAGAGGTATGTAATACCTTTTAGTGATCGCGTTAATTCCCGTTTAAATACATAATTATATCATGGAACGCGAAAGTTTAAAAGTTAGTATTAAAACTCTCCTTACGTCCCATTATATTCATCAAAATTATATAAAATGCTATCAAATTCACTGGCCCTATGGTCTAGTGGTTAGTAACCCTGACTGCTGAGCCAGAGGTCGTGGGTTCGATTCCCACCTGAGTCTTAGTGTTCTAATGCGGAGTAATTCCTAATGCGGGAGTTGTCTTTTTTAAAAAAGAAAAAAAAAAAGAAATTATTTTTTCTTCTTATCAAAGTACTGCTACAACACAAGTGCAAATATAAATATTTTTTTATGACCAGAGCTTGTAATATTTTTGTCACACAAACATTCTTATAATTTGTGAACGTGATTCAAATACTATCGCTATTTTTAGTTCAATCGTGCTTTCATTCTAGTCCAAGGATACCTAGTTAACACAATGCTACTCCTGAAGTTCTAATTTAATCTAAATTAGTAGAAGACTATTCACTCGATACAAAGAGAACATATCGGAGTCCACACAGTATTTAAACAGGATTTGTTTGAACATTAATTATTTTTTTCAATAACTTGGGCACAAAATCTGCGACTTTTCCAATTGTTTTTATTATAGAGTCTGTCCAATTACTACTTGGCCCAAAAGCGCGTTTTTCTACTGCAAGAGTAGCGAATCCCGACATAGTATCTCCATTACATCGCTCCAACTTACCGATCAATAAGGCAGTTTCTTTATAAGCTGAAGGGTTAATTCTTTCTATTTCACTTTTATTGAAGGCACAAAGTATTTGTCGAAGAGAAGTTAAATCATAATAAGTGTAGTCTTCAGGCTCCTTTTCTGCAAAATCTTCGCGCACCCTGTTGGCGATTGCCGCTATTTGGGCCTCGTTTAATTTGTAATCCAAGCCAAAGTTTTGAATAACGTCAATATTGCTTAAAGACATATTGGCATAATCCTCGGGTGACACAGCAACGGTAACCCAATGAAGTATCATAAGCACCGAGTCAGGAATATTTTCAATGCCATCGTAAAATGTTATTATGGATTTCCAAATATAATCCGCTTCAGGGGCAGGTAGCTCTTCTTTTCCCAAATGTGCCAAGCATTGAACTATATCTTTCGGTGACATTGTTTGTAATGCTGATAGTGATATATTTATGTCTGAAGGTAACTCGTGTACTTCATCACATGAGAGACAATGTGCTAAAACGATTTTCACTAACACCGCAAATATAGTTGTTTTCATTGCTGACTGCTTTTTACTGTTAGCGAGCCGTGTTACTACTGTATGGTTTTCTATAGAATAATTCACTTAAGCTCTTCGAGTTTCTCTGCTTCATTAGATATTGACGATTCAATTACAGCGTAGTCCACAGTAATTATGCTGTTCATTAATTTAGAACGATTTAGTCTTTCACGGACAAATATAATTGTAGCTACTACTTAATTACTTATAATAACAATAAGGAGAAAGAATTAAAATGTTTGGACTTAGTCCGCGTGTATATCGACATGGATCGACGTGGATTCCGTAATATTTGTGCTGATAATAATTTTTCCCATGAGTTAATTGCTAAGAGCCTGGACCTACACCTTCAGGGGCTCACGTTAGGCGGCTGGAGACAGACAGGACAGAAGGCAGTCCGCCTAATACGGCACACACAGTGAGGAGGTTTCTGCCTCTGAAACCCTAGCTTGGTCCCTGTACCCAGATTGTAAAATAATCGTCTTATGTGCACCGTGTGATATACAGCAGGTAACTAACGACTGACAGAGATTTGTGATATTAGAATAAAAAAAATTGATAGTGGTATTTATAAATATTCGTAAAACTGTATATCAATACAAATTAATAAAATTTAAGTAATGTCAAAATAATAGTTTTTTTAAGCACGATACCTGTGCATAATTTTTTTTTTATTCTGTCTTTCTGTCGGTCTGTCTGTCTGTTTGTTCTGGCTAATCTCGGGAACGGGTAGACCGATTTAAACGGGACTTTTACTGGCAGGTAGCTAATGTTATAAGAAGTAACTTAAGCTACTTTTATTTTAGAAAAAAAAATAAGGGTTCCGCGCAAAATATATAAGATATGTTAATGGTTGCATTTCTGCTACAGCTTCATCGTGGGGTTTATTTAACAGTTTAAGTTCTAAAGCAGATAGAACTGTTCCTTTTAAACTCTTGACTCTGCTGAGAGCTGTGGAAAATGAAGGTAAAGAGTATTCTTTACCTTCATTTTCCACAGCTCTCAGCTGTATATAGGCTGTATAGCCTATTACATACCACAATTTGGGGACATTGAAGTCAGTTATTCTTTTTTAAAGATAGTTATTAATTCTCTTACAAATAAAAAACAAAAAAAGTTCTGGTTATTGACAAGCCATAATCTGTTAAACATTAAAGAAAGAAAGAATAAAAGATTCATTCGATGACATTTGACATACTTACCTTAATTAAAAGACAAAACATTTAATAAATCATTCACTACTACAACTATCAAATTCGCCTAAAAATCTTACCTGTCCATTGATCTGGATCAGCATATATTATGCCAGACATATACCTGGCTTTGATTTTCAACCAGAACCACTGTGCCCTGCGACCGACCGATACCGACCAGCAAAATAAATAATATAAAGAACTTAGAAGGTATTTCACTACATATTACAAAACAAAGTCCCCTGCTGCGTCTGTCTGTCTGTCTGTGTGTCTATTCGCGATAAACTCAACAACTACTGAACGGATGTTCATGCGGTTTTAACAAATAGATAGAACGATTCATGAGGAAGGTTTAGGTATATAATTTATTAAGGTTTTGTTTAAATTGGTTGCAATATGATGATGATTGTTGAAAATGTCTCAGCTACCCGTGCGAAGCGGGGACGGGTTGCTAGAATATAATACATAAATAGGATACATTAAAATTTTTTGCTTTTACATTATCAAAAAAACGTAACTTATTAATCCGTTCTTTATCTAACGATACCTATTATTTTTAGTTGATTTGTTAAAAATTCAATGATGAAATCGACATAAATTAGATGTTAATTAATCGTGTCTATTAAAAAAAATGTTTATTAAACCAACATTAAAACAACATCCGTGTACAAAAAATTTAAACTCAAGAAACGATAAAATAATATTAAGAACTATTACGAAATGTATCTAAAAGGTGTGCTTCTACCGTTTGAAGTTGGTGCCAAGAAAAACAAAATACTATTTTACATGGATATAATTAATTACCCGACCATTGCTTATCATGATAAGTACCATAATGTATATAAATTAATTTGGCATTAGTAAACTTATTTTATTTATTTGATGGAGAGGGTTAAACACAAACAAAAACTTGGGTCGGGGATTACGAAATAAACGATGTCATTTTTTAAAACTGATTTATTCGCTCGACTTGTATGTATGTATGATACATACGTCATGTTAAAAAGTTACTAGACTTCGCTAATGCTTTCGAGTACTTACTTCAATCTTTCTACCTTCTTTCCATGACGAACTTTCTAGATATATCAATATTATTGAATATGGAGTTAATCTTCTATAGGTATTTCATAAAATCGTTTATGTAACATTGGTCCCAATTCTGTTACTTCACTCGCTAAATTAAAATTCACTAAATTTTCTTCATATAAGATGTAAACCTTGTACACTTCAATACAAGGTCTTATTTCAAATTAAAACAATAGGTAACATATGTCGCTATCGAAATAAGCAATTTATTTGTCGACCAAAGTCTGATACGCTTATATAAACTTTAATACCACGTACCGAGAGCCGCTATCCGTTGAATGCCATCTCTTTTGCCCTGTGTTTTTAGTAAGCGTCTTCGTAGGTGTAGATTAAAAACACGTTATCCTTGCTCGTTTTGAACAAATTTTTATACGGCAATTATACAGCGTTTGAATAAATGGAGACTCTCGCTGCGTGGAAATAAAGTTGAGTATACGTTGACAGGTTTTAGTGAAATTTAGCGGCGCTGAGAAATAGATGCTAGTAACAAATAGACCTTATTACGAAGAACGCTAGGTTGATTTCATATGAAGAAATTAAGTCAGGTTTTAGTTTAGTCGAGTGTACAATAGAATCGGCACCATTGTTTGTTTAAAATCGTCTTATTTTAATTATTATTTTCCTTTGTAACTAAATAATTAACTAATAATGTACTTAAACAAATATTGTAAGTTTAAAAATACTATAATTTAGCATCTTGGAACTGGACGGGAGAAGATTCACTTTGATCTGTTGAATCTTGTCTTCATACGATTCTCTGGGTAAGATTAGGCGCTTGTTACACTAACTAGACGTTTTTAAAAATATTTTTTTTAAACCACTAAATGCAGATATAGTAACCTCCTACTTAATATCAAACTAGTTAGGTGAAGGTTAAGGATAGGTAAAGGGAGGTTGCCGCGATGTTGCAGCGTTGCTTCTCCTATAGCACTCACTCCAACGAAGTGTGATTCACGATGTCCCTGTAGCGTGCATAATAAAGACATTAAGCCTTGGCTCCTGACCAATGAAAAACCACGTACTGTTCATCAATTACGTACCTACGACAAGCCGTAAAAAGGGAACTGCTGACACCTCCCAACTAATTCTCAATCATGTGCGTTACCTCCAAGATTGTAGTGACCTTCGACAGTAAAAATAGAAGTTAAGTCATAATTAACAAAATTTAAAGTTCGAAATGGTTTGGTTTTTTTGTAAAATTCTTGTTTTTGTATTATTTTATACGATTTGAAACAAAATCATCAAAATCGGACTTATAAAAGCAAAACATAAATTATTCCATTATGAGGTCAAGCAGTTATAATTTTTTTAAATATATAATTCATAACTGCTACATATCTGATACAAAAATACCTTCAAGGCCATTCAAATTAATAAAATGCTTTTGAAGTATGTTTTTTTTAGTTTAAATGTGGTTTCCGTTGTATTTGAAACATATTTTTATTGCATCAGCTGATCTTAACCACACTGAAATATTATTTCTTTAATATTCAATTAATTATATCAGTGTGTAAGTCTATATACATTCACAATACTAGAAGTGTACTCTCGTATTTTTAAGTTCGACTAGTTTCAGACCCAATAGGAAACCAAGGAGCAACACGATCTACCGCAACCTGACGATACTAGAGAAGAAGAAAGAAAGAAAGAAAGAAAGAAAAAATATTTATTTCTAAGTGACGTTAAAGTGCTTACAGTACGACGTGATAAAACATAAAAAAAAAAAAAAAATACTACTCGTACTTTCCTAAAATATACAGAAGTACAAATGTATTACCAGCTTTTTTTTTATTGTTCCTGTCCTAGTGGCTTCTCCGGTCACAGGAAATACAGGCCATTCGGGTACGCGACCCCGGCCTCTGCCAGCTACTGCAGTCTCAGTCCCATTTCCCATCCCAGACTTGCGGTATCAGTTACCCTAAGTTCCTCTCCTTACCCATTTTCCCTTATACAAATTTACCTTCTTTCCCGTCTTCAGACGACTACATTCCCAAGGAGGGTTGGCGTCAGGCAGGTGACTGGCTATAAAATAAACCAGCCAAAACCCTTCCTAATGTTACACATTGCGCCGACCCTAATAAAAAATGAGAAAAAGGGCAAGAAGATGATGTTGACACGGAAGTACAAATGTATTCGTTTAATAACACATAAACGTTTTCTGGATTAGTCATGAACTTGAATCTATCCATATTAAATAAGTTATTCTAATATTAATTTCGACCATTTTTTAAATAACCTCTGGGAACAGTGCTCTCACCACGTCGAGCAAAAAAAAACAAAGGCACGGCCATTTGACTGACCATTTGACCATCAGATGTTTTTGAACCCCTGTAACGTTATGTGTGTTATAGATGAAGCTAGAAGCTTTCAGTAACCAAGACGGCATAACATAATTGGGTATGTTTCCAAATTGCGTTTAATTTAAACCTGTAGTTTAAAAACTATTGCAAATCAAACTTTCTTAATTTTAGTCCCGTGTTCTAAACATACAAACTTCACAAGTAACTATGTAATTATATATAAGAAATGTGAGATTACAAAGGTATTTTTATTGTTCATACAATGTTTCGTCACTGAATGAAGTTACAGTAAGCACAGATAAGCGATGTGTCCTTTAATATTTTCCTACCTACAAAAAGAAATGAGATCATATTAAAAAATATATAATGTAAAAAATTCAAGTCTCGCAAAGCAGTTTTTCTACCGCAAAAAGTGGTGAGATAATTGTTACATTTCAACATTTGTCACTCAGTGACCCTATTAACATTATACATCTTTATTTCTTAAATAAATAGAATGACTTCACCATCGTATAGCAAAAAAATTGTGTATACACACAAAAAAAAAGACCATTGTACAACTATTTCCAAATGTTTATTCATCATAAATCTCACGATGTGCAGTGTCGACATCTTAAGTACATATAAAGTGGTTGAAGGATGTATGTGTTCCCAGCAAATTTCAGTGCAAATTGGAGACGCCTGACTTACATATTCCATTATCTTACTTCAATACAACTATTGAAACATGATAGCATGGACACGAATAGGTACTCATATGCCCCTATTTTTAAATGTTGATAAAAATATGTATTTATTGACTAAGCCATAACAGATAATATCTGATATTTTATCTGATAATTATTATAATATATGTAAATTTGAAAACTAAACGTAAATGTTTAGAATATAAAAAAAAACAATATTGAATTCGATGAATTTTAGTTTGCATGAATAAAATTCAATAGAACCTTCTCATACGATTGTCAGTGCCTCGGCTGAACAGAGTCAGAAGTATATTCAAAGGCTTCCAGATAAGAGAAGTTCCAGGTTTTTTACTTCACTACTGCTGTATAGAAGGTTCACGCGAAAAATATAGGGAAGGATATCGTTTTACTAGTAATTATAAAAACTACGCAATTGCGACGCCGCTGGTATGAACAGTCGCAGTTAAGAAGGCACGTCAACGGTTTCCGAAAATAAAAAAAAACAGTACAGTTCTGGTAGAATTTATTTCCCAAAGAGGCAGATACGGTTTGACTGGAACCTTGGCTTCGGAAGTTCTGTGAGAGGCATCTTCTGTATCTTATGCTATAAAAAGTTGATTGCATCAACGCTTATATTACGTCCAGTGCAATATTATAATAAATACTGAGATTAATTTATGCAATACTAGCAACCCGATCCGGCTTCGCACGGGTAGCAGAGAATATATTGTTTTTATTTCCGACTTCTTCAACAATCATTGTCATATTTTAGCGATTTTACACAAAACCTCAAAATTAATTATGGGTGAAGCTTGCCTTTGTACATGCTATTTTCCTTCCTGTACTTATAAGATTGTTGTTTTTGTGTACAATAAAGAATATGAATATGAATAATTACCAATAGATGAAGTGATTTACGAGGAAGGTTTATCCTCAAAAATCACTTTATCTATTGGTGAAAAGATTCAGAAAGGCAGACAGACGCGGCGGAGGGGACTTTGTTTTATAATATGTAGTGTCAAATCGACCACGTATGCTAACACGTTTTGCGCAATTCTTTGAAACCGACAGTCAATTGTCACAATTAAAAAAGTTTAATTTATTTTTAATTTTAACTAACTATATATTGCACGCGCCTTCGCCCGCACTAATGTAGATTGTGTCAATCAACCTATACCTCGAGAACAAAATTTTTTTTCTGTATGTAAGGTATGGTCTTATCTAACGTATATGCTTTTCAAGATGATCGGTCGAGTAGTTAAGACGTGAAAGTGTAACAAACAAACAAATATATAAAATACTCATTTCATTTCATTTCGCATTTATAATATTAGTAAGGATTTATTTTACTTTTAGTTACTTCGCTAGCTAATTAGTAGCCAACATTTAGAAATAGTTATTGCATCCTGTTTTTCATAAAAATGTTTTCTATTTATATAAAGCGAGGAGAAACTTTGTAATCACTAATCTCAATCCAATTGCTACTTAGGAATTTGTTGCTATTTTTTGTTGTTTCAAGGAAATGTAGGAAAAGAATATTTTTCGCACTCCTCGTAGTAATGGTCCAGCAGAATCAGGTAAAGGTAGTTTATCTTAAAATAGAAGACAATATTTATATTTAAAGTTTATCTTAATCTATTTATCAGTAGGTTTCTAATAACTGTACTAATTCACAATACAAGGACAACAGAATCGGGTGGAATATGACGCTTTTAAGGGGCCATCCATAAATTACGTCACACGAATTTCATGATTGTTGGACCCCCCGTCCTTGTCACAGGTGGTCACATTTGTGGCGTCACGAAGCTTATGCTCCCCCCACACCTTGTCATACAATGACACACTTCGTTGACCCCCTTCCCCCCTTAATGCGTGACGTAATCTACGGATGACTCCTAATTGATTTAAATTTTGTAATTAAAATGTACTTAATAAATATACCTTTCATGGAGTAAAGGGTGAGCAGAATAGATCATTAGTTGCTGGTTGAGAATATAAAAATTTTTAGAATTAGTTAGAGGGCTCGGACTTCCCGGGTATAATTCCCGGCCAGTTCGAGAGACAGGTATGCGACCCGGAGCTTCTTGAACTATAGCTTACACTCCCCAATCCAATCGTATAAGCAATACCCTTTTCCTTCACGGTTGGCGGCAAAACACTTGCTTCTTTACGTGGTTGCACCCAAATTATAGTTGGCAAATTATAGATGGCTAATTATACTTGGCAAATTATGGGTGTGCAACTCAACTCTGCCTACCCTATCGGGAATACTAGCGTGAGTGTATGTGTGTATTAATGTCAAATTTGTTTAAAAAGTCGTTTTCTATTATGTTTTAATGTTTACTGCAAGCCTTTCTTCACTGAAGTCATTTGCATGGTAAGTCCCAAGGTTTCCAGCTAAATAAAAGAAAGTACATAAGCCTATTACTTTGCCTCTGGCAGTTTTAAACAAACATTTGGTATTCCCATTATATTCTCTACAAACTATTGTAGCTAATTATAATTATTAATTAGAATGTTCTGTTTCATATAGTGTCTTTAGTTGTTATTATGTATAATTATGTTTTTCTTATCTACTTAATATCTAACAATAAATTATAAACAGCTGTAGAAAACTCTCAACGTCGAATAACTATCATCTATTACATTAACTCTTGGATGAACTCCATCTGACATTAGAAATTCATTTCAAACTTTTCCACTCCAAGCGCCATAAATCTAAATTATATATTAAAACAAGAACACAAACAGACACTTTGTTGGAAACACGTGTTTTTCTTTTATTCTTTTCTTAATAAAATACTTTCAATGTAAGCGTGCGACCTTTGTAGTGTTTATGAGCGTTGAGCGGATATATATTTAAAAATATAATGGAAGTCAAATTCGAAGGTATGTTTATAACATTATGCCTGTAAGGTTACTAGGTCAGATATAATTGTACGTTATGATTAATAATAAAAACGTCGTAGAACGCTTAAATAGATGACTTAAGCCTACAACTGATGGTGCAATGGTTTGGAGTGTTGTGGGTTCGAATCGACTCGCACACCGAGGGTTCCGTAAGGAAGAAACTTGTATGTAGATACTACGTCCATCTCTGGCATCAATTCTAGAAGATTTTCGCCCGTCTTCTCTAAAAGACAAACTTAACTTTGCAGTTCCAAAAATACTCTCCCCTACTTTGATTTATTACAAAGTCAACTTTTCCGCCGCAGAATATAAGTTTGTAATCACGACTTTCGGATTTTTTCATTTACTTGTGCTGTCAGACCTCGCTTCTTACCAAATTGTACGACTCTAGGTTAATGGTAAGTACCCTATTAGTTTTGATTCACCTGTGAAATGTTCAAGTTAGAAACTTGATTTTTTTACAGCTTCAAGGGACTGCCAACATAAGTATTTGATGTTAATTTCTACTTGATGCCTCCAAGAGTTCGTAAGGATAAGTGTCTTGACAGACAGATAGACAGACAGACGGACAACAAAGTTATCCTATAAGGGTCCTTTTTTCGTTTTGAGAAACGGAACCCTAAAAAGCATGACTTTTATTCTGTAACAGTTACAACTAGTGTTACTACTATACATGTAATTTGGAAATTGTTGCTGACTACTAAGGGCGTAGACTTATAAGTTGACCCTGTATATGTACACCTTATATACGGAACCCTTCTAGATAAAGCTACTGCAGCACCTGCTTTTATTATGTATAACTAGATTGTATTAAAGATTTGGATGTAACTTCCAGTAGTAAGTTTGAATATAAACATTAAAATGCGGTCATTTAAATTACATCTATTTACTGGTTTTATACGAATCTCCAAACAAGTAAACCTGAAAGAGAACAGAGTGTCGGATTCTAGCAAGTTATAATGATGAAAGTGCCTTTATTCCCACACAGTTAAGCGCTAACATTACACCACCCTAATTTTTTAACACATGAATATTCATGAGTTAGTTACCACTGACCCTAACCGACTGCCGAATAAATAAGTAATAAAAAAATCAATAATAAACAAGTTGTTATCAAGAGCGGTCTTGTTCACACTTATCGTTCAATCTCCCCCCCCCCCCCCACCCACCCCCCACCCCCCACCGGCCCACACGCCCTCCACAACTTTCACATGTATATCTGACTACATTATCTTTTTTTTTATATCACGAATCTTCACGCATTTCTCTTGAGTAAACTCAGACTGATATTTAGAGTAGTGGTGCACGTAACGGTAAAGTTTAGTAAATTAAATAGGCCTAAAAAGTCACTAACGAGAGGAAACGATGACAACAGCCAAGATAACAAAACCCAACTCTTTATCATGCGCGACAGGTATCCCAACTAATTTTGGACTGCATGCACGAGGCAATGGATAAAGGCGCGGGGTGCTGTGGGTTCGATTCCCACACGGGACAAAAATTTGTCCCGAATCTGGATGACTGTAGTTTCAATGTTTGTAAAGTCCCCGCGACACAAGCGTTAAAAAAATATATTTATTTTATTCCTGGCATTCACTAAAAGAGTTTTTTTCTAATAATTTATATCTATAACTTTTTTTTTTTATTCGATTAGCCATCTTCGTATCTTGTCGGTGGTAGGTATCCTTTGATGTGGTAGGCGTGCTTTTATGGAAAGCATTGCCAGTTGCTATATAATCATCAGTATGTGTTACTCAGGCTAATACTTGATTCATTCGAACTTAATCCGTCTGTTGACGTGCGTTACACAAATACACTCTATCTATTTATAACTACGTACTACGTAAACAGACGCCTCAGTTAATCACTTAAGTAAATATCAAGTAAAGGTTTAATCTATATTTAACTCATTAGCCTATATTCCACGTTATTATTATAATGAGTAGATATAAAAAGGATGTTGTTGACGTACACGTAGGCAACATTTATTGAAGGTCACTGTTCAAGGCTGTAATGGACGTAATACATGGCTTTCTGGTTGAATATAGACCCAGTCTAAATTATATTGCAATAAGCTAAAGTTTCATGCTTTACTAGTCGACATTCAGTAAGATAAACAGTATTGCAGCCCCTGACCAAATTGAAACAGTTACTAAAACTTGAGTACCTACCTAATTTATCAGTTGCATTTTTATATTATTTAGGTATAAACAGATACATTACAAGAAGTAAACAGTTATCTGAATCCAGGATGCTCTCAACAAGAGGGACATCGCTGGCTGAATTGTTATTTATTTATTTATCGTCTATGGAAGATTCACAGCAAAAAATAAGACAGAATATTAGTTAAGAAAACAGACAGCCAATAACTAATCATCACTTATACGAAACAGAATATAACTAAAGTGAACAAGACATTACAGGACAGTGATCACAAATATTGTATTACAGACACAAATACAGTCACACAAATTACAAATACATCACAATAATTATATTCTGTAGGTTAGTATGTATATACTAGTAACTCTGACCTCACATTGCTATCCTTAAAAACTTAAGTACCTTTGCACTGCTGACACACTAGTGTTAAAAGGGTCAACGTCGCATTGTTATGACATACGAGTTTTTGCATATAATTAATTGATGCCAATGCAAATAATTAATTTAGGCGAGTTCTTGATGGGGTATTAAAATTAAATTTTGATAACATTTTTTTTTAAAGACAACTCCCGCATTAGGAATATTCCTGTGTCGCGGGGGGCTTCACAAACATTTAAACAATGGACACAAAGAACACCCAGACTCGGGACAACTATTTGTGGATCACACAAATTTTTGTCCCGTGGGATTCGGACCCACAACACTCGGCGCGGGTTCGAATCCCACACGGGACAAAAATCGCAGCTGCCAATGTCGTTATTAAAATTTTTCATGAGCATTCATGTTTTAGCTTGCAGAACCCCCGTTCTGCAAATGGTAATAATACCTGGTGGGGACCAGATCGACTAGTTATAAGTATTTAGCAAAGACATTTGAGTACCTGCCAATTAGGCACTATAATTTAAGAGTAAATCTACTTAAATCTAACCAAGCTCTATGCTGTAGTCGGATAGTCGAATAGTACAGGAGATTGCAGTTGAACGGACATAGTGCTGGAGTTTTAGGTTCAGTTCGTCAGTTCAGTCTGTTCAAGAGGTGCTAATTTATAATTCGGCTGTTTTTGTTGGCAATTTGATATACCTCACCACATTAACTGAAAAAAGACTAATAAAAATTTTAATTAAAAAACAAAAACCGGCCAAGTGCTAGTCGGACTCGCGCAGCGAAGGCTAGGTAAAATATTTTTATTATGTGATATAACAAAAAATTTACAGTTACGGTGCTATAAGACGTTGCTTCGTACCAAATTTCAAGATTCTAAGTTCACGGGAAGTACCCTGTAGGTTTTGATTCCCTTGCGAGTGTCGAAAATTTGCGAAAATTTGCAGCATAAACGGCTGTATCTTTTGATTGCGTTGGCTTAGAAGTTTTTTCCCAGCTCCAAGTGACAGTAGACTTGAGTATTTGATATAAATTCCAGCGTAATCAATTCCAGATATAATTCAGACAGACGGACGGACGGACTACAAAGTGATCCTATAAAGGTTCCGTGGTTTCCTTTCGAAGTACAGAACCCTAATAAATCCTCCTACAACCTAAGATGTATAGTTAATATGTCATTGCCTACAACTATAAATATGAACATTTAGAGTTTGCGATCAGGATTAAACCGCTGAACGGATTCAGACAAAATACACATTGGCACACAGGTTAATTATCCATAATCCAGAATACAATCGTATTGAGGCATAAAACCAGAAAATAAAAATGTCTTAAAACCAGTATTTGTGAATCTTGACATTGCGACCATTGCTCTTCTATTGGGTATTGCATTGCGTTTGTTATTCCAACAAAATCTTATTACCTTAAAAACCACCTAATTCATCTATCCGATTAATCTATATTACTTGATTGACCTTCCCTTGTAATTAAACTTGAAAAAGGTATAAAAAAACTATTAAAAAAAAACAACAGTCGTGGCGCCTTCCGTGCAGGGTGTACCTCGCGATGGAAATTAAAACGTTACCACCATGATTCATGGGCCCAAAGTGACATAAAAAGCCTTTGTCACGACATTCTGTATCAGGCTACCTCGTAAAGTAGTTATTGTTTATGTTAGTTTCTGGAATTGTGTTTTATATTTAGTTGTATACTGTGGCAAGTGCAACTACACATATAATTATTCAAGTTTACCGGTGCGTATACACACCAACGGCGTACTCCTCCGTCCACCAGAAGAAGTGCTATAATATTTTCTTTCTTTCTCTCTTTTAGTCGTGGTACTTGGTACAGGGTGGTTATCCAACCTCATCTCGCAGGAGGAGAGGGTGGAGTGGACACGGGAGGAAGATCTTCCCCAGTACCCTATTCACGGCCCACGAACCGGGAGGCGGAGGTGCGCCGTCCAGTGCCTTATGCCGCCGTGAGTGTGACCGCTTGTGTACGGGAATGTTGACGTCCGTGTGTCTGGACGCAACCTAATTGGGACGTTAGCCGAAGATAGTGCCCCCTTTTCCTGGCAGGCCTTCGGAAGACCGCTGATATCCTAACATAATCCAGCTAAACGATGTTGGTGTAGTTTAACGACCTTGAAACCATTAGGCCACGATGTCAGTATAAATATATTCCGGATATTAAAAATATTGACGATTTCCATTTCAAATATAAGAAGTGAAAAATACAATCTGCCTTTCTCTAGCTACTTATCCTAGCTGTGTAAAGTATCAAAAGCAAAGCACAAACATAATCATAGACAGATGAGAAACCATAATTAAAAGCTATTTCTGCCCAGACACACAAACGCGTAAAATATCACATGATGCAAAGAATACCAATGGAGTCCACAATAAGTACAGCGGTAAGCCCAGCGGTAAGTCCAGGCTATCAGTACCATGGTGTTGACCTGAAGACCTTAGAGAGGAAACATAAATACGAATAACAAATACAAAACATAATTAAAATTGAAACAGTTACATTATAACCGCGATAAACGCAAGAAGGCGCGCGGTCTCGCGATACGCCGCGACCCCTGACCGCAGCCGCGTGAGACCCATTAAAAAAATATAAATGTCTTGTTCAACTGATAAGTTCTTGTACTAATTGTATTACGACGATAAATACAATAGTTTAGAAAAACTAAAAAACACGCATTAATAATTACCACATTTAAAAGTTGCAAAAGAGTCCACTATTCACCTCATGTCTGCAGCATCAGACTGTCGTTACCAAGCCCCAACCGTTGGACTGGTCAAAACAGTTCATATGAACCCAAATTCAAGGGGTTTACTAGTAGCCACTGAAAAGTTCTACTTGCCACATTCTGGCTCCATCATTAGATCAGCACCAAGATGACAAATTATAGTATTGACATCCGGACACACATAGACAAACAAAGTTTCTGTTCAATACGACGTGCGACAATTATAAGTAGGTTAAAAATTACTTCCAAGATTTGTTAACCTTGTTAGTCTATAGTATACTAATATTATAAAGAGGATAGTTTTGTATAAAGTATGTTTGTAACGAATTGGCTCAAAAAGTACTGGACAGATTGCGATGAAACTTGGTATGTAGATAACTGGAGACCTGGATTAACGCATAGGCTACTTTTTATCCCGACATTCAGACGGGATCGGGACTTACGCGTTATACAAGTGAAGCTAATAAATGGTTACATACCGTGCGGCTTCTTAAATGACATCATTAGCGGGTATTAAAGACTACAAACATACATTCACATGCTCTCAGGCCCATATCCCCGAAGGGGCACAGACTTACGTAATAGCAGCAAGCCTATGTCCGTCCACTACATTGGGAATTATTCTTGGGAAAGTTGAGACCATATTGAAAGGGAAAGGGAGAAAAGGAGGTAAGGCAGTTTGATTTTTTAAGTTAGATTGTAAAACATGTTGAATAATCGAGAATTTTTTTCCAATAACGGGGCTTTATTATTTCTAGTGTTCTGATGACACCATAATTTTTCAAGTTTTTTAAATAATATTTAATACTCTAAAAGAAAATTTTGGTTGAAATACTGTCTCAAGCGGCGTTGCGCTCATACCGTGATGGCCGCGCCGAGACCTATTTTCGGCGTTGAATAATAATTATAAATAATGGAAATAGAATTCCGGGAGTTCGGACTTTTTATTGGAAATTGCCTCCTTTTTAAGGATCTTTTTTTTTATTTCTTAAACATTAATAGCTTTTGAGTTATTAACGAAAAACTGAATATATTTTTTTTTCTTCTTATTTTGTTAATAACAATTGCAATTTTTATATAAAACTTCTTCTTTTCTTTCTTTTTTTCAATAAACGACTGCAACATCGGAATTGTCACTCGTGCATTGCTGGCTGCGTACTTTCAGTAACTCAGCTTCGCTTGATTTTTTTCTGAAGAGTGGAGGTACTTTGTCAGTCCGGCCGGTTCAGATGCGATCTGAGAATTCTATTATACTATTTCTCTAAAGATATACGATACATTGTCTTCATTTTATGTCTGACCTTACAGTTCAGGGCACTTCACTTGAAAATACTCAACTTCAATGTTATCATCATCCACATCTGGACATAGGCCTCTGCCAATAAGAGTGCCTACGCCTTCCAATCCATGCCAGCTCCTTATTCAAGACGTCCGTCTAACTGTTAAGTTACATATGGTTTTTTCTTACCTTTTTTCGTTTTTTTTATGGGATAGCTGACAAACGAGCAGACGGGTCACGTGATGGTAAGTGACTAACGCCGCCTGCTAACTACCTAAAGAACAGCTTAACCTATGTATATAAATTTGTTTAGTTCATAATTTGAACATGATAATAATAACAATGTTTTATTCAAGAAAATAATAACATATCTATAAGATCCAACTCCGTGTCATTTATTAGTACACTGCTCTCAACTTGTTTTACGTTAGTGGTAATGAATCTGATACAGTTGGTCTTTTTAGGGTTCCGTTCCTCAAAAGGAAAGAAGGAACCCTTTTAGGATCACTTTGTTATCCGTCTGTCTGTCTGTGTGTCAATGCCGTTTTTCTCAGGAACCCGTGGACGCATCAAATTCAAATTAATATCAAATACACTTATGTCTGCGGTCCCTATAAAAAAAATAAGCGTCTAAGTCAACGCAATAAAAAAATACGGCCGTTAAGACCTAGATTTGACCAAATTTAAATATTTCGCAAGGAAATCAAAACCTACTAGGGTACTTCCCATTGACCTAGAATCATGAAATTTAGTGAGAAGCAAGGTCTGACAGCACAAGTAAAGGAAAGAATCCGAAAGTCGTTACTAGTGTTGTTATATCACATAAAGAAAAAAAAATGTTATTATAAACTTATATTTTGCGCTTGGAAAATTGCGTGTGACGTATTTTAAGTAATTTAATTGAATGGACGTAATTTAAATGCATTTTAAGAACGAAATTTGTCTTTTAACCCAACTTGAAATATAGCAATGCTGTAGTTATACGTTTCGGAGACTAACTTTATGGGGTAAATAAGTAAAAATCGTACATACAATTTGTACGGAACTTTAGGTGAGCGAGTCAGACTCGCTCTTGTCCGGTTTTTTTAAACTGTTGCTCCTTTTTAACCGACGAAAACACAGTGGATGCTCTGAAGCCAAGCCGGGTATTTGTTTTTTTTTTAAATATATATTAGACGTGTAAATAGGGAATCGCAATAAGAAACAATACCTTATTGGTTACCCGACATTTCGATCGAATTGCACTGGACTGAGTTTTTTTTTTTAATAACTGGACACATCTCACACACGGCCGTCTGATTCACAACTAGGCAGAGCCTGTGCTATGGTAACCAGACTGCTGATAAACATACTTATATGTTTCTAAATACAAACATATTATAAATAAATTACACCCAGACACAGAACAAATAATCGTGCTCATCAAACAAATATTTGTCATGGGTGGGAATCGAACCTCTGGCTCAGCAGTCAGGATCACTAACCACTAGACAGGTCAGTCAAAAAAGGTCAGTTTGACTGACTGAGTGCAATTCGGAACGAAACGAAACTTCAAAAGTGATCACAAAAGCAAGAAAAATAACTATAATTAATATTAAGCGACTGTCACCGATCAACCTCAAAGTTATTGGTTGTAAACTGCTACCAACGGCAACCTGCCATTATTGGGTCATAAAAGGGTGTATTTTATCGCTTTTATTGCCTATTACATGATACTGATATTACTTCCAATGGGTGGCCGAAATATCATAATATATAGTATGTCAAAATGAAAAAATATAGGGAAGGTAATTTGTTAAGGATAAGGATTAATATACGAGTTCTTTCAATGTTAATAACGGAATCGAGTGTACTGTGTTTGATATATAACCAAGACCTGGGCGTCTTGAGCAATGTTACAAACCGATGTTGACCTTCGCCGTTCAATTGTTTACCAACATACACAAAACTAGTTATTATTTGGAAATGAGAACAAGTAACTCTCGCCTTCGATGATATTATAATTACGTTTATTTATAAATTCACCGTACGCAACTCCTCTACACTGAACGTCAATTTACTCAAGAGTATTAAGTGAAGCCATTGAAATTAAAAATACTAAAACTTTCAATCGGGAAGATGGTTTTAAATTATCTACAGCGGGGAATCCAGTGACACAAAACACCACCTGGCTTTTATGCGCAGACCGATAAACACCAGAATAGGGCCACTTCGGTTTGCTTATAGAATAGGGATACTGTTAGTATCTATAGTTTGTGACGGTACATGGCGTAAGGTATATATCAAAAATATTGAAAATATACTGGTGAATGAAGAACCTTCTACCTCACGAATTCGACGACAGAGGGCGTGCACCACTGAGCCGGTCAGCCTGTGACCACGCCAGGGCAACCTGGTCAAAACGTCCGGCAATTGTATGTAATCATCACCATCACTACATATAATAAAACAAAGTCTCCCGCAAAGTCTGTCTGACTGTTTGCAATAAACTCAATAATTACCGAACGGATTTTCATACGGTTTTCACCAATAGACGGAGTGCTCAAGTGTGACAAGGAAGGTTTAGGTGCATAATTCATTAATAAATAATTACAAGTAAGTAACAACTTAAAAACCCATATAATAGTGCATAATGCCTATAAATGAATGCGAATAGTGTTTTCTCTCGTGTCTTGCTACTCCGCAGCACTAGCGCAAACCTATAGTATTTTTTAGGACTTGCAGCCGGTCAACTAACGTATATAATAATACAAACATACTTACATATCTAAAAATTAATGTAACTCTTTAAGTAAAACATCGCACCGCTACCTCAAGAGGTGGGGAGCCATAAACAATATGTTGTTTACTTTGGAGCGAGCCTTGAGCGGAATCGAACCCACTTGCGCAACTATCGACGCTCGCTAACGCTGTTGCTACGGTACATAGACTAGGCGAAAGGCAGTACCTACTCTAAAGATAACTATTGTGCCTATACTCAGTAAGTCAATCTAACAATTTAGAAGGAAGAAGCAGTAAGTAAAACAAAGGTATAACAGGCTCTCCTACATATTTGTATACATATACAGTATGTATTACTAGCAACATACTAATATTCTACTTTCCCCACTTCAAAACTTATAAGTTTTGGCCACCGGCAAGTGATTAAGAAGATTCTATCGGTTCTATTGGACTTCAGGCTAACATTATCTTTTGAATAAAATGAAACAATATCTATTATGATACTGTTTTATTCTTTAGGCTTTGTAAAGTGTACCAACCATAATATTTTTTAAATAGTAATATATCTCGTCACTTCTAATTGTATAATGTTGTAACTTATACTTTTGTATTGTTTTTTCAAACCAATATATCTGAACATTAGCTGAATAATTTATAAATTACTTGATATGGGCTGAATACAAAAGTGAATTACTTTTTTTTACTAAGCGGTGTTATGACCATTAAAACTTAAAAAGAAAGTAACCTTCTGTGTCCTTACTCTATGGAAGTTCATCGACCTCCGCTCGAGGCCTACCGATTCAACAACAACAGCTGAGCGTTGCACTGACACACATGCGCAACTAATAGCACACATACGTACATCTACTCACAGTTCGTTTAGAAGTAGTGCGTACAATGCATGTCACGCATACATACGCAATCACACACACACACACACACACACACATGATATTCTAGTTCAAATGTGTGCATAGTTCGTGTGTCGAAATACTTTCTGAATAAAGTTGTTTTTAAATTAGAATATGTAATTGAATTTTGATGTCTAAGTACTTCATTAACTGAGAACAGATCGGAGATAAAAACTGTGTTATGTTATATTATAGAGAAAAAATCTATGTCGATGTTGATTAGAATAGAGGTCTTATTTCTTAAGTATAAAAACCAAATTTGTAAGAGCTTTGGAAAACTTTACGTCATTGTGTCGCGTGTAATGTAAGAATAATTTATAAATAATGACATGTTCTAGAAAGTTGTTTTAGCCAATGTAAGAAAATGAAGAGATTCGCAATTCGCATAGCATTTATCTCATTTTGATAGTTTTTATTTGGTAAGGTTAGGAGTGCGTAAAATAGATCGTCCTTTATTTAACATGCTTTTATTCAGCTTCACATAAAACCAACTCTGTAAACAAATCTTGGAAGTCAATTTTAACCTACTTCTATTTATGTCGTATCGACTTTGTATGTATATGTTGTTTAAATGACAATACTAGAATTTGGCATCTTGGAGGTGATCTGATGATGGAGCCAGGCAGTGGATAGTGGAACACTTCAGTGGCTACTAGCAAACCCCTGGAGTTTGGGCTCATGTAATTCGTTTTGATGAGTCCAACAGATTAGGCTTGGTAACGATGACCTAATGATGGAGCCAGGAGGTGAATTGTGGAACTCAACTTGGTAAGAATGTGTGTTTTTCTAGTTTTTCTAAACTATACCTTATTGAAAATTAGAACAGAATAATGTACAGAAAGTTCTGTTAAAATCTAAAATGTTCATTAGCTGACAGGTTTCTTCCTAACTAGGTTTTGCAAACAGCTTCGCTCGCGTGAATATAGACTTTGCCAATTACTTTTGGTATCCCTCAGGAAGAGTATTTTTTTCTGGATGAATGGATCCTACTCGTATGTTCTGTACCCCTGGCGAAATCAGTACAAGATTTCATCATAATCGGTTGAGCAGTTAACGTGTGAAATAGTAACAAACAATCAAAATCACATTCGCATTAATAATATTAGTTAGGATAGTCTTTTCGAAGTACAAAAGTGTCAGGCAATTATCTTCGATCCTTTGTTCGATGTAGGCACTTATTTGAGGACAGTAAATAAAAAGAAGTTACACATTGCCAACTACTAAGAGGCTGATCGACTTGCTTTCCAGAAAGCTCCTCATGCTAGGGGTCTAAGACTCATTTTTCCTTAAAGTTTGTCATATCTGTATTTGAATTCTATATTCAACAAAATATGAGTTTTTAACCAACAAAAAAGGAAAAAAAAAGGAGGAGGTTCTCAATTCGATCGTATATATTTTTTTCCTCGAATTTAAAATACTTCTTAAAGTATGACTATTAAAAATAAAAACATTATGTCTAGTTATTATTATTTTTAAATTTATAATGTTATAATTTCAGAACTTATTAAAGCAGCCAGTGTTCACTATAGGAAACCTTTCTCTTTGTTTTTCTGAGTGTCATAATATATTAGAGTGGCATATATGAGGTCGTTAACCTCGTAAGTTTTTAAGGTATTACCACAGAGTACATAATAGTACCAGGTATTACCAGGTAGAGTTCTACTACTACTAAACTAACATTTATTTAGTAACTTTGTTTTCGACTTTAATTACGGATAATCATAATATATTTTAATGTGGTTTTAAATACCACTTAATATATTACATTGTGCACTCAGTCCTTGTTGGAAAGCTTTAACACAATACTATGAGGTATCGATATCATTACTGCTAGTCTTTTTTAACACGCTTCTAATGGCTTCACTGGGAACTAACTATGTAAACTAATCTTGGAAGTAATAATAATAATAATATTATAATAATAACTTGACACATCTTGCACACGGCCGTCTGGTCCCAAACTAGGCAGAGCCATTACACCCAGGCACAGGAGTAATTCCTAATGCGGGAGTTGTCTTTAAAAAAATAAAAAAGACAGAAGAAATGATCATGCTCACCACACAATTATTTGTCCTGGGTGTCCTCTGGCTCAGCAGTCAGGGTCACTAACCACTAGACATACAGGCCAATCATTTTAACCTACTTCTAATTGTCGTATGTAGTTTGGATGACAATACCATAATTCCTGGTACTATACAATACCATAATACCATAAATACTGACCTGATAATGGAGCCAGGAGTGGATAGTGGATGTGGATGGACTCTTTTTTAGAGATTTTTTTAGAGAATTTAGATTAAAGTGTAGGTATATTTTAGTTTGACAAAACTATAATTATTAAAAATTATAAAAACCTAATAAAATATAGTAAAATAAATAGGTATAGACTTCATTAACAAATAGTAATAAATGATTTCAATCACGTTTCTAGATATAACTTTAACTGTATACATATTTATTCAAAGTTATGAAACATGGGTCACAAAGTTAACTTTAAGTTAATAATAAAACAAGCACAAAGGCAATGGCTTATATTGTGTAGGAACATATAAGACACGGGTATCTAAACCCAATGGGCAAAATATCCCATCAACTCATCAACTGCTATCTTCAAAATTATTATAACAACCATCTCTAAAACTAACAAGATTCGTTGAAAAACAGTGTTCATGTGTGCGTGGCGCGTGCACGTTTAGGTGTAGGCACAGTATAAATATTTTTTTATACTGTGGTCTATGTGTGAGTCTTGTTAGACTCACGTCCCGCCAAGGCAAAGAGGCAGTATCCACTAAATATCCATGTCACGTACTAAAATCCAATTATACTACGCCAACCAATTAAACTGAACATGTCACAAGCACTAACCAGTTAAATTGTACAAAAACATGAATGTTTATACAGTAAACACGTCAAGTTGGTAGTAGTAGGAAAAAAAACCTAAAAAAGTATTGTATTTATAAGGCTAACGTTTTGCTGCATAGTTTTTTGGTAAACTTCTTAAAAACATGTAGGTACATATTCTTTGTTTAATTTTTTGAATATAGAAACGAAATTTAAATTCGGAACGTGTTTGTTCTTTTCTTTTCCATTATCTTTGCAGCCATGATCAGATGTTAGATGAAATATAAGCAACATATAATTAGATAACGGTTGCTAAGCAACAGTTGACATCACAGAAGACCTAAAAGCTGATAGCGTGACAAACGGAATGCACTTTTACTACTTACTACAGAAAATAAACAACTATAAACAACGACATATAAGAAACTTTTAATAATGGTGAAAAAGTGCTCTAAAGTTCTAAAGTACTTAAGAAGTATTAGATAGTGCTCTAAAGTTCTAAAGTACTTAAGAAGTATTAGATAGTGCTCTAAAGTTCTAAAGTACTTAAGAAGTATTAGATGTGTAATTCGGGACTTAATCGCGATAATATCAACATCCCGAATTACACATCATAATTATATGTATCAAAGTCACGAAAGTTTAAAAACAATTATACTTAAGAAGTAGTTGGTGTCCGAGAAAGAACTATATTTATTGAGACAATTGATACCCTTGGGATGATCGATGCTGGTAAAATCAATCAATTACAAGACCCGTAGACGACCCGAGACGTTTTTTTTTTGACCAATTGACACGAAATCAATTGTTGTGGGTTCGATTATTGCATAGGACAAAAATATTTCTGTGATTCACTACACAAAGATGAGAGAAGCCCACCAAGCAAAGCCATCTTAATTGTTCTGAAGATCCTTCTTTTGTGATGGATTAACATATACTCCGTGCTTTCACACATCGTAATTTACTTAGTAACAGCCGCAACGTATCTGCCTAATACAATCGCACCCTAAGCTTCAAGCCAAGGTCGTTAAGTTGATTTGCATAGGCTGTCATAATTGTCTATGACACGAGACCAACCCTCTTTCATTACGCCTTACTAACGTCTATAATATTTGGTTCAACACAGATATTTCTAATGTTTACCTTACTATAATTTGCCTTTGTGATGGCGCCATTGTTTGCAGTTCAATTGTTTAATGACATATAATAATATCGATCTGGCTAATGGCTGATTGTATGCCCGATTTTATATAGGCTAATCGATCGACGCAAAAATTTACTAATCGTATGTCAATTATATACTGTAAAGACTGGGGGATTTCAATATCCAGAACTTTAGTGTGGCTAGCGAGGGAGCAGAATTAAAAGAAACACAACTGGCGCTATAATCAGACTCAAACTGTTTATACAATAACTAGCAGCGCCCTGCGGTTTCACCCGCGTAAGTATCGATCCCGTGGGAATCTCGGGATAAAAAGTAGCCTATATGTTAATCCAGGTCTCCAGCTATCTACATACCAAGTTTCATCGCAATCGGTAAAGTAGTTTTGGCGTGAAAGAGTAACAAACATCCATCCATCCATCCAAACTTTCACATTTATAATATGAGTGGGATTAGTGGGATTATAGATTCAATCACTTCAAATAAATTAATATTTCTTGAGCAGTCCGTGCGTCCAGTACGGAGTCTGTCACATCAGTCCTCCAAACCGATTGTCTTCCCTTCTTCTATTTTGAATTTACTAGAACTATTGGAATTATTCTAAATTCGCGTTCGGCGCCACCAGTCAAGACCTCCATAGTACGTGCAACTCGGGAATCAATTCTCCAAGATTTTTGCCTGTCTTTTCCGAAAGACAAACTTAACTCTGCGGTTCTAAAAACACTCTCCCATACATCGATGTACGATAAAGTCAACTTCCTACCGCAAAATAAATTTGTAATCACAAAAACTATATTTTTATGTGATATAACAACAAATAACGACTTTCTGATTTTTCCTTTATTTATGCAGTCAGACCTTGCTTCTTACCAAGTTTCATGAATCTAGGTCAATGGGCAGTAACCCTAGGTTTTGATTTACCCACGAAATGTTCCAATTTGTTAAAATCTAAGGCTTAATGGCCGTATCTTTTGATTGGGTTAACATAGCAGCTTGATTTTTTTACAACTTCAAGGGATTGCTGACATAAGTATTTGATGTAAATTTCAACTTGATGACTCCATGGCTTGCTAAGGAAAAGGGTCTTGACAGACAGACAAACAGACTGATATTATAACATATTAACAACTTTTGGATTTGTTCCTATACTGGTGCTGTGAGAGCTTGCTTCTTACCAAGTTTCATGATTCCAGGTCAATGGGAAGTATCCTATAGGTTTTGATTTACCTGCGAAATGTTCAAATTTGGTGAAATATAAGACTTAAGTGGCCATAGCTATTAATTGCGTTGACTTAGAAGCTTGATTTTTTTACAGCTTTGAGGGACTGCAGATTTGTGTAATTGGTATTAATTTCAAATTGATGCGTTCACGGGTTCCTGAGAAAAAAGTCTTGACAGACAGACGGACAACAAAGTGATCCTACAAGGATTCCTTTTTTTCTTTTGAGGAACGGAACCCTAAAAAAGAATGGAATAGTTAGATGCGGAACCAAAGGACAACCAAAAATCTCGTCTTGTTATAGTATCTAAGTGACCTTTAAGTTTTATGGGGTGCCGGGAACAGTAAATTATCATTTTAATGTCTACCATTTAAATCATCAGCTATTACAGAGAGCTTGAAGATAAGAAGCGTGCGTTTCAAAGAAACTAAGATAGTCCATAAAATAGCAGGTACAGATAAATATAAATAAATCAAGTAATTAACGTCAACACAGATGAAAATACTGGTGTCCCGTTAACAGGACCACTGTCACACCGTTGCGTAACTACTTGTCCTCGACGTGATCAAGAACGGTTTTATAAAAGGGTTAAAAAACAAGTTGTATCTCAAAAACGTGGCTATGACAAATGATTTAATTTAAATTAACAAGATACAGATTTCGTAAGCGAATTAAAAAAAGTCATACACAAAACTATTTTTGAAGATTTTCACCTTCCAACTTATGAGAGACCAGTTAACCAGCCGTAATACTGTATATATTTCTTATTAATTCCGTTGACCTTTTTAATTTACTTTGGTTTTATTTCCAGTTCTTATTCAAAGTGCAAAATGAGATAATTAGCATTTATTAAAACATCACAATGGTGTATTAACTTAACTCTACCGAAAACAGGTTTCTGCAACATTTTTAATAAGGCCAAAGGCCTCTTACTGTTCTTTACACGTTGTCTGTCCAGAGCCAAAATTGGCACGTCTATAGAACAAAGAGGCTTTATCGTTTACCTATTATTTGTATTATATTTGATGAACACCTCTGATGGTATTTTTTACGTGTTGGTTTCGGTGTTAAATCGTCTTGTATGAACCTGTATGATATCGCGTTTCTTGTAGCTATTTTAACCGACTTTCAAGAAACGAGGTTATAAAGCTTTACCTTTAAACTAATACTATATTGAAATAACAGAAAGTTATAAAGGTGTTATTCTATTCGCAATACTTTCCAATACTAACCCAAAATACAGGTTACATAATAAAGGAGTATAACATGTCAATGTTCGTTATGTTAACTTTCTAATACCGAATGACACAGTGCAGTGTAAACGCAGCCTCATTTGTAATACAAAAATAAACAGCACCAGAGGCGTGTGGTTTTTGGAAAGTGGTTCAAACAGTTGGTTCTTCGTGCTTGTGACTCGACAAGCTTTGAACTCTAGTAGTTCTGGGAACAAGTTTATGTGATTGGGAAGGAGTTTGAAACATTGTCTATGTTGAGCAGTTGTTACAAAAAAATTGAATATGGCTATATTCGTATTGAAGTTTAATGTTGACGTCACTGAAACATTTTTGGTATCGTGGTTTATTTTATTTCTAATTGACTTCAAAAAAGGAGGAGGTTCGATTCGCTCAAATTAACTTAATTTTTATTATGTTTATGTTATACGCTATCTTCGCTAACTGTCAACCGATTTAAATCGTTCTTGTTTTAATTAAAATGATTATACTCAAAGTTTGTCAAATTTAAATTTGAAGAAAATGTAAGTACCACTTCTAAAGGTTAAAATTTAATAATAATAACAATAAGGATATTATTGGAATATACTAAGGTTTAGACGTATTGAAGTCAGTAAAACACTTTTTAAAGATATTTATTACATTAACATCGATATCAATAACATTTATGTCAATGTTACACACAATATTTTGATTTTTCTGACATAGAAGTAAGCGTGTGGATATATTTCACTGACGAATACCAATAATAAAGGCAACAACTAAAATTTCACTCGAATATTATGCCATTAAAACTCATATATGTTATTGATGATATAAAGTCACTATGAACATAACTACTGCAATATTTAAAGTAGAGTTTATAAAAGCAAATATATGTGTAACTTCTAAGAGTCCAACGCATGCACTCATGCAATTATATAAACTGTGTTTTATGAATAACTCATATTTTTACCTTAGTATTATTTGAGTTCTGACACAAACAGACTCACAAAACTAATATTGTTCCACCCACAGTGTCTTATTTAAACTTTTTATCATTCTGTATATTATTTACATTATCTCTCATTTTATCACAATTTTTATTATTAGAAGATTCTAAAGATAACTGGAAACAAAGTTGGCGCCCGTCTACAAATAGTCATCATCACTACATATTAGAAAACAAAGTCCCCCGCCGCGTCTGTCTGTCTGTTCGCGATAAACTGAAAAACCACTGAACGGATTTTTATGCGGTTTTCACTAATAGACAGAGTGATTGATGAGGAAGGTTTAGGTGTATAATTTGTATCCGTGCGAAGCCGGGGCGGGTTACTAGTAATATATATTAATGAGGGAACTTCATTTCTTACATAAGTACCTACTGGTTAAAACCTCAAGTGGTGCAGAATTAAATTCTCCAGCAAAAATGCTATCCAATCAACAGTAATAATCATAGAAGAAATAGATCAACCCTCTGTCTTTCTGGGTCGGTGATCGCCTCAGTACTTTCTCTTTCTGACCTTGTAATCTAACTGACTATCCATTCATTCGTTATTGGGTTCTATTCTCTCTCTCTCTATTCTCTCTCGTAAGTTCTCATCACGTGGCCCTACCACAACAAACTGGATATTATCATTCCTTATCTTCTTCACCGTCTTTTGTAATACATTCTTGTAACCCATTTCGCTGGTTCATACTGAATAAGATCTTTTAGATTCTCCCCTTGAATTCATTAGGAATAGTTTCCTAGACCCTCTGCCATTTTTTTATATTGTGTATGTGCCTCCACATTCTCAGATCTGGGTTTTCTGCAATATGTACCCAATTTTACTCAAACACGACATCCTCAAAAGTCGTTCTCGTTCGAAGAGCGCCATATAAAATTAAATGCACAAGCTCCGTAAAGCTACTTAACATCGATAAGTAAAACACGATCCGTGCTCTTATTTATAAACATAGAACGTCCTTCCAACTATAAACTTTATATTTGAATACAAATTGCATTACACATATAATGTATATACATACGGGTATGGGTAGAATCTCACAATGGTTGCCTAGGGCCTGTTTCATAAAGTGAAAACTCGTAAGTGGGTATTCGTTAAAGAAATACTGTTTTAAGTCTGAAATCTTATTCTATGATACAAATATATTTGCAGTGTGATAAACAAAATATAAATTTATTCCAATAGCATAATCATTAATACTTAAAAATTACCACCGTCAAATATCTTTTTTTAAATGAAAGTTTTTGTTATATAAGCAAATGAAAGTAGGTACTCTATTAAACTCACTGTTATACATAATATCTATTGTCAATGTAGACACTAGTAACGTAATAGCCTGGTCAGACGCCCAGTTCGCCCTATCGCTGCTGACCCCTGACGCGAACGTGAACCTACTCCTATAACAATTTAGTTGGAAGGGTTAAAATTAACGGTGTGTGAGTTATACAATGAGACTTGTGAAACTGGCCCTGGCCACGTATCGTCAGAAACGGATCGGTTAACATTATACTTAATAGCCATTTTATTTATATTTATAGCTTGGACCGGTTTTGATGTTTTTCTCGAAAACAAGTTAGGCACAACATTTTGTAAAGGATACGTGCATTTAAACAATATACTACAATAATATAAGAAATGTCATTGATACAGTACGAGAAACGCTGTAAAATGTCAGATATAAAAGGATGTGCCTTTTGAATAAAACATGTTATTCATCAATAAATTGAAGATAGGTAAAAAAAGGTTTCCTTAATATGCACACCGAGGTCTTTAAAATCGTTGTTATTTTTAATACTGTCAAAATATAATACATAAGCTTACTTTGTACTAGTATTTCTTCATGTTTTTATTCAATCAAATTCTAGTTTTATTCGTAAATTAAAGTGCTTGATAATATACTTTTTGTTTATCTGTCATAAAAAAGTATATGAGAATGATGAACCGCTTCTGACTCCTTAAGTCAGAAAAAGGTGACTCAGTTCTTTAGAAAGGAGAAAGGATTTCTCTGGACTAACCGGTGTGGCTGATAGGTCTATTGCCAAAGAGATCATGTCGTTCTACTGATAATATCTTCTTTATAGCAACGTTATATCTTAGGCGCGGTGTTACCAAAAAACAAATTATAATTATTAAAGAGTAACTAAGGCATTGTGCAAATCTTGAATAAGTAAACTTGGCAACTTTTTCTGTACTATATCATGTGTGTAAATATTTGTGTGAATAATGCCTTAGTTTTATTTCCAGCAGACGTTAAACAAGCATTTTATTCATCACTATCTCCCGTTCAATGAGGAAGACCGACATTGCATAAATAAACAAACATCTGTGTGATCACATCATTCATTGAGAGACGTGAAATGCATTAGCGATGTTTGTGGATGTAATGCTTCAATTATCGTATGCATTGATGCATAAAGGTATGATGAGGGATGATAATGGACAAGCCTCCTGTGGCGTTACTACGTTTGAGTAACGCCATTTGGTGTGAGTGACGGAATTATTCTTGGTTTATATTGTATAATCATTTATATTAGACCTTAAGCTTTATTACTTCACAAACAAATATATACTCTGATTGGCTTTATAATTGCATGACATTTTCAGAAATTAAAGTTAATTCACGTGTCTGTATTTGAATGTATACTAATAATATTAAGCTAAAAAGGTTTTTTGTTTGTTTGCTTGAACGCGCTAATCTAAGGAACTACTGGTTCGAATTGAAAAATTCTTATAGTTTTGGATAACCCATTTATTGGGGAAGGCTATAGGCTATATAATATCATACTAAGGCCAATAGGAGCAGAGCAGTGACCATAAACGCAGGTGAAACTGCGGAGACGGCTAGTATCTGATGTCCAAACAAAACTGCACTACCATGTAAGTTAGTAAGCTGTAAATTCAAACTATGCTTACAAAGAGTAACATGCTAAATTATCCACTTTCGATCCTCCTATTAATAGGCATATATAATAATATACAATTTTATATATAAATAACTAGCGAACCGCCCCGGCTTCGTACGGGTGCAATGTACCTAGATACTAATGTGGTGAACAATAAAATTATTGTCTTCACTACATATTATAAAACAAAGTCCCCCGCCGCGTCTGTCTGTCTGTCTGTTCGCGATAAACTGAAAAACTACTCAACGAATTTTCATGCGGTTTTCAATAGTAGACAGAGTGATTTATGAGGAAGGTTTAGGTGTATAATTTGTACCCGTGCGAAGCCGGGGCGGGTTGCTAATATCGTTATAAATTCAAATTAACACAAAACAATGGGAAACTGTACGTATAAACCTTCCTCTTGAATTGCTCTATATATTGGTGAAACCCGAATGAAAATCCGTTGCATAGTTTAAAAGATCTAAGCGTACAAACGGGGCGCTTGACTTTGTTTTATACTATGTGGAGATTTTATACTATGTGGAGATTTTATACTATGTGGAGATTTTATACTATGTGGAGATTTTATACTATGTGGAGATTTTATACTATGTGGAGATTTTATACTATGTGGAGATTTTAATTAGGAAGAATCCCTTTCCTATTAATAGTGCAAATCGATAAATAGTCAATAAATCGACTAATAAGCGGCTTGCATCATTAAAAACAGGTCAATTGGAGCTGTCACTTTAGTCTATTTAATAAAAAATCAAAGTATTGAAGGAAGAAATGACACATTCTATTTTTAGCAGTGACTGTTTTTGATCTTAATGAACAAAACAAGTTATATTTGGTTGAATAAAATCATTTACAATTCCAAACATAAACCTAGTAGGTATTTTTCTGTAATACTGAAGTATCTGATATTGTAATTAATTTTCCCGTTGTTAATCAATTTATTTATGTTCATCCTAGTATTCAAAAAGTACCTAGACTATAGTTACGTGAATTTTTTTATTGTTTTGATTATTTCGTGATTTCAAGACATTCAAAAAATAAAGTTCATCGCAGTATCTAATCGGTATATGGGCAAAGAAAGTTCATCGCAGTATCTAATCGGTATATGGGCAAAGAAAGTTCATCGCAGTATCTAATCGGTATATGGGCAAAGAAAGTTCATCGCAGTATCTAATCGGTATATGGGCAAAGAAAGTTCATCGCAGTATCTAATCGGTATATGGGCAAAGAAAGTTCATCGCAGTATCTAATCGGTATATGGGCAAAGAAAGTTCATCGCAGTATCTAATCGGTATATGGGCAAAGAAAGTTCATCGCAGTATCTAATCGGTATATGGGCAAAGAAAGTTCATCGCAGTATCTAATCGGTATATGGGCAAAGAAAGTTCATCGCAGTATCTAATCGGTATATGGGCAAAGAAAGTTCATCGCAGTATCTAATCGGTATATGGGCAAAGAAAGTTCATCGCAGTATCTAATCGGTATATGGGCAAAGAAAGTTCGTGAGTGCAATCAATGTTTAATATTCATTTCAGTATAATAATATATGTACCTAGATTCCATTGTCTCATTTGTTTCCTTCCTTCTACCTTCTTTCCCTTATCTGATTTTTGACTAATTTTCTCCCATGATGAGAGTCATTCAGTCGACCACGTTAACCAAATATATACTTTTTGACACTACTTTCTCTCGTTTCTTAAGATATCAAATTATATAAGGGTCCAAATCCTATCCAATATATTACCGACGTGAACCTACTCCTACCCAAGCATTTCGCCTAATTTGAAGTCATTAAAAAAAAAACCGATTCTGAGACTGGATCTTCTTTTCAAAACCCGAAGAACAAAGATTTTCAAAAACCAAGTCTAATCTTATTCTTGGAAATACTCCTATAACTACTTGAAAAAAGAGAAAACTTTTTGCAGAAGAGACAAGCTTTCTGCCATGTTTATTTTACTAGAAACACGAAAATCTGCAAAAAAAAATTGTCTTTGTTTAATAGAGATTGCATCACAAGTCTTCTGATTGATATAAAGTATGATTTGACGTCGAATATCATAAATGAACTTCACGTGGTTTCTTTTATAACCTCTGATCAATGATACAATGGCACGCGTTGTTCACAAACATTGGCACACAACGACTGCTTTCACTATCCGGGCTAGAACCTACGACCTTTCGATATTCACTTCGTTTGGATCACGATCGGGTACGTTCAAAACAAATTATAACTAGTATTCGGTGTATTTCCATTGTAAGAGACGATACATTTTTTTTAATTTTATTTAAAGCTTATTATATATATAAGTACTTACTATATATGTATATAAGAGTTGTTGCAATGCGTTTGATTCAAACCAAGTTTAGCTTCAGTAGAGACTGATCGGAGACCTGTCTTATTTTTATAACGCAATCATACCACAAATGAGACCAGATTTGAGACTGTAAGTTTTATTATTTCCAGCTAAAACAAGAATTTGAGATTTAAGACCAGGTCAGCCTGAACAAGAACAACCGTCATTTTCATCAGCCTTCTATCGTCCTCTGCTGGACACTTTAGTCCTCTCCTAACGCACGTCACTGAGCTCGATCGTCAGCTCTCCTCATCCAATTTTTCCCCACCGTTTTTTGCGCAGATCGTCACACCACCCTGGCCGTAGACAACCGTATTAGATAGATATTTGCAGACGATTCTCATGGAGAGCATTTATGATTAGGATTTATTTCGTCTATTCTTATTTGTCACTTCGGTCACATACTGTGCTTCGGTAGTTATCTACAGAGGACTCAGGAGTTTTGATTTGTATTAACTCGAAAGATATATTATTTACATCTCTTCTCCTATGCACAAATGGAACCAAACCCAATATTAAACGCGTTATGGTAATTATAGAACCAGTATAGTGGGCGTGCCTCTGAGTTTCAGAGGCGCACGCGCACTGCTAATTGTACAGGCTCTCTTTGTTCGGCGATACTCGGCAAAATTCGGCTCGCTTCGGCTGTTGCCGGGTCGGTTGTTACTAAGAATCGTACACAGATTTCTTAGAAATCTTTTTCTGAATACAATCATATTATGGACTCGGAGTTGTTTTTTATGTTGCCTAACTTAAAGTGTATAGCTAATTCTAGAAAATAAAACTGGTTTTTTAGTTTATTGCTTTATTTGTACCGTGAATATCACCTAGAACATGTGAGTGATATCATCTTTATAGTCAAAGGAATCCGACATCATTACGTTGACTGCCTTATTAGAATTTAATCGTAATGTTTTATGTTTTTTAATTATCTAGCTCATAGAAGGACTCGTAAACAACTTAAATTACATTCTAATTGAATAATGTTTTTTTCTGTTTAGTTGCGGTTAACCAGGACTACTAACATTTTGTTGTTATACCGATAAGTAGGGTTGCCAGCTATGATTGAGGAATAGGGTTGGCAACACTCGCAACAGTTTTTACTATAGTAAAATTATTTCCTTACTCCCTGCAGACTCCGTCATACATAAACCAACGAAGCAGGATAACATTGGCTCTATTGTGTTAGCGGCGGGATGAGAATGAGTGCCGAGCGGAGTATCAGTGTTTAAGACCGCGTGGTTTATGACCGTGTCTGCAGTGAGCAGATAATTTTACTATGCTATCTATGTACCTATTCCTTAATAATTATAATAAATTGTTCATTTAAAAGGGAATGACCCTGACCCTTGTGTCACTGTAGCTATTAATACTACCTTACACTAAAAATATATATTTGTGAAGTACCTATGACCAGGTATATTGTTTTTTATTCGAGATAATGTATCTTTATTAGAATAAAAAGCCGATCTGACTCTAATGATTTATACATGGCCCCACAAAAAATATAAGATTAAGAATATGAAAAACTTTATTTGTCTTTTACATAGGTACGTGATTACGCATTTAAAATTTTTATTTTATAGTTCATATTTTTAGTTGGATTCGTTTTACAAACAGATTTGGTTTGTCTTACATAAAATATTCAGTCCGACCACATTTCTCTTTTAGTAGAAAGTTATTTTTGTTGACTTTACAATCCTTTGCTAAAGAAAGAAATCATGCTACTAATGTTACAAATGTGAAAATGTGTTTGGGGTTTGTCACGTAGTTAGTTTGTTGGTGTATCCTTCTTTCATGTAACAACGGACATAATGTTCTTCATATGGATAGGTACTTAATGGGCCAGATAATAACAAAGGGTACTTTTACCCTAAATAAATATAATTATACCGGGTTTTGTATAACAAAATTAACACTTTAGGCATATTATTATATAACTCTGCTGTCAATATTATGCACTTTCTATTTGGTTTGATGTTAAGTCATCCTCATAATGGGACACTGGAGTCCTTAAGCAGATGTTTTTTCTCGCTTGCCGTAATAGAAGTAAAAGAGATGGTCATCGTTCCTTTAACCTCGGCTTGCAAAGTTCATTATACGTCCTGAATTTACTTCTGAGCACCGTTCCACCACCAAGTCTTTATAATCGATTGATGGAAAGCCATTAAGACTTGTACAGCTCAACGCATAGGTCACCAGACCATCTGACAGATAAGCATCCCGTCTTTAAGTTACTGAATTATCGTTTCCTCTAAAAAATCTTTCACTTCAACTGTCGGTCTTGAAGCAGATGATGCCATTCCATTGCCACTTCAAGTTACTAATACTGTGAGCTACGTCTATAACTTTAGTTCTTGTTGGATGGTCTTGTTCCGAATAACCCATTGCTAATATTAGATATGTTTGTTGTAGTAGAGTTATAAATTATAAATGAAAAAACGATTTTTTCATTAGCTACAAATTTTACATTTAACTTTTTTCGATAGAATGCATACTTTAGCCGAAAATCGCAAAAAACTAATATCCACCCATAAACGCGTGTATACAACCACCCCCTTTCGGAACCCTTACTGAGTCGGGTCGATTTTTTCTTAAATACTAACACTATTAAATACATTTTTCGACCATTCGTATACTGCTAAGAATTTATCATCTATTACGGTATTTAAAACGGTTTGCTCCTGGTCTATTATTTCAAGAATTTAATGAATAATATTTGAATCTCGACCTTTGGGTGCCAACTAATACAACTCAAAGTAGCATCTCCAAAATGAGCCTTCCGAACGATGATTGCATTTGCAATTCTTGAACAGCAACCACATGGCCATATCATTGTCAGTTATTTCAAAGAAGCTCTTTCTAAGGTCCTTTCTCTGCAGCTCAGATCTACTTTCAGATTTTATGCGATCCATACACGACTGGCAGTATTAATGCGCGTAGGCAGCCTTCGATCAGCATATTAATGTGTTACCTACGTGAAAGTGGTAACACTAGGTGGTCCCGTGGATCCAATTGGAGAACCTCAGTTAATTTTACAAAAGCAAAAAATTCGATTTCTGTTCTTGTAAATTGAGTTTGTTAAATTGAAATTACATTTTATTAAAATTTATCATGACTTAGGTGCATGGAAGGCGAATATATTTTTTTTAAAGTTAATTATATTATATTCTCTAATAGAACATTATTAGGTAAGGAGTGAATGAAGTCATCACAAACTAAACACTCATTTACTATAAGCACACAAAAATTAACAAAATGTGTTTTTTATCGTTCCTCAAAGCCTATAAGTACTTATAATATTAGGGATATTACAAGTGCGTTGTGATATCCCTAATATTATAAAATGTTAGTTAGTAGTTAGTATAAGTTGACACTACATTTTTTTTTCTAATTTCCGAGCCAACCATACTACGAGTATCTTAATAATGAATCCCTATTTCCCATGGTCACGCCATAACTTAAGAACAACGAAACCGATTTCATTCATCTTTTTTTATGTTTTTTAATCATTTGTAGAAGGTCGGTCCTCACGAAACGAGAAATTAAGAAAATCGCACAGAAAATTGGTAAATTTTATAAGCGACATAAACGCGAACGAAGTCGCGGGCACAGCTAGTAATATAACAAATGCGAAAGTAACTCTGTTTATTTGTTTGTTACGTTTTCATGACTAAACGGCTGAACGGATTGTAATGAAATTTTGCCAAGCAGATAGATTATATCCTTGGGAATGACATAGGCTACTTTTTATCCCAGAAAATTTTTAATTGAATTTGGGATACATTTGAATTTAAACGCGAACGCAGTCGCGGTAAAAACTAGTAAACAATAGAGCTATTAGGAGTTTTACTTTTTATAAGCAGCGATCAAAGTCGATCAGCAATGTACCCAAGTAGAACATTTTTTTTAAGTTCGTACATCTGGTACTCGTACGTGAGAAATAGATCCGTCCGAGAAGCCCTATGATGAATGATTTCTTAATGTGTGTTAGCTTTTCCGGGTTACAAACACGGAAATGAATCTCCTAAACAACTCTGATGTTTTGAATCAGTTGATTGTAGTTGAGAATTATTCTGCAATATGTAATACACAAAATACGACACAAAATAATAACAAAAATGCCTTACATCATTTTGGAAAGAGCTGATACTCTTACACTGCTGGACCGATATTAACCAAACATAGCTAAGAACCACCGCAAAGAAACTGGCTTTCAAATGAAAAAAAACCGCATCGAAATCGGTTAATCCGTTTGAGAGCTACGATGCCACAGACAGACACACACACACACAGACATCGACGTCAAACTTATAACACCCCTCTTTTTGCGTCAGGGGGTAAAAATCAAGATTCTTTACTTAAACAATAATTACTTGAAAACAGTTTATTTAGGACTTGTCACAGTTTCTGTAATACTATATAGGTACCCTAAATGGATTAAATTCAGTGATTTTAGTATTGTTCGTCTATTCTGTGGCTTTTTAACAATTACTTATTATACATAATAACCTCTTACGAAGATACCATAAAAAAGAGATTTTGCATACTTACGGATAGTTTGTATACGCGTCTATTATTAATTTCAATGTAATAATGTTAATATATTTATATAAATGTATAAATGTATATGTATAAACCTACAACTGTGTATACGTATTGCCGATATCGCCTATATTTAAACCTAGTCAACGTACATTTATCACTGTTTTTGTATACACTATGTACGTGGTGTGTTTGTCATGCATATTTTATACAGCTGGCTCAAACAGACGTGATGAGAATTTAAGAGATACATAATTAGAGTTAATTTTTGTTCCATGTTTAGTTTAAATACAGCTACCAAACAGTATTATGACTTAGTACAAAAGTTTATTGTTACTTGTCGGCTCTTTAGCATACATACAGAGTGTAGTTGCGACAGCGATAGTCTATCGATAAAATCGTGATACTATCGTGGCCTTGAAATCAGTTTTACTAAAAGGCCTACCTATAAAAATTATCGATTTCGATAACACTTTCGATATTATCGGTAGACAACATTAAGAAAATACTATTGCTAGAGATGAATAGTTATGTAATCATATAAATGTAATATAAATGAAAGAAATAGTTTCAAGTTCTCAATATTTCTTGCGCAATAGATCTTCTATAATAATACTATCGATAGTAGTGAAAAGTTTCGGTCCTATAAAATTGAGTACAGGAAACAAACAATTTGTGTCTCGAAGATAAGGGAAGTATCTGTAGGCAGTACCTTAACTTCTTCTTCCTTTCATTTTCTTATGCTAACGATCTCTACTTCATTGCCTAAGTCTACCATAATGCTCAATCTTCTAGACGTGATGTTCTAATAAATGGCGCACAAGGAATTCTATTCACGTATAGATCTTATATTGACGACTCTAGTTTGTCTACGACACCAACAACTACCAAGTTGTCGTTGTCGTAGACAAGCTAGAGTTGCCTTTGCCAAAGTTGGGCAAACACCAACTGTTTACCCAACTTTGGCAAAGGCTTCACCATTTATGTATTTCCAGTCTGCTGTGTTAGTGGTTTCCTAGTGCATGTTATCCCTGCAATACAATTTCTGCCTCCTTTTCATTTTCTATTTCTAGGGTTCCAAAATACTCTCTAAATACATTTTTAATTTCGCAAGCATGATAAAACAGATGATAGATTAATTATTTACAAGAAATACTTACAATCTTGCAAATCTAACAATTCAATGAAAACCGTGTCCGTTTTGGCATTAGTTTTAAGTGTTTGCACGGCAAGCCTTTGTTTGCATTAATACAGCAACAAGTAGGTAGCAACAAGAGCGGCCAGTTGCATAAACCGATCAGGTGGTGCGGACAGGGCCGGCATACTTATGTCTTATTGTTTTTGTTACGTGGAGTGTGTGCCTTGAATAGGCGCTTGGTGGCAGTACCGCGAGAGCTGAGAGCAAAACTACATCATTATCTTTTAAAAAAGTATTACCGACTTCAATGTGCTTTTTAGTGGAAAGTAAATTGTAAAGTGTAAAGCAGTGAAACAAAATACGTCTGTATTTTGTTTAAATATAATATGGGTAGGCCAGCTGACGCACTGCTCCAATGAGACAACGAGGTTTCGGAGTAAACCGTAAACGATGTTGATTTTTCAAAAACCGCTCGACCGATTTCGATAATATTTAAATGGGACCACCTGCGAAGTATGCCCTTTAAAACAAAAAAGGATTTTCCAAATTGGTTCTGGCGTCTTCGAGTAATCGATGAACATACATAAAAAAAAAGATTCCGACGAATTGAGAACCTCCTCCTTTTTTGAAGTCGGTTATTAAAAAGTAGACATTATAATATTCCAGCACATATTACACAGCGCTTTCTAGATCTAGAACACCTATAAATATACTTACATTTTAGATACTTACATTTTTAAGTTCGTTCTTTTGTTGTGTCAACAATGAAAGGATGGAACTTCTGTCTGCGTCTAGTAGTCCGATGAAGGAGTTTAAGGGTTTAATTAATTAAGAGAGCTTCTGCATGTTTAGTTATAAGACTTGTATAATAATAACTTGACACATTTCGCACACAGTCGTCTGAGCCCAAATTAACATAGTAAATTTCACCTAGACACAAAACAAAATGATCATGCTCATCACACAATTATTTGTCTTGGGTGGAAATCGAATCCACGAGCTCTGGCTCAACACTCGGTATCACTAAGCACTAGATCAACATGCCAGTCAAATTAGCAATGTGTGGTTTTCATTGTTTATAATCATTTCTTATAACAAAATAATACTAATAACTTACCGCAGCTCCTGAACTACGACAATATTTATACACAATATGAGGTGCGTACACACATCGAATATAAACAAGATTATAACCGAGTATAGCCGAAGATGGCCGAACGAATTACCAATAAATTAATATAATATGCAGGCAGTACTGTAAGGTCAATGAAGTACAAAGAAAAACAATGGATTAGTAATGATAAAATTGTTAATGCCACTGATTACCAAACAATAACTTCATTAATAACATTATGTAAACATTATCAGAAAGTATTTACAAAAGAGTTATAATTATGAGTCGTTTTCCGTGGCTTGCATACTAACTACGGTGCCACGGTTACTACTCTTACTGATTAACAACCACCCTTTAGCAGAGATAATGTTTTGAACCCTAAAAAAGAGGGTTGTTAAGTCTGTCTGTGTGTCTGTGTATGTGTGTCTGTGGCATTGTAACTCCAAAACGAACGGATTGATTTAAGTGCTTTTTTTTGTTTGAAAGGTGACTTTATCGAGAGTGTTCTTAGATATAAAGCCGTTCGAAGATCTTCAGCTCTTTTCCAATCGCTCAAGGGATTTTCGAGTCAGGGGTGTTTGACCTCTTGACCTGAGTAGAGTGCTATACAGCACTTACAAAATGGTACTTCGGTTCTTGTATTGAATCTTTACAAAGTAGAATTTTCATATACTGCTTCTAGGAGTGTTTTTATATTCATATAATATTAATATAATAAAGGAGATTCTTATATTACGTAATACTATAGCTTCTAACTTATGTTTGAAACATTTATCCACAGATTGAGCACCTTAAGCTTATAAGTCTGTATAAAATATATTTTCACACAAAAAACAGAAAGCCCATAAAGCTATGTACAAACCCATTTAATAATATCCTAATTAATCACCTCTCAAAAGTAGGTCGCCATTTTAATCCCCAAGTACTATTTAATGCCATAATTCAATTATAAAACCTGATTTGGCTCCATAAACACCGACACTCGATGGTTCCACCCGGCGATAAAATATAAAGAGCTATGGGGTATGAGGTATAAAGTTTGGCAACACTGAATGAGAATCCCATAAAATATGCGGTAAAACGTCCCAAGATTTATGGCGTTAATTTAATATTGCATTTTGAGTAACATTTCAGAGGCTCGGGGGAAATCTCGCGCAGTTTGAACTCAACCACGTAATTACATCCCTATATTAACGGCCTTCATACCAACACACTAATATGTAGATGTTATTTGAAAGCTTATAGATAATAACTGAGTGGTAAACGCACAATCTCCCGAACATAATGTTACTTTCGTCAGAGGAGATACTCAATTTCTCATTTTTTTATGTAAGTGATATTTTTTTTAATCTTGAGATATTGAGAATCTCCTTTCCTGAAACTGATAAGCAATTAAAGCTACCGAAAGTCCAAAAGTTGGCTTCTGAATCTACACTGAGAATACAAAGCTTAAGTGTTGTTCGGGTTTCCTTCCTCAAAGGAGAAAGGGGATCCTATGGGATCACTTTCTTGCCTGTTTCTCGGTCTGTCAAGACCCTTTTTTTCAAAAACCCGTGGAGGCATCAAGTTGAAATGAATCTCAAATACTGATGACTGCAGTCCCTTGAAACTGCATACGAGTCAAGCTTCTGAGTCAACGCAATCAGAAGATACGGCCATTTAAGCCTTAGATTTAACCAAATTTGAACATCTTGCAATAAAGGAGAGTATTTTTAGAACTGCAAAGGTTTGTCTTTCGGAAAAACGGGCAAAAACCAAGAATCGATTCCCGAATTTCTTTTTTTAGTATGAATACGTACTAGTAACGTGGACGTACTACAACATCTACACAGAAGTTTGTGCACGTGGTTTGTGCACAAGCCAGACTCGCACTGGTCTGGTTTTCTTTTTGTTTATTTCTTTGATTTTGTATTAGATTGTTTGTAGAGGAAGCTTGTTTTGCTAAAACCCATGGGAGCGGACCAGTGACCGTAAACGCGACTAAAACTGCAGGAAACGAATTCATATAAAATAAGAAACTTAATGTTCTCTGTGTTTCCTGAAAAACTTTTTTGGAGTTTACTCCTTAAGAATCGATTTGCATATAAGGCGCCCGGTATGAAAAAAATATGAAGAGTAAAATGTTGTGATCGGAGGGCAGCGTAACGTTTTATTATATGTTTATTTTGTGTTGGTAATGAAAATATTTGTGATTTATGGACGTAATAATGTGGGGACTGTTTTGGAAGTTAATATAGCAGCAACTGTTACTGACATAACGTAATGAATAGATTATATGAACTTTGTATGAACAATAAATCGCTCTACGAATATGTATGAAGTGAATACTATTGTACTTCGTATTTTGCTAGTATTTTGCAAAATAAAATATCAGCGGTTTATTATTCATAACAGGGTCATCTTTTACTAATTGCCTAGGCACCAAATTTAATAATTAATTTAATAAAAATACCAAGAACTGCAGACACTAATGTTACAATTGGTAAAGTGACACGACTTATTTGTCTTTTGCTTTACACAACTATATTGACGATCAATGTTACACGCGATTTCTGAAAGGCTGATATTGTTCACGTAACAGACCTGTCAAGTTAACAATGGTGTCAAATAAGTTCAAAGTTCTGAAACGTTGAGCAAAGAAAAAATTACTAATTAATGATCAAATTCATTAAACATTCGAAAGGCATTTGGTATAATATTTTGCAGTAAAATTATACATTTGACATAAGCTCTCTTAACTAATCCGATGACCAAATCAAAGTGCCTAATTATGCTTTCAGCAACTCAATATATTACATACTTGACAAAAGATTTAACAAATTTTTGGGTTGATCAGCCTTTTAGAAACCGAAAACGAAATATTAGTAGACTATGTATTCTGTGCGAGTAATTGTTACAACTAATTGTGAGGCAGTTGACACCACTCCCACATTAACAATAATAATAACAACTTGAGCCACCTCACACACGGCCGTCTGATCCCAAACTAGGCAGAGCCTACTAATATTATAAACGTGAAAGTTTGTGAGGATGTATGGATGTATGGATGTTTGTTACTCTTTCACGTCAAAACTACTGAACCGATTGCGATGAAACTTGATATGTAGATAGCTGGAGACCTGGCTTAACATATAGGCTACTTTTTATCCCGATATTCAAACGGGATCGGGACTTACGCGGGTGAAACCGTGAGGCGCTGCTAGTTTCTAAATACATACATATTATAGACAAATTACACCGAGACACAGAACAAATGATGGTGCTCATCACACAATTATTTGTCCTGGGTGTTAACCGAACCCACGACCTCTGTCTTCACAAATATTCAAATAACGGACACAAAGAACAATCAGACTTGGGACAATTATTTGCGAATCACACAAATTTTTGTCCCGTTTGGGAAACAAACACATAATACTCGGCGCGACGTAGTTGCGAAGCGACCACTTTCACCATTGCGCCATCCGTGCAGTCAAACTAATGGACATATACCTATATTGACACAAAGGTCATGTATTCAAGAGAAGAATGAAATTTTAATTAGTAAGCCCGAATTAAACTATACTATAAATTATTTGTTTATTTTAACTTGTTGCACTTGGTTGTACATATGCGGTCTGAACGCCAGCGGCAATCTCTACCGGTCAACCTTTGGTGCAGAGATTAAAGAGTCAGCCCGGAGCCTGTAATAATTATTCTTCTACGATATTTGAAAAATTACTATATTTTGTTTTTGATTGTAATTTATAACTGACTACTGATTACATCCACGTATGACGAAACTACATAAGTTGATAACGCGGCAGTAGCGTACTGGCTAACGCGTCGGACTTGCGATCAAGTAGTCGCGATTTTGAACCTCACCCTACACTACCGCTTATGACAACATAAATTTACACAAATTATGTAAAGCGCAAAAAAATTATTTTTGTTGAACTTTTAGTGTAGTTATTTGAAATACATTAGCTTGGGAGTTAGTTTATTCAGATACATATATTTTTGTTACCTTAGAACTTATATTAACAAAATAATCAATCAAATGCAAACGCTATGCAATAGAAATTCGTCGATTTGGCCCGCAAGACAAGAGCTGGCCGAAACAACGAAAGACAACATCAACATCAAAACATCAAAACTTTGAAAAATGGTTTTTAAACTTTTTCAATTTTTAGGCATAAAAAATCAAAATTCGGGACTTAATATTTTTCATTGAATTGCACTAATCTTGGTCCACCCGTTCTATGTCTACGGGACCAAGGGGGTCACGGCATCACGCGTGAACGGCTGGTCTGATTTAGCTAATTATTTTTTTTGTGTTTGTTATTGTTAGGAGAAGGTTCTTAAAATTCGAAAATTTAAGAAAACTTAATGAGGGACTTACGCGGCTGAAACCCCGGGGTCTAGCTAATTTCTCATAAACACTAAAATATAAATGAATTGTGAACCTCCTCTTTATTGTTTTCGATGTTTAAAAGATAAGTGAACAAAGGATGAACTAGGTACTCCATAATCTGTGCAGAAATCGTGCTCATATTGTTCAAAAGCAAATTAAACCCATAAACAAATGGAATCCCACGGTATGTTTTTCATTACAAAGCCTATAAGAGAAAATTGCTTCCCATTCACTTGAATAAACCCGTTCAACAAAACCCCGCGAAAAAAAATAAAACGATTATTTCACATTAACATATAAATAACATAATTTGTGTAGTATTACGCTACGCTGCTACGCATTAATGCAATAGATTCTTGCCAACCGCCTTCCCACCCAATGAAATTATACAAATAACAAAATAGAATTTTACGAGCAACCCTAATGACTGTTAGGAAATCCTATATGGTGTATGTGGGGCTATGAGCCTATGAGATATTATCGTTCGTTCGGCGTTCATGGCATGGCGTCAGTGAAAAATATTATTACGTGGCCATTACATTAATTAATTACTCCGCTCGTAAGGATGCGAACCTATAGGGTTGTACATAATGTATGTTATATATTCTTTATATAACCTGCGAGCTTTTGACCGCGACTGCATTTGCGTGGAAATTTTGGTGAAATCTGTCTCTCATCTCTTTATCCCAAGGAAACCGTACATTTTTCTGAGATAAAAAGTAGCCTATATACTATTCCAGACTATAATCCATCTTTGTGCCAAATTTCATCCAGATCCATTTAGCCGTTTTGCGTGAAAGAGTAACGAACACCTATTTATCCATCATTCCATCCTCACAAACTGTCGTCTTTATAATATTAGTAAGATTAGTTAGAATAGCAAAGTTAGGATGATCGAATACTAAACCACTCATAAGATGTTGTTAACTGTTAAATAGACAAAACAACACTTGATCAGTTTCATGAAAAGTTGTCATGGGAGTCATTAAACCTCCTCCTCTTCCTAAGGGTCTAGCCGAGCCTATAAACCTTCACAACACCAGTCATTTTGCTAGCAGGTTCTCAAACCTAACCTCCTACTATTCCCCTTGCCGGCTCCCTGTCTCTAAGGTGCTCTGGTGACCCTGCTCGACAGAAATCAACATCACTACCAGCTAGTTAACTGTGGTCTTCAGTGATGTGAAGGGATAAGATGCTTCCCCAGTAATCGACTGGTTTTCTTTTGAGTAGAAATCTACTCGAACAAAAACATTACGTGTAACTAACTACGTTGATGTTTTGAAAAGTTCCAGGGTGATTCCGATTTTTCGAAAGATGTCGCGATCTCTCTTCGCAATCACGGTCGGGTATAAAAGGGGCAGTTGCATTGCGGGATTAGATAGAGTTTAAGTTAAACGATCAGCGTGTAAACAAAGCGATAAGTGTGAGAATTAATTGTGATTGTGTATTTTGTGATTTATTAAAATAAATTTTGTCTATTTTGGTAGTAAATTGGTTTACATTTCTAATCCTGAACCTCAGCTCGTAGCAATAGTTACATTTTCAAGGCCTGTACATAAATATCTACAATATTAAAATTAATGAATTTTTTGCTACTATTATTAATAATCTTTTATAGCTTATGACAATCAAGCCATATATATAATTCATAACTCGTTTATCAAGAAAAAAAAAATTTAAAGCGACGTGCTACGCTACACCGAATCAAGTAAATCTACACAAGAACACATCAAATATGGGCCGGGGCGCCTACATGAGGCTCTCCAAGGTCATCTCACATCATAAAAAAAAAAACAACTTGAAAAACAACCTAATCTTAACTTGTAATGTTTAACGTGACTTTAACTCGGGAAGTCGAAATTAAGCTCGCTGTGCTTAAGAAAAAAATATTACTTGTTAGAATAACCTTGGCATCAAAATAACTCATAAGTATTCATGGCGGACGATTGTGATGGAGTACAAATCATAATCCCGAATTTTAAATTGGTGTTGCGTAAATTTGTAGGCTAGAGGAAATGCTTACCATTGGTCGCGTCTAATTGTTAAAAACAAAGCACAGTTCATTTCCACTCTAACTGGAACTGTGAGGCGGTTGCTGGTTGGAAAGCTGGGGAAGTTTTATACGTGGGAGAGCCATGCTTCGGCACGTATGGGCCGGCTCGACTCCGCTCGATACCACGGCCTCACAGAAAACCGGTAGTGAAGCAATTCTTGCATTGCATTTCGCCGCGTGAGTGAGGTTACAGAAGGCCCTAACCCTTCCCTCTCCCCTATTCCCGTCCTTCCCTTCTCCCCTCTTCCCCCCTCCCCCTCTTCTCCTACTCCCACCTTAAAGGGCGGTAACGCACTCGTGACTCTTTGAGTTACAAATGCCCATGGGCGGCGGTAGTCATTTACCATCAGGTGACCCGTCTGCTCGTTTGCCCCCAATATCATAAAAAAAAAAAGTACTTCATCCCACAGAAGATAACGGTAAGGTAGCACAACTTGTCTATTAGTATTTCTTTTATGCTGGTAGTAGTAAGGCGCGATGCTTTTTTTTTTGTACACCTGTGACCGCTTACTGTGTACTCATTGCTAGTTTAGTTACATAAAAAGTCCTACTGTTTATAAGTTTCTTGTATCATAATAAATATGAAAGTCTACAGGATGAATAAAATAACAACCAGTGTAAATGAGTAAACTGCGACGCCTTAGGAACATAAGAAGACTCATTTATTATAAATTTCACGATGTTATTATTAACATATCATCATTTTTCAATTCGGATAACAAAAGGGTATCCCCTTTTGTTATCCGAATTGAAAAATAACATATTTAGAGAGGTACACCCATACAGGAAGAAAGACGAAAAAAAATTTGGCCAAAACCGAAAGACGCTGAAGACGAGTCACTGGCGTCGCTCGCTTAGTCAAATCGAGATTTTGAAATGCACCCAACAAAATAATTACTTCTGCCATAAATGAGCATGGCTCCCACCGACTGGGCAAACAGTTCACCATTTTGGATTTATTTTTAAACCATGGACTGTGTTTTGCTGTTGTGGTCAAGGTCATTGATTATTATAGAAACGTTCTTTTACATAAATTACCTACGTTACGTTAGAGAAACTGGCTGATTTCCATAATATAAAATTATTAGCACCTTTAATAAAAACAAATCTTCCCGGGCACATCGGATTTTGCCAACACATGCGGCTATGACCGCGGTGTCAATCACGTAAAGGCTTCTTTTCAAAGGGACCGTATACTCAAAGGGATATATTGAATATATGGTATAGGGAATGGAATATCGCTTATTCGGATTAATTGGAGAATGTGAGCAATAGCTGGAGCAGGTAGGCTGGAAGCTGTTGTCTAGAAGTCCGAGCCCTCTAGCAATACCTTTAGCCCATCGTTTTTAAAGCGCATTCTAAGAAAACACTAAGAATCTAAGCTCTACGCTAAACATTAAGGCTCGAAGTCTAAAGATAAACACGTTTGATTTCAGATTTTATAGCTGTTAAATAAATTGCAGATTTAAAAGCGACGTAGATACGAATATTATGCAAAGCTGCCACGTTTACGTTCACCTTAAGCTTTAGAGCACCGTAGCACTTTCACAGCAATAAACCTCACGTGTCGGCCATTTTGCGAATTTGTCAAAAAATCCTGACGATCTAAGGATATCTTGGGTGGTTATTTATGTGAATTACATAGTTTAGTCATATCTTCTTCTGTGGGAAATCTAATGTACTTACATCTCAGTTTTGAACACTTTAAAGCCTCTTAAAACTGAATATTCGTATGATTTAAAGAACTAAAGTCACAAGTTAATGGTTTCTACATTTCATGCAATTATATTTGTAAATCGAGGTATTACTTAAAAGTAAGAATTTTTAAAATGGTTCCATAGATGACGAAAATATCGGTCAATACATAAAAAAAGACCTACAGCCAAACATAGAACCTCCTCCTTTTTCAAAGTCGGTTAAAAGTAAGCTTTCTTGTTTTCAATTTACTTTTTATAATATTTCATATATTCATATGTATTCATGTATCCTTTATTGCATTCCATATGTTACAAAGTCGGTATATAAAAAAGTAATTATGAACAATATTAATACGCGCTGCTTTGTTAGTCTCTGGTAAAAAAATTACAAAATATTTTAATAAGGCACAAGTTTCGACCTTACTTTACACTGGCACTAATTAAAAAACAAATTTGACATTTTCTACACTTTGATTGGTAAAATTTGAAAAAGAAACCGTAGGCATCGTGTATATTCTTCACTTGCCCATAGTCTTAATAGGGACGAGAACTTTGTCTACTAACACAATTTTAACTTCGATAACAACAATTAAGATGTAAATTCTCAAACAATGTAATTTTATTCCCCCTTTTTACAAGACCAACTTTTAATTAGTCCCTATGGGAAATGTCTTGGGCTCTCTTATCTTTGAAAAGAATTAAATTTTGTATGAGCTGTGCAGGTCAGGAATACCAATAGTATCGATTGTTACTGGTTTTATATCATGATTAGCTTTTCGCTTGCGTCAATTTGCATTTTGTCAATCAATTTAATTATTATCCCACAAGAACAGTACTTTTTAGAAAGAAAATGGGCAAAAATCTTCTGGGATCGATTCCCGAGATGGACGAACGATCTACTTATAAGTTTGTTCGCTTACGGAAATTTCGGTGTGCGAGACAGACTCCCACTTGTCCTGTTTTTTTTTATTAAACGTACTTATGTCCTTATCTGTACCCCTGGCAACGACAACAACAAAATTGCGTGATCATCAGTTCAGTAGTTTAAGCGGCGTGAAAGCAAAGAAAATTTTATTTGCATTTATAATATGGATGCATTAGTCTGTAAGTTTCTTAAGTTCTAACATTTACTTGAGCCTATGAAATTATGTTACTTAACAATTAAAATGCAAGTAAGTTATTTCATAGAAAGTTACAAGGAAATACGCAGTTAGTTGTTGGAAAGTTACTGAATAAATGCTTTGCTGTTAACACTTCCTACTAAAAGCATTAATTAACTAGTTTCTTGAACACCATGCTAAAACAGGGCCTGATCATACTCGACTTGGTGTTAATGCCCTGTTGAGTGAAAAGGCGCCTATTTGGTATCTTATTAAAACTTCTAACGTGTTTCCTAAAGAGAGTAAGTTTTATGAAGTGTTGATAAGTCGCCTCGTTCATTAACAAGGCCGAGTAAGCTCTAAAGGGAGAGAGTCTCCACTAAAATGTATTTTCATTTTTTTACACCTTTATTTGTTTATCTGATTTGACCATATTTCTAAACAATATATGCTTTGCACAATATTACCAGCAACGGCACATTTCCTGTGGTTCTTTTCCTACAATTATAATCATCTAAGTCTACTTACCTACATCTTTTGATATGTAGTTAATATTTTGCAAAATAAAAATAAAAACGCGTGAAGTGTCTTTGGGACACCCAATAAAATGTACCAAAATATCGTAAATATTGTAAAAACTCGAAATTAAAATTGCGCCATCTGTTAACGTTGCCCGAACTAATATATGGATACTTAGTAAACAATCAACATCAATTAAATTAAGTATTACTATACTAAAATACTACTTTATTAGATTTAACCAACATCCAATTACAGTAGTATAGCGCAGAATCCTCAGACGGCGTAAATATAATAAATTAACTAGCAGTCAGCATTTATCGTTTCGCTAATACTTTTTTCCGTCTCGCTCCGATCCGCCGAGCGTCTGAAATGTAACGGTAAGGAACTTCATTAAAAAAAAATTAACTTACGGCAACTTCAATTTCCACAACAAATGAAATGACAATTAAATAATTCTGATACAAATATTTTATAGGTGTTTTTGCCCTTGGAAAGAGGTCATGTATATTTGATGAGCTTGATACATTTTTCCTCTCGTCCTCAAATTACGTGTGGGAGTTACATTTATTTGCAACTTCGTTATGACATTATTAAGGCTTATAGTAATCATCACTTTTTAAAAGCTCCTTGAAACTCTTTGAAACTCCGTAATTACGAGAACGTTGTCATTATTAAGCACAGCAAAGGGTTCATAAGTGCTTAAAACGAATTATTTAATAGGCAGATTAATCTTAAAATTTTCATCAACTCTTTCAGAAAATAAACATTCCGTAATCTAAAATTCAAATTCATAACACGGTCTATTTAAAGCGAAGCATAGCAATAACAGACAGGAATCACTCCTAAATAGTTTAAAAGATAATTGTCTATTCAAAACGCATCCCAACTGGTACCAAATGTAGCCGAAGTTGGACGAAAGCTGTGTTTAGAGAGATGTCGCGCATTTATTACAAATTATCATTCGGCAAAAGTTCTACTGAGCGTGTTATGACGCGGTCTAAGAATAGAGCGGCAAGCGGGTTTAAAGGCCTGTCGGCTTATTCAGACTACGAATATACTTAGTTTAAAATATATGAAAATTCAACTTTTTTATATCTGTAAGCATCAAGCACCTACGCCTAACGACAGAGCTATCACGTTACAGAGTTGTCTCGCTGTATCACGCACGCATTGTTGAACTCTCAGCGCAAGGATCGAACCCGTGACTGCCTGTATTGGACAACTTCTAAACTTTCGCGTTCCATGATATAATATTATTTATGTATTTACGTATATTTACTGAATTGACTGACGTTTCGACCAGGTTGCACTGGCCGTGATCACAGGCTGACTCCTAGAGTCTAAATACGTAAATAATATTATGCCTGTATTGGACTTTACCAAGAAATATACATTAATTTGTGTTTGCGAGACCAGGCACTTAGATATTACTACCGTGGCGTTACTCTGACCTACGGAACTGAGACCCAATTGACTCATAATATATGTATTTACATGAAATACCAAAGAAAGTTCTTTATAAATTTATCGCGCAAGGTTTTATGGCACCTCGTATTATGGCATGAACAGCTTTGAAGAATCTTTTTTTTTACAATAACTCCACATCCAACGTGTATATCCATGGCCATGAATAAGTTTCTTGTGTCATTTGGTAGAAGTCGTATTTAATATAAAACAATAATATTTTTTACTGTAATCACATAACTTATTTGAATATTCTAATCTTATTATTATAATCTAAACACAAAACCACAAACAAACGAAGCTTAAAAAAGTCGCTGCCAGCCGTCGCTCACACCGTAGCGCAAAGTAAACTTGTTGCGGCCCATTTGGTGCCGCATGATACGCGAACACGAGCAACTTAACGCGTAAATGGCGCCTCCCTATCTTCGTCTCCCTCTAGTCATGCACTCATCTCGGTTACGCGTACACTTAAACTTTTAATCTGACGTCTTATCCACCATGTTTAAGTTTTGAACTAATTATAAGTTGTTTGTATTCTAACGTGCGGAGCAAAACGTAGAAACGTATGAATTAGTGAGGTACTTTGCGGAAAGTTCTAGTAGCATTATGGGGAAATTATGATCGTTAATTGTTATATGATGCATACCAATTGCAAGTTATAAAAAAGGGAAAGAACCTGGAAATAGCTGCACTATCAAATCCTTAGAACTTATATAAACTACACAAGTTCTTATTCATTCAGTATTCTAAAAAACAGTTTCATTTTCCCCTTAAAAATAAACTTACTTGCTTTCTACTTCTATAAACGGGTAATAGAGTAGTGGTTAATATTTTACTTTTTTTTTTTTTTTTTTTTTTTTAATTAATGTAACTTAAACTTTTTAAATGGGGGTTGTGAATCCAAACTAAGAGTACTATGAGCTCAGTTTCGGCCTAGTCTAATTAAAACTAACGGTATTTTGTAAATACATACATATGATACATATAAATACCCAGACTAATGCTGGGACCTCATTCTAAGTGTGAACTAGGCTTGCTTTCTTATTTTCAATTGTTATTGGCTTTCTGTTGGACGACTTTCTCGTACGAGTTTTGTACAGTTTCAGGTCATAAACAGTGCAGATAAAACTAAAAAAAAATATTTCGCTTTATGTTATCCTATAAGATGACCAGCAAAACAGAAAACTAAAACAATAGTGTAGATAAAACTAAATAAATAATATCGCTTTATGATACCCTATAATATGACCCCTAAAACAGAAAACTAAAACAAAGTAAAGATTGTTCGTCAAAAACAATACAGTTACTACTGTATTATAAACTGTCGTTTCCTTTAGTACCGCAACTGGCTGACATATGAAAACATGAGATATCATTTTTATAGACGATTATGTATATTTCTTTTGAGTTTAAGACTTTTAACACTGTTCAAATACCATGTTCACGGAAAATACATGTAATTCAGTCGGCTAAATTATCTGTCCTCTTGTTATATGACAGTTGTCGCTCCTTTTTGCACCGTCGCTTAATTCACTAACAACTTGATTGCGTCACAAGAAACTCTCGTCGGTCTGCACAACTGAATATTTAAATTTAGAGAGGTGCCTACAAGCAGCTAAAATGTTAGTCGTTGTCGTCTCACAGCGATAGTGAGGGGTTAGCAAAATGAAATGTATTTGAGGTTAAGTGTCATAAATTACAGAATGGTTTATGGATAAAATGTAGCAACCATTAAAACTTTAAGTTATGGGTTTTAGGGAATCTTATATACGACGATTACAAGTAGGTTAAAAATGACTTCCCAGATTTGAGAAGCTAATAAAATCTTGTAAAAAAGTAAATCTAAATTACTAAATATACAATTTTTTTTAAAACGACTTCTAGTTTAATTGATGATTCTATTACGAGACGGTGTGATAGATGACCATTTTTTTATTTAGAAATCAACACAAACGTAATATTATTCTAATGAAGTCAATCACATGTGGGCTCTTCACGTGGCTAATCGTCATACTAGTTATATAATCAACAAAAACTCTCCAAGAGACCTATGTCCTTGCAAATTTTAGATATTTTACAAAAATATCAAGAGACGAAGAGTAATAATAAAAAAAAGTTCTCCGCGTCGAAGTAAAAGAGAGATTGAAAGAAAAAATATTAATGTAGAAAATAAGAATCAGATAGAACAATGATATAGGAAGTGAAGCGAGGATGTAACTGCCTACCTGCCCCGAAAGTAGAGAGCTTTACTTGCTATTAGGGACCGAAAAATGCTACCTCCTGGCTAAATCATCAGATCTTTGTTTCCAAACCCCATCTATTAAACTCGTCAACACCAATTAAATATATTATTTGAGCAATATTTTGAAAGCATTGTCTTTAGGGTTCCGTTCCTCAAGAGGAAAAAAGGAACCCGAAAGTGTCCGTCTGTTTGTCTGACAAGACCCTTTTTGAACCCGGGGACGCATCAGGTTGAAATTAATACCAAATACTTATGTCTGCGGTCCCTTGAAGTTGTAAAAAAATTCAGCTTCTAAGTCAACGCAATCAAGAGATACGGCCATTCAAGCCTTAGATTTGACTAAATTTGAACATTTCCCAGGAAAGTCAAAACCTATAGGGTACTTATATAGACATTACATAGACCTAGGATAATGAAATTTGTTAAGAAACAAGGTCTCACAGCACAAATAAAGGAAAAACTGAAAAATATTAATTTGTTGATATATCACATAAAAAATAGTTTTTGTAATTACATACTTATATTTTGCGGATGGAAAGTCGACTTTGTCGTAAATCGATGTATGGGAGAGTAAATAGATAGATAGAACATTCTTTATTGTACATCACAGTTGGACAGAAATTAAACATAGTTAGTAACAGTTTATACTAAGCGGTAAGTACAGTGGGCGGTCTTATCGCTACTATCGCGTATCGCTTTTAGAACCGCAAAGTTAAGTCTGTCTTTAGAAAAAAAACGGACAAAATCCTCAAGAAATTGGTTCCCGAGATCGACGTACTACTTGTCCGGTTTTTTAGTTACTGGTAAAGTTTATAAAAGCGTGTTAAGCAATGATTAAACACAACCAATATACAATTAACAATGAAGTAAAAATAAAGGCCAATAAGTTATCAAAGAGTCACTTAAGATTGTCTTAAACGGGATTGTTAGTGGGTCCTAAGTAAAAGCAAACTTTAAAGTAAATAAATACAAGTTCTAAAAAAATACGGAAGATTGTTCTCATCACTCACTCGGCGAAAAGCAATGAAACATTGCTTCACTACCGGTTTTCTGTGAGGCCGAGGTATTACTCCGGTCGAGCCGGCCCATACGTGCCGAAGCATGGCTCTCCCACGATAACCACTTTCATCAGGATCAATAAAGACAAACCCCATAAATATTAGTAACAGTTTATTGTTGTAAATTCGCGATGCTATTACATCAAATTTCTGCTAAATTTTTTAAAAAGATTCACGGAAGCCAACCCTTAGCCTAAATTCCTCAATTCTATTTCCGGACGGGGTTGAAATTGGAGGAAAGAAATAAAAACTACTAAGAATCCATCTGACACTTGAGTTTAACGATTTCTGTTGCCACTAAACATCAATGTTTAGTGGCAACAAATGTTCTATTGATGGCACTATTTAGTGTCAACGTATTCTGAGTTACAAATCAGAAGTGACGAACACAGAAAGACTGATTTATGTATAAATACAAACTTTACGAGGTCATATATTTTAAAAGTTTGTATATATAAACATGTAATGTTGGAAAGATGAATTTTGTTAGTTTGTCTGTGGAAATTGATATATTGTAAAAGATGTAGTCATTCCTCGTACTTTCACCTGCGTGTATGGTTACTGCTTCGCACCTAAGAATCGTAGCGTGATGTTGCATAACCTATAACCTTCCTCAATGAATACTCTCTAATACAAAAAAATTTTTTAAAGTCGTAGTTCCAGAGATTAGTGCGTTTAAACAAACAAACAACCAACCAAAATTCTTTTCAGCTTCATTACATTAGTATATATTTAGTTATAAGACAGAGAAAATAAGAAACTTTTAGTCAGTTAATAGACAATATTTTCGTAAACATTTACGAATGTCGATTGAGACACACTACAGCAAATATTTGCTCTAATTTGATCCATCTAACTGACAAAACGTCTTCGCTCTACACTCACTAGTTCTTACTGCGGTTAGATATGAAAACTAAGATACAGATACAAGTTCGTTATCCTCGGACGGGTACGGAGACGCACACATAGTTCTTAACGTAAAGTATACTAAATTTTTTTTTTTGACTAGGACTTATTCCTTGGTTTTTCGATTTTTTCTTACCTAGATAGAGTAGCGACTAATTTGTTTCGAGAAGTTCATATCATAAATAAATAGTAATGAACACTCACTACATTATATGCAACATAAAGTAACTACATCTAGTGACATCTATCGAAGACAGGCTGAACTACTGTTACTTATGCACGATTGATTATAATCAATCAGGATAATAATTATTATCCTGTATCCATTGTAATAATCAAGCAAAGAGAAATCAATAAGTACGAAGGGCATCAGAATGAAGGCGGGACACAAAGTTTGCCTTCTGAAACCTTGCCCACCCTTCTACATCTTCTTCTTCCATCTACATCCCATAGTTTTGTAGTAATATTTGTTACTCCTAACGTAAAATAGAGGGGTGTATTAGATTAACGTATCTTTATACCTGTGTATCTGTCTGTGGCATCATACCTCTTAAAAGGATAGAAAGATTTTTATTTAGTTTTTTTTTTTTCAAAGGTTTGATCGAAAGTGTCCTTTAGCTATGATTCAAGAACATATGTTTAAGTCGTTCGAAGATCATTAGCTCTGTTCTAATCGTTAAAGGGATTTTAAATCGGGGATGTTTTAAATTATTAATTTATACTTGTGCACAATATGGTCGACAACCTGCTATAAATATTTCCTCTCAAATATTCATGAGAAACGGAAGCCTATTCTATCTTCAGGGTCAGCTTTACTCGCAAACAAATGTCAGGCAGTTTTAGGTTCTTCGTTGTTGTAAAAACGTAAGTTAACGAAGGTTTGAAATTTTCTTTAAATGTTATTTTATTAAATGTAATTGAAATTAATCAGACACCGTTTAAGATACCTTGATGGAAATCTTTCAAAGAACTACTACAGAAAGGAATTTAGATAATGTAAGATTTTTGCTTACTCAAACGGCCTTCGGAGGATATCTTTAATACGTGACAGGGACTGGAGGGTCTCTAAAGGACCCGAACTCTTTACACTATGTCCTCCGGCACTCCCGGAAAACGCAAGGAAAACCCGATTAACTATGTCTATGCTTTCCTCTGTAATAATATTGATCCAAAGAACCCGAATCTTTGAGTGGAATATAGATCTCAAATTCTATAGTGATGTTGCGTAAGAAATAGTGCTGTTCCATTTTAGATTATTACTTACCGATATTGGTAGTTTTTTTCAATATCTAACTGAATTATTTTCATCTAAGGGTGGACCACGTAGTACATGATATCTATTGTTGTCAACGTACACCAGATGTGTTACACGCTTGGGATTCCGGCGTCTCGTTTTGCGAGGAGGTGATGTTGGCTAAAGAGGCGGCGGAACGGGAACGGGAGAGTACAAGCTCTCTCCCATCCCGCAGAAGACGCACCACTTGTGGCGGAACACCGTGTGGCTTTAGTTGGCTCGATTCCGACATACCATCTTACCGTTAGCTCCGGTGAGGTGATGATCCGTGGGGGTTTTCACACGATACAAAAAAAAAGATGTGTTACACGCTTAATTAATCTTAGTAATATCCTCTTAGATCACCGGAAAGCGCAGCATAGGACGTACATCAACAAGGTAGGACAGACGACTTTGTAAAGAACGTAGATCGTCGGTGGATGCAGGCTGCTTAAAACCGGTCTTCTTGGGAGTCAGTGAGGCTGAAATTATGAATTATATGTGTTACAAACGACACAAACCATGGTAACCCCTTAGCATCAGGCTGACCGTATACTTATTTATGACCGTAATATTGTTTTTAAAGTGAAAACCTCTTCAGGCACGTTTGTGCACTTTTGCTATAGGGAAAAGCACTGAACTCACTAATAATACATATGTATATCCACTAGAGGACCGTCACTAATAATACATATATATATCCACTAGAGGGCGCTAATCCAAACATTGAGTTCTGTCAGCTCCTTATTAATTAATGTCACCAACCTGCAAATGTGACGTTTTAAGCTCGTCGTTTCGTTAAAGTTTTCACTTCTGTCGGCAGTCCCATGACTGCCTATTTTTTTTTTTATTAGAAACGAAGACACTTATGTCTTCGTTTCTCTATGTCTATCTATAATGTCTATTATCTTATAAAATACCGTTAAAATCGTGTACGAAACAGAAATGTGTCGGGTCCAGTGATGGCTACCCCGAATTTTGGGACATATGTCTACGTGACATGACGGGCTCGTATACTTTCAGTACGTGACATAAATAATTGAAAGACCTCCTCAGGGCTCAGAGGGTTCTGATATGATACTGGACGTGGGATAATGAAGATTGAAATAAAAAGTATATTGATTGAAAATGTTAGAAGGCAGGATGAGAATCGAGACTACGATAGTATAATAATGAGGCGATGATACTGTGTATTGATATCTAATTTCTTGGAAAGTTAGAACTGTAATATATAAGCGTATGTATTAATTACATAAGTATTAACAATATTTAATAGAATAATTTTTAGCCCATTCCAGAACTAAAGACATTCTTGGTGCTGCTGTTGTGTCTGCAGTCAATTTTAGTACCTGTACCTTACTTAAATAAAACTGTTATTTTTTTTAAGAATTGTCATAAGTAAATAAAAAAAATCTTTCTACCTGGGTGAAAAAAAAATGTAATGTAATTTTAGTGCATTGAAATCGGTTTGGAAAACTAAATATTTGATGCGGACTCTTTTGTAAATTAATTAATTTACTTTGTTAATTTTATCCAGCACCTAACAAATATAACATAAAAACTGAAGTCATATTCTAACAAATTCTGTAATATTAAATAGTTGGCTTAGAATTATCTTAAATGACTGTAGTAGTGCGGTTAAATATTCAGCATACTGCAAATGTGCCGATCTATCCGAGGGTATTACCTAGTGTGGGACCTAAATACGCCTGTCGACCACACACATAACGAAAATAACCAGCACGGGTGTCCCATACCAGTTTTATGAGTAATAAATGTTGTAGCGACAAACTACAAAGAAGATACACCAGATATTTTAGGAGTAAAGACTTTATAGCGATTTATGAAGGGAAAATAAGTCATAATATTTGTAAAGAGATAGAGGTTTTATTAAAATAGAAAAATGTTTAACAGTTCTTAGAATACCATGTCTATGGACGAAACAGGAATAATTATAAAATTAATATTATAAATTAATTACATAAAAAACCTAGATCGTTATCCATATATATAAAAAAGGTTTTTATGGATATTAAATTTCGGATCTGGATACTGATACGGACATGTGAATAATATGAGGTATACCGGTTTCAGATACTGTTACGGATATGAAATTATATCGGATTATCCGATAGATTCGGATAGATTCAATTACGGATATTAGATTTTATTCATTCATATTCTTTATTGTACACAAATAACAATTATATACAGGAAGGAAAATATAATGTACAAAGGCGAGTTTAACCCATACTTCTTCCAGCAAACCTTCGGAGTGAAAAGGTTAGTAAAGAATAAATAGAAGCAAAGTGTCTACGTTAAAGAGCATAAAATAAACATAAAACTAAATACCTAAACTAAAAATACATAATATACAGAATAACAAGTATACATACCCAATATAAATTAACATATATTTACACATATTTATACTTATAATAAATCTGTAGCGGGATGAATTCTGTACATTGAATATATTTAAAAAAAAAAGACTGAGGGGTATTAAGATATCGATACTGATGCCGAATATGCGATTCAAACAATTTTATTCTGTCTGTCTGTCTGTCTTTCTGTCTGTCTTTCTGTCTGTCTTTCTGTCTGTCTTTCTGTCTGTCTTTCTGTCTGTCTGTTTGTATGTTCACGATAAACTCAGAAGTTACTGAAGGGATATGCTTGAAACTTAGTATGATAATAGTTTGAGTGCCTGCGCAGGTTATAGGGTACTTTTTATCCCGGGTTAAACTTGGGTTCCCACAGGAAAATCAATGAAAGCTGTTATAACATTGTAACGTTAGTAGAATGTATATACTTATTTCAAATTAAATTACAACGAGCGTTTAGCTTATCTGGTGTAGAGTACGAATTACTAGGTTGGGTGCCGGATCGAATCCCTCTTTGACACTCTTCTTTTTATGCACTTTTTTTTGAAATTAGGTTTTAAAATTAGCTATCTTTTTTAACCGACGAAAAGAAAGAAAGAAACAATGATTTATTTTGCTAAAGCACAGCATACCACAAAAATAAAATATAAAAATAATAACATAGCTGCATAGGTACAAAAGAATATATTAAAAAAAAGAACAATTAAAATTTTATTACCATGTAACATTTTTGCGTTGTCATTTGTTACATGACACTGACATGTCACATGACGCGTCAATGCCACGTACCCGACCACGTTTCTTTGAGTGTAAATGACAAAAAAAAAACTTATGATGTTACTGAGGGTTGTACGCCGTGCCCTAGAAAATAGGTGGACCCTCAGTATACACTGCGATGGACAAATGCCACCCCAGTACTGATTTTCAGTGCCCACCTTAGCTGTCGACTTGACGCCAACAGCCGCAATCATAAAACTATAATATAATATACTGGCCGCAATTGAGATCTGATGTAGTTCAACGTAACAACAACGTAACAACAAACAAAAAAAGGAGGTTCTCAATTCGATCGTTTATATACATAATTCTTTTTTTTTATGTATATATGTTCAGCCCTCTCCGTTATTTATGAACCGATTTTGATTATTCTTTTTTGTTAGATAGGGTATACCTCAAGGGTAGGCCCATGTCAAGAAAGTCAGGATCTGACGATGGAACTCTGATAAAATTGAGAGAACCCCTCTAAAATTGTAGAAACGAATAGTGTTTCTGTTAACTTTTCATTACTTTATCAGGTATTTGCGTTTAGAAATCATCACATCATGTAGCCGAGCTGATGATGAAAAAAAATAGCTGGTTTTGACTATGCCAACGAGCTATTTTGCCTCTCGCAGCCATTAAATTCATAAATATGTTTCAGGACATTAATAATAATAACAACTTTACACACCTCATACACGGCGCGTCTGATCCTAAACAGAGCCTGTACCATGGTAACCAGACTGCTGATAAACATACTTATATATTTCTAAATACATACATATTATAAATAAATTACACCCCGACAGAATAATTGGTTCTGGGTGGAAATCAAACCCACGATTGTGATGATTGAAGTAATGCTACCACGGCCAAATTATGTCGTTATTTCACGTGTAAGCAACCGAAACAACCTTTTTTGTACGCTCCAGGTTGTTTCACCGCCAATACAGTATCAGAAATACTGCCTGGAGAAAGAGGTACTATGCAATAAGCGACAAATTGCCGTTTTCCGAAAAAAAAAACGCGAACGTAGTCGCGGGCACAGCTAGTACACTATAAAATAACATGTTAAACATATACATACATATACAAATTAACTGTCTGATTAGATTTAGGAATTGAAACAGAAAAATACATAGGTATATGTAATGATTTGATTTATTTCTTAGTTATCATTTGCTAATACAAACAAATAGCCTTAGAGATAAAGACAAACACTTCAGTACCCCTTCCAAAACTGTTTGACAGACTATTGTCTTTGGTTTTGGTTTAGCTGTTGACGAGTTTTAGTGTTAATAACAGAAAATATAGTTTTCTACATTCGATGGAGCTTTGTTGACCACTAGCTAAACAGAAGTTTAGAACTGACTGGCCTGTTGGTCTAGTGGTTAGTGTTCCTGATTGCTACCAGAGGTCGTGGGTTCGATTCCCACCCGAGTCTGGGTGTTCTTTGTGTCCGTTGTTTGAATGTTTGTAAAGTCCCCCGCGACACAGGAGTAATTCCTAATGCGGGAGTTGTCTTCCTTTAAAAAACAAAAAAAAAAAAGAAGTCCACAATAATAATAAAAATAAATAAATATAGGATTAGTAAAAATGTTATTTTACGATATTGAAGGATGACTAACAGCAAGCTCCTCCAGACAACCTTTGTGTACATTTTAGAATAGAACTTCGTAGGTGGTCATTATGGTGTATTTTTGACATGAAGTTTGAAGACGCATAAATGCAATAATAAAGTTGTTTTAACACGCTTTTATCAACTTCACTTGTAACTAACTAACTATGTGAACATATCTTGGAAGTCAATTTTAACCTACTGAGAAGTGTCGTGTGACGTTATAGTATCGAAATGACACTTTGTATTTAGGTACATTACAGAGTGTTAGTGAAACGCTCCCGAAAACGAAAACAGACGATAGTACTAATGGTACCTTTGATGATGGGTCAGAAAAAAAATCGAATCTGATGGTCCTGATCCATGGTTAGATCAACTCTGTATAGGAGCGACTATGTGTCTTTAAAAACAGACTACTCGGCACGCTGAATTCCGAAATTACAAGAAACGCAAATGAACAAAGCATATTTTCGTTTGCAAATGAGCAGATACGTAAATATAATCCTTTGCATTACTTCCCTTTATTCAAATATGACTTTAGTATATATTAAGAATCATGACGTCACAAATTCCATATTTGGAATACGATTAATCATTCATTTTGAAAGTGTAAAACATTTTTCCTTAGTGAAATATTGTTTACGAAGGGAACCACCTACCACGAAATTCCATATTTAGAAAACGATTATGTACTCATTCATTTTGAAAATGTAAAAAATGTTTGCTAAGTGAAATATTCATTGCAAAAGGAAACTAACCACCTACCACCACCACCCACCATTTATCGGTTTGTCAGTCCCAACGATAACAGCTAAGGACACGGACAACAACTTGAACTCCTTCAACGATGAGTTTACTATCATTCGTGTACCTCAAAATGCATAATTTGCAACTTTTACTAAGTGATGAATATCAGATTAGCTCATTTGTTTTTGGTTTGCCTTACCGGTCTGTTGAAAGGTATATTTCGTTAAGGTTTCTCCTAAGTTATTTTCGTCGCCAGGACGGATCAAGCAAATCGGGAGTATATTTCCGCCACGTGACGTCTACTTCGAATGCTGAATATAGCCCAAGTATTGCGTTGTCAAGAATGTATTTAAAAACATACAACGCGTTTTATTTTCGCAATTCTGCTTTAGTCAGATATTCAATCTGTAGGGTATCTGGGTAAACTCATTTATGATGGAAAAGCGTATGGTTTTCCATAGTCTGACATACCACTTCATCCTTGACTCCGGTGAGGTGATGACCCGTGGGCCAAGATTAAAAGGTATTCAACCTGTAACCTTTGCGTTTTCTAGGTCAATTTGCTTAAATCAAAATTCCACACACACAAAACTCAAAAACTACAGAACGGATTTTAATGCGGTTTTCAGCAATAGATAGAGCGATTCATAAGGAAGGTTTAGGTATATAAGTGTAAAAAACAGTCTCCAAACCACTGATATAAACTATGAAAATCACTAACTAACAGCAACTGCCAAGTTGTTCGTTCCTCTGTTTGCACTCAAGTCAATCGTTCTAAACATATTCCTACACTTTTATAATCAGACAATTTGTTAATATTTATCCATCGACCAATAGTATGGCGTTACCGGTATAACCAGTCAAAATAAAATCTATTAACTTATTTTTATTAAATAGTGAACTGTGTTAGCATTTATCATCTATTATAGTTTGGCCCTATTTTTAATAAAATAAATAAGAGTTTTTGATGTGGCGACAACATAAGTTGTTAAAGTTGTGTGTAAATTGGTTGAAAAACGATGATGATTGTTGAAGATGTCTCTGTTACCCGTGCGAAGCCGGGGCGGGTTGCTGGTTATTCATAAATGTATACTCCCTAGAATTGTCACTTTAATTTAAAAAGTAATCCAGATGACACCTATTTTTATTGATATTCGCATGGGTCACCGTGATTAAACTTTTAAAGCTATACAGATGTAGGCACAACTTTTCACTTTTTTAATTGCAAATGTAGTATATATACACATACAATGTTGCTAGCAAAAAATTGTAAATATAAATTAATTAGTAATTTAGGTGCAAACATTACAAAACAACTGTCACATAGGAATAAATTAAAGTTAATTAAATTCATTTATAAAGAGATAAACAATTTACATAACAAACAAAGCATACAGTTAGCTACAAAGTTTATTAAATACAAAAACTAAAAAACCACAGAATTTAATATACAAAGGTAAAACGCAGTCAAGAACGTAGAAATAGAAGATCAAAAGATTTTTGTAGTTAGGTATTTGAATCAATTAATCAATACATGAGAATTGTTTGTATAAATCTAAACTTACATAACATACCAGAATTAGTTATATTGGTTGAACACGCTAAACCCTTCACCTACACATCCGATTCGTTTTATTTTGCGTTTGAAACCCTAGTTTTTTAGGAAGATTATAGGCATCACGTGCAGTTACCATTGCCAGGAACCTCCAGTAGTAATGTAAATAACTTAAGCATGAGCGCTAATGATAATTATGAGGCGTCTTAAGGCAAAGGAGGATGTTTTTAAGACTCGGAGGTACCTCAATCCTAATTACAAAGTAATTCCCAAACAACACAATCATGTATACGACTTTGTCACGGATGACCTAATACCCCATCGTATCAGATATCAGTATGCCAGTAACGCGTGCTAGCGTCAAATAACAGATAATGTCTCTACTCTATAGGTACCATTCACACCACACATGTGGACCGTTTCTATATCAACTAGCCTTGAGCACTACAGAATAATACATATCACATAATAATATTTTCAAAAATAACAACCTGTATCATCAGGGCATAAAGTTGATTTTTCAGTATTTGGATACGATGAGGGATTGGTACTCCCAAACACGTGTAGGCTATTATAAAAGCTTAAAAAATCAACTTTTATTCTTAACGTAAGGCAAATAAGGACTGTTTTTCTGTATCTAATCAAGTGGATCACTCTATATACTAATTTGGATTCAATGAAGTGTGAAATAAGGTTGGTTTTAATGAAGAAGTGTTTGGTAAACAACATTTTTGCAAATAATACAAGGCCATACTTCCTGGTTCAGTTTAACAACAATTGTGCCATCTAGGTATACATCATTATATAACTCACACCGTTACATACAAGCAAATACTCGTAACAATATAAAACTGTATAAATATGTACCTACAACTTTTTCTTTGTCATGTTGATATTAGATAGCATTGAGGAAAACACGAAAGAAATGCTGTAATATTAAAGATTAACATTAAAGACTATGAACTGTGGCATTTAGCCGTCATGACAGACATCTTTTAACAGACGTGCCTAAGAACAGTAGACCTCGTAATCCTTGGAATTTATTTAGAAATCTTCTTCTATCTAAGAAGCCAAATAACAAGTTACCTCAAGAACAGTAAAAGTTAACGCTAACTTCTGTAATTCGAGCAAAACTCTGCTGTGCCGTATTTTCTTCAAACATACCTAGTCAAGATTACTTCTTAACCGACTGCCTCACAACCAGTTAAGAAGTTCAGTGCCGAACTGTCGACAAACAATCAGACAATTTTTAGGTTTTTTATTTTTTGCAGACACGTTTTTACGAAATTTTTTATAGCTCCTCCTCCGATAGCGTAATGGCTAAGAAGTCGGACGTGCGATCAAGTGGTTGAGGGTTCGAACCCAAACGAGTACCTACACTACTTTGTAATGCTTTACAAGAATACTAATTTTGTATGTATAACCCACCATACTAGAAAAATAAATAGGGTTTTCGAATTAGTAGGTATACTTCTGTTTATAAACTACGGAAATAGACTTAGCTAGATGTAACAAAAACATACCTACACACAAGTAATCACATTTGCGGAAAATTTAAAATTCTAATGCGGCCAACAGCTAATAAAGGCAGACATTTGTTCCTGTCAAAATGTAGGTGATAGATAAGTGATAACGTATACAAGAGACGGAGGCCTTTTTTATTATTTTACATCGCAAAGAAAGACAATAAAAAAGAAGCCAAGAATAAAAAAGAAACTAAAAACTTGTCCAACAAAAATGCTAACTACTTTATTCCCCGAAATTTTGAACTAGTAGCCAACACTGGATGAAAACGTGTAATTCGTGGTCCACTTCCACCGCTAAGTCTAGAACGCCTCGACTAAACAAACGCTGTAATCTCAACAGTGTACAGTCTTTGATCTCGATAATACAGCGTCTGCTTTGTTAGGTTTTTAAAGTCTGGTAACACTTGAGTCATACTTCTTAGTGCATTCTATCGTTTAGAATTAAAAGGGCGCTTTCTAGTGGCAATCAAGTGTCAATTCCATACAGAGACACTAGGATAGGCAGCAAAGAGTATACAAACACTACCTTACCTTACCTTAGACTAGGCAGTTTAGCATTGGCTCGTAGGTCATCCCGGCTGGTGGCTCCACGTGCTGGATTTGCCGACCTGGAGACGCTCCAGCCGGTCATCGTCAAGAGGGTAGGGCGGCAGCACGGGACCCTTTCCTTCCGACTGACGCAGGTTCTTTCCGGGCATGTCTGATTCGGTAAGTACCTGCACTCGGTCGCTAGAATGGAATTGAGTGTCGCCTATCACCACAGTGACTGCAGTGAGGACTCGGCCCAGCACACGCTTACGGTTTGCCACGCTTGGGCAACGCAGCGTCGGGCCCTCACTGCAGTCATCAGAGAGGATTTCTCGATACATGCCGTCATACGTTCGTGGTCGGTAGCGGTAGGAATTTTACCGCGGATGCAACCTTCTGTGATGAAGTCATCTCGCAGAAGGAGGCGGCGTAATGGACCCGGGAGGACGATCCCCACTCGGACCTAATTCGCCGCCGGTGAACCGAGCCGCGGTGGCGCGCTTACCAGCACCTCATGACGCCCTGAGTGTGGCCGCGGGTGGATGGGGCGGGTTTTCCCCTCCTCCCGCTATAGTGGTCAGCCGCAAGGAGGTTCGTCCGGGTGTGCCTGGACGTCGCCCTAATTGAGATGTTGTTTTTTTACCGAAGATGGTGCCGCGCTTTTACTGGCAGGCCCTAGGAAGGGTCCGGATGTCGGGTACGGCACACCGTGTGGTTTTAGTCGGTTCGATTCCGACACAGCGCTTCACCGGTGGGGTGACGGCCCGATAATAGTATTAGACACCTTAAGAGTAGGGTGAATAGGTTTCTCTTGGATAGGCGTGTACCATCTTCGTCTTTATTATCAGTTTCCATCAGTTGAGTTGGAAGACAAACGCCTATTTCTTTACACAATAAAAGAAAATGCTTACTAAAATTATAATTACGAATGTGAGCTTGTTTTTTTGTTTGTTTGTTACGCTTTCACGTCTTAACTACTCAATTGATCATCATGAAACTGCATACACATTGCCAGGGGTATAGAAAAGGACATAGGGTACCTTACATCCAGAAAAGAGTACTGTTCCCGAGGGACAAATAGAAATAACTATTAGGCGAGCAAAGCCGCACGAAAAACCAGTAGGATATAATAAACTGATTCTGACTGGCCTGTTGGTCTAGTGGTTAGTGACCCTGACTGCTGAGCCAGAGGTCGTGGGTTCGATTCCCATCTGAGTCTGGGTGTTCTTTGTGTCCGTTGTTTGTATGTTTTGTAAAGTCCCCCGCGACACAGGAGTAAATCCTAATGCGGGAGTTGTCTTTAAAAAAAAAATTGTTTTAAGATAATACAAAGATATCTATTAACTTCATATTTTAAGAAGCTATGCAGCTATTATTTACAAACAGGGTCTTAAACAACTTAAAAGTTATGCTGTAAGTAGAGTTACAAAAGATTCTGATACTGCTTCCCAAACTAGGCTGGAGCCTGTATTTTTTGGAGACAATGCTAAGTCGAGCTATATGACGCTAAATACGCAGTAGTAGACATGCTATATTAGGGTATTAGCGATATTTTTTTTTTAATTAAACATAAGTGGTCGTTATTAACATTTTTATTAGACGAGTACTTGCACTGTGTGTGTGTGTGTATAGTCTAGTTAGTAGTCGTATGTTTATTTTCTGGCGTGGAATCCCACCTTTTTTTCCAGCCAAGCCAGTAAAAGTCCCGTGAAAATCGGTTAAAACCGTTTCGGAGATTAGCCGGAACAAACAGACAAAAAATTTAAAAATTGATTTCGTGATAAAGGGATCTTGTAAACATCCACATCGGTATATTGTGACATTAAAAATAGACACTTTAATTTTATTTATTTGTATAGATGATAACAAAATCAAATGAGAAACGGAATCGAAGCAACAATAAACCAAAACTTGTCTACAAATACTTCAGCTTATATCATCCCCCATCAGTGCCCATCTACCTAGCCTTTTAAGTTTGTTGACCAACTCTCAGGGTGACCCTTTAATTAATTAGTTACACCATCATAGTTATTCCAGAGCCCTTTTGCTTTTATCAGATTTAATTAAAATTGAAATTGCGATTGGGTTTATGTTTGGAGTTGAACTTTTAATACTAAGCGGTTCAAGTAAAATTGTTTGTTAGATCGATTATATTGTGTTCAAACGTGTTTTAAAAATATATATTATATTAAACAGTGATTAAAAAATATATATTATATTAAACAGTGATTAAAAAATATATATTATATTAAACAGTGATTAAAAAATAAAACTAAAAGACATTCGTTCAAAAACGAAAGCTTTCCCGTGAAGTTGTAAAATTAAGTTATTTACATAGATACGTGTATGTAAAATATATACTAATATTATAAAACTGAAGAGTTTGTTTGTTTGGTTGAACGCGCTAATCTCAGAAACTACTAGTTCGAATTGAAAACTTCTTTAATTGTTGGATAGCCCATTTATCGAGGAAGGCTTACAATCAATGTGAGCGGAACATCATTGAAAAATGTTGCAAAAGCGGGGAAAATTTACAAACTTGGATTTATTTTTTTATTATGTTTGGTGGAGCGCCAATATATTTATAAAATGCATACATAATCGCACCATAATATATTTCGTTATATTATTAATTTCATAGTCTTTATGTAAACCACATTCTGTTTGTCGAATGCAATTAGTGCTGGTACTGCTGTAATATTGCCAATGTACTCGACGATCTCAAGAGATGGCGTTAGCAGTCTTCAAATAATGTAAACGCGCTGCACCTGATTGGTGCAAGAAAAAACGGACATACCCTGCTCTCATCGCTTTTCGCGAAGAAGACGCTTTAATATAAAAATTTTGTTCCGCCACGGACATCAGTTATATTTCTCGTGAAAAGAAGCTGATTTTCCGTTAGTCCTATAGCCGTGTAGTGTTTGGACTCGCTTGTAACCTTTACAAGGTGTATGTGGAGTGCTCCAGTCTACGATCGTGACCGGCCGGTCGATACCTTGCAAGAGACCGTAGAAACCTCGCCGCTGCTCGCTGCCTTCTGGAGGATCGGGACTTGGTCGGTGTTGCAGGTTAGTGCTGGCATGATTGTTTTGATCGATAGAAGTGGTTTACTTCCCTACACCTCGTACGCTAACTGTTGAGCAATCACACCCTGGTCGGGCTATTTACACGCCTGACCATATAATTTGGTCCTTCGAGCCGGATAGGCCAGTGATTCACGTAAATATTGGTGAATTTACTTTTCTATTCATATCATAAAAAAGATTCACGTAATTCTAGTGAATTCTTGCCGCCATTTTTCCTCGCTCACAGATTTACGTAAAATTGGTAAATTCTGTGTTTAAAACGCACGAGAACTACGTAATTATTGGTAGACTCGTATTTAGATATAATTAATTGTTAGATTTGGTGAATTACGTATTAATTGGTAATAATATCCATTATACTCAATTTAGTTGAACTTATTTATACCTACCCACTTATTAACCGCTCCACCACTGTACTTTACGCTAAGTCATTTTAGGATTTAAATTTAACTTGTGTTTTTACACTAACTAGGTAGATATACCTATCACTTTGTAGTTGTATTGTGATATTATTTTATAAACATGACGGAAAGCGAATCAAGCCGCGAAGTCATGTTGGTTATGTTGAATCAAAAGAAAGAATTATTATTTCAACGTATTAATCGTATGTACACATCGTCGAAAGGTATAATTTCTTTCGATTCATCAACGCGAGCTAACGAGAATTTTCTGGCTGAAACGGAGATAATAGATGATTTACGCGATAAATTTGAGTCCATTGTTGATAAAGTAAATAATATAAATTTGTTATCAAAGATTACGGTCAAGCCCGAGTATTCTTGCCTCGATTCATTTGATGATTTATACTCGAGAGTTAAACGCGTTAAAAATAAAATATTAACCACTTCTAAGGTGCGTTCACTCGAGACCAGTAGCTCGATCAAGTCCGTAGTGAAATTAGAACCTTTAGTAATTCCGAGTTTTGACGGACGCCCTGAAAACTGGAATACCTTTTATCAGTCTTTTAAAGCTAATATTCATTTGAATCAACAGCTTTCTGACTCGCAACGTGTACAGTATCTAATTTCTAAACTCACCCACGACGCACTAAAATTCACTTCCGGTATTATTCCGTCAGGTGAAACATATAAAATACTGTGGGATAGTTTGGTTAAGAAATACCACGACAAACGCTCATTAGGTACATATTATCTCAATAATATACTGGACTTAAAAACTTGCTCGCACAATGCGAACGCTCTTGATACCTTTGTTAGTAAATACTCCGCTTCGATTTCAGCTCTAAAAGAATTAGGCATAACAGATCTAACTGATTTTATTTTTCTTCAATGCGCTTTGAGAAGGATGGATCCTCAAACCATCCAAGCCTTTGAACTTTCGATTCGGGATGTGGAAGTGCCTACGACACAACAGCTTATCGCTTTTATACAAGATCAGGCTAAGATTTTGGAGCGCTCAAACCCGCGAAATTCGTCATATACGAAACCCGCTGCTGTTGTTACGTCGCTCTCACGCGACCGGCGCGTTCATCACACCTCCAAATCTTTTGTCGCCAGTGAGTCCGCTAATAATGCAAATACTCTCACATATTCGGCGCCCGCAGCAGTTACCGCGAATTGTTGTTTGTGTAGTGGTAACCATCGACATTTATATGATTGCGCTCAGTTTAAAAATATGCGAGACGCAAGGGCTAGATATGAGTTTATTAAATCGAAGTACGGTTGCGTTAATTGTTTAAGCACTTTACATAAACTTCCGGATTGTAAGAGTACGTCAGTCTGTTTCTGTAATAAAAGACACCATAGGTTATTGCATTTTGATAGTAATAATTCGCAATCGCATGCGGCTATGGTAAATACCGCCGTCGCGTACTCGCCGCCGCCCGCTCATCGAGCGACCGTTACTTCGCCCGCGCCTTCTCATCGCGCTCACACGACTTCGTCATGCATTCGAGCGCCCCCGCTTGCTACAGAACCAGTTACACATACACAGTCTTACACTTCTTGTCATAAGGGTGATATACTTTTGTCAACCGCTCAGGTATACGCGCGCTCTAAGGGTAGCGCTGGTATCAAATCTGTAGTTAGGTGTTTGATAGATAATGGCTCGCAGAATAATCTAATAACATCTGCTTGTTCTAGTTTATTAAATTTACCGATAATACCGTTGAATAATTCCTATGTTAAAGGTGTTGGTTCCGCTTCAAGTCCGATAATCGGTTATGTTCATTTAGACATTGAATCCCGTATTTATCCGGATCAGAAATACACTATACATGCGCTTGTTGTAGAATGCATTACGGATCAATTGCCTTCGAAATTTATCGATTGTGATCGCGACCTAGATTTTCGTAACCTTCCGCTCGCTGACTTAAGCTGGAATATTCCGGGCAAGATTGATTTATTGTTAGGTGCCCAGCTATTCCCATTTATATACTTAGGAAATATGGTCGAGTGTGGGCCGCGCGCACCGTGTGCTTTATCTACAACATTTGGTTACGTACTTATGGGAGATTACCCGCGTAAACATATTTTACCTACTGCCGCGTCTTTTTCTGCGTTAGCGCTTAATGATATAGTGCAAAAGTTCTGGGAACTTGAAGAAGTACCCATGAAACGCTTGTTGTCACCAGAGGAGACAGATTGCGAAAATATTTTCACGGCTACCGTGACCCGTGACGACGTAGGTCGTTATACAGTTGCATTACCGTTCTGTAGGGACCCTTCAGAATTAGGTAATTCGCACGCTACCGCTTATCGCCGTTTCGTTTCACTCGAGCGTAAGCTCCGTCAGGCACCGATAGTGCGCGAAAATTATAACAAGGTTATTCAGGATTATATTGATAACAATTACCTCAGTCCTGTTAAAGAATCTGAGCTGTCCTCTGATGGTTATTATATACCGCATCACGCAGTAGTCCGACCTGATAAACCGATGCCGCGCATCGTATTGGACGCGAGTGCTAAAACGCATACAGGACTTTCGCTTAACGATATATTACATATTGGACCCAATTTACAGGCCGATCTGTTTTTATTATTGTTAGGTTTTAGATTATTTCCTATTGCAATGAACGCTGATATAAAACAATATTATTTACGGATTGGTGTACCAGTAGACCAACATAAATACCTACGCATTTTATTTAGATTCAACGAATCGGAAAAAATTCGAACTTATGCCTTTAATAGGCAACCTTTCGGTCTCAAGTCAAGCCCTTACATAGCTATGCGCACTGTGCGACAGCTGGCTACTGACATGAGTCCGCTCTATCCTGATGCCGCGAAAGTGGCAGAGACCTGTCTGTATATGGACGATTTGGTTCTTTCTATTGCAAATGAGGATACTGCCACGCAATTAGCTCACAACTTGATTAAGTTTTTCAAATCGGGTGACTTTGACTTAGTGAAGTGGTCTAGCAATTCACCAGTGCTACTTGACTCGCTTCCCGACACGCACCGCAAGTCGCTTGATTTTGATGTTGACAATAATGTCTCTAAGGTCTTAGGTCTCTCATGGGAACCATGTGAAGATAATTTTCATTTCACATGCGCCGCAATTAATGAAAGGTGCACCAAGAGAAACATACTCTCGATGGTTGCACGACTATTTGACGTGCTCGGATTGGTCGCGCCTGTGATTCTCTATGCCAAGTTGTTAATTAAGGAACTGTGGCTCAGCAAGTGTGATTGGGACGATCCTGCACCGGAGCACATACGCACCCGTTTTTTCGCTCTTGCGCAAGAACTTCAAATGCTTGACACTTTAAGGATTCCACGTCATGTAGGCGTCGAAGTTGGTTGTGAATTACGTCTTGTTGCTTTTTGTGATGCTAGCATGAATGGTCTGGGATGTGTCATTTATGCCCATTGTACCTACCCGTCTGGCATTCAAACTCGCATTCTTTGCGCTAAATCAAAGGTTTCGCCAACAAAAATCACTACGCTCGCTCGCTTAGAATTATGCGCTATTTTACTTATGTCAAAATTAATAAAAACTGTGCGAGACACATATGCAACACGTATGACCATTGCCGGGATATACGCATTTTCTGATTCCACTATTGCTTTATCATGGGTTCATTCTTCACCACATCGTTGGTCAGTTTTCGTCGGTAATCGCGTCGCTCAGTGCCAAGAAAACTTGGACCCTAAACATTTTTATCATATTGCCGGAGCTAATAATCCAAGTGATTGTCTTTCGCGTGGTATGCTTCCATCGCAACTTTTGACCCACGATTTGTGGTGGAAAGGTCCTCCGTGGATTCGCAGCTCATCTGAGAAGTGGCCGATTAAGCCATTCTCGCTTAATAATTGCTCTGTCTTGCCTGAACTCAAGGCAAATGTGTTGGCTGCCATTACTCACACAGAGCCGCCGTTGCTGTGTACGTTAGCACAACGTGTTTCTTCTTGGGAAAAGTTGCTACGTATCACCGCATATGTATTAAAATTCGCAAGACCTAAAGTTAAGGTCGAACCTCGTTCTATAGCAGGGTTGACAAGTGCTGAGAATGCGTTAATTCTCGCCGTTCAATCTGTGCACTTCTGTGAAGATATCAAATTGATCAAGGCTGATAAATTACCTTCAAAAAGGCTGCAAAGCCTCTTCGTCTTCTTAGACAAACAAGGGATTTTACGCATTGGAGGAAGACTTTCTGGATCAATGCTTCCTTTCGAAGCTAAACATCCGGTTCTTCTCCCTAAACGCGATCATGTCGTTGACTTAATAATACAGCATTTTCATGTTGTTAATTGTCACACCGGACCTGGACTTCTTATGTCTATTATACGACAACGCTACTGGATCTTGGATGCCAGGACTGTTATCAGGTCCAAGTTGCGAAAGTGCAACACTTGCTTTAAATGCAACCCAACGCATCCAACGCCTATAATAGCTGATCTTCCTGATTACCGTGTTTCAGAGGCCAAGGCATTTTGTCACACTGGTGTAGATTACGCTGGTCCGATAAGGACAATCCTTTCTCGCCGCAGAGGTCAACATGCGCAAAAGGCGTACATCGTTCTTTTTGTTTGCATGGTCACACGTAGTCTACATATTGAAGTGACCAGTGATTTAACTACTGAAAACTTTCTAGCCGCTTTTAAACGCTTTATTTCCCGTCGAGGACCAGTTTCATGTCTCTATTCCGATAATGGATCTACTTTCATCGGTGCGAAGGCACATTTAGATGAGCTGTATAGTTTTTTATTGAACTCTAGCTTCAAAAACGCGCTGTCGAATGAGTTGCTCTCTCGACGCATAGAGTGGAAGATGATTCCCCCAAGATCACCAAATTTTGGTGGGATGTGGGAAGGGAATATAAAGAGCATGAAAACGCATTTATATAGAGTAATAGGAAGTCAGTTACTTACATACGAAGAACTGCAAACTGTTCTTACTCAGATAGAGTGTATTCTTAACTCTCGTCCATTGAGCGTATTATCGTCAGACCCTTATCCTGAGGTGTTAACTCCCGCGCATTTTTTGATGTCTACTCCGTTGCAATATTTACCCGCTGCTGATTTGTCAGATCAACGATTGAGTCTGTTAGAACGTAAAAAGTTGTTAGATAGTATGGTCGGATCCTTTTGGAAGAAATGGCACTTAGAGTATTTGCACACGTTGCAAGTTCGGCAAAAATGGGCTACTCCCGACAAACCGGTAGAAATCGGAACTGTTGTTCTTCTTGAGCAGGAGAATTCTCCACCGTTGCATTGGCCGTTAGGAGTAATTACGGACGTGTTCAGAGGCTCTGATAACGTTGTACGCGTGGCGATAGTTAAAACGCAAACTGGAATTTACAAACGCGCTGTAACTAAATTATATCCTATTCCTACACAATAAATTCAACTTAGTTTAAACCTTATTTTTTAGTTTAGGCCGCTATATTTATCATATTTATTATTTAATCGCATAATGCATGTGTTACTCTCGGTCAGTTAGAAAATTCGCGTGTTTTGAAACATCTTGTGATGTTCCAAGGCGGGGTGCATGGTGGAGCGCCAATATATTTATAAAATGCATACATAATCGCACCATAATATATTTCGTTATATTATTAATTTCATAGTCTTTATGTAAACCACATTCTGTTTGTCGAATGCAATTAGTGCTGGTACTGCTGTAATATTGCCAATGTACTCGACGATCTCAAGAGATGGCGTTAGCAGTCTTCAAATAATGTAAACGCGCTGCACCTGATTGGTGCAAGAAAAAACGGACATACCCTGCTCTCATCGCTTTTCGCGAAGAAGACGCTTTAATATAAAAATTTTGTTCCGCCACGGACATCAGTTATATTTCTCGTGAAAAGAAGCTGATTTTCCGTTAGTCCTATAGCCGTGTAGTGTTTGGACTCGCTTGTAACCTTTACAAGGTGTATGTGGAGTGCTCCAGTCTACGATCGTGACCGGCCGGTCGATACCTTGCAAGAGACCGTAGAAACCTCGCCGCTGCTCGCTGCCTTCTGGAGGATCGGGACTTGGTCGGTGTTGCAGGTTAGTGCTGGCATGATTGTTTTGATCGATAGAAGTGGTTTACTTCCCTACACCTCGTACGCTAACTGTTGAGCAATCACACCCTGGTCGGGCTATTTACACGCCTGACCAATGTTTTCATTCTAAAATGTACAAAAAAAGAGTTCTATAAAATAATATCAATAAGTTTAAAAAAATCATAGAAATAGAAATGAGTCAAATTAAGAACGGACCCAGCATTATACCTAACGCACAGATAAGATAATAGTTGCCTAACGTAATAAGGACACTTTGAGAACGACTGCTGTTATTGAAACTACTTTTCAGTTCTAAAAACCTTTGCTCACCAACCGACATTTCCCACCAAATTAATTAACTAAAAAAACAATTATAAATGTAAGTGTAAACATTTAATGTTGACGTAGAATATAAATAACCTGTTGCTTTTACCTTTTTAAATACACATTTATGTAATTCTGCTTCAAACAATGTGCTATAAGAAAACAGACAATAATAACACAACGTAAATGAATAAATATTAAACACACGTATGTACTCCACAAATAGCATACATGTCACAAATGTTAATAAGCAGCACTATTTCTTTGTATGGCATATTTATTTATATCGTGTTGTATTTACACAACATACAAGGGTAATACATACAACAAGACCATTGACTTGGTGCAGAGACTAGGCTCGAGGATTGTACACGATTCCAAACAAAGCTTTTTGTAAATTTTATTAACTGTATATCATCGTCATCATCTTCCAGCGATTTTTCGAACTTTATTTGGGGTCTGCGTAATGTGTGGGTAACATGGCAATTCGTGTGCAAAGGGAGACTGGGGGCAGATTTTCAAAACAAATAAAAAAAAAACACGAAATCTACCTCTGCGGGCCTGCTGTGGGCCCGGATTTTTTTTATTTTAAGTTACTTGAAAGTAAGAAAAGTATAGTGTCAAATTCAATATTAGAAATCGTCAATTTAACAAAATAATGATTTTAATTTAAAATTATAGATCGACGCACACAGAGTCCCCGCAACAATAGTGTGGTTTGTCAAATGTTAAATTATAAAAAATAATGGATAACATAATATCATATCTGCCTGTGTCGATCTATAACCAATTGTTTCCAAATCGTTTGAGCCTTGTGAGAAGAAATCGGGCAAACAAACTCACTAAAAAAAACAAATACTAGTATTAACAATATTCATTATATTTTATTAATACATCATTTTGTTGTATGTTATTAAAAGTAAATAAACAAAAAAAGGATATGACAATAATAGGAAAACTGAAAATAAAGGAAAAAATAAAAAAGAAGAAAAGAAAAACATAAGAGATGGAAAATAAGAAACATATTAGCTCACTATACATTTATATTATGTATATGAAATAGCCTGTGAATCCAATACAATTCAATCCCAAGCGTTTTTATATAGTCCACTACTGAGTAATAGCCCTTGAGGCATAGTTGTCGTTTTACTGTGGACTTAAACTTGTTTAGACTTAACATTTGAATATTATCCGGGATTTTATTATAATACTCCCCACATTGACCTCGAAATGACTCGGTAATTTTTTGAAGCCTTTTTTTTTACGTGTGAAAACCCCCACGGGTCATCACCTCACCGGTACAACAAGTATATGTTTAAAACGCGTGTTATAAGAATGCATATCACTTTTTTTAAAGAAGTGATCTTTATTTTTATGAAGGTAAATCAGGTTTTCATAAATCTATTGGCCCGCTACCGTCATTGTATTAATTTATTTAATGTGAATGTCTCAGTGAATCACGATTGCCTAAGTTATAAATTGCTCGAATAGCCCTCTTCTGCAACACAAAGATACATTGAATACAAGCGGCATTGCCCCATTCAACCAACTTTACTATCTTTTTTTTATTGATAAATAACTTAGCACATTTACTTTCAGTAATGACAAGATAGTTGAAATTGAATTGAAATAAAATGAATTACTCAAACAATGGCCTCAATTCTGTTACTTCACTCGCTAAATTAAACTTCACTTAATTTTCTTCGTATAAGAAGTAAACCTTGTACACTTAGAAACAAGGTCTTATTTCAAATTGAAACAACTAGGTAACATATGTCGCTATCGAAATAAGCAATTTATTTGTCGACTAAAGTCTGATACGCTTAAATAAACTTTAATACCACGTAGCGAGAGCCGCTATCCGTTGAATGCCATCTCTTTTGCTCTGTGTTTTTAGTAAGCGTCTTCGTAGGTGTAGATTAAAAACACGTCATCCTTGTTCGTTTTGAACAAGTTTTTATACGGCAATTATACAGCGTTTGAATAAATGAAGACTCTCGCTGCATGGAAATAAAGTTGAGCATACGTTGACAGGTTTTAGTGAAATTTAGCGGCGCTGAGAAATAGATGCTAGTAACAAATAGACCTTATTACGAAGAACACTAGGTTGATTTCATATGAAGAAATTAAGTCAGGTTTTAGTTTAGTCGAGTGTACAATAGAATCGGCACCAATGACCGTGTATTATAAAACGTTCAATGATAATAATAGTTGTGTGTATTAGCTCCGTATAATGTAAAACATATTTATCGTTCTTTTAACCTCAATAATAAACTAATTTAAAAATTGTGTGACGCATATGCTCAAGGACGGAGATCATAATTTTGTTACTTTAATTTCTTTTGAAACTTTAACAATTTCTTTTTTTTTCAGTTTGGAAACTTGGGAATTGGATAATGATTAACTCTTAATACATGATTATATAAAGACATTAATTTTGTTGTTGACAACAAAACATAACTCTTAGAAAAAAACTACATCGGCCAGGATTCTTCCGCAAAATATTTATTTTGTTAACAACAACACTTCCTAATGCATTCCGACACCAAATTTCAAACCCTCTAGATTTATTCTCCGAATCTTCTCCTCACCAAATTAAAGTTACTAAACTCAAATCTGAGTTAGATTATCATATGAATTAATTAATTATTTCGTGCACTTAGTGGTTACATAGACAGTAACGCCATCTATTGAACAAATGAGGAGTTTGTTACTGGCACCGCCAACCAGGGCGTTCGCTAGAAGTTTGCTTAAAAATATTCATGATTGAATATTTTGCTTCGAGTTTAGAACTTTGAGGTGAAACAAGTATTTTAATTTATATAAGGAATCAAATTGAAAACAAAAAAAATATAGGCAATTTATTAAAAAACAGCATGATTTAAGGACGCAATTACAGTGTTTCTAATTCGACTAAAAATGTGTAATGATTCACATTTGTTGTGAAAAACGAAAACATTATTTAATAGCTAAGATACATTTGTTTAGAGGTAGTCACACTTAGGTACATTATCTCAGTTCGACGGATTCGCGGGTTACAAAACATTTTTCATATTCTGGTACATTTTCAGATAAATCCTTTCAACCCAGGTCATTGTTTTTATACAGAGAAATGCGTTCCTATTTTATTATAGGAATGAGGCCTAGTTTTTTAAATCACAATTCCAATAACATTTTCGAACAGTATACCATGAAACAAGTGTATCAAAATAATAGTCGCAATAGTAGCCTAATAATTTGGTTCAAATCAATAATGATAATGTAGCTCTTTATCACTAATTTCTTATTGGAACTTGCGGAGAAAATGACAAGTTATTATATCATACTAATAATAATAATAATCTTCACACACGGCCGTCTGATCCTAAACTAGGCAGAGCCTGTACTATGGTAACCAGACTGCTGATAAACATACTTATATATTTTTAAATAATAGTAATAATAACTTCACACATCTCACACACGGCCGTCTGATCCCAAACTAGGCAGAGCCTGTACTATGGTAACCAGACTGCTGATAAACATACTTATATATTTCTAAATAGATACATATTATAGATAAATTACATCCAGACACAGAACAAATTATCGTGCTCATCACACAATTATTTGTCCTGGGTGGGAATCGAACCCACGACCTCTGGCTTAGCAGTCAGAGTCACTAACCACTAGACCAACAGGCCAGTCAGTATTGTCAGTAATTAATGAGCGATAAATATTCTACCATATTATATTCCGTTAGAAAAATTGGCAACCCCAACACTGACACAACGATCATACGCTGACCAAGATAAATTATTACCCATAGGAAACTTTTACCATGTAGATATTACTACATTATATGTATCAGATTATTACAAGGAATGGCTGCAGAGTTTACGAGCGGAATATGCATTACAGAAAGTCATATTTTAGTTATAAATCGTTCCGTACCACATAATTTAGAGATGCAACAATAAACAATAACAAATACAGAATGGTGTGAGATGTTGTGTTTGTTGTTTTAAGTTATGGCGTCTGGTGCACGTCCTCATTAAGTACCGATCTGTTTAACAGTGAACAAGTTATCATAATACCAAAGTACACCACTTAGGTATTGTTTATTATGAAGTGGATTTCTCTAACGATAGTAGTTTTTACCCAATTGTCGAAGGAGGGTAATGTTTTTCTAACGTATGTATGTAAATATGTGTGATTCTTTGGAACGCTCTACAGCCTAAACATACATACATACATACACTCACACCGGTATCCCTGAAGGGGTAGGCAGAGGTGATTAAACACCCACATTTTCCAAACTTTATTTGGTATAGGGGGCAAGCCTATTGCCGCCAAACGGGAAAATTGGAAGTTGAAAGGGAAAGGTTTCAAAGAAGGCAATACAAGGACACTGGAATACTGCCTAATTCATTTCAGGTATGACAAGACTGCTGTGCTTGGATAGAAAACGTCGTCGACGTCGTCACACATGAGTATAGGAAGCAGCAATGCCTCTTTTCTTTGGTTGAGTCTTTGCTAACTCTAACCACTATTTTGCAAGTTATTTATAGCCCTTTCTTTCTTTCTTTCAATGGGTACACTGAGCAATAGGCATGGTCTGATAGAGACGTCTATTCAGCACAAACTGGAACCCTGGCAGGTAACTGTTTGACGGCGAGTGACTTTTTAGAGTTGCGAAAACCTCTGACAAAAACCTAGCGGGTGTGGACGAGGTCTCTTGTTTCGTGCGGAGACAGTGGACATATACTTTGTTGTGGCTATATACTTTAGATAGACAGATAACACTTTATTTGTACACCATTGTTACCATAGAAGTATCATACATACATTTGTCATACAGATAATGTACAAAGGGTGGCCTTATTGCAAAATGCAATCTCTTCCAGGCAACCTTAATAGTTAAAGTGTCACTCTTTTTCCTATATGGCTCTAAAACATACCACTTTTACCTTTTTACATATACAATCAATAATACAATAAATATAATCAACACATACAAATAATAATATCCTTTTTTGGGGATTTTGATATGCGGCCATTGAAATGAACTTTGAATTCACGAATCTTGAATTCAGTATCTCATTCCCAAACGTCTCAAACATATGAAAAAGAAATTGTGTTAATTACTTATTTAAAACTTTGTGTGACATAAAAAAATCATATCAAAGCCACCTAACAACAGCGATACATTTAAACAAGTTTATGACACTGTATGTAATGTTTGTAGAAAGTAAGTTTACTGCAGGAAGTAGCGGCCAGCGACCGCGGCATCCTGCGTACGCGCATGGGACGGTTATATCGAAGCAACTTAGTTGCTAGTTGCGAGTTGTGACTGCACCGCTATCTAGAGTTATACTGAAAACAATAACACTGGACCAGAGGTAATTGACCTAGAGCCTTTACGTTTATAGAACCAAGTCATTTGGTATCGGGCTATATTTTTCATCTCGTGTGTGGTTTCGTGTGAATAGGCTGTGGTCAGAAAGATAAGTTTTAAATGAGTAAGAATGATCATGGCTACAATGTCAGTAGAAATGTAATCTTCTACTTGTGTATTGTAGAACTAGACGATAGCCTCTTGTAAACCATACCTTTACACTGAAAGAAACAACCCACGAGGTCTAATGCAGAGTTAGCGTTTACGATACAGAAGCGACCAGCTGTACAAGCTTCACAAAGAAGCAGGTTTACCTTAATTCTTTTTTTTCTTAATAAAGGAAGCCACAGTTAGCGGAAAGCGGAAAGGGAACGGAAGAGAGCTAGTACTCTCACGTCAAGCTAACCGTCAGCGCTATCTGTGAAAGTTACCCGAACTAATATATGGATCATTAGTATACAACAATAGTATCGCGCAGAATCCACAGATGGTGTCAATAAAATAAATCAATTCGCGGTCAGCATTTTTCGTTTCTTCCGTCTAGCGCCGATACGCCGAGCGTCTGAAGTGTAACATGCGATAAGGCACTTCATTCCAAAAATGAATTCAGTAAACAATTTAGCGAATCGTAGGTAACTCAATCCGCAGATTATATTTGAATTCTGTAGGATTATCACACATTGGATAGAAAATGTCGTGGCACACCCTAAGTAAAGGAGGCAGCAATATTTCTCTTCTTTGGCGGGGTCTTTGCTGATTATAACCACTATTCTGCAAGTTCTTTTAAAGTGGAAGTGACCAGGATTTGGGACTGCTCTAATTCTCCCCGTGTCCGCAGAGTTTGTTAGTTACTTCTTTTGCAAAATTTAATACAATCAAATAGGTTAAAATGTATTTTTATAGTAAAAAAAATTAATTAGATAAAATTGGTCGTCCTCCGTCCTCCGCGCCTTTTCCCAACTAAGTCGGGGTCGGCTTTCAGTCTAACTACGAAACGGCCGAACTTCGATATTATACGTGAAGCGACTGCCATCAAACCTCCACAACCCAAGTACTGGGCGACATCGAAGTTCTGTAGTTACACTTGTCTAACTACAGAGTTGTCGGACGTTTTTTAGGGCTCAAACTACCCGTAACGAATGCCACAGATGTGCGTATGGCTACCGGGACCGACGGCTTAACGTGCTCTCCGAGGAACGGAGGGGTCTCAATGTGTTAAGAACATTCTTAACACACCATCTTAACACCCATCCTAAGACTGACTTGGTTATTATTACTTAACCTTTGCAATGTGCATGCAATGTGCGTGCATGCAAATGTGCTGACCTACTCGATTACCACTTAGCCACGAGCCTCCCAATTAGACCAAATTGGTACTGTTAAAACCGATTTTAGATACCATTTCCTTGCTTGTAATGCGTAAAAAACTTGTAGATAGTCTTCGCCTAAGATGTATAAATAAAATTCCCAAATAAAATCCATTTCAGTTAGACTTATCGTGGGAGAGCCAAGCTTTGGCACATATTGACCGACTCGATCGGAGTGACCTTACCTTACCTCATACACCTCTTCCACCCTTCTCCTACTCCCACTTCCAAGGCCGGCAACACACTTTTGACTCTTGAGGTGCAGGTGCCCATGGGCGGTGGTAGTCATTTACCATCAGGTGACCCGTCTGGCGTCAAAAACTTGGTGGTAATTTAACAGGTCTGTCACGGATTTTAATTTCTTCCCAAGATTTTTTTACCTAGCAAATCACATAACAGACAATAAAGAAATACCTCAACATGAACGTGAACCTCCAACATATATCGATACGGATACCACAGTAATAAAACTCCGCAAAAGTAAGGAAGAACCAATAAATACCCAACTCAAGTGTAACGTAAAACATATTTTGTCTTCGTCTGTGAGATGTATACTATACTGAACATTGTGTGTGTGTGTATGTGTGTACATAACAAACAATAAAAAAGCGCGCGGCACACCCTCTCTATCTGAGCAAACAGACGCACATGATTCATGTGGATGGGCGACTAATTGCCAATATAAATAACCGCACATACATTAAAGTGGATCACTTAATGCCTCTTTTCCCCGATGCCAATAGGCTCGGATTACGTAAAAACACTTTTTTTTACGTTTGTTCGCTGTTTTTTTCTGCTTAAAGCTACGATCACACGGCTTTCTTGTAACTTTGTGACTTTTGCTACACTTATAAAAATAGAAATTGTGAGTGCTTGTAATGTATAATTTCACCAAAACAGATAATTATGTATTTTGAGTGAAAATATAAAAGCTAAATAAAGTAAATATATCCATTTTCCAAATATGTCGAAAGTGAAATGTTTAGAAGATTTCACTAATTTATAATTATATCTCGTGAATTGCATTTTGATATAATATTTAATATTACTTAAAAGTAAAAAATTTACTATTTTTCTAAATATATATCGCCATCCGGCAAAAAAAAGTGCCATATCACATGTTAGGTACGTTTTGAATGACAGTTTTATAGCATTGAATAGCAAATGTTGCATTTGGTCAACTGTAAAAACATCGTTATCTATACTATATATATACTATTCTATACTAATACTATAAAGAGGAAAGATTTGTATGTAAGTATGTTTGTAACGAATTGGCTCAAAAAGTACTGGACCGATTGCTATGAAACTTGGTATGTAGATAGCTGCAGACCTGGATTAACGCCGGGTAACCAAGAGGTATTGTACCTTTTAAATATTTTTGGGATTAAGTCACGAATTACACATAATATAATATGTATCAAAGTCGCGAAAGTTCAAAAACAATTTAAAACAAAGATTACACGAAAATTTCGAAGTTGAATTCGCGGGCAACAGCTAGTAAATTGTAAAATAGTAGCAGCGCCCCGCGGTTTCACACGCGTATGTCTTGATCTCGAGGGAACATCGGAATAAAAAATAGCCTATGCGTTGATGCAGGTCTCCAGCTATCTACATACCAAGTTTTATTGCAATCGGTTCAGTGGTTTTTGCGAAAAAGAGTAACAGACATCCATCCATCCATCAATCCATCCATCTATCCATCCATCCATCCATCCATCCATCCATCCATCCATCCAAACTTTCACATTTATAAATATTAGTGAGATGATAAAAAATACTTTTCCACTAGCTACTGCTTTATATCTTATATCATAGAAAAAGGCTTAAGGTGACTAAAATAATACTTTAAATCTATACGTTAACAATCCGGTACCATTGTGGCGGATCTCCTTTATTTTGCGATTGCGACGCGATGTTATCTGTGCCCGGGGCTGTCACCTATTTTATATACCTACACATTGCGGCTTATTCAAATAACCGTTTTCTGTTTAAGACTGACCCAAATCTAATTGGGTCCTTTTGTCAGACAAATAAAGGTTTCGGAGCAAAATAGTTTACTGACTGATAAACGATGTTTAATTTACCTACAAAAAGAAATGAGGATGCCGAAAAAAAGTGGTGAGATCTAATTATTAACAAATTAGTTTACTAACTAACATTTTATAATGACCGTATTATTATCATAAAGCGTCTACATATTCTACATACAACTAAATCTACCTAGATAATATGTTTAGTATGATAATATGTATCGCTCGGGTGAAATGTGACTCATACTGCTCATACATAATACACAATCTTTTACAAAATGTAGGTAGATATACGTGTGAATCGGCCTTAACGAACTCAAGATATACGTGTGAATCGGCTTAACGAACTCAAGATGTTATCCGAGTGGCCAATATGGCGACTGCCTTTTGCACCATTAGAATTTAACGAAATACTCGACAATCCGAATTTTGCGGATATATGTTGTCGACTCGAAATCATTATTTTTTTATGTTTTATTATTCAGGTAAGGGTTCAATCGAGGGTTTAATCTACCGTACCCCTTGACCGAATTATTATTATAGTAACATACAACTGTCAAAAAGACAATAATTGAGTGGATAAAGTACAGTAAAAATATGTCGCTGTTTTAATTCTTTTTTTTTTTTGTATCCTAGATAATAGATTGAAATCTTATTCATTAAGCAATATTAAAACAATAACGACTCCTACGTGTCTAGCCGCCCCTCATTGTGGCGATAAGCACAACACAAACAAAACACCACATACTATATAATAACCACAAACATAATATATATGTAAATAAAGATTGCATAATTCGTACCACGTGTGGCCTTGGGCGACATACTCGTAATATCAATTGTGCACACAGACACACAAACAGACACGGTATTCTCTGTATTATACTTGTAGTGTAGCACATTATATAGGTGTTAGGTTATGTTCGGTATTTTGAGTTTTGAATATTCGACACTGGCTAATTTAAGTTAATTATGGAATAACATCAGCAACTGGCTACGAAATGTGTATTTATTTACACAAGAATTAAAAATATTAAATTACAAAAGCACGATACACGAAATTCAATGGAAATGGCTGATTTTTAGGGTTCCGTTCCTTCCATCATGGAGGATTGGCTAGAGAGGTGACATGGAAGCCTCTCCTACCGGTTGACACAGGTGCTCACCGGACACGGCTGCTTCGGTAAGTACCTGTGTCGCATAGGCCGAGAGCCAACGTCTGCGTGCCACCACTGCGGAGGCTGTTGCGAGGATACTGCACTCCACACTCAAGTGGAGTGCTCAGCGTGGACGCAACAGCGGTACAACCTCGTGACGGCTATTGGTGTGGGTAGCCTCTCGCTAGAGACCATGGTTCAGTCCATGGTCCAAAGTGCGCTTAATGATCTCCGACCTCCATGAGGGTGTAGCGGGTTGGGCTGACCGTTACCCCAGCAGAAGCAGGCCTAAGACAGTGGCACGGCCGGTTCCGCACGCGCCTCTCCCATCTGGATGGGGGGTAGGGCCCCCTATCGCACGGTGTGGTCGCCTGCTGATCAGGAGGCCACAGTCTGCAGGGGTTCCTCGAAGCTTCCTTCCTAGGGTATCCCGGGTCCCCTGCAATAGACTCACTTGTGACGGAACACCGTGTGGTTTTAGTCGGTTCGAGTCCGACATACCACTTCACCCTCGGTGAGGTGATGACCCGGGGGGGTTTCCACACGATAAAAAAAAAGGGTTCCGTTCTTTAAAAAGAAAAAAAGGAACCCTTATAGGATCACTTAGTTGTCCGTCTGTCTGTCTGTCTATCTGTCAAGAGCTTTTTCTCAGGAACCCGTACACGCATCAAGTTCAAATTAATATCAAATACATATGTCTACAATAGTGATGTAACGCATGTCGATTTTACACATTCGCGAATGCGAATGCGAATGCAAATATTTATTTCTAATATTCGCGAATGCGAATGCGAAATGCGAATGTTGACTTTTCAACTAATGAGCAATCAAAATGTATGAAAGGATTAACATTTTGCATTGCCTTTTATGGATCCGAGGAACAAATTTTGAATTTTTTTTAAAAGATGTGATGTAGAATTTTGTTTGAATGATGAAGACTTCTGTTATGGATGGTTAGAGAGAAAATGATCTGAGAAAATTTGGTTACTCCACCAACCTCCAGCAAGTGTACCAGTGAAAGAGTTTTTAGTAACGTTAGACTGCTTTACACACTTCAGTTGCTTTTTTAGGTTATATTCCATTATGTTTATTGGTAGCAAGAATGTGTATAAGTAGCGGGCTCAAAATCGCTTGTGAGTTTAGTTAAACATTGTTTTAAATTTGTATTCATGCCTCTAACCATTTCAGGGATAGAGCGCGGAAAACAATAATGCAAGGCCAACCGGGAATCCCGGTGAATAATACCTCATATAAAGTTACTTAATCACTATAATATATTTTAGAAAATCCTGTATTTAAATTTATTTTGCGTATCTCGAAAACGGCTCTATCGATTTGGATAAAATTTTATATCTTTTTTAAATAAACACAATGATCTTGAATATCTAACGACATGGACACGAGTTTTATGAGACTTTTGAGACATTTAGAATGTCAAAATAACAGTTTATACGAGTTTGAAGCTAATTATATCTCATTCGGAGGTTGACTCTTTTTTTTGCTTAATTTTTTTTTTTTTTTCTTTATTTGACTGGATTAATTTTTATTTCTTTATTTAAAATGAAGTTTTTTTCCGATACGGTATGTACAAACCAACTAATATATTAAAATAATACATTCAAAGGCATATTTAACTGTCCACTTCTCTAAAACTGCAAACTGATGGTTTACGATAACGTATGCTAAGGTTAATTTGTTTAACTGGGTAGTTCTGCAATAAACATACCCGTATTATACCCGTATTTCATTTAATTTTTGACGTTTTGTCACACATTAGTCTGTTTAGTTGAAGTTTAAGATCCTCACTATCCGTTTTGTGTAACAGTAAATTTGTTTTGTAATGTTTTGATTAATTAGAGTTCCGTTTTTCTCAGGAACGGGTAGACCTAGCAAGTTAAAATGTACACCAGATACTGAAATTTATAATCCCTATTAGGTGTATGAATATCGAGGTCCTGAGTTAACACGACGAAAAGATATGGGCAAATTGAGATTTTCGCGAAAACTTGTAAGTACCAAAATTCACCTTAATTTTCAACTTATTTTATTTTTCAGAATTTGCACTTTACTTGTGCGGTAGGACCTTGCTTTCAACCAAACTACAGTTCTACAGTTTTATAATAGATTTCAACATCTTTTAAGCCATAGAAAACAAAATGTTTGCAAAAAACCATTTTTGCAAAGTTAAGTTTGTCTTTCGAAAAAGACGGGCAAAGTCTTTGAGAATTGACTCGCACTTGTCCGGTTTTATTTTTCATTGATGAAGATTAAAGAAAACTACGACACCCCAGTGGCATAGTTTTCTTTATAGCAACAAAATGCCACTAGGCAGAGTCGGAGAAACAATGCTGGCACTAGCAAACGGAGATTCAACACATGTATGACGGGCTTCCAAATTGATTACAAGTAGTAATTGATGCCAGGAGACCAAATATCAATTATTAATGTGACAATTAAAAGATTTTCTTTAAAATCAATATTTTAGTCATTGTTGTTTTCATGAAGGAAACTCTAAATCTGTCGTCTGTTCGATTATGTATGTAAAGGGTTCACTTTTAGCATTGTTTCAAAAACAATTAAATTATAAAGGAGATTTTAAGGAATCAACATGTATTAAGCGGCCGGTAAAATGTGCCTTGGGTGTATAGAGATACATATACATTAGGCTTATTAGATATAAATTTTTTATTAGGCCTTTCAAGTTCCTTTCTATAAACATACTATTATGTATTATAATTATTTTTTTAAATTCGTTAATATTTTAATGAAAGTAACAAGAACAAAAGAGAAAGTGTTTTCAATTTAGTAAATCTTCTCAAGACCGTTCCATTATTATTTATTATAACTAAAAGTATTAACGATAGCAGATGAATTACCACAAATAAATAATTTCTTTTCGTTTGTCAGAGACATTCGCACAAATATTCGCATCTTTTTTGCGAATGCGAATGCGAATGTCAAAAAAATATGCGAATATTCGCGAATGCGAATGCGAATATTCGTTACATCACTAGTCTACCGTCCCTTGAAGCTGTAAAAAAATCAAGCTTATAAGTCAACGCAGTCATAAGATATGGCCATTTAAGCCTTATATTTGAGCATGTCGCAGGTAAATCAAAACTTATAGTATACTTCCCATTGACCTAGAATCATGAAATTTGCAAAGAAGTAAGTTCTGGCAGCACAAGTACCTAAAGGAAAAAACCGAAAGTCGTTAATTTGTTGTTATACCGAATAAAAAAAAACCGGCCAAGTGCGAGTCGGACTCGCGCACCGAAGGTTCCGTAAAATTATTAATATATGTGCTATAAGACGTTGCTTCGTACCAAATTTCAAGATTCTCAGTTCACGGGAAGTACTCTGTAGGTTTTGATTCCCTTGCAAGGGTCGAAAATTTGCGGAAATTTGCGGCATAAACGGCTGTATCTATTTATTGCGTTGTCTTAGAAGTTTGATTTTTTCACAACTCTAAGAGACAGTAGACCTGAGTATTTAATATAAATTTCAGCTTGATACCTCCACGCGTTCTTGAGAAAAAGGGTCTTGACCTTCGGACGGACGGACAACAAAATGATCCTATAAGGGTTCCGTTTTTTTCTTTTGAGGTACGGAACCCTAAAAATAGTTTTTGTGATCACAAGCTTATATTTTGTAGTTAGATTGTTGACTCAGTCGTACATCGCAACCGCAAAGTTAAGTTTGTCTTTCTAAAAAGACGGTCACAAGTCTTAAAGAATTGATTCCCGTGATGGTCGTACTATCTAAGAATCTACATTCAAATTTGCTTGCTTACGGAACCCTCTGTGAGCGAGTCAGACTCGCACATGTCCGGTTTTTTATTAGTCACGTAAACAAACATCTTACTTTATATCGTAACGATAAAAAATCAATTTTAAATTTTTACACAAAATGCAACAAGTTGTTCAAGACAAAAAACCCCGAGGGAAAAAGGTTTCTTCTTTATGTTACAAAGGATATCAATAAGCAAGATGCTACAAACAATTGAATCAAGGTTCCATACACTTGGGTATTAAAATACTGAATTTCTACTAAACTAATAATTATGATGCATCACAACTCTGAAAGAATTCAAGTCTTACTTATTTTAGAAAAAAGATATATATGATTATATGCGTACAGGTAAACAGAAGCTAATTATGAAATAATTTGGACACAATTTTATATACGACCGTCGACATATTAGAGTTGTTAAAACGAAAAAAAAAATGAATTACTTCGAAATAAGCTAATAATAAGTATTTGTATTAGCTTTGTACATGTTACGCATGCGTTTGCAATAGACACGCTTACAGTTTGTCATATAAACATAACATAATATGTTATGTTTAAGAAGCGTGGTACCAAGTATATAATACTTGGTACCACGCTTCTTTACTTGAAATCAATATTCGCAGAGGAGTGTAAATCTTAACTAAAACATGTAAAACACTTTGAAACATACTCGTAACTTCTGCTATGACTTCTCCATATTTGATCAGTATTAAGTAATGTTTGTGCTGTTATATTGATAACTGTATGTGTTATATGTATTTATCACCGGCTGAATTTTATAGTACTTACCGATAAATACTTCTGCACGAAGATTTAAATCACCTTTAGCTTTCAAATTCTTCCTGGAGGTATAAAAGGGAATTTGACATATTTTTCTTTCCTTCGGGATATGAACAAAGTGTAAACAAATAAAAATAATAAACGGTACTGTTAGGTACATTATATCCTTGTCGGTGCGCCTGATGATCGGTTGAGTAGTTATGGGGTTAAAGCTTAAAAAACAAACAAACAAACTCACGCATTTATACTAATATTTTAATATTAGGTAAGATTTAGCAACAATTACAGTCTCATTAGTAACGCTAGCCCGTCCAGGTATGCTATATAAGCAACTAATGTGGACCAGGTGAGTTCACTCAGATAAATAATTATAGTTTAGGAAACTAAAAAAACACGTTTCAATGGCGAACCGACTGAAAAAGTAAAAAAGAATTCCACTATACACCTCCTGGCTTCATCATCAGACCATCGCGTTAAAAAGCCCAATCTGTTAGACTCTCAAAACGAATCATATGAGCCCAAATTTGAAAGGTTTACTAATAGCCACTGAAGAGTTCCACTATCCACTTCCATTATCAGATCAGTTCCAAGATGCCAAATTATAGTATTGTCATCCAAACTACTTATACATACAAAGTTTCGTTTCTATACGACAATGAACAGCTTAAATTTGACTTCCAAAACTTTTTTACATAGTTACAAGAGTGAAACTAATAAAAGAGTGTTAAAAAGCATGGGCACTTATTTCTTGCCATTTAACTATAGTGACATATATAGCGTTTCAAACCTTTGCTGCTATAGGTAGGTAGGGTACATCAGTTCATACCCGAGTCCCTTGCGATAGACTCACTTGTGACGGAACACCGTGTGGTTTTAGTCGGTTCGATTACGACATACCACTTCACCGATAGCCATGGTGAGGTGATGACCCGTGGGGGTTTCCACACAACAAAAAAAGGTAGGGTACATAAAATATGTCGCTTCAAGTTAGTTATCTTCAAAAAAAGTGTGTGTGTGCATTTTACATACGGCAGAAATAAAACTTCAGAAATTCAACGAATTGTAATACGCAAATGCCCAAAAATGATACACCACTGACTATGACGCATTTTCTGAAGGCTTCGTACTATGCAGGCGCAAAAACACGTGCTAGGATACGACGATTATAGGAAACACTGTATTCTATCTCATTTTCTCGCAGGATAAACCCTTTTTAATGTGACTTTTTCGTTTTATCTAATTTCACAACGTCACAACGATTCTAAACAAGTTTTGCTTCAAAAAAGCACATTTAACCTATGTAGTTGACTAAACATTTCTCATCATTGTTAAAGAGGTGTTTCAGTTCGTTTTCGGAGTTTTAGATAATGATCTTGAATAACTTAGACTAGAATTATATCCAATCGTTTAGAGCACACGAGGCGACTATTATTTGACCAAGCACTTATGAACCCAAAGAGTACTACACATGTGTGTTAATTATCATTCATCGTTTACCTATATCATTATCATAATATAAGCAACCTCTGGGGGAGTAGCTAGTGCACACAACGACTAATACAATTACCACACACAGACAGACGTAACAACATAATTAGACGACACGTGCGCTCAAGCACTTAGTTATTGCTATTATTGTTTATACTCACAATAGTTATATTGTTACACTCTAATGCTACTACGTTTGAAAACGTGTTATACATTCTGAGGGTAAGTCATTACGGATATTAATTAAGTCTATGTGGACACCTGGTTGGAACGAAGTAACTTTCGCTATATACAAGGTGCATTTGAAAAATAACACTTAGGTACTTAAGTCATTAAAAGGGCATGAATATTGCATGCTGTTTCAAGAATTTTTGATTAGAAATAAATTAAATGTGTTGTTGAATACACGGAGCTATGCGAACCCAAACTAAGCGTAGCTTGTACTGGCTTTTGAACACCTGTAAATATACTTAAAGACATTCTTTAAATACAAAGAAGCTTCTAATCAAATGTTAAGACATATGAATGTACCGCGTAACCGCGAAACCTGCAGTAACGGAATGCAGTATGTGTCATCAACCTAGACTGGGTACCAGGAGTGATCGTGGTTTCTATAACACTCCGGCTTGGTCTGCTTCAGGAGTGTATTACAACTATAATATCCGTGACGGCCATACAAAAATGGGACCTTTTTTGTCACCTTTGTGCTCTAACGGTCGATAAAAGTAGTGTTTCAAATCCAAAACCTTTAGATTTAAAATAATGTATGTTTGTTTACGTTATAGGTATCATGTTGTGTGTCATGTACTCATGTGTATGCTGAACGTCATTAAAACATTTGACAATCATAAAACCTATAAAAATCAATGCATTTCAAACGTCATGCGTTTTGGTGCGATTTCGGTTTACATGTTTTAATAATTTTGAGTGTGAAAAGCACCGTCTACCTAGTCCATATATTCAGCCAACCCATTTTTCTTTACATATATTTGTACGAAATATATATATCTATATTTGTATTATTTATATGAATGGTTCGTAGCTTCTAATATCAGTAACAAGTCGTAAATGACCATGAAAAATATGCTTTCGTCAATCATAACGGATGACTTTTATTTTTGCTTATTTATGTGGTTAAGAAAAACTACCGCAAGCCATGAGGCGGAAGCTATTAAAATCAATGGCGCTATAAACCACTAAACAAACTATACCTCCTTTCTCTCGTTGGGAAACGAAGTCTGGTACTGCCATAGTGATTGTTTTTAAAAAAAATCTATATTTTATAAATATTATTCATTCATTATTAAAGTTAATTCTTAAGCGCAGATGCATCTTAGTGTTGGTATCCGTGAATGTCTTAATTATGTTTAAAAAAATGTTAGGTACACAAATGCGCAACGTTGGTGTTGAACCAACTAAAACCATTTTAGTAAGAAACACTGTTGTTATGTAATAGTTAATAAATCAAAAAACTACTGACCGAAATAGATAATATGCACGTTTGCACGTCTCAGTAAGTTCTGACGACCATTTCTGATGAAGGAGAGTGAACCCTCACTTCTCTGATGCAGCGTACTCAAACAACAAGCATTCCTCCTATTCTGATCTTTACGAGAATGAAAGATATTCTTTTACAGAAGTTTTCTTCTAGAAGCTTAAAAACACCTAAACATGTTATAACCGTATCTACAAATTTGAAGAGTTCAGAAAGTTTCAGGTTTTAATGGACGTCATCGGCTATGCTGAACAAATCGAAAAACAGCGAACTGAATTTATTTTTAGCTAATTACCATGCATTTATTAGCCTTTTATATAGGAATGAAATGCTACAACAACTACACACTTTGTCCCGTACTTAGTACATGAGGGTATTATCTAAAACGTGGATATCGTTAAACAATAAGTGCAGATAATACATAATGCGTATATACATAAATAGACTATATACCTAACATAATTGTACATCGCGTTATTCTGATTTACTGCGCAAATACACATTTGTATGCACGTGGTTTAAGAACTTGGCGACAATTAGCAATACACATTCGTTGTCTAAATTCATACGAATGTAGTTTAATTGGATTGTATTAAGCATAGACGTCTTTCGTCAGAACAACTGCCATATATTGACGTTATCTTCTTAAAAGCCAGGCTTGCCGAACTAAATCGGACTAAAACTAGCACTAGCCACTAAAGCCACTAAGCCCACCAAAGGCGCGCTAGTGCTAGTTTTAAATCTATTTTAAAAACTGATCTTACAACCTCATCCACGAGTAATGAAGCTAGTTATGGACGAGCATCTTCGACGAGTCTGCTAAAAATTATGAATTGAAACTAAAGACAAAATAATAACCAAGCTTCCAAACTAATCAAGAGACGGTCTTACAAGCAAAGAACACACAAACAAAGAAATTCACAAAAAATATAAAATATTTTTGTTGTTGAGTGTAGTTCTTTGTAATTCTTCAAGATAACCGTAGTAAGTGCGTAATAAATAATTAATAGTAAAGTAATTTGACTAAGTAATATTGAGAATTATTTCTATCGCGTTCCTAGAGGTTAGTGATTATTCAGAGTTATGTAAAATAGTGTAATGGCTACAAAGTCAACTTTAGCCAGGAAACCGGGAGTCGCATATGTGTATATCATAGACTGTGAAGCGAATAAAAGCATTTCCTAATTGGTTATATTTACTTACAGAGGCGACCACCCCGGCGGCGGATGTGTGTGTGACCGCGAGTGTGTGTGTGTATGTGTACGTGATATAAACATGTTAGTGGGCGGGCGTGTCAACTGAAAATTATAGCCACGCGTGGTACCGGACTGTTGAGCTCAGAAGTGTTAACAAAATCTACCAACTATTTTTATATTTCTATAGCATTTCCTAGCAGGGGGGAGAGGTTAGATCGGGGTGTAAACAAAGGTTTAAAAGAAAGATAAACATACTTACTTCGATTTTTTTTTATTCACATAAACAGACTGATACCAACAAAATTTTGCATTTACGTTGAATAGAACTAGCGAGCCCAACAAAATGTACTGTTTTGATACCTAACGGACTTGTTAATTAACACAGTGATTGGAATTGTAACGAACTGTTTGATCGTTGCTATTACAATGATAGAATGTAATTAGTTTGGACTATCGAGTATGTTCATTAAGAAAAAGATATACATACGTATACAATAATTTTCGAGTCCGGATTCATACTAGTGATGCACGGTGTTTCAGTTAATCTCAATAAAATGGTCTCGTTTCAATGGTAATGTTCCTGGTTCAGACGTCAATGCGCTAGCGCCGAGGTATCACCTCTTTTGTATATGATAAACGATTTCCAAAAAAAGAAAATATATAATTGAATTAGTTTTTAATTATTATTTGTCACATATGAAAGAGAACCGCTATCATTTGGTAAAGACTTACTTCTGGGCTCCTCTCTCATCGACATTATCTATAGTAAATCATAGTCAGGATCTCTGAGGACTAAGGTAAATTCAGTATCACTTGTGATACCCGTGATTCCTTGAGTGAAGTACTCAGCCAATTCAACTTTTTACGAGCGTCAGTTTGTTTTACTCATTTAAAAATGTCGGGATTAAAAATAATTTGCGATTATTAATTAGAATGTTTGATTGGTAGAAATTGAATAACACACACAATCACAATCTTTTGTAACAAATAAACACTTTTTTTTTTATAGTAAAAGAATACCAGAAACGTTGGTCTCATCACATTACTAGTATTCTAGTTAACCCCTCCAGCTAAGCTTAACGCTTTTCAACACAAGCATTAACCCTCTCCTAATGGAGTGGGTTCACGTCATTAGCGCACTAGGTAGGGTTCGAACCTGCAACCACTTGATCGCAAGTCCGACGCCTCAGCCATTACGCTACTGCCGCTTCCATCCCGTCTCCATAATTTGTTAATCCTAATATTGAAAAATTGTTTAAATTTTTTTATAAAAGTAACAATATAAAAATAGGTGTCTAGACTTCCGAGTGTGACAGTACTGTAGGAGCGTTGACGCAACTATGGAAATCTTTTTATGGTGTCAGAAAATAAATATACCATACAGTGTACGGTGTCGAGTTACCAAACATTCTGATAGCTTTATATCCTCAGATATAACTCGGGCTAAATCATACAGCTCTACAGATAGTGCTCTTATAATAAGTACATAGTTATATGTCCAATAGAATTTCATAGCAATAGTGCTAATAGACCAAGATCCCAGGGCCGCCAAACCTTAGGTACTTATTTTCTGACGAACAAAATTTGTCGTATGGAGTAGTATTAGTAGAGACTCTGAAGGTATGCATACGTGCTAGAATAGAATATAATATTCTTTATTGTACACCATATAAAAATAACATGGATCGTAAGTTTATTACTAAAGTTAGGTACAGTGGGCGGTCTTATCGCTAAAAGCGCTCTCTCTCTCTGGATCATTATCCTACTAATATTATAAACGTGAAAGTTTGTGAGGATGTATGGATGTATGGATGTTTGTTACTCTTTAACGCAAAAAGTACTGTATGGATTTTAATGAAACTTTACAATAATATAGCTTATATATCAGAATGACACATAGGCTATAATTTATGAAGATATTGTGTATATTGGCCAATATATACCGATAAGTGTTAAGTAAGTCGGAAAAAAATCTGTCATCTGCGAGCTATTCTGGCGTGCGGTGCGAAAACTGTAAGAGTTACACGAATATAATGTACGGTGGGATTGTTTCTCCTAAATAGTTCTACAAAAAAGTCCGCGACAGTATATATCTATCTTTTATGTGTAAGCCATTATTACCAAAATAGTTAACAATAAATACAAGAAAATTTTATTTTTTATTTCCAATTCATATTTAGCAGTAACAAATTGATTTTTATAATATAACACACGGCCGTCTGATCCCAAACTAGACAAAGCCTGTAGTATGGTAACCAGACTGCTGATAAACATACTTAGATAGTACTAAATACATAATATTACAGACAAATTACACCCACACACGGAAAAAATGATCATGCTCATTACACAGTTCTTTGTCCTAGATGGGATTTGAACCCACGAACTCTGGCTTAGCACTCAGGATCACTAACCACTAGACCAACAGGCTGAATAGACAGGCATAATTATGGTCCTGCTGAAAGCAGTAAATAATAGTTTAATCACCGACCCGAATTGCGATACCTACCTACATATATCATATGCAAAAATAATGACACTGAACAACTGTGTTGAGTTGAAATATTTAATTCTTTTTACGACTAAATTAGTTGATGAAAAGGTGAAAAAAATAACAAAATTTGTTGTATGCTATCTTTCTTTTTACACGCTTTATATTAGCCTCACTTGTATGTTTCTGTTTGTTTGTTTGTTTATAGCCGACTCCTTAGGGAGCGATTTTGACCCACTTTAAACGGCCAGATTTCATTCTAATTTTGCACATCTGTCAAAGACCGATGACAATGCAATAATTCGATAAAAAATTATAATAATAGTGTAAAAAAACTAAAAAAACACGCTTTTATAGAAAGACCCACTAAAAAATAGAAAATTAATTTTAATAAATTTGGATTAAGAATAGTGTAAATAAGAAATAAGTGTATACTCGTATTATTGGAAAAAAGTGTGGGGTGCATACATAGTGTCAATAGTTAGAAACATTTTATTTGTGTGTAACGTGTTTTTTAGTTTTTTTAAACTATTATTAATTGGTGATTATAATTCAAAGTTCAGTTTCTTCCTCCGTGTTACTACTGCGTCTAGCTACGGTAGCGCCACCTATATTAAGCTTTTGACGTACATATTCTCATCCTCCTCCTTACCGTAACACAGTGGCTTAAGCAGGAGCATATTATCACTAGCCAAGTACCGGACATATTCTCAAACAATACCTCCAATACCTATTTACCTAAATGGAGTAGCGATGTTATGCTAATTATGACATTCTTATGTTAATTATGACATTACTTAAGTGTTGCTTATGTTGTGGACACACTAACTTTGTAAACGCTTTCATCGGCATACAAAAACCTTTTGCATATCTAGCAGTTTTTTTGGAATTTGTAAATATCACTCTTGCAGGCGAATCTATTTGGTGCTTTGTTCGTTTCCTCTAAATTAATGCTCCCGTAACTCAATTAAATCTGAAAGCGGCAATCATTTTACTAGCTGATACACATTTTGTTATTGAATTTTAGTTATTGCTAATTTATGTAATGTACTTTTTTATCACAACTTTGATTTTCGTACTTTTTTAATAAAAATACTAGCAACCCGCCCCGGCTTCGCACGGGTACAAATTATACACCTAAATCTTCCTCATGCATCACTCTGTATATTAGTGAAAACCGCATGAGTATCCGTTCAGTAGTTTTTCAGTTTATCACGAACAGACAGACAGACAGACGCGGCGAGGGACTTTGTTTTTTTTTAATATGTAGTGATATGTGTTTATTTACACTCTAATTAAAATAGATTTGAGGAAAAAAATGTACATCGAAGTATTTGTTTAAATAAGTAAATAATTGAATAACTGAGTGAAGAATAGTTAAAGAATAAAAAAAAATGTACGATATAAAATCTTTAACTTTCACGTTCCACCTGCTTTCATGAGAAACAGAGGTAAAAATACCTGGAAATTCAAACGGTGTGACCGACTTGTAAACGGATTTTAGGGAAAAATTATAAGAGTAAAATTTTACGATACGCGCGCCCACCGTCACAAAAAACTGACACCCTGAAGTTAGCTAGTCAACATTTTTAACAGTAGATTTTGTAACTGAATGAAGGTAGATGTGCACCTTGAATGATTTCTATGTTTATTAGGTTCAAACCTTCAACGGTATCACTGAGTGATTTTTATTTTTTAGTACGTTAGCTTTTGGAGCATTTCAATAAAATGAAATTCAGGTGGCATCAGCTTGCATCCTGTTCACCTTTCGTGTAACACTAACACTATTGTACCTGAAGATCTGACTAAAAAGAGTGGCCATGAGTTTCTTTGCCATTATTCTTCTCATAAGGCTCTACGCATTTTGGAAACTGAAAGTTATAGATCGACACAAGCAGGCAGTAGATTTTGGTGTTTTCACCTAATTTACCTTGACAATCCAGTACATGCTGTGGCGTCTGTTTGCGCCGATCTATGATTTTAACTCTAGCTTCAATTTAACGTACATAAATGTCACTTAGTGTCTTAATTGAATAAATGATTTTGATTTAGATTTTTAAGTTTTTCAAAAAAAGTAAGTAAGTGTCCCTTTTTCAGATACACCCTGTAAGTATATCTTTTTACACCGTCGTCATATAAATAACTGGAGACACAGAATAGTTATCTTTTTTTTTGTTCAATGGGCCTGTTGGTCTAAGGGTTAGCGACCCAGAGGTTGTGGGTGCGACTCCCACCCAGGACAAATAATTGTTGGATGAGCACAATCAATTTTTGTGTCTGGGTGTAATTTGTCTATAATATGTATTTAGTAATATATAAACAAGAATGTTTATCAGTAGTCTGGTTACCATAGTACAGGCTCTGCCCTATCAGACGACCGTGTGTGAGGTGGGTATTAAATTCATTTTCTAAAAAAATATAAATAAATTAACATTGAGTGGACAATTGTTGTAACTACACGTGGCGTTAAGAGACGTTACCTTTTCGTATTTATGTTACCTCCAGCACAGTCTACTATGTCACTTTTTTATATATATAGGGGCTTATGGCGAAGGTAACATTAACCCGTAGGGCTTATCCAAATGTACTAACAGGATAAAGGACGATAACATGATAAAAATCTTTCCAAAACTACAATAACAGTGACTTTCTTATATATATAGGGGCTCACTTTTTTATATATATAGGGGCTTATGGCGAAGGTAGCATTAACCCGTAGGGCTTATCCAATTGTACTAACAGGATAAATGACGATAACATGATAAAAATCTTTCCAAAACTACAATAACAGTGACAGTTTTAGAACAAAGCACATTTTTCCGAAGCAGTCGATTATAATTCACGTGGAAATATAAAACAGCGCGGTGGGGAGACGACACAAAGTTATCCTATTGGGATACTTTATTCTCTTCTCGCTTTAAGTAATGAACTCCTAGGGTTGACACTTAACGAAAAAAAGTATTACTTTGGACTTTTGACGTGATAACGGCTTATAAATCCATAAACGCCGGCTGCACGCACGATAAAGCATGACTCATTGTCACGTTCTGCCTTAGCCGAGCGTGCAAGCGAGAGCGCGGAACAAGCGATAGAGAGGCACGATCGGCCTAAGCGTTCGGTTTGTGACGCGTAGATTTTCTTATGACGTTATCACGTAAAATTATCCGTTCTTTCCCCGTGACACCACCAAATGACGTTGGTGTGGTGTCAAGGGGAAACACCTATTCCCCATGACACTTCCGGTGTCATCGTCCCTAAACAGACTATACAGACAACCAATTTTTTTAAACCAATGAGATGCTGGAAAACAATGCTATCTATATGTACCCTTGTAATACCGGCCATGCATGTTGCATTCACATACACGCCACCTCACTTTTATGTGCTGTCTGATAATTACCAGAATAGGGATAATTACATCGGTTTGCTTACAAAATAGTGACACTGTTAGCATAGTATCTAACAGTAGGTTCATGGTGAAACGAAACTTAATAATAAAAGAAAAAAAAATTTTAAAATTGGTCTATAGATGACGGAAATATCGGTGAACATACATAAAAAGAAATACAAACAGCCGAACATAGAACATTCTCCTTTTTTGAAGTTGGTTATAAAATATACTTACCACCGTTAGCTTGTTCAGAGCCGACTCAAAATTATTTAGGTACTAGCTGCGCCCCGCGGGCTCACCCGTGTAAGTCCCGGTGCCGTAGGAATATCGGGATAAAAAGTAGCTTATGTGTTAATCCAGATCTCCAGCTATCTACATAAAAAGTTTCATAACAATCGGTTCAGTAGTTTTTGCGTGAAAGAGTAAAAAACATCCATACATCCATACATCCTCACAAATTTTCACGATTATAACATTAGTAGGTTTTACATTAGTGCAAAAGTTTAGTTAGGCTAACAAGTTTATTTTTAAATTTATTCTTTTGGTTTTTAGTACCTTTCTTCTTTCGTCGGTTTAATATTATATTGAAACTTAGGTAAGTTCAAGAGTTTCGAGTAGGTAACTATTACTTATTAAATTAATGGTAAAAAAGGTACATAAACTATTCATTGTTATTTATTATAAATATTTAAATAACAATCTTTCATTATGTTTAAAGTTCTCATTACCTAATGAATAAGCCCAAATATGAGGTACGGGTTGCTTTGTTAAACAACAAACGAATCCCTTCGAAAATATGCACATCTCCTTCTCCACGTGACGAAATTTTCAATCTTAGTCCAGTGTAATAAAACAATGTCTGGTTTCATTGGGTCCAAACCATTTATTGTCTAATGAATAGAAACGTCATTGTTAGATACTTCAGTGTCACCCGTACCATGTTTTTCTCAAAAATACTCCTTAATTTCAAGGCCGAGGCGACAACCCTAGCCCAAAATAAATAGCAGAGAAGTTTTTATGTGTTTGTTAGAAACACACGATTTTTTCCACGGCCTCCGTAATTTATACACTTAGTTGTTTATTTTTATTGTTGTTAGTAATTTTTGAACTCACCAGAGGGCGTCCGCGTCGACTTGAAAAACAAACTTATCAGAGTATTTCTTAAGAAAGATAATTCAAAGTTTTGGTTGTAAAAGTATCTTAGTTTATTCACCTGGAAATTGTGAGGTAAGTAAACAGAGACTTATATTTCATAATTTACTACGAATTCTTTATTTTAAACATTCAATTTTCTTTTATACTTTATAATAGATATTTAGTTTTTATGAATTATCTTTAAAACGGGAAATGATCTCATAATCTGTATTGTTTTAGTTGATTGTACAGCCAACTAAATGTTTTTACTGTAATCTAAACACCTAATAAGACGAAAAATTTTGGATTAAATATCATGTAATCTTAATTGAAAAAAAAATCTAACGTAAAGAATTTTGCGAAGAAATGTCTACTTTGAAGTTACGTTATGGGTGGTTACGTTGCGGGTTCGAACCCGCAGTAACTGAATATACCAGTATAATACAGTTTAATACAACTTTAGAGACGTAAATATCTGCTTAACTATATAAAACAGTTACAAAACCATCACCGTTAAACGCTTCAGCCGTTGTACCGGTCGTAATCTCCCATCTCACAAAGGGCATAGCCGCGGGGCGCAGTATGTGTCTAACTGTACTCTAAAGGTCACAAGGCCTCGCCTTGTTTATAACGTATAAAGAATGATATTGTTACTGAGATAACAAAGGTTATTTTTATACAGCTTGGCCGACATGCCAACATTATTTTTTTTTATTCATAAAGATTTGTTGGGCCCAGAAACCACTTTAGGCCTTCTCTGAAAACCCTACTAAAGTTTCATCACATATATACACAGCATATAAACATTTATTTTAATAATTTCTTATGTATGCATAAATTTCATATGTTTTATAATTTGCATGCCATTAGTGGTAAGACAGAGATTCACAGTTTATCTTAAGGCTTAGCATTGAACACCTAAAGTTTGCTGGTGCTCATCTAGCACCAGTACTCGCAATGTTCTTCTCCCTGTGCCTGAATCATACATACCTACCATCTCAACTTATGAGGACTATTATTGTACCTATTGTGGAGAACAAAACAGGTGATTTATCTCAGAAAAGCAACTATAGACCAATATCTCTGGCTACAGTGGCGGCTAAAGTGCTGGACAGTGTGCTTGATTCGGAACTTGGTAAACATCTGAAGATACATGACGCACAGTTTGGTTTTTGTCCAGGTCTCTCTACTTTGACTTGGTGTCATATGATGTTCTTTGGCAAAAGCTCAAAAAAACAGGCGTGCATACACAGGTTCAAAGTTTGTTTCAGTTCTGGTATGGTAACTAGACAAATTGCGTAAAGTAGGCTGCTGGCTACTCTGATACGTACCGCTTGGATTGCGGAGTGAGACAAGGAGGGTTAAGTTCTCCTAAGCTATTTAATCTGTACGTGAATGAGCTGATAGATGAACTCAGCAGCACCCAAATAGGTTGCTCAGTAGACAATGTCTGCATGAACAATTTTAGTTATGCGGACGACATGGTGTTGATGAGTCCAACTGTCAGTGCATTGCGCAAGCTATTAGCCATTTGTGAAAAATACGAGAGTAAACATGGCCTAATTTATAACAGCCTAAAAAGTGTTTACATGGTTTTCAAGTCACGCGGTAATTGTCCATCAAGAGTGCCACCTATAATACTAAATGAACTAGTTGAACTGAAGAACCCTCTTTTAAAGAACCTCACGAATTTAAATATCTTGGGCACTACCTTACTGAGGGTCTTGATGATCAAAAGGACATTGAACGGGAGCGCAGGGCAATGGCGATTAGGTGAAATATGCTGGCTTGTAGGTTTTGCTCGTTGTAGTGATGAAGTTAAAATAACACTATTTAAGGCCTACTGTCAAACCTTCTACACGAGCAGCCTATGGGTCAGCTATACCCAGCGGTCTCTTGACGCGTTACACGTCCAATATAATAATGCCTTTAGAATGCTGTTTAGGTTGCCCCGTTACTGTAGTGCTTCTACAATGTTTATGGAAGCAAGAGTTGATGGCTTCAATGCCATCATACGCAAGCGTACTGCCTCTTTGCTAAGAGGAGTGCGGGACAGCAATAATAGCATCCTAAGGGTCAAAGCCGATAAATACGAGTATGACTCCGCCATAATGAAAAGTCTGGTAAAAGCTATTATAGGTTAAGAAAACTGTATACTAACACTATGGACTCTGTCTGAATAAATAAATTTATTATTATTATTCTCTTTATTCATTTAAATATACATATAAATTACATTTTTAAATACATTCAGATTATATCAAAAATATATTTAAAAAATATAAAAAATAGAGCCCCACCGGTATCGGGTACAAGCTACCGGTGGTTAGGGTTCCAGAGACAAAAACCTCCTCACAATACGTCATCAAGAATGACCGCCTTCTGCATCAGGCCCTTAGTCCAGCTGCCTAACGAGAGCCTCTGAAGGTGTTGGTCGAGGCTCTTTGCAATCAACCCATGGGCTGATATGACTATCGGTACAATGATTGCTGAATTCACATCCCACATGTCGACCACCTCGTGGGCCAAATCCAAATATTTCATTTTCAGCCCTTAAGAGGTTGTAGTCATGGGGAATGGTAATATCAATAATCATTGCTCGGCGCTCTAATCGGTCTATTATTATTATTAAAATGTAACACCTTTTGTAAGTTATGTCCACAAATAAATTGAAGTTTTGAATTTTTTTTTATTGGGGCAAACGAGCAGACGGGTCACCTGATGGTAAGTGACTACCTTCGCCCATGGACACCTACAACTCAAGAGTCACAAGTGCATTGCCGACCTTTTAGATAGGAGTACGCTCTTTTCTTGAAGGTTTGAAGGTCGTATCGGTCAGAAAATACCGCAGGCGACAATTTGTTTCAGAGATTGGTTGTACGACTATGACGCAAAAAAAAATATACTTAGTAACGCAGAATTGCAAGGCCACCATAGGATCTCGCTATCAGCCATACACAAATACCTACGAACGTATTCATTAGCATATTTTTGTAATAAATTCCATAACTTTTACCAAGCCTAAACAAGATTAACGTATCTGTTTGACAGCACTTTCTTCGGCGCTGGCGCCAACCGACATTAGAAAGGCAGCTGGCACTGTATCGCTCAATTCTCGATACCTAGACCCGCACCGCCTTTTGCGCCTGCGACGCTTTTATAATTGTAACTTAAAGTAAGTTTATTTAATTATATATATATATATAGATTTCATCTTCATCATCATTTATATCAATACTAGCTGCACCCCTGCGGTTTCACCTGCGTAAGTTCCGATGCCGTGGGAATATCGGGATAAAAAGCTAGCCTATTTGTTAATCCAGGTTATCTACATAAAAAGTTTCATCGCAATCGGTTCAGTAGTTTTTGCGTGAAAGAGCAAAGGGTAGGGCCTCCAGTAACCTCACTCACTCGGCGAAAAGTAATCCAACATTGCTTCACTGCCGGTTAACTGTGAGGCCGTGGTGTCGGCGTGCCGAAGCATGGCTCTCCCACGAGTTTAGTTTGTAACAAACAAACAAAACTACATTTATAATATTAGTTAGGACTATAATTTTCAATGGATTAACAACACTAATCCTTTTATATAAAACTGTTTGTTAGATTAAGTGTATGTGAAGGCTTTGAAAGATTAAAACTAGAAGATAAAGAAAGATAAATACTTATTTTTTATTGTAAAGACATTCTTATTTTTTTAACAATAGAATACCTTGTGGCTAAGAGCGACCTTTTCATAATAAGCTTGACATAGAGGACGAGGTTATTTACAAGAAGGCAGAGCACCGCAGTCCTCTGCTCTAATCGTTTAGCACTGCTGCCTTGAAGACTTTGATAGCACACTACTATTAGGTAACTATTATCTTTTCTGTGCTATTAGCGTAATATTGTTTTTCTATTTCTGCAGATTCATAAAGTACTGTGAGTGGAATAGTAAGTATGTTGAAAGATCTGTGCTTATCATTGTACAAAACAGAACTGAGTTTTGAAATGGTGATGCTACGCCGATACCTATATAGTCTAGTCAACAAGTTCAAAAACGTGTTAAATAGACTCAAATTTTTAAATTGTTATTTAAAACTATAAAAAAAATATTCTAAGTGATATACCGGCTTTTTAGACGGCGCGCTTATGCCGTAATGATCGCGCGGAGCCCTATTTTCAGCGTTAAAATAAAATTATAAATAATAGAGATAGAGTTCCGGGAGTTAGGACTTTATTGGAAATTTCCTCCTCTTTCTGGATCTTTTTTCAAAATTCCTTCAATATCATTATTTTGGAAGTTATTAACAAAAAACGAAATACCTTTTTTTTTCTTATTTTGTTAATAACAATCGCAATTTTTTATGTGCTAATAAGCCCTTAAAAACATTTTTCTAGACGTCGCGTCGTTCCGAATGAGCTATCGCACGTATTTTTAGGAGCTTTATGTCTATTTAACACGTTTTTGAACTTGTTGACTAGACTAATATACTTTAATGAAGTATTTGGAGAACATTTCGATTGTCTTAATTTTTGTAGTAGGTCATCTAATTCGAACATAAGCCTTAAGTACCCAACTTATTGATAAAATAATTAAAAGGACACATTTACTGAAGTGACGCGGTATTCTAAAAATTAAATCCATGCCTTTAATATGGCAATAACTGACCGCCTCAAGTCTACCACTTATTTGCCTAAATAGACATTTAATAAACTAATTTTGTCACCCCTTAATTTACAATCTTGGCATTTAGTTTTTATTGCGTATTTATTTTGTTCAAAAGTTAAAATTAATAAAAAAAGGTCAGGAGTAAAACTCGGATGACATTTAAGGCAGTATTATTGTAGATCACAGACTATTGTGGCCTATTGTGGCATTAATATTTAACTTTGACAGAGACAAAGGCGTCAGTTGACATTAGCGTGACGTAACACCGGCCAGTGCACTAAACTTGAGCAAACACGCAGAAATATTTTATTGGTATTAGAAATAATTTAGCATAGGTTATATAGTTCGGTTTTATTTTTACTTGCCTGCTATTTCATATAAGTAAATACCAAAAAAGTTATGGTCACTGAAACTTCGTCTTATATAGCCTTTTAAGCAAGGCCAATGCAAACATGGCCAGTGTTGCGAAGTCTATATTATATAACTAGCTGCGCCCGCGGTTTCGTGCGCATAAATCCCGATGCCGTGGGAGTATCGGGATAAAAAGTAGCCGATGTCTTAATCCAGGTCTCCAGCTATCTACGTACTAAGTTTCATCGCAATCGGTTCAGTAGTTTTTGCGTGAAAGAGCAACAAACATCCATACATCCTCACAATCACTTTCACATTTATAATATTAGTAGGATTATTTTTAATCTGCATGTTGACGATTAAAAACAAACTAGAGATCGCCTGGTGGTCGAATTTCGACCATTATTTATTAACTTTACTTTTCTTTTGTTTTATTTCATTGACCAGTAGAACTTGAACTGTCATTGTATAGACTTACGTAGGGACCATGATATATCAACACATATATTTACTGGACGTGTGTAGCTTGCTTAACTTTTAGTATTGAAAATTTCGCGAAATATGCTTAAAAATGCTTACAAAGAATGCTCTTACATTTAATACAGAATATTGAATATTACCGACATGTCAATAATAAAAACAGGTTCCTTTACCTTTCCCAAGAGGAATGCAAATATGAAGTTGCTGTACCTATTCGAAATCTGATAACCGCTTAAAATTAACACCTGAAATAAATTCTTCATTAAAATTATTTAAAAAGTAGAAAAATTGATAACAATAAATTTCGATACCTACTACCACTGCTGAATATGAGAATGAAATTGAAAAATATATAATTTTAACTACCAGAATCTCTCACTGAGCTGCGTTCCAAAACTGGCATCGCTGATGTTGGAGTGGTGACCGCCAGCTTAAAGTGGATCTGGGCGGGACACGTCTGTCGAATGGAGCCATTCCGATGGGCGAAAATAGCCACGGAGGGGATACCTGGAGGAGGTCGGCGACGGCAAGGAAGGCCGAGGAGGAGATGGAGTGACGATCTCATCTCGACACCTTTATAAACATGTGGCCTAGGGTGGCCGAGGACCGAGAGGAGTGGAAGCTACGGGGGAGGCCTTTGCCCAGCAGTGGGACACGTGTGAGGCTAACTAAAAAAAAAAAAAGCTTAACTTAGAAACTCTTTTGAAGTCGAACTCACATTTTGTAGCATTTGATTGTCTAAACAAAAGAAAAGAAAAAAACATAAACCCAAAAATAAAAAATATTAATAATAACAGACTGAGTGTTACATTTAATAAAAATAATAAAAGTAAGTAAAACCCAAAAAGTTTTAGTTTACAAAAAATATCCCGGAAAAGGTTATTCGCTTTACTCACAAAACATTTGTAAATTATTATCTTTGTATGTCTCTGCATGTTTTTAATCAAACTACTGAGATACATATCCCTGAGGCTATGCGTCTGTTTGTCATTAAATGTAGGTACATATTATAGATATACATTTTACAGATGCGGCAACATTTATTTGCGGCAGATTACAGGGACTTAAAATATAACGAGAGCTTAATGCTCTCGTTAATATTTAAGTCTCGTTAATCGAAAGCGGCGGTAGCGTAATGGCTAAGGCGTCGGACTTGCGATCAAGTGGTTGCGGGTTCGAACCCTACCCAGTGCACTACCGGCGTGAACCCACTCCTAACACAAGCATTTAGATTAGCTGGAGGGGTTAACAAGAATACTAGTAATGTGTGACCAACGTTACTAGTATTCTTTCTTTAAAAAAAAAAAAATTTAGTAACAAGCACTATAGTACGAGATTTATTTGAATTATGTTATAGGTTATGAGACTTATCACTTATCATAACTGAAAAGGCCCATGTAATACCACTCTTGTTACGCTGCCTGAAATATTAAACTTCTATATTTATAATTCGGTCAAGGGGCACGGTAGACTCGATTGAAACCTTACCTGAATAATAAAACATAAAAAAATAATGATTTCGAGTCGACAACATATATCCGCAAAATTCGGATTGTCGAGTATTTTGTTAAATTCTAATGGTGCAAATGGCAGTCGCCATGTTGGCCACTCGGATGCCATCTTGAGTTCGTTAAGGCCGATTCACACGTTGAAAACCGATAACTACAAAAATATTTACCGACATTTTGTAAAAGATTGTGTATTATGAGTCACATTTCACCCAGGCGAAGCCGGGTTTTCATCTAGTTCTATTATATTCCAATGTAAAATATATACAATTTTCCAATTGCCAAAATGAATGCGAAAAAATTGTTGGCGAATTGCATAAGCACAGTTATTGCTATAACAAATTTTGTAGGCGCCCTAACATTTATTCAGAAAGCTGTTACTTTATAGGAAATTGCTTACGGTGACACAAAACGGAACAAATACAATTAGTTGAACATTCGCACTGGGCCCTCCCAGTGAGGGGTACTATAGATATATATATTTATATATATTAACGAGGAAAAGCAGAAATACGTTGGTTAGAATTCCAGGCGGGTCGGTGTACCTACAGTATACTCTGCAAAAGCTTCAAACTTGGAATTGTGGACAAGATATTGTGGTTCTAATCACTTACATTAAACTTGAGACAAAAAACTGTTAAAAAAGTTGTATACAGCACAGTGTAAAGCTTAAAATTTCCTTCTGACGTCAAACGGCGATAAACTGCTAGTTAGTTATCAACTCTTGACCACAATCGGTGCAATTCGGTCCCGGGATCCCCGGAATATACATTTTATCTAATGAAAAAAAACTAAATACCACAAAAATATGAATTTGCAAGACGAATAGCCCTAGTTGGCTGAATAACTCTTTAATCCCACTAATATTATAAATGTGAAAGTTTGGGTGGATGGATGGATGTTTGTTACTCTCACGCCAAAACTACTAAATAGATTGCGATGAAACTTGGTATGTAGATGTAGATAGCTGGAGACCTGGATTAACATATAGGCTACTTTTTATCCCGATATTTACACGGGATCGGGACTTACGCGGGTGAAGCCGCGGGGCGCTGCTAGTACTAAATATTTTTTTAAATAACGTCGGTTATAGTTCTATGCCTAATATTCACCATACCAGTAAAATCAACAGTGCGTTGCCAACCCTAGCCCTTTTATATTTTGGTGACCCTTCTCACCATGTGCAAAACAACAAAGTACTGGTTATCCGGTCTTCGTTAGGGTAAATATTCGAATGCTACCGTCTACATAAATTTCGTTCTAGCTAGTCATAAACACCTAAGCCACTTACTAAGATAAGCCAGGTCCCTTATTTAATTGATCAACACACGGATATAATCTAATAATAATAAAAATATAAAACAGAAGCATCGTCCTAAACAAATATCATAAAGCCGCATATTAAGGGTGGTACAGGGCGCCTTGTCTATCAAACGGTATTATAGTATGTCTGAATGTGTTTGCTGATGTAATGTTTGATTGCAGAGCGAGGTATAATCAACTTGGATTGTGTGTGATAGGAATGGAAATAATAACAATATGCCGAGTTATATTTCACGAAGCTATACATATAGAAGCAAACTAAGCAGAGCTTGTAATATGTTTTGTACGGTGTATCGACATTTCAAAACTTAAAAAATAAAAAAATATATACGATTAATTGAGATCTTTAACTTTACACATTCCACATGCTTTTTTAAGAAACGGAAGTAATAATACCTACCTGAAAATTCACACTGTCAAAACTTTTAAACGGTTAGTTTTGTTCAAAATTATTTTTAACTGCATGCTAGGGTCATGACCCTTTCAGTGACTTTAGTATGTATTCCATTGTTATATACACTATGTATAATGTATGGGTATATTGTAAAACCCACACACGAAAGCTAAAAAGAAGTGCTATATCCTAAATACCTAAGATCAAATGAGCTGTATTTATGAGAAATAAAGTTTAACTTTTATTTCAAACGTTGTGGTGTAAGGTACATGATAACAAATTATATGCCTACTTAATTTTAATATAAATAAATATTCTCTATCTATCTCTTCAAATAATAGACTTAAGTATAAGTTTTAATAATAGCAAAATATCAATAGATTAACACAATGATTTCACGTAAAATTTCAAACTAAATTACTTTAGTTCGTGTACTTCCAAACTAAGGTTATTACCTAAAAGTCACTGTTCCTCCAATAACAACATTAATATAATATTTATTGTACCGAATGGAAAAGGATCTTTTTCTAACATATTTTTTCACAAAAATATGAATTCCTATTCCTTCGCTGCGTAATCCGTAAGACAAGTAGGGGACGTTGTAATCATACATTTATTTTGAGTGTGCGCCCTACAAGGGATATCGTAATTGCATTCTTTATATAATAGATGACTCCAGGGGATACAATATAACTTGCTAACAGCCAGTTATAAGGTACAATATTAAAAGGAAAGAATTTTGTATTAAATTCTTATCGTATTGAAATGATTATTGCCGTATTTCTTTCATATTCGGCATTTCTTCGAGCCGATAGCGAAAATAACACTCTCTGCTTGAACTGTGTGACTAGCGGATGGCATACTACACAATGTATTAATAAGTATATCTGTCTAAATAGTCGCCAGTGTTAAAAAATAATGTCAAAACCACGGTGTCGAAAACTTTTCCACTTTTCTTTTATACATATTACACTTCTATAAATAAGGTACATGTTTCTAGTGCTGTAAGTTCTAATGGATGGGTAGTACCTTATAATTAAGTGTCTCTGACTGTACCAAATAAAATATTCTTTCTTTCTTTCTTTCTTCTTCTTATCCTACGTCCCCGAACCCTCGAATGGGTGGTTATTTCAATATAATTGAACTAAATTTAGTTAAACTATATTTTATACAGAAACTTTGTATGTATGTGTAGATTGGATAACAATACTATAATTTGGCATCTTGTAGCTGATCTGATGATGGAGCCAGGAGGTGGATAGTGGAATTATCACCGCTCCAATTTGATACGTAAGTATGATTTGTTTTGACGAGTCCAACAGTTGGTAGCGATGGTCTGAGGATATAGGTAGGAAGTGGATAATAAAAAAAAAATTCTTATTAATTCGGTTCGCCATTTAAGTATTTTTTTTAGTTTCACTAAGCTATAATTAAGTATAAGTATATAATGCAACTAAAAATAAAAAAAAACCAACAAATAAAGTAACGCAACGGTAAGGGTCGCGAAATATTAGGTATGCTGTTTAAGTAATCCAAGCTCAAAAATCTCACACAACTGTCCAAACTGAACTCCAGGTCCTCGAGATAGATCTAAAGATTAACGACATGCGATTTAAGATGTTGCCTCTTGGATACAATAAAGTGACAATAATAATAAAAGAGGAAGATATTCATTGGTACTTAAACGGCCGAAACCACAAACACCACAAAAATATCCACCAAACAAATAACACTCTAAAATAACACGACTGTCATAATAAACTAAGTTTAAAATTATCGCGAATCGTTCTGTTAGCAGTTCAAGGTTGAAAAACATATAAAATTATATAAGCTACTAAATATACATAGATATTATATAAAAACTAAACTTCTGCATTACAACACGGAAAAGACTATTGATGTAAATCAATATTTATCGTGTTATTTTGACGTATCTGTTATTGATCATAAATATTGTGTGTGAATCGTTATGATACTATCCGTATTGCTATAACCATTTGGTCTATTTTTAAGGAAGCCACAATCGACCACCATCAATTCATGATAAACGATTCATGATATCTGTTTATACGTCCCTTCTAGTAAACCCGTTCGAGTTTGGGCTGATATGGTTCCAGCATCCAGCAGATTGGACTTAGTAACGGTCTGATGTTTGAGCCAGGAGGCGGATATAGGACTCTTTTTATTTTTTTTATTTATTTCACTTCATATTACGTCACTACATATTATAAAACAAAGTCCCTCGCCACGTCTGTCTGTCTGTCTGAACGGATTTTCATGTGGTTTTCACCAATAGATAGAGCGATTCATGAGAAAGGTTTAGGTATATAATTTGTTAAGGTTTTGTGTAAATCGGTTTAAATATGATGATGATTGTTGAAGATGTCTCTGTTACGTGCGGGTTGCTAGTTAAAGATAATATCACATCTAATTCGAATATCCACATTATTTAATCCCTATCTCCCGAAGTAACCTAATCCTTCTATGGTATTACTTTCTGCTCCTTAATATCCGTTTGTGGGATAATAAACAACTACTAAATAGCCCACCGGCTATCCTCCAACATTTAATTAAACAACAAATTGGGTACAATTCTAACCCAAATTACTTGTGAGAACGACCTCAACATGGCTATACGTTAAATAATAGGCGCTATTAATTACAAGCGAGACCAGAAGCTATCCAATAGCACGAATCTTCAATAAAAATAAATACGGACAGGTAATTGAGATGTGTCCGTCCTTCGCAGTTATTCCATAGCTTCCTACTTCTGTGAACTACGCAAAAATCTACAAAAAAAAAAAATAATATTACTAAAACTAAGAAAAGCACTTACTATCGGTTTTTGAAACGAATACACTACCCAATAAATACTTAAAGTGATAATACAATTTAATAAAGAGCAATACTACTAGGGCTAATAGTCCTAAATTTTATTTAGAATTATCTAAGCATGTGAAATTAAATAGTTCTCAAGTAAATATATAACGATTATTATAATATTTAACTTGACATCCGTCTACTTGACATGATCTTTCAAACAGTTTTATTATACAATTAGTGCACAGTCATCATTTATTTAATGCAATATTAGCTGCACGCCGCGATTTCATCCGCGTAAGGTCCGGTGCCGTGGGAGTATCGGGATAAAAATAGTAGTAGCCTATGTGTTAATCCAGGTCTCCAGCTATCTACATATTAATTTTTATCGCAATCTGTTCAGTAGTTTCTGCATGAAGTAACAAACATCCATACATCCGTACACCCTCACAAACTTTCACGTTTATAATATTAGTAGTATGTATCGTGAATCTAATTAAAATAACATACCCATCTCAATATTAATTAAAATCATTTTATTTTAAAAATCGAACAAAATTGTTTATGACAATATACTGAAAACGTCACACGCATTTCATTTTTTCAAACTTCATTATTTTATATTTGCAACTTGAATTACGCGTTATTCTATAATCATCAATATGGCAGATGGCCCTTTCAACTCTCCCCTCATTGGTCGAGTAAGCATTCCTCGCCTTTTGAATTTCCATTCGCCTCTTGTTTGTACTAGTGGGTTTTTTTAAGGTACACGTTACACAGAACACACACAAAAAGTTAAAAATAAGTCATTCAAAATTAATTTATTAATTACTCTAACAGTATTGTAACGTATACGTAAAAGTAAAATAAATCTCAAACTAAAGTAACTTAAATAAAGACTAAAAGTCAATATCCAATACTAACTAATTTTTGCCCATTCACAATTGAGGCCGAAAGCCTTCTCTACCTACTAGACCTGTTATTTGGCTAAAGTGGCCACCTTAGAGATGAGAACCGCGTCACGAATGACTTGGTTTTTATACCAGCGCTATGTTTTTACAATATTTCTCTGAGTATTATCAGAAAAGCCATCCACCTTTTCACAACCATTAGCTACAGCCACATCGATTATAATTCTCTCTTTCTGTAGTCGGCCCTGCATGCATGACTGAGGGTCGTTATCATCATTGGGTGGTGTGGTTTACACTTGGAGAGGATTATTTTGTCTGCATCGGCTTCTATCCATCGCATCTCTGATAATCTTGTGTCGTTTATTTGGTCTGTTCATCGTGTCACCAACACGATGAACAGACCAAATAAACGGCCTCGTTACCTTCACCATTACCAACCACGATACTTTTTCAACTATCGCTGTTCCATACTTCATGTCTGAAGTAGGCGAGAATGCATTAGCGACATTAAGATATCGATTATAAACCTCGATGGTCCAATGATTATAATTACTCATTTAAAACACACGCAACAGGGAATTATGAAAACAGGGACATCGAAATTTAAAACTTTTGGAATAATATAAATTACAGCACCATTTATATATTGGTATATTCGATGGCTATTATGGTTAATGCCATTATGGTTAATGGCTAACAATTTATTAAATTTTGAATCCCCAATTTCGGGTGGATATAGAACAGCCCACTAACAACTTCATCAATTTAGAGATTAATATTATAATGTTGTTCACGAAATCACAGAATAAACAGCGCTTATTTCGATTATTTGAGGTGAGATAGAGAGCGAAAATTAAAACAATTATTAATACAAAATATAAAAGAATAATATCTTTCAGATGCCTTTAAAACTAATTATAAAAATGCATGTACACATACGTTATTACGTAGTTTCGAACCCACACACAATATAACTTCCGCCTAAAGCAATTTTCACAGCTAACTTATTTAGCAGGGAGGGACAAACATCATTACATACGCGCCCGAGGGCCGAGCCCTCATACCCTCTCATATTTCTATGCATGAATGAAATTCCAGGTTTAATAACACTTCAGAGCGATTGACCGCCTTTTAATTACTGTTCACTGTCCGCATTTTACCGAATTTCCAGCAATAGCTATAGCCTAAAGTTGGAGTGGGTTCTTTATTCATATGTTTAGACTGGCCTGTTGGCCTAGTGGTTAGTGACCCTGACTGGTGAGCCAGAGGATAAATAGCTTGATAATTTTTTCTGTATCTGGGTGTAATTTATCTATAATATGTACCTACATTTGTATTTAGAAATATATAAGCATGTTTATCAACAGTTTGGGTACCATAGTACAGGCCCTGCCTATTTTGGGAATAATTCTCTTTATTAACATCTATTAAACCTATAAGTTGCACTCTTAAATACATCATTATATAAACAATACATTTAAAAATATTAAAAATATTGTCCCACCGGGTACAGGGACCAAGCTACCGATGGTTAGGGTACCAGAGACAGAAACCTACTCGCAATACATGACGTATCAAGAAGAACCGCCTTCTGCATCAGGCGTTTAATCCATGTGCCTAACGTGAACCTCTGAAAAATAGAATAGAGTTATGATTGTTGCTTATATTGTGTACAAAAGTTTTTTTTTTTCGAATATCAAAAATTTATCCATGTCTGATGTGCAATAATCTTATATATAATTTATAAATCTTACATGTACGTACATTATTGTTGCTGAAGTACCTTATTATTGTTGCAACTATTATTATTATTATTATTATATCAGTTATTAAGGTTAACATAAATGACCTACACTACTCAAGCAATGCTCATACTTACGATAAACTTTCCGGGGTCTCATGAATCACAATCAAATGAGTTTCAATGTGTTTCAGTTTCAACAAAGCAAAAATATCGTGTTATCGTGTACCATATTCAAGAAACTTTTTATTTTCAATTAGATGTTTTCATGAGACGAATGTAACAATGTTATTCCTCTCAAATTTTGCAATGGCATTTTCTGCGAAGAGACACACTCAAATGTGAAAGTTGTAAAACCCTTTAAAGTGTTTTAAATGTACGAATTCCAGTGACAGCACATGTTCTTTTTTAATGAAAGCCACTTTAATTCTCAGTAAGTCTGTTTTAATGGCTTTAACTAAAACACGAATTTAATATCGCTGATATTTAATGTTCACGGAATGAACTTACGTCAAAAAAATCCCGATACTCCCACCATTATTTAGTTTTTATTAATATGCACTGTTTAAAAACACCATTTTCGACAAACTTTAAAAAAATGGTGAGAGTAAAAAAAATTACCATAATTATGATTAATATTGTAATACCTAACAATTTAACACGTCAAATAGGTACGAACAAATAGTTACGATTTTATGTGTCCGGGGTTTTTGAAGTTTTCGTCCGGCGTCGGTAATTTAAGTGATGGCAGGCCTAATTATGACATAACTAGCTTCGGTCCGCGGCTGCGCTCGTGTGAATGTAGATTTTGACAATCAATTCACTATCCCTCGTAATACAATTTTTTGACGTGACAACGTCTTATAATTCGATGGAGCTGGCTGCACGCACGAAAAACCATGACTCATGCGGCGTTACCTCGCTCTGAGGCGTCCCTATGACGTTGTCACTTTCAACTATCGTCAGTAAACCGACTTTACAGACAACCGATTTTTTCCGTATTAAAGGTATACCCTATGTCTTTTCTGTACCCCCTACTACGTATATGCAAAATTTCATGATGATCGGTCGAATAGTTTAGGCGTGAAAGCATAACAAACAATATAGTATACTTACTACATGATATTAGTAAGGATATTCTAACACTTACATGTACATTGCACCTAAATTGTCAGCTACTCTTAAAACATGTCACAAGTAAACACACAAAACAATCAAAGAGATTGAACATTAATTTCACAACGCAATCTTCATTTATTTGTAAGTAAATCGATAAATAAATACCGTTCAAGACTGGTCCCTGGGAAAATCGATAAATAAATATCGTTCAAGACTGGTCCCTGGGAAAATCGTCAAGTGTTTCTCGTTAAAATAAAAGGGAGAAAAAACGTTTCCAAGATTGACAAAAGGCGACGCGAATGACCGCCTCACCGCCGTTTCTGGGGATAAAAATCTATTTACGTCTTAAAGATTTTTCCTTTTTCCATTATGTTTTTGTTTGAAGTGTTTGATGTGACGGACCTTCACTTTGTTGCCTAGTGTTGTTAGTAATGAAATCTTTGAAAAGAGGTTTATTAACAAACAGTACTGTTGGGTTCTCCGTTGGTCGAGAAATAAAAGACTGTGGACTGTATATAGGCGCGCTGGTGTATTTGAAAGCAGGAACAAGGATACAATGTTGAGCGGTGGACCGGTGCGTAGATGAGTGAAAATGAGTGCCGGCTGTGGTCCTGCTGTTGCAGATGTACTCCTGCGCCCCCCTCCCACGTACAGCATTAGGGATGCGGAGCGACTTTAGTAGATTTGCGCTGGCGGCCGATGTCGAGAGATTAATCGATTCTCGACAGTTCGAAATTGGACCGTAATGAATTAAATCATTGAGAACAATAAAGCATCGTCGAAGGTAGGCAAAAAAATGGTTGATTTCGTTCTGGACCAAAAAAGAAACAAAGGTTAACAGGCAGAGGAGTGTTCAGTACCATTTGTACTTCATTGCATTTTGTCTTTGCGTAATTATACTTACTACTATTTGGCGAAGTTTGCGAGCGGTTTCAGTGTAACTTTTCCCATTTTTGGTAATGAGTTTTCACAATTATAACGCGTTGTTCTCTCGAAAAGCGCTTCATTTTTATTAATCGGAATAAACAGAAGTAACAGCTGTCAAATTTCAGAGTTTCCACTTGCATGAAAAAAAAATTATTCCAATTTTAAAAAGTACACTCTTACTGAGACACCCTTTACTACCCCTTATCAATAAAGAACCAAAATACTATGGTAATTATCGTCTGTCATATAGAAAACCATATATGTAAATTATAATGTTACGTAGCAGTAGGGACAAGTTTTATTAACTTTCAAGGTATGTGATTAATTAAACATACGAAAATGAAGTTGAAAAGATAAAAATATTCCATTTTCTATTATCCTAACTAATCTTACTAATATATAATTATAAATAAGTAGACTGTGTAACACTATCGCATTGGGAGCAAGCCTGTAAAGATAAATGTTTTTTAGAAATAACTAAATAAATAAAAAAATAATAAAAAATATTATAAAGGCGAAAGTTTGTGAGGATTGATCGATGGATGGATGGTTGCAACTCTTTCACGCATAAACGGCTGAACGGATCTGGATGAAATTTGGCACAGAGATTTCACCAAAATTTCCAAGCGAATTCGCGGGCAACAGCTAGTAGTAGAATTTGTTTGTTACTCTTTCAGGTTTAACCACTTAATTGATCATCGTGAAAGTTGATCATAGGCGTTGTCCGGGGTACAGGGGTTTCATCCAGAAGAAAATATTATTAAAATATCTATCCCTAACCTTATCAGACTTATCACACTACAACTACTAATTCTCGGCACACTACTACACACACATAAATTGGATCTGACAATATCCGTACAAAGGTTGTCTGAAAAAAAACGCCGTGAGTGAAAAGACCATCAATTGTTATATCTAAATGCGTAAATGTGTGTAACATGCCAGGAATTTTACATTAATAAGCACAATAAAAGATATATAAATATACTTTCTTCTTATAATCCTCAGAGCTGGACGAAAAGCAATAATCATGGCACAAAATGGCGTCTCACACATAAAATCAACACGTATATAATACAAGGCATTACCGTTGAAAACAGTTCGTACTGTAATGAATAAATATATGTTCTTTCATGTCGCTTCCCTTTATAAAGAATAAACGTCTATTTGTTATGGAATGGCATCATCAAAGAAGGGGCAGTTGAAAACAAATTGATCCATCTACAGTCGGACGGTCGAGTATATTTATAAACTGGATAGGAAGTCACTACAACGATAGACCCACTACTTCTTCTAGGTATGTACTACTAATCAGCTGATACTGTATTACTGGTAATAGCAACACGGATATAAGTGTTCTCCACACAAACCAATAATTTTCTTAAGTTTATAAAAAGAGAGTCATTTGTTTTAACTCACTGGAATATCACTTGTATTTTTAAGACGCACACTCCCTGAGTCAGTGAGTCTTAAAATATTTGTTTTAAAAAAAAATTAAAATATAAACATAGAATGAATAGAATTTCGATTCGATTTCTTTCAAATACATAATCCTTAGAAACGTAACAATTCATACCCTTTTAATTAGATTTTCAGTTGTTCAAAAAACTGTCCCCAATCCAGTTATTAATGTCATGCCACTTTAATCCCCTGTTGGATTTAACATCCTTATAATCAAATAAGAAATTGGTAGTCTATGGATAAGCCCTTAGATTTGATCGAAAAAAGAATATGCTCGCATTCTTTAATAAAGGTTGATTGTGGGTTAGGCAACGAAAACCATTTTATTTCTATTTTGTTTAAATAATTGTGTTGTGAAATTAAAACCTGGCTTATCAGCCCGTGATTCTACATTCTAAAGTATATATTATGTATTGTATATACATCACCTTCAATGTTTACTCTAAACCCTGTGAGGTCTTGAGTATTCACAACAAGTCTGTTGAGAGAATTAAACACTTCGAATCCTATTGTCAAACTCGGGGCCAAAACATGGGATCATTTAATAAAATTAAGAAACACTTCAGTGAATTTTTCTGTACAATTTTGTACATCCTACTATTCATTTTAGAAAACCGCTGTTAAATAATGGCATTAAAGTACCTACTGTTGTTTCTCACTGAATTTGCGGTCGATACACGTGTTCAGAAGAGCCCAAGATCCAATCCAACTTATAGGAATCCAAGTAAACTCCATCCTGTTATTTGAAATGTTATTTATTTGTGTTGCCACCGACAGCAGCCGAAATTATTTATACCTTCCATCCATATCCCTTATTCCTGTATATTTGGTGTCTTCAAAGGCACTATGTCATACTAATATCTTTTACTTTAAGTGCTTAAGTGCTTGTTTACCGATGTTTTTGAAGTCTTTTTCTACTGTTAACCTTCGATTCGCTTATTTTAAATACCATTAAGAATGGGGCTAACTGACATGGGACAAGTTGAAGTTTGTTAGCAATAGGAATTGCTTTTAAATACCCCTTAACAAATGCTAACAAAGTATGAACACCCACACCAAAAAGCCCTTCCAAATAAGATGTTATTTGGAAGGGCTTTTAAGACAGGTGGCCAAAGTCGAGGCGAGAAGTGATGAATGAGAAGAGAATTTAAAATTGAATGTCATAATTTCTCTCGTAGCGCATTCTAGTGAACATGGTTTGAATTGGTGATGATGTGCGAGACGATCATTCAAATATTTTGTCGTATAACATTAAACTGTATTACTAAAATTTGACTTAGCAAATAGGCCAGCAGTGGCAATGGGCAACTCGGTTCATGGCTGCTTATTTGTTTTTATATAATCAGGTGACAACTTTATACCATATGTGACAAAAGAAATAGGAAAGGCGATGGGAAGGGAGACCTCGGTCCTGAAAGACATTTTATTATAGGTATTTTGTTCTTATGTACTGGGCACTGACTAGAGACTGGAATTGAAACTCATTTCTCGTGAAAGGGCTTTGAACACAGTCAATTTGGTATGTACCACAGTGCATATCAAATATAACCCCTCAATTACCAATGCAACGGTAAAGCAACTATGAAGAGACAAAAAATGACAGGACAGTACAGGGTAATCTATTCTTAGCTCAGCTTTACATATAAATAAGTCTATTTAAAAGAAAATGTACGCATTGACTAACCCTTTTCGGATTCGTTTCATTTCAACATGTCAATCGTGGATTTTATATTCATTCGTATTCTTAGAAGCATCGCATTTCCCTCGTGAAAATCGTAATGCTGTATTGAAATCAGGATGCTATCAGATTTCGTCAGGGCCCAGTAATGCGCCTCCATTCACGACGAAAAGATTTAGCGAAATATCTCGAATATACGACGATTTTCAGACGACATTGACAAATGTGTGGGGTGACTACATGTTTGAGTTACTAGAATATTTTGTTCTAAAATATTTATTTAGATGTGGCAATATCATTGCCCTACAACCCTGTAAGCAGGAACACTATGCAAGTAGTGGTTTAAGCTGCGATTTTTTGTTGTTGTCGAGATAGTTACCAAAGCTCGAAAGTTCTTCTTAATGCCTTATTTTTCTTGACATACATATAAGCCAGATATTGTTGCAAAAGGAGTAGGAGTAGTGTATTGGGTTGCATAAAATATAAAGTCATATTTATTATTAATCATAACGTTAATGGCACTCTATTTGGCATTATGTTTTCACCTAATATTTTTTTGGTTTATTACTTTTTCCTACCAATAATTGCTGTTATAAAGATTCATTAAGAAAATATTCTCTACAACTAATTAGGGTAATTCACAAAATTAATTGGCATACCAAAATCTGGCATAATAAAAGAATATCATATTCTTATAGGAAGGAAATGGGAGGAGCATCGTAATTAGTAAGGAAATCATTTTCTATGCGTAGGCATTATTTATGTATGAAGTGGGTTCTGGCATCAGTTTCCTTTCATGACATCAGTTTCTTTTTATGACATACTGAACTGAAAACGAAAGTCAAAATAACATTAAGAAAATTCATGACCAAACCGTGTAGTTTTGTAAATTTTATTTTGACACTTTGGGGTTTTGAGATTTTTCATTGAGTTTTCAAAACTACTGAAAGCTTATTTTTTGTAGTTGTTATTTTACCTTATAGTGTATCCCTTTATACACTATACCCCGCGTGCATATGTACACTTCACTGGCTCGCCCACTCACTATAGATACGCAAGCTGACACGTCTGCACTCGCCTGTGGCTTATGCAATACTGACTAACCTGTGATATCTACGGTAAGCACGAGATAGTGCTTATAACTATTATTTAGTTCTACCCTACACACACTACATACCTGTTCTTGGTAAATACCTAACAGGAATATAAAATACTTAAACCCTTTGCCCAAGATAATCACAGGGGCCTTATATCTTTATATCAAACCTCGATATTCCTGCGTATAAACGTGCACCCTAGTCAGGTGTATGACATCACGTCCGGTGGCCATCAAGTTAGCACGTGACGTCACACACCGCCATGATTTGTACGCGGCGCCACAGATTCAAAAATTTATGTGAAGGGAAGCCGACTTCGGGATAATCGAGTGTCATTGGCTTATTGAGAAAAATGCTTCTTCAAATGCGAGTTGCTTTTAATATTCCGAATCTTATTGTGTTGGATAACAGCAATGAATTATATAAACCACCCCATTTTGTTTTGTGAAGACATGTATATGAAGAGAGAGAAGATAACGAATAAAGTATTTCAACACTCCCAAAAGAAATTAGTTCCGAGTTGAGTAGCTATTATCTATTATGTATTCTGTTTCAATACTTGAACTAGCTAGTAGTAGCTCAGAATACATAATAGTACTAGTACAGAAGGATCTCTTCGCAATACCATTTAAATAAATAGCGACTCTTGCTCCGACACAATAAGGTGCAATTCAGATCGCACACCGCTAATTCCAAATGGCTTAAATTAACCTAAAACTTGCCTCTCTTTCTATCGCATAACTCTTATCTGTTCTGATGCCGTTAAGGTTGTCTTCTGTAAGAAGAATTAATCTAAATATTTAATAACCAGTTATGTGCCTATTACTTAACTTCTGTGAACAAATGAACTTTTAAATAAACCTAGACTAGGTATTTACCTACTTAGTAGTACCTACGTAGATGTAACTTATATTAAAGAAAACTATTTTATTTCACAATCTCTGCATAGATACTTTAATCTCTAAGAAGATAGGCATTTGCCATAACGTTAGTGTGTACCTTGGAATGAAACTATCTCTTTTAGGTGTTTAACTAGGTAGGTAAATCAAATCGCGGAACCCTACTCCTTATAACACCAGCTATTTGCCAGTGAAAGTCATATGGAAATCGGTCCACCCGTTGCGGAGATTAGCCGAACAAATAGACAGACAGACAGACAAAATTGTTGTAGTCCTAAACTTATATTTGATATCAAAGCTAAACTTGACTAAGTAACTCCTTATAACACCAGCTATCTGTCAGTGAAAGTCCCGTGGAAATCGGTATACCCGTTCAGTAGATTAGCCGGAACAAACAGACAAAAATGTAAAAAAAAATTTTTGGTAAAAGTACCGTTTGGTAAAAGTATTCAGATGCATTTAGTAAAAAACTGTCATTATGTCATTACAATCGGACACTTCAAATTTATTTATTTACTAGCAGTTCCCGCGCGGCTTCGCGTGAACATGTTTATATATTTTGCGCGGAACCTTAATCCTTTTTTCAAAATCACAGTAGCATAAGTTACTCCTTTTAACATCAGCTTTCTGGCAGTGAAAGTCCCGTGGAAATCGGTCCACCTGTTCCGGGGTATAGCCGAAACAAACAGACAGACAGACAGACAAAAATTGTAAAACATGTTGTTTTGGTATGTGTACCGTATATACATCCAAATGCACTTAGTAAAAAGCGGTTATTTTAATATTATAAACAGACACTCCAATTTTATTTATTTCTATAAATATAAGTAAGTATAGATAGAAGATGTGTATCAGTTGTTGTGGTCCTAATAAATAAATATACTTATCATAGCTAAACTTGACCTTGTAAACAGAACTTGTAAATATCTAACTATACTGATTATCATTAATAATATAATCTAACTACGTAAATACGGGAAACGTAATTCATAAGCGACGAACGGACGAAGCGACGTAGCGCGTGAGTGAGTATCGAAGTAACGTGCTACCCGGCCGGCGCGTGGCAGCCCACTGAATTTCGCTCGACTCGTCGCCGCTGCAAGGTAACTTCATACCTACTGACCGGAGTGGGCCTAGCCTGGTAGTAGTGAAGTAGAAGTAGTAGTGAAGTTTGGCCCAAACCTTAACCCTGTCTCTGACCCTATCATATCGTAACAAGAGAGGGCGAAATCACTATATTCGTCCAAAGGCAATGTACATAAACAACCACAGATCTATGCTCACAGTTACCAGAAGCGGTGGCCGTGGAAATGCCAACTTGTAATTTAAGAACAAGTCAAAGAGGGCGGCGAGCGAGGCGGGAGGTAACCAGAATCTGAATCATGTGAGTTTGCAAACGTTCAGGAGCTATGATGCCATAGGCAGACAAGCACATACATACATTAAACTTTTAACACTCTTCTTTTTGTGTCGGGGGTTAAAAATTAGCATTTTTTTTTTAATGAAAAGACAACTAACGCATTAGGAATTACTCCTGTGTGGCGGGGGACTTTACAAACATACAAACAACGGACACAAAGAACACCTAGACTCGGGTGGGAATCGAACCCACGACCTATGGCATAGCAGTCAGGGTCACTAACCACGAGGCCAACAGGCCAGTCGCATTTATGGTAAGACATAACCTTATGTATTAATACTATCATTGGAATCATTGGAAATTCAAACAAAAATTTTGTACTTATTCAATGAAGCTTTATTTTTTATAAACTTACATATAAACAAGTATATATATATATACTTAATATCTGTTCTGTGTAAGTCTTAGTTCACACTAATATGACTTTATATAATGTGCCAGAATAATAAATTGCATTTTGTCCAGGTCAAAACATTCAATCAAATCAGGAAAATAAAACCTTCAAATCTAATTTGATGTTTAATATGAATTATCAAAATCAGAATCTAAATTATCAACTTCATTGGACATTTTGATGTTCTTCTTTTCTACAATGAACCAATGGTTGGATTCCAAAGACATCGGACTCATTGTCGCTGTCATTACTTGATGAACCAGTTTCACCGCCACCAGCATTAATAATATATTTACGATTTCCGTTTCAACCACAATAAGCCCTGCTCTGTAATCTTCTTCCATTTTGTTAAAATGTGTTCGCGACAACTGTTCCATGTTTCTGTAAAATTTTACGAAATAAGAATAACATATATATTTCTCTTATAGAAGTTTTAGAAACGTAATATTATCGAAATCAATATTTCTTGAAGAAAATCTTCCTTTTTCTATACTTCAAATCATTTCGATTGGGTTTGACTTACAACAATATTGATGCGAATAACCAATTTTCACAATGCATATTATAGTATGTAACTACCGGTAATGTTGACAACTAAAATCTGTCATGTTATCACTACATATTATAAAACAAAGTCCCCCGCCGCGTCTATCTGTCTATCTGTTTGCGATTAACTGAAAAAGTACTAGACGGATTTTAATGTGGTTTTCACTAATAGACAGAGTGATTCATGAGATAGGTTTAGGTGTATAATTTGTACCCGTGCGAAGCCGGGGCGGATTGCTAGTTTAGAGAAATTTATTCCATTCCCTCAAACTTTCTTACCGACAAATACTTAAATATATTGCTAACCATATTTCTCTTACGACTTTGAATAGTTGGTTGACATTTTAACAGATAAAAACCTCACAAACTCAAAAAAAAATAGACTACACTTATACTTTGACAGGAATCAACAATAAACGAAAATGAGATGTTAATGACAATTTAAAGTTAGTTCCATTTGTTTTCAACAACATAGTGAGGTTTTTCACTTTCCTGGTCACCACCCTAGTGATTTTAGCCCAAGACCTAGCAGTTAGGTACTCTTCCAATTGAGCTACTGAAGGTTTTCAAATATAAGTGAACGATTACGCATGTCTCAGCTCTGTCAACCGTATTTAAACATTACACCAGTAGTACTAATTAGCGGAGGTCTAGTATAGGATAGAGTAGGGTGACTTTGATTCTAGCACAAATCTATGTCCTGCTCCCTCAATAAAATGTCTGAAGTCGTCGCTAGCTCCATATACTTCAAAAAATGATTTAATGTTCCTTACACTTGTATATTGTTCAACTAATAAAAGAGTATTTCTAGTCGTTTAGTACACAGACACAAACACAACAGAGTATGGGCAACCGGAGGTTTCCCATAAAGGTCCGTTAGGTGAGGTTGCCGTTATTCATGGAACCAAGGAGTCCCGAGAGAGGCAGGGAGGGATAATTCGTAATTGCCCGGTACCGATGTTATCGCAGACAACTTACTGTTCTCTATCACGACGCCGGTTTGTTTCCGTATCCACGCGAGTTTTTGTCATTAATAAATAATCATTGCCTGTATTTGATGAACTGTTGGTTGGTCTAGTAGTTAGTGACTCTGACTGCTGAGCTAGAGGTCTTGGGGGTCGATTCCCACCCAGGACAAATAATTGTGTAATGAGCATGATGATTTGTTCTGTGTCTGGGTGTAATTTATCTATAATATGTTTTTTTTTATATATTATAGGGGGCAAACGAGCAGACGGCTCATCTGATGGTAAGTGACTACCGTCGCCTATGGACACCTGCAACTCAAGAGTCACAAGTGTTTGAGATAGGGGTACGCTCTTTTCTTGAAGGTTTGAAGGTCGTATCGGTCCGGAAATACCGCAGGTGACAATTTGTTCCAAATATTGGTTGTGCGAGGCAAAAAAATTCTGGAAAACCGCACAGTGGTGGATTGCCAATCATCCAGGTGATGGGGATGAAAGTTTTGTCGCGTTGAACGATGGCGATACGTTGCGGCCGATATAAGTCCGAACAATTCCTCGGAGCACTCCCCTTGATACATGCGATAGAGAATGCAGAGTGAGGCTACATCTCTACGCAACACCAAGGGGTCAAGCCGATCTGAAATATCCTGGCAATCAATGATTCGAGTCCCTCTCCGTTGAATGCGGTCAAGAGAGAGAAGCTGGTACTGGGGTGCTCCTGCATAGATATGAGAACAGTATTCCATATGCGGCCGAACCTGCGCCTTATAAAGTTGTAGGCGGTGGGCCGGGGTGAAATACTGTCTCGATCTGTTGAGCACACTAAGCTTTTTTGAGGCTAATTTGGCCTCACCCTCCAAGTGACCGCGGAACTGGACTTCGCTCGATTCCGATGCTGGCTGTGGCAGTCAGGGAAGTGCTCTCAAAGCGAGGTGATACGACAAACGGTATCTTTTTAGCGGTGAACGCGCAAACCTGTGTCTTCGTTGGGTTAAATTGGACTAGATTTAGTCGACCCCAATCGGAAACTCCTTGTAAGGAGGCTTCGATTTCAGACACAAGTTTGGATCGACTCTCAGTGACGTTTTCCCGAGAAATGTTAGCGCAGCCGGTAAACAAGGTATCACTCGTACTATCATCGGCATAGCAATGAATGCTGCTGATTTGCAGCGCATCATTGATATGCAGAAGAAACAGCGTGGGTGATAGCACACAGCCTTGTGGGACACCAGCATTCACAGACTTGAAGTCGGAGCATGCACCGTCGATAACGACCTTGATGCTTCTGTCTGCGAGAAAACTGGTGATCCAGTTGCATAATCCAGTTGCATAATATGTATGTATTTAGAAATATATAAGTATGTTTATCAGCAGTCTGGTAACCATAGTACAGGCTCTGCCTAGTTTGGGATCAGACGGCCGTGTGTGAGATGTGTGAAGCTATTAAAGAAGAAAGAAAGAAAGAACAGAATAATGCATTTCGCTGAAATGAAGTTTGATTTTTCGTAAATAGCAAACTAAATAATTTTTAAATATTTCTTGCAGGGTAACATAACAGGACTGCTAAATACTGACGCATCATCAGCATCATCATATCTACATATGTATAGCTAAACAACAATGTTTTGTGCTCTGAGTCTCCTATGCTTCTGGAGGTGGAATAAGTTCAGCCATGTCGTGTTTTATAGTTATATTATTATTATTATTAAGCAGTTTATTCATTAATATATCGTACAACAATGCACCCGCGCCCCAGCACGTAGCCGCCAGGCGCTTTCCTAAACCGGGCTACAATTATACAACATAACCAATTACTTATAAACATGGCTACCGATTAAAGTCCACCATTAGTAATAGTGGACTTCAGATATCAGCCTCTGATAATGCACTCATAATTACCTCTGGAAATTACTTTCCGTTTCTAAACTTGATCCAAGGCACTTTCGATCAAGTTAAGAAATAATTTCATTTCTTGTATTTTATTGGATGCAATATATCTGATAAGCTCAGACCGACCAAAGGCTTTCATATAATACTCCTAAATAAATGACACCAATACAGCTAAATAGGAAAGTTGCATTTTGTTAAAATAAATTATTTATTTTATTATTACTTTATTCGTGGGAGAACCATGCTTCGGCACAGAGTGATACCACGGCCTCACAGAAAACTGGCAGTGAATGCTTGCATTGTTTTTCACCGAGTGAGCGAGGTTACCGGAGGCCCTAACCCTTCCCTCTCTCCCCTCCTCGCTCTTTATTCCCCCCCTTCCCCTACACCTTAAAGGCTGGCAAAGCACTTATGACTCTTGAGTTGCAGGTATTCATCGGCGGCGGTAGTCATTTATCATCATCATCGTGACTCGTCTGCTCGTTTGACGCCTACACCATAAAAAAAAATTGTTACAGGCATGCTAACACTTCCCAATCATCAATATAAGCATCCTTTCCTTCTATTGCCTTCCCTTCTGACCTCCTTCCCCTTACAATATACTTCCAATTTTCCCATCTCTAATTCCCAAAGTGCGGTTAACAGCAATAGGCTTGCTTGTTACATTAGTGGGAACAAATCGAAGTTGGCCAAATGTTGGTGCATAATATGCCTCTGTCTACCTTTTCGGAAATACAGACTTGAGTGTGTGTATGTATGATATTAGTTAATAGTCTTCATGGAAATTAGTCTTTCTTTGGCCTCACCTTTTCCCGTTATTCGGGGATCGGCTTTCCAAATCATACGATGCCATTTATTTCGTTCTCGTACGTCGGCTCCGCTAAGGCTCAATTGTTTCCGATCACGCTGGATAGACATGGGTAGTCACCTTGATTAAAACCCACGATTAGGTAAAAACGCGAGTGAATACCCATCTCTAACGCCGGACATTAGTCATCCAGGTGGTAAGGCACTTTTTCACCACATACTCACCACTTCGTAGTAAATGACATGTACATAGGTTAATTAATTTCAAAACTTAGATAAGTTATTGTTTTCATGTTTAGATTTCCTTCTTATTATCTTAATCAAAAACCTTTTATAAGTAGAGATCGGATATTCGGATGCATATTTACCTAAAGTTGAGATGTTGGCTATTATGGAAAGCACTTTTTTATCGAAAGAATCCCGCGCCCATGTACAACTTTTCTATCTTACATTTCTCTTCTATGTAGTTTCTGTGTGTACAACATAAAAATATTATGTGATGTAATGAATAAATAAGTTTATATTAATTTATGTTTTCTTATTTACCACACCATCATTTCTCTTACACCTTACATACGTACATACTCGAATGGGAAACACCTTGACTTAAAAAGAATTAACTTAAATTAAATAATTATATATTTAAATATACGGATTTAAATATATATCCGATTAGTTCTGCGATCCCGAAATCCCGGGATTTTATTTTAAATAAAAATATACTTAGAAGCCGCTTCCATAACTTGCTATCCAAAAAATAACTTTAGGTAAATATGCATCCGATTATCCGATCTCTATTTATAAGAAATGAATTGACGATACCAAACTATGACGTCGTATAAATTGTCATTTCATACAAATTTTTACAAAACGTACCGTTCTGTCGTTCATTAAAAAATCATTATCTGACTTGACAGTCAAGTGTCGTATAACGAGCCCCCTCCTTTTCCAACGTCGGTTAAATATACACAAGTACAAAAGCCATGGTAACAACACCAGCACTTGTCCCTTCACAAACAGCTAAACATTTATTAATCAAATCAAACAAAGCGCCCTTTCTATGCGGCCCGTCGAATCAACAAGCGTGAACATTTTCCCCAAGCCGTCCGTCAACAAGACAGATGAGCCGTTTGTCCGGACACCGGACCCTGGACAGCCGGACTCGGGCATGTTTAGTGATCAATAACACTGGACAGCTTAACTGGCGCTTTGCACAATTGTTTTATAATTATAATGTCTTTATGGATATCTTCGCGAAGTGTCAGTAAAGTATTAGTATATCAGAATTAAAAATCTATGTTAATCTTTAATAACAATTAAATGAGTAGCTATTATAGCATTTTTGTAATAAGTAATATATTTTTTTTAGTAATCACTACATTCATATGGTAGAATAAAGTCCCCCGCCGCGTCTGTCTTTCGGTCTGTCTAAAAACGGTGGAAAATGTAGGCCGTCGGAAGTCGGGGCAGGTGCTAGTGCCATAAATAATTCCAAAGGTTTCTGTCTCCAGCCCTCAATAGTAGGTATAATCGCGATATGTATAAACTAAACTTAATTAAATAAAACAAACACCATACAATTTCAGTATAAAGGAGCTCCATTGATTTAATTATAATAGTTCCAATATAAACCCAACTTGATCAATACATAATTTTTCTAACACTAATACGTTTGTAAGTTCCACGATAGGAAACGTTCACTTTCGTTTTGCAACCTCTCCATACGGGGAATCCATTATTTCCGATGATATTTCAAAATGCGTATCCAACCTGTAAGATAAAAATAGATATATTATAATGAGACATGTGAAATCGGTTAAACTATGAATCAAGTACATGGACGGGACAATTAACTAACTTAACATCAATACAAATAAATTAAATTCAAGTGTCTGTTTGTAATGTCAAAATAATATTTTTTTCTATAACTTATATATCCTGGTAATATAAACGAAAAGCTACATCCCAACATGTGTTAGTATCAGCAGCCAATTTCATTAAATCTTATTTTCCCCCGGGCTCCAGTCCAAAAATCAAAGTAGGTAGATTTCGTTTAACTTTCGGACCACGCTGTATTTGTCTTTTCTAGGTTTTTTGGAATAACTGCGATCCCGGAGTTTACCCAATGCCTTACATCTGTTGTTAGATTTACCACTGATCGGGATACAGAAGAAACTGGCGAAATCGTACACCTCTGCCAACTCTTTTGAGGATTACGATTTCCTCTTTACAAAAGGTGATGAATTAATTTGACTACTTGTATTATTGATTGGGAGTAGGATTTGACTTCTTATTCTAGGATAGGAGAACTAGATTAGACTTCCTATACTTGTAACAACTCAGCAACAACCGTTCAACGCAGGACTTATTATTTTATGTACCATCTTTCTTTGCAGGTGTATATAAACAATGTGGTAAACATCCAAAACACAGTAAACATATCGCTCGTTTGCGACAATAGCGACTTAACTAAAAATTATTGATTTTAGAGACTGGCAATGTTTTGTGATTTCCGCTAGAGTATTTTGTTCTAAATATATAATGAACTTGTCGCTTTCTAACGAACGTTAGCACGAAATCGGCGTTGCATCTTTGTTCACCATAAAATATCAAAGATTTATGATCGTTTCGCATACTTATAGCCCAGTCATATTAGGTAAAAAAAGGGGTCAACCTCGGAATGAAAGATAATAAGCTGTAAATTGGTATAAACCTTTGTTTTGTTGTTCTAAATGTTGTCTCAAAAGTCACAAGTGCTATCGTGTCCGCGTCTGAAGATATTGAAGGTCAAAGGTCGGAAAATACGGTTTTTCGTGAATACCTCGCTTTCTATTGCTTAAATGAGATTTGCACCTATCATAAAAGTTGTAGAGTATAAAATTCTCTACAACTTTTGTTTGAACTTTTTTTCATACGATCAACCGTTTTTGCGGTAGACCGCGAAGAGTGCGCCGCGTACAGTCATATATGGCCTAATGCAAGATCAAGCGTGAGTTACGGTTATCAGTTGTATAAAGTTAATTATTTACTAAAAAATTAAGAAGAAGCTTAAGAAGCAAGGTCTGATGGCACTAGTAATCAGTATAGTAAAAAAATCCGAAAATCGTTAATTTGTAATCATATCACATTTAAATAGTTTTTGTGATTAAAAGCTTATATTTTACAGTTGGAAAGTGGACTTTGTCGTAAATCGATGTATGGAAGAGTATTTTTAGAAGATGTAAGAGAAGTAGTTTTAGATTTAGACGATTATGATTATTTATGATTTTTGGTAAATGGGAAGTACCCTATAGGTACTGATTTACCTGCGAAAATGTGAAAATTGGTTAAAATGTAAGCATTTTTTTCCAACTTCAAAGTAACTTGATGTTAATTTTAACTTGATACCTCCACGCGTTCTTAAGGAAAATGTCTAGACAGACAGAAGGACAACAAAGTAATCCTATAAGGGTTCCTTTTTTCCTTTTGAAGAACGGAACCCTTTTTTTCGGAAGAAAAACACATTGTTAGTTTTGCTCCCAAACAATACCTACTACTGAATAACTGACTTAGTAACGTATTCGTGAACCCTCGTGGCCTGGCTAAGTCATTGAACTCAACATGAAAAACCTTGAGCAGTTTTAAATTGCTAAACTGAAACGCTTTCATAGATATTTATGAGACTACAATTATACACTTGAATCATATTATACTCTCAACAGAAAAAAAAATGAATCTTGACAGTTTTCAGAAAAAAAATCCGATTTTAGATGGATTTGTACACCGTTTTTATCCTGTGGAAACTCCCAAGGGCCATCATGTCACCGAAGTAACGATGAAGTGGATATCGGCGGCGCGCAGCGGTTTGTTTTTTTTTTTTGCTCTATGGAGATATCACTACAAGTACAAGAAGTCCAGTCTACAAGTACAAGAAAGTTGGGTATAATCTAAGAATTGTAGTTGTTGAACATATTATGCGTTATACGTAAGTCATCAAGAACTCCAGTAAACCTTGAACAGCAGGCAGCCACAAGACGGATATTATATATTGGCAAGATATTTATAATGTTATAAGTAGGTACAAATATAAAGAGACTCGACCGAGTCCACAGTCAAACTGTTTAAAGCAGTTTTGTGGACCTTTGTACTAAAATAAGGCTTATTAAACGTCAAAAAAAAAAAAAAAAAAAAAAAAGTACGCAACCCAACAACAAAAATATTGCGTTGGCTTTATTAAAAAAGGGTCTGTGAACGCGACCCTAAAATCCATTAAGTAATTAACTGCTACTGAAACACGGTAACGTCTATCGCTATAAAAATAGCCGCATATTCGCAAAAAAATATTCATTCCATGTCATGTCACGTGGTTTTAAATGAAATATTATGAATGAGAGAACAGATTTTGACGTTTCATACTTAGCATTATTTTTATTCACAAACCGGGATATTTAAAATACCATTTGCTTTGATTCTGTAAACACAAGGACAATGTCTTTCCTTTATCGCCATTTCTCAACAAAACCAAACAATTTTAAGTTAAATAACTAAAACTAGTTTAAGTAGTTTCCACTGGTTTTTTATCATCAATATTTCAGTAGTCGAACTAAACTATGCTCCTTCACAGTCAACGACCGTTTAATACGAAGGTGATTCCGATCCATCTGATAAATAATTCGCATGTATAATATGATCACATTAATAGTAAGAACACGAATATCTAAGTCGCTTTTGAAATTCATGAACTGTGTTTTGGTAGTTCAGTATACATACAGAGCATAGCATTGTTTATCTTACCTAACCTAAAGGTGTCCGCGGCTTGAGAAGCAAAGAATGAAAAAAGCAAACAAACGTTGATATAAGATGTCAATGAAACAACTCGGTAAAGTTCAGCAGGGCTGAGGAAAAGACAGTAAAGCGATTGAGAGAACACCAATCGTACGATTCAATAAGTTTTTGATGGTGAAAATGGTTAGAAACGCACAAATTACACTATTGGTTTTGATGCAGTCTTAATATCCTTATTACAAGCAAGCATGCAAAAAGCACAGGATACGCCCCACGATAAATCTGATAATTGCAATTTGTATTTGCAATTGCTTATCAGAAAGTCAGATATGGAGATTTTATCGGCTTTATTACTTCCACTGAACAAACTAGTGGTATTTGATATATGATGATATCTTTTAATTCATTCGGATTATCGATTTATGAATACAACCGTCTATAGAAAAATCTGCTGAAATCAATACCAAGTTGACTATCCAATGACTGATGCTGCAAACACTCACATTTAGGTTACTATAATACAGACACATTTCGGTATTTAGGCGGTTAATATTTCTGAAACGCTAGAGAATAACTAAGTAAAATTTTAAGAATGTTTGCGGTCTTCACAAACAATATGATTAGGTTTTATACGACGATTTAGCGATATATTTTTTATTGTCTGCAACTGTGTTCGTAACCAGTTACTAATTTTATGAAAGTAATTTAAGCAATGAAACTTTTGATAATTATCTGTGAACGAAACATTAGAAACAGACTAAAGTTTACTAAGAACAAAAATATAGCATTTTGGTAATTATTGCTCGCTCACAGAGCGCGGTTATTGACATGAAACCATAGTCAGTTATTTTCATCAATCCTGCATCATCCTCTCTGCTAACTATTATATCTTACAAAGCTGTCACCTTTCCACTTATATTATTAACTTATTAAATTCTGAATAAGTTGACAATATAAGTGCAAAAACCCTAAATCGACAGATACGTCAGTAGAGGGAAGAAATATATGATGATTATAACTTGAGTCGAGAAATCATGGCGACTCTCATTTACTAGAAAATCGAAAGTAATAAATAAAAGGCAGTAAAAAATGTTTTAAGAGTTTAAGTAAGTAAGTTTAAAATTAAGACATAAAAATTAATTAATCACAAGATAAGTTTTAATAAACTAAAGTAAGCTTATTACTTACTTCCACGTTTGCCTCACACGGTTTTTAGTTCACATTAAATCATATAATAAGGTATACGGATTCTGCTTGAGGGCGGCCAAAGTCTGCCTGGGTTCTCGGGGACTTTCTTCTTAGGGTATACCAGAGTCCCTTGCGATAGACTCACTTGTGACGGAACACCGTGTGGTTTTAGTCGGTTCGATTCCGACATACCACTTCACCGATAGCCATAGTGAGGTGATGACCCGGTGTGCGTTCGCGCAGCGGAATGTTGTTGAATTTAAAGATTTTAATTATGCAGATATTTAGTGTATGACGTCGTGTAATTATGGATGGTAAAAAAAAATTTTTGCATGCAGCCATTGTGGAGAAATTCGCTAAAAATTGATTCCGCTATATTTTGAGCGTATCGGGAGCGCAGCTGAGGCGCTTGTCATGACTAGTCTCTTGTTCATAAAAACTTAACGTTAACAAACGCTTGCTAAACGTCATTGGTTAGAGACAGCAATAGACCTAAAATGCATACATACATAAGTCACTACCAGTACAACGGTAATATCATATACTGATGCAAGTCTCAAGCGCATACTTAAATAAAGTACCTACGCAAATAGTACTTACTGTCATAGCCAAATACATTTAAAAAAGCAGGTGTAGAAAAATAAATGACCTATAAATTATACCTAAACAACAATTGTGTTGTCACCTGTACCAATTCAATACCGGTATTATACTGTAAATTTTAGAATGTTACCTAAATATATTGCACGGCCGCTTTTTTGTGGCCATCCGAACTTGGTCGGGTTATGTAGGTTTTTGATGCTTTGTCAGTATTTTAATTGTTTCTCTTTCATTACTGAATTTAATGAGATGAAATTTTGCATGTGAGTAGTTGAATTAATACACTTATTATTGGAATACATTTTACTATGCAATTCCTTTAGAACGTCGTGATATTTGACTGCTTTGTAAACAGTGGTCTATTCATGGTAAATTGTCGTATAACTCTTTAATTACTAACGGAACATCATTGATACTTGGCAACATGTTGCAGACACTTACAAGGTTTGTATAAACGTGAAAATCTAGAATCTAGAACTTTACGAACTAAGACCTAATAAGCGTATTTTACGTTTATATTTTTATCTTTTAAACCCTACGATTTTTTCTAAATCTGTTTTTTAAACAAATATAAACAAATTCAAAACAACGTATGTAAAAATCTACAGCTCTCTATATAAGCGCTTTATATGAAAACTAGCTAATGGCCAAACGATCGCGTAGCGGAAACTTGAATTTTTCCGAAGTTTATGCATGCACTAATTTTATTCATACATACACAATTACACACAAATACACACTAATTTTTGGACACATTTTTTTTCTTCTAAGTCCATGGATTCAAAAAAGTTCCGCCAGGACAACGTTCGCCCAGCGGAATCAGTTTTTAGCGAATTTCTCCACAATGGCTAAATGCACAATTTTTTTTTTTACCATACACAATTACACGACGTTATACACTAAATATCTGCATAATTAAAATCTTTAAATTCAACAACATTCCGCTGCGCGAACGCACACGTTGACCCGTGGGAGTTTCCACACGAAAAAAAAAAAAGAAAAAAAAGGTATACGGATTCTAAGTTTGCGTAAAGCAAAGGCGTAGTTTATACTCTTTCTTTTTTATCCTCTTTGGAAATATATTAGTGAATAAGGAATTTCTTTCGTCCCATCTTTTCTCAATAATGTTTTTTCAGGCATTACTAAACTAGATCCTTTTTTGGTTCAGTTGGGAGACAGTTTTATTTTACTGTTACTGTGTATTTATTTTCTTTCCTTAACCAGTATCGTAAACAACATAACTACATATCTTTCAACTTTAACTTTTGGAACCTATATTGTCAATGGCGGCCGATGGAAATAAGATAGCACTTTGTTCTCAACCAAGCATTAAGATTTTGAGAAATATCCAAGCTAATAGAATTACAAAGGATCCATTCTTTACTACAGAAGACAGCAGTTATTCAGCACAGAAGTGCTATAAAAGCGTAATGCTATATTAGTTGCTGGTTCCAATAATAATTCTGGATTCGGGATAATTTATGTCATTTATGTGATATGCTGAGTATTTCCGTAGTACATTGTTATTAATCCTAATTTACACAAGTCGCAGCATAGCAATGGGGATGGTTAACCGACAATCGGGTGGATTCTATTCCAGCAAACCTAACTTACCCCATTTATATTGATTGCAATTTGAAATTCTGCTATTGCAGCCTGTATAAAACCATCCCATCCTGTATTAGTAAATTCATATACAAGGCAAGCAATTCACACGATGGATCAAAATCTAATTAACTTTTCACAAAATTATTATCATAGTATATACAAAAACAAAAATATGATTACAAAAAAAAAACATGTTTCGCCGTCCATTACAATTACGCATTAAATCAAGAGCTTTCACAATAGGTGTATCCTGATGTTGACTCAACACAAGAACGGCTAATGCCAAGTTAATCTAATAACATTAAGGAAACGTTTCTACTGGGCTCACTGTTGGTGCCTAACTATTAGCGGTCTACAAGTATGTTATCTGAATTTAAAAAACAGCGCGGCACGCTGTAATCTAACAGGGTTGGAAAATTACTGACCCGCCGTTCCCAGTACAGAATACTACTAACTACAGTACAGAATGGAGAATCGGTCGGTAGTGTTAGCCTACACCACTAACGTAGGAGTCTATTTCTGGTGTACTCTAATCTACCGCTTTCAGTTAAAACAATTGTCAGAATTAGACAAGATCATGAGTAGGTGAAGATTAATAGACAGGAAATATTAAAGCATTGCATAACTAGTCTTCACATTACTTGGGTGTTATAATTATAAAAGCAATCCATTTTCTTTGTCAACTGTCACTATTTTGTCCTGATTGTGTCACAATAATCTGTCGCAGTCTTTTACGCAGGGACAATTATGATTTCTATACATAACCACTGCCAGGTCTGACCTACGCCTTAAGTAGCACAAGACACAAAGCCTGACAACTATGTATAGATGTGTTTAGCTACAAGATACACGATGCCAAAACGACTATAATTGTTTTTAGAACATCAACAAGGCTAATGGGTAGTTAATCTAATAAAGAGAACATTGGAAACAAACAGGCCACTTGAATTTAGCGACACGAGCACGACACGATCTCTAGCTGACAATAACCTTGAGGAAATCAACGTCGGTGATAGTCGGTGGACGACAGTCTGAGTGAAAAAATAAAAATCAGATCTAGATTTATAGGGATATAGCGGATTCAAAGCAAACTTAAATTGTTCTTGATTTGAAGTGAGAAGCTGCATGAAATGCATAGCTATGAGTATATACCTAGGATAGAGTTTTGGTGCTTTCGTGATGTTGCCAAAGTTGTAGTGGCCAAAAGTCAAAACAGGGATTCACTCTCGGCTCCACGGTGAGAAACTTGAATAACGCGCTTCATTTGTACTGTATTGCTTACATCTTTTTCTAGGTACACGATTCAAAACAGAAAACTCCCACTGTTTGCTTTAACTGCTGCGGGTACTTCATGCTAAATGCAGAATATAAGCAACGGGAAAAACATCCAGCCGATTTTAATAAAGGACGGTGGAAGGGCGAATAGGCAATGACAAGCTATACAGCGATAGATTTATAATGGATATGTGTTGTCGCTACATCAAAATCTCTTATTTATTTTATTAAAAATAGGGCCAAACTATAATAGATGATAACACAGTTAACTATTTAATAAAAATAAGTTAATAGATTTATTTTGACTGGTTATACCGGTAACGCCATACTATTGGTCGATTGATAAATATTAACAAATTGTGGGATTATAAAAGGGTAGGAATATGTTTAGATTGATTGACTTGAGTGCAAACGGAGCAGAGGTTCGAACAACTTAGCAGTTGGTGTTAGTTAGTGATTTTTATAGTTTATATCAGTGGTTTTGATACTGTTTCTTACATATGGATGACGCAGTGATCTTAAGCAGAAGCGGAGGGGATATGGTAATATAGGTTCAATCTGCCACGACTAAAGTTTCGTCATGTGCTGCAAACAGTATCTGTTGAATATTCACTGATGAAATCTACATCGTATCGCAGTATCTAAGGAGATTTTTTTTGCCTAAAACATCCCTTATATTTATCTTAATTTCCTATTCCTTTTACAACCTTGACCTCACACGTAGAGCACTATTATCTATCAATTGGAGCCCTTACGCCTTCAATAATAAGAGCTAAAGTTGCGTGATGATATCATCCACTAACCGTAGTATATGTTTGTGGAAAGTCATGTTAGGGTGGCGACAGGCTGTTTTGTTCGCTAGTGATTTGTGACGTAATTCCTTATTGACCTTTATCGTGAATTGCTTTGTAGATGTACCGATGTGTAAGTGGATAGACAACACGGCTATCTTTCTCAATTCAGTTCTTCAAAGATATTCTTGTTGATTAGGCAAATTGAATAAGTATCTCTTTCTTTTATGACATAGAGGGCAAACGAGCAGACGGGTCACCTGATGGTAAGTGACTACCGTCGCCCATGGACACCTGCAACTCAAGCGTCACAAGTGCGTTGCCGGCCTTTGAGATGTTCTGGTTCTGCATGGCAAAATGTTTCTGGAGAACCGCACATTGGTGGATTGCCAATTGTCCAGGTGATGGGGATGATAGATTCGTCGCGTTGAACGATAGCGAAACGCTGCGGCCGGTTAAGTCCGAACAATTCCTCGAAGCACTCCCCATAATATTGGTACATCAATATATGTGTACCAGAGACAACCGGTCGAGGTCGGATAATTTTTTAATAAGTTTTTCTATAAGGAATCAAAGTTCATTTATTCAGGAGCAGCACGGAACCAGGAAATGTGCGCAGTTAACAGCAATAGCGTAGTCCAAGCTAGGAATAAAAGTAATGAATATATATTACATGTATTAAATCAATAAACCCGACATATGTTTCTTAAGTCATTGCTAATTTAATAAGCGTTTCATGATAACTTATTGTATGAAGTAATTGATAAATGAAACATTTCCTTGCTAAAGTTGTTTTGTCGAGTAGCCATGAATGATTAAAAAACTCCTGACAAACTCTGACTTCGACAGACTCTTTTAACTTATCACTACATAATCACTACATATTATAAAACAAAGTCCCAAGCTGCGTTTGTCTGTCTGTCTGTTCGCTTCGGAAAAACTACTGAACGGATTTTCATGCGGTTTTCACTAATAGACAGAGTGATTCATGAGGAAGGTTTTGGTGTATAATTAATAACCTTGCGAAGCCGGGCCCGGTTGCTAGTATATTATAAAACAAAGTCCCCCGCCGCGTCTGTGTGTCTGTCTGTTCGCGATAAACTCAAACACTACTAAACGGATCTGTCACGCGATTTTTACTAATAGATAGAACGATTCATGAGGAAGGTTTAGGTATATAATTTGTTAAGGTTTTGTGTAAATTGGTTGAAATATGATAATGATTGTTGAAGATGTCTCTGCTACCAGTGCGAAGCCGAGCCGGGTTGCTAGTTCAAAATTATTGTCTGTTTATTTTGTTTAGTCTATTGTTAAAACAAAAAGCAATGGACTATCATAATGCCTACACTACTGTATGAATGTCAAACTTGGGCCTTCACTAAAGACTAGTTCTTTACTTACAAAAAATTAACGTATTTCAAAGATCTGCAGAGAGAAGTATGTTAGGTTTCAAACTGAAAGATAGAAAAAGAAATAAGGATATCAGAAGTATAACAAAAGTAACTGATGCCGTACAGTTTGCATGCAGGCTTAAATGGCGATGGGCTGGACACATAGCAAGAAGGACAGATAATAGGTGGAGTGAAAGAATAATCAATTGCCATCCCTACGAAGCTAAACGTCCGCGAGGGCTGCCCCATCGACGCTGGAGTGACGATATAAGGCAAGTGGCCGGAGCGAGTTGGACCCGGCTAACCAAAGAGAGGGAACACTGGAAGAGGTTGGAGGAGGCCTACGTCCAATTATGGGCATCCTAGTAGTCACCGATAAAGATGATTTCTTAAATTATTAAATGTTAAATTTTCAAAACCTAATTACAATACTTAATTAATATTGTGGACATCTAATTTTTCTATCAATGCTAAATTAATAATGATATAATTCAATTGTTTAATTAATAATTATATTCCGAAAAACTAATAATTAATTTAATGCATGCAATTCTAATTTTATTTTTAATGTTTTATTATATATGTTATTTATAATATAACTATTAACTCCTAATGGCATTAGGTAAAACAAATTTGTAATGCTGTCAATTTAATTACACCAAATCAAACTTTATATTCATTACTAGATGTCAATAGTTTGTGCATTTATTTTAATTTATTTTAATGCTATTTTGAATTATTGTGTAAATGTTGTATACCTACTAAGGAAATAAAAGGCTTATTATTATTATTGTTAAAGATTAAACAAACCACTCCAAAGATCACTGGATTTTCTTTTATCTTCATAGAAACGCAGATTGGAATTTGGTTAACACTTACATTTTTAATAGAAAGATAAGAATCCAGAAACAATTAAGAACACCCTGAGACATACTCTAGCAGACGGAAATATATTCAAAACAAAACCTATTAATACCGTTTCAATACACTACGACAGGATACAGTTTCTAGAATGATACATATATTCCTGGCACTGAGGTGCATTCGCTTTCGATCATGGATGCCGATATTAAAACAACGATGGACCACAGGTCAACAGCCCAGAGTAGCCCGACCCCAGTCTCCTCCCACAGATAGGCGGACATCCAGAACAGTTCAATATACAGCGAACACCATTACAAAAAACCGTAATCGAGTAAAACATATGTAAATACATCAAATATACATACTTTTGTAGTATAATTCGCGTCATTTTATACGGGAATCGAACCTGGGACCACGAGGTGAGAGGCCGCTCACCTATGGCATTGTCTTTGTAAGGTAATCTTTCTGGAAACGCTATTACAAATGGTTAAGTTAATATGTAGCAGGGGGAAGTCTGGCGTCGACGTTGAATAGTATTTTTATGATTGAGGATAACATATATGCGCATAGATATGGTATGGATGCTTAATAAGGAGTATAGTTTTAAGTACTGGAATAGACGAGATGAGATGACAGAATAACCTAAAGACAGAACTTCTTTCCTTAGGTTCACATTATACATCAATGGCAATTAAGAGATGGGAGACCACGACTGGTCTAAGACACTTCAAAGCCTTAATGAAGTATCAAAAGAACTTCTGGAGTTCAAAAGGTATAAAACCTGTGCAGTGACAAGAATCCTCACCGGACACTGCTAACTGAACAAACATATGTTCAACCTAAAGTTGGGCGAGAACACAATATGCAGATTCTATCGAGAGGGAGAAGAAACTGAAATGCATATTCTATGCTTTTGTAACCCACTAATGCGGCACCGAAGTATTAACCTAGGGTTGCACATCACGCAAACCGCAGGAAATACAAACAATCACTGCTGATAGGATCTGGAGGTTTCTCGAAACCAGCTATAAGTCTGAGCAGTGAACTTTAAAGCAAGAGTGCGCTACAAAAGACCAGAAATGGTCGAGGTACCACTAGTCACGTAATTATATAAATAAATATAATACATAAAGAATAATAAGGACGGAATTTTAATTGAACAAACATTTAAATAAATGCCTACTCTCATTGGGCGGCAATAAAGTCTAATCTTACTTATATACCTATAGATACATACTAGCTTTTTCGGCGGTTTTGTTCGCGTTGATGTAGTTTTTGTCAATCAATTCGGGTATCCATTTGGTACATAACAGTCCTATTCTTCTGAATGAAAGGTATCCTGTATCCTTTTCAGTACCGTCGACAGCGTATTTGCAAACTTAAATGATGATTGGTGGAGTAGTTAAGACGTGACAGCGTAACTAACAAATAAACTCGTATTTATTCAATTCGAACCAACATTTCCTGAGATTTCCGAGTTCAAGCAAACAAACAAACTCTTCAGCGTTATAATATTAGTATAGATATTCATTCGGGTTAGGATTCAGTCGCCATTTGCGAACGTAAATGTATCGATCCTTTAAGGAATTATGTATTCTATAAATAATTAAAATGAATGCAAAGTTCACACAAATAGGGATAGTCCTATTTGTTTGAAGTTTGCATTGCCTAATTAAAGGCCTCTCTATGGATATAGGCCTATAATTAGGTAGCCAGACCAATTAGAATTTGTGTGCCTATTCAACAAGATCCTCCAAGAGTCTCTGATGTGGCAGTCGGCAGTCACATAGGTCGTCAATTAAAATATTACTGTTACCTGAATAAACTGGAGCGTCATTATTTATTACACGAACAACACGAGCGGGTACTGTTATATACGTATGTACTTATGGACGGCTATTGTTACCTAAAAAGCGATCAAGAAAACAACGTATGGCTCCTATGGGAGCATAAAAACTAACTTCCAGTGACGTCACAAACATATCAACTATAATAGGTAGGTAGGTAAGTGTGTGTATCGCTTAAAAGCCTTTTCACATTTTGTTGGTAACATATGGAAATGGCCACTTGACGGTTTCTTTACAAGATTTAGACAAAATATAACTTGTAAAATAACCATACACTTATGTCCTTTATGTTTATTATAGTCGTATAATATAATTAAAATAAAAGCCATACATTATTTTAATAAACAGTGTTATTCTATTTTTCATAATTAGCTTCCGTTTACTTGAATGTAAAATCTTCGTTTTTAGAGTTGGCGCAGAAACGTTCATCGGACCAATTTTTAAGGGGAAATGATAGATATTACACTAACTACTTACATTGACCGTCGACCGTCGATTATTAAAATAACGTCATTCCCTGTATAAATTTATAACTTAAGTAAATCTTTTTTTACGTTTTGATATTTTATGTAAAACAAATGTACAAAATTGTTGTCGTAATCCTAACAGACATGGGATATTGCCCCTGAATAATTCTGAAGGCCCACTGATCCCGTCAGCATAATTTACTCAAAGCACAAATACACAGGAAAACGACTTTTTGATATTTTTACCATTTTTTATGTATTTAGATAAGGTAAGTAGATGCGTGTTCCTTATGAGGAATTACAGAAAATGTTTTGGGGATACAAATATAGCTATGAACATACCACGATGCAATTAAATAGAACGGGAAACAAATACTACAAATATTTTCTTTTCTGTTTTCTGTTGGATTGACTTCTGTCTGACAACTTTTTAATTTAACTTCAACAACAAGGCATTATAGACAAATTGATGATTGTATTTATTTTTAAGTAAACTACTACTTAGGTACTAGCTTTTTTTTTTAAGAGTGAACCAGTAGATTTTAAGGTCAAAAAAAATTTAAAAAGCTTATGTTTTTACGACTGCCTCATAAGCTCATGAGGTTACATAACTGTTAGAATACTTACGAAGTTGCGAATATACGAATAAAAATCAACAAAACAATACATCTGTTAAAAAAAAACCAGGCCGTTTCGTTTTTTTTTTTTTTTTTTGAAAATCTGCCTTTGGGCACAGAATACATAATAGTACCTTTGGGGGAGTATCCCCCATTCACGAACTTAACCTTAATTTTTGCCCTGTTGATTTGTCGTCCAAGTTTGAAAGCAATCGGTGCATAATTGTGACCTCTATCGTGCCGGTAAAAGTGAGGTACATACTTATATACATATGTACATAGGTATATAAACTTTTTAACTGACAATTGTTTTGGGGGCTAGGGATCATAACTAGACCTCCTGTAAAGATTTTTTTTGAAAACTCGACAACTGGTACAAAACCAATAAATAGAATTTCTTCAAAATCTACCTAAAACATGGTGGCTAGTAAAGCTTATAAACTCAATCACACAATGGTCCCAATTCTGTTACTTCATATAAGATGTAAACCTTGTACACTTAGAAACAAGGTCTTATTTCAAATTGAAACAAGTAGGTAACATATGTCACTATCGAAATAAGCAATTTATTTGTCGACTAAAGTCTGATACGCTTAAATAAACTTTAATACCACGTAGCGAGAGCCGCTATCCGTTGAATGCCATCTCTTTTGCTCTGTGTTTTAGTAAGCGTCTTCGTAGGTGTAGATTAAAAACACGTCATCCTTGTTGGTTTTGAACAAGTTTTTATACGGCAATTAAACAGCGTTTGAATAAATGGAGACTCTCGCTGCGTGGAAATAAAGTTGAGTATACGTTGACAGGTTTTAGTGAAATTTAGTGGCGCTGAGAAATAGATGCCAGTAACAAATAGACCTTATTACGAAGAACACTAGGTTGATTTCATATGAAGAAATTAAGTCAGATTTTAGTTTAGTCGAGTGCACAATAGAATCGGCACTAATGACGACGCATTTACGCAAGGAATCCTTTCAACTTGACAATCAAAATCCTATTTAGCTTCTGCGATCAACCACAAACGTAAGTACGTACAATCAATTATCAATCGTGCACGTGTGCCCTACAATCTTACATTTACCACCGAAACAAACAAATTCCAACTTTATCACCAAGGAAGTAAGTATACAATAAAAATTAACGAACGAACAAAATGGCCGCCATTTAGAAATTAGGGCAGCGAGTGAATGGTCGTCATTGTCGCGACTTCCCCTTTTGATTAAAACGCGTTCGTGAAGTTGTAACTCGAGGGCGCATTGTGGGACTCTTCAAATTGTCAGTAATAATATAATAGACTTTCTGTCGTAGTAATGTGTTGCGAGACGTCCCAAAGTTATGGGCGCTTTTGTCTCTGCTGTAATTGGTGAATCGAAAATGTATTCATTACATCACTTTGACAACAAATATAAATTAGTAGCGTTAGTTAAACAAAGTAGTATACAACATAATACAACGTTTAAATCCCGTATAAATTGATGTCATAATGAACGTGGGTCATAAATGCGTACATAGACACTGAAAGAGCATGACCCTAAGCATGCAGTAACAAAAAGATTTTTTGAAAAAAACTATCTGTTTACAAGTTATGACCATTTGAATTTCGACGTATTTTTACCTTCGTTTCTCATAAAAACAGGTGAAATGTGTAAAGTTAAAGTTATTGAGAAAATCCATAAACACTAACTTAAAAAGATTTTGAAGTTCGTTTTTATGGATTTTCTTGGTAACAGAATGAAAAAATTCAAACGGTCTTATGTTGTAAACGAATCTTTTTTAATTTTTTTTTTGTACCTGCATGCTAGAGTCGTGCCCTTTCAGTAATTTAAGTAAGTGTTCCATTTTCAGATATTATTTTCTGTATTAATAAGGAGAATTTCATGACAAGGTAATAGGGTTTACTTATGTCATATTTTCGAATGTTATAAGCATACGATCAAGGTCTTGGCGAGAACATCAGTTATGTAAGTCTACAGGAGCCTGGGAGGATGCGTAAACAGCCAAAAATTGTTCAAATTTGATTTGTATTATGCCTGTGCACGAACTATACTCTCTCTGACATTGATATTTGACACATTCCATCAGTAAGTGTTAGACATCACCTAGTGTACCGGATATCTAGCAAAGCTTGCACTCATGAAATCGTATGTCCCTCTTGGACATACGATTTCATGAGTGCAAGCTTTCTAAATTAGTAGTGATGCGAATAACTCTATACGCCGTGTATAGCATGTATATATATATAGTTACTTGATTTAATGTTTTATAGTTACTTATACAATCATATATATGAATTTAAGCGGCGGTAGCGTAATGGCTAAGGCGTCGGACTTGCGATCAAGTGGTTGCGGGTTTGAACCGAACCCAGTGCACTAACGACGTGAACCCACTCCTAACACAAGCATTTAGCTTAGCTGGAGGGGTTAACAAGAATACTAGTAATGTGTGACCCACGTTACTAGTATTCTTTTATAATAATTATAATATAAAAAAAATATATATATATATAAATAATAAATTCTTGTTAGTAGGGAGCAAAGGCAACCCCGCGTAAGGTATACAACACTATCACTGGCTTATTGTTTTTAATCAATCTGTAACATTGTGCACGCAATGTAAGAGGTAGGACACGCTTAATTTAATTACAAGCAACTGCATTTATAAAGCAGTACTCGCCTCGCGTAGTCCTGGTTTATGACACGAGCGCTATTGCGCGACGGACAGGGAACTGATTTTCAATGCCTTGCCTATTGGCAACTGTCTGTCTTTTTACAAGGGTAATCTTTTGAATCACCCCTTTTAAAATAATAAAAGTTTAATTTCGATCAGGTCTTTTCCCTGTTTTCAACACATTACCTACCCTGCACTTAACATATATTTTATAAAATGCTTGGCTTTAAAAGAAACCCCATTCTCATAGGCATTATTCCGCCATCACAGGAAAACAGACATGAAATTACAAAGACCCTTCAACACGTTGTATTTTCGAAGCGAAAATAGCAACAAAAAGAAATAATTTCGCAATACATGTTAGCAAATGAAAAAAGTCTCCGGACTGCCATCCATCATCGCTGTAACGAACAAAAGCTTTTAGTTGTACAAGCGGAGAGACGCGTGGAAGCGCCGCGCCGCGCCGCGTGGGACCGCGAGTCCACAAGTATGCAATCAGCCTTATTGCACGTTACACATAAATTTGTCGCTGCTATGAAAGTGGAATTTTAAGGACATGGGTATCATAACGTTATTATGTTATCATCTAACAACTGAGATGCCAAAAAAGCGACTTGTAATTTCCGCTTTTTTTAATTATTGCTTGATCCTCGCGTTCTCATTTCATAAAACGAGTAACATTACTCAAAATTATTAGAACACCCCACTCTAGGGCGTCGAAAACTCGGTCGACAATTGTAAATCTTTTTCCAGCTCATGAGTGTTTTTAAATAAATACTACTATACATAATAGTTACGTGGATCATGGTTGAAGTAAGCGAAATAATTATGTTAGGAGTGGATTCACGGTGGGAGTATACTACAATACCAGAATTCAACAACAAAAATTAGATCACCAAGTCCTTTACATGTATACTGCATCTGGTTCACTTCACTTCTTGATTTAATTATATACCTACACTTATGATTATTATTCAATCAGCAAATCAATCCAAAAATATATAATTTCAAAACATACAAACATTTTAGAATGTTCACCATTCGCTGAGCTATTGAAGTTTCGGCTATGAAATTAAAATGAATTTAGACCACCATACCTATCGGTGTAAACATTAATTAACTTAATTTATTTAAGTTTCCTCTATTTTTCCACATTCAAACTTTAAGTTTTCTAAATTAAAATCAGAATTTCAAAAAATATCTTCTGTAATGCCTAGTAAACAAATTAAAAAAATTCTGTAGACACAGTCGGTACGGAACCGGCCCTTAACTGCACATAATCATAAACAACCGCGTGGTATAAATACCCAATTTTCTTTTTGATGATACGTAAGTAAATAGCAACACTTATTACGACGAAATAGAGTAATTTTGCAGACGTAATTGCATAAAAAGGAGGGTTAAATGTGACAACATTGAACTACTTACGCACGCTCCAAGAGCTCATTACGAGGTGCAGCCACTGGCACTAACAACCAAACATTTACCAACCATCATGAAAGCGAAACCTCATCAAAATAAGGGCAAGAATTATTTAATTAATCGGTGAAGCCTCTCTCCCGTAACGGCCGTAACATCAAAGCAGTACTATGGTGTACTAAATACTTGTATAATCGAATTACTATGATTACGGAACCCCTGGGCAGAAGCTCCTCTAATTAATTACGATTAAATTGTATGCTACCGCGTTTGTGGTGAAAATGGCGCTATAGAGACTTTACTTTTGATACAAATTACGTAAATCAATGTCATAAAGCTATTACGTACCCCTCCCCCCATGACCAATTTTCATTTTTACAATACCTATTTTTAAAATAGAGTTCTTATTACCCAATATAGTTAAAGTCAGTCCGTAAATAACGAACCAGTAAACTTCTCTTCACAATTTTGGGGGGAACCCGTGAGCTCTTTCAGGGATTAATCTATTCAATTCCCAGTTTCTATACCATGACACAGGTAAACAATCCTACTGTTCGACTATAAGCAGCTACTATATTCACACGCAAATGAAATAGGTATATGTATGCAAAGCTTTAGTCAAATAGCCCCAGCGAGTGTACCTAAATTGTTGTTTAAGAACAAAACGCCGAGCAATAAACGGCTTTCAACAGACACTGCACATAGAAATGCAGTACAAAGAGCTATACAAACGCGCATGTATCGTGAAGGTCTGTAATCTGTATCATTCAATGCATAAAAGGATATACTCGAGCAATGACCCGCGCACCTGGGGCACTCGCCCTTTGTCAGGGCTGATACTGCACTGTAGCGTTATTGATTAATTAATAAAAAATAATAATAAAAGTCCGTGAAATTGATATCGAGGTAGACGAATATCCTACTAATCCTACTAATATTATAAAGGTGACAGTTTGTGAGGATGTATGGATGTGTGGATGTATGGATGTGTGGATGTATGGATGTATGGATGTTTGTTACTCTTTCACGCAAAAACTACTGATCCGATTGCGATGAAACTGGGAATGTAGATAGTTGGAGACCTAGATTAACACATAGACTACTTTTTATCCCGATATTCCCACGGTACCGGGACTTACGCGGGTGAAACCGCGGGGCGCAGCTAGTTCTTAATATTCCTAAACATGTACATCTGGATCAGGTATACAGGACATCAGTACACGGAGCATCATCAAACTTACACTGAAAACAGACGCCCACCTGGATCAGTACTCTTGAAGTCTATAAAAAGACTTTCTACTCAAGGAAATCTTTTCAGAGACTTCCAGACAGTCCCTGGAAGCGCGTGAGCGTATTTTTGGTGTGGTGGTGAACTAGTTGGTGGGTAGCTCTGTGCATTCCAGAGACAAATCTGATTAAAGAGGATTCAATTTGTAGCTCATAAGCTTAATTTCTGTCTTTTGAACACTACTGAAGTCTTATAATTATTGTAGCATTAGAAACCGGAGCGGACTTTTTTTTTAACTAAGTTTAAGTGTGGCGAATGTCATCTTTCAAGCCGTCTGGGAGTTTCAAGACGTTTTAGCAGAGTCCGTTTCGTGTTTTTGAATATGAAAATTACATTGAACACTACTCGAATAATATTAAAATTCAGTGGCGTAACAATAGGGTGGTAGAACGGCCAAAATGCCACGGGCCCCCGGCTCGAGGGGGCCCCGGGCACCAAAGGCCCCGAACACAGGAGGCACTAATTACAAAATGTATTAATGCATTACCCACGGGCATCAGGTAGTATAGTTACGCCACTGATAAAATTGTTGTGATTAATTATGTATTTCCATTGTATTAACATACTGGACTTTTTACGATCAATCTGGAATCTTAATATCTAAAGAATAGATAAGTGATTTAGTACTGGATACCATACCATATAATCACAAAGCCCATTAGGCAAGCGAGTACCGGTGCCTACTCGCAATAAGAGCGATATTCAGTTACGCGTTATGATGCACTGGGGTTCCTAAAACTCAGATGACTTCATTTTGGAGAAACATTCGAGTGGTCTGGTACTTCCTAACTGAAGGAGACCGTGGCTATACAGCAATAACATAGTACGTGTGAAGGGTAATGGTAAAAACTGGTGGGCTTCATCTCTGCATATGAAAAAGTGTATTGTGGTGACGCCACCGTAGCTAATAGATGTAACAAGGAAGGAGAAACTAAAGGCGCAGTTTTCAAATAAACATTAAATAGAAAAACCACGAAAAATAAAACCCTAGCGCCATTTTCTTTGGTTAATAATAATTATTTTTTTACTGCTTTCAACTGGACACTTCTCTTAGGCTAGTACCACTGCAAGCCGAAACCCGTTTTGTCCCCATTGTGCCTCATTAAATAAAGATCTTAAAACGTTCAGCCCTAGCCGTTGACAAGTGTCCAAGCCTATCAACAAAGCCGTGGCCATAATATGGCGCATTGATTATCAGCTAGTTTTACAAGCCCCTCCGGATTAATTCAACGCATTTCACGTCATTCAAATCGGAACGCTTTATACTCGAGACAAAAGGATCTTGACTCGTTTGTAGTTCAATGACTTACTTATCTTTATATAGAGTGTTTACAGTACACAAGAGTTCCTATATACCAAAAACATAACTCTTCCTTGACTTGGGAGTCGGGTAAAAACCTCTCTGTGCAGAGAGAACTCCGTAATTATGTAGTTTTACTGTGATATCCGACGAATTGTTATAAGATACAACTTTTACATTAAATCATTTGACACCGAAGCAATGCTTTTCATAGCCGCAAATTTTTCCGTATTGGCAAAAAGAACTGGTAGCCACTTTTGTTGCCTAAGGTCTTTCTAACCAAATACCCATTTATCAATTTACCCTAAAATTGTGTACACTTCAATCTCCGTAAAATATGCGAGTACTATATTTTCCAATAAAATCAAATATATGTTTCTAAAGGCATCCCTACGCGTCCACAATCCATATAAGCCATCCATGAATAAAACTCACTCCGTGAACGCGAACCTATTGACAGTCCGCCTATTGTTATTTTGCACGTGGCGACTCAACTATATTTTCTCATGACCACCCTTTATTTTCAGTTGGTGTCGCAACGTAATAATTACATATTATTATACGTCCGTAATAATAGGACTAGTTTTGTACATTTTTATTTTAATAACTGATGTATTATATGTCTAGTTCTTATGCTTCTGAATGTTCAGGTGCCAGGTCAATATGGTGTAATAAACTTTTAAACTATTTAGTTCTAAATAATTACGATTACAGGGTCCACGATCATATTTCGGTAAGTACATACCTTTAAAATACCTCACGTCTCGACTTGGGCTGATTTCTACAGCCATCTGTGAGACTAAGGTTTATTCATCTACCCGCACATTGTCGATGTTTTCGTTTCGCGGTGGTTTTTAAAACTATGTATGCATACGCTATTACTATTTAAACGCTGTTACACATAAAATAAAAAAGGACTATATTAAATTAGAAAAAACATAAATTCTAAATGTGTAGGAACGCAAGTGACAGTCAAACCTGAGATTCCTTAAGCGGCAATCCGATATGATGCTGATCCGCGATCTCGAATCTGTGCCGTCCAGCGGAGGAAGCATCTTGCTCCCACGGCTCCTATAACACATGGATTTGTTTGCATAATTAATTCTCACACTTCGGAATAAAGACCCTTTTCTCTTATTACAACTAGACGTTCGACATGTCGTTGTAATAAGAATGTCGTGTGGCCAACCCATCGTTTATGAAATTGTTGTTTATGAAAAAAAAAATGAGTAGCAGAAAGTATTTCAATAACTCGCAAAGCTATTTCTTTAAGCTTAAAAAAATGCCGATGCATCATCAGGCACACCTGTCATAACTTGATAGCAACGTTGAGTGTAGTAAATGTATCGCAAGTAGGGATTGCAATCCCATAGTCCTACGGGACCCCGCGTCAATTTTAGTCTAAAAAAGTAAAAATTTGTTCACTGAGCGTTCTCTGCCGCACTACTATGCGGTAGAGAAAGTTCGGTGTAAGCTCTGTCTACTTCTTAGAGATCTGCATTGCAATCCTTAATCGCAAGTGCCCTACGAATATCAAGGCATTTAGGTATGCATTGAATTTGACAGATGTATTAAACTAATCGGATATGTTGGCCAATAATGGAAAGTCCGATTTCAAAATTAGGTTAGTGTCAGTTTTGTGATGAAGAGGTGACTAGCAATTTTTTTTTAAATTAAACTGTATTACAAGCTACAAACCGCGAAGGGTCGAATATATAATTTCCTTCTGTTCTTTACGCGGCATTAACCCTTATAGAAACTATATAATAACATCAAAGCTTAGATGGTGCAAACCATCTAATCTCTTCTATAAGTAAACGCTTAAGTGTAAAACAGCCAAGGCTACATACAAATCGACAAAAACTGTTAACATGACCATTATACAATAGCTAAGGGCTACATACATTTGAAATGAAATGAAATAACAAACACTGTGTAATGTTTATCGAGTTGTATTTAAACTTAACCGACTATTGAGAGAGGCTTGCTGACCAGTGTGTAAAATTGATTTAAACACATAAATTTTACACACTGGTCAGCAACCATTCTTACGTTGACTGTTATGTTAATTGCCAAGTCTAAATATATTTTGAGGAACACAGTGTGATGTTTGTCGACCCATATGGAACTTGGCTATCATACCTCAATTAATTTCAAGGTTGACAGACTCTTCGTAATGTATAAAATTAAAAATACTTACGAGACTCTCATGGTGTTGGCATGAAAACTGCGGGATCTGTTGAATTTATGGATTGGACTTAATAACATAGGATAACACATATAATTTATTAAAGCTATATACGGTTTTACTCGCGTACTTCGCTGCACTCCTTTATCCAAAAGTGCAGCATCCTGCCGCGTCGGTGTCAGGCGTCACACTTATCAGGACACTACACATCTGAGTAAAACCGTATATCTACTATGGATAGTAAATATAAATACCACTTACGAAATCTTTTAATTCAAATATACCTAAATAATAACCGTGGTTGTGGAATTAAGACATGATAATTTTTCTTTAATACGATAGTTCCTATTATACATTTATTTAAATGACAATATCTATATAACGTATGTATAAACTATGAATATTATTGCACTTACAAATTTTTCTCTTTTTTATCAGCTAGTTTTCGTCCTTTAAACCGAACCATAGTAGAGTCTCCGGCACCATGGAGTGAACCATCCACTGGCGTGGTGTTTTTCAAAGCACTCATTGTTGAAACCTTGGCCAAAATAATAAACCTTTATTGAAGACCAGGTATTTGAAATATGAAAACCTGCTGAGACCTTCATACCGCTATTCCTGATTTGGAAGATCCCGTGCTCGGTTATGCACACATTAACACCAGAAATAAGATTGGCAGTCTTGCTTTAGCAATCACATTGTTAATGTAAAACAAGGATTATTTATTTATTTGCATAGCGCATGTTGCATCAATTGCCTTCATCATAGCAAGAAGCAAAGCAAGTCAAGAGACCTGTACACCTGTATAACCTGGATATTGTAAGGGATATCAATGTACACCATATATTAAATGCATTCATTACTCGAAACGTCCAAGATTCGAGTAAATAATGCGTTTATTATTATTTACACCATAAATTACAATATAACAAAATAGCTTCGTATCTACCTTAGATAGTTCCTCAGCACTATAGTCGGTGATCTTCTGAAGAACTTCGCTCTCAGTACCAATCTTGTCCTCCGACTGCGTCGCCATAGTGTCACTCGATTCCTGCACATAATCCTGTTTTTTATAAGATTTTTTGCTGATGCGACTTGAAATATCTGTCCGTGTCATCATTTAAGGGGAATAAAAATTATAGGTAAGTAGTTTCCTTAGTGTAAGTTACACCCGAGACTCAACCCCCTCAACGGCAATAAAACCCCGTGATGGAACACCATGGGGTTTTAGTCGGTTCGAGTCCGGCATACCACCTTCCCACGCAGCTGTAGCCCAGAAGGTGACCCCCGGGGCCTACAATTTTCAATTTTAATTGGCAAGATAATAACAATAATAGTTTATTTCGTGAAAACCTAGGTAATAAAAGGTCTTGAAATATGACATGAACTGCTATGCTGCGCCTACAGGCATACGAACAAATACAATAAACTAAAATTTAAATGCTCAGAAGTAGTGTAAAATTCTATGAAATAAAACATCTGTCAAATTACACTAATAAGAATACAAATAATCAAAAAATAAATAAATCGAGATATTAATGAATATTAAATGTCAGCGCTTAACAAATACAAACACGAATTTTAAAATTATAATAGAGATTGAAATAAAATTATAAATATTTGTCATTCAAGAAATCATTAATTGTATAATAAGTTTTGTCAACTAGGTAGTCATAGAGGATGCGTTTATATTCATTGATGTACGGTACGCATGTATCCATTCGTTGCAACCTACGAATTGCCCTGATACATCTCTTTTGAGCTACAAATACATTGTTACTGTTTGAACTATTGCCCCGAAAATCACACCAAATTTTAAAGTGGAAGTGACATAGCCGTGGTATGCAGTACTATGGTATGCAGTGCAAATTACTAGATTCATAATTTTTTCACCACAAAATGCAAGTGATAAATCTCTAATTAAGTTAGTAATGAATATCCCTGAAGCTAATAGTTTAGCTGCATGCAAAATACTTATGATAAAGTATATTATAGGTAGATTCAGGAATCCTTAACTTTAACTTTATGTATTAAATTTAATTATTAGTAATTAGTACTAAAAAAACGAGGAGATTTTAGAGACTCTCGGAAAGTTAAGAGATTAAATAATTAAGCCTTCTATGAAGAAAATAAAATGGCTTCCATAGGTGAGGTACTGAATTAAGAATAAGAATACCTAAGTGTAGATGTTGATTTGTCATGAATAATGGGTAATGTTTTCTAAACATTATGTATAACTGATTATATTACTAATATACTGGATCAACGTTAAAGTAATGGATCCGGTCGTTACGAATTATCAGGGGCTCTCGGTACAGAGTATATGTGTTCTGTGATCAGGGGACTCGACAACTCGGGACTTACAACCGTATTTACGATAAAATAAATTATACATTACTTATACTATTACGCTAATCTTCTACGCAGAAAAAATATGAAAACCTCTTTAATGTTAATACTTACATAGCTGATTTCTCTGTCTAAATCCAATCTTATTCGTATTTCACTCGACAACTGTACCTTGCCGGGGAACCTGCGCAAAATAAAGAAATATTAAATAAGTAGAAAACACGCTTCTAAGGTCTTTTAACGGACAAGAACCGGATGCGATGAAGACGACCATGTCCTGTTATTATATCTACATCGTCATATCGCGTAGTACACAAAGCACGTGCTGGGAATCCAAAAGAAAGTTATGAGTGCCCCCTTTCCCACCCCTCCCCCTGGACCAAAAGCTGGGTAAGCCCAGAATATACCATATTCCGAGGATACCTCATATTCTCCCAAACTCTCCTCTGTCTCTCTTCATTTATTTATAAAACACAAAATAAATATCTACAATTATAATAAACAGTATATTACCAATACTCCTGCGGAATTTCGTCCACTATTGGATATTCCAAGGAAGTAGAGCTTGGCCACTTCTGGAGCGCTTCATCTTGAGCTTCCTCAATCACAGCCAAATTCTGCTGACTCCAGGTATCTTTAGGAGATGGGTCGGGCATTTCATCAGGTATCCAAGACTCTCGACGCTTTGGAATAAAACAGGGAGGATATGCGCTCGGATCTTCTCCAGGATCGTGACGATAGAAATGCCTTTGAACAATAGCAATCAAAATTTTATTTAATAATCACAGCAGTTAGAGATAAGATGTGTTGTCTATTATCTGTTACTAAGAGGAGTCACTGTTGGAATAAACGTCGATCACAATTTAGTTTACATGATTTTCTATTAAAAATATGTAAACTATTTGTATTATTTAAAGTTTCTTTCATATACTGCTCTTTCTGTTAGCTTCTGCAATGTTCAAATAAATTTCAATTTTTACATATTTATCCAAATACTAGGTGTTGCCCGCGACTTCGTTCGCGTGGCAATTTTGGTGAAATCTATCCAAATGAATTAAGTTTTAGTTCCGTAAGAAGCTTCTACAAAGTATTAGAAAACATGAAAAAAATGATTAATGAAATCGGTTGTCGTTTTCAAGTTATGGCATGACCAAGGGAAATAGGGATTCATTTATATATATATATAGATTATAAAATGCGAATGATAGTTAATTGATTGTTTGTCACCATCACCATCAATTTGTGCATAATATGCAATAGAGAAAAGGACATATGTATAGCTCAATCCCCAATCATTCTTTTTTAATATTTAAAAATTCCATTAAGTAATTGTATTTTAAATCAAAACCTATAGGATATTTCCCATTGACCTAAAATCATGAAATTTCCGTAAGAAGCAAGGTCTGACCGCACAAGTAAAGGAAAAAATCTGAAAGTCGTTAATTTATTGTTATATCACAATAAAAATAGTTTTTGTGATTTGATTGCAAACTTATATTTTGCAGTTGGAAAGTTAACTGTGTCGTACATCGCAACCGCAAAATTTAATTTGTCATACGGAAAAGACGGGCAAAAATCTTCGAGACAAATAATATAAGTCTTCCGAATGGTTTGATTTGTACCAACATCTTTTTTTGCTTCAACTGAAAATACACAATAAGAAGTTGTTTAAATATTTGGTAAAATAAAACATAATAATTACCAATTAATAAGTTTGAGCCATGCTTGCGCTGCGCAGTGTGCAGAAAATATAGCGTTTTGTTTCTCCATATATTTTTCGTAACAATATTGAATAGCAGTGTCAACAATCTCTTCTCTGACATCAAATATCATCAGATCGGTTTCTTCCTTTTGAAGAATTTCCATCCTACGTATAGGAAACAATAATAATAAGGGTTTCGGTGACCGAAGGTTTTGTCTGTGCGATACAGGATCAGGTTATTAAGACAAACAACTATAGGAAGTATATTTTGAAAAATAGGACGGTGGATATTTGTCGTTTATGCCACCGAACTGGACCTGCACCTCAATGCTTGCTAACATTGAATATCTGCACAGGCACAGTCAAGCAACCAGGATACTCCATCAAGAGCTCGCCCTTAAGCATGGCCTTATCGGTCAAAGGCTGCCATACTGCAAGTACATGCCGGAAGCTGTACTGGAAAACGACCGCACCAAGCTCTACTGGGACCGGTCCGTCATCACGTTCTTGCAAATAAACGAAGCGTCGCCGGCGCGGGCGCGACTTTCGACATTCTCGATGAACTTCGTGAGTAAATCGAACGATTGAAGGTAATAACCTCGTGATTTATTAACCTAAGATAAGGTTGCGCGTGACCAATATTAATGTTTATTGTATAGTTGAGAATCAATATTTGTTTAAATTTACTCACAGATGGAATTTTCAGATCTTAAGTACCTATTACTTGTATTTTGAATCTAAACCATTGAAATACCTAGTAGCAATGTTAACTTTGAACACAGGATGAAAAGGAAAACGTAAATTGAAATTTATAAGAATTTTTATACCAAGTACGTTCAGGAACATCTTTAGGTAAAGCGATAATGGTCCTTTGATCATCAGAGATTTGAAGCTTGCGGCCCCTACGGGAAAGTTTATACTTGCTCGTAGAGCCGGACATACCCGCCAAAACGTTTAGATATTCAAAATCTAATTACGATACAAATTTACTTTTTAGTAAAATAATAAAATACTATAATTAAAAAAGTAAAAATGCCATTTTAATGCCGAAATACTTTGGCTTTATGTAAGTTAACTACAAAGTGAGAAACAGTGACTCAACGTCACACTTTATTTACGATACGTTACTATCGTTACCCGCTGTGTTTGTATACTCTTTGTCGTTACTGACTATAACATAGATATAAGGAGAGTAGATAGGAAATATAGGCACGTGACCGGAAGCCAAATGTTTCTCAAATATTACGGAACTCCGCCCCAAGGTACTATAATACATCTATGCTCCGCCCACGACAAATAGTGTTGTACTGATTTTGTCGATGATACCCAAATTGAAATTCAATTATTATAAAATAACCAAAACACACATTTCTTAATATTGCTTTAAATGGTTTAAAATAATATTTATTAAAAGATATTTATTGGTTATATTATATATAATACACAATATCTTTTTCTATTTTTACATGTGCTTCTTCATTTTAATAAAAACAACATCCTTCACGATCAACAATACGGTTTCACTAAGGGGCGTTGTCCAACTGACGCCGGTGTTACCTTGCTACAGCATATTTTTACCGCCTGGGAGGAAGCTCAGGATGCTCTAGGTATCTTTTGCGACCTCTCAAAAGCATTTGATTGCGTGAGTCATGAAACGCTGCTGCTAAAACTTGTGCATTATGGACTTTGTAAACAGGCCCTCTGTTTTCTAAAATCTTACCTGAGTGATAGACAACAGCAGGTTCAGATAAATGGTGTCAATTCTTTAGGATCAAAGTTGAAAATGAGCGTGCCACAGGGATCGATATTAGGCTCGTTTCTATTTCTCGTCTATATTAATGATCTCCCCCATTTACTAGATAGCCAACCCAAAATAGTATTATTTGCTGACGCGCCGATAGCTTTGACGATGTAAATAATATTATTCAGCAAGTACACGGTTGGTTTACTGCAAATAATTTAGTGCTCAATGGGAAAAAAACTAAATGTATAAGATTCTCTTTGCCTAACGTAAGACATACGGAATGTGACATCTTATTAAATAACGAAAACATGGATTTTGTGAATGAATCTGTCTTTTTAGGGATAACGCTGGATTCTAGATTACAACGGGGCTCTCACTTAACATCTCTCTCTAAGCGGCTAAGCTCTACAGCATATGCGGTAAGGAAAATCCGCCAATTCACAGACATAGATACTGCACGACTAGTTTATTTTAGTTATTTCCACAGTGTCATGTCTTATGGCATTTTATTATGGGGGCGTGCCGCAGATATAGAAACTATATTCGTTCTGCAGAAGAGAGCTATCAGAGCCATTTATAATCTACATAGTCGCGATTCCCTCAGGGATCTATTTAAAGAAATTAACATCCTGACGGTGCCTAGTCAGTTTATTTATGAAAACATCATGTATGTCAGAAAAAAATTGCATCTCTTTACAAAACGGTTTGAAAGACATAATTATATTACTAGAGATGGAAATAAATTAGTTCAACCTAAATTTAGATTAACAAAAGTGCAAAAGTCTTTTATGGGGTACTGTGTTAAGTTCTATAATAAAATACCTCCTAATATTCTTGAACTAAGTGAGAAAAAATTTAAAACTTGTATAAAACGCACACTATGTAAACAAGCATATTATAAACTTGATGATTATATGGCTGATAACACTGCTTGGAAAATGCTGGTCCAGCTCCACAGCACTGTACATGAGTAGGTAGTTATGGTGGTCTTTAGATTCTGCCTTTTCCGAATTTTCACTTTTGAATTTTATTTTTTATTTGAAATGTATCTTTTTATGGATATTTTCATTATTATTTGTGACATTGTTAATTTTACACAACATTGATATTATCTATAGGTATACTGTGTTGACATTGAAGGTATTAAATTATTTTAGTTATTATTCTCTTTATTTACTTAATATACGTATAAATTACATTTTTAAATACATTCACCATAAAAAAATAAAAACAAATACATTTAAAAATATAAAAAATAGTGTCCCACCGGTATCGGATACAGGGACCAAGCTACCGGTGGTTAGGGTTCCAGAGATAGAAACCTCCTCACAATGCGTGCCGTATCAAGGAGGACTGCCTTCTGCATCAGGCTCTTAATCCAGCTGCCTAACGTGAGCCTCTGAAGGTGTTGGTCGAGGCTCTTAGCAATTAACCCATGGGCCGAAATGACTATCGGCACAATGATTGCTGAATCCACATCCCACATGTCGACAATTTCGTGGGCTAGGTCCAAATATTTTATTTCTTTATCTTTTTCGGCTTTTAAGAGATTGTCGTCATGGGGAATGGTGATGTCAATAATCATTGCTCGGCGCTCTAATCGGTCTATCACCACTATATCAGGCTTATTGGCAACAATAGTCCTATCAGTGATGATAGATCGATCCCAGTCCAATGTTGCACGACCATTTTCTAGAAAAGTTATTTTATTTTAGTTATTTATTATTATGATTTTTAAAGCCTAATTAAGAAAATTTTGAATTGTTCATGTGAGAACTGTGTAGTCACTAATTTAGTTAAATTTCCTATGTTGCTTGGCAGTTCTGAGTATGTCATGCTCGCCTAGAAGTCCTGCCGATGGTGGCGTATATGTCGGGTCGTGCGGTTCCCTTCAATATGGTTGATCTGTACGATGGCTGGCGTGTGCGTCATGCTCGTGAACGGGTGCCGTTGGTCGGGGCTGGTCATCTCCGGACTGCTATAACCTAAATATGTATAGTAGTAATTGGCGCATCTATTTATATTTTAGAATAATAGAATAATACGTACGTTACATTGTCCTCACATTTCGTTTACGCTTATAAGCAATGTAACCAGAAATTTGTAAAAAACATTTTGAAAAAGAGTGTCCTTGTGAAAAAGAGAGTTTCTTGCCTGTTCTTCTCCATAGGATCTACGTATTAAAACAGGCAACTAGCTTCACGACTGACTTAGTCTGACTGACTCCTACTCCTGACAATTCAAAAATACCTATTATTGGTTTAATTGAGTGAAATGGTTTTGATTTGATTTGATTTCATTTGCATATTTATTCTTTATATCCAAATTAAAATAATTTTACTGTCTTATTAATATTCATGTAAAATATCGAAGTTCGGCCGTATCATAGTTGGACTAAAGCCGACCCCAGCTTAGTTGGGAAAAGGCACGGAGGATAATGTCATTGGCGGACTGATTGCATATTGGTTATTTATATATCGGCAAATGCGCGTGGTTAAGTAAACTGCTAAAGCTTTTAAAATGCCCGAGCCCCGTAATAGCCCACAAAACCGAAATGACGTCTCCAACATTTAAAAACTAGGGAGCGATGGGCTGTTAGTCCAACTTTTGGCCCGGTTACAAATTCCATTTATATTCTATGCCACTGTTTAAACAAGGCATGGACTCGGAGCTGGGAAGAAGCAACGTAAACTTTTCTTTTCGGTAAGATTGATTGGACCTACATACTTCAAACCGACTGACCAGCACCGTTCTTTTATAACATTTGGATGGTCTGCTTTATTTTTAAACGTTTGGATTGGTGTACTACCTTTTAGGCAAGATATTTTTGGTAAAATTTTACTCCCTAAAAAACTTATAGCCCTAGTTTAAGTTGCCAAATGAATATTTAGCAAATTTTCATTTCGCATTTTATTCACTTGGTTCAATTAGCGTTTGGCATCATTTCACTTTGTCAAGTTTTATGAAATCAAATGTTTAAAAAGCAACAGCTATTCGTGTGGAAGCAATGCTGTTCGTGGTAAAGCCATGCATCGGCACGTATGGGCCGGCTCGACGGGAGTGATACCACAGCCTCACAGAAAACCGGCAGTGAAGCAATGATTGCATTGCTTTTCGCCCCGTGAGTGAGGATACCGGAGGCCCTAACCCTGCCCTCTTCCCCCTCTTCTCCCCCATTCTCACCCTTCCCCTCTCCCTCTCTTTCCACCCTTCCCCCTTCTCCCCCTCTCTCCCCCCTCTTCCCCTACTCCCACCTTTGAAATAAAAACCGCCAAAAACGAACTGTTCGAGATTTTATACTCAGATTTTTTTAATGCAATACTTATTTGTTATGCATTTGCATAACAAATAAGTACTTGCCATGATCAAGTACTTATTTGTTAAACAATTACTTGCCTAATCTATGACTTGCCATAAAATAATTTAATAATTAATTAATTGACAAATATTTTTTAGCCAAATAGTTTGCAATGTGATATTTTGGGAAAAGTTTTTTGTTCATACATTAGTAATCCGTTTAGATTATTTTGGATTTTTGCGTATCTAGCACCTTGGTGATTAATCTCCTTATTGATAAATAAGGGGATTAATCACCTAGGTACTATGCATAGATTAATATTTTGTTAGGTACCTACCTACCGTACCTATTCATTTATATTCGCTGAAGATTAAAGACTTTGTTGTTTATCTGTCAGCTTTGTAAACGAAAACAAAAAGTGGCCAGAAACAAAACTTGCCATAACAGTTTTGATAGATGACAGTTTTTTGAAAAAGTGACAAAAACCGAACGTAAATGGTACAAGAAATCACCGAATAAGTTTTTTAATCCTGAAAATATTTGAAGTGCAGAAGGATGAACATTTACACCAATTAGAAAAGTGTACATTAATCGAACGTTAAATAATGAGTGTACATTTTCATTGTTTAGATTTTCTTAACGTTTGATTCTCGATAATGTATACTTTGAAGGGTATCTTTCCCGAACCAAGTATGTACCGTTACATTTGATATCATTACAAAGCATGTCGTCATGGCCATGGCAAAGTAGTCAGTAGGTATAGATTTACAGTTTATATTGAAGGTTAAGTTTGAATTTTTTAACGTAATTTTAACGTAATTAAAGTTAGAAGACTCGAACTTAGTTGGAGTTACAGGTATGCGACTCTGACTTGCTCGAGCTGGTTGCTAACACTGTCCAATCCATCTGTATACTCAATATCCCTTTTTCTTCTTTTTTACTTACCTTCCCCTTTCAACATAGGTATACTCCCAATTTTCCTAAACTCTACCTACCCCTTTAGGGTTACACTTTTATTATCTTATCTTCCTTTTCCTATTAAACTTCATTAAGTTTTTATTTATTAAATTCTAATAATTTATATTTCAGAGAAAGAACAAAAAAAAAACTTCATTAGAGAAAACATGAAACAACTAAAGTATATACAAAACAAATCGCCTAAGGAACCTAAGTACACCACAAAAAATGTCCATCCCCCACGATTGACAAACCCAATAACAGCTGGTAGCTCCCTCGGACAAGTGAAGTCATCTCCTTCAAATAAAAGTGGTAAAATCTCACCCACCATGACAAAGACAAGCTCTACAACTCGTAAGAAAGTCACAGAAACAAGATTAAAAAAAGGTGACATGGCCGAGTTTCTTAAACGTAAAGAAATGAGATTATCAAAACAAGCGGTTGCAGACACATGTGATGATGATGATGATGAGGTGAAGTCGACAGAATCCTCTGGATGCCTTCGAGACATTGGTTGTCAAACTATCGAGAGCAATTTATCTCAAAAATTCTCAGAAAGTGCAAAGTTGACAATGCTGTATCCTAAAAAGGAAGATGATACTGATGCTAAGATGAAAGCGAGTGGGGACAGCGGACATCACAACAGAAGTCCGCAATCAAGCCATACTCCTCGTCGAGCCGGTGATGATCTTTTAGATATGGAAAAGAATCGCAGTCGGTTGAATGCAATTTTAGAGAGGAAAGATAAAGACCCTTACTTACCGTCAGGTAGGTTTTTAACACACTTATATTAATCTCACTTGTAACTAACAAGGTAAACGAATCTCAGAAGTAAACTTTAACCTACTTCTAATTGTTGTCCAAATTAAATTTTGTATTCATATGTAGTTTGGATCACAATACTATAATTTGGCATCTTGTAGTTGATCTGATGATAGTCAGGAGGTAGAAAGACGAAGCACTGCACTGCCTACCAGTAAACATGATGAAACCAGGAGGTGGACAGTAGAACTCTTGTTTTTACTTTTTAATTCAGTCAATTCGTCATTGAAGCCTGTTTTTTTAGTTTTACATTAGTTTTACATCATGAATACCTGTATAACTGCCATGCACCAAACTAAACACTCATACTAATGCACTAAGAACACAATTTTCAGGGTTTAAATGTTTATTCAACAATACTTTGAGTAATTATTTAAGTAGTAAAAGCATCATGTTACTAATAGTATGTGGATGTATTAGAGTTCATGAATATGTAGTGGGCATAGTGATAGCAGATTTTATGATATACACAAAATCTACTGTATAGTAATGTTGTGTTTAGTGGATGTGATGATAAAGTGTATGTTGTGCTACAAAAGTGTTGTGCTTTAGGATGTTGTGCAATAGCAGAAGTTATACATATAGTGCCATAATAGTGTTGTGTTAAAGTGGATGTGATGATAGTGTATGTTGTGCTACAGTTGCTATAGAGGATGTTGTGCTTTAGGGTGTTATGCAATGGTGGAAGTTATCCACTTTAACACAACATTAAAGTGGAAGTGTATGTTGTGCTACAGTTGCTATAGAGGATGTTGTTCAATAGCAGAAGTTATGCTATAGTGATATTGTGTTAGGTGAAAAGTTAGGATTTCAAGAAGTGTTTTAAAATAAGACTATTCTGGGACAAATTAAACAAATCAGCACAGCTCATTCTAAGAACAAACTTATTTAGGTTTTTTTTTAGTTTAATATTGTTAATGTTATAATTTCAGGTTACCAGAAAGGTGTGGTACCAAAATACCTGCGTGAGCGTAAGGATCAGGGCCCTAAAGATGCGGAAGGTGCAAAGGTGGACGAAGATGGCGCCTTCTGTCCCCCTGGACATGTTACTTTACCTGATACAGAGAGGAAAGAGACACTAAGGATGCTTAGAAATAGTTAGTACTTTATAGTACTTTTTATAATACTGTCCCAAAGCACAGAATACATATTAGTACGGGTACAAAAGTCCCACGCCGCCGAATCATTTAAATAAATAGCCACTCTTGACTTGTTTCGACACAATATAGTTGCAATTTAGGTCGCACAGTGGTAATTACCTTCAACTATATTCACCTAAAAGTTGCTTCTGTTTCTATCGCGTAACGACGACTCCGCGACGCGTTAGGGTTATCTTTTTAAAAGAATTAATCAATCTGAATATTTAATTACCAGTCTGTTATGTCCCTATTACTCTATTTTTATGAACAAATAAAACTACGTTAGGTACTAATAACTCGATAGTCTAGATACAAATGGATGACACGGCATAGCGCGTGAATGAGCATTGAACTAAAGTGCGGCACGGCAGGCGCGCGGCAGCCCACTGAATTTTGGCACGTAGTTTTATGCCTACTCTGCAGAGTGGATCTGGCCTGCCCAGAGTTAAAGTTTTTATCATTTTAAGGGACTTTTCTCTGAAATTCTCTTCGATCCTGTGTCTGTCAATTTGACAACGTTGTGGGATCATGAACTTGTTGATATGTTTCTTGTTCCATGGTTTGTCATAAGGGCCAGGCTAGTAGTGTCTACCTTTCCAAGTGTTTACCAAATTCCGCAACTTTCATCAATTTTTAATTATTGGTGGTCCGGCGGCAGTGCATCTGCCTGCAATGTCGTGGGCGTGGGTTCGATTCCTACTCAGTCCAAATATGTCTAATTACATTGGTGTAAGTTTTTTTATGTAAAATTATGTCCAAGATGTACAAGCTATGCTTAGTTTGGGTGTAGATAATGCTGTGTTATTAGTATGTACCAGAATATTATTATATCTTATTATTTACAGGTTTTGCAGAACTAGTAAGTGAACTAAACAAACTGCCAGTCAAAACAGATACTCTTAAAATGCGCAATAAGAAAATGGAGCTCGAAAAACAATTAACAAAGCTTGAAGAGGGAATCAAAGTATTTTCGAGGCCCAAGGTATTCGTCAAAATAGGGGAGTGAATGATTTCAGATCTAGTCGTAAATTCGTGGTAGACTTCTGATTCCTTGTGCAGCCTGAACCCGCCGACACGTAACTTCACGCTGTTAAACAGCTTCACCGATTGGCTTAGGTACTAAATGGCCATAAAGGATGCATTACCTTCTTTCACCTGTATAGATACCTGAACACTGTTACGTGAATGGCCCCTGAGTTTATGTAAATATTTGCTAAAGGCCATCATTTACAACAGAACTACCGTCACGTTCTGGACCATATATACTTTTATATTTGTGCTTATACTTCGCAAACGAATTTGTAGTTATATATTACTATAAAAAAACTAAATATTTTCATGAAATAATTGAAGAAGGACAGCCAGGCTCTTTGGTAATTGAGACTAATATATCAACTAAACTAGTGAGTAAGTGCTGTCCAAGCCGATGCAAAATTGTATGTCTCCTCTGTAATGAGGCTATAAAATTGTTGTGATGTCGCTCAGTTAAGATAACCATTATTGTTGAATGCTAGTATTAATTATGTTATTGTCTGTTATTGTTGTTGTAACTAACATAATTACAAATGTTTGTATGATTTACAGTGTTGTAACATTTTTTGGAGATGCAAATGCAAATATTGGTTTTTAGTCCATTTCTTTGACAAATAAAATAAGTTGTTTTCAGTAGGTATTATAATGTCTATTATTTGGAACGATGATACATAGGCATTTAAAAAAAACTAACAACAAGCAGTAACATTCGCTCACACCGGTGCACCATAAAGTGCCATTGACCAGACAACCCCCGTGTAGAGCCGTCTCGTAGCGACGCTGGGTCCGCCGAAATTGGGCAAGAGCCGCCCAAGGACAGACGCAACGCCGACCAGCCTAGGAGCAAGCTGCCGGAAGTGCTCATCGAAGCGCCTCCGTCAAGAATCAGGCCCATATATTTTATGTGGGCCTGAACCGGTACGAGGACCGAATGGACCTCGATGGAGGCGCCAGGGGGTGGACCACGACGGGGCCCATGAAATAAAAGGGCGTCCGTCTTATCCAGGGCCACCCGCAAGCGCAGTGCCTCAATGCGTACGACCACCAGTGATACCTCCATGGTAGCCAGGCGCGCTGCCGCTTTAAAGTTTGCTCCCCGGGTCGTGACCAATGTCTCATCGGCGTAACAGATTACCCCCAACCCGGGAGGAAGGTCTCCTCGAAGGGCCCATTCGTGTACCCTATGTTCCACAGGAGTGGTCCAAGGAAAGACCTGGGCCGACTACTCAAAACTCCATCTCGGTCCTCGTACATGACGGTACGCTCCTCTAGATAGTCTGCCACTAGTCGCTTCAGGTACTGTGGCACTCCGTGATAGTGGAGTGCTTCCCTGATGTAGCTAAATGGCAGACTATTGAATGCGTTGGCGATGTGCGATGACACCGCCAGCACACCACCACCGCTCACTACCTCTTCGGTCACGGCCCTCAGGCGCAACACGGCATCGACCGTCGAACGCCCGGCCCGAAAACTGAATTAGACGTCCGACAAATCGGGGCCGACGTCGCCAAGGTGCCGGAAATGCGGGCAGAGAGGACCCTCTCAAACAGTTTACCCGTCTCGTCCAGCAACACGATGGGCCCGTAGGCCGCCACCGAGTCGGTAGGCCGTCCCGGCTTCCTTAACAGGACCAGCTTCCTACTCTTCCAGCAGTCAGGGAAGCATCCAGACGCCAAGCTAGCGTTGAACACCTCACTGAGACGGTTTGACATGTGGTCGAGGGCCAGGGCCAGAACTCGGGCAGGGATCCCGCCTCGTGACGGGCTCGCTTCGCCTCCGTGACGGGCGGAATAATGTTCTCCTGGTTCTCCCCGCCCGTCTCCGGCCAAGGGGGCCACCTACGGGGGTACGTGGTTCACCCGTTGCGTTGCCCTCAGCCACTTCCTGCAGGAAGTATCTTTACAGACATAGTGCAACGCTAGCCATCGAAATCGGCACATGCAAAACAAGAGTCGAGAGTTTTTGAGAGCCAGAAATAAAAATACTAGGAAGTCATTTTAGCTCTGTAGTATATCTATATTCATTTTCACTACACCTCGCGTACATAATAATATGAACTCACGCAATACTGACTAACGTGCACCCTAGACGGTACGTCCACTCCAATATATTCAACGATCTGTTCAACTAATTAAACATTTCAACTTTTAAAATAGTTAAACTACTTGGAAAGGTGTGAAAATTTAAATTACAATATTTTAATTAATGAAACGATTAGGTATTTAACACACACTAAAAATTGGCTCACACTTATTTCACCGTTGACGAGTTTCATTTCAGCGGCACGGGCTGCAATTATTGAAGTATTCCTAAACATAATAGGTAAAGGATGTTACTATCATTTCTCGAATGCTCTATGGCGTAAGGTTAAAAAATTAGACCTTGTAAAAGCACGACATACCCGAGAAATCGTTTCACTCACTGGAGTTTTGACTCTGCAAGAGCTCTCTCTTCATAAGAAAAGGGTGGTTGTATATTTTGGAGTTTTTAAAACAACATTTAGAAAAACATTCTGCAACTCCGCAAAAAATTCCTTGCTCCATCTCGTCCAGAAATGCTGTCGGAGCTGCTCAATACGCTGGTACCGACTGAGATGGTTAGTGGAATGCTCTTCAAAATTTGGTTGCAAGGACGTGAGCGGCCGACGAGAAAATGAGCTGGTGTCAGAGGAGTGCAATCGGCAGGTTCTAAAGACAGTGCCGTTAATTTAATATTCCTTCGATTTGTACTAATGTGGTGTTAAGTTCTTCGAAGGTCATGTTAGAATTACCTAAAACTCTTTGCAAATGACAATTTGCAGATTTGACACCTGCTTCCCAGAGACCGCCGAAATGAGGAGTATACGCAGGTATGAAATGGAACCTCATTGAACTCTCACCCAAAGAATCGCTATTTTTTTTTAATTTTCAAAGTTCGCTGTACGCTCCAACAAATGAGGTACCGTTATCTGAATAGATATTTACTTCTCGCAATAAATCTATATAAAGATTATAACTACTGCTACTCAAGTCGCCTACAAGTTCTAAATTAATTGCTTTGGTGGTAAACCAAAAATTGCGATATATAGACGGGGTAAGAAAAAGGTTCGTCACCTTAAAGTCGACATTTGCTTGCACCAAGGCAATTATTAATCCTGCCAACGTTTAATTTCAAACGAAACCGAAATATCGCATTGATGTTTGCAATAACCGGCTAATCGACTGATGATGGTGACAGGTCAACTAATAAAGATAGAGATGCGGTGGCGGTGAAATCTGTCAACGGGAAAACCCGGAAATTACCGACTAACCCCGAAATGTCAATCAAAATGATTGACTCGTTTATGTCCATATTTAGTATTGATTTATATAGAATTAAAATAAATAGTAGTCATCATGATAAATTTTATTTAAATAAAACTTGATCAAAAACGAGTCATTTGCATCAATCACGGATTGCAGTCACGTTAAGGCGAGAGCATTATGTCCGTTCCTCTGAAACCCTTTTCAGCAATGCCACACAGCTTAGTTCTTTAGTTATTATTTTTCCACGGCTGCACGTTAAAACCCCGTAGATTTCCTATGAGCTGATTCGCAGGCCAAGGAATCACCAATACTTCAGGATGCTGATAGCTGAAGCATATATATGTCTATCTCACCAAAGCAAATATATGTCTATCTCACCAATTTGATTGTTTCATTTTTTTTTCGGCCATTACCAGGTACCAAAATTCTCGACTTTGCCGGGTCTTAAATACGAGTGTAGTTTTTATATATTATGAGCTCGAGATGATAGCTAAAAAGGTGTGCGTTCGCGCAGCGGAATGTTGTTGAATTTAAAGATTTTAATTATGCAGATATTTAGTGTATGATGTCGTGTAATTGTGTATGGTAAAAAAAAATTTGTGCATGCAGCCATTGTGGAGAAATTCGCTAAAAACTGATTCCGCTGGGCGAACGTTGTCCTGGCGGAACTTTTTTCAATCCATGGACTTAATAGAAAAAAAATGTGTCCAAAAATTTGTGTGTATTTGTGTGTAATTGTGTATGTATGAATAAAATTAGTGCATGCATAAACTTCGGAGAAATTCAAGTTTTGGCCATTAGCTAGTTTTCATATAAAACGCTTATATAGAGAGCTGTAAATTTTTACATACCTTGTTTTGAATTTGTTTATATTTGTTTAAAAACAGATTTAGAAAAATACGTAGGGTTTAAAAGATAAAAATATAAACGTAAATGATAGTAGTGATAAAAATACGCTTATTAGGTCTTAGTTCGTAAAATATGCACCTTGGGGGTCTAGATTCACGTTTATACAAACCTTGTAAGAGTGTGCAACATGTTGCCAAGTATCAATGATGTTCCGTTAGTAATTAAAGAGTTATAGGACAATTTACCATGAATAGACTACTGTTTACAAAGCAGTCAAACATCACGACGTTCTAAAGGAATTGCATAGTAAAATGTATTCCAATAATTAGTGTATTAATTCAACTACTCACATGCAAAATTTCATCTCATTAAATTCAGTAATTAAAGAGAAACAATTAAAATACTGACAAAGCATCGAAAACCTACATAACCCGACCAAGTTCGGATGGCTACAAGAAAGCGGCCGTGCCATATATCTAAGTAACGTTCTTAACCTTCCAGTATAGTATTTATTAATTTGGTAGTTGCGTACACAAGCGTTAGGAAAAAATAAAACAATTGTATTTCGTTTTTTTCATTTATTTATTTATTCATTCATTCATTTGCGAATATGGGTATACATTTGCAGATCTTAAAAGCTAATACAATTTTCTGTACTTTTACCATATTCTACCATAGGCATGCAAAGCGATAACAAAATAATTAATTAAGAAATTTATTAAACTTACATCAAAATTATCATATTATGTTAATTAAATAAACTATAATATTAATATAATGTCAAAAGTGTGAATATTTTAGGAAAACAATAATTAGTATTCAGTCATTCAAAATATAAGTTATGTCGTATGATAATAAAACGTCAACAATAAAATAACAATGTCCTAAAGAAACAACAATTCAGTGCGATACGAATTGTTGTTTCTTGAATGAAAAATATTTTTTTAATAATAACGCCACTATCTACGATAAAAATAAATCTTCAATTAACAAGTACTTCTCTAATTAAACATCCGTGTACTAAAATATTTTAAATTACATGTAATAATTATGTATTTATTATTTATTTCTCGCCACCTGTTACGTAGAAACACAAAAATTGGCGAAATGAGGGTGTCACAGAAATGTCACTCCTCTGCCCACCCCTTCTGGGACAACAGCCGTGAGCATATGAATGAATGAATGAAAATACAGAAACTAACCTCAAAATTTCTAACCCTCTTAGGGACTAGTCATGACAATCCCTGGGGCGCGCGCCCCAGTAACGGCAGAACTTGGCATACAACTCATGTGCGCGCACAGGCGCGTGTATTTTGAGCGTATCGGGAGCGCAGCTGAGGCGCTTGTCATGACTAGTCTCTTGTTCATAAAAACTTAACGTTAACAAACGCTTGCTAAACATACTCTGTCATTGGTTAGAGACAGCAATAGACTTAAAATGCATACATACGTAAGTCACTACCAGTACAACGGTAATATCATATACTGACGTAAGTCTCAAGCGCATACTTAAATAAAGTACCTACGTAAATAGTACTTACTGTCATAGTCAAATACATTTAAAAAAGCAGGTGTAGAAAAATAAATGACCTATAAATTATATCGAAACAACAATTGTGTTATCACCTGTACCAATTCAATACCAGTATTATACTGTAAATTTTAGAATGTTACCTAAATATATTGCACGGCCGCTTTTTTGTAGCAATCCGAACTTGGTCGGGTTATGTAGGTTTTCGATGCTTTGTCAGTATTTTAATTGTTTCTCTTTAATTACTGAATTTAATGAGATGAAATTTTGCATGTGAGTAGTTGAATTAATACACTAATTATTGGAATACATTTTACTACGCAATTCCTTTAGAACGTCGTGATATTTGACTGCTTTGTAAACAGTGGTCTATTCATGGTAAATTGTCCTATAACTCTTTAATTACTAACGGAACATCATTGATACTTGGCAACATGTTGCACACTCTTACAAGGTTTGTATAAACGTGAAAATCTAGACCCCAAAGTGCATACTTTACGAACTAAGACCTATTAAGCGTATTTTACGTTTATATTTTTATCTTTTAAACCCTACGATTTTTTCTAAATCTATTTTTTAAACAAATAGAAACAAATTCAAAACAAGGTATGTAAAAATCTACAGCTCTCTATATAAGCGCTTTATATGAAAACTAGCGAATGGCCAAACTTTCGCGTGGCGGAAACTTGAATTTCTCGGAAGTTTATGCATGCACTAATTTTATTCACACATACACAATTACACACAAATACACACTAATTTTTGAACACATTTTTTTTCTTCAAGTCCATGGATTAAAAAAAGTTCCGCCAGGACAACGTTCGCCCAGCGGAATCAGTTTTTAGCGAATTTCTCCACAATGGCTGCATGCACAATTTTTTATTACCATACACAATTACACGACGTCATACACTAAATATCTGCATAATTAAAATCTTTAAATTCAACAACATTCCGCTGCTCGAACGCACACGTTGAAAAGAATCGCAAGATTTTTTAAAGAATTCCGTGCTCACCTTAATTCTATTCATTGTTATTTTTTAAACAATTCCGTGTACACCTTAATTCTATTCATTGTTGGATTTCTATATTCAAACATTAAATTATATTCACATCTTGAACTTGGCTCATTACTTGAATTATATTCACCCCATGTATTATATTCACCCTCTGAATTATATTCACCCTTGAATTCTATTTATTCCTTAATTATTACTACTAGAATATTCTTCCCTAATTTCTAGGCAAATCTTGCCCATATATTATACCTGTTGATTCTATTCAGACCTAGAGCTCGCCATTTAGCATCCTAAAGGTGATTAATACTTGGATTATATTCATCCCATTTTAGAGCATGAATCTTTGTCTCCATTCCAATATGACAGAGAGACAGCAGTGGCTAATTACTCATTAGTGATGAAGAATAAAGAAGGCATTTTACCAACAAATAATATAATTAAGAACCCACCATCACAAGTATTTGTAAGATCTTTTATAGTTATGAGTTGTCCAAGGCTTGAGGTAAAATGAATAACTATTTACTTCAACATTAATTTCTATCAATAACAATACATTCAACAATAAATATGCAGATATTCACTACAATCTCCTAACATGCTGAAACAAGTAATTGTTGAATACGATAGGACCCTTTCTGTACAACTCTTCATAATCATTGTGCCATTTGTAGAATGAGAAGTCAGGGAAAAAGAATTTTATCTCTCTTTCAGCAGACTCCAGTGAATCTGAAATCACAATTTTGTATAAGTTGCATTAAAAATCTATGCATTGTATGGATAAGTAGATGATGAGCCATCTAGTGTATGAATGCTAAATGGCTTCTAGAATGTTTTGTTGAACACATTCATTTGTAAATAAGGAATAGTCTTCTTGAACCAATAACAATAGGGGAAACTAAACTCAAAGATGTTTTTAATTGACCCAGAGTACCATAAGAAAATTTCAAAAAAAACAGGTGTAACCTTCTTGTCATCATTAAATGAGAGTTTAACATACATATTTCGACTAACTTGGTGTGTCTGTGTGTGTGTGTGTGTGTGTGTGTAAGGATATGTGTGCGATTTTTATCGATAAAATATTCATAATAAAAAATGTATACCGGAATAATTATTTTCTTTATACCTCGAATAGAACTTGAAATTAATATTTTTATAATAAGGAACTTTGTTCCTATCTGGTGTCCCATGACACCGCACATTTTATTATTTTTCAAATACTAAATGCTTGTGTTAGGAGTGGGTTCACAACAATAGAGTACTGGGTGGGGTTGAAACCCGCAAACACTTGATTGCAAGTCCGACGCACGTTGTATGTCCGACGGACATTGTAGATATTGTAAAGTCAGTTTATTAGGAAAATAATTATGAATTATTATTCTCACTTTGCAAAAACATTTATAAGAACAAAACATGTTCTTGGTAATGACCTAATTGATTTTGGGATTACATTAAAATGTGGTTGTTTAAAATACCTCTACCTACCCCTTTAGGGTGTATGTAGGTATGTAGAAATAGCAGCAAGCATGCTGAAATATTTATCATTTCAGCATGCTTAAAAGCTTATTTAACTAACTTAGAGGTAATGTTTACCTGATCCATGAGCAACATTACGAGTGTCAGAAAGTCCAAAAATGCTTCTCAAGCAATACGGCTCTTTGAATTGGCCTTTATACACACTGGTAGGGCCCAGAATTCGTCTCCAAAGTTCTATTGCATTACCGTGTCCTATCACATGCAAATCTATAGCACCACTAGAAAAAAATAAATTATTATCAAGGTTACTTAGATACATAATCATCATTGATCATGTCATGTCATACACACACATACAAAATAATATTATATTCCGTCCCTACAATTATAATGCATGTATGTACATTAATCTGGACGGGAATAAGACGTGAGCATATATAATATCTAAAATATTCTAGCAACACACAGCGAAGACAAGCCCGAATTAGTGCTAGTGATTCTGTACCGCGAAATCAAAGTTATCTTGTATATCATATACTTTCTTTCTAAAATCAACCGGCGTCGAACTGCGGTACGCCAGTTCCATGGCTACTGATATATAACCGCTATGGTTAGGTAAGTTTAGGTAAGGTTAAGATCAGTAAATAATGAATTAAAATTCATCCTCACCTAGCCATAAAAGTGATCAAGCGGTTGTAAAAGAATTTCCCTACGTGTTCTTGGTAAAACTTGCTGGCACCTTCTTTATCCAGAGAAACCCTTTTCGTTTTCACAACAACGAATTTGTTTTTTATAACATTTCTGATGTAAGATAGTGCAATGGGATTCTTGACTGCATGCGGTTTTATAATCGCCAATGTTAATTCTAACTTCTGCATTGTACTAATATTATCTGTTATATATCGGTTTATTCATAATTACCGTGGCTTTTTCTAATTTTAATTATGTAAACAAATACATATTTGACATTTCCTATTTACAACATTTCCGCCTCGGCAAAAACACGACGAGTTTAAATTCATGTAACTCGAATTGAATTTGAGTTACGCAACTCGAGTTAGCAGGACAATGCTGAGGCCTGAGTGTATTCAATTATTTGTTACAAATTACGTTTCTATAAATGTTATGTGGAGGTGATTAAACATTGCACTATTTATAATGCCCAGACAAGTAAAAATAGGCTGTGTAATTACTAATTTTCCTCGAGTCGAGACGGACCTCGGTTCTGCCTGATTTGGTACAGCACTACTTGCGTCTTGTGTTGTGTCTGTGTCACACAAAAATAAACATTGTAGGTTATAATCTATAGTAATTTCAATAATACTTGTGTTTTTTTACTCTTCAATAATGCCTGAGTTAGAAAAAAGAAAGGCAGACGATTTTTCCGTCGTTCCATCTAAGCGAACTCGCCATGAAATTTCAGTTGTCGGTACAAGAGAAAAAGCTGTTGTTACTTCCTCTGTAAGTATTCTTTCTACTTGATTAATTTAATTTGTTTAATAAAAACAAATAATACTGAACAAATAGATAGAACACACACCGACTAGAATATTCAGAACACATAGAATATAATATATAAAAATAGCCATGGATCGCAAATTTAGTACTAAAGTTAAAAAAATTTCAGGTCCCTCGAACGTCGAATCTATATGCACCTATTATGTTATTGGAAGGACACCAAGGGGAAATATTTACATCTAAGTTTCATCCAGAGGGTAAACACTTGGCCTCCGCTGGATTCGACAGACAAATCTGTAAGTTTCTAAACTACACACAAAAATATAAATGTATTTTTATAAATCAGGGGTCGTGAGTTCTAGTCTCTACATAATTATGTTATTCACATCAATCTGGGTATTTGTATGTAATTAAAAAAAAAATGTATGCGAGTTTGTTTATTCATGTTCTAGAATACATAGCATAATGAGTTATGGTTACTTTGGGTCAAGACTGTGACTGCACTTGACAATCAGCATGGTATTTATACATCCTGGAATTCATATAACATGCCGTAACTTACATTTTTAGCTTAAAAGACAATAGAAGGTGATTTCTAAAGAGAATTTTTTTTTTTAAAATAAAGCACCATAATTTTTATTCATCACTTTACTATTATTATTATCAGTTCTATGGAATGTATATGGGCAGTGTGAGAATGTAATGGTAATGAAAGGCCACACTGGTGCCGTAATGGAACTTTGCTTCTCACCGGATGGATCACACTTGTACAGCTGTGCTACAGACAACTCTGTTGCCGTGTGGGATGTACCTACTGGTACGAGGATAAAGAAGTTAAAAGGACATGCAAATTTTGTGAATTCGGTATCAGGTTGGTAAATATTTTATTGGTTAAACACTCCTAAAATCAATAAATATTGATAAAACCTAAATTATGTTGATAGAAATGTTTAGTAGTACTATTTCGATTATCTTCTAAATGTAATATTATTCAAAATTTAAGAGTAAGATGCATCAGCCTACTCTCTGAGAAACATAAAACAAACCACATTTCTATAGAAGAATAAAAATATGTTTGTTTCGTCATCCTCCGCACCTTTTCCTAACTAAGTTAGACCAGGTTGTCGGACTTTTTAGGGCTTCAACTACTGGTAACAAATGCCACAGATGTTCATGTGGCAACTGGAACTGTGTTTATTCCAACGTAGTATTCATGGTTTTATATTATTAATTTTATTCCCTTCAGTTATAAAAGCCAACCCTTTCTTAACAGATTACGAGGGCTAGTCTTTTGTTGTTTTGTAATTATCCTTACCCTATTGTATTAATAATAATATTGATTATTCTTGTAATACTATGATTTTACAAGAATAAATAATTCTATTTGAGTATTAGTAATTAAATGAATATAAAATGATGGTTTGGAAGTTGGAACACTGTAACATTTGTTCTGTAATGCTATTACAGGTGCAAGAAGAGGTCCAGAATTGCTAGTTTCTGCTTCAGATGACAACACTATAAAGTTATGGGATGCAAGAAAGCGCAACCCAATAGCTTCCTTCGACAGTTCTTTCCCCGTCACATCAGTACTGTTCAGTGATACTGCAGAAAAGATAATATCTGGTGGTATCGACAATGTTATTAAAGTGTGGGACATTCGAAATAATCAAATTGCATACAAGATCAAAGGACATACGGATACCATTACAGGTAAATATGAAATTAATAGGTTGCCAGATAGATTGTTTATGAACTAAGATACAGTTCCTCATAGTTTCTCCTGTGTGTATGATCACGGCTAGACTCCTAAGGCTTGTAGCGTGATGTTAAATAGCCTATATATTTCCTCAAGAATTTGACTATGGCAAAAAATAAACCAATCCAACTGTTAGTTACAAATATTAGCATGTTCAACCTTAAAACTAACTCCATTAGGATAAATTTTTGGAATAGAGTAAAGCTTTTGAGTCTGTAGAAATTTCACTCTGAATTAATATCAAAATCCTTGACTGAAGCACTCCTGGCCAAATTTTATTTGCAAAAATAAAACATCGAACGGACGACGCCAAAGATAGGTCCTTAGGCGTCGTCCCTTAATCACATGATGTTTTTTTTTTTGCAACTTTTTAACCCCCCTCTCCGCCGTGGTGAGGATTTAGATTAATCCCCCCCCCCCCCCCACACCCCCAGCCATAACATTTATTTATTCATAAAACATGTTGCGGTATGTTTTCCCACACTTCAAGAATCGAGCCTCTAAGCTCAGAAATAGACAAAGCAGCGGGCACCCTGGCTCGAACTCCCCGTTTAAGTTCGTGCCAAAGGTGCTCAATCGGATTCAAATCCGGGCTTCGTGCTGGCTGTCGTTTGTTGAATCCCTACCGCCGAAACGTACTCCGTCACGTTTCGTGTACTATGAGGTCTCGCATTGTCATGCATAAATTTCCTCCGACAAAACCAGCATACGGCACAACGTGGTCTTGGAGAATGTCCGTTATGTATCGGCCAGCTGTCAAACCCCGCCTACCTCTTTCATCGTTGGCGGGGTCGACGAAGAAAAGAAAGAAAGAAAGAAAACATTTATTTTGCCAGCACAAAAAGTTAATACACATTAGTAATAACAAAAATAAATACTAATCAGGTTATCATACCTTGTGTGATGCAAAAACGGTCCTTAGCTCAGCATGGTGCCGCTTCGTGTAAATACCCGAAGCGGCGCTGATATTCTGCTAAGGCCTTAAATGACGTGCACGGGCTATAAGGGCTATATATATATATACGTTCTGTTTTTCCGTCTGGGGAAATTCCTCCCCATACCATACAAGAACCTCGTTTCTCGAATGCAGCATTGAGTAAATCGTTCACCAGGACGTCTGTACACCGCATCTCTCCCGACTTAGTAAAGCGACAGATTCTGGTATCGTCGGAAAACATAACTGATCTCAATCCTTCTTAACGTCCAACTAATGTGTTCTCGCGCAAACTCCAGATTTTAGCGATGAGCTACCGTTAATTTCGGGCCAGTTGCAGGTTTGTGTGATGACAAATTTTCTTCGTCTCACTGTCCACCTACTGACTGCGACTCCCCGGACTACTACTGGAGCTGAACAGCATTGAAACTACGGTCGCGCATGAAGTGGTTGCAATAAACCGGTCGTCATGTTCTGTAGTTGCCCGTGGCCAAACCACCTTTTCAGATTTTTTTAGATGGAGCGCAATGAATATGTGACAAACAAGTAAACAGCGATAATTTTGAAATACCCTTTTAAACTTTTATAAAAACTATAAGTTTACAACAAATGACCCTCATCTTGAAGGTAATTTAATCAACTTTGACATGATATATGTTTCGAACTGATAAAATACATATAACCTGAAATAATAACCAGGAAATGACAAAAACGACGGTGACTCGATTTATTTGATCCCAAGTGTATATAAATTAGGTATTATAAATACATGATTTTCTATTTAACACGTAATAATAAAGTGAAATATGTTAGGTATGGCACTATCGTACGACGGTTCGTACCTGCTGTCCAACTCGATGGACAACACGCTGCGGATATGGGACGTGCGGCCCTTCGCTCCGTCCGAGCGCTGCGTCAAGCTCATGTCGGGTCACCAACACAACTTCGAGAAGAATTTACTGCGATGCGCCTGGTCTCATGATGGCTCTAAGGTTTGTTTCACTACTTATTTATCAGTATCACACAGAATAAGTTTTAATACACTGAAAACTTCTTATTCTAACTATTCGCGGGCTAAATAAAAAGCAACGCAGTTACATGGATTGTGTAAGATTTAAAATCTTCAACTTTACACGTTCCACCTGGAAATTCAAACGGACCTAACTTGTAAACGGATAGTTTTTTAAATTCTTTTTTGCAGTAGAGTCATGCCCTTTCAGTTTTTTAAATAAAAGTTCTATTTTCATATACAGCCTGTATAAAGATTAATAAACTTTTTCCTTTTTCTTAAACCTTGATTATTAAACTGTATGGTGAAAAATATACTAAATCGTACAAAAAGTTTTAATAAATAATTTGAGGGATAGCCCATTGGGGTTTAAAGGATATTTTTCTTTTTTTAATTCCATAAATAGTGCTGTAAGCACCCTGCTCACTCCTCAGTCCACTCGCAGGTGGCGGCGGGATCGTCGGACCGCTGCCTGTACGCGTGGGACACGACGTCGCGCCGCGTGCTGTACAAGCTCCCCGGACACAACGGCTCTGTCAACGATGTGGATTTCCACCGCACGGAACCGATAGTCCTGTCTGCTTCTAGTGATAAACAATTGTACCTTGGAGAAATAGACAATTAGAATTTATATTATTAAACTAAACTTAATTATACTTATTTTGTTATTAACTTTTTTAGTGACATCAAATTTAGAGTTTTTACGAAAAGTATTCAAATCCATGATATAGAATATTTCTACGTTTAAATACTTTAGAAAGCGTCTTTATTATGGGTGGAGTACATACGTTTCATAAAAACACTAGGCTTAGATTCCCCGGTGTATTTGTAAACTCTGTACTGTGGCAGTAAAACATTGCGGACGCTCAAAATGAAAATCATTAATTTCAAATATACTATATATACAGGTACTAGTGGTGGCCCAAAAATTAATTCACTTAATTAAGCGTCGAAAAAATACCTTTACCAATTTTTTTTAATGATAAAAAAATATAGAAAATCTGTTGACAGAGAAAAAAAAATACTGAACTGTTCTCGTATATAATCGAAACCGAAATTTTGGATAATAAAAACTCGCAAATATTATGACAAGTTTACGTGCTTTCCAAATCTCAGCAAGTGTCCACAGCGTACTTAGCGTGTGAACGGTGTCGGTTTTTGCCCACAGATCAGAGGGCGTTTGCGACAAACGCATGTGATGTATGCACACGCTTGGGCGCGTTTAGTATCGCTTGTGATCTTGCGTTGGACGAACGCGGACGGATGGTTTGCTCTGCATATCCTCGACCGCATGAGTTTCTGGTCTAACGAAACTAACCCTTCTATAATAATAGTTATTATTACCAGAACTAGTGGTGCATCTGTTCCTGAACATGAGAACCACAAAAATAAAGATGTTATGATTTTATTTTTCTAATAGAAATCATGGGCGTAGCTAAGAATTTTTTCTAGGGGAGCAACTGACCCGCTAATCAGGGTGTCCACTACTAATGTCTGAAAAATTTCCCTGACTTTTCTCTGACCATTTTTTTCAAATTTCTCTGACTTAAGAAATATAGTATAATTTTAAAACATAATACTTTCAATTCTTTATCCCCTATGATTTCTGTATACAGAGCTCGACGAGCTGGCGAGTAGCAAATAGTTCGTATATTTCCCAGCCAGTTTGTTTATGTCCAGTCTTAACAGCGCCATTCTCGGCGTGTAAACCACAAACTGATGTCTACAAATGGAGTTTTACAATTTTCCGTGGCTAGTTCAGTCTTTAACTTTTGAAAACTAAGATTCACGTTTGGCCCGTCTATTGAAACTTGCAATTACTTGTATATCTAGATCTGATAGACCCTCTAAAAATCCATCCGATTATTAAAAGCTGAATTTCGTAAAGAAAGCTTGTCTTTATGCAGTGATTGATTGAATATTTAAGCTCTTTTTGCAAATATGATCATAAATACGGTACCATGATTTATCACATATACCATTGTTTCTCGAAATTAAAAAAATTAAGACGATTTTGATGTCAGGAAACATTATTTTAAATGCAGCAGTGCTTCTGTCACTCAAATTTAGTGATATTTTATCGAATACAATTTGTAGCGCCGAGTTTGGGATCTAGCCATACTTTATTAAATGTACATTGTTTAGCTCTCATTTTAAGCATATTAATATTACATAATATAGAGAACTAGTCTACACTTTCACAACCCCGGACAAGTGCGAGTCTGACTCGCGCACCGATGGTTCCGTAACCAAACAAACTTGTATGTAGATAGTACGTCCATGTCGGGATTCAATTCTCGAAGATTTTTGCCCGTCTTTTCAGAAAGACAACCTTAAGTCCAATAAAACGGAAAATATGGTTAGGAATCACTAAAAGTTTAACACAACTTTAAAGCTTAATATTTCGCAAACAGATTCCTAAATAGAAAAATGGTTTTCACACTCCCGAAATATTTTTGAACTACTGCACTGCACACTATGGGATAGATAAAAAAAACAAAAATCCGAAAAATTTTATACAATTTCTTTTTCATATACCTTTCATTTAAAATTACAGCTTTTATAAAGTACTAAGACTCTGAGGTAACCCGCGGACAGAACCCTAAAAAAAATATGATAAGCGCAAGACCGGAAACAAGTTCAGTATTCGCCCCTGTTTTGAGCACACTGACACCTTCACAAGCATGTAATGACTCCCAAATGCGAGCCTGCTCAAACTTGACAAGCGTGTTAATTTATTATCCCATTGTTAAACCTTATCTTTAAAAACGCCATGTGTCTCTGTCCGTTATTTGAGGTAGTTATGAATATCAGAATTTTTGCCAGACGTGCATTTTTATATCCAAATTACGTCACTACACTGTCTACACTCAATCACATGATTTGCAAATATTACCTTCCTTCAACTGTCATTGTATGTTTTAAAAGATTTTTAAACACAATATAGTATTGTTTATCTATCGCTATAAGGCCCGCGTGCACAACTGGTGTGGTGGCGGCAATTCAGGCACAAAGCCTAACTCAAACTTGTCACTTTTGAAAGCTTCTAAATCAGCCTCCGACAATTCTTCTATCTTACTATAAACTCCAGGATCATCAGAAGCATTAAGCTGCTTATTAGCTTGTCCAAAGATAGATGCTGGATTGTCAGTCTTTTGAAAAACATTTCCTTGGCTAAATGGTGACGTATTCTGTACTGGAGCAAACGGAGAGTTACTTGGTTCTTGACTGAATGGCGAGTTACTTTGTACCTGAATAAACGGTGAAATATTCTGGTTTGGTGGGGGTCCAAAAATACTTTGATTAGCTGCTGCAAATATGTTTGATGGGCTTGATTGATTTGTAGTATTCTGAACAGCACTTGCAAAGAGAGACTTTGCAGAGATGTTTTGATTCGATTCTCCGAATGTATTAGAGGGTGAGCTTGGACCAAAAACATTTGCATTGTTAGCTCTAGAAAACACCTCCTTAGCTGGGTCAGGTTGGGTGTTAAATATACTTTGTTGTCCTTGGCTAAATATTGACGCTGCAGTATTAGCATTATGACTGGCCGACTGAGTATTATGAACAGCACTGCGGAATATTGACGACGCAACATCGCTACCTGAACTGAATGTGTTCTGCTCAATGCTGGCGAATGGAGAAGGTAATACTTCACCTTTATATAGGCCTCGTATTACTTTAATAATATTTATATCAGGCTGTAGTATCTGTTCATACTTTTGTTTTGTCTCTTTGAAGATGTTGTTCATGTAGGTGATCTGAAATGGAGATATTAAAAATTATTTGCATTAATCTCTTTTCTTTAAACCCCTGGGTCATGAACAGTTTCATCAAACTAAAATGCCCAAGACACAATGTCTCCGGCCCAATGCCAGTAGTCACTACTCTTAGCCCACTCTTCAGAAGAGCAAACCTCGAGAATCGCGCTTCTAACTACAAACATATTAATATTTAGTAGTTTCGTATTCCATCTAATTTTTTTTTTAATTAGAGGTCAACAACAAATATCTATATTATTTAATACTATTATTGTTAACTCCACACATCTCACACACGGCCGTCTGATCCCTAACTAGGCAGAGCCTGTACTATAGTAACCAGACTGCTGATAAACATACTTATATATTTCTAAATACATACATTTTATAGATAAATTACACCCAGACACAGAACAAACGATTGTGTTCATCACACAATTATTTGTCCTGGGTGAGAATCGAACCCACGACCACTGGCTTAGCAGTCAGGGTCACTAGACCAACAGGCCAGTCATACACAAAATATATACTATAATATATATAATTAAGAATTGATTCCCGAAATTGTTCAACTACAATAAAAAGTAAGTAACTAAATATAATCATCATATTATATTATAAGTAGGTATATGACTAGCCTTTCGAATATAAGTAAAATCTAGACACACAGTCACCTATAAATACTATGTACGGGCTATGGTGACCGTACAGGAAAATATGGTTAAATGAAAGAGAAGGTTAAACAAAAGAATGGTTTATCTACTTAACTTACTCTAGGATGGTATGGTAAAAATGGTTATGAGCACACCCGAACCGAATGGTGACCGAAAATGTACTAATTTATATTAATGATGAAATAGCGTGGAACGGCGTAAACTGCTGAGTGCGCGCTACGTGACTGTACGATGCTCGTGTCGATTATTGCATCGTACATGCTCCCACCTCGCGAGAAGAACGATAACAGATGGTTATGAACTCGTGAATGATGATGAGACAAGGTGATAAACAATAACCTTATGTGTAAAAATTAGAGTCTCTATGGTTTACTACTGGTTTCCTTATTAAACAAGAATTTAGGAAATATAGGGGACGTAGATTGGTCAATGCGAACACTGGGTACTGGTTGCACTTCACTTTGTTCTGCTTTTTGACTTACACTAACATATTGGTCACTGACACTATAATGAAACGCGGCGTTGGTGAGACCGCTCATTATAATAGCTTGCTCCGCTACCGCTGCGCTCGCCGGCGGTGGCTCCGGCCCCGCGGCCCCCAGCGCAGCAGCTCTGGCGAGGCGGCGGCAGCGCGACCGCCACTGCCTCACACCATATGCTGCCGCTGTCACTCCGCACACTCCCACCAGCAAGTAGATTACGATGTAATGGTGGACGTCGTGCTGAGACACCTGGTTCACTAACCCCGTCTCCGCCTTGAGTTCTTTACTTTAGAACCTATATCTTCCAACTCCTTTTCGTTGCCACTGATTATAGGTTCCGGCTCCGTAAACGATGTCCAGTTCTGGTTAAACAGATGGTTTACAGGTGGAATTTCTACCTTTGCGACGTCAGCATGCACTCTCAAATCATTGACTTGTTGTTTCTGGGAAATGATAGTAATATCTGAGCCTTTGGTGACGCAATCACTTCCCAGTTTAATTATACCGCTATTGATGAGGTGGTCGGTGGTAACCTGGTCTTCGCATATGATTCTTATTGACCGAGGGTCACAACAAAAGAACAAATACGTATTAATATTATTTAATTGGACCCACGAGTCTTGGCACGACCTGGACTCAGTTACACAGAGCTGTGTTTCTTGGTCTTTGGTGCACAATCTTTCCTGAGCCTTCATGTGTGACAACGGCTTCTGTAAGGGGCATAGTTGTGTTGTCATATCAAAGTGTATGCATTCTGTAATATCTATGTCTGATAATGGTATGTATAAATCCTTCCGTAAGTTGATCGCCACGTAATGTGAGACAGGTAGTAGGGTGACCATATTGTTTTTTACTTTCTTTGGGATCGAAAGTATTTTATATAAGTCATAACTATCTCGACTAACGAGAGGTATTTTAATTTCAAAAATAAAATAGCCTTTGTTCATTTTCGCCCTTACTTTCAATAAGTGGTACATTTTTGGTAGTTCGGTAGGAATATTATCTATAGGTAAGCTCAGCTCCTTTGATATTTACCTGAGATGGTATTCAATTCATTCAACAGTTGTTCTGGTTTTAATAGATGTACGTTGTATTTCCCGTAATTAACCTCGGAGAGGGTATCTACTAATACATCCTGAATATTTTTCAAGTTCACTAGCAAACTATTTGCTGCGATGGATGACAATAAAAACTCATTGGTGTTTTCGATACTCCTGACCTCATTCTTCAACGAGTTGGTAATATTTTGTACTTGGTTAAGGTGTTGGTTGAACATTTTGTGCTGTTTATCAATGGAAGACCCCATTCTTTTCAATACATTATATTCGACCTCTACGACAGAAGTCTGGTTCTTCCATAGCGCCGCTAAATGGTTCTGGTTAACTCTTATGAGGTCGATGTCCTGTTTATATTTTTCAGCGAATTGGTCATCAAGTACACCGAATAAACTATGTGCAATATTACCTACTGCATTAATAAGACCTCGACGCCGACGCTGTGTGCGGCCGCATGGGAACTCCTGACTTGACAAAATGTTATTGTATCGCTCCAACTCATTATAGCTGTGACGTGGTTGCAATAAAACGGATCCACAGTGAAATTTTGCTGCTGATTGACTACAGATATTATCTAAATGGTTAATATACTTCAGTAGCAATGTAGTCCCTTGCCAATAGGGGTTAACGTCGTAGTAGACTACAAGCTTCCATTCATCCCTTACAATGTGCACAGTAGATATTCGATCAAAATATAAACTCAGGCTGTCGTTTAAGTTTACTATACCATGAGCACACGTGATGGGTGATATTAAACACGAGAACAACGTGAGGGCTATGGTAATAAAATGGTGCATGCCTCTTTTGTTATTCTGTTTTGGTCTGAGTTTTGGTGACGGCACTTCGTCATCCGATTCGTCGAGGAGAACTGCTGAACTCGCATTTTCGCTGTGACAGGTAGTACTTTCATTTATTGGTAACAAAGATAATTTAACGATTGGTCTTTTTACTATTCCATTTTTGGTTTTCACGGATACTACTCTGACCAAACCGTCCTTTCCAGGATGGAGTTCCACTACTCTTCCTAGAGCCCACTTTCCTGGTGGGAGATTGACGTCATGTATTATTACAACGTCGCCAACTGTCATATTTAGTTGCGAACGCTGCCATTTGGACCGAGTAATTAGCTGTGTTAAATACTCTGTTCTCCATCTTTTCCAGATATCATGGTATATCTTCTGCGTTAGTTGCCATCTGGTTCGTAAATCCTTTTCTGTCTCAACAATGGTCAAAGTTGGTCCTCCTGAAAGGAAATGTGCTGGAGTAAGAATATCTAGGTCCTCCGGATCTTCGGTTAGCGGACATAGGGGCCTAGAGTTGAGACAACCTTCTAATTTTGCCAGTAACGTTGTAAATTCTTCGAACGTCAATCTTTGCTCTCCTATAACACGTTTCAGGTGTTATTTCAGGCTCTTTACCGCTGTTTCCCCTAGGCCTCCGGCACTGGGCCATGACGGAGCGTTAAAGTGCCACTCAATTTGCAACTCTGTTATAACATTATAGAACTGGTCGTCTAAAATTAATTTTAGGTTGACTATCTCTTCCTGCAACACTCGGTTGGTTTTTATAAAATTAGTCCCGTTGTCACTATAAATGTGCCCGGGCGCTCCCCATCTGGCCACAAATCTACGGAGAGCTGATGTAAAAGCGGAGGCAGTAAGGTCGGATACTATCTCTAAATGTATGGCCTTGGTTGCCATACAAACAAAAACTGTTATATATCCTTTAGTACATCTCACTCCTCGCCCCTTTGCTGACTTAACGTCAACAAAGCCTGTCAAATCGACCCCCGTATGGTAGAAGGGTCGAGTTATATTGGTTCTGGCTCATATATAATTTTATTTCTGGTAAATCTTCTTTCCAACTGACGAAATTGGGCAACGGCCTTGGTTTTGGACTCCCCCAATTTCTCTCTCACATCTGGTTGAAGTGTTAATCTTACAACGTAACGCCCGTCTGGTTGGCGTGTTGTTTTCAACTGGTATTGTTGCATACATTGGTAGTCATCATTGGGCATGTCTAACATGTTTTCAGAGAGGTCCTCTATCTTCCAGAATCTCCGAATATCATTTAAATCAATCAATACGATGTTACAGTAGCTTTGAGGTTGTACAGTGCCGCTTAAAATCCAACCGAATTCCGTATATTGGGCTATTGGTAGAGACTAGATAACACCTGGCAGTAAAATTAACTCGTACACTTCAACGCTTAAAATCATATCAATTGACCGACTTTTATAGAACTCGGGGTCCGCTAGAGGTATGTTTTTTATGTGTGGCCATGCTGGTCTCGTAAATGATTGGTTTGGTAAATTTCCAACGACTTGCTTCATGACGTATGCTTCTGTGTCAATGGTAAAGTTGTTATGTAAAGAAGATATGGTAATCTTTACAAGCCCCCTGCTAGTATTGGCCTTAGCCCCAACGCCTACAACCACACAGTTGCGTTTAATCCGGGGTAGACCCAATAATTGTGCTGCCTTCTCAGTGATAAGTGACGATTCCGCACAGGGATCGATGAGAGCACGCATGGTGTAATAACAACCGTCAATTGTTTTGATATTAATTAAGGCTGTGGCTAGCAACTTGGTTATGCTTTCTGAAGGCCCTTGTGTAACGCATACATTTGATTTTTGTAACTCTTTTTCAATTATTGGTTTGTAAGTCTCATAGGCATTGTGCAATAATGAGTTGTGCGCATTGTTACAAAACCGACAAGTTTTTTCTGAATTGCAGGGCTTGCCAAAATGGCTAATTAAACAGTTTTTACATAAATGGTTGCTTTCAATAATTTGACGACGTGTTTCTGGCCCAGATTCTATGAATGTTTTACATTGAAATAATGCATGGTTATTATTACAAAGTAAGCATTTTCGCTGTGGTGCAATTGCGCCAGACTTCGTCGTCACATGATTAATTGTAGGTTTATGTTGAAATATTTTATTCGTCGAACTATTTGGTAATTTATACGTGTTTCTTTTGTGATTTTGATAGTCAGTGTATTGAGAATTGGATGGCATTGGCTTATTTGTCTCTTGTTTACGCCTTGAGGATTCTAATGACGTAAATTTGGTCTCGAGAAAATCTAAAAATTCAGTTATGGTTGGCAAATCTCTAGGGTTCCTTAGTGACTCAATATAATCATGGTGGGTTTCCGCGTCTAATTTCTGTGTCACAATATATACGATCAGTGGGTCCCAGTTTGTAGTGTCGACCCCATCGCCTTAATAGCGTTAAGACACTCATTGGTAGTATCATGTAGCTTTTTAACAACCGCGGCCGATTGCTGCTGCAGATTGGGTAAGGCTAAAAGCACCTGAATATGTGAGTTAAATATAAGTCTCATATTGTTGTATCGATGGTTAAGTATGTCCCAACAAATTTGGTAATTGTCAGAACTTATGCGTAAGTGTTGTATAAGTTTGTCCGCTTCTCCCCTGAGTTTACTTTTAAGATACTGCATTTTTTGCGCACATGGTAATGATTTGTTATTATGTATGGCTTCACAAAAGAAATCCATTGCTGGTAATTGCCGCTAAACGTTGGTATTTCCATTTTTGGGGTAGACTTCTCCCTATACGACGTGGACCACATTTTGCTATTAATAGCCTTTTTTATAAAATTATATTTCTCCTCATATTCATTAAAGGCTTGGTCGTACCCCTCATTCTCCACGATACTGTCGTTGTCTATCTCCCAATGTAAAGTATCGATCGCCGACCACCTGGATTGTGCCGTTTTGAGAATATCCTCAAACTCCCATCGCTCGGAAATACTTTCCAGATCGATTGCGTCAATGGTTCGCGAAAATGCTTTAAAATTTGTCTTCTGCTTTCGCAGCATTTCTTCTATCTTACTTGGGTTACCCTGAGTGGTTGTTTTGGTTACAATTGGTGACCGAGAGGCGCCCGCCTCTGTCGGAGTGGTAGAAGTGTCGTGGCGCTCGGAAAATTGCGATAATGGTGTCGCTGGTCTTAAAAATGGTTTGGTTATATCTCCGGTCATATATTTCTTAATAAGGGTCTTAATTTCATTGTAAAAATTGAGAGCTTTTTGGTAATAGTTTTCGCTAAAATAGTGATGACTAGGGTCTTCGAATTCAGCTCGCAATTTTGTATGATTTAGCTGAAATTCATTCCAATAGGCATCTAACGTACTTAAACTTTTTTCAAGATAGGCAGGCGTCTTGCGTTCTGCCCCATCCTTCTTGAAATTACTGCGGAGGGTGTCCATCGCAGCCATGATTTGCTCTTGCGTGGTCAAAAGCCCCTCCATGTTGGTTGTGTTGAAAATGGTAAAAAATTGGTAAAAATAGGAAAGATCTTACTCAGAAGACTGGTACTTGGTGACCTGGTTTGTCCCGGAGCTCGATCCTGGGTACTTTGCACAAACCCCAGCCACTTCACAATGTTTATTGGTAAATGGTACACTGGTAATGGTTACTGGTAATGGTTACTGGTAATGGTTACTGGTAATGGTTACTGGTAATGGTTACTGGAAATGGTTATTGGTAATGGTTACTGGTAATGGTTATTGGTAATGGTTACTGGTAATGGTTACTGGTAATGATTACTTGTACACTGGTTACGTTGTCGTAAGCGGGTTCACTACCACGTGTTCACTTTTAACACTCGCGAGGGTCCCGTTTTACGACTTAAACTCGAAGGACCACTATGTACGGGCTATGGTGACCGTACAGGAAAATATGGTTAAATGAAAGAGAAGGTTAAGCAAAAGAATGGTTTATCTACTTAACTTACTCTAGGATGGTATGGTAAAAATGGTTATGAGCACACCCGAACCGAATGGTGACCGAAAATGTACTAATTTATATTAATGATGAAATAGCGTGGAACGGCGTAAACTGCTGAGTGCGCGCTACGTGACTGTACGATGCTCGTGTCGATTATTGCATCGTACATACTATATATGAATACTGCTTAATGTCTAAAATATTGCCAAAACATTGTGGACACGCTAGGCGTATCCTCGGCACCTGGAGGAGATTTAGAACAACACGCCAGACGTGTCGCTGGCACAGAAAGTGGTAAGTGAGGGTGCAGCAGGTTTATAAACTGAGGATAGAATTCAGACAACATGTTGGAAATGGTCTGTGGGCCATTTGATGTCTTGTTTTTTTATCTAGTCAGATGTATTAATCTGATAAAAAGTTTTACAAGTGTTCAGTAGTTACTATTTTCATTATTTTACTTTTATTTTTAACCAACGAAAAAAAAAGGAGGTTCTCAATTCGACCGTATAATTTTGGTCCCATAAAATTTTGATAATTAATCAGTTTGTTGTTTGGCGCCGACTCAAAATAAGTTTATATAAAATTTGATAGTTTATGTAAATAAGCTCAATACTTAAGACTTAAGGTTTATTTATTTTTTGCTTTTTAGTTCTTTTCGTCGGTTTAATTTTTTGTTAAAAAGATTTTTTTATTAATAATTTCTTCAAGCTATTCAAGAAATTGAGTTTAAACTGGTCACTAAGTTAAATTCAAAATGCAAGATTCAAATATATTAAAAAAAAAAAATCTTTCTTCTAAATTATTTTTAGATATTTTTATATTTTAAATAAATTGAATGATAGGACACATTCATTAATTAAGATTTAAAGTTTGTATCATCATTAAGGTAAAGTCTTCCCTCAGAACAATATTATGAATATTATAAAATAATTTCGAAAATTTTGCTGAGTTCCAGGTAAGTGTGTATCATCTCATTTTCAGATAGAAATGCAATAATTTCACACAATTATTACTTACTGCCTGTTCTAAATTATTACTGTTCTTAGCTTCATAAATAAACAGTCTTGCTTCCTCTGGAGACAAATCATTGATGCCTGGGAATGTGGGTCTTTCTTTAAATGGCGAGTAACACGAAAGAATCCACTGTCCTCCGCGTAGGGCAGACTGCATATCTGCCTGCACTTGAGTGACCAGTTGTTCATCTGCTGAGATTGAGGACTGTGGAACTGGTGGTGCGGATTGTTGTTGTGGATTTGCTGAAAAAATTACATTATTTACTGCTACATTTCCTTAGACCTTATACTTTAAAAAAAACTAACTTTTACCTATGGTTTCACTCACATTAATTACTTTTGTACCCCTTGGGAACAGTAAGTAGTTTATCTAAATTAGTGGTACCCTACATTCTTTTCTGTACCCCTGACAACGTGTAGGTATGCCAAAGTTTAAAGTGATTGGTTGATAGTTAGGAGTGAACGCGAAACAAACAAAAAACTCGCAGTCGAATTTATAATTTTACTTAAGATGACACTAAATATAATAAACTAGCAGCGCCTCGCGGTTTCACCCGCGTAAGTCCCGATCCCGTGTGAATGTCGGGATAAAAAGTAGCCTATGCGTTAATCCAGGTCTCCAGCTATCTACATACCAAGTTTCATCACAATCGGTCCAGTACTTTTTGACCCAATTCGTTACAAACATACTTACATACAAATCTTTCCTCTTTAGGATATTAGTCTATATATCTTACTTACCATGATATGAATATTTGGAGCCATATATATGGTCATATCTACAATTCTGCCCAAACCGGCAATATCCTTGTTGGAAAAATCTACACACTGTCATTTTGTGAGGTCCAATTTCCTTACAAAAATATTATAGTCCGGAATTTAGGTTAGAAAGGTAAGTTGTTATTAGTTGAATTTGTTTTAGTCAATTTTTATTGTAAAAAATTTATGGCTCCTACAGTAGCAGATTGTTTCTGTCCTGGGTAGCCAGCCGCAGGGCCACAGCACACAGTTTGATTGTTGCTAATAAATATATATTGTTTTAATATGGCCTCTATCCCGCGCAAAGAATATTGTTGCTATTGCTGTTTTTTTTTTCGCTGTTCATATTGACACTAATTGACAGTTGACAGCTAGCAGATTCCTATGCGGTTGAGTGTTGCCAGTTGTGACAGTTATAAATCCGGTAGTAGTGCTGAAGAAACCGGGCGGCGGGTTTATTATACAAAAAAAAACCTTTTTTTTTTAAATACGTAGAATAACATCCTAGTGTCTACTTCGCCTTCGACGAAGATACGCGTCATTGTTTATTTTTGCAAAATATTTTATTTTTGTTAATTATTCTTTTCATTGAATATCGCAAAATGTTAAATACAAAAGCTGTTTCGATTTTATATGAGGAAATTAGTTAGTGACCACAACAAATGAACAAATGCTGAGCTAGAGGTCGTGGCTGCGATTCCCACCCAGGACAAATATTTGTGTGATGAGCACGATTATTTGTTCTGTGTCTGTGTGTAAATTATCTATAATATGTATGTTTTTAGAAATATATAAATATATTTATCAGCAGTCTGGTTACCATAGTACAGGCTCTGCCTAGTTTGGGATCAGACGGCCGTGTGTGAGATGTGTGAAGTTATTATTATTATTATCTTCATTAACATCTATAAAACATATAAATTACATTTTTAAAAACATTATTATTTAAAAATAAAAAAAAATAGTATCCCACCGGTATCGGGTACAGGGACCAAGCTACCGGTGGTTAGGGTTCCAGAGACAGAAACCTCCTCACAATACGTGCCGTATCAAGATAGACCGCCTTCTGCATCAGGCCCTTACTCCAGCTGCCTAACGTGAGCCTCTGAAGGTGTTGGTCGATGCTCTTCGCAATCAGCCCATGGGCTTATATGACTATCGGTATAATGATTGCCGAATCCACATCCACACACGTCGACCACCTCGTGGGCCAAATGCAAATACTTAATTTATTTTTCTTTTTCAGCCCTTAAGAGATTATTGTCATGAGGAATGGTGATATCAACAATCATTGCTCGGCGCTCTAATCGGTCTATCACCACTATATCAGGCTTATTGGCAAGAATAGTCCTGTCAGTGATGATAGATCGATCCCAGTATCATATTGCACGGCAATTTTCGAGAACTGGGTCGGACACATACCTGTAGAACGGTAACTCGACAGTCACAAGATTATATTTAAGAGCAAGTTGCTGTTGGACTATCCTGGCCACTTGGGTATGTCTATGCAAGTACTCGCCGAGTTCAGAAAGGTGTTCCTAAAATCTTAATTTCCTTTCGGTTCGTCGTGGATCATTTTGTATTTTTTACAATAAAAATAGAACAAACCCAAAGCTGTAGTAGTAGCACTAGTAGCAGAGATCTACGTCTGTCGCGTCTGCGCCATCTCTCATGTTCGCACTGACTATCATGCACGCGACAGTGTGAATAGCTTGCTTGGCACGCATAAGTGTGCGGGCTGCGTGTGCCGGGCTTCGTGCCGGCGGCGCGGCGTCGGCTTCATGTCGCGTAGCCTGGCAAGCATGCCAGGCTACGCGACGTACGTCTGAACGCACCATTAGTCTTTAGTAAAATTTCGTGCTATCATGATCCTCCGCGCCTTTTCCCACCTAAGTTGGGGTCGGCTTTCAATCTAATTACGATACGGCCGAACTTTGATATTTTACGTGAAGCGACTGCCATCAGACCTCCGCAACCCAAGTACTAGGCGATATCGAAGTTCTGTAATTAGACGAGGTTGTCGGACTTTTTAGGGCTCCAACTACCCGTAACGAATGCCACAGATGTTTGTATGGCAGCCGGAACCGACGGTTTAACGTGCTCTCCGAGGCACGGAGGGGTCTCAATTTGTTAAGAATGGTCACCCATCCTAGACTGACCTGGCTAGTATTACTTAACTTTGTAATGTGTTAACCTACTCGGTTACCACTTAGCCACGAGCCCCTCAATTAAAATTTAAAGTAAAATTGCGTGCTATGAAGGAAATAAAACAATGTTGAAAAAACTGTAAAAAAATATTTCTTCAAATAATTTACCTATATTTAAGAAAGTTAAAGCCTCAATGTAAGTTGTGTATGTGCAATGTAGGTAGGATTTTTTGGAGATGAGTATCCGATTTCTAAACAAACATTTTAATGTCAAACTCAAATCGACGGATACGAGCTTAAACTGATACGAGTTTCGACGAGGTTAATCTTAAAGTTTGGATGATTTCTCTATGTTTTTTTATTTTTGCAGTATACTTGCATTTTCTGTCATATAATGTTACTGAGTATCTGACTCAATTTTAACCTGATCCACGATAATAATATGAAAATTGCAACATTAATTAGTTTATTCGACGACTAAAAACTGATTTGAGTTCTAAATTGTTCAATACAATTTAGGTAACAAAATAAAGTTTAGTGGTGCATTTCAAAATACTATAAATTCTATCCGAAATGACGGAGAGTAGGTTAGTATCCTTTTTTATTTCAGTATTCTCTGTTTTGATGGTAAATATATATGTGATTTTTTCTTAGTTTATGTCTGAAACGGTTTGACAACAAATTATTTGATTTTATAAACATCATCTTGCATATTGCATACAAGCTGATATTTATAAAATTAACTAATTTGTTAATGTTACCCAACCATTTTACTCACATTAATTTTTTTTATTAATTATATAGTTATTGAAATTTATAGTAAAAAGAAAACTACTACTATTATATTGTATTAGAAGAAGGACATAAGCAATCACACAAAAGATATAAATGAGGACTAGCAGTAATGTTATCTTTTGTTTACCTCATATTCTAATTTGATAAATCTAAAAATAAATAGGTGTAATTACTCACTGACTATTAACTACTGTACATGAAAGAAAGATGTTCATTTAATAATAATTTTTCTTCTTTTTTAGGTTAACTTTGTTTTAAAGTAATAATAATTAATTAAGTTTTAGTATAGTTACTTTCCGTAGTATGACACGTCAATATACATACTGGACATGTGTAGCTTTAGCTGTAGATTTAGCCGTTTTCATGAATTTTTAAATTTAGAACACATTGTTAAAAAATGTGAGCTTTCTACACTTCTCTATATAATCTGTGTTCACATTCCTTCCACACATTCCGCTAAAATTGCTTATAAGGGGTACAAAAAATTCCCTTCACATGTTCATATAAAGATATAAGTAAACACTATAATTCTTCTTCATCTTCTAATTCAATGGCAACACTATAATTATATTTTGAAGTGAGGGTTTGAAGGAGACAGACATCAGTCTTCATTTTTAAATAATTTTTACTTACAGTTTTAAAACTAGGCCAATATTTAGTATATTTCATTTTAATTTGCATATTGGCCTTTTTTCAATTCAAAGAGTTCTCAATCAAATATTAAGCATTTTGAGATTTTTTTTCAATTCCAATTTTTTAAGAGAAAATTTATTCTGAGAGAACTTTATGATCACACAAGCTGCAAGCTGTAAGCTGTAAGTCCTGGTGCGTGGCTATATCGGGATAAAAAGTAGCCTATGTGTTAGCACAGGTCTCCAGCTATCTACATACCAAGTTTCACCATAGACGGTTTAATAGTTTTTGCATGAAAGAGTAACAAATATCCAGACATCCATACATCCTCACAAACTTTCACGTTTATAATATTTGGGGATATAAAAAATATTTGGGGAAACTCTTAAATTGTTTAATCATTATTAAATAGTTTTTATTTTAATAATAGTTAGAATAAAATAAATATTTGTAGGAAAAAATGTGTATTAAGTATTTTTTTTTTTTACAGAAAACCGAAAATGAATCTAGATCATATTTACATTATGCAAATATTATTTGCAGTTAGCATCACATTAGGTAAGTAAGATTTACTTACGGAGAGTGGAGGTAAAGAGGACTGTCTCTGTGCATGAAAAGTGCCTGTCAAAAGGCTTTATTTTGGTGGCACTACCATGCTAGAGAGGAACGTCTAATTTAACATTAAATTTAATAAAATAAACATTAAATTTAATAAAATAAACATTAAATTAAAAAAAATAGTAGAAATTGTTGTTGTTGTATTGTCAACTATCTCAGCCAAAATTTGGATTCCTATATAGTCAGTACGAACTTACGTATTTTTATAACGTACACAGTTGTCTTACTAAATATTAGTAAAGGCCAACGTTTGTAGATGTTAGTTACTTTTTCACGCAAAAACGGCTGAACCGATCTGGATGAAATTCGGCACAGACATAAATTATAGTCTGGATTAGAACCAGGTTAAGACTAGGTTACTTTTTATCCCGAAAAAATTTACGGTTTCCGTGGGATCATAAGAGTAAGATAGTGGACAACAGCTATTATTTCATAATTTACACGACATTTGTTACAAGTACAAGCTTATGCAACCATATTTTGCTTATCTTAAAGAATAAACAAACACTACAAGAACAGCTTCTGAAAGGCAATAAAATACTTTGTTTGTAAAAGGGTGGTCCACGATCTTTTCTGCATCGTACTTGAATTTAATACGTAATAATATTATATGTAATAGTATTATTCGTATTTTATTCAGTTTATATCTGAAGGATGAACTAATGTAAAGTAGATAAAATTAGCGTTTAAATTTTAAAAGCAGCATTAGTTTAATGGCTAGGGCGTCGGGCTTGCGATCAAGTGCTTGTTCGAACCCTACCCAGTGCACTTATGACGTGAACCCACTCATAAAATAGGCATTTTAGCCTAGCTGGAGGGGTTAACAATAATTCTCACGTTCTTTAAGCCTAATATTAAATCTAATTCTAATGTAACAAAATGTTGTTGTATTAGACAATTACAATAAAATTAATTATAATTTAAATTGATAAATAATTATGTACAGGCATATTTATATTAGACGTCCAATCGAAACTAAATAAAGGAATACATAGCAGTCTACCTGGTTTTGTTACGTCTTGTGTTATCAGGTTATACTTCTCTTCTTTGCTACAGAATCATAATAGCCACACATCACACGGCGCAGGCCTAAGCTCTTGGTCAGGGTAGAGCGAGATTGTATTTTAGCCCCCATTTTTTTAACTTCACATGAATTGTATTTCAGTTACGTTAAATAAATATTGTTACCAAATTTTCTAAACTCCACCTTTCTTGCAAACATCAGCACTTATTGGATTTTAATGAAATTCAGTAGTGCTAATTTATTTTACTCCTGCTTTTTTAACATTAGAAAGTTCCTGCCGCTATTGGTGTTAATTTCAATCAATCACTAAATAATACAATTCGTTATCTATTTAGGTATTGTAATAACTAATGAAAGTTTAGCCGCGCACTCCAGCGATATTAAAATTTTATTTTCCGCTGGAAATTGTTCTCGCATTTGATATTTGGGCGCTACTTGCCACCGGGTGCCAAGAGCAACCGCTCCACTCGCTCTACCCATGGGCCAGCCCTGCCACCAAGAAAACCATCTCTCAATAAATGTAATGAATTTCGTAAAACAAACTATATATCATTTGGAGCATTTTATATAGCCTTTCAATTTATACACATAACTAACGGTTCAACAAGATGCGTTGGTGCCAGACATTTTACGCACTCTTTCTCTTCTCTTTCTTAATATTAGTATTAAATTTTGATAGTTTTCAACCTATGTATAGACATACTTAATTTCGTTATAATGTGTGTCATCGTATTGTTTTGTGTAAAACAAAATATTGTAACAAAACGTAAAACTTGATAAAAATATTTGGGCCGCGGTATTCGTGTGAATAATTTAAATCTAAACATTTGCATAAAATGAAACTCGAGAATAAGTAAACATTATTTATATAATATACTTTATTAAAAACGTTATTATTTTATTAGTAATGACGAGCTTAAAAATGTTGTAAAAGTTCTTTCATAGAATATTTAATAGTATTTTTTCTTGTAATATTGAAATATAAATTTTCGGTCTATGTCGTGGATAAAGCCTTATCGCTCAATATTAAGTATTTCTGTAAGCTCGTGCGTGCGTTTCTAAGAATTTCTGATAGCAAACCCTGAATGGCGGTATTTAGTTACATAGATATACCGTCAACAAAAAACGCAGATTTTTCTACAAACAAAAAGATGCACACGATCCTATAGACACCTGCAACTCCAGCCATATCACCAGGACGTAACGTTCTGTTTTTCTATACTGTATTCTACCTCAACACTACATTACACCCCTAATACTGGCTGATGACTGGCTTGTTGGCCTAGTAGTTAGTGACCCTGACTGCTAAGCTACAGGTCGTGGGTTCGATTCCCACCTGAGTCTGGCTGTTCTTTGTGTTCGTTGTTTGAATGTTTGTAAAGTCCCCGCAACACAGGAGTAATTCCTAATGCGGTCTTAAAAAAAAAAAAAAAACAAAAAAAATAACTACACACTCAACACTATCCGAATTTAATACCATTGGAATTCTCTACCCATACAACCCATACTACCCATACAATATTGTTTAAAAGTTTTAGCTTTCAGCCCTTCTCATATATATAAACGGAAAATATTCCAAAATTTAACGTGGGAGAGCCATGCTTCGGCAAGTATGGGCCGGCTCGCTTCCGCTCGATACCACGGCCTCACAAAAAACCGGCAGTGAAACAATGATTGCATTGCTTTTCGCCCGTGAGTGAGGTTACCGGAGGCGCTAACCCTTCCCTCTCCCCTATTCCCGTCCTTTCCTCTCCTGTAATCCCCTCTCCCGTAATCCCCTCTCCCCTATTCTCACTCTCCGCCCCCTCCCCCTCTTCTCCTACCCCACCTTAAACGGCGGCAACGCACTTGTGACTCTTGAGTTACAGGTGCCCATGGGCGGCGGTAGTCATTTACCATCAGGTGACCCGTCTGTAACGATATCAATAAATATATATATATAAATAAATATAACGATATACTTTATAAATGTATTTAATCTAAAGCTATACACATTAATAATATACATTTGCCATAGTTGCAAACGAACAGACGGGTCACCTGATGGTAAGTGTCTACCGCCGCCCTCGGACACCTGCATCTCAATAGTCACTAGTGCGTTACCGACCTTTAAGAGGGGAAGGGTGGGAGTAGGACAAAGGAAAGGGGTTAGGGCCTCCGGTGACCTTACTCCTCGGCAAACCACAACGTTAGCACTGCTTCACGGCGGTTTTCAGTGAGGCCGTGGTATCACTCTGGGCGAGCTACTATAATACTACTAATAAAATATTATCTATAAATACCTTTAAGAAATTGCTTTCATTAATTTTAAAGATACGTCACTTCTTTAAATTGATGTTGTTGCTCAAGTTACAATATAATGAACATTATTAACACGATAAAACGGATATATTATATTATGCATATTATTTATATTATGCTTATAATTACAATTGCTATTAAAATTACATTGGCTAATTTTAATTTACGGAAGGGAATGAAATAGCTCAACTTTAAAAAGTTATGCCAACCGTACTTCTTAACCGTAATTCCTGACTTCATTTTAGCATTTGTTTGTGAACCTTGGTGCTACAATGTGCTCCATTAAAGTTATCGCCTTTATAACAATATTTTTTTTGTACATTTTAGCTTCACAGAGCCTCGACCTGGAGAACAAACATAAATGGGCAGTCAGTATTGGTAAGTTTGTTTTTTATTAATAATTATTATTTATATCTATAATATAAAATACGGTAAATATTGTGCATAATATAGAGTATATTTAAAGCCGTGTTCTCAGTAATTACTTTACTTGTAGCTTACATTAACAACAAGGTAACTTAACATTATATTGGCTGTTCAGAAAGGTGTGGCTATATCTATCGTCTTATAGACCCTGTGTATGGCGTAATGCGCTAACAATATTAGAAAAAATTGTAATTTTTAGGGTTCCGTGCCTTAAAAATAAAAGGAACCCATATATGATCACTTTGTTGTTCGTCTGTCTGTCGAAGACCCTTTTTCTCAGAAACCCATCAAGCAGAAATTAATACGATATACTTATATTTGTGGTCCCTTGAAGCCGTATAAAAATCAAGCTTCTGAGTCAACGCAGTCAAAAGATTTAAGCCTTAGATTTGACCAAATTTGAACATTTCGCAGGGAAATCAAAATCTATAGGGTACTTCCCATTGACCTAGAATCATGAAATTTGGTAAAAAGCAAGGTCTGACAGCACAAGTAAAGCAAACAATTCGAAAGTCATTAATTTGTTGTTAAATCATATAAAAAAGCACTTATAGTTTTTGTGATTACAAACTAATATTTTGCGGTTGGAAAATTGACTTTCCAACCGCAAAATATATTTGTAAATCGAGGAGATTTTCCAAATAACAATTACTTAAAAATCTAATATCCGTAACTGAAACTATCCGAAACTTTCGGTGTGAACTTAAAAAATAACTTATAAAAGAAAATCATCGTCTCATCTATTTATTGGGTATAGGTACATAAAGACACAGCGGCTATATAGATAATTACCCTAAAGTATGACCACAGCTTTCTGTTACACGTTCTATAGGGAGTCATTGGCCCCAATTCTGTTACTTCACTCGCTAAATTAAAATTCACTAAATTTTCTTAATATAAGAAGTAAACCTTGTACACTTCAAAACAAAGTCTTATTTAAAATTGAAACAAGTAGGTAACATAATTATGTCGCTATCGAAATAAGCAATTTATTTGTCGACTAAAGTCTGATACGCATAAATAAACTTTAATACCACGTAGCGAGAGCCGCTATCCGTTGAATGCCATCTCTTTTACTCTTTGTTACTTACTTGTTTCTAGTAAGCGTCTTCGTAGGTGTCGATTAAAATAACGTCATCTTAGTTCGTTTTGAACAAGTTTTTATACGGCAATTATACAGCATTTGAATAAATGGAGACTCTCGCTGCGTGGAAATAAAGTTGAGTATACGTTGACAGGTTTTAGTGAAATTTAGTGGCGCTGAGAAATAGATGCCAGTAACAAATAGACCTTATTACCAAGAACACAAGGTTGATTTCATATGAAGAAATTAAGTCAGGGTTTAGTTTAGTCGAGTGTACAATAGAATCGGCACCATTACCTTCTTTTAATCTAAATATGTCTAATATAATCAAAATATCTAAGTCATCCACATTTTTGGTAAAGAAATAAATCATTTTGTATTTGAAAAAAAAAATGCAAGCAGGAAGCCTAGACATGTACTACCTTTTTTTTTTTTTTTTAATGTGTGGAAACCCCCACACGGGTCATCACCTCACCGGGGCCAGGCGGCGAGGTGGTATGTCGGACTCGAACCGACTAAAACCACACAGTGTTCCGTCACCGGGTCTTATAGCCGGGGCCTCAGGTGTACCCTAGAAAGGAAATCCCTGTTGTGAACCCCAGCAGACTAGGTCGCCTGTTAAACCAGGCGACCCCACTTTGAGGTGCAGATAGTTCTGTCCCCTCTAGTTTAGAGAGGCGCGCGCGGAACACGTCGCGCCACCGTCTCGGGCCTGCTTCTGCTAGGGCGACAGATAGCCCCTTCCGTCACCCCCAGGCAAGCGCTCATGGAGGCCGGAGATCGTTTTGCACTCTCTGGCGCCTGGTGCGTCTTCTGCGGGACGGAAGAGTACTTGTTCTCTCCCGTTCCCTCTCCGCCGCTTCTTTGGCATTCATCACTACCTCACAGAATGAGGCGGCGGAATCCCACGCACTCTCGCTCTGGACCATGAACGAAATCATGGTCTCCAGCGAGAGGCTACCCACACCGATGGCTGCCGTGAGGTCAGCGCGCTATTGCGCCCACGCAGAACACTCCACCAAAGTGTGGAGTGCGGTATCCTCGCGGCAGCCCCCGCAGTGGTGGCACACAGACGTTGGCTCTCGGCCTATGCGACACAGGTACTTCCCGAAGCAGCCGTGTCCGGTGAGCACCTGCGTCATCCGGTAGGAGAGAGCGCCATGTCGCCTCTCCAGCCAATCCTCCATGACGGGCCTTACCGCCACAATAGTGGCGTGCCCCGCGCTCGGTCGCTCAAGTCGTTCTTTCCACTGAGCCATAAGCACCTGGCGGAGCTGAGACCGTTGCGCCTCGATATCACAGAGGGCAGGTACCAGGTCCTGCTCTTGCACCTCCCTGCGCTACTGGTACAGTGATGCGAGGGATTTCGCTTCCAGGTCCCATGGCGGAGTGCCGGCTAGGAGACTCGCCGCTTCAAAAGAGATCGTGCGGTATCTTCTTATGACCCTGACAGCCATAACCCGTTGTGGACGTCGCAAGATTGCAACATTGCGGGTTGTCAGGGTCTCCGCCCAGATTGGTGCCCCATATAGTGCAGGAGACTATACGTTGGAATCGTGCGGTCCATGCCGCACGATTCCAACGTATAGTCTCCTGCAGGGGGCTTCGGGCCCACCCAAATTAGGTAGTAGCCGTGAGAGCGCCGCCGCCGCCCTCGTAAGCTTGGGGGCCAGACTTCGGAAGTGAGGTCCGAAGTCCCATCGGCTGTCGAGAACGAGTCCCAGATATCTCATCGAAGACTCGATGCCGATGCGAACACCTCCCACAAAAAGGCCGGATCCCCTAGGTGGTCCCTTGCGAGGGCCATGGAAGCAGAGGGCCTCGGATTTGTTGAGAGCCACCTGGAGACCCAGCCGCCGAATACTCGTAACGACTTGAGCGACCCCGGCCGTGGCCTTTATGGTCGCGTCGCAGTGCGTCGTGCCGTCACGAGGGTGTTGTCGGCGTAGCATGTTACAACAACACCTCCTAAGAGCACACCGCGCAGCACCCAGTCGTAGCCGATGTTCCACAGGAGAGGGCCCAACACTGACCCTTTGGAACACCGCACGACATGTTTCGCCGACCGTATCCTGCCCGAGTCGGGTAGACTACGGCTCTGTCTGATAGATATGCCCCGACAATGCGGCGGAGGGAGAGAGGCACTCTGTGATACACAAGTGCCTCTCTAATGCACCTCCAGGGCAAGGTGTTGAAAGCGTTGGCGATATCAAGAGACACCGCCAACACTACCTCGCCCCGAGACACCGCTTCCTACGCCACAGTTTTAACGCGCATGATCGCATCCACAGTGGAGCGCCTCCTACGGAAGACATGTACTACCTACATGTATAGTTATGGATTTTAATTGGACTGGCAAAGTCGTCTAAAGTCGCTGCCGAACCTTCAATATCAATTTATATTAAATTAAGTGTCACTAATGTCGTTATTATAATCCCAACTATTCCTAACTAATATACATGCAAATGTGAGTTTGTTTGTTAATTTGTTACTCTTATACGCACGCCCTAACTCCTCAACCGATCATCATGAAATTTTGCATACCCACACGTTGTCAGATGTACAGAAAAAATCTTCAAGATGATTAATGATTTTGATGGATGAAAGCATCCAGATGAACGTAGACTGTATAAACCGCAACCAAATGCTTTCATAATATATCGAAAAGACGGTATATCGGACTAACTGTGTAAAAAATGTACACTACACTCTAGTTATCAGTGGTGTTGTGGACGAACGGGTTGTAAATTAAGTCGATGAACGTTCCTCTTAAAATGATACCTATCATTTTAAGAGGATCGGCTGCGATCGGCCAGGCTTATCACCTAATAAGCCTGGCCGATCGCAGCCGATCCTCTTAAAATGATAGGTATCATTTTAAGAGGTCGCGGCCGCAATCGGCCATTTTAAGAGGAACGTTCATCGACTTAATTTACAACCCGTTCGTCCACAACACCACTGATAACTAGAGTGTAGTGTACATTTTTTACATCTTAGGCTTATCTTAGGCTTATCAGGTGATAAGCCTGGCCGATTGCGGCCCAACAGCTGCTATTAGGAAGATGTATAAATGCTAATTAGCGACTTTTCTTGCGTGATGTAAGTTCAGTAGGTGTGTAGTAAGTAATACGGTTTAAGGATGGTTACAAAAACTATGCCATCTGTGGTGGTATAATTATGTATTCACACGGGAATTAAAGCGATCACGAAAAGGTATTACATACCTTTGAATTACCTGACGTTTCGACCAGGTTGCACTGGCCGTGGTCACATGCTGTCTGGTGTCAGTGGTGCACGCACATAAGGTAGAAGGTTCTTCATCATATTTTTGATATTTTTGTTTCGCCATGTACCGTCACATACTAAACAAAAAAAAAACATCTACGGTGGTGTTAATAATAATTAGAAAACTGGAATTAATTTTTGTTTTTTTTTTCATTTTTAGCTCGCTATGTTATGTACATATTAACAGTCCAAGTATCAAGACCACTCTGTATAGAACTCTATGAAATTCTATACAGTAAACGAGGCTTTGACAGTTCCCAGTTCTTTAGCAAAGTAAACAGGACCCAGGCTATGATGTTTGCAGCTTCTGTAGCAATGATATACCTCAATGATCAGAAGCTGTATGCTGAGGACTTCCCTTTGATCTTCATGGCGTATCTAGCTGTCAAATATCCTGAAGTGGTGCGTATTTCTTTGAACTTTTTTTCAATACTCAAGCTCGTCAATAGCTACTACAGAAAATACACTCTTCCCTCTCTCATTCGTCCATCCCCCCACTCTCTCCCCAACCTCCCTTTCTCCTACTCCCACCTTTAAAGCCGGCAACGCACTTGTGACTCTGGAGTTGCGTAAGTTAGTCACTTACCAGCAGGTGACCCGTCTGCTCCTTTGCTCCTTGTCCCATAAAAAAAGTGATTTTAAGTTTATTTAAAAAAGTTAATTTAACTAAGTCTCTTTAACAAGGATGACCCTTGTTAAAGAGACTTAGTTAAATTTAAAACAAGGTTTTTTTTGGTAATCTAACATTTTTTTGCGTTTATCTAAATATGTCCATGTATATTTTGTAATAGATTGATACAAAAACTTCAATGCGTCTATAGTAAGTTTATTACTTACCACAAAGGAGCGTATGTGGTAAGTGTTCCACACGCACGCTCGCGAGAGTGAAGAGTAGAAGAGCGCAAGGTACGCATTTCAAAATAACAAACTTTTCAAAAATATATAAGTTGTTACAGTACCATTATTACAGTTTAAATCATTAAAGTTATCATTAAAATGTACTTATACATTTCTATTATACTTGTACATTTCATTATTTTTTGTACGTGTACAGTATGGTTTTCACATTTATTTTACTACACGACACATCATATACCTATGGCGGGCGCGAAGCGTCTAAACTGTGCCATCAACTGATTTGGCATAGTTTAGTTGGTGCCAGTTTTTGAGCTCCGATCAATCTATGGTATAGATATTTGATCGAAGGTTATTGCAATACTTTGCCGTCGTTGAACTCGATCAGGCCATTTTTTTTACAACATCAAGGGCACACGAAAGATTACCTACCGCCTTAGCGGTAATAAACACACCTTGTTTCTTATAGGATTAGGGCATTATTATAGGATTAGGGCTACTTAACCCTTTCCTAACTGACGGTACCAATTTGTTCATTCGGTTCCGCAGAGAAACCTGTTATGTACCTCTGGTCATATAATTGGCGGATTTCTGTGATTCAGATTCTGCGTACGGATTTATAATTATATTTTTCTGTTTAGATAAACTCTTTATTGTAATAATAAAAACCACCAAAAGAAGGAATAAATTCAGTTAATAAATATTAATTTGTATACAGAACCGCTTTCTCTCTCTCTCACTCTCTCTTTCTTTCACTCTTACTCTCAGAGAGATAGAGAGGAAGAGAGAAATTCTGCGTACAAATAGTGTTTTTTTTTATATGGTATAGGGGGCAAACGAGCAGACCTGATGGTAAATGACTACCGCCGCCCATGGGCACCTGTAACTCAAGAGTCACAAGTGCGTTGCCGCTTTTTAAGGTGGGAATAGGGGAAGAGTGGGAAGACGGGAGAGCGGGATTAGAGGGGAGGAGAGGGGCGAGAGGGGAAGGATGAGAATAGGGGAGGGGGTAGGGTTAGGGCCTCCGGTAACCTCACTCACGCGACAAAAAGCAACGCAAGCATTGCTTCACAGCCGGTTTTCTGTGAGGCCGTGGTATCGAGCGGAGTCGAGCCGCCCCATACGTGTCGAAGCATGGCTCTCCCACGTATTTTGTTATACATGTTTATTTCCACAATAAATATAAATGTTCGCAGAATGTGCCTGCAGGCGTCGACAATTTTTACAAAGTGAGTTTCTCAATCGGTTTGTCAAAAACGATAGTGCCATTAGTACGGTTTTAAAACCCCCCTTCCCTTTCCTTTGACGATGTAGTGTAACTTTAACATCAACTTACACAAGCGCGTTTTACTTTTGTACCAGGAGACATCGACCAAAGTGGCGGTTACTTATGGTTCCGGTATGGCCTGCAGTTTCATAGAAGGGTATCTGGTTCACGTCTTACCATCGGATGGTGGCGATACGAAAGGCTTCCAAGATAAGATAAGAGCCTTTGAGGGCAGCCATGGTGTTATTTTCCCTGTAAAAAGAATGTTCATCATTGTCACCAAGTCGATGCACTGTCCGCCGGATTTAAAGGAATTCAATGACAAAAGTGACAGAGAAGATGTCAACAGGCTGGAAGCTTGTCTGGTAAGTACATATTTTAGAAACCGGTTGTGTTATTATTATTTCTGGTACTCCAGCACACCTAATTGTATCACCTCAAGTACAGAAAATAGTTATTTCGTAACAGATACATCACTCCCATACAAAAGTGAAATTACCTACGCTATATTAGCCTACAAAATTTAAATAATAATACCTGGCGTTAGCTACAACCCGAAATATATCTTGTTAACGCTTTTCTAAAGTTGAGAACGCTTTGCCTACCGCGCTACCTGGGTCTGTGTGCGTAACCGCACTGGCGGATACTCTAGGGTTGTACAAAGATGATTAAAAAAAGAGAGGATAAGAAAAAAGTTAGTTTTTATGCGCCATTAATTTATAATATAATTCCAAAGAGCATGTAATAGATTTTCTCAATGATAAAATTCCATAAAAAAATATTTATGAACATGAGTACCTATTTTAAAATTAGCAAATTAGTCTGAAATTAAAAATTAACATTAATTTAGGTATTACAACTATTAATATTTGTACACCAATAATGGTTAAACATGTTGATACCTCTAGTAACTAAGACCTACAAATAATAAGCATATAACCATGTATTATTTACTATGTACCTACACATGCTTTGCAAATAAATAAATCTCGTTGTCAATCTTTAAGTCTTCAATAACGCCATCTTGTGCCATTTATTGATAATTATTTCGCAGATGAGCGACCATGTGACCTTTGATAATTTCCAGCCCTTGGAGGAGGTGAAAAAAAACGTGGCTGGTGTTATTAATCGCAGCTACAAGAATTCAGCTTACAAGATCATCAGGCCCAACAAGAAACCAGTGTACATAGCTGCGGAGTGCGCCACACCCTTGCACACACTGTACAAAGTCATTAAAAACAGACACTTGTATGAAGGTATGTTCTAGATTGTGGTTAGGGTTCCGTACCTAAAGGGCGCCAACTGGAATCTATTACTAAGCTACCGCTGTCCCTCTGTCCGTCCGTCAGTGAGTTGTATCTCGTGTACTGTAATGGGTAATGAGTTGAAATTTTCACGTCGTTTGGCTTTTGTCGCTATAACAATCTTACTAATATTGTAAACGCGAAAGTTAGTGAGTATGGATGGATGGATGCTCGTTACTCTTTCACGCAAAAAGGGATTTGGATGAAATTCGTCATTTATATAGTTTATAACCTGGATTAACACATAGCATACTCTTTAGTGTGGATAGTACAGTTTAGGAAAATGATTTTTAAGACATTTTTTTTTTAAATATTGTACAATAGTCAAATAGGCACCTTTCGACTCCGATTCGCACTTGGCGGGTTTTTTATTATATTCTCAGAAATCTAAGACATATAACATAGCGATCATCATGATGATTACATGATTTGCATATACGTGGTTGTATGTTGCATACACGTTGCCAGGGTTACAACATCCGGTAACCTTACTCACTCGGCGAAACGCTAACTGCTTCACTGCCGGTTTTCTGTGAGGCCATGGTATCACACCGGTGGATATATATCTCCCACGATAAATATAAGTACATATATATTTTATAAGTTGTATAAGCATTTGACATTATTATAGTGCAAAGTAAGACACTCTATGTTCGAAATCACATTATTTTTAGGGTTCCATTCCTCAAAAGAAAAAATGAACCCTTATAGGATCACTTTGTTGTCCGTCTGTCTGTCTGTCTGTCAAGACCTTTTTTCTCAGGAACCCGTGAAGCCATCAAGTTGCAATTAACATCAAATACTTGTCTGCGGTCCCATGAAGTTGTAAAAAAATCAAGCTTTTATTAAGTAAACTAATACGTTATTTAACCCTTGGATTTAAGCAAGTTTGAATATTTCGCAGGTAAATCAAAACCTATAGGGTACCTCCCATTGACCTAGAATCATGAAATTTGGCGACAACCAAGAACTGATAGCACAACTAAAAGAAAAAAAACTGTCAGTCGTTGGACTGCACGTCAGAAGTGAAAACACATACACAGACACCTTTATATGTCATCATGACAATATAATATGTCATCTGAACGTGACGGTCACGCGAGTTCAGTGCTTTTTCCCCATACCAAAAACGCCCAATGTGTCTAAATAAGTTTTCACTTCAAAAAGTGATGCCATCTACTAGTGACACCATCATAAGTACATACAGATTCCGGTATCAATGGACATTTCGTGTCGTTAATTTTGTCACTACGTATTTAGTTCACAAGTTTATTAAAGTAAAGATAACACTTCCACAGACAAATTAGTATATTGTTTTCACTTTTATTAAACTAATTATATTTTTAAAGATTAATTAATAAGGAGTTGACAAAACTCAATGTTTGAATTAGCGCCCTCTAGTGGATTTATGTATGTATTATTAGCGTGACGGTAACGAGTTCAGTGCTTTTTTCCTATAGCAAAAGTGCACAAACGTGCCTAAAGAAGTTTTCACTACATAAAAAGAAAGGAAAGTCGTTAATTTGTTAATTTATATCCCTTGATAACTAACTTATATTTTATACATATTATTGTTTTAGAAATGGCCGATGTGAAAGTGGAAGACATAGTATCAGACTTCGTGGGTACGTTACGAACGGTGCTGGCCAAGGGTCCTGAATACAAAAATACGTGTGAAGTGATCTGTTTTGACGGTGAGTACATACATACATACATACACTCAGGCCTGTATCCCGAATAAGGCAAAGACGTTTTACACACCTACACTTTGCTAACAAATAATTTGGTCCCACTCATGTAATAGTGGGCAAGCTGTTTGCCGTCAAGCGGGCACTTTGGGATTTAAAGATGGGAAAATTGGGAGTATATTGAAAGGGAAAGATAGGTAAGAAGGGAAGAAAGGGATATTGGCCCCAATTCTGTAATTTCAGTCGCTAAATTAAAATTCACTAAATTTTCTTTATATAAAATGTAAACCTTGTACACTTCGAAACAAGGTCTTGATGATTTCATATGAAGAAATTAAGTCAGGTTTTAGTTTAGTCAAGTGTACTATAGAATCGGCACCAATGCTTATGCTAATGGTTTGTAAGCAATAGCTTGGTCAGGGTCGTATACCTGGAACTCGATGGATAGATGGATGGATGCTTGTTACTCAATCACGCCAGAGCGGTTGAATGGATCTGCATGAAGTTTGGCATATTTGTTTTTTATGGGATCGAGCAGGCGGGTCACCTGATGGTAAGTGATTACCGCCGCCTACCGGCACCTTAAAGGCAAGCGATGCTGGCCTTTAAGTAGGGAAGGGGGAGAAGAGGGGGAAGGGTTAGGGCCTCCGGTAAGCTCACTTTAGCAAGCAAGTATTGCTTAACTGCCGGGTTTCTATGAGGCCGTGGTATCACTCCGATCGAGCCGGCCTATAAGCACCGAAGCATGAGCGCTCTCCCACAATTACAATATTATAAAAATATATATACTATAGTTTGGAACAGCACATAGGCTGCTCTTTATCCCGTAAAATGAAAGAATAGATTTGAATTGCCACGCGAACGAAGTCGCAGGCAAGAGTTAGGCGAAGTAGTAAACGTGTTAAATAATTTTGCTCATTGTTTATAGATACCGATGAGAGTTCGAACCTGTCTGATGTGTTGCTCGACAGAATTAAAGAGCTGGAACCTAACTTTGAAGAATTTATCAACCGCGCTCAATAACAAGTGCCATTTCCAAAAAAAAATATCCTATTTTCGGTCGATATGTGCCTTATATGGTTTTTGGTGTCGAGTAGAGTGACGGGTCCATATTGCATTGTTTCTAGACGTAAACACTACCGATGTTGGCAAATATTCAGCTTAGCTTAACCTAACCCACGTTCCTAGTATTCTTAAAAAAAAAATTGGAGGACTAGCTTATTAGCGCTGTGCGACCTGAATTACGACTTTATTGTGTCGGAACAAGAGTCGATATTTATTTAAATGATTTTGCGGAGTGAGACTTCTGTACCTGTACTGTTAAAAAAAATGGAGGACTTATCCAAATTTAAACTTCCATCTTGTGTTTTTATAATTTTTGTTTTGAGATCAGGCCTCATAAGACTATAGGCAGGTACATAATATTACCACATCTGAATAAAATTGACAATAATATAGCCATCGTTTTACATTGCGTGACACTTAAAAGTATGACAGAAAAAATACATCTTAGTAAAACATTTTTAAAGTTATTAAATACCTTTTAAATAGAGAGGGACATGAAAATTACGACTATAGCACGGCAAGTTCCTTGTTAACTGAAAAATATACTTTCTGTTTTATGCAGTACGATTCATTATAATATAGCAAGATATTAGTAAACGTTGCAAGACTACTTTCCGTTCCCATCTTGATGTGCTTGCTGGTATAAAATGTATTGTATTGACGAAGTTTCAAAGTCTCTTTTTCATTAACTGTTAGTTGCTGTACTGGAGCGACCTTTAATAGCAAAACCTTTAAAATTAATAATAAATTATGCTACTGTTTGTTTAAATTTTTTATAATCAATAAATAGTCTACTTATAGTTAAAGTCCGTTTTTGGTTATTGGCATTCCCCAGACATTTCACAGCTGTTGGGATACCTTTGTTTTTATTGCTACTATGTAACTATATATTTATGTACTATGTTTCCGAGGTAAAAAAAAGTTTTATTAATTTATAGGTTAATATTTCACGGGAAGGTATGGGCTGTGCGTTTAGTTTGCTGCTTTAGTGGTATAAAAAATTGCTAATATCTACCCTTACGTTGAAATGTTAACTTCTAAGTACAAATATTGTTTGTTTATTGAATCTATGATAACATAAATAATACACATAAATGATATATAATATCAGTGAAAACATTGAAAAACATACTCAATGGTGTTGGAGATATGTCTGTTTATTGAGCAAGATGGTCATGGATAATCAGTTATTGTATGTGCGTATGTATGTTTTGACTTGATGCAAATCATATCAATCATTGACGCAACGCAAATAATCAATTTATCATGTGATAGGTGTTTTCCACTCTCATGGCTCTTATTTATGTTGCGTCACAAAATATTAAAGCTAACTCATTGATAAGTGCTTGTTTCTTGGTGATTGATCTTTAAGAGTACAAAATAACAAAAATAGGAGCTATGAGCTTAGTGAAGAAAATATGTTTTTCAGATACAAATAAAAGACTTCCTGTTTAAAATTTTAAATGTAATGTGTAACTTTATGGATGATCCCTTATATTTTAGTATTTAAAATTTCGTTATTAATGTCTGAAGATGTAAATGCTTATTATTGTGTGTGATCTAGTTATTTTTAGTATTAAGAACTTCTAACATATGGTTTAGCTACAAAAAAGTGTGCGGTCGGGAGACCCCATTAGGAGCGCAGTATCTACCACGAGCACACACACACACACACACGCTCACTCTTATACAATAGGAAGATACAGATAGAGAGAGAAAGTCGCATGGTCATGGCAAGTCGGAGGGGTCATGGGTCATAACATAACGCCTTCTCCTTACATGTCGGTTACGGACTTACCTTCGAGTTTCAACCCATGTAATTAAAAGAAATGTTCGATATTTATCTACTGTGCAGTCAGTTAGCTTAAAAAGTCGCTTTATACTTTCTAAATTACAGGCCACTGTGTCACTAAAAACTTTTATCAAAAACTGAACAACATCATATACTGCCCTTATAATACTTAACCAACTGCCATCACCCAGGGAATTAAACTCTACAGTACAAACATAGCTGTTACATTAAATATTTTTTCTGCTGGTGACTAGTGTTGCCAGATAATAAACAGGGTACCCCACGCACTAGTAACACTATAAGTGTTACAAGTATACCCTTTAAAATTTTCTGAGTAGCATTAAAAACGTATAGAATTAAGTTAATTTATCTTAGGATGACCTAGAGACACTTATTGTTTACGATGTTGTTTTAGTGTAACAGACCCTTTAGTGAGTCTGTATGTGTTAAATCACTTTTGTTATTGAATATACAAAAGTGTTACCGACCTGAGCGGTAAGCACTTTATCTAACATAAAACAATATGTCAGAAAACTAGCAGGCCAGATTTTATTTTGACAAAGTCACATCTGCGTATAATTACCCTTGTTCTTGCACCTTTAGCGAAGTAAAAACTGTCAATATGTCTGCAATGTATGTTATATTAAGACTGATCACATTATGGAAAGAAGTTATGTAGACAAAAGTTGAAAATTTCAACGTATATTAGATAAAAGGGCGATGCATTGCAATGGCATTAAGCATTAGTGTGAGACTGTGGTACAACCAAAGTCATTAGTTTTTAAGTGTACTTTGTATTTAATCATTAACTTTAACAAGGCTTGTGAAGCCGCCAGATATGTCCCCAGGGGAGTAACGTATACTTACCTTAAATATTCTGACAATTGTCAGCCCATTGTGTGTCAAAACCTTTATGTAGGTGGCGCTACCGTAGCTAAGTAGTAACAAGGAAAAAGAAACTTCTGATTTGTAAAAAAGCAAAGAAATCGTTAATTAATGTGCAGACATCTGATAACATTTCTAATTTATTTTTCTTTTCTAAGTTCTTTGTTTTCTTAACAACATTAGGAGCCAAAAACAAAAAAAAATCTACTCGGCAGTTCCCTCCATCCTAGACTAGCGCCCTTCTGGTCTGTCTTGAACACTTATTGCCTTCAGCTGGACACTTTTTCGATTTGACCTTCAAAAAAAACAGTCATCCCGAACACTACCCTTCATAAGTAAATGTTCTGCGGGAAAGCGATAGTTTTGGATGGGGGGTGTTAATGACTTTCATGATAGTCACCGTGCCATGGGATGACAGGTTTTCGGTGTTTTTTTATTTCTCAATTTAGCTCGTACTGTATCTCAATTGATTTTACGGTTGTACTCACGTGTATTTTGGCGATTAAACAACCTGTCGCGTCAGTGTCAAGCGCCCGCCCGACGCGACAGGGCATATCATCCCCTTGATAAGGTCCCCGTAAGGTCAGACAATCGGGCATTCCCGAAATACACATGTGAGTGGAATCGTATGTCATAATTAATTTAAAATGGAAGTTAAATAATCAAAGGCTTAGTTTATTAGTGTATTGACAATTTAGTTTTACTCCAGCATCACAAGTTATCACAGAATACAATTACAAGGCATTTATACAATATTCATAATTCTCTAGAAATCTATAATTATTTCTTTGTTTAACATGTCTATTGAAAATAGAAAAAAGATTGAGAATGTTGCCAGTTCACAAACAACTTCATAGTAACTTAACGAAGTTACCTATGACACAATATAACGCTCTCTTTTTATCACGCTATGTTACTATATTATGTTAAACTCAAACTTGCGATAGCGATAGTTTCCCTGTTAAACCTTGAAAAATAGTAACTATTTCCCTTCCAGAGTCGAACGGCATTTCTGACGTCCTTAACCACAGTTGTTTAGTTTTTAAGAAATATAAAAAGGTACATGACTATCGCATTTGTATGTTAAATGTGGAACAATAAGATTGATATTACAATTGATGTATACTTGAGAATATATAAGTATGTAAATATGGCATTATAAGACGCATTTCAAACAAACTGACATTTTAATATGACGCATCTTACTGTCACAGCAGTCACAGCTCTCAGCACCAAACTTATGACTTATGTTATGAGGGAAAGATCGATTGTATCAGGGATAACGACCAAACGACAATCGTTTTCGATTACACTGTTTATGTCAAAAAATATTTTCCAATACCGAAGCACCACTTTTGAACTTCTGGGATCAAGAATTATTTTCTGATCTATTTGTAATATTTCTATGGACGTGTAGATATGTAGTGTATCCAAACTACATGTCACCTGGTTGTACGTAGCATTTGTCTCTTAAACAATAGTATACATGTAATAATACTGAAAATTTATAATAACATACCAAATAGTACTTTTTTGTCATTATATAATTTTTTGTGTATCGTACAGGATGATTGTAATTTTTATATTGAATGTTAAAAGTAATAAAAGTACATTTGCAATTAAATTATATAATAAATGTTGAGTTTTATTTACTCCTCTTCATTTTTAAGTCAAATTTATTTAAATAACAATTAGATAGACATAACAGTACACCAGTTCATAAACCGGTACCTACTGCATTTGCAGTCGCAGAAGCAGGCACTCTATGATCCACAGCGGGCAATGGCTGACAGAGTCATACGAGGGTATTGCACGATCTCATTCGAAGCGGCGAGTCTCCTCGCTGGAACTCTGCCGTGGGACCTGGAGGCGCTGACCATTGCTGTGCTGTATCAGTGGCGTAAGGAGGTGCTAAGACGGGATATCACACCCTTGACTCGGGATATTGAAACGCAGCGATCCTAGCTTCGCCAGGTAGCCATGGCTGAATGGAAGGAACGACTAGGGCGACCGAGCGCAGGGCACGCCACCATTGTGGCGGTAAGACCCATCATGGATGACTGGCTGGAGAGGCGACATGGCTGCCTCTCTTACCGGCTGACGCAGGTGCTTGCGGGGCATGGCTGCTTCGGAAAGTACCTGTGTCGCATAGGCCGAGAGCCAACGCCCGCGAGCCAGCACTGCGGAGGCTGCCGCGAGGACACCGCGTTCCATACTTTGGTGGAATGCCCAGCGTGGGCGAATCAACGCCGTGACCTCGTGACAGCTATCAGTGTGGGTTGCCTCTCGTTGGAGATGGTTTTGTCCATGGTCCACAGCGAGAGCGCATAGGATTCCGTCGCCTCATTCTGCGAGGAGGTGATACACACCAAAGAGGCATCGGAGAGGGAACGGGAGAGAATTAGTACTCTCCCATTCCGCAGGAGACGCACCGGGCGTAGGAGAGCGCTTATCGATCTCCGGCCTCCATGAGCGCGGACCTAAGAGCAGCGGGTTCGGCAAATAGGCCGGTCCGGAGCGGTGGCGTGACGCATCCTACGCACGCAACTACGTAGGGGGGGGGAAAGCCCCCACACACTATTCGACGCCGCCTGACAGGCAGGCGAAGTCTGTCGGGGGTCGAGTGTTAATCCTTCTAGGGCATACCTCAACTCCCGACTATAGGCTAAAATTACGTAAACCGTGTGGTTTTAGTCAGTACGAGTCCGACATAACCACGTCACCGTGCAGGTGTAATAAAGAGAAATAAATATAATATAAATTAATACATGTGGTAACTCTGCGCCGTAAATACAAGCTGCTTCTCACGTGGAAAACTATGCGGTGGAAGTATATAGCGCTGCGTGATGTCCTGTGACCCCTGCGTGAGGACGTGGCGCTCCTCTGAACCCGCCAAGTGGCCACTTAACGGCAACGTCACGTGTGCCTGGCCAGCGGCATAAGTAGGTTACCCGGAGATCCACAGAGGGGTACCGTACTTTGTGGGCTTGCTTATGTGTTAACGAGAACTGCTCCTGAACCTATTTATAGGTGCATCACGGCACACCTCGTGGTTTTAGGTGGTTCGATTCCGACCCCTCCGAAATCCCAAAATATGGTGTTGGCCTGTGGAGTTTAAAAGAGCACAAAAAAGCGGTTAACTTGGAATCTGAATAGATTCCAAGTTAGCCGCTTTTTTGTGCTCTCTAGCCTAAGAACTACACGGTGTTTTACCATAGATACTTGCGTGTTGGTACGTTACGAATGTTTGATGTCTCGGTAAGTATAGAAAGGAATAGCCATTATTTAATCAAATACTTTAATACTAGGTAAAAATATAAAGCTTTACAATATTTTCTACAAAATATAGAAACACGTACAAATATGGAAATACTACAAAAAAACAGTAAAAATACATAATAACTTTTAAACTTTCGCATTTCATGATACAGGTACCTATAATTATGTATTTGGGAATTAACACGATCACGTAATACGTATCGCACACTTGTGAATTGCCTGGCGTTTCGACCAGGTTGCGCTGATCGCGTTAATTCTCGAATACATTATTATAATAGTATAGGATTTTAGAGATAGATCGATAAAGTGTAGAGAGGAATAACAAATCAGATAAACAGTGCTTAGATATTATGTAGGTACCTATGTTATGTAATGATAACATTGTAAAAAGAATAAACCAATACGAGATTTATTAGGGGTAATTTAATATTTTAATATAATTTTTTAAACATTTTTGTAGTAAACTAGCTGCGCCCCGTGTAATCAGTAGTTTTTGCGTGAAAGGGCATTACAAACATCCATACATTCTCACAACCTTTCACGTTTATAATATTAATAGGATTACTTTGATTTGGACTGATAGTTCGTTCTTGGTCAACTTCGAAATTAAACGTTATTCAGTTCAAGTTCAAATTGTAAAACAACAATAGATAACAGAATTAAAAATCTGAAAGTCCCACAATTAGATGCCTTCTGCTACTTACATTCAATGGTTTCCAGCCCCTCCGGCCGCTAGGGGGAGAACCAGTCTCGAAATGAGAAGTTTGAAGTAGATCGAAGTGCACAAAAAATTGTCCTTACATATTTAAAAAAATTACTTTTATTTTATTTTAGAATTGAAGCTTCACAAAATAACTTAATAAGATTAAAATATTGCTGCTAACAAAACATTTGCATAGCTGTAGCTGTGCATCATAAACCGAAGTTGTTTATCTTATACTTTATATATCAATATATATAATCTAAATCGATTACAAAACCTAGATACTACATAAATGCTGTGAGATCTCATTACGTCATTTATTATTATGATAAGCATCACGAAACTTAAACAAAAATATAATTGTATTTGCTACATCAGGCAACATTGAGACTAAATGTACCATTGTTGACGATACGATGGGACTAGGTAAATGCTGCCTTGTAGTTTTATTCGCCTTTATTAATAGATGGTCATGAAACAATTTACAGATAGAACCTCAGCGTGGCCGGTCACGAAACAGAAAATAACGTAAAACATTGCAACCTGTCACGGTGAAAAAAAACAACATTATTTCGGACTCTGTAATAGTATTCTTGACGACATACGTTTTTTTTTCTGATGTGATAGGGGGCAATCGAGCAGACGGGTCACCTGATGGTAAGTGACTGCCACCGCTCATGGGCACCTGCAACTCGAGACTCACAAGTGCGTTGACGGCATTAAGGAGGGAAGAGGGGGAGATAGGTAGAGAGAGACCTCATTAGCTCGGCGAAATACAACTAAATCATTGCTTCACTGTCGGTTTTCTGTGAGGCCGTGGTATCAATCTGGTCGAGCCGGCCCTTGCCAAAGCATGGCTCTCCCACGACAAAAATGACTGTACTGAGAGTACTGCACTGTAATGAGATTTTGGTAAAGGAAGCCAGTAGCCAGCTTAAAAAAGAAATCTGAATGAGACCAAAACCCAGATTGTTGTACCTATTTTATTTTCATCAAAACATTGTTGTTTGGTTTTGACATAAATTTTATTCCCACTTTAACATCGTATCATGATTATCTCAATTAAATATTTAATTAGAAACATGCCATAACTTCACTGAGCATTAATAACATTTATGTTCAAGATTCGTTATAGTGACTAGTTGTTCAGATTAAAAAAAAAAGATAATTTACAGTGGAACGGGAATGGCTTGAATGAGGTAGCACGGCTGTACCACCGTGTTCCTGCGATAACTTGCTTGCTTGGCTTTTTATTGAGCGCGTAACATCTTTACTTAAATCCACTTATCATCCGGCAAACGGCTTATTTACTACACCTTATTCGCAAGTACAAATAAAGAAAAACAGTTAAAATAGCGGTACAATCGTAAGATTATAAATTTAGAAATAATAACATAAGTATTTATTTTACTAAGGTGGCTAACTGGGATGGTTGATTGAAGCCTCATCCCTCATCACAGATATCAAAGAGAACAAAAAAAAAACTGGTGGGTAACGTTTTTTGTAAGGTGAAGCAAATTCCTAATCAATCAGTTTACATCAATTCATATTTTATTCTTTATCAAGTTTTATAAAACTATATTCATAATTATTTAGTATTTTACGTTTGTTTGACAATAACTTTAAAAAAATTATAATGTCTATGTCGTTAAGAATCTTTGCTCTCTTTCTCTCATGGAAGCAAAAAAAAAGGGTGTCGAAAATTGAGTTTAATAAAAAAAAAGTGTAACAATAATGAAATAGAAATAGAATTCATGTTATTCCTTCAAACTACGCTTCTCCCTATATTCGGTTTAATTTGTTTTCAATAAAAAAAAAAATAGACATTTACTGCCAACTGATTTATTTGAAAATATTTAACTCAAATTCTGTATCACACATGCACACATGTGCCTCTACATGTGTGTCTACAAAACACATTACGTTTTACTAATGATAACATTTTTTTTTACTTAAAAACAAATCAATCTCACTTAACATCAACCAGTGTTCTTCTAAGTCAACATTTCATCGCGCAGATTGAAGGAATTACAAATAAATAAAATTCACCCTATTACGAAAATATTGGTAATTTTTATTTATTTTCTAAAAATCTTGTGATGTTATATCCTTGGTTTGTTCTATAGCCTTTGGGGGCTTAACGAGAGGCTTCATAAGCCTTCTTAAAATGAAACTAATAAATGCACGTTACTTAACTACGACCATTGACAGTGTTGTGCACAGCATATTAAAATATTTGTCCAAAGTAAGCTATAAAGTAGTTGTTCAGATGAGGCGTTTCACTTGACTATAATGGGGTAATATTCTATGTTTAAAATAAATCATTTAAAAGTCAAATTTGAAAAATTACATTCATTATTCAAGTTGTATTTTTTTAATTGTCAAAGCAAACTAAAAGATGACAGCAATAAGTGACGTCACAATTCGTTATTTCATACAAGTCCCTGCAAAACATACCGCTTTGACATTGAATGCGTGGACGTAAATAAAACTGTTTTGACTTCTCAACTACCGTACAGTATGTATGAGGGTCGTTGAGAGATCTCCATATTATAGAAATGCAGATGACACAGTTCAGTGCAGAGCGGTGTTGTATCGGTGTTCTAATTTATTCACAAATACCTTATAATGTAAATTTATACATTATGTTTAGTACACCAGAGAGCCGAAATCAGTTGCCATGGTTCATTTCGAAGAACAAAATAACTTTTGTAGCTTGTGTTTCTGATCTTTTAAAACAAAATAAAAATAATAATTCAGCTGTAAGGTGTACAAAAACCTTGTGTATCGGTGATTTCAATCGATTTTGTGATATATGAATAAGTATTGTACCACGTCTCTGCACTATGCTATGGCGGACTACGTCATCAGCATATGCTCAGCCTAGTAATACAAAAACGGTCAATTTAAAAAATTCAATAAATTACGGTATTCAATAAACTCTAGAAACTTCCATTTTTATTTTATTGTATTAAAGGTGTTTTTTTTTTCAAAACTTTTGCAGGACCGTCGCTGCGATAACCAACTTATAAAAAGAGAGAAAAAGATAAAATATTAGACGAATTGAGTGCTTCCTTTTTAAAGTCGGTCGGTTAAAACACGAAGAGGCAAAGGAGGAAAAGCTAAAGGACCACCTATACAAATGTAACTTATTAATTGTGATTTTTTTTTCTGTAATATTAAATATTTAAAAGAAATCAATTCAAGAGTATTTTCAGGGTTTGTCACGGGTTTTATTCCAGTTCTGAGAGTTGACTTGTCTTAAATATTTAAAATGTATTTGATGATTATGTATTTTTATAACAAAATATAATATATGTGCTTTTGAAGTGAACAAAAAAACAAAGACCGAATTGGCAAGACATATCTACAAATTTCTTTTAAACACGTAAGAAATAAAAACTCACGAACAAGTCACGTTTAAAACGACACGTTTCATCTGAACTGTTTATAAATACTGTGCACATTATTTTTATGTATATTCAAAATGTTTTACTGTTTGTAATTACTGACTTCCTTCTTAAACTTCAGGTATTTTACTGCACGAAACCTGTAATTTAAGAAGGAAGTCAGTAATGACAAACAGCAATGGTAATATATTTTTTTAAATTAACTAAAATGTTAAGTTTCTGTCACATAAAATACTCATTGCTAATTTGACTACAAAAATATGTCGTAAGTAACTAAATATAATAAAGTAACATCTCAATAATTTATTGAACAATGAATGTTCCAGCCATAAGCGACAATAACACTGACCTGTCCGATTGAATAGATTCACCAAAAATGTATTAAGCAGGTACTAAGTTCAAAGTTATTCTTACTTATGAATAGATGATTTCTTTCTCAATAACACTATGTCCGCTTATTACAAAGTAATGTATATTTATTACAATAAAATTCATTACTACATATTATTTAATCAAATCAGCAATGTTTGTGAATACATGTCCGTCACTGAGGTAACCAATTTAAAAAAAGAGAGTTAAAATAATAGACGTAGTGCTTCCTTTTTTAAAGATTTACCCGCAGCTACTAAAATAACCACAAAGCTTACCACTCAAAAAATGCATTTACTTATTTTTTTTATAATTGTGATTTTTTTTTGTAAAATTAAAATTATTCATTCATTACACTTTGTTTGGTGATTATTTATATACACACATTTAAAATGAACACTACCATAATTATATGGCACTACTACTATATGGCATCGCAATTTATTCAACTATTATTATCACTCCTTACTATACATACATAGAGGTCGCATAACTACCTCTATATTGTCTATGTACGTCCTCACAATAAAAAATATTTGATTAACTACTTGCCGAGTAAAGGCGATTATTTGACTGTAACTATAGAGTATTGTCAGAGTCGAAGTTATCACAAACGCAAAACGCACGACGGCAAAGTAAAGGGTGAATATTCGTTCTTCTTAATTCTTAACTTTTCTGCGTCATTGTTCTTTTACAGAAATATTATAGTTGGTCATTTTTCTAAAATACTAATATTATTTAAATCAAGCACTTGACACAATAACAAGGATTATAATACTTTCAGTTTATTTTAAGAGATTAATTAAATTTCTGAAGATTGTTTTGTATTGCGAACAATGACCCGGCTTGCAAAAAAATTCAATTGTCCTTTGAACTCGCTTAATCACCTGCGATTGTATCAACTCGTATAAAAAAAACGGTTTAAACTTTGTATATAAAGGTTTACGAGTTCAAGGTATTTTTATCATTCGCGAGTTCGATTCCCGCTCAAAGCATCAATACGTCAATTTGCATCGGTCTAAAATTTAAATATAAATGTACATATTTACAGAAAAAGTATATTTACCCGTATTCTAAAACCCGTACAAGCTGAGTTCGGGTGTAACAAGCGCTGTGTATATTTTACACTGGAACCAATAATTCTCAATACTAAGTTAACTATGAACCATCTTGCAGATAGCTTCAACAATACCTTATATCAAAAACATGTCCCAATTGTTGACATTCTTAACACTTAAAAACTAAATTAAATGTATCTGATACATTCAATGATACAAACGCTACGCGTACTTACATAACAAGCGTTTTAAAGCAATATACAAAAACAAAAATATAGTTTACAATATTATGCCAATTCATATAACAAAGTACAAATAACTATGTAGTAAATAACTTTAGAATAACAATATTGAATTGTATATGGAACATCGAATTCTCAATTTTCGTCATAAAACCATATTCTTGTACAGATTCTAAATAATGTCTGTTGCCGAAATAAAAAAGAAAGTTCATGAAACGAACATTAACATCAGTAGTTAAATGGTCAACTATATCAGAAACAATTGAACATTGTCAAACCCAACATAGAGGTTTAGTTTTCGAGGTTGTCAATAAAAAAAACAACCGAAATATAGAGATACGAAGTAGAAACTCTGAAGCATAATTAGGTCATTATTCTAATGACTAGATAATTGTTTGCTGTCATGTTAAAGTAAATTATTAGTCAAACATCATCAAATGTCGTCCTTCGGCCAATAAAATAGAAATTCCGAAAATAAGATCAAAATAAATTTTAAGAGAGGGAGAATGAGAGAATTAGCAAAAGAAAAGAGGAGAAAGAGAGATAGAGTAAAATAATATTTCTATGAAATTAAAGAAAACGACAGAATACTGCCGTTCGTTAACCACAGACAATTATTTTCCTTTTCAGCTACCGAAAATACTATCTATCTAAAAATCTGTCATATTCAAAATATACTTCAAAAATATTAATCTACAGATATGTGATGTTAAGAAAAATACCTGTAATATTTTCATTAAATTCAGACAAATAAGTCCAAAAATATGTCACTGTATAAATATACAACATGCTCGATTATCTATTATTAAAGTCTCTAATAGATATAAGTTTGCAAATTACAAATTTACTATTCGAAGTGTTTTTTTTTTTACTGTAAGTTGTTTCTTATATTATTGTTTTCAAAAATTCAGCTGCTCCTGATAAAACACGACGGCAGAAAATAGCTATTTTACGACATTTTATTAAAATAGCTCAAAAGGCGAAATTCGACAGCGAATGTATTTTTTCATTGATTAGTATCTATATTTAACCGATAATATTTATTAAAAATCGACAACAGACAGGAGGAAATAAGGGAACTCAACTATTTCGTCTGTGCCTAAGTAAACAAAGAATTATCTTACAAGTCGTCATACTAATTATCAGAATTCGTAAATCGGAAATAATGTGTATGTATTTTGTAATGGCAACGAGAGAAGATAAAAGAAATTGTTGCTCGGATTGTTTTCTGTCCCATTAGAGTTACGTGTTTTGAAGATTAGGTAGGCGACGTATTGATATCGTTGAGATGAAATTAGTAGTTAATTTTTTTTCTAGAGTAATTTATCTATATAGGTACATATAAATAGGTTAAGACGAAAAGCTTAGTACCTTTTCCTCCAGTACTTGTTAATCGATTTCCTTTTTTGTTTACATAAAAAAAAATTAGCAACTTGACACTTTGACTCTTTGACAAGCTTGAGTGTAAGCAACAGAATTTTTTTTTTTTATCATTTTCATCATTATATCATTTTTTTCTGAACTACTGTCGAACTTCTATCTCTGAGCGACCACAAAACTTTGATAAAAGTCGTAACGTTTTTTTCCTTAGCAGAGATCATTAGTAAACTGCAAACTTATATTACAGTATTGAGTATTGTGTGCACGAAATATTCAGACATACATGTTCCGTACTCGAATATTCAATAAATGCAGGAGATTAAACTGTAACTGCTTATTACGTGTATAGTTCCATAGTGGCTTACCACTGTCGCTGTCGCTGTATGTTTTGTTCACAAGTACTTAATATTATTTCCTCCGTCTGATGTACTCTTCAAAGTTGGGTTCCAAAGTTCTAATTCTGTCAAGTAAGACATCTGACAGATTCAAAGTCTCGTCGGTATCTGTAAAATAATATAGAAGGCTAAATTATTAGGCTTTAAAAGAGGAAGGTTTCTGCAGACTTCTGATTACTACTAATTGAATCACAGCCTAGTACTAGGAAAATAGTAGATAATTTTGTTCTGAAATAAAAAGCAGCTGATGACGCTATTCACGCGACAGAATGTGATGAATTAGATGAAAGAACCATTGCTTTGCTTATTTGAAGACCTGGCCACAAGACTAAGAAGTACTACAGGGTTAGCTATAGAATAAAAACCTTCCTAAGTAGTATTCTATTAAAAGTGAAACAACCCTCCATATCGGTGTCAGGCAATCAGGCACTACAGCAAAGGGACAGGTCGCTTTACCCATTGATGAAGGGCCTGAAACTGGTCGGACATCCTAGAAATACACACGTGGGTAAAAAACCGTATATCTTTAATAAAAAATGGGGATAGCTTTATTTTACTGAAATGCGAAAGGCTTTTTATTAGGTATAGACTACTAATAAAGTGGGTCACACATTACTAGTATTCTTCTTAAGTCCTCTAACTATACTCAATACTCAATCGTTTATTTGCATTCCACAATGTGTACTTAGGTGGTAGGTTAAACATTAATAAGTAATTAGTTCATCATGGACCCTGTCGGGCACGGCAAAATATATTTAAAATATGTCAACAAATTTAATAGAAATGGAATAGAAATTGCATTAAAATTAAAATCAGAATCTGAATTATAAGAGAAGAGAATATTTGCATATTCTTTATTGTTTATATTTTATGGTAGATTTAAGCTTAATTTATGTAGATAGTTGTTTATCATTTAGGTAATCATTTACGGAGTAATAGCATTTTTGTAGTAGAAGCGTTTTTACCTTATTTATATAATTATTGAGCTTAGTTTCCTTCCTAATGTTTTCTGGTAACTAAGATAAATGCATGTGTTAAGCTTCTCAACGGTAGTATATCCAGATGAGGTTGGAGTCCGTAAAGGACTCTTTTCAATCTTTAATTTTTCTGCGTCATTGTTCGCCAGCACAAATATAATTCATCATTATAATTTTCCTTAAATACATACATTATTTAAATCAAGCATGTGATTTCCAATTTATTTTAAGGGATTTATAAAATTTTTGAAGATTTTTGTGTTGCGAAAAATGATCCGGAAGTAAAAATAACGAAGAAGCGCCAACCAGTCGATCGCAACTCCAACGGCTCAGCCAATGAATAAATAATTACCATCAACGTAGACCACTTCACACTTATTCTTAAGGTCCGGACTCTTGTCTAGCGCTGAACGCAATGTGCACACGAAGTCCGACACAATGTCTCTAACGTTCACACCGGCCATTTCTGAAAAAAGAAAAGTTTACAACATGGCGGCGGTAGAGCAACGACTTTAACGCCGAGGGTTCGATTCCCGCTTAGTGCAAGTATGCACGAATATTTTTATTCCGGTCTGGGTGTTTCTATGTATAGTATATACGTATGTACTAGGGCGCTACATAAGTTTTGTCGTACTTTGTCAAAAACTTTTTTTCGATGTAGTTGCCACTGGCAGGAATACAGGTCTTCATACGTGTGTACCAAACCTGGTGGTGAATACATTGCTCCAGTATCCCCCTGCAACACAGCCGCATACGAAGGGGCGTTATATTGATGCAAAAGCCAAGTGTCGAATCTTGAGTATGGTTGTTAATTTTTTGAGACTTATAAATTATAATACTTGATTTAAACAATCCTACACTGCCATGAATGAATTGAATATATTACCGTTCTATGGTCCTTAGAGATGTACAAGTTTCCCTCAGTGCACTACTCAATTCTCAGAAACATTTTTGTTACGCTTAAAGTTATACAAAATAATTACGCAAATGTCATAACGAGAGAAGCCCGCCATTTTATTTAGACAATTAATTTAAAAATCGAACAAACGATACCTTGCCTCCAAATTTGATACTTTTAAATATTACTTAGATGGAAATGACTTCAAATCACAATACGATTAGATATTTGCATACGACAAAAGTCATATAGCGTCCTAGTATGTCTTTACAGAAAAAAATATATATCTATGTATGTTTATCCCTGGTCTAGAACCAACAAGCTATGCTCAGTTTGAGTCTATATAGCAACGTGTAATACATATATTATATCCCAGAATATTATTATTATATATACGTGTATTAGGAGATAGTTACTGAACTGGTTAGTCTATACCTATTTATAGACGAATCAGTTCAGTAACTTTTACTCCTACGTAACTTACCTTGAGCGATAAGACCATTCGTACATTCATTAGTCATAACTAATTTTAATTTATTGCTTGTGTACCATAAAGTTGCGTTATATTATTTTGTGCTATAAATATACCTATTGTCCTCCATTTTAATACCGATCGAGTCAGCTTTTCAGTTAGAACCATTATTTTGTAGTAAACTCTAGTGTTAAATATATTCTGTAAACTATACTCTGGACCGAAAGAGTTTCAAAGAACAATTTAATTGCGTTAGGGAGTATCACTTAATTCCGTGACTTCTTTTCCTTTATATTTGGACCCTTCGGCTCCCTCGCGTGAGATTTACGCGCTATAGTTGTTAAACTATTGAATAAACTATCAGAGAGCTGAACAATAATACAGGTGACAACAGCGCACTATTATTCAGTTGCCAGTTAAAATTATATTTAATACAATTTTATTAGACCCCTCTCGCACCTTTTGAGCTCACGTAATTAATGAATGTCCCTTATATTGTTACAAAATCAGGGGCCTTTTACGTGATTGTGTGCTCTTGTTGATAATTTTTAAGCAGATCCGAGAAAAAGTGCATAAAAAATACAAAGGTAAGTGGAAACTAAGAAACGTTTATACAAATATTTGACTGTTGCTATGACATCACAACTTACCGTCACACAGGTGCCTGTTTTTCAAGACCTTGTAGAGCGTGTGCAAGGACGTGGCGCACTCCGCCAGTATGTACACCGGCCTCTTGTTGGGCCTGATGATCTTGTACACAGAGTTCTTGTAATTGCGATTTTTGACCCCGGCGACATCTCTCACCACCTCTCCACATGACTGGAAATTTTAAAATATTAATCACTCTCTATCTTCTTCTCAAATTAAACACGAACAGGCTTTCATTTTAAGTAACGTTTAAGACGTTTATAGAATCTGCATAACGGGTTCCTAAGGAAAAGGGTCTTGACAGATAGATATAAAAACAAATTAACGATTTTCGAATTTTTTCTTACTTGTGTTGTGTGACCTCGCTTCTTACCGAATGTTATGATACTTGGTCAATGGAAAGTACCCTATAGGTTTGTTTTGTTAAATGTAAAAATTGTTAACACACACAGTCACCGCAACAATAGTTTGTTTTCTTAAATGTAAAATTATTTAAAAAAAAATGGATAGCATAATATCATATCTGCCTGTGTCGATCTATAACCGCCCGTTTCCAAATGATTAAGCCTTGTCAGAAGAAATCAGGCAAACAAACTCACAGTTACTCTTTTAAAAAACCAGACAGTTTTAACAATATTCAGTAAATTTTATTACATAATTTTGTATTTAGCCCAGTATTTGTATAATAGCCCATTCACTAAATGTGGCATTAACTTTAACCACAATCGTTTTGGGTGTAAAAACTTAATTAAATTCTAAACAAAATGTATCAAAAACATATGAAAGGAAGTATTAGGATTGGAACCTGTACGAGCAAACCCGTACATTTCGACAGTTATAGTTTTATGCTGACATCGGAGCGCAGCGAAACTCATATAATTAATTGATCAACCATATAACAGTTGTTGTTGCATCATCGTTCCGCGCGACCTAACGCACCATTCGCCGCGCATCGATATATAGCAATTCCTTTGTAAATCTGTTAAGTTTTCTCCTTCTCTTGAATACAGTTATTTTTTCCTATCACGTTCATCTTTCATTCAGCATACCGTACATTTATGGTCCTTCGAGCCGGATTTGAACCAGCGACCTATGTACCTATGAATCTATATCTAAAAATGGTATATTGTAAGCAATCTCTACTTAATTTTTAAAAAAAAATCTAAACGTTTGGTAGTTTTTGGTACCACCACAATATTTCTCTTTGCCACTTTTTCATTCCTTTTGTAGAAAGAAATGTGTTGACTGCAGTGATCAGAATCTAACTAATTTATTATTTACTATACGAACGATCGATCGATAGATTAGGTCTGCTATACGATCCCATAATTCACTTTAAAAAAAGTATCATCGACTTCATTGTTTTATTGAAGTAAAAACTTTTAGCCGCGTCGCGCGTTTTATGGTCGGGGCAAAAAAAAATTTTCGACAGTAAGATGAGCGGTACAAAAAAATATTCTTGCATAGTTAAAGGATATTAACAGTGCCTAAAATTACTACATACGAGACAAGCCTCCAGCCTATTGACATCTTCTCTGTCACTCTTGTCATTAAACTCCTTCAAATCCGGCGGAGAGTGCATCGATTTAGTGACGATGACGAAAATTCTTTTCACAGGAAAAACCACATTATTTTGATCTTCGAATGTCCGGATATTATCTTGCAAGCCTTTCATTTCTTTCCCATCTGGCGGAATGACATAAACCAGATATCCTTCTATGAAACTGCAGGCTAGACCAGCGCCAAGACTTACTGCAGATGTACCCTGGAAAAGTAATTTATCAATTCATTGATATTTAACTATCGTAACGTATAGCTCTACATTAGCACTGGCAACACTACAACACTTCAATGCTGGCAATGCTATTGGCAACTGTCTACCTTTGAAAGAACACATTGCAAAATAAAAATGAAATAAAAATTTGTGTAATCCACAAATGGTCTCAAGTCTGGAACTTTTTTTGTATTGGTTGTTTAAACGTTTGTAAAGTCCCCCGCAACACAAGTATAATTCCTAGTGAACGTTCTTTATCCTCCATGATATCTACATTTCAGATGCTCCCATAAGTAGTTACACCTAAGACGGGTAGAATTGACATTAATTTATTTTTGATGCCTGGTTCGTCAAAATTGTCGAGGCCTACGATACCATACCACGAGGTAGACTACTTTTGGCAGTTTTTACCTTTTTCTGGCTATTAGAAAATTTGTAAAAAAAAATTTTTTTTTTTATTAATGCTAAAATTTTTGTATTTTGGCTTTTAAAAGACTACATTTGGGTATGGTCCAAAGTTATGTCGGCTGTTTAGATAATGTCCGTTGTGATGAAGTGATGAAATGAAATGATATTCATGTTCAAGATTATTATTACTAGTAACATCGCGGACACCCTTGAAGCAATCGAACCAACTATCTATGATTGGGATCTGCGTCCCAATGTGCTCATGAAACTTTATGCATCGAACTCTCTTCTAAGAGAAGTTTCCAGAGTAAACAGTCTTTCGACACACTAAAGTCCTGGTTGCTGTTGTAAGAAGGCTTTAGTTTATTGCCTATTTTTCTAAAATCAAACAAGATCCCGGCTAAGCCTGGTGATAATCATTAGCCCAGCCAAGACGCTATTTAAACTGCTACTCCATGACGTTAAGTTCCACGCCGCGATCACAAGAAAAGATATACTGTTGAGGCGCAGGTTTAGGTGGTAAGGCCACGACAGCTCCTGTTCTAGACCACAGACCTGATGTTTCTGGCAGCGGGCTTGCCCTTCTGCTTGGCAAGCTTGCTTATTTCCTTTGCTGCGGCAAGACTTCCCTCCTTGAGAGCGGGCCTCCTTCTTTCTATCCTCTTCATGCCGTTGGGAATCTATTCGACGAACAAGCATTTTTTGATCATGTTCTAGCTTTTTAAGCTCTGTTGTCTTCGCGAAAATGTCAGAAGCAGGAACTATTTCTGATTTGCCGGCCATTTGGACAAAACCACTTGATTCATAATCATGAACTTTGGGCTCTATTTGAACGGATATCAATAGCCATTCCTGTTCCGTGTCCTGTAATTTAATATAAGAACAAGGTACACACGCTTCTCAGAAACAACTTCAGAACAGAGCCGACACCACTTCTAATTAAATAACTTTTTAACGGCTAAATTCCGGATCAATGGAATCCACGGAGCAAAAGATTTTCAACGAGGATGACTACACGCTTGCAGTTCTCCAGTTCTTCAGTATATCTAGCATGTATGTAAATTAAAATGAAAAGGGTTTGTTGGTAAGCGCATCACTTTAAAACGGCTGAACGGATTCCGTATTTCAATACGAATTTGATTTTAAGGGAAAGAAAAATTATAAAACGTTCGCCTCTCTATGCATGCATTTATCTTTTATGTATGTATGTCTGTATGGATCTTTGTATGTATATGTGTATATATTTATATATTCCCATATTTTACACCTCGTTTCTTTTTTGTTTTGGTATTTAGTTGTCTTTCATTTATTCTAAAGTTTATGATCTAAATTTAGTGCACCTACTTCACCCATTTCTACACCACCCTAGGGTAGACTGGTAGAGAATGCCTATGGCATTAAGTCCGCCATTGTACATTTTTGTGCATAAAGTTTTAAGAAATAATTAAATAAAAAAAAAGTAGCCTGAAAGTTTTAGAAATACGCGAACATTTAAAATATTTTTTTCAATAGGGTTTGTGTAATTTATTTAAATTCAGAAAGGGCAATGTTGGCGTTGTTTCAGCTATATAACAATAAATAGAAATAAATTCTAACAAGTTCTGACAAGCTAGACGTCGTTTTTTATGTTACCAAGCGCTTTTTTACTATCAATTGAAATATTTGGTTAACAAGTCTTATTTTAAACTTATTAGATTTTTTTACTTTAATGAACCAATGCACTTTATATAGCTATAGAACAAACTCTTCATGTTTAAAAATCATTTTTTCCTTTTTTACGGTTTGCTATCAAAGCGTGTTTTTTTAGTTTTTAAAACTACATATTTTTTCATACGACTATGGTGGACTTTTGGAGAACCGAGGGTGTCGCACATGCGTTGCCGAAAAAAGATCGCAAGTGTGTTTTTTTTTACCTGCCTATTTTTCTTTTCTTTTAAATATAATTAATAACTTGTGTCAAATGTTGCTTAGTACTATAGAAGTGATTCAAAATGGCTGAAATATGACGATGATTGTTGAAGATGTCGGAAAAAAAACAATATTATGCTTTGCTACCCGTGCGAAGCCGGGGCGGGTTGCTAGTGGTCAATAATTCTTTACCAATGATATTGCATTCATTTTTAGCTCAGGTTTGAAAAAATGCTTATGCCAAGTTACAGAAAAAAAACAAAATACATACCATCTCAGGGTATTTGACGATTAAATATGCGATCAACATCAATGGCAAGTCTTCAGCATACAGCGTCTTATTGTTAAGATATACTATAGCGACAGCAACCAAATAAATAATGAATCGGTTTCGGTTAACTTTGCTGAAGAGCTGATTGTCTAAGCCTCTTTTTCTATGGAGTATTTCATACAAAAGCACACTGGTCGCCTTTGAGCCTTTAACTGTCAGTATGTAAACTACGTAGCGAGCTAAAACAACAAATAAGACATCTCAAGATTTCAGAAATAGAATCGTATGTAGGTAGCTATCATAATAAAGAAAGAAATGTTAATATCAAGTTATTAGTTAAATAGAAGATAAACGCGAGTGCGTAGTTTCTCTAATGCCGCGTTCCAATAAACAAAAAACGATTCGTTTTGCTTACGGACGGTAAAATTTTCGTTGAAAATTTAAAGACATTTTACCGTCCGTAAGCAAAACGAATCGTTTTATGTTTATTGGAACGCGGCATAAGTCTTCCTCTCACAACCGTATACTCGCAGCATTCGCAAGAGTTGCCCGGATGTTACTTTACGAACTGTTTAAGGAATTGTAGAAGAAAATTAAATCAAGAGGTGGCAACACAGCCTAGAACAAAGTTAACGAAACAAACAGTAAACATTTTATTGCATACTTAACAATTCACATAATTTAAAATGTCAACTATTCTCTTTTCACCTGCACTTGCTACATAAGAAATAGTTATTTCCTAGCCTTTGTATGTAGAGCAGATCTTCAAAGTGAAAGCATGCAAGCCGGTAGGCCATAGAATGCCATGATAACTGTGTTGATGCATTATAAAAAACTTACCAATACGAGCTACCCACGTATGCTTATTTTCGACATCTAGGCTCTGAGAACCTAAAACGTACAAACAAAATATTGTTACTATTTAAATTGTGACAACTGCTGTACCTAGGTATTGCATTATAATAATGATATATTGCATAGTAATAATATATTGTAAAATAATAATAATATTGTATAATGATAATACTGTTTACATTCCACCACAAGTAATTTAAATTTATTACATTTAAATTTTGTAAGTGTGCGTGTATGCGTTTATGCATAAGTGCTTGCGTTCCCTTTTAAATATTTCCGCGATTGTCTCGATTTACACATCTAATATGCATACAAGCCACGAGACTGCGAGAGCTTTTTGTAAAGTATAAAAATATGCTAAGTACATAAATGTGTTTATTTTTTATGCAGTAGCCTTAACAAGTTTCAATAGTCTTACTTTAGTTTAGTTTAATTTAGGAATGCAAGTGACATACCAAATTAATATTTAAAAAAACTACAAACATTCAACATAATTCCTATCTAACCGTAAGTATATAAGTGAGTACATATAAAAATCAGTATTATGCTTGCAGCTTTGGGGGGTGTTACACAAGAAAATCTTACATCCCCTCCCATAACTCACCTATAGTGATGCCAACCGCAAATAACACTTGCAAAATATAAATGTGACTTTGTACCATTTTTAATATTCTGTAACAAAAAAATTAAAACAAAACATAAATTCTGTGAAAATATGAAAAGTAATCATTAATTTTTTCAAGGAAAATAGGAGGCAAACTTACAGAACTTACTGAACAATATTATATGAAAATTAATAAAATTGCAGTTAATGAAGAATTCGTAAAACGTAAACTGCAGATGGGTAATGGCTATGGTGAGGTTCTTCAGATAGAGGTTGCAGGAAAATCCCCCCACCTACTTGACTAACATCATCACAAGCATTTATCTTAGCTGTGGAGATTACTAGTAACATTGTGGAGATCAAGACCCACAGCAGTGGATCCACTACAGTTGGTGAGAAGACCACTTAGTCACTATGCTGTAAAACATCATGCAGTCAAATGTATTAAAATGGATTTTTACTAACTTTCGGTGTATGGAGCTAAATAGCTAAAAGCTAAACTCACAGACATGGCATTTTTTATTATACTAATGGGCAATTAAGAGATTTACAACTTGGATGTATTAAGAAGAAATGTGAATCAAAGTCGAAAAAGAAATGTTTAATAACATTGAAAAATGAATATGACAACAATAGAATGATACCTTATTTCATCAATGTTCGGTTTAATTACATTTATGGAGACAAGATTAGGATATTGTCGAAATGATGTGGTTTGGTACCACAGAAATGTAAGGTTACTAGTGAGGATGAATGTTTGTTACTCTTTCACTCTAAAATAGATGATAGGATCTGGATGAAATTTGGCACAGAGATAGATTATAGTCTAGAATAGCACATAGGCTACTTTTATCAAGAAAAAAGGTATGGCTCCTGTGAGATAGATTTCACCAACATTTTCACGCAGATGAAGTCACAGGCAACAGCTATATATATGTATATAGTGGCATGCTTCTCGAGATCTTCCCTAATCTAAATCTAGAGAAAATCATACTTGATGAATATTTCATTATATACTGTACCATAATAATAATAATAATATCTAAACACCCAAAATCCAGCCTAATGTTGACATGGCAGCTCGCAGGCCAAAAAATTATAAAAAAACAATAAAAAATATTAACTAGTTTATGTTAAAAACAGGCTAGAACTATTGCCTATACCTAGGAGACTAATGTAAATGTCTCTATTAGTGTTACTAGGTATTTAATTACCTATCTCTTAGATTCTAAAGAGGTCATTTATATAATCTAAGACCTACCTGTACAGAAGTTATAAATAATTAATTACCCTGGGTATCAGACATATATTATGTAGGTACCTAATTGATAAGTTTTTTATTATTAAATTGTATGAGTGGGTAAGTAACATACAGTGTTAAAACAATAATACAATATCAATATACTAACCTTAGATTATATTAAGAATGTAAGATACTAACCAAGTACAATATATAGTTATCTGTGATACTAACCTTCAGTCTGACATATTAAATAGAATTTTGATATTTTTTAGAGGTAATAAACAAATTTTTAAGTAATAACAAAAAAAACTTATAGTGTATAGTGCAAATTACATATGCTGATCCAATTTATCTGTTATCATTTCTAAATAATATGTACTATAAAATTTGCATTACATCAATTAATACATGAATATGTAACAATTTATCAAATATAATTTTTTTTTTATATAGTGTGGCCACTTTATGTTATTTCTACTAGGACAGAGAAGAATAAACATGTGTTTACGATTAATGACTATTTTAAAGATAAACAGAAATAAATCTATTTTTTCGCGGCTCGTAGCCATTCAAAAGTATTTTATCATATTTGATTTAGGTATATTAACTCATTATTTTTGTTTGTTTGTTTTCCTTTCTTTTGTAAGATAATGATCACACAACACTACTTTTTGTAACTTGGTACATTGGTTCTGTTCTGTCACATTTCTAAAAATAAAAGTCATTAACGTCGAAAGTGAAATTCTATATCCATAAGTTTTTATTTTAACAGTACCTTACAAATTTATAGAAGAAGTAAACATCTTCAGGATTATACAGGTTGCTACAGAAAGGTGTATGTGGTCAAATTTTAGGAGTCTTATGTGCAGCTGACAAATAGTTAATTTAGCTTAAGAAATTGATTTAATTATTTTTTTTTTGGCGTTTCTTGCCTGTTCTTCTCCATAAAAACTACGTATTGGAACAGGCAACTAGCTTCACGACTGACGTAGTCGAACTGACTCCTACTCCTGACAATTCAAAAATACCTATTATATTATTGGTTTAATTGAAATAAATAGATTTGATTTGATTTGATTTATCGGAAAATGGTTTTCCTATTGTAGGGGAATATTTTTAATAAACAACATATTATGAATTTTCGTGTCAATTTCAATAATTTTGCTTTTTATATTTTTAAACAGATATTTTCTGAAAAATCTGGACATTTCATCAACACTGTTGGTATTAAATACCCAGTGTAGTGACATAACAATAGGATGGCAGAGCGGGCAAAATGCTAGGGCCCTCAGCTCGTAGGGGCCCCGGGCACCAAAGGTCCTGAACACAGGAAGCACTAATTACAAAATGTATAAATGAATTCGCCACGGGCCTCAGATGGTATAGTTACGCCACTCAAATATGAAATATTAGCTTTACCCGTCAATTTTCAAGTTGATTTTGTCTGTTTCAAAATAAGATTTCTGTATAAAAAAATCACGATTTTTTTCTAAAACTACTTACTACTTTCTGTAACATTGTATTCTGTATTTATTCTACTTACTTTCCAAGGTCCTAGAACTCTCTCAGGTATTTTTTTTCTAGTTTCAACAGGTTGCCACCTTCGCTTTGACTTTAGTCAATATAACGGAAATAAATAGGTTATGCATGGAAAATTCACGGTTTTCGGAATATATTTTACTGGGGAATATATTTTATTTATATATGGTTATTTTAACATATGTCCAATGGTAAATGATTTGTTCTATTTCTGTAGTTGCCTATCGGCTGTTCGTAAAGTATTTGCAAAGGCTTCTTATTTTCTTCATGGTAAAATACTACAACTAATTATTTTGGAATAACTGTAGTACTTTACCTGGAAGAAAATTGATTGAGATTGGTTTCAGAAGTGATTTGTAACCTTCCAGAAAGTATTATACAGTTTAAAAATGATTTTATACGTATGTAAATATGTTGATGATGCGCACAAGATAGCTATTTCAAGCTCACTAAAGGTCAATTAAATAAGTTTTTTGACTTCAATATTTTTGTGCTAAGCTCAAGTCCTACCTAGTTCACTTTCACTATCAGTTTTAGCTACAGTTCCTTATGGTATTTAATCTGTCTACTCATCCTTATCTCAAAAATCTATGTTACTGAGAACATCAAAAAATTCAAGCTCTGTGCATTTCCTATGATGTTACAGTGCATTCCCTATGATAATATACACTGCCAGTGTTATATTGAGATGAGATTAATCACTATTAGTTTAAATCATAGCAGGGCTCGTTACTACTCTGCTACTAAATGTAATACTAGCAATACGCGTAAGTCCCGATCCCGTGGGAATATCGGGATAAAATATGTTAATCCAGGTCTCCAGCCAATTACATACCAAGATTTCTTTTAATTTTCATCGCAATCGGTCCAGTAGTTTTGGCGTGAAAGAGTAAGAAACATCCATTCATCCATACTCACAAACTTTCACGTTTATAATATTAGTAGGATTAAAATATATTTTCAATCTACTTATAACTAATATCGAGGTGAACATCAAAACATATTTATAGTGAAAGCTAGTAAATAAAGCAAATGGTAATATCTGTCTATCTATTTATAAGGATTTTATATACAAAAGCAGGGCTACTTGGGAGTGATGTATCTGTTACAAAGTAACTATTATCTTATCTGTAACTCTGTGACTGACTGTGACAGAAGTATTTAAACAGTTTTAGCAACTTTTTAATTCAAAAATCTAGCAACACTTTTTACTAATTGTCCATGTTTTAAAAATTACCAACCATAGTAAAGTTTCAATTTTGATTATAGATACACTACTTATAGAAAGAGCCTAAACGTAGCATCTTGTAATTTTAACATCCTGCTATGGTAAAACAAATTGTAAACAGTAGAGCACTTTTCTGAATTTTTGTGATGGAGGTAGTGTGTGTGAGTTGTGTTGTGCGTGCATAGGTTTGAATGTATTGTATTTGCACTCGTGGTTTTTATGTTTCTTAACCTGAGACTATTAGTTATTGTTTAAATACATAATCTTTGCTGACACTCCAGTCTACAAAATTTGTGGATTGAAGTGTTAGCAAAAAATATGTATCTATGTAAACACTGCGTTAGTTGTGTCAGTGTTCAAGCACTTATTACACTTGGCTGAATTCAGTCGTCTGAATTCAGTAGTTACTGAATTCAGAAGTTAGAAGCTTCTGATCACACTGTCCTAAATTTAGTTACTGAATCAATTACGCGACGAAGTTGGACGTGTGGTGCGTGTACGATGACGGCTCCAGTATTATAAAATACCAAAAAATTTGTAGCTTTTGCCGCTGGTTCAATTAAAATAGATATAAAATAAGTAATTATTTAAACATAAAAGTTTTATTGAAAATAAAGATAATAATTATGTTGATAATGTACTAAAAGCTAATAAATAATGTGTCTCTTGTTTGAATGTTTGTGAAGCCCGGTGACACAGGAATATTAAATTTATAATGCGAGAGTTGTCTTAAAAAAAGAAACAAAGTATTGGTGCAAAAGAAAGATTAGTCGTCTCGTAACATTAAGATTTATTGCAACGGGAAACTCATATCAAGATTTTAAATTCAGTTATTTAATATTCGGGAATATTGTTCTTTAATATTCGTCACTTTTTTAATCGGGAATTCACGTCCTTACGCACGGAGACCCCACGCTTCAATCACTTTCCACGTGCGGTCACCTTACGACACAAGCTCTAAATACCAAATCTGTTGTACAGCAAGCGTATACATGATCAAGCACCACGACTCCATAAATATCACCATAGATATCGTCCGCAAATAATATACAGCGCTTTTAAATGGTTTTGGGGATTTCAATTATATAGATTAAAAACAATAGACATCCACGATAATAGTCAAAGACTGTCAATTCAATGTTTTTACGTTGTTCGGAAGATATTTTTGAGATCATTATAAGAAGAAAATAATTTGAATATTGGCAGCATTATTGCAACGTTGTTTTGGCTATGGTAGTAAGTTTACCATTTATTAAAATGGTGTAGTAATGTGTTTCAAACTTGTAGATTTTCCCCTATAATTCGGCGGAAAATACGGTCTTCCTTAAGGGGAAAAAAATTGAGAAGTTTTGTTAGTCCTATGAAATTTTATATATTATAAGGTGGCGTTATTCGAATAATTAAGTCCACATTTTCTATCTCAAAAAGTAATTTCTTCCTTTTCAGGTCAAAAAATAAGCTTTACGGGGTATATTTCTTGGTATGTTCAGTTTTAAAAAGACATGGTGGCTCTATGATACTCATAAATACGTAATTTAAATATAAGAAACGCCGTGACATTGTCGAGTTTATAACAAACTGCAGAAATAGCCTGTTTAAAACTTAAGCGTTTTATTTTATTTAGTGTATACAGACCTCCTTAGTTTTGTATCATTATAAAATCTTGGTGGTACTTCAGACATAACTAACTTTAGACCTAATTAGTTCTATGTTTTCAGTAAAAATTTTTAAAAAGTAATTTATAATGAAATGCAAAGTTTCTTTAATGTCAATAATTTGGTACATAATAAGCAATTCGGTTATACGTTCCATAACTGATGATGCAAAGCTTTTGCAATTTATCAAAGGCTTTTGATTGTGTTGTACATAAAACTCTGATCAAAAAATTACAACGGTATCAAAAAACACGGCTTGCATTATTCATACTTACTTCTTATCTAAGTAATAGAATTGAGTTGATTATAATGGAAAACTTTCTCGAAGGTCTGAGGTAAAGATGGGAGTTTCACAGGGATCTATCCTAAGCCCATTTTTGTTCATATTTATATGACTTACCCTATCTTGTTAAGGATAATCATGAGATAGTGTTGTTTGCAGATGATACTACACTTTCACTAAAACGTATGACTACAAAGTTTGACGATATACTCGTAAATAGCGCTATTTCGAGAGAGGTTCACTGGTTTAACGTTAACAACTTTCTTCTTAATGGAGGAAAGACTAAATGGTTCACTACTAGTTCAGTACTATTCTAGGTACGGACTCAGGTATGAAGCATATTTAGTTAGAAAAATTCGTGAAGTTACTGATATTGAAATAGCAACAATAGTCTTGTTTCTTTTTAAAAAGACAACTCCTGCATGCTAGGAATATTCCTGTGTCACGGGGGGCTCCACCAACATTCAAACACCGGACACAAAGAACACCCCGACTCGGGACAACCTTTTGTGGATCACACAATTTTAACCCATTTAGGGATTTAAACCCATAACACTCGGCGCGGCGTAGTAGCGACGTTACCACTTAAACCCTTGCGCCATCTGTGCAGTCTATTTTAGTTACTTTCACAGTATAATGTCCAATGGTATTCTGCTGTGTAGGAATGCCACCGATATTAAATCTATCTTCGTACTGTGGTGGCATTGTGTGGATCTATAATTTTTGGTTAAAAAAAAGACGATTTCGAGTAATTTGAGTTCTATGAAATTAAGACTTTGATTTTGAATATTCAATGTTCAATTATCTCATCTCTACCAGGTTTTTGCAAGGATTTTATAGGGAAAACTAGTTTAAGAGTTGGCAGCACTGAATTTACGTTGTTATAAACAAATAGGTAGTGATTACGCGTAGTACTACGTACTTCTTATTAGTCATATTATTAAATAGGTTAAATTGATATTTGTATTTGTAATAGCATAGACTATGAATTACTTACTTCCACTGAACTTTGTTATACTAATAGGTCAGTGTCTTCTATTACCTACTCACCATATTGTAGTTTGCCTACTACTTTATCAATTATTATCTTTTATTTATTTGCTTCAGCGGCAAAACCACAACAGTTTTGTCAGCGAAAACTATCACAGACGCTATCAAGTGAAGGAATTTGTACAGTAAACTTGTAAAATCAAGAGATAGTGAAGGTTCGTAATTTCTTAGTATTTTTATTTACACATTCAAATCATATTAGATATATTTAAAAAGGATTCCTTATTAGGTTTTAAACTTTTTCGTTGTTATTATTAGTACCTTTTTTAATTTATTTTTGTAAAATTGCGTTTCACAGGAAATACAACTATGCAGTTAAACTTAAAATGCGAAACTGTGTCTGTATACAAAATTTCATCAAAAACGTTAGAGCCGTTTCCGAGATACCCGAAATATAAATACTTAATTAAATAAATACATATATACAAGAATCACTCGTTTAAAGTAATAAGATTCTTTACATTCTAGGTACTTCAATTTTCTAAAATGCACTTTGCTTTTTTAATCATGTTTGTCTTTATTAAAAACCTAAAAAAAAAATATTTGAGTAACTTAAATTTAATTTACTAATATTCTAGGTAGTCTAATGTCTGAACAGTATATTTTTCATAGTGCTGGAGTGTTATTATTTTGACTTTGTTATAAATACTATAATTTATTTGTGTTTAATTTTTTGTATGCTTTAATCGTTTACCGTGCCCATACTTATAACCGTTTAAAGTTAAGGCTAATACTACACATTTAGTTAACTTGTTTCATTTCTTTACAGCATTGCTGCATAACAAGTGATAAGTTTAAAGAAAACTATGGGTTACACCCACAGAATATACATTGTGCAGTAGCGTAGCCAAAATCAGTATTGAGTGGCCTATGCCTGACAAAAACTTTACAAACCCCAAACACAGGAAAAAAAAAATAGAAACGCCATGTACATTTTTTATTAATTTAAATAGCTTGTTAACAATTGAACTATGAATGACTGACAAAATTTACTTTTTTAAACTGGCGTAAAATATAATACACTCTTCTCTTTGTGAGGTAATCTGATACATGTATGGGTGAACCTGTAATACAGACATAACACACATGAAACCATCTTCTGAACTTTTCTCACTACTATTATTCAGGACATAATCAGGTCAACATAATTAATATAGTCTCCATATCTAGCATTAACTTTTAACGGGTTGTGACACTTTGCATTTCTGACACTTTCTGCATCTGTGAACCATATTGACAGTTATTATTTCAATTTCAACTAACAAACTTCTGCAAACAAAGAATCATTTCATTTCAATAAATGGTTATGACTTATTGTACTTCACTGCTGTCTGCTATTGGTGCCATAAATCTTGTTCATATTCTCAAGTGTTCATGACTTATGTGCTTTGACAATAATTTAATAACTGTTATTCTCTCTAAGTAGGTTTAGTAACTTACACCATGCAAACTATTGATTTTAAGCATACAGCTTATGGAAAGTATAGCCAAACATATTTATATCCTTTTTGTAAAGCTTTATACATAATTAATTTTTTTTGGTCTCAAAAAAATCTATTCTTCATGTGTGTGCCAAGATGACAATATAGCAGGATGGACAATGTATGCTAATAAAAAGGCAGGTAGATCAAATAAATACTTTTATTTTATGGTTTGCAAAAATCCTTACGCATTAATAATTTATTATTATTTTTTAAATAATACAATCTGTATTTTACAGAAATCTGAAAATGGAACGAGGATACATTTATATTATACAAATACTGTTCGTAGCTGGTATCTCCATAGGTGAGTAATTGTTGGCTCATAAATGTCTATTTGCGATACTTGCAAAATTCCTTGTCTTAACATATTATTATCTATTTATCTATATCCTATATTACAACTTTCAATGGTCTTTACTCAGACCAATCTAAATACAGTGAAGTCTAACAATTATAATCTTTGCTTTTGCCAGTCTAAAGATAACTCATATTAAAAATGGTGGTATTAGCTCCGTAGCTCACCTAAGAAATACTCACTTGCAACTCCAGGTTTGGAATTTCGTCATAACATAAGGTTGCGAAAGCCTACATTGACGCGCGGTCGCCATCTATTAATGCGTATAGAAAATCATAAATGGTTGCGATTACCTAAATTGAGTTGCACGAAATCTTTTTACGAATAACGGAACTAAATAATTCTATTGAAGAAAAATAGGGAAGTTTCGAATTATCAGGAAAGTTATGAAATAACATTCGGACTATATAAGGAAGCTACATTGCGTTAATTCAGTGTGGTAATCGGCTCGTAACAATAATTATAAAGGGTATAAAGACAGAATATACATATTCCCAAACAATCCGTGAATTAATTTTTGGTTAATGCATGCACCTCACATTGTTTATTTGAGGAAATAATATTATATGTTCATTGATGTATCCAGAGGGTAACAGAGCGTCAGCTGCCCCCTATTCCACTCACCTCCTTAAGCTTTTAGAGTCATGTTACGACATTCGTGTACGTTTTAACCGTATGCTGGCTGCTTATGGCACTAGTACTAATTTTAAATCTAATTAACCTTGAGAAAACTTTTCCTTAAACTTGCACAGAACTTTTTTATTTATCTCTTTATTGTATACCTTTTATGTGAGATACAATCCACAAACAATGTAAACATTCAGGTATATGGCGGTCTTATCGCTCACGGCGATCTCTCCCAGACAACCTTTGTACGGATATTAAGAAATATATTTCAGGGTAGTCTGTGGTGTACTGATAGGTTATTAGTATAGATTGTAATAGTGTTCTGTGGCTTAGATTATATATAGGTCCTTATATACAGGACCTATATATAATCTAAGTTCTGTGGTATATTGCAGGTTCGCAGAGTTTAGATTTGAATAACAAGCAAAAATGGCCACCCAGTATTGGTAAGTTTGTTTTTAATTTTTAATTTATTGATAGCGTAAGGTTTAATTTAAATTACTTATGCCTTTAAGTTTTATTAGTCCAATCTAAAAATGGCTCCCGCCCAGGGTTATGATTTAAAGTTTTTTGTATATTTTTTATGATTTAAACTTTTTTATATGTAATATTTGTATGTGAAAAATTGTATCTATGTATGTTTATCCGTGTTCTAAAAGCCAGCTCTATTTAGTTTGGGTCTATATATTGGTGTGTATAGATCGGAATAGGTATACTCGAAAAGGTTTAGGTACTTTAAAAATGAATTAAAACAAGAAATCGTACGTGAATCATGAGCGCAATATTTTAATCAAAAAACTTATACATAAAAAAATAGTTTATAAAGATTTTTTGCCAGAGAATGCCTACGTTTTTTTATTATAAAAAAACGTAGGCATTCTCTGGAGCCTATCACAGAAAAGGAGCACTGCGCATTCGTTGATTAAACAAGGACGAAGACACAGTCTGCGTATCGGATCCATTTATAGGTTAGCACACACCTGGCGTGCTCTCTATGGCAGAACCTGGCTTATAGGATTCTTTATGGGATATTGATCACAAATGGTATCGTCGCGTCAGTATTATAGTAATTGTGTTATTAATGATTTGAAACTCAATTTAATGAATAATGAAGTATTTATACTACAAACAAATCGGTATCTTTCAACTTAGTCAAAATACTTTGAAATGACTGGTGCAACCTAAAGGAGCTTGTTTTGTGATTTGTTTATATTTAGTTAAGTACCTAAACCTTTAGAGTATCAATGGTTCAGGGTGAATGACCTGAAATGAAATGTATATGTTAATATGGACATGCCTTAGAGATTTCGGTATTTTAAAATTACTAAGACGTTTTTCCGGAATTTATAAGTTATTATCAATACTATTATACATATTTGTATCAATACGAGGAATGGGTATGTAATCTTTTGTCAGTTTTAGTGCCATTCTCTCGAATTAATACTGTTATTCATTGTGGTGTCTTATCTCTGTCCTATTGTTTGCATTTATTTATTTGTTACTTTGTTGTTTTTACCTTATGTTATCAAAGCTTTATAATTATGAAAGGTTATCTGGGTTAATTGCGTCATGTTTACAATTAGCGGATTTTCAATTAACTATTAATTGCATCTGTACAAATGTATTACAGAAAAATAATCAAAAACAATAATTATACGTTATGTACTTACTTACAGTAAAAAAAAAAAAAGATACAGGTAGACTTGACAACCATCTCTGTTTTATCGACGGTTAAAAATAGTTGAAATTCTGAAAAAAACCTACTAATTATATTTGTTAAAAAAAAAAATTGCGTTTGCGAAAATCCTTTCTAATAATTTGTTACAATGGATTTAGAAAAAAGCCTACTAATTATTGCATATACATATTTTTGCTGAAATTATTCTAATAATTGTTTTTGGGACAATTTTTTTTATTTACAGCTCGCTACGTCATGTATATACTAAGCATGCACGCATCAGAAGTGATCAGTGTAGTCGTCTATGAAGTACTACAGAAAAAACGACATTTGAATACCGTGAATACCCAACTCGTCCGCAAAGTGAATATGAACCAGCTTATGATGTACGTGGCTTCTGTTGCGGTTCTATTTTACAACAAACAGAAGCTGTACTCTGAGGATTTCCCTTTAATATGCATCGCGTATTTCATCGTCAAGTATCCTGTATTGATAGTACGTTTTAGATTACAGGATTTTTTATTATTATTATATTTTAAAATCTACATCAAATACAATCAGTTTAACATTTTTAATTCAGTCATAAAATGACTTCAATATCTTATATATTTAGTATTTTTAACCGACTTCAAGAAAAGGAGGGGGTTCCTAATTCGTCGGAATCTCTTTTTTTTTTTATATATTCTCCAATTATTCAAAGACGCCTGGACCGATTTGGAAAATTCTTCTTGTGTTTGAAAGGGCAGCTGGTCTCATGGTCATCACGTCTCGATTTGATAATGGGATCCTGGAGAAATCGAGGGAACTCTTCAAATTTTATAGGCACACTTGAAGCGATTGGGGTATTTTTTATAGTGACTGGTGCATTTGTTAACTAGATAACGTTAGTCTTGTGTAAATTTAATAAAAATATTACACTTCTAAGGATTTATAATTAAGGGATGAAAAAACAGCTTATTACAATTAACCTTTTAAACTTTCGCGTTCCATGATATAATATTATCTGCGTATTTACGGGAATAAACGCGATCACGAAAAGGTATTACATACCTCTGAATTGCCTGACGTTTCGACCAGGTTGCACTGGCGGTGGTCAGCCTGTGACCACGGCCAGTGCAACCTGTTGCAACACCTTTTCGTGATCGCGTTGATTCCCGTAAATACGCAGATAATATTATTACAATTTATCATGATTTAGGCGCAATGAAGTCGGTGATCCTTTTTTTAAATATACCTGGAGTCCGTGATCAGTGCAATACCATCCACACTTACTTTTCCGACTTCGAAATCTTTTTCGAACAAAACAACTTATCACATACTGCTTCCTGTAAGCGTTCAACGCAAAGTAAGTGAGCTCACTAACTTTTGTACTTGCTCAACTTATCTGACGGTTTAAATCTTTGATTTTTTGCAGACTTTAGGTAAAGCGACAGTGTCTATCGGAGTTGTTTTTGCAACCAGTTACATTGAAGGATATCTGGTCTATATAATCCCTCCAGCTGGTGAGGGAATGAAAAGCTTTGCAGATAAAATGCGGGTATTTGAGTCCATGCATAACGTTGTGGTGCCAGTAAAAAGACTTTTCATCATCATCACCAAGTCGATGTATTCTCCAGCAGATTTGAACGAGTTTAATAAGAAGAGTGAAAGAGAAGATGTCAGCAGGCTGGAACCTTGTTCGGTATACTCTTTCTATATCTACTAAAGATTTGGGGGTCGAATGCCAACCATAATTCACTAACGTTGTTGAATTTTGAATTTTGTGTTTTATTTAATTAACCAGTATAAATTGAACTACCATTGCATAGACCTTCTCTACCATTACAGCTCCACACTAGAATTGTGTAGATTGTTGCGGCCGTTTTCACATAATTTTTAAATGTATAACATTTATTGTTTAGACATTTTAGCCTTCTGCACTTCTTCTATTATAAACTTTAGGAAGTATTTTAGATACCATATTCCTACGTCACGAAATTTGTGTAGAAAAGGGTAGAAAGAATTCTCTTGACGTATTAACATATAGATTATTATCGCTACTATCTTTGAGGGATGGTGTACAATAATTTGTGATGCATGCATTCTGAATTTGCGTCATATTTTCTATCAATATCACTTGTTGATATGGAAGGGCCCTGGCTGACATGCTGTTCCATTGATTTTCTTATTAGTGTACATATTTATATATTTTGCGTGGAACCCTAATTCTTGTTCCAAAATAAAAGTTGACTATGTTACTTCTTATAACACCAGCTATCTGCCAATGAAAGTCCCGTGGAAATCGCTCCACCCGTTCTAGAGATTAGCCGGAACGAACAGACCGACAAAAAATTTATGCAAACAGCTGCTTTAACAGCGCCGAACGTTTAAGGTCATTTACCGTAGTGCACAAAAATGATACCTACTATAGTTGCCACAGACGTTTTTGTAAGTTCTTCGCGACGCTGATACTTACACGCTGTATATGTACTGTATAAACATTTGGATGCATTTAGTAAAATCCTGTTATTATGACTTTACAAACAGACACTTCAATTTAATTAATTTGTATAAATATCTATGTATAATACTGATTTTCTGTTTCTTTTTGTTTTAGTGTTATCTTTAAAAAAAAATGGTTAAGTTTTTTACTTTGACGCTTAGCTGTATTGGTATAAATTGTTTAATAAATTACGCTTGAATTTTGACCATCAGTTTACATGAAAAACCACACACAACGCGTTTTGTATTTAATCACCCGACTGCGTTGAGGCCCAAAGCGAGGGTTATGTGGTTTTTCTCAAGTTATTAAGAATGCTTAGTTAGAATGTTTGATTATTTCCAGTCGTTCGAGGAGGTGGTGAAGGATGTGGCGGGCGTGAAGAGTCGCGTGTACAAGAGCTCGATGTACGCGATCTGTCGGCAGCGCGGCGCGCGGCGCGTGCTGGCGGCCGCGGAGTGCGCCACGCCGCTTTACACGCTCTACAAAGTTATTCAAAATAAGCGCGTGTATAACGGTCCGATTTTTTTTCTTTCATTTATGACTTGGCTTTCTCGGCTTGTGCTTTTGCCATCAATTAATCAAAAGTTGAAAAGTGCGGCTAAGATCGTTTGGCGCGTAATTTAAAATTAGAATGAAAGCTGTCATATTGTGAAATAACAGTTTAACAGACCCATCACTAGCTGTCGGTTATTGCCGACTTTGGCGAGGGTCAAATATTGCATTTCGAAATGATTTTTTTAAATTATTGTTTTTCTACTATTAAACGAGATTAATTGTTTTACCTTTGAATACTATATGAATAATGGATGTATTTTTGTCGGTCATGGTTGTCGGTGGAATCGTGAGCACTTTTTCGTTTGTCGGATATAGCCGAACGACTGCGTTCAAAAGGTCAATCGAGAATTCAGATAATGAAAGAAGTTCATTCTTTATCTTTGGAAATGAAAAAAAAGCGTTAGGTACTTAATTTACATACCAATTTTTTTTTATAAAAAAGTATATTGAAGAGGTAACCCTACATACATTTTAAATCCCGGAAATAGTAGGCAATTAAAACGGTAGGTATCGATATCTGTTACGTAGTAACTACTCAGTAATCTGTGGTATCGTTACGAATACAATACGAATCCTTACATCATCGCTAGTGACACTGGCTATTATATATAAAAAAAAAACAATATGGCGGCTGTATGGCGCGTAATTCGTTTTCTGGCAGCAGGGCAGTTGTTTTTAATTTTATCAATTATTAACGAGTTTAAATGTTAGTAGGGTATTTGTCAACTAGTAGAATGTTCTAGTGCCAACTCTTTATTTTTCCTAATTTACGACATAGGGTAGCACATTAGCAGTTTATGCTTGTGAGACAGATGGCGTCACTTAACCGTAGCTTCCGCCAGCCCACAGATGGCGTTACTATCTACGTATTAGTATTATGCACTTACCTCTATTATACATGTATGATAGAGATCAGTGGTATTATGTAACAAGCTAAGTAAATCACTTTTTCTTTTTTCTCTCTTATACATTTTATTGTTTTAGAATTGATTGATGTGAATGTTGAAGACGTCGTATCTGATTTCATGTCAACAATGCGCTTGGCATTAGACAAAATTCCTCAACTTAAGGACAAGTGTGAACTGATCTACTTCGACGGTAAGGATTTTTTCAATTATTATTCTCAAACATTGCATTTAGCCTAAAAGTAGAAAAGTGTTCTTTTTTCACTTATTCTTACCCCATAAGTATATAGTTTTAATTAATTTACTAGGAATATGACTTAAGGTCATCACTCACTATGACGCCGCTGCATCAGCACAGCTGCGGCACGGCGCCGCCGCTCTCCGCCAGCGCGCTTTACCACGCGTCGCCCGCGAGGTGTAAGCTCGCAGTCCGCACGCCGCCCGCGCGCCGCCCGCGCGCCGCCCGCGAGGTGCTAATTTCATCTCACTTGCAACACGAAGTGTAGTTTTTTCGCTGGCGGCTCGCAGTCGGCGCGCTGTAAGCACGCGAACCGCGAGTCGAGTTGTATGATTTACATTATGAAATACATTATACGACTACGTTTTAATGCTTAGATTTGAATGACAACTTAATTGCTGGGATGGAACCGTGACGGTATAGTGTGTGATGACCTTTAGGCATGCTAATTCCGGAATATAAGTGCAACATTATTAAAAAAAAAAAAACAAGATAATGCATTCGTTTAATTATATTTATGTGAACTTCATATTTTTACAGATACCGACGAGAGTTTGAATCTGGCCGATGTCTTACTTGACAGAATTAAAGAACTGGAGCCCAACTTTGAACAAGTCATCACTTCCAATAACTGAACATTCCTTGCTACTACACCGTAACGTTTTAATGTAAAGAGACGCCACACTATTCAGCGTAGCCAAAACAGCATGTTACTGTAAAACAATTCGGAAGATTATGTTAATTAAAGTTTAGTTAACAATAACTGACATTTTAGTGCTGTTAAAAACGAATTTTTAGTGAATAGCTTTGTACTGAGAAGTATAAATATTTATTTTTAACTCCTATGATGTAAAATAACTAATAATATGATTTTTACACTACTCAATAACAATCTGACTAAGAATTATTATTTAGAGCACTTGTATGCTTCAAATCACGTTCTGAAGGATTTTACTCAAATTATAAAATATCAAAACGAGGCGAGTACACTCGATAAAAAAAATGAATTCACGGCCATATTCTTTAAATATTTTGCCAGCAATATGAACAAATTATGTTAAAAACCTACGATAACCTTTACGGTTATGGAAAATAAAATAAATATTACACATTAACATTATGTGTATGTAAATTACTTTTGGTACCTACTTGTTTTCTGGTGAATACTAAAGCTTGAATGCTATCCACTTTATACAAAAGGCATCGTCTCAGCCTTGGGACGACCACTGCTATATATAGACCTTTCTAGACTTGTTGAAGATGGCACCACTGGTGACCAGGTCTTATATTATTTTCTTATCTTTCGATGCGCAAAAGATACGTTCGTGACTTGACCAAGTTTAGCATGTTACTTCTTATAGATTAATTTGGTGTTAAGTTAATTGTTGTTGTTCTTTGCTTTTTAAAAGGCGTGTGCCTTATGTAAAAATTTTATAGTAAGAATCATTGTTAGGTGCTTTTATCGACAGGGACATAGTTTTTAAGAATATTCAAAATATTAATAATTTAACACTATGTTATCTGTCTTTATTTAATTAAGTAGGTACTTGAAATAAATACATTTGAGTCTAACTGTGAATACGACAGATGTAAACCGGGAAATTATAGCTATTTGTTTACCTCAAGTAGGTACTATACTCGAAAGACCCGCAATCAGTAATATTATACTAATACTATTATATTTTTCTGTATCTCTTTCATAACTAACCTATATAGTTAATTTTAATAAATATAACCACTTGATATGTACAGGTACTTATTGTGATTTTTTATTTAAGCAACATGTTAAATTAATTTATTACATTTTATTATTGAGATGGTTTCATTTACTTCTAATCATTATCTGTGTTTCTTATTATAATATACTAAGAGTAACTAAAGAGAGCCACAATACGTGTTTCTACCAGTCCATTTTATTAAGTTGAATACTGACATCAGTTTCGTATAAAACATCAGCAGCTTTTTAGTACGAATAGAGGAAATGCATTTTTCTGTTACAAGGCAATACCACCGTGGCGACTTTCTTCTTTTTCTTATGGCAACAGAGCCAATTAGCCACGGGCCTCTGATAGAATAATTACGCCACTGATTCTTAATACCATAATCAAGAGATTAAAATGAAGTCCTCATTTACAAATAAAATCTTCATTTACTCAACTAAAAGGGTGTGCGTTCGCGCAGCGGAACGTGGTTGAATTTAAAGATTTTTATTATGCAGATATTTAGTGTATGACGTCGTGTAATTGTGTATGGTAAAAAAAAAATTGTGCATGCAGCCATTGTGGAGAAATTCGCTAAAAACTGATTCCGCTGGGCGAACGTTGTCCTGGCGGAACTTTTTTTAATCCATGGACTTAGAAGAAGAAAAATGTGTCCAAAAATTAGTGTGTATTTGTGTGTAATTGTGTATGTATGAATAAAATTAGTGTATGCATAAACTTTAGAGAAATTCAAGTTTCCGCCACGCGAACGTTTGACCATTAGCTAGTTTTCATATAAAGCGCTTATATAGAGAGCTGTAGATTTTTACATACGTTGTTTTGAATTTGTTTATATTTGTTTAAAAAACAGATTTCGAAAAAATCGTAGGGTTTAAAAGATAAAAATATAAACGTAAATACGCTTATTAGGTCTTAGTTCGTAAAGCATGCACTTTGGGGTCTAGATTTTCACGTTTATACAAACCTTGTAAGAGTGTGCAACATGTTGCCAAGTATCAATGATGTTCCGTTAGTAATTAAAGAGTTATATAACAATTTACCATGAATAGACAACTGTTTACAAAGCAGTCAAATATCACGACGTTCTAAAGGAATTACATAGTAAAATGTATTCCAATAATTAGTGTATTAATTCAACTACTAACATGCAAAATTTCATCTCATTAAATTCAGTAATTAAAGAGAAACAATTAAAATACTGACAAAGCATCGAAAACCTACATAACCCGACCAAGTTCGGATGGCTACAAAAAAGCGGCTTAAAGTTCAGGACTTCGAATTTCGAAAAGCTTCTGTTTCAAACATTTATATTACGAACGTCAAGTTTATTAATAAAGTTAAATGTCATAACAAAACAATTTCACGTGTGTCCACTGTGCAATATTTAATTCAGTTATATTAAAATTATTGAATAAAATATAAGATAAATTGAAATGGGGAAGCGTAAATATGATGCTGATGAGGCAAAAACCCAGAAGAAGACTAAAACAACTGATTCCGATGTTGAAGAGATTGTAGATGCCGAACAACCTCAAAATGAAATCAATAATAAACACGACAGGCGTAGTGCAAAAAGCGGAGGTTTTGATATTAAACATTTTCGAAAAGAACTGGCAGCAAAGCATGGACAGAATATGGGTAAATATGGTTATTCTTTAAACTAATAGTTATTTACTTGGCTATAGTTATACACCGACATTCAGGCCCCCTAAACCATATCAAGCTACTGTTGCGCACACAATGTGATACAGATATTATATAGAATAACAGTCTAGGAATATAGTGTTTCTTATTTACTAAATAATAAAATTGATAAATGACTCGATGTCTATTCGTAATATATGTATAGTAGCCTGCTTAAGAGAAAAACGAATAACTACAACAAACCCCTTAAAGGAGGTGTAGCACTGACAACAGCGATTCACACTCTAAACCTTATAGCTAGGGAAACATTTTCTGTTGTGCTCTGAGTGACTTCACAACATTAGCAATTTAAAATAGAATAGAATAGAATAGAATAGAATAGAATATTCTTTATTGTACACCATATAAACTTACAATAGATCTTAAATTTAATTTAAATGCTAGGTACAATGGGCGTTATTATCGCTAAAAGCGATCTCTACCAGACAACCTTTGGGTGGATTTAGTGTCAGGAGTAATTGGTAGCTGATGGTGTACTATATATAACAATACCTATACTTACACACATATGCAAATATACATATATATATACATAAATATAAATAAACATACCTACACAATTATTATTATTATTATTATAAGCCTTCTGTCAGATATTTCACAATTAGTTCAGTTCTTTAGATGTTTCACTGGTTGTAATATCTGTGTGCTTTGTTATAGCAAAGGCCTCCCCCAACTGACTCCATTTTTCTCTTTCTCTGGCTACTGATGTCCAAGTACCTGCCTTGTACTTGTCCAAGTACTTGCCTGTGTACCAGTTCATCACCAATTTCGACCACTTGTCTATTCCTCTGATGGTATGGCCTGCCCATTTCCACTTGGGGTTTTTTATGGTTATCGTGACATCTTTTGTTCTTCTGTGTACATCACAAGACATGTACATAAATACAGAAGTAATAATAAAAGTAGTCATACACATATCAATATTTAGCAACATCGACAGCAACAGCACATTAACTAGTTTTGAGTAAGTACAGAATTATACTGACGTTTGAGCGTTCCTAATTTCGATTGGCAATGCATTCCACAACCGTGTTGCAACAACGGTAAAGGATTTGTCAACAAATGAGGTGGAATGTTATTGTAAAAGATGTTAGATAATTTGCTGTAGAAAATAAGTATGCAGTGATATATATATTTGAAAATATATGTGATAATATGAAGTAAGGTATTACAACCATTAGAGCGCTACACTATTGATTATGTAAATCCAGTAATGATTGTTTGTTGTGAAGGTGGTTTGTGCTTCCAGATACTTAGGCTTTTCCAGCCATTGCAAAGGTCTTATTCTTATTTCATATTGTAAATACTTACATTTATATTTTTTCATTTACAGCACTCACACAGTTTCTTCAAGTCTGCTTGAACCCAGATAGTCCAGCAGATTATTTACTGGAGTATCTCAAAAGCGGAGGCAACTCCCATGAAATCCTTCGTCAAATCAACCAGGACAGTAAGAAAAATCTGACATTGGCTACACCAGCATTCCATATATTCCACTTGATCATCCTCAAAGTACAATCTTCCCTTCCACATATGATAGCTATCACTGAAGAAGCATGCCGCTACTTTCTAAATACATTCATGTCTACAGTGGAAATCATGATAAGTGAGAACTCTGGCCCTCGCCATAGAAAAATAGTCCTTAAGTTGTTAACCTCAATGGTCACATTGAGTTCTGATTTGGGCATTGAAGTGTTAAACCAGGCAACTTTGACTCCTAAACATTTACAACATGTTGTTGAAAAACCAAATTTCAAGGAAAAAGATAATGTCAGAACATCATTTGTCCACTTCATGACATCATTCTTAGTTGACGGTCACTTGCCTTTAATAAAGGCTTTACTAGAAAAGCAAGGATTGCTGGCTCTAGTTATTCCAGGTTTAATTAATGATGAGGCGGAAGCAACATTGATATTTTTAAATATTTTAAAAAATAATGTCATAGACAATGCAGTTATTTCGAAGAGTCTAAAGTTAAAGACTTTTAGCCATCAAGTGCTGCACAATTTGTTTAAAGTTTTCTCTTGGAAAGGGCCACCAGAGATAAGTCAGGAGGCCAGGAGTGCGGCTAGACCAGAAATCTTGGGTCTTCTATCAGATATTATTCTAACGTTATTTACCTCACATAGATTAGGTCTGTACTTCTTGGATAAATTTTTAGGCACTATTGATGCTAATAAGAACCAGAATTTATATAAAGCAATGCTTACTTTAAAAAGACCTTGGGAGAATGAATATGAGTGTGACGTTATTTTGAACATCTTGTTCAAATGTCCTGATTTACACAGAGCATTGTTTAGTGTGATCGAACATAGCTTTGAGCCTCAACATTCTCCAATATGGGAAAGATCTGTAGACTTTACCATAAAATTGTTTAACAAATTGAAACCAGAAGAAATGATATCGAGAATGTCAAACTTGAATGAAATACAAGTCGCAAATTTTATCCGGTTCATTACATTACCTGTTCCATTAATAAAGTTAATTCATTTGAATCTAGGTAAAGATCAAACGGTCTCCTTGTACTGTGTGAAAGTATTAGTCAAAATGTTACGGTCATTGAGGAGGTATTTACAAATATTAGAGGTCAGTGACACGCAAAGCGGTGATTTACGAAACAAATTAGAATATTTTATACCTAAGCACTTGCCTGCACCTACTACAATAGTAAAATTGATGGTTAATGTAATCTCAAACAATACAGATGATGAGAATACTAAGGACTACAGGCTGCCTAAAATAAATGATACGGAGGCTTTGACATCACTTGTGGATCTTCTTTTACTGTATAATGACATAAATTCAGCTTATTTCGAAACCTTAGAAGGCAATGTAGACATGAAGAAAATATTGGAGTTCTCGACTACCCTTACAAGTGGTCATATAGCTCTTTTAAAGTTCAAAGTAGTTTCTTTGTGGCTTACTTTAGATAGTTCTGCTGTTTCACTAAAGAATTCAATGTTCAAAGAGCTATTTCTCATCATGTTGGATGTGTACATGAGTGATGATGATGACACATGGATTGAGGCAAAAGACACTTTACAGATATTCTTCAAAAACACGTCTATATTTGAAGGAGATGAAGACGAAATACATTTAATACTATATACTTTACGAAACTGTAAAGTAAGTCCTCCATCACTGATTGGAGATATTGTAGAATATGTTTTAGAAAACATCAAGGAATTGACAGATTATGTGCGTAATCAACTGGTCCATTTTGAAATCTCTTCAGAAAATAGCGAAGATAATTTAAAGAAGCTATTTAATGATTTAATGGAAGATAAAAATACTGAGGACAATGTATTTTTAGAGAGCAAAACGCCGTCACCTTTTATTGTAGGTTGTATGCAATATTTACAACTACATAAAGATGCTAAAAAGAGTCTTAAGCATTTTTTGTCACTGTACATTGCAAATTTACTTCACAGTAACTATTCTCCTGAGTTAACAGAAGTGTTAATAGGTGACTGTAAACTAGATGCTAGGAATTATGTCGCCGGTTGGATGTCTGATCCTGTGTCTTTATTAGATTCCATCATAGGACAAGATGAGATCTTAAAAGCAATGTCCAAATCAATAGTTGGTAATGAAAATATACCTCTCAAAGATATATTCCTATGCTTAGAAGAAGTACCCGAAGGAGGTGACGTAACAATTTCTGATGTTCTATATAAAATTGATGTAACAAATAACATAGACAGTTCTGAGCTTTTGATTTGGGCGAAATATTTAATATATTGCGTAGTACGCATGACGGATATGGGGCAGTTGAATGAGAAACACCAGAAAAAGATTACAGATTACTTTCAATGCTTGATTGAAATTGGCAAGAAAAATTTACAAGCAGACATTTGTAGAACCATAATCTTGACACTTTTCAAAAATCCACACCTTGTCAAAATTTATAAACCTGTGAACACAGGAAAAGATGCATCTAATTTGCATGCCACTACTTTTATCCTCCAAGTTATCAAGCAAAATAACGATATAGTAAACTATTTAAATAATAAACATAGACTATTAAAATCTTATCAGCAGAAAAATTACAATGAAATCGTGAAAGCATTCATAAAGATCAATAAGAGGAAAAATGTCGATAGTGATTACACCTTAAACGTTCTACAAATAGTTGGTCTGTCAAATGAGGATGATATAAAAATATTTAATTTAGTATTTGGTGTTGAAATAGGTTCTTGTATAAGAGACGATAAAGAACCTACTTTAGTGCTAGAAATACTGAGATATTTAGTAGAAAAATATTCAGAAACGGTCGCTCTAGAATTGCAACAAAACATTTTGAAAAATACCATCGCTGTATACACCAAATTACTATCGAACAAGGATATGAATCCAAATCTGACTAATTTAGAGAATGTGTTAACAAAATATTTTGAAAATAAACCTCACCAAGTTTCACGAGTATTGGACGAAGATTTTCAAAAGTTTTTCCATGTAAACACATTAAGGAAGTCTACTACCAATCTAGTTTCAGTCTTTTTGAAGTTTAATGTCAAATTCTGTAAGATTTTCAAAGAGGAAATTGCTAGACCCGAGATATTATCTCAGAGGGAATTAACTCTTCCCTTAGGTGTTGCCGTTATAAACCATACCCAATTCTTACGTGATAATAAAGATTTTTTGTCAACCATATTCAATGAATACAAGTCTAATATAATAAAACTACTAGAAAAGCCTCACAAAGCTGGCCAAATTTATGTATTATGTTGGCAATTTATTAGGAAATTAGTTATTGAATGCATGGACACAAATGATGCTTCCAAACTGTTTAATAAAAGCCGTAAATTTGAAATCATCGAATTAAGTCATATACAATTGCTGCGTATTTTATTTTTGAAATTATGTATTCCTGGAAATGGAGTAAAGAAAGAGTACGCTGTTAACTATTTACTATCTATGTTGCATTTGGCTGTGATTGCTGTAAAGGAAGTCAAAATTGACGCCTTAAGCGTAATTATAGCTAGCATTCATGACGTGATCCAGGTTTCTAGAACCGTAGGGCTAGATGCTGAACAAAAGCAGGAATATGTTAAGATAACCGAAAGCGCTATATGGCAGAATTTCTGTAAAGCAACTCTTAAAGATTCATTGAAAGTGAAAACGGTTGAAGAAGCAAATGAAATGGGACCAAAGCTTCTTGCATTGCTCACGGAATTAGTAAAACTTTTCTATTCAGAGAACCATGAAGATATAACTAACATATTTGATATGGTAACGTCGCATTCAGAATTTTTAAACGTCATGCTTAGTTACCACAGTACGGATATCAAATCGCGATTGATAGAATTCCTATATACTTTGATGATAAAAAACAAGTCTGTAATGAAGACTCAACAGATACCAGTTTATTTGAGTGCCTACCATGCTACAAGAAACCCTTCTGATAGACTAATACTTGCTATTCTACATCATTATGAAACTAATGGATTACCTGTCAATGAATACAAACCTTACGTCTTTGGTGATTCTGCAGCAAACTTTTACGCTGTCCGTAAAAACAGATCCTCTTCTTTGTGGTCTCATACAACGCCTAATCAAGTCTTGAATTTATTTGATAAAGAAGTTATTCAGCGGACAATTAAGAATTTCCCAGTAACGCAGAAATTCGAATACAGCTATGAGTTGAAGAAGAACATAGGTGTGGCAAGAAACGTCAAAGATTCCCTGAGATCAATATTGGAGGAGATGTTGGAGTATGGTGCGTTCAAACCAAGTGTTACCAAAGACAATGAAGCTGCAGTGAAGCATTTGATTGTGAAAGGGAAATATGAACCAGTGTTATCGGAATTTATTGGAGTAGATTTATTGGGGACGTCCAATTTGGATAATGATGAAGGGATATACGATCCTCTGTTCCTGTTTCCTCTTCTGAGCCATTTGCTGGCGCCAGGGTCAGTGGCATCCTGCTTCAAGATGTTGAGGAGTGGACTTCTGTCCGTGCCCGTGATGGCGCTGAGCTCCCACTGTCCCATGATGAGGGCTGCCGCTTATCATGTACTGCATAGGTTCTACCTGCTTTTGGAGACTGAAACGTGAGTAATCTTAGTATTTTTAGTGTAATCTTTAACGACCCTACCACTCTTGTATTATATATATGTAATATGTGTTTAATAAATCATTTTATCCTATTTTTTTTAAAAAGACGATACTCACGCACTAGGAATCCTGTGTCGAGGGGTCTCAGACCTAGGGAAACTATTTGTGGATCACACAAATTCGCGTCCCGTGAGGAATCGAACCCACATCACTCGGCGCTTCTTAGACGCTAGGCGACCTCTTTAAACATTCCGCCATGCGTGCAGTCAATTACCAACCCTTTAAGAGTTTGTAAGCTCTTGTATTTTTTTTTTGTTTTTTTTTGTCAAAGAAATATGGGTTCGATTCCCACCCAGGACAAAGAATTGTGTGGTGAGCATGATCATTTGTTGTGTCTGGGTGTAATTTATCTATAATATGTATGTATTTAGAAATATATAAGTATGTTTATCAGCAGTCTGGTTACCATAGTACAGGCTCTGCCTAGTATCAGGATTAGACGGCCGCGTGTGAGGTGTGTCAAGTTATAAGTTATTTTAAGTTATAAATGTGGTCAATAGGCTCGCCACTCATTATTTGGACCTCATAAAATAAAATGGCAAAGCGTATTTGTATTACACACCTCTGCCTACCTAAAAAGGCTATAACCTATCACAGTATACAGGCGGCGGTAACCTGTCGACAACCTCTACGCGCGCAACGGTAGTGCGTACGGCTGCCACACCGAGAGTTCGATTCCCATTTAGTGTAAATATTTGTATGCATGACTAGTCTATTTGCTTTGAGCTTGGTGTTTCTATGTAGGTATAATACATATATATATGTATTAAAAAATATATATCTATGTATATTTATCCGTGTTCTGAACCCACAGTACAAGCTCTCCTTGGGTCTTTATATAATATGTTATTATTATTCTCTTTTTATTCTCTTAAACCACATAAATTACATTTTAAATATGTACATTAAAATAAAATAAAAAATAGACCACCGACATCGGGTACATAAGCCATGACAACAGTAGTTAGGGCTCCAAAGACAGTAACCTCCTCACTATACGGGCCGTGTCGAGAAGAACTGCCTTCTACATCAGTCCCTTGATCCAGACCAGATCTTGATTATTATTATAACAGTAAAAAATTAAGTGTCGTAAGGTTAATAATAACACCTCAAATTTGTTTTTTTTTCTTTAAATTTAATTATATCTCTAAATCATATATATAAATCAGCCGCAATACTGGTCTAGTGGTTAGTGATCCTGACTGCTGAGCCAGAGGTCGTGGGTTCGATTCCCACCCAGGACATATATTTGTTTGATGAGTACGATTATTTGTTCTGTGCCTGGGTGTAATATATCTATAATATGTATGTATTTAGAAATAATATAAGTATGTTTATCAGCAGTCTGGTTACCATAGTACAGGCTCTGCCTAGTTTGGGATCAGACGGCCGTGTGGGAGATGTATCAAGTTATTATTATTATTGCTAGTTTTTAAACTTAATAAATAAGCAACCATTAGGGCATTTGTCTATATCTTAAACTGTTACTTATTAACAAAAAATATTTATAATTTTTTCACAAATATATTTTCTCATTAAACTTCAGGAGACACAAGAACGACAAGCTGTTTTTGACAGACTTTATCAGCACCTTACGTCAGAGTCTGACCACAGCCATCAACAATTCTGAAGATATAGACGACAAGGATGTCAAAAACCCAAGACTTCCAGCAATAGATGCCTTGTACCTTGCAAGAGCTCTCGTGGTTTCCACAGCACCCTTCGATCCTTTATACAAACCCGTGAACAACTTCCTCATAGCGAAGCAATTTGTAGACTTGACTCTTGTGCCTGACTTCCTCAGTCTTTTCCACGACAGTGACGTTGAATCTGCTGACAGAAGACTATGGATCTTGGAAGTTATAAAAGACGGGGTAAAAACCATGACGGATGTAAACGTTGTCTTCAAAACCATGTGTTTAAAGATGATTTTGGACTTTTACTCTTCGGTTCTAAGCGACAGGCGAGCAAAGGAAAATATTCTTAGTGCCTTGAGCTCTATCGTATCCGTCCCTAGGGCTTTTGAAATATTAGTTGAAGGACACGGTCTAATATCTTGGCTCCATTGTGTCGTAAGACAAACAAATGATAAATATCTTGTCAAATGTATCTTTGGACTGATAAAAAATATGATATACAGCACTATGGTTGGTGCTTTCTCAAGAAATATAACCGCGAAGAACGGTCAAGTGAATGAATTTATTGAACTTAGAACGAATAAGGACGTGGAACAAGAAATATTGATAATACATTATGATTTGTTGAAACACATTGATGATATGGAGTTAGAAGATGTTGTTGATTATCTCACTGTGTATAGATTAGTGTCGAAAAGAGCTATCAAAAGTTTATCGAAAAAGCAAATGTTGGGCGTACTGAATAAAATAGGTGTCATATTAAAAGATTGTGAAGTGATTCGACTTCTGACAAAAGCTTTACTTGCTAACGACAGCGTTTTGCTCCAAAGTCGAAATATGAACATCAGTTTTGATGATGAAGTGAAAACCAAATTGATAGCTACGTTAACAGAAGTTGTACAGATGTATGTTGCGTGATGTGTATAGATGATTTTGTTATAAGTATATAAATATAAAAGTCTAACAATATATCACAGTTTATTATTTCTTTACAATAAGACCTTTCCCAGATAGTGGAAATGCCTTAAACGTCATTAAGAAACTTATTAAAAAAAAGTGTATGTGTGCAATTCACCCACGACAGAAGTGAAACTTCAGAAAAGTAGCCTATGAGAGAATACAAGTATCAGTGTTTCCTATAAATCTTTGTCTTTGCGCCTGCGTACTACGGAAGACAGACGGACGGACGGACAACAAAGTGATCCTATAAGGGTTCCGTTTTTTCCCTTCGAGGTACAGAACCCTAAAAAAAACAAAAATACTATGATAAATTGTTAAAATAACTACAATTTAATTCGTACACGTAAAAGTTGTAGTTTGGGCGTTATAGGCCGAATAAAACTATCTTTATTTTAATAATAAGTAGAAATGAGAAAGAAATACAAACAAACATGAGAACTATAAAGAAAATAGATAAGTGACTTTATACAGAATTCAGTGTGATGTTTGAGGTTGTATTTGGAAGGCAATTTTTGTCACCAGTTTAATTTGAATTCTACCTATTAAACACTTATTTTGTCCACTCATGTTGTATGATGTTACACTTACTAATTTTGCACTAGTGCTTGTTCTAAGTTACAAAAGAAATCTCCCCCTGTACTCTTCGTTCCCTTCAAACTACTTAACTACCTCCATAACTGTAAAAGCTCCACATAGACATTAAAGTTCTTATCGATTCCACGAACAAATATTAAAATCTGAGCAGTATCTGATATCATTAGTTTATTTACGCGGCGCGCTTACTCTTCAATTAATGTATTTTTTTGGATATTTATTTAGATTTTTTTACAAAACAATTACGGGGCATACGTAGAATGGCGGCGGGCTGCGTGTTGCCCATTTATTCCGAACCGACCGCTGTTTTAGGGTTCAAATTTGTAGTATACTGCGTTCTGGGGTTCGACCAACCACTTGACCACAAGTCAGACGCCTTAGCCTTATTTATTCTAAAAATAATGCCTATAGACCTCTACAGGGAGGTATGCGTGGGCAGACAGGTAGCATCGCGTGTTTCTTACTGTTTATAGCATCAGTTGACACCATGTAAATGTCTTTGCGTGCAGTAACAGCTGTCGGTGGGAATTCCTTACATATTACTTGCTATCTGATCTACCCGATGGCTGATTTACTCGAAGATTTTGCTAGCGATATACATATTTACATAATTGTGACTATCGCGGTAAGGTTTCGCGTTTCAGTAAGTTGAGATTTAAAACATTTCCAGCAATACTGGCCTATTGGTTTAGTGGTTAGTGACCCTGACTGCTCAGCCAGAGGTCGTGGGTTCGATTCCCACCCACGACAAATAATTGTGTGATGAGCACGATAATTTGTTGTGTCTGGGTGTAATTTATCTATAATATGTATGTATTTAGAAATATATAAGTATGTTTATCAGCAGTCTGGTTACCATAGTTCAGGCTCTGCCTAGTTTGGGATCAGACGGCCGTGTGTGAGATGTGTGGAGTTATTATTATTAATACATACACCGCACGATAAAATTGATAGTTTCCTATCTATTTATTTAACAGACTAAAAAAAGAGATTGGTTACTTTTTCAAAACCTCTTATGCCAGAGTTTGAGAAGGAAAAATTCCAATAGTCCATATCAAAATAAACTTATTAACAACTCTTCGATCAAGTAAATAGCAGTGAAATGCCAGATGAACGTGAGTACGTACTCAAACGGACATGAGCTGATTAGATAGACAGATTATCTTCTAAACGCACTGCAAATAAAGCAGTTACTTCGTAATAAGTTCCGCAATTAACAGCTCGTTGGCTGGCAGTGTTGTGAGATAACTCTCTCTGTAATATATCCTTATCGATAACGCTTGGCCGCCGTGATTTTCTTTTCCGGTCTGTGGTCAGACATAACATACTTCTCTTGACTCGCAGACCAACTAGTTGGGTTGTCCGTTTTAATGTAAGTCTTATGTTCATCGTTAGGTAATTATAATTAAGCTTACTATGGTTTAAACATAAAATATTTATTGTCGTTGAACATCTATTTTTGTATTTGTAGCTTGTAGCTTATTGCACGGAGTAGCTACGTAATGAGGTAATTTGTTTTTATTTTTAAACGCGTTTTTCTGTAATGTATTAATTTCCCGGTATTCTTATCTCTTAAAGATATGGGTATATGACGTTAAGTTCGTATATTAGGGCACAGTAATTTTGTCAATGTTCTTTCTTTCTCTCCTTTTAAGATTTATTTAACAACTGGCTTTTATTTGCATCTCTACCTGCTTAGATTCCAATTTTAATATGCTTTTATTTATGTTATTTCAAAAAAACAATTTAATTGCGTGCCAATGTTCATTTCTCTGTCTAATTATATATGCTAGCAGGTTTAAAAACATACTAAATCACACACACACTCGATCTCAGAAACTTTTACATTTATAACAATACTTTGGTTCTTTTAGAAGTTTGTTAAAAACTAAATACAGAAAGTCGTAAGCTAATTCAAGGAGGTATGGTGTGCTCATTTCATGTGCTGGGATGACCTAAAGTATTTATTTTAGGCTGTGTCGAATTCAAAATCCTTCATCGTCCTTGCAGCACCGGTGCCTCTGAAAACCAGAGACCCTCAAGGCGTCCCGTACTCTGTACTATCTATGGCATGCCTAGACTCCCAACCATAGGCTAATGAGTCGGTTCGAATCTGACGTAACCGCGAAATCGTGCAATCGGTGACGTTGTGGGGGTTTCCAGGTTTCCTTACGTTAAAAAAGTGGTATTTACTCTAGTCTACTTGATATAATGTTTTATGCATTTTATTCATACACACAAAATCAGCAATTATTAAACAATTTTTGTATAGCTGGGAGCAAATCGATTACGGTGTCTCGGATCAACATTTTACACGCAACCTGGAATTTCTCGATCAACACGTAATGACAAACGGTTTGTTTAAAAACTGACAGTTAATAACTTTCTTATTCTATGTTTACATTAACGAGAAACTTTAAAGTAACAAAAGTATAAAAAACAGTTTAAAAAAATTACAGTAACTTTGCAGTCGACACAATAAGTCAAACTGGATCTACAATACTAGAGACGTAGGTCGGCTTTTTTTTTATAATGATACTTCAGAATGACCTCAAAACGCCTGATGGAAAGCTAATGTGACGTCGAAAGACTGAAGACCAGCATTATAGTTACGGATGACACTAGAATGATAGCCCTCAGTTTGACGGCCTCGAGAGATGCTTTTTCACGTCCCGCTTAAAGGACCCGGGATTATATGTCGAAGGGAACACGTGTGCTGTAAATGAATACCACATTTTAATGGTGCGGCAAAGAAAGCAGGTGCTGAACTGTTTGTTGGGATTGTTTGCACTGTAAGGGGGTGACATCTCAGCGAACCACTAAGCACCAAGCTCTTACTGCTCGATTAAATAATTTACCGGAAATTGTCAAAGCTGTTTAAGAAATTGAAGAATCCTCTGTAGGTGTAGAATCTAAGTATCAGGCTTGTCTCTTACTACATGCGGTGATGGATTTTAAATTTATCTTCAACTTATCAATTTGGAATAATATTATTTTTCAGTAATATTTTTCAGAGATTAATATATTGAAAAGGGGGACAATGTTAATTAGGATTCTGGATATGAAGCAAGGTCCGTTAAGATATTACAAGAAATAGGGGGAAACCTAAGAGAAAATCATAGGAAAATTCGTATATTGAAAGGGGAAGGTAGGTAACAAAGGAAGGCCATAAATACAAAATAATGGATAGGTAGGCTTCACGGATGGATAGGGAGGCTTCATGGCTGGATAGGGAGGCTTCATGGATGGATAGGGAAACTTCATGGGTGGATAGGGAGGTTTCATGGACGGATAGGGATGCTTCATGGATGGATATGGAGTGTAAGCAATTGGTCAAGCAGCTCAGGATCGCAAACCTAGGTACTTCCCGGCAGTGAGTTTCAATAATAATAAATTTTGTTGTTAGTAAATGCCTACGAACTGTACTCGATTGGGTAGGTACAGTTAACACATGATTGAATTCGGTACACATTGTGTAGGTAATTGAATCCGAATGCGCAGACGCATTTAATTCGCGATTTAGTGATATCTTTGTCACGTGGGAGTCCGTCAGTTCCCACGGTCGGCATCAATTTATTCATTGTGCTACAGATTATAAATTCATTGGTATGTGCGGTTTTTTCGGAAAATACCATAAATTTTATTAGATTACGTCACAATTAAGTAATAGGTGTGGGTTGGAATATTTGCATTCTGTTAGATTTTAAAGCGGTCGTTGTAAACTTTATTATATTATTGCATTTATGTTTTTCTTATTATATAACGAAATGTTGACAGTACAGTACAAGTCAATGGCATAACACTCACTTTCTCTGTAGAAAACTAAACCACACTGGAAGCTGTTTTAAGTGCCCTACCTCCAACAATGTACTACCATACATAGACTTATTAAAAACCTTCGACAGCTTTGGTATTTTACATTTTAAATTTATAAATAAGAAATCACTTAATGAAACAAGAAAACCCGTCTACTTTAAAATACTTACTAATAAACATATTAATATTTTACATGTTTGTTATGATCTTTCAGTTTCTTTACTGCACAAAATTTCCTCCAAAATCCGACATTTTGTTTTTTTTTTGCCATGTATCCTAGGATACTTGGGTTGCTAAGGCGTATTTAACGATATGTTAATTATGAAAATCAATCATAGTCATTTAGCGATACGAGATAATAAAGTAATTTACATACATACATACTGGATAGAATGATACAAGATATGCCGATAAACATTGCCCTTCATTGGCAGTCAGGTAATAAGATATACCGTTAATAAAATCTTTTTAACAAAAAATTAAACCGACGAAAAGAACTGAAAAGCAAAAATAAATAAACCTTAAGTCTTAAGTATTGAGCTTATTTACATAAACTATCTAATTTTATATAAACTTATTTTGAGTCAGCGCTAAATAAAATTTTGATAATTAATCAGTTTGTTGTTTGGCGCCGACTCGAAACCATTATGATATATGATAAAGGAATGAAAAGTAAACAAAAACACTATTCGGTTCTACAATTTTCGAGGGTTTCTCTCAATTTTTTCAGGATCCCATCATCAGATCCTGACTTCCTTGACACGGGACCACCCTTGAGGTATTATACCCTATCTAACAAAAAAAGAATAATCAAAATCGGTTCATAAATAACGGAGTGAGGGCTGAACAGACATAAAAAAAAAAAAAATATACGGTCGAATTGAGAACTTCTATTTTTTTCGATGGTTAGAAAAAATCAAATCAACATCAGAATTGACGTTGTACCATAAAACAATGTAAAAATAAAATTGTGTTTTCTTTTAATTTAAAATAGTTCGAATGATCCTGTAATCACCATTAAATTGTACAATAAAAAGTTAAGTCTCTTCTTATATTTATTTTCGTTTCTTCGAGTTGTGTGGGCTGTGCCAGTGTCACAGACACAATATGCTACAGTTAAGCAATAAGCAGCTTAGTTGTGATCTGTATTAGGCACACCGCACACTATAGCATTCTGTACCCTTAATATGAGTTTTTTTGATTTTTTCGTCTATCTATCGCATGTCGCATTACAGCATTCGAAATTCAAACATTTATGAGCGGCCAGCATATTATCTATGGGCCAGGAGCGCAAAACTTTCGCAGACGTCAAACCAGCATTCAAAAAATAGAATGTAAGTTACTTATTTTAGTTACTATAAAATTGCATAAAATGTTAATTACATTTATAAACTGTGCGACTCGAGGCGAAGATGAAGTTATTGATAGAATAATTGAAGTTGACAAAGATTCAATGATTTAAAAAGTATTGCTCTATCATATGCGCCTATCATCTAAATGATTGTAATAATTATGTATTCCGTACTCTAATACCCAAATTAAAATTAAATTTTATTTTATATTTTATAAATATTTTGTCTACTATTGATTTCCCATTATCATTCCCATTTTTCAATAATTAAGTTAAGATTAAAAACGCAATTTTAATACCCTAAATCGAATAACTTTCCAAAAAATTTAGTTAAATGCCTACAAACCGAAAGAAGTTTTACTTGCATCGTGGTTTCATAAAACCACAAAATTGTTTTTTTATAAATTTCTTGAAAAATAAAAAAATACTCACGTTACTTAACTAGGTATATATATACTTAACAAATATATCTGGTATCTGTAACAAATATGTCTGGTATAAAAAAGTTAGATATCAAATCAGTTCTCAAGTTAAGACTAATATGGTCATTACAAAATATATTCCAACACGAACACTTGCCTTGCAACAGTGGTTGATAATGTATGTCAAATCTATGAAATTGATATAGTTACGGTAGTTTATTATGTGCGGCAATCGTGAGTTTACTGTTACATCTAAATTGAAAGGTAATCGCGAAGAGACCTGCAATCGACGTTAAAGGGCATCATCCAAACAGTTCTAAATTGATTATATATACTTATCGGTATAATAAAAACATTACGCTGCTTAGGAGTGGAGCAGTAACCATAAATACGCGTGAAACTGCCGGGAACGGCTTAATACTGTACTAGCAACGTAAAAAAGGTCAAGTTGGTATGTCTAAGCCCGGTGTGGTCATTAGAGCAAATCTGTATTTAAAAATTGAGTAGTGATACATCTCCCTATTATCACTGCTATGCAACATCGCTTGTATAGGTCCTAGCATGTCGCAAGACACAAAATTTGCGGGTCCCGCTTGCGACGTCTACGGTCGTGGGACGTGTCGCCATTTGCCATTCTGCAAAATCCGACTTTTGTGTCCTTAGACAGCTTTTGATTAAAGAATACGCTTGTTGCGTTGAGTTCCGCGAAACACTGCACTAACTCTTTGGGCGTCATCTCACTGACAATTAGGTAGGATGAACAAGGCAAATGTCGAGCCATGGCCCATGATGTCTCTCGAAGTCGCAGAGTGAAACCACGTGAGAAGTGGGCTATGTGTTTCTTTAGCTTTTGGGCTGAATACACAAAGGAGGCTTGAGAAAAGTCAATGATTCTCAACTCACGAGCTGTAATAATTAGCTTTTATTTTAGGATATAGTTTGTTTTGTGTTCTTGTGCTTACGTATTGTTTTGTATTTCGAGTCAGGGCCACCGACTTTTAGAAAACATGAGAAACTATTTTAGAGCTGCTGTCACTCCCCTGACCCTGCCTAGGTAAGTCAAAAAGGGTCCCCTTAACCGAAATATCAAAACTGATTGACACTTTGCATCGCTCGTGGGTGTCAGAGCTTCCGAGGCTGTGTGCTGTCGTTCAAATTATGTTTTTTTCCTCTGAGACACTGTTTGTGCAGTAACGTGTTTGAATATGAAGCATAAAAAGTTTTCATATAAAAACGAGTATTTGGCAGTGTGCGGTAAGCTTTATCTGACATAAGTTTTAACACGCTCATGCGATTTATTGAATAGGTGGGAATTTCTCAACCCTGTAACAAATTCGGACTTAAACCAACTACTTAAAGGCTAATATTGTATGTTGTCCGACTAAACCTGTTCACTGCAGCTCTGTTTGACTAGTTGTCGTATTAATGTCACCTGTCGCGTGTTGGGTTGAATGATTTAAAAATATCGAGTATTTTGAAATGGAATGTTACTTTAATTTACATAAATAGAGTAGGTACCTAAAGAGTAGGTAACTTATGTAAATTAAAGTTTAAGTTAACAGATGTTAAATACATAGATAATGCTTATATTCCGCGGTTTCGCTAGCATTACATTTGTTTTTTTATTCATCTTAAACTGTAGGTACTTTTTTCGAGATGAAAGGCAGGTGCCCTATGTCCGTTTCTGTTCCCCTGACTACGTATATGCAAATTTCGCGATGGTCGATTCAGTAGTTAAGACGTGGAAAGTGTAACAAAAACAAACTCTTTTTCGCGTTTATAATATTAAATAGCAGCGCCCCACGGTTTTACCCGCATAAGTCAGGATACCGTGGAAAAATCGGGATAAAAAGTAGCCTATGTGTTAATCCAGGTCTCCAGCTATCTACATACCAAGTTTCATCGCAATCGGTTTCGTAGTTTTTGCGTGAAAGAGCAACAAACATTCATACATCCATATATCTTCACAAACTTTAACGTTTATAATATTAGTAGGACTTAGGATTAACTTAAGACAGATATATTTTACACAAATACCATTATCAAGATTGATCTGGAAGAGAGTACGTAGTATCGTTGTGTAAGGCTTTCATAAATAATTTAATTTGTACGTATGCAGCCAGAGGTCTTTATCTGAGGACGTTGTAGGGTGACCAACCAACGTGGGTTGGAAGTTATTGTTTTTGGAAACAATGTATTGTCAGCGTAATGAAAGGGTTACGCAAGAAAACGTTATACACCATTTTATTACAGAAATTATTATTTATTTATGAGAGTCGGGTAAGATGTTAGAACTGAGGAGAATGTTGATTCTATGATCTGAGGTCTGACTATTTAGTTACCTAAGTAACATTTAAAAAAAAACAGCTGAAGTGAAGTGGTGAAGGTTTTTTACAGTTACTGAGACCTCTCCTCCCCAGTTGCACAGTAGAACCTACCATTGACTCAAGCTGGAAAAAATTCCATTTATAATAACATAATAAAGCTAATCAATTTGTTGCTTTTATTGCAACTATTTGTTGGATTTAAAAAAATCCATTTGATATTGATAAGCTCGGAAGTTTAGTAATTCTTGAGGACGTTCATAAGCTATTTAATGTCACGCAGGTGGAACCGCGAAGTGTGTCAATAAGACTGGTCTTCGCAACCTACGTATGCCTTTGCCACACTACATTTTTATTCTGATTCGATTCTCATTAGTTCCTTGGTCTGGACGGCTCGCGGCCATTTTGCAAGATGGCGGTCCTCTGATTCTTCGCCGGCATTCATGTTACCTTTGCGTCGCACGCGCAGTATCTTGCTATCTTACGATTTTTTTTATCTGCACAAGATGTAATTGACGGTTTCCTTTAGCGGTAGATTGTACCGTTGAAATGTTTTAATTTAAGAAGCTACTTGCCGATTCTGTTGAAAAATTGTCAAACTAGATAAAAAATCAATACGATTTAGCTTGGACCTCTCAAACGACGTTCAAGGTTAAAGAAAATAAACAAATTACTGAAAACTACTTACTAAAACGCACAAAAAATATATCCTGACGGCGCGGTGTTATCATACGATAGCACTCAACTATCATTGCTCAGCGAAAGTATTTTCATCCTAAATACTATCCAACTTGCACTTATATAATACAAATAGGATGAGTCAGCTGACAGAGTTCCGACATAGCTCATCTATGATACAGATCCCAGAATAAAGAATCTGTCGGTCAGTTGTCAAGCACGGTCATCGGAGTAAAGTATCGAGCCGCGGCTCTCAACGACTATTCATTATCTCACTTCAATGCGCTTGTGAGGACAGTCAGGGCAGGGGAACGAACAGTGGAATATTATTCGTGTAAGTGAGTGATGCGTGATCGTGGTGCAAAAAAAAATAACTAATTTGACTATTCCTTTGAGTAATTAACCTAAAGTTAGGACTAGATAATTCATCTTAGTCCAGCCGTGATCAATTTATCCATATCCGTTCAGCCTTTTTTTCGTAAAAGAGTAACAAACATCCATCCGTCCATCCATCCTCAAAGATTTTCGCCTTCATAATATTAGTAGGATATCGGGACTATTGGAAGACAGAAGAAGGTACAGGAATAGATGAAGGAAGTGGAATACAGATGGAAACTAAGGAAGAAGTTAATTCTGAATATTATAAAATTGTCGATATATATCTAGTAGTTGACTAGTTTTAAAAATTAAAGAACACAAATATGAAGACAGAATAACCAAGTTTAAGTTACTCTCCCTTGAGTCCCGCCGCAAATGTCATGATCTGCTATATATTCGTAAGATCATACATTCCGTTGTTGACAGTTCTGACTTACTTTCCCAAATAAATTTAAACACGAGGTTTAGGTCACGTCAACCTCACGAAGCTTCACTTTGAATGTGCATGTGAATAATCCGTACTTCTTTTTATAATCTCATTGTTAGAATGTGTCTATAATGAATTATTACCCCATTGGATATCCTTGACATATTTAATTCCGAATTTAGCAAATTTAAAAACAATGTTATAGATATTACCTATGTTATCATCACTTATCACCATTAGTCTAATTTGTTATACATTTTAAATTTTACACTTACTTTTATGTTCATATATTTAGCTTCTTAAGTTTGTAACACCCATTTTGGCATGTTGTGTACACATATTTAGGAACATAAGCTAAGATCGAAACTGTTAGTAATATTTATAAGACTAAATGTTGTGTTACGGTTTTTTTGTGTGCCTAAACAAATATATAAAGGTTTTTTTAACAATAATGATATTGCTTATGGTCGAAAAGCAACCATTGGGTGAACACTATTCATAAACAGACCCCTAGTTAGTGTAATTTTTATAATCGTTATAAACACGCACACATTTATACAGATTTTCTTTGAACTCAACGTTACAGAGTTATGGGTTAATAAGCCAATTTGTTGATTGACTTGTCAAGTGTGGTAAGGCAGGTGCAAGCATTCTGGTTCAAGTGGTCTGATGACGCTAGCGCAACTCAATAAGTATAAGTAAAGAAATAATCGATCATATTACAACTTAACAAGTGTAATAAATTCTCATCGGTAAATTACGCCATTGCATCATTTAAGTTTCAGTTAAAAAAGAGCGCAGTGAATATGTTTTGATTCGGAACAACAGCATTTCGTTTACCGTTCGTTACCATTTCGTGCACATTTCAAATTAATGTTTTCGTACTTCGCTTCGCTGACAATTTTGTTGTAAAACATTTAAGTTATTTCCTAACCGATATTCTAATAGTTTTAAGATGCTGTCGCAACTACTTTAGTTAGTAGGTCCTTCTTTTATTAAGGATTTAAATAGATTGTAAGAAAGAGTGATGGCTCCCTGGCATTACAGTACCAAAATCTTCCTAGTCTGCTTAATATACCCTGGACAACAACACTTACTGGAGTGAAGACACGATTATGTTGTTTCAATGCTAATAATTACAAGAGGTAGTACACTCGCGTTAAAGGTTGTCTGTTCTAGACTTACCTCATAAATATCGTACAACAAAACTCAACTACTTGAAAAGAACTAAAAAAATCGTTTTCTTGGCAAAAGTTTAAGGTTTTAAGAACCTGTCTTTAGTTAATTTTGAGGATTGAAGAATGAAAAGGCTGGCAAGATTGCCGCATGCCGGTACAAACAGCCATGTTTGTTTGTGTTCCCGCGGCATTTGCCAGAGACGCACGAACGCGTACGAGAATTTTCTTTTTTTATTTCGTCTAGTGACAATTGTCACGAAGTGATTTGGTTATAAAAAAATAATTAGTGCTGTGTTTTTATTGTGACAGTGAGGTGACGTGTTGTGAAATATTTGAGTGAAGAAGTTTAAATTTCGAAGAGAACGTTCAGAAAAAAAATTTGTAAGTTTGTTCTTTTCATTATCTAAAATAAACCTTATTGATTCAGACTATTTTATGATTGTATATCATCATTATAATTGGAGATTATCATTAATAAGTGATATATTTCAATGATACGAGTATGTCTTCAATTTATCATTGTTAAATGTACATTTTTGTCGTATATTGACATATTATGTTAATGTTCAACTGTTCATCATCTGAAACAAACAGCCGCTGTACCGTAGATGTTAAAGAGTTGAACTTCTGTGCAACAGTTTGTAAGGTCGAATGCCATCTCGGACTTCAAGGAAGTGAACCCCCTTTCACAAGCTTTAACTTAGTCCTTTTGATTTTCAGAAGTCAGAAGATAAAAATACGTACACGATACTTTTGTTTTCTGTACATTGCGTAAATCTGGTAATTGTTAGGTACTATTTTCATAATCATGAAAAAACTAATTTTGTAGGTACACAAAAGAGGAACCTGAACTTTTAATTCATGTCTTTGTTGGAGTTACTACAATTTCGCCTCTGTCATGTATGAAGAAGACAAGGTGTCGAAACGATTTTATGTACAGCCAAATAGAATTTGTAACACAAAATAGGAAGTGTAGTCGGACTTCATAAACCTGACGTCTAATTTTTCACCCACTTCAAATAGGAGCAGCTTCACAATTCGATTGATCTTGTTTGATGATTGATTTTGATGTCCTCCTCATTTGTGAACCGATTTCAATCATTCTTTTTTAATTGAATTGGTTGTACTCAAGGTTGGTCACATTTTAATTTGAAGAAAATATTCCAGCTCTTAAAAAAGTTAAAAATTAAGGTACATTTTGGTACTTACAAGTTTTCGTGAAAATCTAAATTTGCCCATATCTTTTTATCGTGTTGACTCAGGACCTTGATTTTTATACACCTAATAGAGACTATAGACCTTCTAGCAAGTTGCAATTTATACCAGATACTGAGGTCTATAGTCTCTATTAGGTGTTTAAAAATCCATCCATTCCATCCGTTCCTGAGAAAATCGGTGGTGACAGACCGACAGACGGACAGGAGAGTGATCTTACAAGAGTTCCTTTTTCTACCTTTTGAAATACGGAACCCTAATAAACGGAGTTAAGACAGGTGCGAGACTTGCAACCCTAGTGTGGCGTTCATATAGTTACAGCTTTTCATCAGGTCATACCTAAGCTTGTTGCCACCTTAGTTATATTCAAAGAAAGTAAATAATGCACTGGTTAAAATATTTTGACACGCTTTTAATGGCTTCACTTGTAACTGACTCTGTAAACTAATCTTGGAAGTAGATTTTAACCTACTTCTAATTGTCGTCTCGAAATAATAATAATATCATATGACTCGTTTTGACGAGTCCAATAGATTGAGCTTGGTAACGATGGTCTGATGATAAAGCCAGGAGATAGATAGTGGAACTCTTTTTTAGTTTTTAATTCGGTTTGCCATTAAGTTTTACTCAACCATAATTATTTTTCAAAGAAGCTCATATTTGCATTTATAATATTAGTTAGAACTACGACTGCATTATAATAAAACGGCTGACCTTTGTGTTCACCTCTACAAACAAAACATTATCAAAATACCATAGACAAAGGCAAAAGTTATAATACTTTGAGCCCCGGAGCACACGATCGATATAGTTAATGTCACGACAACTGAGTATTATATGGAGGAGATCACGAGTTTTGTGTTTATAGCTTTATATTTTGTTTTTTTACTTCAAATAAGTACAAAGCTTTTGGGCCGTGGTATGATATTTTGATGCCCGTGGAAACGGTTAGGTGACAACTTGTCACCTTACCGAAGATTCACATTTTTGGGCAGTTGTGTAATAAAATATTTTCAATGCGTTTTTTGGTAGGGCAGCAGTGTTTCGTAATTTGTTATTAAATTAGTAACTTGTTTTTGACCGTATCGTGTTACCCTTTGCTACTAAACATTACTCCTTCCTTTTAAATTAGTGTTTATTGATAGTTGCAGCTGCTAACCGACTCCGCTGCCCTCATGGTTGTTTGCAACATGAATAGTGAAAAAGAAATAGAATTGTAGCCTCAATATATCGGCTTTCTCTGTAGACCCCTAAAGGCAATAACAGCATAGTTAGTGAGCGGTTTCTTTGCCAGTTCTTACAATACCATACATTGTAATAACCGGTATTGATGCCAGTCATTTCTACAATCATAGCTGCAGTTACACCTTTAGTTATACACTCATGTGCAGGCCATTTTATAGCAATCATCTATGTTGAACCCGAAGGGAATGTCTAGAGTCTAGAGACATCGAGGTACTGTAGTAAAACAGATACGAGTAATAATGATAGTAACTGCAAATAAGGTAGATAAAATAAATAAAAAGAAGTGAATGAAAATAATGAACTAAAAAAACAGAAATGAATATATATATATATATATATATAATTCTAGCCGGAGGCATTGTTTGTTTGTACAAACAGTACTCTTTCAGATTTGTAGCGACATCCATTAACAGCTAAATATATTTCTGCTCCATCTGGCGAAAGTAGTCCTCCATCCATTGCTTTATAAAAACCTTTATGAATCAATGCCTACATCGCATAAAAGTTATAGCGCCAATTAGTAAATAAAATATTCCCAAAATCAATTTTTTTTTAATTAAATGGAATCGGCATTTTTTTAAGGTGTCCGGGAAGAACTCTATTTCACCCATGTGTCCAGGATTTTTGAAGTTTTTGTAAGGTGTCGGCAATTTTAGTGATGGCATGCCTAAGTTGGACTTAATTCCTTTCATGTTTTCGGTACTTTCTGTACATGTGCACGTACTGACGCCTGTATCCCCGCAAGGGTAGACAGAGCACATTAAACACTTACATTTTGCCAACTATTATTGTGTCCCACTCAAGTAATAAGCGGCAAGCTTATTGCTGTCAACCGGGCACTTTGGAAATTAAAGATGGGAAAATTGAGAGTATGTATAAAAGGGAAAGATATTTTAAGAAGGGAAGGCAATGTTAGGGAAGGGATATTGCTTTTACGGATGAATTGGTGAGTGTGAGACTAGCTCGAGCAGCTCAGGGTAGAACCTGTTACTCAAACTTATTCCGATACTAGCAACCCGCCCCGGCATCGCACGGGTAGCAGAGACATCTTCAACAATCATCATCATATTTCAACCAATTTACACAAAATCTTAACAAATTATATACTTAAACCTTCCTCATGAATCGCTTTATCTATTGGTGAAAACCGCATGAAAATCCGTTCAATAATTTTTAAGTTTATCGCGAACAGACTTGACGGACTTTGTTTTATAATCCCACTAATATTATAAATGTAAAAGTTTGGATGGATGGATGGATGTTTGTTACTCTTTCGAGCAAAAACCACTGAACCGATTGCGATAATTTGAGACCTGGATCTGGACCTGGATGAAAAGTAGCCTATGCGTTAGCATAGGCAACTATGATATAGTTGCCTAAAGCAAATTATACAGTGTCTTATCATCCCATCAGTCACATTAACACAACACTCGGGCATAAGTTCCTTCTCATGCGATACATATAGTCTTTAAATGATTTGAAAGAGGCGAAAAAATTTGAATTGGCTGAACTTGAAAAGATTAAAATTTTTTCGCCTCTTACGCACGCGTAGTTATAAATACAGCAAATAATTCACTACAAGACTTAAATCTTCTTATACACGAGTATGTAGGTATATCCACATTCCCACTAAACAAGAAGTGAGTGTAGACACCTTGTTGACGCCTCGGGCCATCTCGACACACGCTCTGTGGTTAATTGTATCTCAGTCCGTGTAGGTCCTGCAGCTAAAGCACGCAAACGCATCCATTTTATACTGCACAGGGAATTGATGTAAAAGGAAAGAGGATGCAATTTTTTTAAATCTTATAAGATTTAAAACATATTAAATGACGCAATATAGATAGAAAAAAGCAGAAAATATATTCACTTTTCGTTCTGCAGCTTCTCAAACCAACATTCGTTAGTTTTTGTCGACATTTTTCCAGTATTTTCTGGATCTCGCACTCGTCTTCATCGACCAACACAATGACATCTGCAAACAGCAAAGTGCCTCTTCCTGTATGTTCAATGTCAGAGCATAATAGAAGAAGACTACAGTCACACTGAATTACCTTAACAAACAATCAAGAGCAGATAAGATAATGACATTTAGTGTAAGCATATAACAGTAACTATATCAATTAGCACAAAACTAGTTCCCAATAGACTTCATTTTAGTACACAATAGAGTACTCGCATTTTTATGATGAACTGACTTTTGCATTATACTAAGTATCCACAGAGAGATGTTTTCGTAAGTTCTTTGCGACGCTGAAACTTACGCGCTGTATGATAAGTTTAACATAAAGAATAAATAAAATACACAGCTACTGCGTTCACAGCTAGTCAAGAATAATTTAATAAATTAAATTAAAATATTCTTTACAAACCTTGTGCAGTATAATAACTTGTTTGGTACACACATGACAACAAGTTACGCTTCGGTGCGTAATCCACGTATCGATTGCGCGGTCACACATGCGCTTGCCCAGCTTACCCCTCGCCGACACATTCTGTAACTTTATACTGCGTTCTCCAGTTTTACAAGTACCAAGGTGTGAACAGGTACTGATCCTCAACAATATTGCTTTGAGGCACTTTTCGAGGATTACCGTCATTATCGTATGGCTTAAAAGTATAAGAACTTATTGACTTCAGATAATTAGTTACTTTGCTGGATAAAAATGTTTTTTTTTTTTAATATACAACGAAGGGAAAGAAATAAATAAGTTTACCGCCTGCTGAGTAATGTTGCCAACTTGGGAAACAATACTGGAGTAAAAATAGTTAAGTATCCTGAATTTATTTCGCTGGATGGAATAGCGATACAAGTAAATTTCAAGTGCCCCGGTTTTCTCCTACAAAGCGATGGCGAAATAGACTGGACTGCACAGTATCGAACAAATACAGAACGAATGAAGTGGTGGCAGATAATAGGAACAATATGCGATGTTGCCTGTTAAAGTAACAGGACAAATGTAACCACAAAGGTAATGAATGAGAGGGCTTACATGTAGCTTACATGCGAATGTTGAGATGGATGTGTGATGTTACTAGGAGGGACAAGGGTTAGAATGAAAACATTAATTGAGCCTGAAAGTAGCACCAGTGAAAGAAAAGTTAAAAAAGAACAGACTGTCGCGGTATTGACATGTATGTTCATTCCTCCGATGAACGAAATGTGATGAAGAGAATTTTACTTGTGTAAGTAAAAGTACCAAAGAAAAGATAGATAGACTGCGTGAAAGAAGATATGGTTAGAAGGGAAGTAAGCAGTCAAATAACGAATGAAAGAGAATGGGAGAAGAAATCACATTGCGCTGATCCCAAATAAATGGGAAAAGAGTAAGAAGATGATGATTAGTGACTACGGATTGTTCGTCGTTTCGTGGAGTACTCATACAGCGCTTTCAGTTTGTTGTATGATTTCTTATGAGATCAGATCAGATCTAATGGAATTCTGATTAGTTAGGCTAGATTCGTTTGTCTTTAATCACAAATGATGGAAATTGACGAATGATAGATTAGAATGAAAGAAGAGAACATATTGCCCCGACCCCAAATAAATTTGAGAGATAGGTAGGTAGATGATGATGATAATGTACTATGTAAGTTAGAACTAACTTCAAACAATACTTAGGTTTCTTTTCGTGAGTGTATTTATAGTTATTGAATACATACGGATGTACTTATGTGGGTTAGAGGGCTCGAACTTCCCGGCAACAACCAGTTCTAGTTACAGGTATACCAAGCTAACCTACTCAAGCTATTGCTTACACACCCCAATCCATTCGTATTTATCCCTTAACGTCGTTTCCTATTTCAATATATTCCCAATTTCCTATCTTAAATTCCCAAAGTGGTTCCTAGGTGATCCAGGTAGGTACTATTATTAAACAGAGCTACTGTTGAACAGTTCAGAGTTTTTTTCAATCTTTCTAAGCACAAGGCTTGGTCGTGACACTTTCTCAAGGGGCAAACAAACCTGTCACCTCTAGATTATATACAAAATTAAATCAGTTGCAATGTATAGTAAAAAACATTATAAATACGTTATTAATGATGTATAAAAACATGTCTTTACAACTTTATACATTTAGGTATGACCACGCCCGACATTCTTGCTACTTAAAGGAGACCCGTAATTTTATAGCTCCTTAAGTTTCTGAAATACTTGAAGAACTTCATTAGAGCATACCTGAGGTTCTTTTGAAGCGATATTTTACCCGTCCAGTATTTTATGGGGCTTATACACCATAAAAACTGTTATCGGCTGGGTATTAAGAAATCATGGCGGATTATGATCTTAAGCTGATATTTTATAGTACAACAACTACCGCTGACTTTTTATAGGTTTTAAAGCGATAGATTACGTTTTAAATAAATTAAAGTTCTTATGTATACGACGGTACTTACATTTATAAGCATGTTTCATTACAGTTAAGTTGCATGTGAACTTAACCGGTCACCTGATGAATTCAAGATAGTCTTGAAAAAAAAACAGTCCAAATGTTTTGTAGATTTTTCAGATGCTTACAATACAATTAAATATTCGAAAAATCAAAGATATTACTGATGCCTGTCATTAGTAATATCTTTAATTTTTCGAATATTTAGTGTTATTTAGTGTAAATGTCTCTGTGCCCATTTTGAGGGAGGTTTTGAGCAATACTTCTCTAAGGACCTAATATTATTGGAGACGAATTAGGAGATACAATAGTATGTTAAATGGTATACCTCAAGGACACATATTACATAATAAATATGAAAAACACGCTAACATTTATGAGGAATACATACGAATACCTTCGGTGGTCAGTCCACCGCCCGGTGCAATTAGATCAATACGTCGGGTACCTATTGCTATTGAGTCCCACTTTTTTAATCTAATAAGGTTGCTAACGTCGGGAGGGACACTTCCAATGTTACAAGTGTTTATAGGGACTGGTGATCACTTACAACGAGGCTTTTCAAATAGAACACCGTCTTTGCCACTATATTCTTTCTTGTTATTGGAGGGACAGGCTTTACATTATTTCTCAGCTCCAATGATTTCGACGATTTGAATAAGAAACTAAATTACTTCGTTAATTCGTATACTTTTTGTGGCAATCATTTCACAGAACAATAGAGCAAATAATGACTGGTGTCAACTGTCCCGATAGAGAGAAAGGTACCGCTTTATAAGTGGGCACTGGAACTGGGATAAAATGTCACTAGAGAATGCGAAACGGAGTTACATGGAAAAACTTCCTTTTGTAGAAAACCTACTGCATTTTGTGATCCAATGTATTTGTTAAAATATAAGTGGTAACTGTTTTTAGGTAGGTTGTATGCCAGTTTGTCTACTTATATCTAAACACGTGACTTAGACCGGTCTTTTGAGGAACAGAATGCCAGAGTTTAATTGTAAACTTTATAGAGGTTGCAACAGATTTCAGCTGATACTAGAGCCACCAAACTGGTACACTACGCTATAGAGGACTGTGATTAATTAGCACTATGTATTGCTGTTTTGGCAGCTGGCGGGTAGGATCAGCAGAGCTCGAGGGTCTGAGGTGATAGGGTTAGCAACTCGCAAAGAACAACTGACAACTGGCAGTTTACCATCAACTAAACACAACTTTCGTTATTTGTAAAAAGAAAAAACCCGGTTTGTCCTAATATACAATCACAAACAATGGTGTCTAATTGAAATGTAATCAATACTTTTTTTTTCCATTACGTGCTTTAATAACTGTGTCGTTACACTGTCAATCACAGTGGTAAGGTAACCGGAGGTAGCTGGCCGGGTGGTACGGTGCGGTACGGCTCGTTGCAGTAAATTCACACGCAGCTTGTCATCGGATCGATTGCGATTTTTTCAAACGACTTATAAAAAAAGGAAGTTATCAGTTCGACACGTATGTATGTAATGTTACTGGAACTGCAAAATATTAACATATTGTAAGTATATTGGTCGATGTTGGTCGACAATTAAGACGGTGGGCTGATGACATAACACACGTCGCAGGAAATGACTGGATAAAGTTAGGCAAGGACAGGGAGTCATGGAAAAGGATGGAGGAGGCCTTTACCCAAACAGGGGTCCAAATCTCATAAATTATACTAACATTAATTATAAGCAACCTTTCTTAAATTTAAGCAACAACTTACTAACAAACATTGTAACATATATCGAAAGTGAGATTTGGAATAAATGGCTTTATTATTATTATTATAAGTATATTATGTAGTAGATAGATATACAAACATTTTCTAGGGATGTATGTTTGTATGTAAGTTTTTACACTTTTTTTTCAATTACTTTATTGATAACAATAAAATTAAATGTTTCAGGAAAATCTTTTTAAAATCCAAAAAATAATGAAACATATGCTTTTTAAAATCTTTATCTTTACACATTCCATCTGCTTTTATGAGAAATGGAGGTAACAATACCTGGAAATTCAAACGGTCATAACTAGAAATCGGATAATCGGATGCATATTTACCTTAAAGTTATTTTTTGGATAACAAATTATGGAAGCGGCTTCTAAGTATATTTTTATTTACGAATGCAGTTGTATTGTCGCGTCGCTACTTGCGCACAAGCAAGTATGATTTGCCGTCTCATTCGCACTCTTACAAAATGCTTACATTTCCTGGGGTTTGATAGTCCCGATTTGACACTTGTTACAACCTTACAACGTAATAAGGTTGTTTTTGCTTCATCAAAAATCACTGACAATAAAAGTAGGGAAAAGCAACCATTATACGTTGTAACAGAGCAAGTGTCATTTGTGTCAAACTGGGGTTTATTACATCTCACGGAGTATAGGTACATTTAAATTTGAATTTCCTGGAATCGCGGGATTCTTTCGATAGAAAAGTGCTTTCCATAATAGCCAACATCTTAACTTTAGGTAAATATGCATCCGAATATCCGATCTCTAGTCATAACTTGTAAATGATTAAGATGATGTGTTGATGTGATATGATGGTTGTGATATGATGTATTCTCAAAAATAATTTTCTTAACTCTACTGTTCTTGGGGATTAAAGGGGATACGCGTTTTTTAAGGGATCCACACGTAACCTCCATGCGTTCCGTTCCACAAGTTTAATACTATTATATTACTCTTGTACCTATATGTTATTAGATTCTTTTAACACATTAATTTAAAAAACTACAAAACCGGTGGAGTAATTTAGTTGCAATACAAAGGGCAAAGGACGGTCTTATTGCTAAATCAAATCTCTTCCAAGCAACCTTAAACCACTATCAAAATGATTAGATGAAACTGGGCACATGTTTAAATATATTATCTTTATATATGAATGCGTGGAGATCTCTTTGTACGCCTTTTAAGAAATGGGAATACTTTAAGGTTATGTCTAGAAGAAGTGCAAAAAGCTAATATAACATGAACAGTCATTGTAAAGAGTTTCTGGACATGACAGATCAACATATAACATACATAATATATATACTTGATACCTTTAGGTTTTTGTAGTCGTTTTCACATAATTTAAATTAAAAAACACACACGGCAGAAGTGAAATTTCTAAATTAATTAACCAATGAATTTTAATACGCAAATGCACAAAAATGATACACCACGTTGACAATGACGCATTTTCTGAAGGCTTTGTAGTACACAGGCCCAAAGACAAGTGCTAAAATACGAAGATTATAGGAAACACTGTATACTTGTTATATTGTTTTTGTATGTTTTTTTTTATAGGGGGCAAACGAGCAGACGGGTCACCTGATGGTAAGTGACTACCGTCGCCCATGGACACCCGCAACTCAAGAGTGACAAGTGCGTTGCCGGCCTTTGAGATAGGAGTACGCTCTTTTCTTGAAGTTTTGACGGTTGTATCGGTCCGGAAATACCGCAGGCGACAATTTGTCTCTTTTTAGTGTGAATTTTTATTGAATTTTCAAATCACAACAATTCTGAAAAAGTTTCACTTCAAAAATATCTATCTAACCTTTGATTATATAAGCAATAGTTCATTTTAAAAATCCGATGACGTCAATGAGCTTTTTGTCATAACTATTTTCCAAACTTGCCGACTAAGCTCCCCGTTCCACAATATGGCAGGCCGTATAGTTATTGATTTCATTGTATTAATGGGCATTGACCTCCTATTAATAACTCACAATTTTATTGCAAAGACCTTTCTAATCTATGTATCCATGTTTCATGAGTATAGTTCACTAATTCATAAGCATGTGACTGTGCAGTGAGCAGAAGGCAGGGATTGTGCAGTGTTTTAAGGGATACCGTGTCAACTGTGGGTTTAGTGTTACAGTATTTGTGATTCAGTAAAATGAAGCATAGCTTGTGTACTATAGGTTGCAAAACACGGTTACTTAGGAACAGTTTTTTTTTATAAATACATACATATTACATATATACATGCAGACCAATGCAACCTCTGACGGTGCAATCGCAAACTCTAGGGTGTGGATTCTTCAAAGAACAAGAATATAAACATCACGTCTTTCTTTCACGGCATGACAAGTGTATCGCATTAAAATAACACTAATTAATCTTAGGTCTCCATGAAAAAAATTCAAGCCTATTGCCATGTATCGGGCACAACTCCAAAGTTTCAATACTTCAAGTAAGTACTTTGTGAATGAAAGCACCGAAAACTCTAAAGCCGATAAATTAGGGAATCAAACACGAGATTGAGCTCGGATAGCGTGTACAGTACAGACTGTTCTGCCAAGTTTTCACAGTTTTTATATTACATCTAACTCCTTTGGGTTTCCATTTAAGAAAAAGCCGTACAAAATAATCGATTGATATCGCGTGACATAAATATCGATTGCTCCGATGTCTGTGCGATAAGTCGAGTTGAAAATAAACACAAATGTATTTACAGGGACATTAAGACAAGGTTTGTAACGGAGGATAGAATTACCCGAGACTTCGAACTGTGTAGAATAATATTGTACAATGCAAAAAAATAAATATAGTACTATCAGCAGAACGCCATTTTGTTTTACAATGCTTGTCAACATTGTAATTTCCTGTGATGGTTAAAATAAATTATTTAACAGTCCTTGTAACGTGCAGTGTTGTAAACATAATATATGTATAGATAAAATATCCTTCGTAGTACACCATTAATAAAGAACAATTGAATAAATAATTATCTTACAAATCTGAGTACAATTGAAAGTGTTATCGCTAAAAGCGATGAAGATAATAACAAAATGATTTAATAAAAACATAGTAGTTGATGGCGTACTATTTCGAGATATAGACAAATACTTATACATACATACATACACATAGATATACACTTATTTAATAGGGATGATACAGTATTATAGTTAGCAATTAGATCTTAGTTATGGAGTAGATTATAATAAATAATACTACAGGGACCGATAATGTTGCTTGCTTGACCATATTTTTATAGGCTGTAAGGGTTTCAGCTTGCTGTATTTGTACCAGTAATGCATTTCACTAACGAACACTCAGAACCATAAATGATATGTCAAAGAAAGTTGTTGAATGCACCGGCACTTTTCATATCAGATTTGGCGATGATCGTAAGAACTTCAAATGACTATCGTGAAGGAACTCAAGTTGTAAAATATGTATTTTTTTAATATCACAATTAATCATTCTTGTAGCTCTTTATATTTATCATGAATTTCATATCGTTGTGAGTGGAGCTAGCATATCATTTACATATGTACATATGTATATTAGCCACTCTACAACACACCTAGTAGTACCTAGTTCACACCACCTCCCTCTTCATTCCACCCATTCCACCCTTTGACTGTCATTTATACGTATTATTACCCATCTAAATAAACACAATCAAGTAATCTTTTTAAAACACTTTTCTCTTCATTATGGCTTTGACTATAGTCCACAATACCGGCCAATAGTTTGGCAGACTTCATAATCTTCGGTCTCCCTATGATATTTTATGTTTTTCTTCACTACAGAAATAAACAATAATTATTTTCCAATACGCACATCAAATTGCGAATGTCGGAGTTGACCAGGGAACGAATTCGAATCGCCATTTTTTTGGCTTTATGGAAACTCCCATGGGCCGTCAATCTACCAATGTTTTCGGTGTGCCGATGTGTAGGAATCAAAACTATAAAAGCACGGTGTAGCTATACCACGGCCATGAATAGAGGGAACCGTTATTTGCACATCACCGGTACATTTGGTAGTAAATAAAGCTTTTAAAAAATAAGCACATAGACTTGTTGAGTTTTATGAAGTGAAAACTTCTTAAGCACGTTTGTGCCCTTTTGCTATGGGGCAAAAGCACTGAACCCGTGATCGTCACGCTAATAATACATATATGTATAGATCCACTAGAGGGCGCTAATCTGAACATTGAGTTCTGTCAGCTCCTTATTAATTAATGTCCTGCTAATGTGACGTTTTAAGTTCGTCGTTTCGTTTAAGTTTTCACTTCTGTCGGCAGTCCCATGACTGCCTTTTTTTTTGCATATTAAAACTGAAACTCTATGCTGTCATAGATAAACATTCTATATTCAAGTAAAGAAGTTATGTTTTTCCTATCCGCGCCATAAATAGTTGCAAATAAAAAAGGTTACATAAGGTGAAATAGTCTCCGATGCGAAGTCGCGCCGTCCTTCATGTGTAATTGGCCTAATAGTCGCGACAGTGTACACCGCTCTTAAATTACTGCTAGCGAGGCGGTGTTCTCGTGTGTAATAAATTATTTACCTTTGAATAGCTGCGGTCGTATTATTTACTCTGTTTCTTTGATCTTTTTAAGATTAAATAAAATTTGATGAACAGAAGTCATGCTTTCTGACGTCCGATGAGGCGCGGTGGTAGTGCATTTGACTACAACGTCAAAGGCCGCTATGTGCATAATATGTGTATTTATTAATTTATTTAATAATATTCACTTCGTTCAGAAACTGTCCTATGCCAAATTTGCTAATAATATAAAGGCGAAAGTTTGTGAGGATGGAGGGCTAAAACGGCTGAATGGATCTGGATGAAATTTGGCACAAAGATTGATTATAGTCTGGAATAGCACAAAGGCTTATTTTCCCGGAAAATGTACGGCTTTCATGGAAATTTCACCAAAACCCAAACGCGAACGAAATCGCTTGCAACAGCTAGTTATATGCGAAAGTAACGTCTGTCTTTCATGCCTAAACTGCTGAACCAAATTTAATGAATTGTAGTATAAAGATAGAGGAGACATTGGAAAAGGACATAGCCCACTTTTGGAATGACATGATATTACCATGAGAGGTCTCCTATAATCTCCTCATCCTCATTTATTTTTATGTTTTTTACGACATTTCTTCTCACAAGGCTCAACCATTTGGAAACGGGCGGTTATAGATCGAAACAGGTAGATGTGATATTATGTTATCCATTTTGTTTTCTTTAATCATTTTACATTTGACGAAGCAAACTATTGTTGCGGTGACTCTGTGTGTTGATCTATAATTTTTAGTTATAATAATTATTTATTAAATCGACGATTTCGAATAATTGATGGTAAATTTTATGAAATAAAGATTTTTTTGAATTTGAATTTTGACAGCTCCCGCATTTGGAGTGGTTTTAGAGATGCGGGGAACTTTACGAACATTTAAACAACGGACTCAAAGAACACCCAGCCTCGGGACAACTATATATGGATCACACAAATTTATATCCTGCGTGGGAATCGAGCAGTGGCGAGGCGAGCACTTTAACCACTTGCTCCACACGTGCAGTCGGTTCTTCAGTTCCTCATATACCTATGTTTATCCTTAGAAGAATAGGCGTGGTATTATTTAACCGTATAATCCAAAAAAGTCGTTTATTTTATGAGCTATAAATCTGAAGTTATATATGTATGTCGGCGAATATATACCTTTTACGATCTACCAGTCGGTATATCACCGTAACGGGCTTGGCTCGGCCTTTATTGTTACCACAAACGGGTTCGAACCCACGCTCCGTAGAGGCTATTCTCGATAATACAACTTATCTTAGATAAAAATGTTCAGATAGAGGAAGTTAGTTAATTGAAGTTTTATGAGATTCGTTCCCAACTTATCAATGAAAGGTCTTATTTCTTATCCGAGAGCAAAAAATAATGGGTTAAATAAAAGCCAGCCTTGAATTTAGAATTGGACTGTATTTAAAATATGAAGCCAAAAAAATAGGCGGCCGCCATGCACAAAATATAGAGGGGAATAGGAAACTGGCGGTGCTGCCAAGTTACAAAAATATTTATGAACATTGCCAGTGGCATAATTAAGTTTTATCTTATTTAACACTTAATTAAATTCAGAGTAGTTACAATAAGTACAATAGTTAACTCACAATAAGTTATATTTTAATGTTAAATATTTATTTCTAACACAATGGAACACTTTTTTATGTTGTTAACACTGTTGTACACTGTACCTATTTAGAGATTTGAAAACTCATTTGAATAAACTAGAGACCGCCTGTTACTTGAGTTTCGACCATTTTGAACGTTTGAAGGTCAAGTTATTCTGGTCAATGAAATAAAACAATTTCATTGACCAGAATAACTTGACCTGTCTTTGTACAGAAGTGCATAACATGACAGCTCAACATATACTGGACCTCTATAGCTTTTTGTAGTCATTTTTAACATAGTTTTTCAATTTATAACACATATTGGATAAAAAATGGTCGTATGGGGCAAAAAGTCTGTAAAAATTCATACTAGATAATGAAATAAAACAAGAAAATCAAAACTTAATGAATTAGGGTCGGAATTCGACCATAGGGTTAACTATTTTTTACTAGGGTTAACTATTTACGAAGTTAAAAGAAGAATATAATAAAACAAAAAGAAGTTAAAATATAATAACTACTTTTGTATTAATAATAATGATAAATAGGATAATAGGATTCAGCAATCATTGTGCCGATAGTCATATCAGCCCATGGGTTGATTGCAAAGAGCCTCGACCAACACCTTCAGAAGCTCACGTTAGGAAGCTAGATTAAGGGCCTGATGCAGAAGGCGGTCCTTCTTGATACGGCACGTATTGTGAGGAAGATTCTGTCTCTGGAACCCTAACCACCGGTAGCTTGGTCCCTGTACCCGATACCGGTGGGGTACTATTTTTTATATTTTTAAATGTATTTAAAAATGTAATTTATATGTATATTTAAGTGAATAAAGAGAATAATAACAATAGTAGATAATAATATTAGATATTCTACTAGATATTAAATAATTAAAGTTTCTGTTGAGTACCTTATTGATTACCACTTTTGTGGCTTCTCTTGACCTCCCGCAGTTCCAAACCGTCTTTATTTCGACATTATATCCTTATTGAGTTTTTTTAAGAAACTCGAACCTGAAGCCTTGTGTATGCAGACCTCAGTAAAGACTCCATACAGTTGTATACAGGTTGTTTAAAATATTAGGGGAATTACGCAGACCGCTTATAACAGTACTAGATTTTGCCCGAAGCTTCGCTTGCAACAAAGAAACTCAAAAGTGACTTTCAAAAAGAGATTTTTAATTATATTAAAAGGATTACGCTACTGATACAGCCTATAAATGCTTAACATGCCTCTCCAATCTCGATTGACACAGTTCGTGGATAAATGCTTTTAAATAAGTTCAACGCATATACTGCAACTTACAAAACCTTTATACATGTACCCTGGTACAGTTTTCGCTTAAGATAATTATGATAGATTGGATGCGGAAGGTGGAGGACCGGGTGTTATGAAGCACGCCGGGAGAAGCCTATATCCAACAATGGACTGTTATGGGCTGATTGATTGAAGTGCATTATTTTAGGAATGTTGAAGCCGGGATGTTTTTTAAACGATAAAATTATACTACATTAAAATCAATTACAACCTACTTGTGAAGCCAAAATAGCCAATTCTGTAAGTCATCTATTTGTTTTAGTATGTGATATTCACAAGTAAAAAATATTTGGTATTTTTTTCAGTAAAAAAATCGTGAAAATTAGGCTTATCCAAAAGTAATTACTTATATAAAAACAAAACTACCTCTATGCATGTAGCACGGTAGATAGAGAGCTCATATTTCACATCAGTAACACATACCTTTAATACGATTAACCACTGATAACAAATAGGCTTTAAGCCTTATTTTTTAATATGGAGCCCTTGTTACACATTTCGCTGAACAGTAAGACTATCTGGGGTTTAATAAAAAATTTGTTAAAATGGCCACCTGATATTCAATGTGTTTTTTTTTGTTGTTTAGGGGGCAAACGAGCAGACGGGTCACCTGATGGTAAATGACTACCGCCTCCCATGGGCACCTGCAACTAAAGAGTCGTATAGCATAAAGAACAAATCTAATATTTTTTTTTAGCTTTAGAGAAATAAATAAAACTGAGTATTTCACAGTACTCACCGTCTTAGGTCAAGAAAGCATGTTATTGCTCAAGTGGTCACCGGTTCGATTCCGCTCTTAATCTAACTATCGGACTTACGACATTCCAACTACATTATTTATCTAAGTCTCTCATTAATTGGATTCTTGTAACTGACTCGATCGTTAATTGGGTATCTGGCTTGCAACAGCAAATGTCTGAAATGTTAAACGCGGGCTAACGGGTTCAATTCCTGATCGGTTGAAATGTTTGTACGGATAAATGTACAAAACCCACTACCAGGATCAATAATACCTAAAAAGTCAGCGTTAAGGTAATCGATATCAGCAATTAAAGAAATGAAAGAAAAATCGGTGCACAATCACTGCACTGACCATGTGCGGTGAAACGGGTGTGATATGTCTCCAACACAAATGGAGGATTGTAACAATTAGCATATCAGAATAGATGGAGAGTCAAAACACCGACTTTTAATTGGGAGGCACAACGCTATCATTCAATCTATCGCGATGTAAGGTTTTTAGTTATTATAATAGATGGGTCTTTATTACAACAAATTTTCTGTTTATGTTTTTGGTACCTAGTTTCTAAGACATCAATTATTTAAAAACAACACAAATAATTAGGTACTGCCAACAACACACTAATTGCTGAGTACATAAAAGTGAAATTAGTTTATTTATGGTAATCGTTATTGTCAAATACGTATGGAATATTAGACATGCTGTAAATTATGGGTAATTTACTCGTAAATCAAGTGTTGAACACTTTTGAAATTTCGATTGGCTACATAACAAATTACCTACAAAGGTCACACATGTATACCTACACAAACAGATTCGTGTGTATTGCGATTCCTTTGAATGGATGGCATGCAACGTGCGCCGGCGCAGGGTCGATGACCGTGTGCAATTCGTCAACGTTCGGAGCGATGTCACTGCACCCCGACATTTCGCAAAAATTGAACTCACATTAATTGAAGATTCGTTGAAATTGAATACAAATATTTCGACAGAGGTTTATCGAGTTTAGCAAAGAAGTCTGGTATTCAATTCTAAAACCCTTACTAGTAATAGGAGGACTGATTCAATTCTAAAACCCTTACTAGTAATAGGAGGACTGATATATTATTTCAGATACCTCAGGTATGGGTAGGTAAATTTTCAACAAAACAATCTTAGGAAGTTTATAAAAACACTAGCAATCCACCCCGGCTTCGCACGGGTAGCAGAGCATATAATGCGTACTTTTTTTTCCTGTTATAGTTAATACATAGATAGTTTTAAGAGGAATAATCCTACTAATATTATAAACGTAAAAGTTTGTGAGGATGTATGAATGTATTAATGTTTGTTATTCTTTTACACAAAAACCACTGAACCGATTGCGATGAAACTTGGTATGTAGATAGCTGGACACCTGGATTAACACATGGGCTTCCTTTAATCCCGATATTCCCACAGCATTGGGACTTAGTTCCGGTAATAAATTGTTTTCATATAAGGAACTCTATTGGTTTACGCGGCGCATGCCAGTAAAGCTCTCAGTCATGACTTTTCCGTCATCTCCAACAATCGTGGTCATATTTCAGCATATTTATACAAAACAACCTTCCTCATGAATCACTCTATCCATTGGTAAAAACCGTATGAAAATCCGTTCCATAATTTTGAAGTTTATCGCGAACAGACAGACTAACGCCGCGGGGGACTTTGGTTTATAATATGTAGTGAAGAAAATTATGGTTGTACTTAAATATGTATTTCGAATATATCGGAGCCCGCCTAGTTTCGGCGGACGCGGACCGTTCATCAAGGCGTGACCACCGCGTTGGTGTCGTCACATAAGAATCTTTTATTCTAATGCTACACGGTTCTATGTGGTTGTGCAGTCCGATGGCTCCGTGGATACTTCCATTCGCTAGACAACAGTACTTTGGGGTTCTTCTAAAACGACCTAAAATGGTTTTCACATGGTTGGCATTTTACGAATGATATAATTGGTGTAAGCGTACCTAACTAGGTCTAAACTATAACATTTGCACCGCATTCCAATCAGCAGGTTGTGTGCTTGTTACAAAACTAAACTCTAAGAATTCTAAAGAGACCACTGATCGCTAAATGAGCAATATGTAGTGAAAAGAGTATAGAAGTTGACGGAAACAAGTGTAGAGGACGACCAAAAAAAAGATAATAATAATAACTATAATAGCTTCACACACCTCACTTACGACCGTCTGGTCCCAAACTAGACAGATACTATGGTACCCAGACTGCTGATAAACATACTTATATATTTCTAAATATATACATATTATAGATAAATGACACCCAGACACAGAACAAATGATCGTGCTCATCACACAATTATTTGTCCTGAAGAGATTCGAACCTCTCTGGCTCAGCAGTCTGGATCTCTAACCACTAGACTAACAGGCCAGTCAGATAAGTGGACTGCATGAAAGAAGATATGGTTAGAAAGGGAGTAAGAAAGGGATGGAAAGATGAAGATGGGAATCCAAGAAAAAAGAAACCTATTCACACTACTCTTGAACGTCCAGGACTATATTTATATTTATCTGGAAAAATAGACGCAGGCGCCAGGCAGTTCATATCAGATAATGGCGAATCGAACCCATAAGGAGAAGTTAACCCGTTAAATCCGCTTTTTCGGTGTGTTGAAAATGAAAGGAGTGAGTTTTTGTCTACATCTAGTAGTCCGATTAAGGAATGGTAAGGGTTAAATTAATTTGAAGAGAGATTTTGCACACTCACCAAAGTGAATCCTGTAAAAACCGATATTTTCTCTCCTTTGAAATTCATTTCGTTTTGTGTTCGTGAAATGTATTGAGGACGTTCGAAATATAAATAAAAATATCTTCAACTGTAGGTATATCAAACATGATATTTTTAATTGTACAATTTTGGCTCAGAAATATTAATATCGATTGTTAAAAGGCATCATAAGCGCGTCCGCGTCCTTCCTTACTCAGTGCAGTGGCCATACATTTTTGGGATAATAAAATGGCGAATCGATTCTCAGAACTGCGAATTGGGGCCTCGTCCTGTATATATTTAAAACTTAATTAAGTAATATTGTCTTCCAATAATTACCAACATGCACAGCAGTTTATTGAAAGCTTTTTTAGGATCATTGTGAAATTGACTTTAATTGTAGAGATAAAAACAAAAAACAATTAATATAATATCGATATATGCTTTTCGAGGAAGCCTTTAGATAAGCTATCTTCATGAATTGATGACAGATACATTCACGAAGATAGCGCTTTCGTTATTACATTATTATTTTCGTTATATTTAACGAAAATTATAATGTAATAACGAAATTGAAATTTGTTTTGATACAAAAGGTAGTAATTTATTTTTTATGTAGTCTGTGGATGTTTATAATACTAGTGGTATTATTAACCTTAGGAACATTATAAAAAGATATAGATAAAGGTAGAAATAGAAACAAAGATGGCCCATAATGAAAGTTTTTGGAGCAGGCAACTTGCGTTACAAGTAATAAAAAAGTGATATCTACCATTTTTTGACGTCAAGCTGAGGAGGAAGAACAGAAGTTTACTGGAGTTACTGGAGTAGGCAAGTACCTCCACCCAACACACAATTAAGTAGTGAGTTTCAATAGGGTGGAAAAATGGGTTGCAAATACACGCAGTGGTAACAACTGGGCGTATGTTTGTAAACTGTTTTATTTCAAATAACTATAATTTGGTAAAACTAAAAAAAACACGTTTAAATGGCGAATAAAATAAAAAAATAAAAAAAGGATTTCACTATTCACCTCCTGGCACCATCAGTTCTAAATTGCCAAAAATTTTGCATTGTCATCTAAGTACATACAAAGTTTCATTTCGATATGATAATACCTAAAAATACTTGGTTTAAACTTGAGTTCCAATAATTCTTTATATACTTGGTTAATTAGTTACAAGTGAAGTTATCAGAACTGCTGTTATTGATGTTATAGATAAACACAAACATAGGACAGACAAAGGCAAAGAGGAAGATCATGCACAAGAAAAGTTTTATCTTCGCAAAACGGCGGGGAAACTGGAAGAGTCGGGCTGACGATCGAGCTCAGTGGCGTACATTATTAGAGGCATAAGACATAGGTCCAGCAGTGGATGATGAAAAACTGATGATGATGATGATGGTGCACAAGAAAATCAATGACATGTGAATGGACTGACTATATACAAATAACTACATATTCAAATACGTACGACTGTAACTGTAAAGAAATCTTAATAATAAGTAAGTGTACGCGTGTTGCGTATAATCATTCTTTGGAGTAGGCAGAGGCCACAGCTTGCCACTTGCTTCCATCCTCAGGTACCTCACTTACTTCGTCTCCTGTCATTAAATCTTTTGTACAAGCTCGCCGATTTCGGGACCTGCCCTTTTTTCAAAACGACACCAATTCAGTCTGACTACGTTCTGCGTGGTCGACCCATACCGACCTTATCACTCACATTTGCCTTTAACGTTTAACAACCAAACATTTTTCCGTTAAAATCCATATAATTTTGACTACGTGCCAGAGAAGCTTCATACAGTATCCTCACAGCTGTTGAGTATCTGTGCAAAAGCAGGACTATTTTATTTAAATAATCATTGACTTTCAAAGCTCATGGCTGAGGCTTCAATCCAGGGAAATGAAATAAGGGACTTGTAATGACCCCTCGAAGCCACCAAGCCCACCTGCATTTTGTATGAAAAACCAGTTGTATAGCCTCCTATTGTTTTACTTTCCATCCTTGAAATGCTGCCCATTACTACACACGAAAGATAGTATGAAAAACGAAAACCCGGCTTGGAATATCTCTTTTGCGTGTTGTGTAAAGAGATTTGGATTCATAAATAGTTCTTACCGAGCAATGTATAAGAAATGATACGATAAATAGAACTAGAAGGCCGTTTTGTGGTAGATTTTAGCCGGGGGTACGCTCTCTCGTTCGTAGTACCTGATACAAGTATGGCTTTCGTACAAGGCAGAAGAGATAGCGGGCTGTGTATTTGTAAACGACTTTTCGAAAGTTTAAGCAAAATTTAAAATTACAAATAATTAACTTCTTAACACTTTATATATGTATAATTAGGCTTTGCAACGCGCCTAGATATATAAAAGAAGGGGTGTTATATGTTTAAAGTGTGTATCTATGTCTGTCTGTAGTATATGTATTTCGTGTGTTTAATACATATTTGCATACACGAAGCGGTACGCAGAGGCGTATTAAACACCAACATTTTGCAAAATATAATTTGGTCCCCTTCGCGTAATAGGGGGCAAGCCTATTGCCGACAACCGGACACTTTGGGAATTAAAGATGGAAAAAATGGGAGTATATTGATAGGGAAAAGTAGTTAACAAGAAACGGTAATTGAAGGAAAGAGATAGGTATTGTTTATACAGATGGATTGGGGAGTGTAAGCAATTAAAGCAAATTAGCAATAAACAATACACTTTTGATGTGTGTACATTCAGATGTTTTTCTGTGTACTATCACTGTGTACATTGTATGATGAACTTTGATTTAAATTTGAAAATTTTCAATCAAATTGAAATTAGTTAAACACATATTAGATGTGTAATTCGGAACTTAATCGCGATAATATTTAAAAGGCACAATACCGCTTGGTTACCTCTTCAGGGGACGTCGTAAGTGTAGTGTGTCGAAGTACCGACAGTACGAATAAAAATAAAAATAATGAAGACCAAGTGCGGGTAGTTGCTGAAACTCGCACTTCACGGAGGCGTCGCTGAGCTCTCATCAGTCCACTCGTGACCACGATAGGTGCAATTCGTTCGAAACATCGGGTAACCAATAGGTATTGTACTTAACTTTTAAATATTATTGCGATTAAGTCCCGAATTACATATCTAATACGTATCAAAGTCGCGAATGTTTAAAAACAAGTTGAACACAGTTTAATCGCAGACTTGAATCAGGTTCTGTAATACGAACTTAGTATTCGCATATTGCATGATAAGTACACCCTGAAAGTATTCACTTAGAGTGATTTTAGTAATTTAGTATTAACACCAGTAATAAAAACGTCAGACAACACACTAGGCAAAACTACATCATACTTACTATAAACTTCTCAAATTGAACTTTGTTTCATTCATATGCTACAAGGAACGAAAAGAAATAGATTACTTCACCCCGCGTTTTCTTAAAACTTGGACCATTCAACTAATGGCTTATTAAGGCTCTTCTTGAGATATTCCCCGATGGTCGTGGCTCAAGTCTGGAATGTAATCATTTTCTATAGCCGGATCTTCCGTCTTTATATTGTCACGGTATCGTTGTCGTCACGTTGTCTCATGTTCTTTCTACACGGCTATGGAGACGAGTGATGTCTTCTCTTGTTTATGTTATAAATAACTGTACTGGCACATTGAGGTTTTGGATTGGATTCCCGGGTTACAGTATTGTTATTTTTTTGACGAATTTAAAGTCTGTTTTGCAAAGCGATAAAGAAAACCCCAGTCTATTGTTAGCCTTGTATTACAAAAAAAGTAAGTAAGCACTTACTTCTTCACTTTACATCAAAATCTAAAACAGATGTTGTATACAAAATTTCCAAATGCCGGCTTTATTAAAATGAATTATAGTTTAGAGAAACTAAAACAACACGCTTGAATAGCGAACCAAATTTAAAAGTGAAAAAGAGTAGCACTTTCCACCTCCTGGCTCCATCATCAGACTATCGTTACCAGACCAAATGTGTTAGACTTGTCAAATCGAATCATATGAGCCCAATCTCAAAGGGTTTAATAGTAGCCGCTGAAGAGTTCCACTATCCACCTCCTGGCTCCAAAATGCCAAATTATTTTGTATTGTCATCCGAACTGTTTCAACAATGGTCTTCCAAGATTTATTTACTTGATATTATGTTACACTAAATACGGGATAACAGCCTCAAATTTTCATAAGGTACATATGATTTTCAAATAAAATTAAATGTTTACTAGTAAAAGCTTACTAAGGTACCTTTAATGAAATTGATGAGATAGTTGCGCACGAGCACACGTCGGCTTCGGTAAAACGAGACATTAGAAAGTATTTCTGATTAGATTAAAATGCTGTCAATACCTTATTAACACATTGATGTTTATTTATATTCTTTATAAGGCTTTTTAAAACCTCTCTGATTAACTTAATGTTTTAATCTGATGACACATGTGTTTTATTAAAGAATACACGTAGCATGGCTCAAATATTATTAGTATTTGTGTAACCCCTCCAGTTTAGCTAAATGCTTGAGTGTTAGGATTGGATTCACGTAATGGACTTGGAATCTAGGGCTTTTAAGAACCCACAACCACTTAATCTCAAGTCCAATGCTTTAACCATTACGAAATGACAAATATGATGGTTTTTGGTCTAATTAGTATGTCGTGGAAACGTTCTACTTGTGACCCTTTTTACGTCTCATTTGGTGAATAAGAGCTGCTTCGGGCCTCCCTTACCTACTACGGTCCACTATTACCTAATTTACGCCTCTTTTATCTGCTTTACGATGCTCTTACGTGCTACACGCATCTCTTACCTGCTTCTGGCTTCTCTTATTGAAGTCGTCTAACTCTCATGACTATATTTGTCTCTCTTAAAATTAGCAAATTACAATAAAGTGCTTAGTTTTTGATTTTTAAATATTCCACAGGGAATAAAGGTGTCTATACGAAGGAGACAAGTTAGACATCGAAAAAATCAAACAATGACTTTTTAATTTGAATATGAAAAATTATTATAATTTTATTAAATAATGCAAATTTTTCAAATCACCATCAATAACCCAATTATTAACTACACCAATAATAAGTTCGGCTCGGACTTCTCGGTTACAGCCAGTTTTATATTATAGGGGGTAAACGAGGAGACGGGTCACCTGATGGTAAATGACTACCGCCGCCCATGGGCACCTGCAACTCAAGAGCCACAAGTGCGTATAACTCAAGAGAATCTGTTCAGCCGTTCGAAGATCATCAGCTCTTTTCTAATCGTTGAAGGCATTTCCAAGTCGGGGGTATTTTAAATTTATGATTATATACAATACAATCTTCCGTGCATAATATACAGCACATCATTCATTCCAATTATCATAATTGGAATTAATAATTATTGCTTTATAATTATGCCTCACTCTTTAGAGCCGACATGTTTTATCGGATACTTAATTATTACAAAAACCTGTAACTGTGTAGCAAAACATTGTTTAAGGTTGTCCGTCCGCTACCGGTTGTATGAGGTATCGTGCAACGCCTGACACCGACGGGATAGGTCCCTTGGCTCTTTGCCAAAGACCCGAGAGCAATGAATCCGGGTCACAACACAAAGACACCCGAAAATCCTGGAAACTAATAATGGTAGCTTAGTGAAATAAATTGTGTTAAGTAGACAATTAAGTACTCTTTAAATGAAAATAATAATACTTGGTTGTTGTACAGTTATGCCATCAGAAAAGAGGAATGGGAAAATTTTGTGTACCGCATAACCGCAGTAATGGCAGCACGTAAAGTAAAATCAAGTTCTAAAATTTGGGAAAATTGTAAATTGTAGAAAAATTTTTAAGATAAGGTTGGTTGGTTTTTTATAAATAATTAAGTAATTACTATGACACAAACTTTATTACTTTCATTGTTTTTAAACTTTCGCGACTGTACATATTAGATGTGGAAATCGGGACTTAATCGCGGCACGGCAAACACACGGCACAATTAGAAGGCACAATACATCTTTTGGTTACCCGACGTTTCGATCGTTTTATTACTTTTGTTTAAGGAGGATCACATTGTTTCAATCAATCAAACAAAAGAAAATGCATATTCTAGTCCACTGCTTTCCTCTCCCAATGTGCGCCATAACACCCGGTCCTCCGCCTTCCGCATCCAGTCTACCCCCGCTATCATCCTCAGGTCGTCGGTCCATTTGGCTATAAGCTTAGTAAAATAAATTGTGTTTAATTAACAATTTAATTTGAGAAATCAGTCTACCTAATATTATAAAGGAGAAAGTTTGTATCGATGGATGTTTGTTACTCTTTCACGCAAAAACGGCTGAACGGATCTGCATGAAATTTGTTACAGAGACAGATTATAGTCTGGAATAGTACATGGGCTAGTTTTTATCCCGGAAAATTGTACGGTGGAATAGATTTCTCCAACATTTCCACGCAAACGAAGCGATCCAAGCGATCTCTATCTCTTTCTAATGTGGGAATCGAACCCATAATTGATAGTTGCAGCTCGCCAGTCAACCACATCTCGTAAAATCGATATGGTGAAGGTTATTTTCTATTGTTTATCTTCAGTAGATAACTTTCATTCAAAGCTTTAGAGAAAATCATAAATCAACACCGTCATGTCAGGTAAAACTACAATTACCATGTGATCACATGCACAATTATGAGAGTAATACAATTGGGTAACAGGAAGAAATTTGTAAATAGCCCGAATTCCACATACAAGTATCGTAATAATAAGTGTTAATAACATTACCTCGGTAATAACACGGGTATCGAACCCATAATTTCACCTCAATTATGTAATAATACACAATAAAGATAGAATGACGCAAATGTGCATAGTCATGCATTATAATGTTGGTGGTTTTACACAGGATGAACAATGAGGCTAATAATTCAATTACAAACTATTACTGATAATACATCAGTTTGTAATTACATATATAATTTTAATAATTATAAGGTGTTCCTGTTCTAATGGCCGCTCCAGTCCTAGGAAATACAGGACATTCGGGTACGCGACCCCAGCCTCTGCAAGCTACTGCAGTCTCAGTTCCGTTCTTTTCGAGAATTGCGGTTTTCGTTACCCTATGTTCCTCTCTCTACCAATTTTTCTTTAGATAAATTCACCTTCTTCCTTCTTTCTCGTCTTAAGAGGACTATGTAGTCGTCTTAAGACTCCAGACGCCAGCAATGTTCCCAAGGAGGGCTGGCGTCAGGCAGGTGACGGGCCATAAAAGAAACAACCTAAAACCGTTTGCAATGTTAGACATTGCGCCAACCCTAAAGTAAGGAGAAGGGCAAGAAGATGATCATGATTAATTATATATTTTATTTTATTTGAATTGGTTGGTTGTCTATAGAAATTTCTGTGTTCTGTGTTTCCGTCCTATCTATATTCTAACAATATGCAAATAGATAAATCTATGTATATAAATATTTGTACTAAGCGGGAATCGAACCCCCGACGTTACAGTCGAATGCACGACTGTCTTCAAAATAGATATCGTCGTAAAGTAACTTAATCGATTGCAGTTCAACCGATGCAGATAACGGTTAGTGATCCTGACTGCTGAGCTAGAGGTCGTGGGTTCGATTTCTACCCAAATAAATGTGTCATGATGTTTAGGACCAGACGGACGTGTGTGCGATGTGGGAAGTTATATTATTATTAGTTCCAATCATTCAAATATTTTAAGCTTCTCCAATGAATGTGTAAGGAGAATCTTTTTTTATGAATTTAATCGTAAATCTAAACTAATATTTTAGAGAGGAAACATTTGTGTGTATGTTTGTAATGTTTTTACACAAAAACAACTGGACCGATTGCGATCGAACTTGGTATGTAGATAGCTGCAGACCTGGATAAACGCATAGGCTCCTTTTTATCCCGACCGGGTCGGGATCGGGACTTACGCGGGTGAAACCGCGAGATGCTGCTAGTATTCAATAATATAAATGACCAGTTTGATTTACTTAACAACACAAATATAATTTAATTGTACTTGTATGCAATTAATTTTATACGACAGAATACCTAAGGCCTACTTGCCTTTTAAGCCGAAGGCATTTAATAAAATGGATATTTTTATGATCCTGAATACGCGTATCTATTTCAAGCGCGCATGCGCGAAACTGCAATTATGACAAATATCGCGCTATTTGCCTGCAGGGGTACAGACTGAGCTGATAGTGGGCACTCACTAACCAGTTGAGAAATTCTCAGTGTATTCCTGCAAAATTACGTTTATGTATAAATTACATGTGTGAGTTGCACGAGTGCCATTAACACATTAGGGTTTATGAAATGTAGAAAAACGACATTTATTGAACACTAGCTGATGCCCGGGACTTCGTCCGCGTAAAATTAAAAGGGAATTAAAACGTTTTACAAAAAAAATCTTAATAGGGTTTGGGACTCGTTTCTCTAAGATCCGGGACTTTTTATAAATTTTTGTTGTCTTCTGTTAATATTAGGTATGTAAATATTCTAAATTATACTAAACTTGAGATATAGTTTTAGGCAGTAAAATTATAGAACTAATCCTACTAATATTATAAACGTGAAAGTTTGTGAGGATGTATGGATGTGTGGATGTGTGGATGTATGGATGTATGGATGTTTGTTACTCTTTCACGCCAAAAGTACTGAACCGATTGCGATGAAACTTGGTATGTAGATAGCTGGAAACCTGGATTAACATATAGGCTACTTTTTATCCCGATATTTCCACGGAATCGGGACTTACGCGGGTGAAACCGCGGGGCGATGCTAGTCATCAATAAATCATTATTAAGCCTACCTAGTCATTGGTTAAAATTCTTATTCATAATCAAAATCACAGATTCATTTGTTTGGTAATAAAATCTTCAAGATATAAAACAATTTTAGAAATAGGAATCATAGTGATCATAACCTGATCAATAATAATGATAACCTAGTCTCCATTAATCAGTCATACAAATAAATAAAATAAACTAACAATTACACGTTTTTCGCTATTTCAGATTTGAAAAATTTGTTCGATAGTTATCAGATAGATTATATTTTGATTATATTTTTTGTAATTTGTAATAACATCACCTGACAAGGAAAACACTCTTTTTCTACGGACGTTGGTTTTATTTATGCAATACAATTTTCACAATCGTGTCTCGAATCTCGACCCGAGACACGAGACGTACGGAAACCTAAACCCTCATCCTCCGCGCCTTTTCCCAACTAAATTGGGGTCGGCTTTCAATCTAACTACGATACGGCCGAACTTTGATATTTTACGTGAAACGACTGCCATCAGACTTCCACAACCCAAGTACTAGGCGATATCGAAGTTCTGTAGTTAGACCAGGTTGTCGGACTTTTTAGGGCTCCAACTACCCGTAACGAATGCCACAGATGTTTGTATGGCACCCGGGACCGACGGTTTAACGTGCTCTCCGAGGCACGGAGGGGTCTCAATTTGTTAAGAATGGTCACCCATCCTAGACTGACCTGGCTAGTATTACTTAACTTTCTAATGTGTTAACCTACTCGGTTACCACTTAGCCACGAGCCCATCTGCTACAATTTTATTGAAAGAAATATTTGTACTGATGGCTCAAAAACTTCAGATTGTAAGACACATAATTATTATTGACAAATACCTCTAATTATTGATAGCTTTACGGTAATGCAATCATCGTCATCATCAGCCTTTCATTATCCGCTGGTGGACATAGGCCTCACTTGATGTACACCGCTGACCTCAATCGTCAGCTCTCTTCTCCAGATTTTCCCCATCGTTCTGCGCAGATCGTCACTCCACCTGGCCACAGGGTGTCGTTCACTACGTTTCCCTTGAGGCGGTCTCCACTCGAGAACTCGTTTACCACAGCGGATATCGGTTCAGCTTGCTAATTCTTTGAGCTATATCGGTTATATTCATTTCTAGAAATTTTAAACATATAAAATAATATCGATATTTATAGAATAATATAGATATTTAAATGGTCGGATTGTAATTGGGGCCTGCTAGAATACCAGCGTTGCAGAGCGATCTGTGACATTAGCTGACGCAGGTACCCTATTTAATCTTCGGTACCACCCTAGTAATAAGACGTATTGTTTATTATTATGTAGAAGATAAAAATAAAATATTTTTCTTTCTTTCTTTCTTACCCTATTTTTTGCAATTCTATATTAACTTACAAATCAAGAGCCAAAAGCACAAATGAATATAAAAGCTATTATGCAAAGAATGTCTGCCACTAACAAAGTAAGCCCGACCTGAAGTTGAATACTTTCAATTTATATGTAAATCGCGACGAGGGTTGTGATAAAGTATAATTATGTTTATCACCGTCCAGCAACGTACCATGTGTCGTTTACTCTCTATTTATTTATCGTTTTATAGGTTAAGTGGGCGGTACGTTGTTGATATAGCAGTATATTTTATTACCGTTCATCAAATACTTTAAAACAATATTTTAAAGTCTAACTATACTGAAACTGGGACTATTTACATTTGTTTAGGTACACACAGAATTAAGACAGATATTACTCAACGCTATCTAGACACAGAATAACCATAGCTTGTCCTATGGGTTTTAGGACACGGTTAAACCTACTTAGATACAGATATCAAGACTCTTTTAATAGTTGCGGAAGAATGCATTTGCGATTCTCGGTCACCCGATCATAGGCAAATAGCGGAACACCGGGATGGTTTTTAATCGGCAAGAGTCCGACAGATCCTTTCGGCCCCCCAAGGACGGAGGACATCCATTAGGATCTTTCACCACGTCACCAAAAAAAAAAAAGAAAAGAAACAACAGAAAAACACAAAAAAAACAACCTTTTTACACGCTTTGTATTAGCTTCACTTGTATGTTTGTATGTTTGTTTGTAACCGACTCCTTAGGGCGCGATTTTGACCGACTTTAAACGGCCAGATTTCGTTCAAATTTTGCTCACCTGTCAAAGATCGAAGACAATGCAATAATTCGATTAAAATAATTAAAAATAAATAATAGTTTAAAAAACCGAAAAAAACACGCTTTATAGAAAATCCAACTTAAATATAGAAAATAAATAAAAAAAAAAGTGTGGGGTGCATGCATAGTGTCACCCACGCTTTTTTAAAATTTATTTTCTATTTTTTTAAACTAATATTTATATTAGCTTCACTTGTAACTATGTAAACAAATCTCAAAAGTAAATTTTAACCTACTTCTAATTGTCGTATCGATATGAAATTTTGTATGTATAAGCAGTTTTAATGACAAAACTATAATTCGGCATCTTGAAGCTGATCTGATGATAGGAATATGAATAAGGAAAACACTATTTGTCTTTTACATCACATTCTTAATATTAAAAACAGTACTTGCTGAACATTGAGCCAGGAGGTGGATCAGTGGAACTCGTAATCCGAATAATGGTTAAATATAAAATGATTGGAGAAGTGGGATGGAAAGTAAAAAGTTTGGAAAAAGAAAAGCCTTTTCAGTAGAAAAACTATGAAACATCTTCACTCTCGTAAATAATTATTTATGAGAGTGAAGATGTTTGATACTTGTTCATGCCACCGCCAAAAAGGACTTGGATATAGAAAGAAAGAAACAAAATTATTTTGATCTCATACACAGGTATACGGATTTAAAACAGAGTTGTAACCTAATTAATTTAAGGTTACAATTTTTTTTATTTAAAAAAAATACCTTTGCATGAGTCAAAAATGGTCGTTAGCTCAACGTAATGCTACCTCGGGGAAGTAGCGCTGGTGTTCTGCTAACACGTGATATCGGATCCAAATCCTTTTTTGGCGGCGGTATTTTGTATACAGATAAATAAATATAAAATGTATGTGTGATATAACAATTAATTAACGACTTTCGCATTTCTTCCTTTACTTACTACGATTCTAGTTCAACGGGAAGTACCCTATAGATTTTAATTTAGACGCAAAATGTTAAAATATAGAGTTTAAATAGCCATATCTTCGATTGCGTTAACTTAGAATTTTCATTTTTTACAACGACAAGAGGGTTAATTTTTCCTTTTGGGGTACGGAACCCTAAAAACCAAAATAACTTTGAATTTTGAACCTAGATCTAAGCATTCGGAACCGTGGGTGTTAAACGTTGTGAACGTACAAATTATTGATAATATTTTAGAGATACACCCATAAGCAATTAATTTGACACAAGTGAGCAAGCAAATCTACGAAGTAACTAACGGTGTCATAATTGAGAATGCTTTACAGTTAATAACAAATTGATTAATGTCGTATGATGTCTTTCAACATTCATGTGGTTTTTTAATATTGAGCCGTTTTACGGTGGACGCATGTTACGGTATATACAAGTAATAAAGATACAATTTTTGAATTTAACATTTGGTTTAGTTAAAACATTTCGTTTGGTTAAAACATTTCGTTTGATTCTTCGGGGAGTCAGAGTGGCTTAATTAGTTTTATGTTAAACCAACCGTAAAACCTAACCTAGTTTAAACGCGAGTCTTCTCTTTACAAGATGGCGTCTTATACTTCATATATTTTCTTTTTTAAGTATTGAAACTCATTGATCATCACTTTAGGGGATTGAAGATCATCTTTAATCCTCTAAAGTGATGATCAATGAGTTTCACTTGTCGAAACCGATTGTTACGTGTAAAGTTTACGTTCCAGTTAGCTCTCAAACATCTAAGAACAAAGACAGTTAATTATTAGAGTTTTATAAATTTGATACTTTTCACTGACACAGACCTGGTCACTGATAATGTTAATACACCGCGTATTGTGATAAGAACTAACGCAAATACTACATCCATTAATGTTAATACTTTACTGTAATAAAATAACTGTCATCTGACTTGCATCATCACACATCACACAATTTGATCGTTTTGTTTGCAGGTGTCGAAACCGGGGGCAAAAGCTAATATAAATATACATAGATTAAGCACAAATACAAATGGATTACAGATATTTAAAGACAAGATATCTGTAATTCATCAGCGTTTTATTATGGAAAGGAGATAAGAAGAGCGTAATCCCACTATTGCCCACTTAGGGCAGCATTTCGGAAAATAACTTTTGTGCGAGCGAAGCCGTTTGTTTACACTAGTATTTAAATACATTAAATACCAGTGTCATAGTCCAACCAAAAATACACAAAGGAACGAACGAAAAAACAAATAAAAGAGTAATAAAAACTAAGAGAACCAGATCCGTGATTTTTAAACGACTACAAACGCACCGCGGCCATAACACGCAGTAATAACAAAATGGCGCTTAATTCTAAACACCCAATTAATGTAATAATAAAATGAATTTGTTAGTTTTGGTGATTTCCGCGTCCGACATGGTGGTGATTACAGTACGGCGTTGATTGAGGTCAGGGAAGTGTTATGTGGGTTTTATTTAACTATAAAAGGGAGAGTTCTCATTTAGCAAATATTTTGTGTTAGATTTTGTGACGATTGTTGTGACAATAATTCAGAAACAGCCTTGTTTTATGTTAGAACGTCGCATATTCGCCGTCACATAAACAAGATTTCTGAATTAAACAGCGATATCTATGTTAAAAGAGTTGGGCGTGTAATTATTTTCATGAGCCGCTTGAAGAATATATCGCAAGACGAAATGTCTTTTTAATTACTTGGTTCGTGACCAATTTTGGTTTTAAAGTTTGTAAGCGACAATAGTTACCTCGATAACTGCCACCGAGTTGCGTGATGTTTGTAGGATCCCCACATGCAACAATTACTTCTGTGATTAACAGATAATTGATCTGTATTTTGTAGTCTTCCGAGAAAAAACTCAAACAACCCTATCCATCGGCAGTGATACCAATGACTTTACCACGGTCAATGTTAAGATCATTAATTCCCTTAAATTCTGATGATGTTTCGGAAAGCAGATAGTTGGCAACAATTAGTTTGCTTTATGGTAAAGTGCCTTTTCGAATGTCACGTATGAACCGTATCGCAATTAATCTCAGAATCGCGTGAGAGACTTTAGGCGCCAGTGACGGTAATGTCTCTGAGTTCACCGTAAAGAAATGGTTTAATAGCCTGTTGTTTATTTTTATGTCTCTTTCTCTTGTCAAGACAAGTATGGTGGTGGTGATGGTCTATCTTACGCATATGTACAGAATTTACTGATTTTGGAAGCTACTGGTACAGATCTCGATAGCTCAGTTAGAAGATGATCTCCATTACGGGTTCGTATCTCGTCCTGCAATTTCAAAGTTCTATGAAACAGTACCGTTGCAGACTGTTATATCGATGGTGAAGTGCCAATCACTTCCAACCCACGAAAACAAAATTTTAAAAACGTATTTGAGATATTAGAAAGAAACTTTTTTTTTTAAAACATACAAACAACGGACACAAAGAACACCCAGACTCAGGTGGGAATCGAACCCACGACCTGTGGCATATCAGTCAGGGTCACTAACCACTAGGCCAACAAGCCAGTCGAAGTGATTTAGTATATTTATTTATTATAAATAATAATAACTTCTGCTTCAATTATGTTGCTGTATTATTGCATTTTATAGTAGTAGTAATTTGGTTAAATTAAAGTGTAATGAGTATACACTTTAATTTAACCAAAAGACACTTAAACGTGCTAATCAATCAATCAATCAGCCTATCATAGTCCACTGCTGCATCTTAATCCTAACTAAGTAATATTATAAATGCAAATGTGAGTCTGTATGTTACGCTTTCAAACGGCTGAACCGATCATTATCAGGGGTACATAAAAGGACATAGGGCCATTATACATTTATATACATCATTTATTATACATACATTTCATCCTAAAAAAAGTTGATTGTTTCCGATGGATAGGAAAAAACTTAAGTATTAAAATTTTAAATACCTTGAATATTTTAGTTCAACTTACAAAAAGGAACTAATTAAAAACAAATAAAAGAGTAATAAAAACAAGAGAACGAGAACCGTGATGTTTGACCGACTACAAACGCACCGCAGCCATTAATAACACGCAGTAATGACAAAATGGCGCTTAATTCTAAACACCCAATTAACGTAGTTAATTATAAAACATCGTATTTTCAAAGGATGTAGCAGCAGATTTCTGCTCAAATTGTCTTTAGAAGTAAGAAGCTATATGGTAATACTGCTGTGCGCCAGATATCCATGGGAAAGGTTAGACTGGTGATGTACTAATGATACCACTGGTTGACAAGTGTTTAAAGCCTCGCTGAAAGCTTTTCATGTTGTATGTATACCAACAAAAAAAAAACATCACCTTTTACGATTAACGGATAGATAAGAACACTCTCAATCAAGTTACAGTAAGGTAAGGTAGCGTAAGGTAAGTAGCCGCGCGGGCACAGCTAGTCTAACATATAAAAATCAATGTATGTTTGTTCGTTATTTATGCGCTGTCTTACCGTTCATTGCCGCACGTTGCCAGGGATACAGAGAAGGTGATTGAGCATCTTTAATCCAGAAAAAAGTGCTGTTCCCGATGAATGGAAAAATTACTTCTACGCGAGCGAAGGCTAAAGCTTGTAGTTAACATAAATAAACAAAGTACCTGGTGCCACAGATAAATAATCTCAAAGCTATCTATTGGTATTGAGGCAGACATTTTATCTGTAGATCTGACGTCTTGCAATCGACGCTTGCGCATATCGGAAACATCTGGGGGCGACTGCGCAACTGTTACATGCTACTTGCTACTCAAATATTTCTTTGTTCGTTACTTATATTGGATATATAGCTGTATCATTCATGATTCGAAGAACTTATAAAAAAAATTACGAGTTTAATTGCTGAGGTCTTTTTTGAAGAAATATTTTAATTTCCATGTTTGAGGTTGCTACTTTAAATTACAGGCTTTTTTTTAAGTGACTACCGCCGCCCATGGACACCTGTAACTCAAGAGTCTTTCTTGAGGTCGTGTCGGTCCGGAAATATCGCAGATGACAATTTGTTCCACAGATTGGTCATGCGAGGCAAAAAGTTTCTGGAGAACCGCACACTCTCCTATACATTTGCATTTGTGGTAAAATAAAATAAATAAAAGAAATAAAATAACTAAATAAAAAATAATCCATATAAACAGTATCCTTTTTCTTACCTACCTTTTCCCTTACAATTTACTCCCAATTTTCCCATCTTTTGTTCAGAAAGTACCCGGCAATAGGTTTGCCCCATATTACAAGAGTGGGGCCAAATTAATATGTTGTTTGAAAAATGTGGGTGTTAAAATACAATACCACAGGCGTGAGAATGTATGTATTTTTATATAAGTAAATATTTACTGATATCAACCAAAATGATTAGCCATTCATCTACTTTGCGTCTACTTTTTTTTATTTTGAAGGGCCGTATTGTATTAAGTAGCATACCACTTTATAGCTTTCTTGAAATCATGACATTTCCAAGGCTTTTCTATGGCTATAAAATCTGTTTAGCAATTACACGTCCTAACAGTACAACAAAACTAAAATCATTAATTAAAAACAGCAAAGCATCCAAGTAATTAAAACTATAACTTAAAAGGTAAAGACAAGATGCAGTAAGAACATTAAAAAGACATAAAATAAGTGTAGATAGTTACGAGAAGCACTTAATTGCAGTTAGAGTTGAGACAAGCACTAAGGCCTCGTTTACGGAGACGCGGGGCGTCACGCGGGGCGTCACGCGGCGCGTGCAGCGTCACCTCACGCGTTTGTTCGTCGTCTATTTTGAAACATACAATATATTCACACACCTCCAATAGCCAATTACCCACTATTACCAATAAACGCGTACCTTCGGCAGCGGGGACGCCGCGCGGGACGCGGCGGGGATCGCGGCGGCTTCCCGCGTTCGCCGCCGCGTGCAGTGGTACATATCAAACAAAACGCGCAAGAAAACGCTTCAACGTGAACGCTGTCATATAATAAGCAGTGTTTGATTTGATTAAACGGGGCCTGACTCAAGTTGTAGCAAAAATTATGATGACTTTTTGTTTAAATGTTACAGCAGCCAGAGTGACACTGTCCCTTATTAAAAAAAAAGGAAAATGGCTGCTGTGTGGCGCGTAATTCGTTATTTTTTGCAGGGCAGTTGTATTTTTTAATTTTTTAAATTAGTAACTTATTTTAAGTAATTTTTCAGTTCTTGCACAGGGTGGGTTCGAACCCGCAAATGTTAATAAATCAGTATAAACTGTAATAAGCTGGATTTTTCATCCCTTAATTTTCCATATCAAGGTAGAATATTTTCTTCAAATTTAAATTGAACCAATCTTGACAATCAATTGAAGTTAAAAAATAATTATTGAAATTGGTTTACAAATAGTAAAGATATCGCATTTTTTTCACTTTTGTTTGTCTACTTTTCGGCTAATCTCCGGAACGGGAGGACCGAATTTACTGGACTTTTACTGGCAGATAACTTATGTTATTAGGAGTAACTCAGACTAGGTACTTTAATTTTGGAAATAAATAAGGGTTCCGCACAAAATATGTAAATATGTACACGCCAGCGAGCGAACAAAAAACCTGAAGAACCGGTTAGTCAACGATTGTTAATACTAAAGTTAGTACACGTAAATTATCATTTTGTTTTACTGGAAGTACATAATAGCTAAAAATGTACCAAATGTATGTGCTCAAGCGGATTTATGATTCCTTTTTGGTATAACGTCTGAAGGAGATACGCGGTAATAACTTTGTACACTATTTTCAGCATATGTAGCAACTACGTTAACTATGAATAGTGACTAAATTGTTTTTTATGCCTACGTACAGTCTTATTTTAAAAACAACATCCAAAAGATGTCATCACAACAGCAATGTATGAATATGATCATAATCCGTTTTCTATGAAGAACTTTAATGCTTTAATAATAAAGTTCTTTATCAAATGACTATTGTCAATGGCTGTAGGGAATTTGTCGTACCAAAGACGTATTTCGAATTGAGGATACATATTACATTTTCGAAGTCAGTCGATGGGCTGAAAGAAACTATTATTAGGGTCAAATTCAAATTCAATACCTTTATTTCATAAAAATTGATCATCAATTATTCGAAATCGTCAGTTTAATAAGTAATTACTATAATTAAAAATTATAGATCAACACACACAGAGTCACCGCAACATTAGTTTGCTTTGTCAAATGTAAAATTATTAAAGAAAAAAAATGGATAACATAATATTTTCATAACCTTGGGACTGGCTTTTATTAAAAAAATATATTAATAGAATGAAGAAAAACGTCGTTGGAGTCTTTTACGACAAACCACATCAATTTTGAAGGAGTTGTTTATTTAAAAGTACTTAAGTAAATCAAATATACCATAGTTATACACATAATTTTTAATTCTAAAATTTTATTACATTTTGGTACTAATAGAAAATCTCGTGGGTTTTTTTTATTATTTGCCGTTAATTACAATGTCATGAACAATGCAACAATAAAATGCATGTAACCGAAAGTACTTCAATATTCCCTATACTTATCACCTATCTTTAACTACATTGAATTGATTTTCATTTATTTAATCATGAGTAATTTACGCTGTATTTTATTAGTCTTTTCTGTTAATTTTTAATGGCAACATAAACTTGATGAAATGTCATAAAATATGATAAAACAAATTCCCAGTTCGGGAATTAACTCCACTGCCACTCGTGACCACGATCGGTGCAATTCGATCGAAACGTCGGGTAACCAAGAGGTACTGTACCTTTTAAATATTATCGCGATTAAGTCCCTAGTTACACAGCTAATGTGTATCAAAGTCGCGAAAGTTTAAAAACAATTAATGATAATAATAATAATAATTTGAAACATCTCACGGCCTGTACTATATTGACCAGACAGCTGATAAACATACTTATATATTTTTAAATACATACATATTATAGATAAATTACACCACACACAGAACAGAACACACAGAACAAGTTAATGAATCTGGTAATTTGAATTCTTACCAAAAACCGTTTCTCGCGATCAGTGAGACCTATACCTGAGGTGGTATTCAAATTTCGCGACGGTACGAGCTGACATCTCTATAGCGCATGGAGTTTGGTTTGGTCCGTTTTGGTCGTGATAAATGTGCATACTTTATATCTGTTTGCATGGAAATGTTTCAGTATGGTACATTATCTTATCCGCTGTACCAGACAGTACATATTTTTTCGACTAAGTATCTTTATGTTAAGTTGGTATATGAAGTACTGGGAAGACCACCCTTTGTCTTTTTGTATGTTAATGCTTACTATATAAGGTATATTATTGCACAGCAAAGTACTTGTGTAGGACCATATTTAGTGTTTTGATGTATCAACACAGACTACAATGAGAGTAGGTATTTAATTTAGAGCGGCCTGTTGGTCTAGTGATTAGTGATCCTGAGTGCTGAGCCGCAGGTCGTGGGTGCGATTCCCACCCAGGACAAATAATTGTGTGATGAGCATGATCATTTGTTCTGTGTTTCAGTGTAATTTATCTGTAATATGTATGTGTTTAGAAATATCAGTCTGGTTACCATAGTACAGGCTCTGCCTAGTTTGGGATCAGACGGCCTTGTGTGAGGTGTTTCATGTTATTATTATTAATGGGGGTCTGGATGATTAAAGAAGGACCCACGGTATACCGGCCTGGCACTAATTCGGTCCCATTCTGGTATACTGTACAGTATGATGTAGTTATTAGAGGTGCCATGGTCTCGACTGAGAGGCCGTACCCGGTCGAAGCTGTGCCCCTGTTGTGTATTGGCTGTACACCGACCGTGCTACGGCCGTGGCAATGTGTAGGAAGAAATAACTCATAAAAGTATGCTAGGAGTATGCGTGGCCCATTGTGTGTTGTATATTTACTATGGAGCATAAAAAGTGGGCCTAATTTGGGCCTAGATGGCGTTGTAAATATTTTTATTATTATTTACTATTAGAAGAATTTTCTTTTTAATAACATAAACATATAAATTACATTTGTATAAAAAAAGTTTATTTAATAACTAGCAGTTCCCGCGCATCTTCGCTCGCCTGTTCATAGTTATATATTTTGCGCGGAACCCTAATTATTTTTCAAAGATAAAAGTAGCCTAAGTTACTCCTTATAATACCAGCTATCTGCCAGTGAAAATCTCGTGGAAATCAGTCCACCCGTTCCGCAGATTAGCCGAAACAAATAGACAGACAGAATAAAAAAAAATAACTGATTTTAAGGCAAAAGCATTGTGCAAATAACTGTACGAGCTTAATGAAAACTATTATTTTGCCATTACAAACAGACACTTCAATTTTATTTTATTTGTATTGATGGTGATAGTCCCACCGGTATCGGGTACAGGGACCAAGCTAACCGGAATTTATATTCCCGAGGCTTTCTCCGTAAGTTCCGGAACAATGACATGAAAAACAAATCGCACTGCTATTACAAGGGCAGTTGGGGCTCTGAGGCGAAGGGCTTCATCGCGGATATTGGCCGCCGGATTAGGGATAGGAACGGTGACTCCCGTTCCGGGTCTTTCCTGGTGCAAAGGTTGTCCATTGCCATTCAGCGAGGCAACGCTGCCAGCATCATGGGCACTTTTGCGCCGGGAGTGATGCGGGACGGGTTACTTTAAGGGGATTAAAGGGAAAAGATAAATTTGTAACCTAATAAATTATGTGATTTATCTTTAAAAGAAACCTGAATATGTATTATTAAATTCTGGGTATTTTCTAATTAAAATAAATAAATAATAATAAATTGAAAAAAGTTTAGTTGAGTGTACAATAGAATCGGCACCATTGTCAAATTTCCTTTTGTCCGTTTGCCAATTTTTTCATTTACAGTAGATGAAAAAATTGGCAAAACAGGCTAAGACCTAAATTAAGTCTTAAAGCCAAACAAACATTATTGAGCTTTAATAATAACATTAAAACTTTTCCTGTCAAAAAAAAAAAAAAATTACAAGAGTGTATCAACTCAAAATTTAGCTTTCTTCAGAAACGACGCTTCCTGTTAAAGATTATAAAAAGTGAACACTGTATATAGATTATTGATAAAATTAAGGGATTTCTGTATTAATGAATTATTTAAATGATTGCAGGTTATCAAGTTATTTCCAATTTTTGAGTTAATACTCTAATATCTGAACAAATAAAAAAAAATATGAATTATTTTTAGTTGTTTTGTTGAAAAATTTGGCCTATTACAATTTATTATTATTATTTTATATTTATTGACGCGTAGGGAATTGATATTTACGTATGAAAAATGAATTACCTCAAATTTACCCTATTTTGAGTTGATACAGTCTCGTAATAGCAGTGCGAAATGTCAATTGTATCATCCTTCAGGATATGTCTCCGATAGTTGTTTGTCAAAACAACTTGATCTGTAATTGCACAGATAAAACCTTCAGCTTCTCCGAAGAGGTAACCAAACCGACGAACCGTAGCCAGGACTCAGATGATAATATACTTACTTGGGGTTCATTTGAGGCTTGATAAATAAGAGTACTGCAGGGTTTGCGTCTGTTCTCTCTACCTGGAGCGCACGGAGTCTGTTGTCAACTGCCACCACATACCAATGCACCTCCACGTTAACAGAGGAAGTAGTGTCTAAGATTGCATACCTCGCGAATATGGAGGATCCTAGCAGTTATTATTATTAATCATACTAACAGTCGAAAAGCGTGTCCAGTGTGTGTTATAAGTACCTATTATATAATCCTATTAGGGAAACTTGTTTATCTTTTCAATCTAAAAAACTAGTTTCATAGATAATATATTTTATTCGCCATAAATGTTAACTTAATTATAGAGGTTTGCCAATAAAACTGTGAAATATGGACAAAACCGTTTATAGTGGGTTGGGTATTGTAAAATATTTTGATGTTTCTTGTAAAATTATTTGGTTTTTATACCTTTAACTAATATTAAAAAAACAAAATCAAGCATACAGTCAGCCATTTTTTGTGTTTAATGTGTCGATAGCCTAATGGCTGAGGCGTCGGACTTGTGATCGAGTGGTTGCCGGTTTGAACCCCACCCAGGCCACAGGCCATGCCAGGATAGTATTGTTTCACCCACGTTTCTAGTATTCTGTATTAACAAACAAAAAAACTCCTTCATATCGTTATAAAAAGCTTTCCAACGATATTTTATTCAACTGTAAACAACGTACGGATGTACAAACAGGCAAGATGGTTTACTCATATTGAATGTTCGGAATTAATAATCCCAACGTATTTAACTAAACACGTTTAAGCTACTGTGTCAATAAAGATAAAATTTGTATGCTATGTCTTGTTAAAGATGTTGGTCTATTAAAACGTTGCCTCATCTAAATATTTAATACTAGCTGCGCCCCGCGGTTTCACCTGCGTAAGTCCCGGTACCGTGGGAATATCGGGATAAAAAGTAGCCTATGTGTTAATCTAGGTCTCCAACTATCTACATACCAAGTTTCATCGCAATCGAATCAGTAGTTTTTGCGTGAAAGAGTAACAAACATCCATACATCCATACATCCACACATCCATACATCCTCACAAACTTTCACGTTTATAATATTAGTAGGATATTGGGCTACATTAGGGCGTTAAGTTAAACTAATAATTAACTTTTGAAATGTCATGAGAAATTGTAAATATGCTATATTCCTCATCCTCTAATTTTCCACCTTTAGAGATGAATATTTTCTTCGAATTAACAATAATAACATGGCACATTTCACACACAGCCGTCTGTTCCCAAACTAGGCAGAGTCCGTACTATGGTAACCAGACTGCTAATAAACATACTTATATATCACACCCAGACACAGAACAAATGATCGTGCTCATCCCATTATTTGTCCTGGGTGGGAATCGAACCCACGACCACTGGCTCAGCAGTCAGGATCACTAACCAGTAGACCAACAGGTCTGTCCGTCACATGTAAATGATACCAACCTTGAATACAAGTAAATCAAAAACAGAATGATTGAAATCGGTTTACAAATAGTGAATATATCGCGTAACATTCACACACATAAACAAAAACTGTCGAATTGAGAACCTCCGCATTTTGAAGTCGGTTAAAAAAGGGACTTCGTATACCTTATGTTGCTGCAATTATCCACAGTGTACGGTACCCGCTTACTATCAGACCGTCCATATGCTTATATGCCACAGACCTTGTAAAAAAAACATCCAGGAAATTAGATTAATAACTATATAACCGGAAAGCATGATTAGTAAGTAAGACAAATTGTACTTTTTTTATTGAAACTAATATCATAATAACTAATATCAATAAGTTCTCAAAGGAAATGAAACCATTAATGGAAATATATTTTAATTATCAACATACATCATTTAAGATTATATACTTCAACACATTCTTCAGATCGCTAAAGTAAAAAACTTCATAAAGTTTTACACAAAAAACAAATCTTAAGGTGAGAGAGTTCACACTTCGCCGTGCGTGTATTAATGAATTGAGATTTAGCCCACGTCCACACTTTAGGCAGACTCGTAACGCAGGGCTATAACGATTACCTGGTTCTAACATTGATATTTATTGTTTAACTTTAATAGCATGCCTCTAGTAAATACGAACATTTTTTAATTTGAACCCTAAATTATTCCACCCTTTTTATATATATTTCTATATATAAGCTATCTACATGCATGCGTCATAAAATTCCTCCGCATCGTTGCCTACTGGCAGTGTTCCCAGAAGGCTGGCAGCATTGCCACATTGAATGGCAATGCTAGTTCTCTGTGCAAGAAAAAGGCCCGCCTTCTGGTCACGAGAATTGTTATTAATCATTTATTGTTTTAAATGTACTTAAAATATTATCGATAATCGCGAAACATTGAAAGAGTATGATAAGGTACTTTGTCAACCCAATCCTTATCCGCATACCCTTTCTGAAGTTCACTGGTAATTAACTTTAAAAAAAAGTATGTGCGTAAATCATGATAAATTGTAATAAGCTGTTCTTCATCCCTTAGTTTGCCATGCTTGGAACTGGAATATTTTCTTAAAATTTAAATGTAACTAACCTTGAGTACAACCAATTTATTTTAAAAAGAATGATTAAAATCGGATCACAAATGGCGAAGATGTCACATATCATCCCCACAAGAAAAAAAACTCAGTCGTATTGAGAACCTCCTCATGTTTGAATTTGGTGAAAAAAGGGTACACTATATTAAATGTGTATATAAAATATATACATGTATACCTCGTCAAGCCATTTCTTTTTTAAGAAGCTGTCATGATGTTTAAAATTTAGCAGGGACACAACACTTCGCTATGCATGTTGTTGTTTTTGTTGTAGGCTTTCGTAGCGGTATGTTAAAAGTAGTTAACTGTCAAGTCAACTCAGTGACATTTACTAAACTTGAATATATTAAGTTTTGAAGTAAAAAATACTTGTGATGTCATGATATTGTTACAAATATCCCGCCATCTATTGGCGACTGTGGGAAGTCGTATAGACCTACAAATAAAGATACACGCCATCTGTTGAGACAACACGGGACTAAGTAGTTAGTAACCTGTTAATGGAATATTCTACGATGTTTTAGCGGATTCTATTGTTGTGTAGAATTTACAAGAGGTGTCGCGATTTTTCTGGAAGTACCGCTTCGCTATATAAAGCGTTTCATTGCGGAGTAGTTAGTTAGTTTTCAAGTGAGTGTCAAGTGAGTTAGTTATCAAGTGAGTGTCAAGTGAGTTTCAAGTGAGTTTAGTTTCAAGTAAGTGTCAAGTGAATTAACAGCGACTAAAGTGTAAGTGAATTAAGAAGTTTAGTGTAATAATGATAATAAATTATTGTGATTGTGTTGTTGCTGGTTTCCCTGTGTATTTTGTGATCTATTAAAATAAATTGTGTCTGTTTCGGTAACAATCTGGTATAATTCTCTAATCCCGAACCTCAGCTCGTAACAATATTGTATTAATTTTTTTTTTTGACTTCAGTGTTTAGTTTAACGATAAAAAAAATAACAATCATCTTAAAAACAATAATGTCATCCATTTATCTAGAATATTTAAAAAAACCGGCCAAGGGCGAGTCGGAGGGTTCCGAAAAATATTTTTATTATATGATATAACAAAAAATTTACGGTTTTCGCAATTATTCCTTTATTTGTGCTATAAGACGTTGCTTCGTACCAAATTTCAAGATTCTGAGTTCACGAGAAGTGTCCCGTAGGTTTTGATTCCCTTGCGAGTGTCGAAAATTTGCGGCATAAACGGCTGTATCTTTTGATTGCGTTGGCTTAGGAGTTTGATTTTTTCACAGCTCTAAGGGACGGTAGACTTCAGTATTTGATATAAATTTCAGCTTGATACCTCCACGCGTTCCTGAGAAAAGGGTCTTGACAGACACACAGACCTTCGGACGGACGGACAACAAAGTGATCCTATCAGGGTTCCGTTTTTTCCTTTTGAGGTACGGAACCCTAAAAATAACATGCTTAATTAACATAACAGGGTTGCTATTTGTACTATAAATAATTTATTTTTCACTACAAGTAGCAGAGCTCTAACATTTCATCGTAAAATATTTATCCAGGCAAATCGTGTACCGCTATAGTGTAGACCTGACTTTTTATTTGATGGTCGTCTTATTAATCGGACGGTCGGTAATTTAAGTACTGTTTAAATTAATTGCGACAAGATAACAGCACTGTTTTCTTTAAATTTTATTAATGAGATGATTAAGCTTTTACATTGCAACGAATGTTTTCGTGTATTGATTTAGCTTTTACGGCTTAATTATAAGAAAACTATTACCGTTTTCTTTTAACATATTTGACGGGCCTGTTGGCCTAGTGGTTAGTGACCCTGACTGCTAAGCCAGAGGTCGTGGGTTCGATTCCCACCCAGGACAAATAATTGTGTGATGAGCACGATCATTTGTTCTGTGTCTGGGTGTAATTTATCTATAACATGTATGTATTTAGAAATATATAAATATGTTTATCAGCAGTCTGGTTACCATAGTACTGGCTCTGCCTAGTTTGGGATCAGACAGCCGCGTGTGAGATGTGTGGAGTTATTATTATTATTCTCTTTATTTACTTAAATATACATAGAAATTACATTTTTAAATACATTTAAAACACAAAAAACGCACATACATATATTTAAAAATATAAAAAATATTGTCCCACCGGTATCGAGTACAGGGACCAAGCTACCGGTGGTTAGGGTTCCAGAGATAGAAACCTCCTCACTATGCGTGCCGTATCAAGGAGGACTGCCTTCTGCATCAGGCTCTTAATCCAGCTGCCTAACGTGAACCTCTGAAGGTGTTGGTCGAGGCTCTTCGCAATAAACCCATGGGCATCCACATCCCATTTTTATTCTTATTATTATTATTATTTCTTTAATAGGTACGTTCTTAGCATTTATTGCTAGCTTTAATGTTTTAAATTCGATAATAGCATTAATAAATGTCTCCTTGAAAGAGGAGTTTTGTTAATTTGCCTTTACTGCAAAGCAAATGATTTGGCAATAACGGGGTATGACGTCATAAAAGTTTTTACAGCACGTATCGTTTTGATGAAAACATACGATATTATGTAAATAAAAGAGTCCACCACATCCACGTCCTTCATCGTCAGACCATCGTAACCAAGCCCAATCTATTGGACTAGTCAAAACGACTCGAGGAGTGAGGAGAGTAGTACCCAGTGAAGACTTCCACTATCCACCTCCTAGCTCCATCATCAGATCAGCTCTAAGATGCCAAATTGTAGTATAGAAGTAGGTTAACATTGACTTCAAAGATTTCTTTACATAGTTTAAGCTAATAAAAGCATGTTAAAAAGTATTAAAAAAACTGAGGTTTTTGAATATTTAGTTAGGTATTCCTAATGAACATAAAGAAGTAGGTTTATTTTCATCGATACGTTTTTATACCGACTAGCAAGTATACTTTATGCAAAAAATGTGTATCGTAAAACATTTACACTGATCGGACAAATTACTGTACCTATTAGTTTTATATCCGTTTTATATTCCCTTAATTAGTATGACTAAACTTGTTTTCTCTTAAATAAATAAATTATCATATATTACTCTGAATAATAACATAACAAATTAACGGCTCCAAATGTACTAATATTTTTGTTTTTTTCTTAAAATTAGTGCACATTTATTATCTATACATAATTAATCTTACTTAAAATTTGTTTGTTTGTTTGAACGCGCTAATCTCAGGAACTACTCGGTTCGGTTTGAATTGAACAATTGTTTTAGTGTTAGCCTATTTATCAAGGAAAGCTATATGCTATATAACATCACGCTACGACCAATAGGAGCGGAGCATCAATGAAAAAAATAAAGTTTTAGCTCTTGAATTGTATTTTAGGTGTCTACAACCCAATCTCTTTAACTCTCTCTCTCTCTCTCTCTCTCTCTCTCTCTCTGATGTGGCGCAGACGAAGTTGCACGGGTCTGCTAGTTAAATATATCTGCCACTAACTAAGGTAAAATTGTCCCAGGCATAAGGCTTTGAGAAACCAAAAACTGCTCCACGGCAACTGAATCAGCAACTCTTCTTCACCTTGGTGAAGGTGTTGCTGCTTCAGGCTAAGGTTCTGGTTGTCATTTTAATTCTGTTTCTCCTCGTGTTCTTCTAATTAGTAGAGGGCATGTATAAGATATGGCGGGAGATCGACAGGTGGGAGTGTAGATAGGGAATGGTGGCCGATGGAATAATTAGCACTAAGTTAGCAAATTAACGTATGGCACACGCAGATCTAAAGGGAGCTAAATCAATTTATAGTTATGCACACCATCGAATTGCTTATCTCAATACCTACCCACCAATGAAACAAATTTAAAAATATCACCAACGCTCGACGGTAGACGCTAAGCTCAAAAAATAACATAAAAATACATACATTGTTAAGCAATGGGGAAATACCTACGAAAATCCAATTTTCAGCCCCAAAACATGATTTAAAAACCAGATTGCTACAATATCTCTCTGTCTTCTAGCTACATATAAAACGCCTAAATCTACACACACAGTAATTAAATTTTCATCTTTTCTGAGTTAATACCTGTTTATCTGAGATAATACCTGTTTAGATCTAGATGTGCTATATAATGTAGCTCTCAAGGTGGTTATGAAGTTAACGTTAAGTTAAGTGCAAATTAGCTCAAAAAAAAACTTAAGACTTCTGAGATGTCGTTCGGAGTGGATGACACTGACAAATGTTTTATTAGGTAAAATAAAATAATACTTATTTAGGATGTATTTTTGTGACAATCTAAAGGACCCGACGACGTCTTATTCTAAGAATCTTTAGCACAATCAGTTTATCAGCCATATTTATCTTACCATACCATCTAAAAAAATCATAGCTTTGTAAATCAAATAGTCCTTCTTTTACATTTTAATTAGTAGTCGTAGTTGGTTTATGCTTTTTTTACTAAGTATGGTATCTTAAAAAGTAAAAAAAACACAAACAATTGCGAGTCAGCCTTACTCACTAAGGGTTCCGTACCACAACAACGAGCCTGTGTTTACTAGAGTCGTACTAAACAGAATAAACTAAATGCAAAATGTTCGCGAAAGTTTAAAAACATCCATCACACTGTATAATTATGTAAGTACCTAGATGACCGAGCCCCCAAAACCCCCTGCATACTAAATTTTATGAAAATCGTTGGAGCCGTTTCCGAGATTCAGATTATATATACTATTTACATATATACAAGAATTGCTCGTTTAAAGGTATTAAATAAAGTGTTAAATGGTTTTAAACTTCCGCAAGTTGTTTATGTATTTATTAGATATATAAATAAGGACTTAATCGCTGTTATATTTAAAATATGCAATTATGTGGCTCGATAATGTTATTGAGCACCCTTAGTCGCTTTCAATTTACGTAAATCGTATTTCATTTTTATGTTAAATTAATAATAAGTACCAAATTTTCAAAACTGAACACTCAATTCCAAACATCTACACTTGTTGAATTTAAATTAAGAAAGTAGGTCTAATTATTACTCCCCTGCTTCTCTAATATTAATAAAGCTTTTATAATTAAACTAGTATTTGGTGTTAATTTCAACAAGTCGGTAAATGATAAATGCAGGTATTATAATAACTAATTAAAAGCCAGCCACGTATCGCCGCGCCTCTCAAAAGGCGAAATCAACATTAAATTTTTCGCTGAAAATTGTTTTCCGCGTTTGGCTTTTTGGCGTCCGTTGTCACCGGGCGTCTAGAGCGACCGCTCTACCCTAGAACCGGTGGTACTGATTGTGGACAGTTGGACGTGTTCACGATTGATAACGATGTACCTTTTAAAAATATATTGTGATTAAATTCCGGTTCCATGACTAGGTATGTATAATTTTAATCCTTATTTATTTTAGACATCAAAATTGTGAGAAATTACGTATTTTTGTACGTTTGATTCTTTTTGTATGATGAAATGTTAATTATTTTTAAATCCTGAACCTTATCTCTAAATATTGAACCATGTAGGATCGATCGAAGATGGTTATATTGCTACATATTCTGCGAAATTTTAACAGCATTGGGCTGTTACAGCTCTAAAGATATATTCATGAGTGGCAGATGGACATACGGACTTAACTTACCCATAGGGTTCTTAAGCCATTGATCACGGAACCCTAAAAAATTAATACTCAAAATTTAATTTCCAAATAAAGTAACGTAAACTTCCACTATTTTTCTGGTTATCGGGTTACTAATCACTGCACCGGTGGTCGGGGCTTCAAAAGGTACGTAACTTCTCCAGTTACGTTTGTCTTGTCTATGGCTATGGCATTTGTGCCACCGTGTATTAAAAACTGTCAGATTAATTAAAACCAAACGAAAAGGTGATTCTTTAGAGATTAAAATCGAGTTTTTATTTGTGATATCCTTTTTTTAAATGGAGGTGTAGAATTTAAGAGGTCGTTAATGGCTGGTAAGCGTATAAAAAATTATCGGTCATATCACAAAGTGTAAGTTGTTAGAAGAGAAGCCTCTTCTAACGGCTTTTTTTCTCTTTAAGAAACTTTATCCTTATTAGATTTATAGTGTTGGGTTACTGGCAGTTTAAGCACTGTTCCGAGTATATTTTATAACGTAATTAAAAAAAGACCGGAAAAGTGCGAGTCTAATTTGAGCACCGTGGGTTCCGTAAAAAAACAAAATTGTATTTAAATATTTATGATTCATCTCGGGAATCGATCCTCGAAGATTTGAAGATTTTCACGACTACCCAAAGAAGGACTGTAATGTTTTCAGGGTTCATGTGTTTGGATTGAATGTATGGACCATCGTTAAAATACTTAAATTATCTCGTCCCTAGTGACATTGGCTTTAATTTTTCTTTTTTTAAATCAATTTGGGATACACAATAAATAAGGTATATTTCAATATTTCATCCCAAAATACTATAAACATTAATAAAAAAGTGAAAGATACTACAGTAATAATTACCATATAATTTATAAACTATACATATATTTACAGAAAGAATTAAAAAAAAATTCTATCCGTTTAAAACCATAAAAAGTAACTTCGAAAACTTTTTATGTTAGTTTTTATGGATTTTCTTAGTATCGAATTTAAATTATATCGATGTATTTGCGACGTTTTTAGAACTCATGTACTGCGGGTAATTAGTTTTTTGGCAAGGCAAGGTATTAGTTGTTTTTATTTTTTAATTAGTAATATCCGTTTTATCGAAAGACAAACTTAAGTTTGCAGTTCTAAAAATACTTTCCCATACGTACCAGTAAGTACCATATCCTGAAGATATAAGACCAGACAGCAAAATATAAATTTATGTCATCTTAAAAATATTATTTTTATGTGATATAACAGCAAACGACGCAGATTGCTGGTGCTGTGATAACTTGCTTCTTGCCAAATTTCATGATTCTAGGTTTTGATTACCTGCGAAATGTTCAAATTGATGAAAATCTAAGGTTTAAATTAAATGGTCGTATCTTAAGATTGCATTGACTTAGAAGCTTTTTACAGCTTGAAGGGACCACAGACAGTATTTCACGAGAAAATAGGGTCCTGACAGACAGACATACAGACAGCCAGACGCCTAAAACACGGAACGGAACCCTAAAACACAGGTTAGGTTGCATTTACATTACATTAGCTACAAAATGACGTACCTAACTGATTTTATTGTCGTAAGATCTTATAATTTATCTAGATGAATCGCGTAATTAATGCTTTATTTATACACTAATATAATATTAGAATTAAAACTTCCGTGATTATATATATCAAGATATATAACTTAATTACTTACGCGTGTAGTTCGATGTTGTCAGCCGGGGCAGGGCCAGGGGATTGGTTGTAAATGAAAAAAGTTTCAGAACTGGTGGAGTGCCAAATATTTAACTAATGGGGATAAAAGTCTTGTCACGTTGAACTATGGCGGAATGCTTTAGCCGGTATAGTTCCGAACGATTCCTCGGAGCACTCCCCATAATACAAGCGATAGAGAACACAGAGTGAAGCTACATATCTACTCAACGTCAAGGGGCCGAGCCTATCTGAAATATCGAAATAGATTCGAATCGCTCACCGTTGAATGCGGTCCAGAGGGAGAACAGAGAATAACACCAATTTCTTATCACAATAAAATTAACCATAACATATTTTTAGCAAGATACACACACAACCTGTTGTAAGCTACTGTAATTTATAGACCATTATTTTTTTTTTTTTATATTATAGGGGGCAAACAAACAGACGGGTCGCTTGATTTTAAGTGACTACCACACTGAGAGCCACAAGTGGGAGGGTACGCTCTTTTCAAGTTTTTTTTTTAATATACCGGTTAGAGAGCTTGGACTTTCCGGCAGCAGGCACTGTGTGGTGTGTGTGGCACAGGTGTTGCACCCGAGTCTGGGTGCAACACAGGAGTAATTCCTAATGCAGGAGTTGTCTTTTTATAAACAAAAAAAAACATACAAACTCTTAAACCCTATAATATTAGAACTGGTTATTCAGATTTCAAAGTACACAAAAAATAAATTTCAAAGCCATTTCACCCGTACAATCTTGCCTGTAAAATGATCGAGCATTAATCCATTCAGATTGGTTAGTTTCTCCGTCATCGCCGCTGGTCACCACACTAATTATTTATCTTATGAGTTAATTAGCGCTTGGTATTAATAAGTTAATTGATACGCCGATACAGCGTCCGCAATCAAAACCCAGCGGGGATTCAATATCTATGACTAGGTTTTGCTTTTTTTTTTATAGATTTTGCCAATAAATTCAGGTGTACCTTGGGAATAGTACGTTTAAAAGGTACCCTATGTCCATTTCTGTAGCCCTCACATAGGTATGACAAATTTCATGGTCATCAGTTGAGTAGTTAAAGCGTGAAAGCGAAACAAACATACAAACATATCATATTAGATCTTGTTATCTATGGCGTAAAAACTTTTTTTGGATAATTGCATTTAAAAAAATATAAAGTGTTATGAAATGGGCGATTGTATTTAATCTAATTAATAAAACGCTTATCATCAGGATAGAATATATATCATATGAACCTCGTTCAATATCAATTATCCTGTGAAAAATGAAGCTAAGTCTCTTTACTAAAATACTGAACAACATACAAGTTTACGATCAAAGTTTATTAGCACTCGTTATTAGTAATTACCGAGTATTACTTACTATTACTCAATTTACCGGTATTACCGCGCGTCGACCGTGCTATTACTCTATACCAACATTTTTTCTTTATAAGCAAATTAATGTTAATTATATCATGAAGGTGGCAAACCTGTTCACGGGCTGATTGATAGTAAGCTGTTACTGATGTCTATTAACACTAGCATCACTCCAGTCATCTGCTTGAGTCAGAGACAACTGTCTAAAGAATATGCTATTGATGATTTATGAAATTATCAATGAACTCCACTTTTATCCGCTGACAAGCAAGACGCCTACACAAGATGGATGTTACTTATTTCGCTACCTTTCCATACCGTACCTTGAAATTGACCATATACCTATTCCTAAGGTCAAAAAGTAATGAACTCTATTATCACCTGCTACCGTATGTTAATGGGCTCGGACCCCGGCATCAGCCAGTTCGAGCCACAGATATGCGATCTTCGCCTTCTTTTGTTTTATTTATTAACTAGCTGCGCCCCGCGGTTTTACCCGCGTAAGTCCCGATCCCGTAGGAATATTGGGATAAAAAGTAGCCTATGTGTTAATCCAGGTCACCGTCTATCTACATACCATGTTTCATCGCAATTGGTTCAGTTGTTTTTGCATGAAAGAGTAACAAATATCCATACATCCACACATCCATATATCCATACATCCTCACAAACTTTCACGTTTATAATATTAGTAGGATTACAAAAATCGCCAAACTGTGGAACAGTTTGTTGTTGGCGATAATGGCACTCGTTTTTAGGGTTCCGTGCCTCAAAAGGAAAAACGGAACCCTTATAGGATCACTTTGTTGTCCGTCCGTCCGAAGGTCTGTCTGTCTGTCAAGACCCTTTTTCTCAGGAACGCGTGGAGGTATCAAGCTGAAATTTATATAAAATACGCAGGTCTACTATCGTTTAGAGCTGTGAAAAAATCGAACTTCTAAGCCAACGTAATCAAAAGATACAGCCGTTTATGCCGCAAATTTCCGCAAATTTTCGACACTCGCAAGGGAATCAAAACCTACAGGGTACTTCCCGTGAACTCAGACTCTTGAAATTTGGTACGAAGCAACGTCTTATAGCACAGATAAAGGAAAAATTGCGAAAACCGTAAATTTTTAGTTTTATAATATAATAAAAATATTTTACGGAACCCTCGTTGCGCGAGTCCGACTCGCACATGGCCGGTTTTTTATAAGTTCGTGTGCATAAGTTATGTTTTCACTTCTGACGTGACTACGACTAATAATTTTTTTCCTTAAACAAATAATACCCACTTAATATTTCACACACGTGGGCATGACTTTTAGTTTACATGTCGGCAGTGGGCTTATAGATGGGGTCTTTGGGCTAGAGGCACTTGAACACGCGCGGGGACACACGTGACGATCTAGTTGATGGAGTATCTGTTATACAGTGCTTGCATCCTGTACTTAGATTGTGATATTGAGGGTGTATTCATAATTATCATTCACTTGTTTTTTTTCTCATCTGTTTTGCTTGCGTTAGTGTAGATTTTGTCAATTATTTCACTAACTAACTAGGTTGGGGTCGGCTTTCAGTCTACTTCGATATTCTACGTGAAGCGACTGCCGTCAGACCTCCACAACCCAAGTACTAGGCGCTACCGAAGTTCTGTTGACCAGGTTGTCGGACTTTTTAGGGCTCCAACTACCCGTAACGAATGCCACAGATGTTTGTATGGCACTCGGGACCGACGATTTGACGTGCTCTCCGAGGCACGTGTCGAATGCTCTCAATGTGTTAAGAATGGTCACCCATCCTAGACTGACCTGGCTTAACTTTGTAATCTGCTAAACTACTCGGTTACCATTTAGCCAATTATTTCACTATTCCTCGGAAACAGTGGTTTTTGCTCGATGAAGGGTACCCTATGTCCTTTTCAACACACTTTTATTAGCTTGGTATGTATGTATCTACGTATCTATGTAACGGAATCTTTGAACATGATTTTCATCCACTTTAAAACGTCGGATTGAATTGAAACTTCGCGCACTTATCAAGGACCGATGATAATACAATATTAAAAAAGCAAAAACAAATAATAGTTTAAAAAACTAAAAAACACGCTTTTTGCTGAACTAAAAAGTAGAAAATAATTTTTAAAAGCTAAAAAAATATAATTTTATCGTAAAAAAGCGAGTGTTTTTTTAAATATTATATAATGACTACTTTTTTACCAATAAAATATTTACAATAATTGAGATTTATAGCACCTAACGCATTTTTACGACAAAATGATTTTTTTCTTACTATTTTTTTTTACTTATAGGAAATTATTTTGTACTTTTTATTTCAACTAGTTACAAAAGAGAGTTCTTTATTTTTTAACCGACAAAAAAAAGGAGGTTCTCAATTCGACCGCATAATATTTTTTTTAAACTATTTATTTTTTGGTACCAATGACAATGTGTATGCAAAATTTTTTGACGATTACCTACTTAAGTAGCTAAGGCGTCAAAGTGTCATAAACAAACTCGCATTCGCATCATTAATATACCATAGATACAAATACCCTAACATAAAATCGCGTCAAATAATAGCACCAGGTACTACATACTTTACGTGTCTGCATTTTATAAGCCATCCTAATAATAAACCAGAGCATACAAAGAATGTCCAAGTAAATGTATGTTGTAATAGTTTCACACAAAAACTTCAATGTATAACCGTTTGTTGTTTATTACCTACACAACGGCGCGTAGTAGACTCGTGGTAAGAAATTGGTTTGGTTTCAAAGTATTTAGTAACTTCTAAAATTGTCGTATGTTAGAGTGCCATTATTATACTTTAAAACATTAAAGATATCATACACATGTTATACTTATCGATATCATTGCTTTTTGTACCACGTCGGTGGCAAACAAGTGTGGCCCGCCTAATGGTGCCGTAGCCTATAGACGCTAATTATAATTTTCGCATTTTTACTACACTTGAATCGCCACATCGCTAGCGCGTCTGTCAGCAAAATTGTGTTTACTATTGACTTTAGTTGATGCCATTTCTAATATTACTCCTGGTTCGAATTGAAAAATTCATAGACTACAGACTTAAATGAAAAACAGAACGGACATTTAACTTAAATAAGCCTAGTGTTAAAATAAATAAAAAAAGTTTGTTTATTTTAAAACTTACATTTTATAACAAAAAACGACCTGAACTTTTACGTACGTAGTACATTTAAATCAATTATTTTTTTATGAATTTTTGTTATTCTATGATATGAATATCGATTCATATACGTCTATTATTACATTTGCGTTTGAATAAAATACTACTGAAAAATACACTCAACAAACAATATTCGTTAAAAATTAATCTACTGTTTGATAACTTTGTTAAATAAAAAAATGTGATTATAAAATTCACTGAATTGTGTTTCTGTGAAATATGATTAATTCAAGTAAATACTATTTGAAATAATAATTTTCGAAATAAAAATACAAGAACCAAAAATATTACATGAAACATTTGCTGCGAAACGAAGTCTATGATATATCTGTCTGCGAAACAAGGAAATACCAAAATTTCTATTGTCTCAAATTATTACATATTATTACTTGTTGTTGCAAACGTTTATAGCTACGATCACCGCTTACCAACCATAAGTAAAGTTTGCTACTTTGGTGTTACTTATAAAATAAATTTACAAAACTCTTTGCCATCTTAATGGTATAAAAATCGCCATACAGTAAATATATCTCATAAATAAAAATACCATCTTATCACAAGTGCCAAGATAATTTATAGACACCAAACAGTTGGCAGCAAGAACTTTAATGATCGTCGGTGACCACCGTCTACCATTCTCTAGAGGCAAAAAACTCCGGCCACAAACTGTTATGATAATGACCACGAATGACCACGAATGATCACTGGCCTGCATACTCACGGTAACAACCCGTGACATTGCGCTAAGGAATACACTTTTTCAATACGTTGTCTTTTTATGGTTAAAATAAGAATTAAGTAACATTCCTAATTAAATTAAATGTTATAAAAGGGTTAAACAAGTTTCTAATTTAAAAAAATAAAAATAAAATTGCCCTGCCATGAAACACGCGCCACCTCGAATTAAAAAAAAATTAGTACCAGTGTCACTCGGGATGATGTAAAGCTTCTAACATCATTCTCCGCGCCTTTTCCCAACTAAGTTGGGGTCGGCTTTCAATCTAACTACGATACGGCCGAACTTTGATATTTTACGTGAAACGACTGCCATCAGACCTCCACAACCCAAGTACTAGGCGATATCGAAGTTCTGTAGTTAGACCAGGTTGTCGGACTTTTTAGGGCTCCATTACCGTAACAAATGCCACAGATGTTTGTATGGCACCCGGGACCGACGGTTTAACGTGCTGTCCGAGGCACGGAGGGGTCTCAATGTGTTAAGAATGGTCACCCATCCTAGTCTGACCTGGCTAGCATTACTTAACTTTGTAATGTGTTAACCTACTCGGTTACCACTTAGCCACGAGCCCCTCTTGTAAAGCTTGCCATGTAAAGCTTCTAACGAATCCCATAAATCCAAATCTGTTTCCTTCTTTGGGCAGTCGTGTGAAAATTATATTAATTATTATTTTCAAGTTTGTTATTGTTTTAATCTTAAAACCAAACATTAAAAGGAAATGATTAGACGATAGCAACGTGTGACGTCATAAGTGGTTATTTCATACAAGTGTTTTACAGAACGTTTTGACATTTAATAAAGAGAAACTTATTTGACAGACAAGTACTAGTGTAATAAGAGTATAAAGGCAAGTAAGAGAAGATTAAGACTTAAGAATAAGAAATAGAGGATGTAAAAGATGTCATGAAAGAAAAGGGAGTGAGAACTAGGATTAAGACTAATAGATGTGACCGACCTCCCCGAAAAGTGGAAAAAAAACGATGTGCTTTTTGTGTTGTGATGTAAAACGTGTGCGTCTCGGGACGCCCGACAGACTAGCGCCGTAACGCGTTACGTAACGAAGCGATTTACCCTCCCATAAGAAGTTATCACTTCAAAAAGAAATCTGGGACATGTTATATAACCCTATCTAGACCCAAGATAAGCAGAGCTTGTAATATGAGTTCTAGAACACGAATGTACATTGTACATACTAAGATACTTTTTTGTAAATACAAATACATATCCATAGTTATATATGTAGTATGTATACGATAAAATTATCGCTCTTTATCGTAAAAAATATAATGTTCGTTCACCCACAAAACTCATTGTTTTTCCCTTATTGTATTCCACAATACGGTCCATAGCGGTTAGACCGCGCCATCAAGCCGTCGAGTCTAGCCATAAACTATTGTGGGAAATACTTATTTTTTGTGTAATATTATGCGGGCACATGAAACTGCAAGCCTCGCTGTATCTCGAACGTCATTATGATACCCGGTGTTAGTGAAACGCTCCCTAAAATGAAGACAGACGATAGTACTCATGATACCTTTGATGATAGGTCAGAAAAAAAATCTATCTTGATGAAAAAGTTTTATCTTTTTCACTAACAGACAGAGTGATTCATGAGGAAGGTTTAGGTGTATAATTTGTACCCGTGCAAAGGTGGGGGCGGGTTACTAGTAGTAAGACAACTAAGTACGAAGCCTTTTTCTTAACAATATGTTGAGTAACCCTAATTCTACGGTCCGTTCTGTACGCTTGTTTGCCACATTATTGGTGGAAAGCGACGATAGAGTGACCCCAAGTTCTCCGAACAAGACTCGACTAGCAAGTCTCATTGTCCGCGACTTATAAAATTACAAATCAACCTTTTTTTGCCGAAAGCTTTCGCTCCATCAAAGTTGTATACATTAATCATACCTGTATTTCGGTCTCAGGTGTGGTGTACGAGGATAATGGGTGCGAGTGAGACGAGGAGATAGCCGAGTTGCGCGTCCGCAAGCCGCGCCGCGTCAGTCGTCGGAAACCATTCCGCGGAGTCGCTACTCAACTGAGTTTTTTTTTTAATTCTTTTTTTTTAATTTGTAAGTGGTTTTATTACGAAGTGACAAGTGTGTCGTGTTGTGTATTGTACATACATTTGTGTGTGTGTTGTGTAGTACATATAGTGTGTGTTTGTGTGAGTACATCTGTGTTCATTGCGCATTGGATTTTCTCGAGGTGTGTATTTTGTTTTGGTATTTTGGTAGAGTTGTAGTACATTGTGATAGAGCAACTTTTAACTGGCAACCATTGATTTAGTGGACACACTAAAGTTTAATAAAGTTACGGTTATGATACCCCCCCCCCCTCCTCCCCCTTTCCTAGAATTAGGAAGTGTTAAGAATATTTTTTTTACCCCCTTAAGGCCTACACTCATGTAAATAATAAAATAGACTCTACATTAATATTACATTAAAAACGTACTTAACTCTACATCTTTAAAATTTGACTCTACAAGTTATCGAGGCCAACTATATAAATTTAAAAGCTTTACCTTGTACCCAAAATGGTACAAATTCATAAAATAATAGAGCCATTCTAAGAAGAATCAAACTAAAAATTAATGACGTACCCAAAAGTATTTGGAGCGGAATATATTTGGCGTCTCTACGTTGTATGAATAATATAGATCATTAATCATAGTCTACGATAAGATCGTTAGCGACAATAGATCATTAAGATATATCAATATGAAGGAGAGGAACTCTACATAGAGACTTTCGAGATAAAACCTGAGATGTTACCAAGAGATATATAATGAAATTTAAACAAAGTAATGTATATGTGTATTTTTTTATAAAAATAAATGTAGAGTCTCTCTTTTGAGTATATAAGAAAATGTATGTTTTGTCTCGAATTGCGAATGTGAGTTCGTTTGTTTGGTACACTTTCACGCCTTAACTGCTCAACCGATCATCATCAGATTTTGCATACACGTTGTAAGAGGTAGAGGACTTAGGGTACCTTTTATCCAGAAAAAATACTGCTTCAGAGGGATAGAAAAATAATTTCCCGCAAGTAAAGCCGAGGAAAGCCATAATTATAAATAAAATAGGTAAATATTGTAAATGAAAATGTATGTCTGCCCGACTGGGGAAGAAACTCTACCTACAGAAAACTGTAATCAAACCAATCTAATTTCATATTGTTCTTTAAAGTAAGTAGAGTCACCAATTTTTTTATGAACGTTTTTATTAACCATTCTACAGTAATCGATTACTATATGGACGTGCACTCGTTTGCCACACCATTTGTATAAAGCATAAATATTATAGAATTCAAGATTATAAATAGTAATGGTCCAAACGAACATCTCTACACAGACTCTACCACTCTACAATTCCTTTGTAGATCTTATCTTAGAAAAGACATCAACGCGATCGCTACTCTCGGATTGTGGCTCACCTTCTTTATGTATAGTTTACTTATTGTACTGGCCTTGGTATTGTTATTTATTCTATACAATTTAGGTGGCAAACTAGCATATTGGCATTTGTTCGTGGGAGACCCATGCTTCGGCACGAATGGGCCGGCTCGACCGGAGTGCTTTTCTCGAGTGAGGTTACCGGAGGCTCGTACCCTTCCCCCCTCTACCCACGCTTTCCCCCTGTCCCCCCTCTTCCCACCTTAAAGGTCGGCAACGCACTTGTGACTGTTAAGTTGCAGGTGCCCATGGGCGGCAGTAGTCATTTACCATCAGGTGACCCGTCTGCTAGTTTGTCCCCTATACCATAAAAAAAATCGACACCTTTAAACACTCGTAATATTCATGGTGTCTCTCGCCACCGTAACATTTATATGAAGCTCTATTGACCTGACTTCAGGACATCATAAATCCTGCTAATATTATAAACCTGAAGTTTTGTGAGGATGTATGGATGTATGTTACTTTTTCGCCCCAAAACTACTGAACCGATTGCGATGAAAAAAGAAGTCTTCTTACCCACCTTCCCCGTTCAATATACACCCAATTTTCCCATCTTTTATTCCCAAAGTGCCCGGTTTACAGCAAAAAACTTACCCTTATTACGTGTGTGGGGCCAAATTTTTGTTGGCAAATGTAGGATTTTAGCCTTTAGGAGCAGAGGCGTGAGTATGTATGTGTATATTAGTGACCGCACTTATTTTTTTTAAGACACCTTATACACGGGCTTCTGACCCTCTGCCTGACGTCTGCACTTTTTCTGCATAAAAACTATAAGTAAATATTCCAAATTTTACATTTGTAAAAAAAATCACTGAACAATTTATCTCACTAATACTATGAAAGCGAAAGTTTGTGATTATGGATGGATGGATGGATGTTTGTTACTCTTTCACGCAAAAACGACATTAAAATATGTCATTACAACTTTAATTTTCTACTTTACCACCCTTGCGGTTAGAATTTGTTTTAAAATTTTTTATTGACCTTCATTTCTTTGGAAACTTAACCTATCAAATAAAATTAAAAATCATTAAAATCTGTTGAAAATTCACAAAGTGTCGGCTAATACGTCTAGATGTACTTTTAAAAAAGGCGAATAATAAAATATCGTGCATTTCACATTAGCGGTGCTTCGGGTGGGAAAGAGATGGCACACGCTTAAGTTCAACCAGTAATGATGAGTGCGGCTCGTGGACTAGCATGGCTCTTAAAACACCGATACACGATTTTTATTACTTTTATCGGATTTTAATCTAAAGATCTCATCTAAAAGGTTTTTTACATCGCCTTAGATATATATGGGAATATACTACATATGCATATACAGGGCGTTACAAAAAGATACAATACAATACAATATTCTTTATTGTACACCATAAAACAATTTACAACATTAAAATAAAAACAAATAATGGTACAAACGGCGGTCTTATCGCTAGCTGCGATTTCTTACAGACAACCTTTAGATGGACAGATGCAATGGACTTCTGTATAGGGCAGTAAACAGGTGCACAAATTGTCTAAGTATTTTATTGAAATTATAAGAATGGAATTGGAAAAAACAAAATAATTACCTTACATAGAAATTTGTTAGCATATTAAATAGTCAAACATACATACATATACCTACATAAATACCTAAACACATATATACACAAACATACATACGTATAAAAGACTAACAGCGTTAACTATTTTAGGGAAATTCGTAGTTTTTAATGCAGATAATTTACATTGAAACTAATAATCATAGTTACTAAAAAACTAATAATCATAGTTACTAAAAAACTAATAATCATAGTTACTAAAAAACTAATAATCATAGTTACTAAAAAACTAATAATCATAGTTACTAAAAAACTAATAATCATAGTTACTAAAAACTAATAATCATAGTTACTAAAAAACTAATAATCATAGTTACTAAAAAACTAATAATCATAGTTACTAAAAAACTAATAATCATAGTTACTAAAAAACTAATAACCATAGTTACTAAAAAATAAAAGAGTTCAATTATCCACCTCCCAGCTTCATCATCAGGTCACCGTTACAAAGCCCAATCTGTTGGGCTCGTCAGAACGAATCATATGAACCCAAACTCGAGGGGTTTACTATTAGCCACTGAAGAGTTCCACTATCCACCTCCTGGCTCCATTATCAGATCAGCTCCAAGATGCCAAATTATAGTGTTGTCATCGGAACTACATATACGTACACGAGTCAGTCTGTGACCACGGCCAGTGCAACCTGGTCAAAACGTCAGGCAATTCAGAGGAATGTAATACCTTTTCGTGATCGCGTTAATTCCCGTTTAAATACATAATTAAAGTCTCATTAGCATTTATAATATTAATAAGGATATAATCAGGATTACTTAACCCATCTTTTTGTAAGTAGATATGTCTTTTCTGTGTAAAACATAAACTTCATAAGTTCAGAACAGACTCATAAACAGTTTATTACTAAAACATCTTTAATATTTATTATTGAAGATGTTTTAGTGCGAAGCGAAGATTAGCTCCGAAGTATCTTATTTTAAGTATAGGTTCGCTAAAAAGCCGACGATGGACGTTTCATGAAGCCATGAAAATGTCAATGTCACCAATAAATGCGATAACGCTGCGAATACAGTCGTAATTCTAATGCAAGCGAATATAAACTTTAAAATATGTTTTCTAAAGTCGAAAATCAATTGATAAATATGGTAATAGGTTTTGCATTCAAGTCACGTTTGGCGAAATTGATACTAAATTTTACAGTTATTCCAAATTTGACTTTAGAAGGATTGGATTAAGGTTTAAGTTTGTACTTATGAGTTATTTCTTTAATAGATGACTTTTTTGCTATCTAGTAATAAATATGTAATGCGATATGTGCTATCAAAATATTGATATTATAATTGCGGGTGATTGCATAAATATATAAATTTTACAACGTTTCTATTAATTATGTTATAACTTATAACTAATAAAATTTAATCTTAGTAATTAAATCAGTAGTAAGGTGAGAGACGAGAGACCCAATAATGATGATAATTATAAACTCTAAATAATAGTGATAGACTCGGAAGACGAACCTAACTCTCCGAACTAAGAGTCTGCTTACTAGGTGTTGGTACCTTTAAAGCTTTAACTAGCAATCTTACTGTCACACAGTGATGCTTCGACACGTGTTTCGCTTATACATCAAGATTCGAAAGCAAACTAGGACGTTTGCTTATCTAATGCATTTGCAATCACCTGAATGAGATGGAAAAATACTTGATGCGATCCGTGGCATATGATGCTGTCCTCCTTAAGCTAAAAGACGGCTAAGCTTAGCTTAATACACATCGCAGCAAATAAAACTTCTATCAGATTTTCTGACTTGAGACTCTTTTCTCACCTAGAAGTCCATTAAAGCAATTATTGAAGAGGAAAACGTTCTTACTCTCGGTTTGTAAATACCAACCATTGAAAAAGCTAATTTCAACAAATTACGATAATCCCACTAATCCAACTAATATTATAAATGTGAAAGTTTGGATGGTTGGATGGATGTTTGTTACTCTTTCACGTAAAACCACAATACCGATTGTGATGAAACTTGGTATGTAGATAACTGGATACTTGGGTTAACGCATAGGCTACTTTAAAATCCGATATACCCACGGAATCGGGACTTACGCGGGTGAAACCGCGGGGCGCTGCTAGTTATACAATAAATGAAGGTAACCGCCATCAGGACGAGCAGTGCGTTTGTTTGTCTCATTAAAGGTACAATAATATGGAAAATGAAAGATTGTTTTTCTGCACGAGACAAGGAAGTGAGGATATGACGTCATCAATATCTCGTGACGGATATTACCTATGTCGTTAAAAGGAAGTCATAACTGTGTATCTATCTATAGAGGCGCCATACTCAATGATTTATGCATTTTACACTGCATTTTTATTACCGTGTTTTAAGTAAATATTATATTAATACATTCATACATACACTCACGCCTGTGGCTGTATCCCAAAGAAGTAGGCACAGGCCAATTACACACTTACTTTTCCCAACTATACTTTGGGCAACTGGGCAATTAATAATGGGAAAGTTGTCGGGATGTGCGAAGCCTCTAACGTAATACCTACAGATAAGTGGAGTGATTGAATACAACGTCAAACGACACAGATCATTCGATTCCCGTTCTTTAATATTCTTTTTAAAAACATATCACCTCGGTTTTTGAATAAATTGTAATACTACTGGTCTAAAACAATCCTTTGATAAAGAACTATTGGAGCTCAAAAGATACAAAACCTGTGCAGTAACGCGAATTCTCACCGGACACTGCACACTGAACAAACATATGTTCAACCTAAAGTTGGGCGAAAATACAACATTCAGATTCTGTGGAGAGCAACTGTAATGCATACTCTATGCTTTTGTGGCCCACTAATGCGGTATCAAAGGTTTAACCTAGGGTTTCAATTCAGGCAATAGCAGGAAATACAAACAACCACTGCTCATAAGTCCTGGAGGTTTCTCGCAGCTATAAGTCTGAGCAGTGAACTATAAAGCAAGAGTGCATTACAAAAAATCAGAAATGGTCGAAGTAGCACTAGGCAATTAAAACAAACAACTTCAAATGCCTTTGAATGTCACTAGGCTCTTAGTAGAAGCTTTAACCTTCAAAGATTTAAGGCACTGGCAACATTCCAACTACAGTTTTAATTAGCCCAAAATCTGGAACTCTTTTTGACTCAGTTTTAGGGATTTGATTACTGTTAACCGGTCCTCAAATTTAACTACTCAATCAAAATAGGAGCAATTTGTTGAACATCTGCCTCTAAACGACCTGTTTGAATATACCGAAGTCATATATTAATTGCAGTTCAATGGAATACCGACTGCATGTTTTCCACGCTTGAAAGTGACTCTGCACAATTCTCACGTACCGCTATGACATAAGTACGGTATTTTTATACCATATTGTTTTATTTAGCGGTCTTTAGATTATTATAATTATAATGTGGGTCTTATTACGCAGGATTACCTAGATCTAAACTAAGAATAGCTTGTGCTATGTGTTTTGGAACACCTAAGTCAATGCAATGCAAATTTTAACACTTCGCAAGTGAACCAAAATGTATAGGGTGCTTCCTATTGACTTAGAGTTATGAAATTTGGCAAGAAGCAAGGTCTCAGGGCACAAGTAAAGAAAGGTAAAAAATCCAAAAGTCGTGGATTTGATTTTGTAGACCTATATATCATATTAAAAAACTACGATTACATAGTTATATTTTGAGCTTGGAAAATTGACTGTGACATATACCGATATATGGGTTAGTATTTTTATAACGTCAAAGTTTGTCTTTCGGTCATGTAAAGTTTGTACCGAACCCTCAGTGCGCAAGTGAGACTCGTAATTGTCCGATTTTTCTTTGTTATAGACACTACTATTAGTATTGGTTAACCACTACTAACTTTTTACCCATTTTAAGCTAAATGCTTGTGATAGACATTTGTTTATTATAGACACATAAAGACACACAGTGTGGTTTTAGTCGGTTGGTTCGATTCCGAAACACTGCCCCACCAAGAACACTGTGGTGGTGGTGACCCGTGGCGGTCTAAAAAAGTTTCGTTGGTGTGTTGGTACTATCCGAACCGGTAAACATTCGATCTCAAATCCGACGACTGTGACTTTACCCTGCCGCTAATTGCAAGTCTAAGTTATGTTGTTAAAAACCAATTCGATTATTTAAAAATGCAATAACCAACGAAGTGCCCTCTTTGCTCTAATTGGACTTGTAACTGCTATGATTAGCAGCAAACAACAATATTTCCGCACTCCGACTAGTAATCCGTACATCCCTTTTTCTCTTTCTGTTTTATTTTTTGCTTAAGTCTCAGAAACCATCATTTTTTCTTTATTAATAAACCAGCAACCCGCCCTGGCTTCGCAGAGGTAGTAGAGACATCTTCATCTTCAATCATCATCATATTTTAACCAATTTACACAAAACGTTAACAAATTATACACCTAAACCTTCCTCATGAATCACTCTGTCTATTGGTGAAAACCACATGAAAATCCATTCAGTAGTTTTTCAGTTTATCGCGAACAGACAGACATTTTTTTATAATATGTAGTGATATCTTAAAATAAATTAATTGTGAGGGGCTCGTGGCCGAATGGTAACTGAGTAGGTTAGCAAGTCCTCAATCTGGTCTAACTATAGAACTTGGTTGTGGAGGTCCTGATGGCAGTCGCTTCACTTAAAATATCGAAGTTCGGCCGTTTCGTAGTTAGACTGAAAGTCGACCTCAACTTAGTTGGCAGGCGCGGAGGAGACTATCATAATTCAATGCGTAGACATATAAAGTTTTGTGTCTGTTCTATCGACCGCTGAGGATTTCTCTCGTCTGGAGCCAATCCTAGGCCCAGAATCAGATCATGCTTATCATAAAAATGCATTGTCATCGGAACTTAACCAACACATAAAATTACTGCTCCATAGGATAGGAAGAAGTGGTTTTAATTCATCATGCAAGATTTGACCCCAAACTTACAAACATTGCAGTTAAATAATAGCTTGTAATAAGAATGACACGTTCTTATTCGTATGTTGAAAGATACAAAAACAACAGAACTTTTTAGTGAACGCTCAAATTTACAAAACACAACACTTCTCTCTTTATAATAATACTAGCTGCGCCCCGCGGTTTCCCCCGCGTAAATCAATAGTGAAGTTTTCTTAAATTTTCAAATTTTACGCGAACTTTCTTAAATTTTTCTTTCATAAAAACCTTTTCCTGACAATAAAACACACAAAAAAAAGAGTTAGCAAAATCGGTCCAGCCGTTCACGCGTGATGCCGTGACCAAGGGAAATAGGGATTAATTTTTATATATATAGATTTGTATTCTCTATGAAATTTATTAAGACTGTAGCTGAAGAAACAAAAACAAATATCGTTCAAAAAGAGATAAACGCCCTACAACTTATAAAGGCATTTGCATGCAAACGCATGTATGTTTAAGCCTCCAGAGTGGTCCCATAAAAATGAAGAAAAAACTACACTGTAAGGGTGAAAAATAACTAAGAAAGAAGACTCTAGAAATGGTTTTGCAGCATTAAAGTCTATTTTACATAAGATAATATTATGTTTCTTGCGTTAATAATACACATTGGAATTCAAGGCATCAACAGCCAACCTTCTGGGAATGCTACCCAACCGCCAACGGAGGCATTTTATGACGCGCGTATGTAAATAATATATTAGTTTAGTTTTTCTTTCCTGTTTTAATCGATTTCAAAAAAGAGGATCCATTAGTCAATATATACTTAATCATGTTCAGCTTCTATAAACTTTCAATACTTTGTAAGATTCTATTTATTTAGAACTTAGCTGACCAGAGCAACTTCGTCTGCGTTTGTAAATTTTCCCCATTTTCGCAACATTTTTCATTAATGCTCCGCTCCTATTGGTCGTAGCGTGATGTTAAATAGCCTATAGCCGTCCTCGATAAATGGGCTATCCAACTCTAAAAGATATATAAAGATATATTGACAATACAAGATTAAGATGCACTAGAGTCGGTAGTTATTTTATATTTTTTTTTTCATTATAAAAAATAATTAAACCATTATGCATAAAAGTATTTACGTAACTTTAAGGTGTTGTGTGAGCAGAGAGATCAAATTAAGACGGCTAGCCTGCCTTCTTAATTTGATAATTTATATTTATAATCTTAAAATAACAATCATAAATACAGTTCTTATAATATGCCTGACATATGACATTTTATATCCCACAATTAACTTACACTATTAGACACATTGCAAGTAACTATTTATCTTATCTGTGGTATTGCTAATAAATATCGTTTCGGTAAAAGTCTTCTCGTTTAATTTTTCCGTCTGCCATTGTTATGCCTGCGGGTCATTGACACTAGCTTTCAATTAACTTCGTCATAAATACCAATTTGTTTTTTTTTTGTTACGTCTGTTACCACAGAGTAGTGTAGTCTGCTGATGATTGGGGACCGCCAGATTTTTTTTTAAGTTGTGACACAACGTGGTACAGTGCCTAAGTCGCTAGTATTCATAGGCTTTCATAAAAATGCCACCATTCCAAATACGACAGTAAAATTTTATTTTGTAAATTTGATGACACCTCTTTTGTGTTGTGAATTTGAAGACAGACATAAATAAAAGAGTATAATCCTTACGAAAGATATTAAATAAACCACTATTTTTTTAAGTTTTTGGTTATTTATATTTATACTATTATTTTAAAGTCTTATATAGTAACATGGCCACACATAACATTCTTAATAACCCCTTCAGCTAAGCTAATTGCTTGTATTAGATAATAATAATAATAATTTGACACATCTCACACACGGCAATCGATCTCAAACAAGGCAGAGGCTATGATAACCAGGCTGCTGATAAACATACTTATATATTTCTAAATACATACATATCCAGACAGAACAAATGACCATGCTCTTCACACAATTGTTTGTTCTGGGTCGGAATCGAACCCACGACCTCTGGCTCAGCAGTCAGGATTACTAACAGGCCAACGATATATGGTCCAACACAATTACCATTACTCCACCGCTGGTAACAATCATATATTAAACACACAAAATAATTTTTAAAAATTATCTTAAATGTTAAGATAATTTTTAAGAATTATTTTGTTTTAAGAAATGTTATGTGGCGATAAATAGTTGAATGTGTCTAAATAGACAGATTCAACTATTTATCACCTCAGATAACGATTGAGAAATGTGATACCCAGTTGGAGCACGTTGTATTTACAACAATCGTGTGAAAATAACAGAACTTCCCCTCTACAATTTGTGTGTCGTGTTTGGTAAGCAATTTAGGTACCTATTTATCGCATTACCCGGAGTAAGCGTGGGCGGTCTCTTGGGACTTTAGTTGACCGGTTTTGTGGCCAGTATTGGCTATTGAACATAAGTTCATATGTGGCTTGGACACTTTCAAGCTATAAAGTTTATTATTTCGTAAATATATTTCAATATATAATCTCTGAGACATTAAAGAGCTATAAAAGTGGACTACATAAGCACAGCTTGTATTATGGGTTCGGATACGAATAATCATGCTTAGATAGTTTCTTTTTTGTAACATATTATGCAGAGAAAGATCTAGAACAACGCAAGTACACATATTCATATTCATACATTCAAATATTTGTAGTGAGAGAACATCGAACCCGCGATCCCGGAAGTGGCAGTTGGCTCTGTTGTCGCTTACTTGTAAATTTAAATCCATATGTACTTATATTTTTACGTGAAGACAATTCTTTGTACGCCTATTTAAGAAAACTTCGCGAACGGAGGAACGTGAAATGTCGAATATTAAAAAATATATATATATAGAAGTGCAGAAAGCTAACATTTGTAAACAATATAGATTAGATTGGAGTAGAATATAAAATTAATAAAATGTTCTTATAAGTAATATAGCCGGTGCATATGTACAAAAGGCGGCCTTATCACTGAAAGCAATTTCTTCCAGGCAACCCTTGGACGGACATATCGACAGTAAATTGATAAATATATATTGTGTTAAAATTTAAAAAATACATGAAGACGGCTACATTAAACTACCCGCGTCCAGTATATACAATTTAATGGCAGTACAATTATACTGGTCAGTGATATTTATAAAACAAAACATTTGACTTTTAAAAAATGATTAATGGACGAAATTCGATCACTAGGTCACCTCTAGTACTTATTATTACGTACTAAAAAGTCTTATTGTTGGTTTAAGTTTAATACTAAACATTTTGTTTGACTTATATCCATTAATTGTATATATGTATAAAAACATGCTATTCGTTATAGGGTCATAGGTACTTGAAATTGAAATTCATAATATTTTGGTTAGAAATGTCAACCTACCACCTACACCAGGATAAGCGTTTTCTGAAGGAATAAGACAAATTATTTTTACCTCAAAATTCAATTTTTTTTTTCAAGCTAAATTAACTATTTATCGGCGTCAGATAACGCTTCTAAATTTTGACCACACCTGTATAACCAGCTTTACATCAGACGATTTAAATCAGTTCAGGTATTTCTCAGGAACAGTTGTTGTTTATATAATTATGTATACGCACGGAATTAACGCAAGCAAGTAATAGGGTACATACTTTTGAATTGCCTGACGTTTCGACCACACGCTGACAGACTGATTCCCGTACGTATACATCGGCCTAAAGTAGCTCTCGCAGACGTCTCAGACGTGTGCGTCGGCCTAATGTAGCTCTCGCAGACGTCTCAGACGTGGGCGTCGGCGGAATGTAGCTCTCGCTTTAGAGTTACTTACTTACAGTACTTTTTTTTCTAGATGAAAGGAACCCTATGACCTTATATGTACCTCTGACTGACTGAACCATTATGGACACCCGTAATGCAAGATTTCATGATGATCGTTTTAATAATTAAGATGTGAAAGCGTAAAATTGTATTATAATAAGGATTTGCAATCATTGTACAAAGTACAATAATAACTTGAGAGAACTCACACACGGCCGTCTAATCTCAAACTAGACAGAGCCTGTACTATGGTAACCAGACTGCTGATAAACATACTTATATATTTCTAAATACATACATATTATAGATAATTTACACCCAGTCACAGAACAAATGTCCGTGCTCATCACTCAATTATTTGAAAATCATTTTAGTGAAGAGGACATATGTTCTTGTTTACATTAAACATAACCGTTACATATTATTTCTTGTAATAATTAAACTAAACATTGATCTTTAATGTGAACTAAAGGCCGGACGTGACGTATACGAGGTTGGGAGGGAAGCAGGTGCGTTCTCCAGCCGGCTTGTGCCCTTTAGAGCCCCTCTTCGTACTTCCTTACTGAGAGTAAGGCTAGCGTACTCTTTATATATTGTTAATAGACATAAAAAAGCTCTCATTTTGAGTTAAGTTTTAGGTTAACTGGCCAGAAAGGTAAAATTGCAACTTATGTGGAATTACTTTGAAAATTAATTGTGAATTTATGAGTGTATAGATCAAGTTAAAATCTAGGTGTGTTGGTACTACATGAAAAGCTCGTATTTATGTTATTAAAAATAGTTGTAAAGTATAGTAGATGAGAAAACAGTTCACTATTTAATAAATATTTCTTAATAGACATTATCATGATCATGATTTATGAATAGTTATACTGGGGGCGCCATTGGTCCGTCTAACAAATGGTGGGGTGATAAAAAGGCTAGGCGTACATTATATATATAAGTGTTATATATAACGGTCACTTAGGTACAGATCGAGGTACGCACAACCGATTTCAATAATATGTTTTTTAATTCAATTGCCCCCTCCCCCTCATTTAAATTTTTAAAAAATATCCCATCTGTAATGGTGGTGGTGGGGGGAATAAGAATACAGCTTATTAAAATTAATCATGATTTAGGCATTGAGGTCTGTGTTACTTTTTTAAATGCTTGTTTGCCACATTACTTCAATATTTAATTGTACAAATGTAGGTGCCCGCGATAATTAATTCATTAATATTCTAACAGTAAAATACGCTGGCAACACCGACATGACTCGCAAACAGTAACATAACTCTATTTTCTGATTACGATCCTCAAACAAAGTCAACCATTGTTTAGTTAAACCATCTCTACATTTCACAGCATGCTGACTCTATTTTTTTGTTAACATACAGTTTAAATTGTACCTTATTCCATTTGTTTAAGGTTGGAAATTGTTTGGTAGAGTCACTGTAGGCTCTTTCAAAACCTCCATTGTGTAGAGTTTGTTCGCTAAAGTCGTGTGCCCTGTTTGGTTTTGGAGAGAGCTGGTCTTAGCTCTACTGTTAATATATACTTGTGTATGTAAGCGGCGGTGGCGCAATGGATAAGGCGGTGGACTTGCGATTCGGTGGTTACGGGTTCGAACCCCAAAAAGTATACGACAGGCCTGTTGCTTAGTTGAAGGGGTTAGAAAAATTAATAGTAATATATTTTTTAAATATATTATTGCTTAATAAAGACTTAATAAAGTTATACCTAAGTATGAGTTACTGAATGATTAAATGCACCGCGAATGTTGCCAGCATTATACATTTTTAAACATCCCTTTCACAAGTAGTGTTGTCAGAATAAAAATAAATGCAAATAGTAAAACCTAACAATACATATTTTTACATAAATAATAGGAATGTTGACAAATTTTCGGAATGGCAATAAAATACATTCTATAAAAAAAAATAAAGGAAAAATCTAAAAAAATAATGTTACTTTTAAAATAAAAATAAAACACTCAGAGTAACGTAATCAAACTCATATGGCAGACCATATGAGTTTGATTACGTCATTAACCGCTAAACTGACAATGCTCCAAAAAGAGTAGTATAAGTAATAGGTATGTGGTAGCATGGGTTAATGACATAATGGATCTGGTTAGTGTTTGCAGTCACATGATAATAGTTACAATGTAACCCGTTTTTATTCCATTTTATTTAAACTATTATAGGCCGGCAACGCACTTGTGACTCTTGAGTTGCAGGTGCCCGTCTGCTCGTTTGCCCCCTATACCAGTATAGTAGGAGTAGGTGGAAGAGGGAGAGAGGAGGGTGGAAAGGGGGGGAGGGAAGGGTTAGGGCCTCCGATAACCTTACTAACTCGGCGAAAAGCAATGTGCTTGCATTGCTTTTCGCCGAGTGAGAGAGCCTCACAGAAAACCGGCAGTTGCTTCACTGCCGGTTTTCTGTGAGGCCGTGATATCACTAAGGTCGAGCCGGCCCATACGTGCCAAAGCATGGCTCTCCCACGACAAAAAAATTGTATATTGGTGATTAGTGTCAACATTCCTGTTCGATCGAAAAAAAAAACATTAAATGGGTTTCTTTATTCAAATTTGAAGTACTCTGAGAATTTCTGTGCTAAGGTTTGCTCACCGGTATAACAAACATTCCAAGGAAGTATTTATTATTAATGAACTAATTGAGTATAATTAAATAATGTAGATAACCGTAACTCGCAAAATAAGACACAAAATTCGAAATAATTAATCACACGCTTTGACGTACGGGAAATCCCGACGCGACGTATATATGCATTTTCAAAACCAAGATAACAAAGTATCTGGGTGTTCTTTGTGTCTGTTGTTTAAATCTTTGAAAGGCAGACATACGAATATCACCCGCGACAGAGGAATATTCCAAATACAAAAAAAAAACCGGATCATCTTTCGAGGCTGTCAAACTGAGGACCCCATTTTAGCATTGTTGGTATCTAGGAGGCTTTTAATCTAGCTTACCATTAGGCAGCTTGAGGTCACATTTATTGTCACACACATGACACAACCAAGTATTTAACTGTATCTGTCACTCAACAATTTATCTGCACATTCATAAAGACAGATAGTAAGCCAGTGTCCCGATATCGATGTCTTTTATGGTTAGTAAGTATTCGTAATAAGTGACAAGTAGATCAGCTTGTTTCTTTTCCTTCAAATTTAAAGGTGTTTTAACTGTTCATTTTAAGCCGTTAATCTTGAATGAATGAAAAGCTTTAAAGTAGCAGTCTACTACGCATCAAGCTTTGCTTAACTTTGAGAACTTTCTCAAGTATGCGACCTTTTAATGGACTCATTGAACCTCGCCATGTATTTTTAATCCTAATAAATCCTTCTTAGGCAAATATCTTTATCTTTCTGGATTAAAGGTAGCGTGACAGGCTTGAAAGCATAAGAAATATATCTGCACAGGTATATAGGAGGAGAGGGGGAGAGGGAAGGGTTAGGACCCTTCTTCCCTCCCCCCTCTTCCACATTTCCCCTACTCCTACCTTAAAGTTGCAGGTGCCAGGCGGCAGTAGTAATTTACCATCAGGTGACCCGTCTGCTCGTTTGCATAATAATATAATAGATAGATAGATATAAGTATACATTTGTATGTATTTTAAATACTGATATAACATATTATATTTTTAAATATACGGACGTATTAATATTTATGGTATCCATTCACCGATTGCACAAAATCCATTAAAGCTCTTGGTTGACCTTTTGACACCAGGACACCCCACGTAAGTCATTACACTAATGTCCATCCAAAGATTGTCTTTCTTTATCTCTTATTCTTATAGCTAACGGGGAGGTGGAATGTCAGAATCGAAACGACTATAACCGCACGGTTTTCCTAGTAGGGCTAATGCAAGGGACTCGGGTATACCTAAGAAGGGGAACCTCGGGAACCCCTGCAGACCCTGACCGACTATTGATCAGCAGACGGCCACACCGTGGAGTGCGGGCAGCCAGCCCCCCAACACGTCGCGCCACCGTCTCAGATGCAAAAGTTGTCTGGCAAAAAGCAATATCTGGCTTTTTTTTAAGACATATCCTGCATTAGAAATATTCCTGTGTCGCGGGGGGGCTTCACAAACATTTAAACAACGGACACAAAGAACACCCAGACTCCGGACAACTATTTGTGGGTTACACAAATGGCGAGGTTAATGGAGGGACCACGTTAATGGTTCAACCGTTGCGCCATCCGTGCGGTTTGCTACAAATAAGGTCGCCAAAATGTATTTTAAAAATATCTTCTCTTATTCTCATTCTGTATTTATATTTTTGTAAATACCACTAAAAACAAACAAACACACACTCATTCGCATATGTTACTAAGGTTAGCAGCGTCACAGCGTGTTGTCAGTTATGGTCAGACTTTCACACAATATTTACGATTACTACTTCCGTGACACCGCTCTGCCTTACTCCGTCTCTTTTTAACGACTCACTAACGTCAAACAATATTATTTATATGATTAATTTCGTTTTGCGTTTCTCTTTTCGTATATGCTAGGTGTTACATACAGGTGTGGTCATATTTTGCGGTCTTATATAGTATATGAATGACGTAAAGCGCTGACAATTTTAGAAAAAAAATGAGATCCTAATATCGCAAAATATGTTTTTAATAAAACAAAACACGTTTTTGAACATTCGCGACTTTGATACATATTAGACGTGTAACTCGGGACTTATTCGCGATAATATTTATAAGGTACAATACCTTTTTTTTTTGTTACGGACGTCAGTCTACCCGTGACCACGATCGGTGCAATACGAATCGAAACGTAGGGTAACCAAAAAAAGGTATTGTATCTTATAAATATTATCACAATTAAGTCCTTAGTTACACATCTAATAGTAAAAGTTATATTAAAATTGAATTGAATTTCATAATTTATCGACTAAGCTAACTTTATATAATTGACTAGCAGCGCCCCGCGGTTTCACCCGCGTAAGTCCCGATCCCGTGGGAATAGAGTAGTAAAGAAAGAGTAACAAACATCCATACATCCTCACAAACTTTCACGTTTATAATATTAGTAGGATGTTAGTAAAATATTCCGGATTTGGACGTCGGTATAAAGATAACACTCAAGAAACATCATTAAAACATTATTGATATGAAAAATTATATCCTAACTAATATTATAAATGTGAAAGTGAGTTTGTTTGTTTATTTGTTACGCTTTCACGTTTTAACAACTGAAACAATCATTATGGACTTTTGCATATACAGAAAACGACATAGGGTATGTTTCATCCAGAAGAACGAGCCTATTCACGAGGGATACACAAAATAACTTTAACGCGGGCCGCGGGCGAAAGCTAATTGTGTATAAATGTAGGTATACCTTAGGACTTCCTTCCTAGGGTATACCCGAGTCCCTTGTAAATAGACTTACTTGTGACGGAACACCGTGTGGTTTTGGTTTCCTTTTTTTTGGATTCCTTCATAAGGCTTCAGCAGCAGGCACGGTGAGGTGATGACCCACACGATACAAAAAAGGAACACCTACTTAAAGTATTTTTAGACATAAACATATTTTTATATTTTTTCTATCCTTTTCCGGTGTGACTCTTTTTTAAGGCTATGTTTTAGGTTATGTGAATGTTTACACGCTTCTTATTCTTATACCAAAAAATACATATATTTATATATTTTTTATGGTATAGGGGGCAAACGAGCAGATGGTTCACCTGATGGTAAATGACTACCGCCGACTATGGGCACCTGTAACTCAAGAGTCACAAGTGCGTTGCCGCTCTTTAAGGTGGGCATAAGGGAAGAGGGGGATGAATTTTTTTAATGTTTTTCTGTCTGTTTGTTCCGACTTATCTCTGGAATGGGAGGACCGATTTCCACGTAACCGTTTTTACTGGCAGAAAGCGGATGTTTTAAGGAGTAACTTAGGCTACTATTAATTAGGAAAAAGAATTAGGGTTCCGCGCAAAAAATATTAACACCTACCAGCGAGCCTTAGCCGCGGCGGGCACAGCTAGTTCTTACAAACCAAAATAAGTAATAAGGCTTTCGTGTGAAAAAAAAATAGACTAATTGTAACAAGGGTTACGCATTGCAAACCCCTGTAAACCCCATTCTTGTAAACCTCCTCCAGGTAAAGTAAGGGCTTGTGTAAGGAGTGAGTTCACGTCAGTAGTGCACTGGGTAGGGTCTGCAATCACTCGCTCGCAAGCCTCAGCCAATACGATTTTTTTCTTACAACAATTATTTATAACGAGGCAAGAGGCCGAGTTCTCTACAAATATTCAATTTACGACAAAGATTTTGCAAACCAACCATACATTTTATTTCTATTTTATAATTCTTGTGGAACATAGGTTTTACAAAGATCTTAATGTACAAATGTTGATGCAATATGTCCTACCACATAACGTGGTGTACGAATTAACATGGTTAGTAACGACGCTTAAATTATGGTTAGTATGTATCTATTGTTATTCCATTTTATCACATAATAATAAATAATAATTGATTCCTTTCATAAATTATCATTAATAAATTATGTTACTGTCATTGTTTTACTGTCTGATAATTTAATGTAATGTAAATAAAGATTAATACTAATAAAATTGGAAATTAATGAATAATGTATAATAGGACGATATTACATTCAGTAATCATTACAGCTTAAATGCATCCTGTGTGAAATTTATCATTTAAATAGTGATTTACACAGTAATATGCCTTCTCTGCCAAAAATGCAAACAACTTATTTTTAAAATCCTGTAAAGAATTTAGAATTTTTATTAAATTAGCATTTAGCATTAAATTTAGCACTATGGCCCACCAGCGAATATTGTTCGTGAGTACGTGACTCAACAGCCATTACAAGAACAATTTAAATGAATTGTGAGAAACCCTACATCATTATTTACAACAAAAGTCGAAGGAATCATTTGTTTTCACCAAATTAATATCATTTATTCCCGCTGCGCTGTCGCTCTATCAGTGGTCGTAAATTAATTAAAAGTAAACCTAAGTCTCACCGCTAGCAAGAAAGCGATTTTAGGTCTTGCTGAGAAAACTTTTATTATTTATTTAAACTTTATGCCTATTAACTTAATGCCTAAGGCATTCTCTACCAGTAAACCTTTTACTACACAATTTCTCATTACATTTTCTTCAAGAAATTACATTTTACAAATTAGTCCATGATGTTCAAAATTGGTGTGCAAAAAGTGTTATTTCGTTTTCAAACCGAAAACTTTAATGCTTTTTTTTATTGTGCAGGCTGTTTTCCTGTTTATCTTTATTTTCACTGACACATTCACTGTAGCCAAGCGATAAATTCGTTTCGTACTAGTTGCTAGCTGATAATTCTACCCGTTAAACGCTGTTGGTGAGACGCATTCCTTATACTCTTTTATTTCCCTACGTAAAGCTGTCGCTGTAGGGCTTTCTAAAGGTATTGTACAGTTTTATTATGCTCTTACATTGTTCAGTTTTATTTAAAGCGAGAATTATGAATTCTTAACTGGAATTCATTGATACAGGGCTCCACATAGTATATAGCTTAAGATTATATAATTATAAACTAGAAGAAGTTATTGTTGAAGTAAGTTGAAATGAGGAGGAACACAATTAAAATGAGGAGTTTATCACAACCTCCTCATTTTAATGATTTTAAAACTTTCGCCTTTGTGTTATAAATCATTTAATCGGAGTAATATTTATAAGGTAAGATACGGTAAGGTTGATCTATACTGATATAACAAAGCTGAATAGTTTTGTTCTATGAGATGCCAGGCGAGTTATGCACTCACAAAAAAAAAACAAACATTACGTCATTTTGTGTTCCATCTCTCAAGCAAATTAGTGTAAACGCACACTTACACTACGGAACTAATAAAACAATCAGTAGATTTTGTGATAAGTGTTCTATTTCATCGGTTGCACTGTGAGACCGCATAATAATTCATGTAAATATAACCGCAGATAGTGGGTCTATTTGCGGTTATATTTACATGAATTATACATAAAAAGCGCACCGTCAAACAAACTTCTCAGAGCATTGTGATTCCCCACAATGATTTTTTCCCATAGTCTCATGTGAGATAAGCGGGCCGATACGACTCACTAGAGGGCTGTGAGTTGAAGCACTGAGGGCACAATTAACCTCTGACCTCCTCCGGCCATCGCACAATGCCGATCAAGTTTTACTAGAGCTTCGCAAAGCCTTTGTGCAACGGCGACCGAAGTAGAAGGCAGTAATGAACCTACTTCAAATTATTCTCTTCCTTTACGCTGTCGTAAAGAGTAAGAAAGTATTTCGATTTTCAAAGCTTCTATTTTTTTAAATTCAAGCCTTTACGTGTTGGAAAGGGTAAGCAGAAGTGTATTACATATTCCCATTTCGTGAGCGTAATAAAGGGCAAGCCTAATAATGTCTTCCCTGCACATTTACATATTCTACGCTGCTGCTGAGAATATTCGAATGGGAAAACCTGATAACAATTTATTTGACTAGAGTATCGCACCAAGGGATTCACAATCGTATGTAAACATTAACGCCAACTTATGTCATGCGACAGATACATAATAATGCTTCTGCGTCCGTTACTTAGGAAATATTTACTGAAATATTATGTTATAGGTTATATAGAGAAAATACCGAGAGCCTTGTTTTCTTGATTTCAACTTATTGAATCAAAAAAATATGCAACAGACGGACCTCCGGCTGAAGGCATTTTCAACCTTAGAGTGATGAAGGGTTGATTTGAGACAATCACAACCATGTAGAAGAAAAAAAGTATAAGTAAAACAAAAAAAATAATCAAGATCAAGATGAAGGGCTCGTGGCTAAGTGGTTAATACATTACAAAGTTAAGTAACACTAACCAGGTCAGTCTAGGATGGGTGACCACTCTTAACACATTGAGACGCCTCCGTGCCTCGGAGAGCACGTTAAACCGTCGGTCCCGGATGCCATACGAACATCTGTGGCATTCGTTACGGGTAGTTGGAGCCCTCAAAAGTCCGACAACCTGCTCTAACTACAGAACTCCGATTTCGCCTAGTACTTGGGTTGTGAAAATCTGATGGCAGTCGCTTCACGTACATACAATATCAAAGTTTGGCCGTTTCGTAGTTAGACTGAAAGCCGATTCCAACTTAGTTGGGAAAAGTCGCGGAGGATGATGAGAAGTCGAGATCAAGATATACTTACAATTACATGGATTCCAATATCATGGATATATGATGGAAGGTCTACTTAAAAGATTAATTGAAAACGGACAACATCACAAAAGAATTATCGCTGAACTCCCATAAAAATATTCTAACGCTTCGAGAAACACCTCCTCTTATCGAAGTGGTTTAAGAATTATTTATAATGAATAGTGAGGAAGTACAAGAACTTATAATACATAGTACAATATAAATGAAAACATAAAACCGCAATGAATTGAAATGGCATAACGGCGTGAGTTGCACACCTTTGAACACATTTGAAAGGATCGAAAGAGTTTTATTTCACAAATGTAGTAAAATGTCTTTAATATAAGAAGAATAGTAGTAATGCCGTTACGGAATGATTAAGCTTTCATCATTGTTCAGTCTCAGTCTAGGCGTAAAGTCGTTAATCAACATCATGTTATACAGTTTGGAAGTGTAACTATAGATTTGCATTGTTTTAATAGAATATTGATCGTTTAATAGCGTTGTAACATATTTTACGTTATAACAATCAATCTTTTGGTTTTACCTTCAAGGAAAAGGAAATTCTCAATACGCCTGAATGTTTTTTGTATATATTACGCGATATCTCTTTAAATTCTTGACTAATTTTAATTATTCCTTTTAAATTAGATACTTCTGGAATTTGTGTATATATAAATTTGGAAAACAAAACAGACTCTCTTTTACAGAATCATACAGTGTCTACACAATATAAAAAAAAAACAACCGAAAAAATAATTTATTAACCAAATAATAATTTGATTGTAAAAAGCGTGGGGTTTTTTTATTACAAATAGTTAATTGGGAGCTATTTATGAAAGTAGAGTTATTATAAAAGTATGGTAAAGCAAACGAGGCTTTAAAAATACGCTTTATCAAGCAAATCCTGTACGCGTCGCACCTTTTATCGAACGGCAGTGCTTCTTCTATCATAATATATCTAAAGTCCTGGCTCCTATCTATCATGGTATAAGTATATCCTAAGTGTGATATGAACAGGCTTACATTAGGTATGCTGCAATAAAAATAACTACAAAAATTGTTATTTCTTTATTTATTTCATGCATCGTAAAGGCACTTACATACGTGAAGTTATTTTTGGAGCATTAATAAAGTAAATACGTATTTATTCTAAATATAAATTAGAAATTGATTGATCTTAGAGAATTTTGTTTCGATCGCCGTTGCACGGTTTATCCACCCACGATTACGATTGATGCAACTATTACTGCGATTAGATCCCGAAACTTTTAAAACAATAATGCAACTGAGTATAACATGTCCATATTTGGACGAATTTAATTAAATGTTTGTAACGAACAATTAACGCAATGAATTTGAAAGTCCATACTTTCTTAACCAAGCAAGTTTGCTTTCTCAGATGGGTTGTAAGTTTACATTCACGTTTAAATTTGAACAGGTGTTTGTAATTTGACTGGCTCTTATTGTGATTACTAACGATAATCTGTACTAATACAATAAAGCGTGGGAGAGCCATGCTTCGGCACGTATGGGCCGGCTCGACTCCGCTCGATACCACGGCCTCACAGAAAACCGGTAGTCAAGCAATGTTTGCATTGCATTTCGCCGCGTGAGTGAGGTTACCGGAGGCCCTAACGCTTCCCTCTCCCTTATTTCCGTCCTTCCCCTCTCAACCCCCCACCCTCCCCCTCTTCTCCTACTCCCACCTTAAAGGGCGGCAACGCACTTGTGACTCTTCAGTTACAGGTGCCCATGGGCGGCGGTATTCATTTACCATCAGGTGACCCGTTTGCTCGTTTGCCCCCTATACCATAAAAAAAGAAAAGGCTAAAGCTTTTTGTTTGATTTTATGTTTGTTTGTTTAAACGCGCTAATATCTGGAATAGCCTGTCGGATTCGAAAAAATCTTTTTGTATATGATAGCCAGATTCATGAGGAATAGTATAGGCTATGAAATATCACGCTACGACTCAATACTCAAATTTTTATTGCCATTCCACAATGTGTATTTATAGATGGTAAACTTAAAAATATGTATCATCGTGGACTCTGTCGCGCACAGCACTGGGGAATTAGGAGAGAGGGAGAGGGTTTCATGTTTTGGTGACCCTTAGGACCCCTAGGAGTAGAGCAGTTACCATGAACGTGGGTAAAACTGCGGGGAACGCCTAGTATGTACATAATACTGGTATAATAATGGCTTTAAACGTATCGTTATTAACGTAAACAAAAAGCGAAAACTGATTGTATCTTTAAAACATTCACTTTAGATTTGATGTCTTGCAATATTAATGGTATCTAACATTCTAAAATGCCTCTAGACAAAACAGAGTGCTATAATAAAAGTGCTAAATTAAAAAACAAAAAGCGAAGTATACTTACAGCTCGACTGATGAAAGTTATCGTTAAACATCTTTAGGGGTGTCACGCATGTTTTGCCGATTTAAAAAACACTTTAATGCACCTTTAGTAGAACCCTGAACCGTTATTATTTAGTACAACCATTCTACAATGTAATGATCATTTTAGACAGGACTAATAGTAGTCTTGATCGCTCGCTTCAAAATCCCACAGCTGATATAATATGATGACGTAACATACCCATTATTTCCAATAGTTATTTTAATACAAACACATACGAAACTGAATTGTTCACGTTACCTGGTCCTTGCATCCGTTATGTAATTGAATGTGTAATAAAATCAAATTACATCATTACATTCCTGCCTTTTTGTTTTTTTTGTTACACAACTCATGGCCGGACTCATTAACTGCTTGTGTTTGATTTATTACATAGGTGTTCAAAGTTTTTTTGTAGTATTGTATTTATAACTTAACAAACGTTTGGGTTCTTATTTTGAAAATAACAAAAGGCTTCTCATGTTTAAAATATTACTATGTGAGATATAAATTGAGGTACCTATTATTATTTTCGGTCATTCGACGTTTCGATCGAATCGCATTAGTAGTTGTAGTCCAACCACGACCACGATCGACGATTGTTATTCGTCCCGAATTATATATAGTAGTATATCGTAAATATATAGTTATATTATAAATGTAAAAGTAACTCTTTCTGCCTGTCTGTTACGCTTTCACGCCTAAACTACTTAAGCTATCATCATACACATCGTTAAGGACTCAGAAAAACTACTGTTCCCGAGGCATTAACGAAACCTACATGATCGCGAGCGAAGCCACGGGTAATAGTTTAGTTAGTAAAGAATAATGGCGTCATCATATCAAACGAAAATAGTGAAATAGCTACAATTTACGACATAATAGAATTAATGGTTCAATAAATCTGTAAAACAATGTCGTTCGCCCACGAACTGTTTTAAATATTATATTATTTGTGGTGTACCGTTACCGTGGTTTGATCGTGGTCACGGGTGGTCGCGTGTGCTTGAATGGTCGCATGTGGTCAACTGCGTTTGTGGCTACGAATGACTAAATTTTTACATTACAATCTATTCGAAACTAAGTATTAATTTATTGTTTTAGATTATCACATTTCTGTTTGTTAATTATTAAACTCTGCGTATTACGAGTTCAATTTTTATTTACACTAAGTTTTAGTTATGTTACGAAGGTGGCAAATAAGCACACGGACTGACTTTTTTCTGTCCTACTACTACTATTAAAAACGGCTAAGTTTCCGAGGATGGAATGAATCACTACATATTATAAAACAAAGTCCCCCGCCGCGTCTGTCTGTCTGTTCACGATAAACTAAAAAACTACTGAACGGATTTTCATTAAATAGACAGAGTGATTCATGAAGAAGATTTAGGTGTATAATTTGTACCCGTGCGAAGCCGGGGCGGGTTGCTAGTGTTGAATAACTTTAGGTAATGTAGTAGAAATGTTTGAATGTTTCGTACTCTTTCACGCAGAAACTGCTGAAGGGATTTTGATGAAACTTTAGAGTTATACAATCAGTATGGGCTGTAATTTATAAAGACAATGTGTAATTTGGCCAAAATATTGGTATATGTGTCAAGTAAGTCAGACACACTCTTGCCATCTGAGAGTTACAGGTATATGAAAATGTATTATGAGATTGTTTCTCTTGAAAATTTAAAAAACCTTTGTACGTTCATCAGTGTGGGTGTGAGAAGAAGAGAAATCAAAGACACTATTTCCAAAGACATTCAGTTTTAAATTTATCGTGCATCAATGTTTTAAAATAAAACACTTAAGACCTACTTAATATTCTAAAACCTAATTCAAACAGATAAAAAACCTAGTTTGTCGATCTTGAGAGACGAGAATGCAAATATCATAGACCATCTGTCTTATTTACGAGCATGATACTAGACAGATTTATTGCACCACAGATTATATTTGAAATGTTCGATAAGCAGTACTTGTCGCCAAACAGTATACTAACACATTGCTTGTCGCTTTGAATTTGATAACTACAGGAACATACAGATATGTGTTTGCATAAAATATTCCGAACACTTATTTATTTTATTTTATCATTGATTTTGTTAAGTTAAATTAAAATATGTTAAAAACCTAGATTTTAAGTTGTCCGTGTGTTTTTTAGGTATCACACTTTATGTTTCGCCCCGTATAATTTAAACCAACTTGTTCGCCCCTTGAAAGCCAAGACGATTTTGTTATATATTACAAAACGTACACACAAAAGTAAAGTCATGTCAATTATTGTTAAGCTATTAAATATGCCATTAATTATTTTAAGAAACAAACTAAATGAAACAACGTACCTACATATCAAAATATGTATAAGTTTAGTTTTATTTTTAGACCGTAACAAACCGAAAACACAATCATTAAATTAATAGTTGCCACATTACTATGCTACAAATATTTAATACTCCAACAAATCATTGGACAGTAGATTAACTTTCCTAAATATGTAGGTATGTTTATACATATTTGTATAGGGGAGATATTTGTATCACGGCGCGGCGGTTACAAATCCTATTTACATTATTTTGTTTTATATATAACCACTTTTTACGTCTTTTTAATTCAGTTTTGCGTTTCGTGCTACTTATTTAAGATATGTAAAATAGTGTAGATTTATTGATTCAATTAAAATTAATTTGTATGTATTGTGTAATGTATTGTTAGCGGCTGCTTAAATCCACACTGGTGTTTTGTGTACAACCTGTGTCTGTGTGCAATATATAAATTTTTATGCAATTGTGAAGTTAATTTTCTGTGTTGCCTGGCAGTTCTGAGTATGTCATGCTCGCCTAGAAGTTCTGCCGATAGTGGCGTAAGTGTCGAGTCGTTTGGCTCCCTGTAAGTCCCTTTAATATGGTTGAGGTGGACGATGGCTGACGCGTGCGTCATGCTCGTGAACAAGTGCCGTTGGTCGGGGCTGGTCATCTCCGGACTGCTATTTTTAAATATAATAGTAATTTGTGCGGCTATTAATATTTTAGAACAAAATGTTACACTGTCCTCACATTTCATTTGCGCTTTTATGCAATGTAACCGGAAACTTTTAAAAACATGGGATCTACGTATTGGAACAGGCAACTAGCTTCACCACTGACTTAATCTGACTGACTACTACACCTGACAATTCAAAAATGCCGATAATTGGTTTAATTGACATAGTTTATTTTGATTTGATTAAGAATTTCGTTGATGACTGTACTGTTTTTGACGTATATATTGACAAGGGCGCGAACCGGTGCTGGGTCAAAAATATTAAAAATATTTTTTCCGCCGTTCAAGGGGACTGTTGAGCATCATAATAGGGGGCGAAATAACTTTTTAGGTAATGGGCGCAAAACTTAATGGGCGAACGGGTGCGAGACCGTTTTTTGTCTATGTCGAAGAGTGTGTTATTAATTTCTAGTATCTCTGACTGGTTTCAAAGAAATATAATATTAATAATATAATGTTATTCTACGACTTTATTAAAGTATAGATAAATTTATGATTTTTCGTTAATGAGTCAAATGAGAAGTAGTAGCTGATATCTCCAATAGGGTTGACAATCATGTTTTAAATACAACACAATTTTATTTTGGATTTTACAATTTTTTTGGACCAGTGATTAATTCATGTATGGCGAGGGACTTGACAAAAATACCATTAATGGACAAATTATTCATAAACCCACAAAATTTATCATCTTAGGATCAAACCAACTATACCCGATACAGCGGCTACTTAAACCGCAGTAGGTACCATTCACGCAGTCGCCTATACCCGATTACAAAACTTTCGTATAGAATATAAGTCATGATAAATGATTATAACTTGGCCGCTGCAACAATTATAAAATATTTAAGTCATTAATATCTGCTCCACATTCCGACGAAAAGAAAAAGCTCAACCTCTTTTGACGATGTTAAATCTGTTAGGGCTGCCAGACGAAAAAAGCGTTTTACGTAGATGGCCGTCTAAATTTATTTAACTATTCTTTACAAACAGTACTTTTTTTTCTGAATAAAAGATACTCTGTATCATTTTCTTTACCCCTGACGTGTAAGCAAAATTTTATGTTAATCAGTTGAAGTATGAAATCGTAACAAACAAACCAAAAAATCTCGCATTTACATTTAACTATCTAATCTAAACTAATATTATAAAGAGGAAACATTTGTGTTTTTGTATGGATGTTTGTAATGTTTTCACACAAAAACTACTGGACCGATTGCGATGAAACTTGGTATGTAAATAGCTGGAGACCTGGATTAACGCATAGGCTACTTTTATCCCGATATTCCCATCGAGACTTACGCGGGTGAAACCGCAAGGCTCTGCTAGTATAATATAAATTAGGATTCTAAAACCCAATACATAAACAAATAATCCGACCAAAGTCAAAGAACTTTAGTATTAGCGGCCGCCAAATTAATCTTTCCGTCATCTTGTTCAGACAATTCTGTTCCCATTTTATCTTTTATGTGTGTTCATTTAATCTTTCCTGTAGCCCGGTTGCCGCGTCTCCGACGTGAGCACAATATGCCGAGACTTGGTATCCATATTTGGTATGCTGTCAGCAAGAGAAATATCTCGAATGGCACTCCATATTTTGCTGTGTTATAAGTTATAACTTGTCGTATCAATAAATAATTTTAGAATCATGGTATTCGAACACCTACATATATTATAGCGCCTAGCGCTATGCTCACGAATATGTGGTTCGACAATAAGTCTGGAAATAAGTACTATATTTTTGACAGCTTTTAAAATATTTATAACTTTGACGAGGCCGGCGCGAAGGCAACTGTGCTTGTGACTTTTGACACGTAACTTACTTTAATTATTTTTTTAGTATTCTACCGATTGAATAATTGGTTATGTTATAGAGAATTGCATGTATTAACGTATATACTAAAATGGGCATACCAATATTCAGCACTGATGTCTGCCTGTCAAAAATATTTTGCAATAAAACTTGTCTTAGTGTTTACCTACTCTCTGACTCGCCAAACCTTTTCTAAAATATATTGCTTTTAGACAAATCTGTTATTATTGGAGTTAGTTACTGTTCGAGCTTTGATGATTAGACATTTTATTAAACGTAATGACGTACAATAAAAACTTTGGTAAATGATATTCATATTTAGTAAAGACATATGTTTCATACACGTGTGTATAACGGGGATGCCGGACGCAGAACATCGCTTTAACCCTTGATAAACGGACCACGACCAAACTAGTTTAATAAATATAATGACTTATTTACATACAGTTAATAAATATCTGATAAAAAGTAAGAATTCATTTAGCACTAATTTATTTTTTTAAACAGAACGTACAATCGTCTACAATTGTAAGATTGAGAAAAGTAAGAAAAGAGTTAAGTTAAATGACATGTTTATAACCAAGAGTCAGTGTGTATTTACCTTAACAATAATTGCTTTACACAATTCTAAGCTTAATTTCTTGTAAAATACTAATTACGTTATTATATAATACGATATATTTGCACGTGCTATTTGTACTGTTGAATCAACAAATTATGTGTTTTCCTAAAATAATTATGTGTTTTCCTAAAATAATTATGTGTTTTCCTAAAATAATTATCATTGATTCTCTCACGTTTTCGCGGGTCAATGTTCAGATACCTCTCTCGTATTCTGTTTCATCATCAGGCAAATACTTAGAACTGAGTTATACTACGAATGTAAGTGAAGAGAATTTGTACCCCTTTTTCCGCAAATTCCTCAAAACTACATCAAGTTACAAATGTCCAGTATATGTTAACCTGTCCTGGTACGGGAGTTCTATACAATGTCAGTTCAACTTATACTGGCACAATTCACTCAATTCTGTATCTCCGAAGGAGTAGGCAAAGACGTATTAATGAAAATATAATACGCCCACATTTTACTACCTATAATTTGGTTCCATTTAAGTAATAGGGCAAGCCTATTGACGTCAACCGGGCCCTTTGGAATTAAGGATGGGAAAATTGGGAGTATATTAAAAGGGAAAGCTGGGTAAAAAGGGAAGGCAGTGAAAGGAAAAGGATAATATTGTAGACTAGGCTGTTGGTCAAGCGGTTAGTGACCCTGACTGCTGACCAGAGGTCGTGGGTTCGATTCCCACCCAATTTGTTCTGTGTATGGGTGTAATTTATCTATAATATGTATGTATTTAGAAATATATAAGTATGTTTATCAGCAGTCTGGTTACCATTGTACAGGTTCTGCCTAGTGTGGGATCAGACGGTCGTGTGTGAGATGTGTGGAGTTATTATTATTATTATTGTTATACGGATGGATTGGGGAGTGTAAGCAAACATGTCGCGGTCGCACACTTGTAACTCATACTGGCTGCTGCCGGGAAATCAAAAGTCCAGGCCATCTCTAGCAAAAATAATTACGTCATTATCTGGCAAGGTAACTTCGTAAAGAAAACATACTTCTGATAATAATTTTAGTTTAAGTGGCAACCCTCGTGATAAAAATGCACCGCCATATAATTAACGTGTCGGACACCGGACGAGCGATATTTTACATTAATACAACGCTCAACATGACTGTCGAAAATATGTATTGAGTTTTTGTAACATGTCCGCTCTGTCTGTTATAAGTTTACGATCTGTTTCGACCATAGAAAACATAAATTTATTAGCAAAGGTAGCCTTCTGCGGCCATGTTTTTTTTTTTAATTCGATAAATCAAACTGACAAGGTTATAAAAACTCAAGGGTACAGAGCGAGTATCCTTAGATACTCGCGTAGTACAATAGTATGTCAATTAGTCATTTTATAACCAACAAAAAAAAAATTGTTTTTTTAAAGAAGTGCTGTTTGTTGCCTTATTGTGGTACTTTGCGCTACTAACTAGGTAGATTTAGATTTAGTTAGGACGAAATGAAATATGGCATGAATTTTTTTGGTAGATAAATTTTCAAGACATTTTTTCCATATTTTTTTTTTTTTGACAACTTTACGGCTTCCCCTACAATTTTGCTCGCATTAAAAGATGGACAATTATAAAAATTACCTACCCTAAGAAATCACGTATTTTCTTACATAAAACAAATCATTTGCCTTCATGTAAATAATTATCCTCCTGGGACATTCACATTCAAAAATATGACTTGAGTATAATGAGTAATGATAGCTGGTCCTTACCAATGAGACGGTAATGAGATAACGAATAATTCTTAATGACAAGATGCAAATAAATTGTGTCTTTTACACTAGATTTTTGATTTTAGTTGAGATGGATGATTGATTAACAATTACACTTGTGAGATGAAAGTGATGATGATTTATAATATACCCACTTCAATGCGCCTAAGTCATGATAAATTGTAATTAGCAGTATTTTTTATTCCTTAATTTTCTATCCTTAGAAGTGTAATATTTTCTTTAAATATAAATAAGGCCAACCTTGAGTAAAACTTATTTAATTAACAAATGATGAAAATTTAACATAGTATGAAATTAAGTATAGCCTATATTACTTTTGGATAAAGTAGCTGGTAGGGTGTACTGCCCTTAATATTTTTTGTCAAATTTGACTTCCAAAAAAAATTATCGCACTAGTTTCATTTACCAAATAAATATTTAGCAAATTTTCATTTTGCATTTTATGAAGACAAGCGTGGCGTAAGACGTATTCACTTGGTTCAATTATTATTAAGCATCATTTTAATTTGTCAAGCTTTATTAAATCAAATGTTTATTAAGCAAACGTTTTATTTTATAAAAAGCGTATCTCATTAATAATTGATGTAAAATAAATTAAAGTAGATTAAGTTATTTTAGGTACGGTCTGAGGGGGGATTCCACATGCACAAAAAAAAAGGTGTGAACTGTGACTCACACACAAACGAACTGCTGCCAGAAAAGTAGGTTTGTTTAGGTTAGAACTGCGACCCCAACAGCGCGAGCCGCGCGAGCGAAGCGAGCGTGCCGCGGCAGCGGCCGGCGAAGCCCCAAAGACGAAACGAACTGCTTTTCGAGATTTTATACTCAGTTTTTTTAATGCTATATGTCATGCAATATTTTGGGAAGAGAATGTTATGCTAAAATGAAACACGATCAAGTAGTTATGTGTTAATGAATTGGCTAGTAGCCAAAAAATAATTTGCTATTTAATTAATTGACAAATGTTTTTTGCCAAATGAAAATTTGTGAAAAATAGTTTGCGATGTGATATTTTGGGAAAGTGTTTTGCTCATACATTAGTAAACCAGCTGGTAAAGATCGCTTTTAGCTATGAGACCGCCCATTGTACCTAACACTAACATTGATATTAAGTTCATTTGTAGTTCTATATATAAGGTGTACATATTCTTTTCTATTCTAAGTAATGATGAAAGAATTTTCAAAATCGGTTTAGTAGTTTCATAGTTAATCGACTACATCCAAACATTTTTTCCTCTGATATTATTAGTATAAATCGAGTAAGACTATTATTGATGTCTCTTGAATACAGTTTTAAATCTATTTCAAAAGCGAGATAAGCGAGATCTTCGTGAATTATAATTTCATAGACTTGTGTTCTTATCAGGAGAAAGATCACACTTCTACTCCTTCCTTCCGATCGTTTCACTTCGTCTTATCGTTTACGGTTAAGTTTTTATGGGTATACATATCTACAAAATCTATAGCGAACGGAACTCGAATGTGCTAAAGTTTTAATAATAAATCAACACTAATTTACAAAAAAAAAACTAATTCGTATCGCATACGTGAGGATAAGATATACATTAAGTGTTTCCTATTAAGTTATAAATTAAATATATTCAACATTTAATTCTTTCGGCTAATGGCGGGGCCAGACGGGGCAATTTTATCGTAACTAATACCTTCATAAAGAAGTTATTTACGAGAATATATTGTGTACTTTAATTTAAAATTTATTAAACATGGCCTTTTATGGTATTTTAATAGTCTTAACTGATATTTTCTCGCTTTTACTGTTCAAAGTTACACGTAACAACATTATTATTAATTTTATAGCTTTTATGTTCAGTATCGCTTATAAAGCAGTAGGTACTTCTCTTACGCATCCATATCAACTTTATATATTTTATTGAAATTCCAATGTCTTAGTTTTTGACTCACACCATAAACTCAAACATTGTTATTCGTACTGACAATTAAAAAAATAATGATCCATTGTATTACCTTATGTACAACAAAAAAGAATATGATGTATGTTCTAGTTGGGACATCATTTCCATTAGCAGGCGTAAAGCCGCGATGATAACTATCTCTTTTACTATCGCTCTTTCCGCATCTTTTGCGCTGCCACAGAATATAGGTACTCGTAGCTACTCATTAGGACTAAAGTTAAATAGTTAAGAATTAGGCCACGCTTGTCTTCTGTCTATAGGACTATATCGTTGACTGTATTGACTGGCCTGTTGGTCTAGTGGTTAGTGACCTGACTACTAAGCCAGAGGTCGTGAGTTCGATTCCCACCCAGGACAAATAATTGTGTGATGAGCATGATGATTTGTTCTGTGTCTGGGTGTAATTTATCTATAATATGTATGTATTTAGAAATATATAAGTATGTTTATCAGCAGTCTGGTTACCATAGTACAGGCTCTGCCTAGTTTGGGATCAGACGGCCGTGTGTGAGTGTGTGAAGTTATTATTATTATTCTCTTTATTTACTTAATATACATATAAATTACATTTTTAAATACACTATAAAAAAATAAAAACAAATATATTTAAAAATATAAAAAATAGTGTCCCACCGGTATCGGGTACAGGGACCAAGCTACCGGTGGTTAGGGTTCCAGAGATAGAAACCTCCTCACAATGCGTGCCATATCAAGGAGGACTGCCTTCTGCATCAGGATCTTAATCCAGCTGCCTAACGTGAGCCTCTGAAGGTGTTGGTCGAGGCTCTTAGCAATTAACCCATGGGCCGAAATGACTATCGCCACAATGATTGCTGAATCCACATCCCACATGTCGACAATCTCGCGAGCTAGGTCTAAATATTTTATTAATTTTTATTAATATATATAAAAGATAAAGTCTTTTTCGGCTTTTAAGAGATTGTCGTCATGGGGAATGGTGATGTCAATAATCATTGCTCGGTGCTCTAATCGGTCTATCACCACTATATCAGGCTTATTGGCAACAATAGTCCTATCAGTGATGATAGATCGATCCCAGTACAATGTTGCACGACCATTTTCGAGAACTGGGTCGGGCACATACCTGTAGTACGGTAACTCGACAGCCACAAGATTATATTTAACAGCAAGTTGCTGATGGACTACCCTGGCCACTTGGTTATGTCTATGCAAGTACTCGCCGTTGGCAAGACGAGAACAACCAGAAATTATATGCCTGAGGGTTTCTCCGGGACGATGACACGCCCGACAAATGTCAATTGTGCCGTCCTTCAGGATATATTATTATTATTCCTCTTTATTTATCTTAATACTTATAAATTACATTTTTAAATATGTACAAAACAATATATATATATTTAAAAATATAAAAAACAGTAGACCACCGACATCGGGTACAGGGACCAAGACACCGGTGGTTAGGGCTCCAAAGACAGGAACCTCCTCACTATACGGGCCGTGTCAAGGAGAACGGCCTTCTGCATCAGTCCCTTGATCCAGCCGTCTAACGCGAGCCTCTTAAGGTGTTGATCGAGGCTCTTGGCTATTAATCCATGTGCAGATATGACAATCGGAACAATGATTGCCGAATCGATATTCCACATATCGACAATCTCGTGAGACAAATCCAAGTATTTTATTTGTTTTTCTTTTTCAACTTTCACGAGGTTCTCGTCATGAGGAACAGCGATATCGACAATCATTGCGCGGCGCTCTAATCGGTCTATCAGCACTAAATCAGGTTTATTAGCAACAATAGTTCTGTCAGTGATGATAGATCGATCCCAATACAATGTGGCACGACCATTTTCGAGAACTGGGTCGGGCACATACCTGTAATATGGCACCTCTGAATGCACAAGATTGTATTTAAGGGCAAGTTGTTGATGTACAATCCTGGCTACTTGATTGTGCCTATGCAAATATTCCCCGTTGGCAAGACGAGAACAACCAGAAATAATATGCCTGATAGATTCACCGGGACGGTGGCACGCCCGACAGATGTCCACCGTACCATCTTTCAGGATATATTTCCGATAGTTATTCGTCATAACAACTTCGTCCATAATTGCAAAGACAAAACCTTCGGTTTCTCCGAAAAGATCACCAAACCGTAGCCAAGATGTAGAAGCTTTAAAGTCTATATCAGGCCCATTTAGGGCTCGATAAAAACGACCATGAAGTTCTTTGCCCTTCCATACCTCCCTGCGATCATTAGTACTAAGTACTACAGGCTTGCGCCAGTTCTCTTTAGCCAGAGCGAGCGGAGTGAGTCCGTTGTCCACTGCTACCACACTACGATGCACTCCCACGTCAGTATGAAGAAAATATTCTCTAAGGTTGTATATCTCGCGATTGTGTAGGGTCTTAATGTTTAAGAGTCCACGACCCCCAAACTTTCGCGGGATATACAACCTCATTACCGATGAACGTGGGTGGTGCATTCGGAATGCAGTCAGCAGTGTACGGACTCTCCTGTCAAGGGCATCCAATTCGGTCTGAGTCCATCTAAGTATACCAAAGGAATACATCAGAACCGGCATGACCCAACCGTTGCAGGCACGCATTTTGTTACCCCCTGATAAAAGACTTTTAAGTACTTTTTTCAGGCGGCCAAAAAAGCGCTCCTGCAGCGTTTGTTTCATATGAGATTCAGGTATTCCCAATGACTGTGATATACCTAGATACTTGTAGCTTTCAGTTGCAGACAGAGATCTGAGTTTTGTTGAATCTGAAAGTTCGACTCCTTCAAATTCTACTATCACGCCGTTCTTTACATGCATGACTGCACACTTGTCCACACCAAATTCCATCTTGATAGAATTACTAAAGTTTTCAGTCACCTTCAGTAACGCTGTCAATTGCAAATTAGTGGGGGCAATAAGTTTCAAATCGTCCATGTACAGAAGGTGAGATATAACTCGATCATCTTTCTGCAACCTATAGCCTAGTCCTGAACCCTCTAACAGCGTACTGAGAGGATTCAAAGCTAGGCAGAACCACAAGGGACTCAAACTATCACCTTGAAATATACCCCGCTCGATCTTTATTGGTGCATCGTTTGTCGCAATCTGCTGACATCCTGGATAGCGAAGTGCCGTTCTCCACTGCCCCATACATGACTTTAAAAAAGTGCAAAGAGTTGTATCAATTTTATACAACTCCAGCACTCTCAAAAGCCATGTATGTGGAACCGAATCAAAGGCCTTCTTATAGTCTATCCAACATGTCACCAGATTCTTACGGTGACGACGCACCTGTTGGCTAATGGCCATATCCATGATGAGGAGCTCTTTAGTGCCACGGGTCCCACTTCTACATCCATTCTGAGAAATAGATATGATTATTATTATTATTATTCTCTTTATTCATTTAAATATACATATAAATTACATTTTTAAATACATTCAGATATATCAAAAATACATTTAAAAATATAAAAAATAGTGCCCCACCGGTATCGGGTACAGGGACCAAGCTACCGGTGGTTAGGGTTCCAGAGACAGAAACCTCCTCACAATACGTGCCGTATCAAGAAGGACCGCCTTCTGCATCAGGCCCTTAGTCCAGCTGCCTAACGAGAGCCTCTGAAGGTGTTGGTCGAGGCTCTTTGCAATCAACCCATGGGCTGATATGACTATCGGTACAATGATTGCTGAATTCACATCCCACATGTCGACCACCTCGTGGGCCAAATCCAAATATTTCATTTGTTTTTCTTTTTCAGCCCTTAAGAGGTTGTCGTCATGGGGAATGGTAATATCAATAATCATTGCTCGGCGCTCTAATCGGTCTATTACCACTATATCAGGCTTATTGGCAATAATAGTCCTGTCAGTGATAATAGACCGATCCCAGTACAATGTTACACGACCATTTTCAAGAACTGGGTCGGGCACATACCTGTAGTACGGTAATTCCGCAGTCACAAGGTTATATTTAAGAGCAAGTTGCTGATGGACTATCCTGGCCACTTGGTTATGTCTATGCAAGTACTCGCCGTTGGCAAGACGAGAACAACCGGAAATTATATGCCTGAGGCTTTCTCCGGGACGATGACATGCCCGACAAATGTCAACTGTGCCGTCCTTCAGGATATGTCTCCGATAGTTGTTCGTCATAACAACTTCATCAGTAATTGCACAGATAAAACCTTCAGTTTCTCCAAAGAGATCACCGAAACGTAGCCAGGACACAGATGATAATAGATCTACTTCGGGCCCATTTAAGGCCCGATAAAAACGTCCATGCAGCTCTTTGCTCTTCCATATCTCCCTGCGATCTGTAATATTGAGTACTGCAGGTTTGCGCCAGTTCTCTCTACCTAGAGCAAGCGGAGTGAGTCCGTTGTCCACTACCACAACATCCTGATGCATCTCCACGTCAACAGAGAGAAAGTAATCTCTAAGATTGCATACCTCGCGGTTATGTAGTGTCCTGGCATTTAAAAAACCACGACCCCCACATTTCCGCGGGATATACAATCTCATAACCGATGAACGTGGATGGTGCATTCGGTACGCGGTTAGCAATGTACGGACTCTTCTATCCAGGGCATCAAGTTCAGTCTGAGTCCATCTAAGTATGCCAAAGGAGTAGGTTAGGACTGGTATGACCCAATCGTTATAGGCCCGCACCTTATTACCACCTGACAAAAGACTTTTCAATACTTTTTTCAGGCGGCCAAAGAAGCGTTCCTGTAACGATTGCTTCATAGTCAATTCATTTAAACCTAACGCCTGTGACATTCCTAGATACTTGTAAGTTTCGTTCGCGGAAAGGCATCTAAGGTGTGTAAAATCTGAGACTTCCATACCTTCAGATTCCACAATCTTACCTCTTTTTACATGCATGACTGTACATTTATCCACACCAAATTCCATCCTGATACATTTACTAAAAGTTTCAGTTACCTCTAGTAATTTTATCAGTTGGAAATTGTTGCAGGCAAAAAGTTTCAAATCATCCATGAAAAGGAGGTGGGATATAACCTGACCTCCTCTCCGCAAACGATAGCCTAGTCCTGAACCCTCCAACATAGTGCTGAGAGGATTCAAAGCTAGGCAGAACCACAAGGGACTCAAACTGTCACCCTGAAATATACCCCGCCTGATCTTTATATACTCGCCGTCACCCTGAGATTGTCGACATCCTGGATAGCAAAGAATCGTTTTCCATTGCTGCATACATGCCTCCAAGAAAGTGCATAGAGTTGTATCAATCTTATACAACTCCATCACCCTCAGGAGCCACGTATGCGGCACAGAATCATAAGCTTTCTTATAATCTATCCAACATGTCGCCAGATCTTTTCGGTTACGGCGAACTTGTTGGTTAATGGTCGTGTCAATAATAAGGAGCTCTTTAGTGCCACGTGCCCCACTTCTACATCCATTCTGAGAGTAAGACATAACAGAGTTGTTGGTAACATGAGATGCTATCTTTACTCTCAGAATGGACGTCAGTAATTTATATACTGTTGGTAGACAGGTGATGGGTCTGTAGTTCTTGGGATCCGTGGCACAACCAGATTTATAGAGCAGGTGAGTCACGCCTGTGGTCATAAAAGTTGGAAGCGAACCCGATTCTAAGCATGATTGAAATTGAGATGCCAAACATACATGTGAGCTACGGAGCCACTTTAACCAAAAGTTATGCAGTCCGTCCGGTCCCGCTGATTTCCAATTCGGCAACGAACGAACTGCATAAGCTATATCGATGTTTGATATTAATACTGGCTCCATTCTATTAATTGACTCACATGAACGTTCTACATCTCGCATCCATTCACCCTCAGTGTGAGCGACAGGCATTGACCAGATGTTACGCCAAAATGAATTCGTGATTTCAGCATCTGGTAAATGAATGTCGCTCACTAAATCAGGCTGCTCCCATCTTCTATAAACCCACCTCTCATCCCTTTGGAATGTGCGATTCTGAGTATATCGGTCCACCCTTTTTTTGTACCTTCGTATGCGATTTGCCCATGCATAAACCTTCTGTTTCAGAAAGTCAATGCGCTCTGTGACTCGTACTGTATAATCACAGGAACTGATACCAGTTCCCGAGAAAGCCCGATTCACAAAACGCATTACTCTCGGGCGTGTGTTACCCGATCTGAAACAGTTAAGCTTGCCAATGAGTACCCTCGACTCAGCGATACGACGCTCAATCCTGCATTGCCACGCCGGAACAACAAGCTTTAACCGAGTAGCGGTGTCATTGCCTGGGAATTTAACACCAGCTACTCGACATGCTGTAACAGCAGCACAATACAAAATTGAGTGTGTATCGCTGAGATCTATGCTTTCTTCAAAATAAATAGGTAACATCGAATCAAGGGTACACACTAGCGCTTTGTTTCGTTTATGCATTGGCAAACGCGGTAAACGTGGTCTACTTTCAAAACTCATGGACCGATATTCCAGAATAGCGCCTTCCAAAGTATTCCTTATTATATCAGAGTACTGAGTACTTACAGATGAAGCATCATTTTCCTCCCCTCCTTCAGCAGGATAAGATTGTAACAACAAAGAGTCTGCATTTGTCACAATTTGTGAAGGAGGAGAAGTAGTAAGGCTAACCTGCAAGTCCGAGCGTAGCCTATCAAGTACGGAGTTATCCAGCAAATTACATCGCTGGATGGCCCGCACTTGATCCGATAATCTTTGCACCGAAACGTTAACAGCTGGCTCAAGTTCCTGAAACAGAGGCATCATACGATTACGATACGCAGTGAGGTTAGCTCCTCCCTCTGTAGCCACAAAATATGCTCGCATGACGTTCTCATTCATCGAATTCGTCCATTTCATGCGATGCACATTACCACCGGTAGCGGGGGCCCTATTCGAAGCCGATGGGCCTCGGGGTCCCAAGCAGGACGGTGGCCGGCCTCTCCCCGGCCGACGTACAGGTGTTGGCGACGTCGGCGGAGAGAAAAACTCGTCGCTCGAAGTCGAGCTCGACGCCTCTGCAATGGCCGGACCTGTTGCTGTGGGTTCCGGGGGCTGCGAGGCGGAGCTGAGCGATGAGTCCGGGGATGATAAAAGTGCTTTTGTTCTGGCTCTTGTTAGCATCGTCTTCGGTTAATAAATTAATTTATATATTATTTTTGTATGACATGACATGACATTAAATGTCATGTCTTAGTATATATACCTTTTTTATGGTTAATTTTGTGATTTCTGCCGTATTTTCATTTTAAATTTGTTCCGGGTAATCATTGTTGTGTATAAATTTATAAAATGTGCTATTTTATTCTTAAATTATGATAAAAAATATAAATATTAGATATACTGTTGGTAAAACACGACTGCTACTTAGTGTTGCCAGTTATTATTATTATTATTATTATTATCGTGTAGAGAGAAGACTACCGTGGTCGGTCACGAAACGTAAAGTCAAATAAGTACTACGTTAAAAATATTATGTATAATGTCAATGGTTCTGTTGCATTGATTGATTAAAAAGTCTTTATTTAGCATAAATAGGATGGACACGGCAGGATACATACACGACATAGTCTTATTAATCACTCGCATTTTGCCAACTTAAAATTAAGAGTATTTTGAAAGGGAAAGATAGGTATACAGGTATTACTTATACGGATGGATTGGGGAGAGTAAATAGTAGCTCGACCAGGTCAAGATCGCACACCTGTCACTCGGAGCTGTTGCCGAAGAGCGTAATATTGTGGCGTAGTCTGTCTCAACCTTTATGTCATAAATATTTATATGTGTATGTTCGACTATAAGTCGGCTATTCATTCTCAAGCACTCACACAGACACGTGTTTTGTATAACAAACAAACATTTTTGCATAAGTATTTTGAATCGTACATTCCGAGCATGTTTTAATAAGGGATGCCTTGGTATAGCCGGTGACAATAATATATGTAGATAAATATTTTCTTATATTTTAGTCAGACGTACACGCTTGACTATATATAGAATGTATCTGAAAATGGAACACTTATCTACTTAAATTACTGAAAGAGCATAACTCTAGTCTGCAGTTGCAACCAGAATGTAAAAAACTATTCGTTAACAAGTTATGACCGTTTGAATTTCCAGGTATTTTTACATCCGTTTCACATAAAAGCAAAGCTGGAATGTGTAATGTGAAAGGTTTCAAATCGAACATATTTTATTTTGAACTTTTTCACTTCGTTACTGAGAAAATCCATAAAAAACTAGCTTCAAAAATTATGCAATTGACTTCCCTTTATAAACATTCACAAATCCCCTTTGCATCCGCCCGCCCGCTCGACCGGTGTGATACCACGGCCTCACAGAAAACCGCCAGTGAAGCAATTTGCTTTTCGCCGAGTGAGTGAGGTTACCGGGGGCCCTAATCCTTCCCCCCTCCTCTCCTCTTCTTCCACCCTTCCCCTACCCGTACCTTAAAGGCTGGCCACGCACTTGTGACTCTTCAGTTACAGGTGTCCAATGGCAGCGGTAGTCATTTATCATCAGGTGACTTGCTGCTCGTTTGTCTCCTATTCCATGAAAAAAAAAAGTGAATGGGACCAAACATTTTGTTTGCAAAATGTGCAGTGCCTCGTGAAGAAACGGATGCCATACAAAAACAAGACTGTTTATACTTCTAAAGATCAGTACAACATTGCGGTAAGAAGCCTCAACAAACAATGAAGTACATTATAGGGGCTAATGGTATATCAAATATTGAGGTAACGTGGGCTGCGGTGAGCAGCTTCTACCTGTTATTAGTTATTATACAGGGTGTATTTGAAAAAGGAACACATGCAGTTACAATGAAACACATGAAACAAATGAAAAAAAAAACTATCCGTTTACAAGTTATGACCGTTGAATTTCCAGGTATTTTACCTCCGTTTCTCATAAAAACAGTTGGAACGAGTAACGTTATTGAGCAAATAGATAAAAACTAACTTAAAAAGTGAATTTTTTATGGATTTTGATCAGGTGACCCGTCTGCTCATTTGCCCCCTATCCCATAAAAAAAGGGTTGGATGGCCTTGTCCCCGCAGTGGGACGACCATGACTGATAATAATATAATTAATTCCTTTTGTAGTTTTTCTGACTTTGTAGCCGGTAAACAAATATATGAGCCATACTGTTTCAGAATATTTTTCTGACAAAATCAAAGTTACAAAAAAATCAGTTGGCAGTATGCCGAGGGACAACTCTTCAGCTGGTGCGTCTAAATATGTGATAGATACTTCCGTCTGGCTCCTGCGTTACACCTTTCAGGGTATCAGCTGACAATCTTTCCACCGGGATACATCCAGCTGACATTTTTATTTATTCGCAATAACATATAAACTGTCATCTTATAAATTTTCAATTGAGAATAAATCACTGAACGTAGAAGTACATATTTTTTTGCACGTTCATGTGACCAGCTGACACAATCCACCACTCTATAGTCAGCTGACTTATCTTTTCTTTAAGATATTGGCTTAGCTATAATTTGATACAATTCTCAATCGGAATGAAATGACTAAAAATAATATTATTTTCTACGTACGCGGGAGGCTGCTGCACCTCAACCCCCCGATGGAGCAGCAGCTGACGTTCACGAGGCTTCATGAAATAATTTTCTAAAGCATCTTACGAAGTATCGCTCGAGAGGAAATGACTGACGAAATTTGTACCTGGCTCGTGGACTAACTCTTGATAATATTATAGCCACATATTGCAGTAAAAGTATTGCCCGTTTTAACGCACTGTAGATGAAGAAATCGATATGTAAACAGTTTTGGAGGAATGTGTTGTTTATTCGTCGACTGTGTTGTTTGTTGGCGAGTAATAAGTAATGAAACCTGGTTACCGTCATGCAGGTTATGTGCTTGTTTGATAAATTATTTGTATAATAATTATTTTAAATGGTTTTACTGTTTGCCTTTTTTTGCCTGAAAGAATCATAATACGGGGGTATTTTACTAACTCAGCTATTTTATTCATTAATTGAATCACAAACAAACATCAAATGATCTCTCATTGACCGTCACTGTTTTTCCATTCATTCATCATTCATTTATGCATTCTTACATATGTATATACAAAAAAAAAAAAACAGGAAATCCTAGACCGTATTATACGTTGCTATCTAGACACAAACTAAGCAGAGCTTCTATATTCATATTATAGAAAAACCCAGGTCAATGCAAATAGACATATTCATGCATACAAATATTTGCAGCAGCCGCATACACTATCACCGCACCACAGAGGTCGTCTTCAAATTTTAATCTCTTCAAGTCGACACTAACTATTATTGCACAATTCAACATTAAACTGTCCAATTACTAGCTTAACTACATGTGTACGTTATCTCACCAAACAAATTCACAGCCAAAAGCCAGTTAAGCTTGTAACGTAACGGTCTCCGAGATAAGCGTCAGCCATTGTTCTCTACGTAAAGTTGTAGACACAGTTTTCAGCGAATGCCGAAGCCATAACTACTAATAATTATGTCTGCCTACAAAATAATAATAATAACTTTAGATAACACGGCCGTCTGATCCCAAACTAGGCAGAGCCTGTACTACGGTAACCAGACCAAACCATATTATAGATAAATTACACCCAGACAGAACAAATGGTCGTGCTCATTACATAATTACTTGTCTGGGTGGCAATCGAACCCACGACCTCTGGTTCAGTAGTCAGAATCACTAACTACATTAACCAGTAGACCAACAGGCCCGTCAAGATATGACTCCAGTGTTTTAAATTCCCAGAAATATTGCTGATAGTCTAGTTAAGTGTCTAGAACTCTAGACAGAAGCGAATTAAATCAACGACATAATTTATGAAATATTTTTATGCATAAATATGTATATTTGCACAGACCACCACAGAGGGTCTGGTCAGAAACCAGCACCAGGCACATGTATGGCCTGGTCCTTTTCAATGGACACACGTTTAAAAAAAAGGAAACGATATCAGCGCCTTTAACTATGGATAATTTAACTATTTTATGATATGATCACAAATTTTTGACGTTGTTTATCTGTTCATGTCGTCAAATACTGATTATTCATTGATTTGGCCAGACCAGTGGGAGAGCACGTAAGGGCCGGCTCGAACGGAGTGATATCACGGCCTCACAGAAAACCGGCAGTGAAGCAATGTGTGAAGTTACCGGAGCCACAGATTACTAAGTAGTTACTACCGGAGGCCCTAACCCTTCCCTCTCTTTCCCCTTCTCCCCTCCTCTCCTACTCTTCCCCCCACTTCCCCCACTCCCACCTTAAAGGCCGGCAAGGCACTTGTGACTCTTGAGTTGCAGGTGCCCATGGGTGGGGATAGTCATTTACCATCAGGTGACCCGTCTGCTCATTTGCCCCCTATATCATAAAAATAAAAACCAATATCACGATGTGGGCAGCGGATATTTTCCATATAATGAAATAAAAATAATTCATGAAATAGTCGAACATATCATAAAGTGATCAATTCTAAGATATAGCCAGGACATTTACGTTTAAATATACCATCGTTCATGGTATGCTGTTTGTTTTTTGTATACGTAAGCAGTTCGATACGATGTGAAGGAATTCTATGACGTCACCCAACCACCGCCTGTGTGAATAGAATATAAGACTTATTATAAATAGTAACTTATTAGCGTGGCTCCAGTCCGCGCGAATGCAGGTGATCGCGAAGATAAAAAACTCTATCAAACCAATAAAACATTAGTAATGTTTTAATGACGAAACAAATCTTAGTTTAGTAATCTATGTTCAATTGAAAGGGGGAAAGGGGTCGTCGAAAAGTGTGACATTGTGTGACAGGGGGGGGGGTCATAAGTTAAACACAAAATCCACTCCCAAAGCCATCCGTATAAGCAATATACCTTTCCTACCATTGCCTTCCCTTCTTAACTAACTTTCCCTTTCAATATACTCTCACCATTCCCATCTTTAATTCCAAAGGTGCCCGGTTGACGGCAATAGGCTTTTCCCTATTGAGTGGGACCAATTTATAGTTGCCGAAATGTAGGTGTTTAATACACCTCTGCCTAACCCTTTCGGATATAGACGTGGGTATATGTAAGTATGTATGCACGATCAGTGAAATTCGATCGAAAAGAAAGATAACCTTAATATTACCGCGATTAAGTCACGATTTATTCATTTATTAATATTTTTATCGGTTCAGAGATCAGAGGTTTCTTCGTTAATTCAAACGGGTCAGATATACGTTTTCAAATTTTTTTTTAAGTAACCCTGTGCCTGTGCGTTGTACACAAAATACACCTCGACTCAGATCAAGTATCCAGGACCACTCCGCACTGTAGGTTTAAAGCTAAAAGTACGTCGCCGCGCGGCGTTGACGGGCCGGACCAACTCACGCGTTAATTCGATACTCACTCACGTCGTCCGACAGATATGACTTAACTATAATAAAGACAAAAGCATATGACATCGTATTCGGCTAGGTACTTAGATAGTAACAAGGATCCGAAACTCACGTTTTTACGCTTCCAAAGGACATCGAAACCTAAAGAAATGCTACACTAACCACAGATTACTGACTAGTTACCTAACGTCATCAGAAGAGGATAGGATATATGTGTTATTAGCGTGACGGTAACGAGTTCAGTGCTTTTTCAGAATAGCAAAAGTGCACAAACGTGCCTAAAAAAGTTTTCACTTCAAAAATATGTACTGGACGTGTACTAGACGCGTGTAGTTTGTTGTAATCGTTTCCACCTCAATATTACTTTGTGACACATGTTGTTTAATAATTTCAGCTTTCTTTTATACATTAACTTAAAGTAAAAACAATTTCCCGTTCCTGAGTTCGCGAAATTTGCTTAAAAATGCGTACAAAGAGTTATATTTACATATTAATATATAGATAACAAAACTAGTTTTCGTAGATAGACACAGATATTTTGTTATCAAAAGCTACACACACAATTTTGTCTAAATTAGCTTTAAAATAAATTCAGATTTAATTTCCAACGATCGTTTAGAATTTTATTGTAATTTCGTTATATTTGGTGTCGGAAACTCAGGAAATAATAAAAAATATATGTGCCAACGACATTTTTAAAATACCTATGTTTTAGATTCACGTTTAAATAACACTTTTGTTAATCCTTATAGATTTATAAATAACCTGCTATGCATAGTATTGACAGGATTGAGGCTTGGCGAATTCGGATGCCTATACAAATCCGGTCTACCAAAGCGTTCACTCGTTGACTCTGGCAACCCTCATGGTCATGGGTGTCACCGGGGCTATCGGTGAACCCGTATGTCGGAATTAAAACGAATAAAACTACACGGTGTGGCATACTACCCCGTCATTGCAACATTTTTCATTGATGCTCTGCTCCTATTGGTGGTAGCGTGATATATAGCCTTCCTCGATAAATGGGCTATCCAACATTTAACGACTTTTTCAATTCGTTTCAGTAGTTCCTGAGATTAGCACGATCAACTAAACAAACAAACTCTTCAGCTTTATAATACTAGTATAGACAAGGACAGGCTTGTGGGTCTAGTGGTTAGTGATCCTGATTGTTGAACCAGAGGTCGTAGGTTCGATTCCCATTCAAGACAAACAATTGTGTGAACAATGAGGATGAGCACGATCTTTTTTTCTGTGCCTGGGTGTAATTTAATATTTTATCTGTTATATTCAGGTACATCTTTATTATTCAAAAGAATTCCACTCTCTTCGGATGTCTTAATGAAAGCTGTTCCCGGATCCCTTCTATTTAAGGCTCATTATGGTACACCGTGTGGTTTTAGCCTGTTAGATTCCGCCACACCGCCCCACCGAAAATTTAATTATATGTAATATACTAGCCGTTCCCGCAGTTTCACCTGCGTTTATGGTCACTACTGCGCTCCTATTGGTCGTAGCGTGATGTTATATAGCTTATAGCCTTCCTCGATAAATGGGCTATCCAACACTAAAACATTTTTTCAATTTGAAACAGTAGTTCCTGAGATTTTCGCGTTCAACCAAACAAGCAGAACTCTTCAGCTTTATAATATTAGTATAGACATTTCGTTAAATATGAACGTGTAAAGAATATTACGCAGTTTCTAATTAAACAATAAGATTCTAGGCTAGACGATTAACATGCTAAGTTCTGCACTGATTACTTCTTTAGTTCCAAACCAGTTTTTAATATATTCATGAAATGTCTACATTAGTCCGAAGAATTTACAGTATTCATAAAAGTGAAATGTATAATAAAAGACTGATGAGGAAAATGATTAACGTATAACGGTGGTGATAATTTACCGGATGACGGAAGTTAAATAGCAGTAATTCAGTAGTTAATTTATGTTCTGGACCCCAATTTGGTGTGCTACTGACGCGTACCTCTGTAAATTAACATTCAGGATGTTACTCTTGGCTATGTACTTTCTAACTACTATATTTAGGCAAAGTGTTAGTGATCGGAAGGCGTTATTTAAAGCCTGAGCGCGCTGTAGGAATATTTTGTTTTGCATACCATCGAATTCCTTATCTTAATAACTACCGACCAATAAAACAGATTTAAAAATATCACCACTACTCAACGCTAGACGCTAAATTCACCAACACGGACTAAACTCAAAATAATGAAACAAACATACATACATTGGTTAAGCAATAGGAAAATAACTACAGAAATCCAATTTACAGCCCCAAACCATGATTGAAACACAACATTCCTACAATATCTTTCTTCTAGCTGCATATAAAAAGCGTAAATCTATATTTTTACATTTTGTTGATTTTAAGGGTAATCGGCGGTTAAGTCACTACTAAAGTTTATCGAGCTTTGTTTCTCCGGAGTACATGTAGTTACGCAGGCATTGATAAATGTTCTGAACTGTTTTCCTTCAAACTTGTAGAAGAGTATGATCTAGAGCAATAATTGAGGGTACCTAATATTACGCTTGTAATATGTTGTAGCTTATAGGGATCTTGTTTCAATCTAATTTCCAGAAATATACAGAAGATCCGTAAAACGTAATGGTGCCTTCTCTTTGCGTTTGTAATACTTCTAAACGCCTCCAATTAACTCTACAATTTCGTTGCTGGTTATAACACAGTCAGTTTACGTGGCAACGAGGTCACTCCTAGAAGCCTTTGAACGCCAGAGGATGCTTCTGTGCTTCGTCAAAGAGCTAGGCTGGCTCAACTAGTCAGCCATCTGGACGCATAATGGACCGTCAGTTTAACTTTCGGTAACTTTTAGCGTAGTGTTATGCTCAGATTTATTGTGACGTAGGTACTGTCGTTAATTCGGAGTCATAGCAGTTAGTAATTTGGCGAGATTAAAGGAATGAATTTTACAAGATAAATATTCATGTTCTGTGAGTTTTACTATAATTTCCTTGTATACAAATAAAACCTTATCAAATACAGGAGATAGAACACACTCAGTACGAGTGACATTTTAAATAGTCTCTTTGTTTTTGTCCGCAGTTGACGTCTTCCGCATGCAAGCGCACGCGCCGGCGGCATTTTAATGAGTTTTTTAGAAGCACATTGTGTTCAAATAGCTTTTTAATGCACTAGTATATTGTCGAGCTTCATTGCCGATTTGTAATGCTCAGTGAAGTTATTTTATATTTTGTTATAGCTTGCCGCAATCTTGAACATAACGGGTATAGATGTTTGTATATAAAGCTTAATGTATATTTTACAGTGTAATGCGTTTACCGTATGATAATGATTCTTCTTATGTCTAAGACAATATTATTACCTCTAAGTAGTCTTGACAGTTTACTGAAGGTTCCCGACATTGCCCAAAGGATCATCAGGTTGAAGTGGCAGTGGGTAGGGCATTTAGCACGCAGAACAGATGACTAATGGGGACGAAAGTTTCTAGACAGGACATCACCGACCGGAAAGCATAGCGTTGAACGTCCGTCAATTGTAAACATCGGAGGTCGACGGTGGATGCAGCCTGCATAAAACTGGTCTTTTTTTGTTGAGCCAGCCTAGCTCTTTCCAGAAACACAGAAGTCTCCTCTGGCGTTCAAAGGCTTCTAGGAGTGACCTCGCTGCCACGTTAACTGACTGTGCTGAAACCAGCAACGAAATTAGTGAACTGAGCAACATAATAATGTACTCAAACCAACTCCAAGGAAAAGAAACTGGGCCTCTTAATTGATTTATTCCACCGTGAAAGCATTCATTTATGAAGTCATTTTATACGTTAGAATGCTGTTGAAGCAATCCAGTGACTTTATCCCGACCGCGTGAAAACAAAAAAGTTATATCCGTGTTGTCTCGAGTCGCCTAGTACACAGCTGCGTATCTCTGCACTTTGAGATTGACTGGAAGTAAACTTGTTAACTGTCTTATATTGTTTGCATAAGAATCTTTATCAAAGACAACTCCCGCATTAAGAATAATCCCTGCTTCGCGGCGAACTTTACAAGCATTCTGACAACGGCCACAAAGAACAGACTCGGGGCACCTAATTGTGGATCACTCTAATTTTAGTCCTGTGTGGGAATCGTACTTCTAAAACTCGGCGTGGCCTAGAAGCAGACGACCAATTTAACCATTGCGCCATCATTGCAATTTATAAGAACAACGGTAGAACTTCATTGAGCATAAAGTATTTTGCAATGCATAGCCCAAACAAGTATCTACACTATAGCATTCGTACCATTGGTATCGTGTGTTGAATGACTGATCCCATGTCGCTAATAGATATTAAAAACTCAACAAAGTTTATTTATAAACTAAAACTATATAACAAACAAAATCCTTATTGTTGATAGTTCTTAGTGAAAGGACTATAGAGGGCGAAAAACAAACGGTAACGTTCACCCAATTCAGAATCAGATACCAAAGACAAATATCTATTATCTAATCCATTAAGACCGCTCCAGTATCAAATTGAATTAATAGTGGGCGCCATCTGCGTACGCATTCAGAGTAGAGTCAGATATTTTAACTGTAAAAATATAATCGAAATTCAATAATTAATTATATAATAGCACGGATCCCTGAAGACACCCCATTGTGTTTATGTTTTGTCATGTATTTGTATATCCAGTAATACACCTTCACTTATTTTAAGTAGCATTCCCTTTTTATTGGTTTTTAGTTAGGTATTTTCGTTCTTTTGTCTTCTAAATTCTAATATTTCAAACTTCTTCAATATACTTCTAAATAAATTCGTTACGGGTTCCAAAACACTTAAAATTTTCCTGAGATTCGCCGAGTGCTCCGTATTTTCGGCAATCACTATTGTTTATCCTGGTGAACAGGCCTTACAGCAGTGCAAATGTATGTGGGACTAGTGTCATTATCACATATTTAACCACAAAAGGTACACTTTAATGGAGTCGTGTAACAGTACCAGTCATTGAGCCTTTTAATACAGGAAACGTAGACAAGACCTGCAAGTCTATGCACCCTATATCTAGGAATCTTAAAAAGTTTGTCTCAATTAGGAGAATTATCGCTTTCCGGAACATGGCGACGGTGGACGCCCATCATGAATTATGTATCTGTCACAGTTAAAGCTATAGGAATGCTGATTTGTTCTGTGTAATGTGGTAAAGAAGGATTTATTTTATGGAATAATGTAAGATTAGACCACCTCACAGTTTCCACATTAAGATGGCAAAGTATTCAATAACTTTTACAGTATGCAAACCATAGTTTTAATTCTCGTTAGTATATATAATTGTAAATTAAATTAAGTTTGTAGTAAAGAGAATATATTATTAAAACACATTGACAATAAAAGAAACTTTATAAATGATCTCTTGTTGATATACTATCTGCGACTGGAAAGTAATTAAACCCCCGACATTTGTTTTTTCACTGATTGTAATGCTTGGTTAAATTAGTTACTAAGTTGGCGGTAAGGTATCATTATTTTTAGGTATGGCACATAAAAACTTTTATCTTTATCTGAAACTCGCATGCGAACCTCTAAGCCAGGCACTTTACCGAGCTATTTTCTACCGATCTTACAAAGGTTGGTGATTTAACGAGTCGCCCGATATGACACCCACGGCTACCACCAACAACAGCCGACGGAGAAGCAACCTTGCTCCTCCGTCGCAATTTATGACGGAATAGTTGTATACTAAGAAAATTTCTCCCGCAAATGCTCCAACGTGGAACGATGCCCCACTTTTTCATTGTCATTTTTTACAAGCTTTGTATACGATAAACGACGTCAATCTCCACATGTACATTGGTAAATAGAAACTTGGCTAATATTCAAAATTACCTTATTTTGTCGTATTTATCAAAGAAATTCTCTGTCAGTAAGTTTTGAAAATAACTTCCCGATATTTATGTGAAAGTTTTTCCACTGAAGTCACGACATTTAACGACGAACGACATATCAACATACACCTCTTCATATCACAGGTTGCTCAGTAGCCTATCTAGGAGTACAGTACTCAACAAGCAGACATGGTAGTCAGCATGCATTGCTACAAATTGTATAAATTGTACCTATTGTCTACCAGTAAAACTCTAAAGTTATACTTTAGATTTTAATAAACTTATTATTATTATATTTAGAAAGTGTATCTGCCTCCAGTCTGTTAATAAAATTATTCTGCGATTCAACTGCTTGCATAATACATGGTAGGCAGTACATCCCACGCACTGAAAAGTCTCTCACACTTTTCAGTGCGAGATTAAGAATTATTTATCTATCTATGAAGTTTAAATACAAATTATTATGTAAATTAAGACATTGATTCTCGAGATAAAAGTTATGATAATATAAGCTGATAGATATTTCTTTAGGATATAGTGCAGTTGGAATGTTCTCATTATTTAGTGAGGAGAAGTATGTTTATCGGCATCTGGTTATACTTCCGTACGGCCGTGTGTGAGATGTGTCAAGTTATTTTTATAGTTATTATTGACATTCCTATTCGAATTTGAATACCATTTGACTCCGGGGTCAGTGAACATGCGTTGATTATTCTTGCTCTGCTGTCTCCCGCTTTGCTAAGAACGACTTTGCATCATAATTATTCTCTAACTCCTTCAGTTTACTTTTTACTAAATTCCTTGTAAATTGAACCATTATTTACGTAAATACGGGAGGTAAATTATTACTGTTGATTCAGGTATATGAGAATCACCGTAAAGGCAGTGTGGGTACGATTACTCTCATTAAAAAAAACCTACCTAGATAGGGGTACACTATCACGTCAACTCCATAGCACGCCAACTGAGTAAGACAATGGTCCCAATTCTGTTACTTCACTCGCTAAATTAAAATTCACTAAATTTTCTTCATATAAGATGTAAACCTTGTACACTTCAAAACAAGGTCTTATTTCAAATTGAAACAAGTAGGTAACATATGTCACTATCGAAATAAGCAATTTATTTGTCGACTAAAGTCCGATACGCTTAAATAAACATTAATACCACGTAGCGAGAGCCGCTATCCGTTGAATGCCATCTCTTTTGCTCTGTGTTTTTAGTAAGCGTCTTCGTAGGTGTAGATTAAAAACACGTCATCCTTATTGGTTTTGAACAAGTTTTTATACGGCAATTATACAGCGTTTGAATAAATGGAGACTCTCGCTGCGTAGAAATAAAGTCGAGTATACGTTGACAGGTTTTAGTGAAATTTAGTGGCGCTGAGAAATAGATGCCAGTAACAAATAGACCTTATTACGAAGAACACTAGGTTGATTTCATATGAAGAAATTGAGTCAGTTTTTAGTTTAGTCGAGTGTACAATAGAATCGGCACCAGTGTCATTGGCTTTCTGTTGAATCCTTTGTTAACATGTCTAAATTAAAAGTAATTAAAATACTCCCAACGTATAGAAAAGAGCTGATAGTCTTCGAACGGCTGAATAGATTTTCTTGAATTATAGCTAAGAACGATTTCAATCAAATACAAAACAAAAAAAAACTCAATCAAAATCAATCCATTTGTTTAGGAACTACTAGCAGCACCCCGCGGTTTCACCCTCGTAAGTCCCGATCCTGTGGGAATATCGAGAAAAAAGTAGCCTATGGGTTAATCCAGGTCTCCAGCTATCTACATACAATTTTCATCGCAATAGGTTCAGTGGTTTTTAACAAACATCCATCCATCCATACATCCATCCATCTAAACTTTCACATTTATAATATTAGTGGGATAGTGGGATGATGCGAAAGACAGACACCCAGATACACGCACCTTAAACTTATAACACCCCTCCTTTTTGCGTCGGGTGTTAACAACAAACTCATACAAGTATAAACGATCTAATTTAAAACAAACAAAAGTGACCTTCAAAGTGAGGAAGGTGGTGAAGGTGTTTATTTTTTACCTTCACACACTGCGCACGAGTTTCATAACTAATTAACATTTATTAAAAACATTAGTTTGTTTTGCTATAAGCCAATGTTGATTTTATGCCCTTTCAATTAAGTATATTTATAAAGGCATTGTGTATTTTCCAGTTTAACATTTGTGGTCTAAGTTGTGGGATACGGCGAGTTCTTTGCATACTTGTGAGCACAGACGTAACAAGTGATGGAATCCAATGGTAGAACAATTAGAATTTTTATTACACAGTAGATAACGCATATGCTGACAGGTATCTACTTATTTTGCCAAAATTCCCGAATGAATGCTAGTGATTAACCAACTTTAAAAATAATAACGTAAAGTAGGGCCTTTTTTTTTTGTGCGTATGGAAACCCCATCGAGCCGTCACCTCACCGGGGTTTTCGGTGGGGCGGTGTGTCGGAATCGAACCGACTAAAACCACACCGCGTGCCGTACTGCGCCTTAAGTAGGAGGGATCCGGGAGCAGCTTTTATTAAGACATCCGGAACAACGTAAAGTAGGGCCTTGTTTAGGGAGCAAACGAACGGGTCACCTGATAGTAAGTGACTAACGCACCTGCCACACAAGAGTCACAAGTGCGTTACCGGCCTTTAAGGTGGGAGTAGAGGAAAGGGGAAGAAGAGGAGAGGAAAGGGTTAGGGCCCCCGGTAACCTCACTCACTCGGCGAAATGCCGTTGCATTTCGCCGAGTGAGTAAGGTTACCGGGGGCCATTGCTTCACTGTCGGTTTTCTGTGAGGCCGTGGTATCACTCTGGTCGAGCCGGCCCTTATTTATCGTCTCAGTAGTCTACTAAAAATGAAACGGGAAACACGAAGCAAGTGGAGACCAAGTCACTATCGCCAATTCCAAGCTTAGCAATAAATATGGCGAAATTGAACATAATGTAAACGGTCGATTGTACAATCAACATTTGAAATATGAGGTATTTTAATTGGAATTAACTAGATTTAACCACTTAATAAACAATTCCTTAATTTGTTTTACTTATAGTAGCTAAATTATTTCGTAGGCGTAGTAAATTAGTTCGTTTTATAATTATTACAAATAATTCGCTTATGCAAACATTCCTCAATTAGGTACGGTACATATAAAGCAGTGTTTGTGTGTATATGTATAGTATATATATAGGTTCTTTACAAGTAGTTCCCGCGGGGTTTCACTCGCGTGTACATATTTATATATTTTGCGCGTAACCCTAATACTTTTTCCAAAATAAAAGTAACATAAGTTACTCCTTATGAAACCAACTATCTGCCAGTGAAAGTCCCGTAGAAGTCGGATCACCCGTTCCGGAGATTAGTCGGAACAAACAGACAGACAGACAAAATGTTAAAAACAAATTTTAAGGCATCGGTATCGTGTAAAGAAAAAACTATTATTTTGACATTACAAACAGACACTTAAATTTTATTGATTGGTATTGATATTATATTCTTTTATTTTGTTATTCTTTTTTTAATTTACAATTTCTTTTTATTACTATTATACACCTGCCAGTCCTGCCACACACATCTACGTATCAGCCAAAGGTAGAAAAGACGAAAATGCCGGCATTAAGTCAGCCTCATGCAATGTATCTACAGGAAGGTGTAAATAAATAAATAAAGAGCAAATTGGCTGTGACAGACTCACGAGTGAACCTATACGGCTTACCCTTAGGTACCTATATAAAATCGTTTAGTTACTACTTTTCAACTTATACAAAACATTATTAACAACGGCTCGTGGCTATACAACTGCTCACTGAAATAACACTTACCACAGAAAATAAACATCAATTTCTATTTTTAATGACCGTAACCAATTACGTTCAAAGCGTGTTTTTTAATTAAGCCTTTCACAATTTTAGCACTAGCAACAAATATGCGAGATTCAATCACAAGCATTAGCAATTATCAGATGTGTAATTCGGGACTTAATCGCGATAATATTTAAAAGGTACAATACCTCTTCTGTCTTCAGTCCACTCGTGACCACGATCGTTGCAATTCGATCGAAACGTCGGGCAACGGGCAACCAAGAGGTATTGTATGTACCTTTTAAATATTATCGCAATTAAGTCCTGAACTACACATCTAATATTTACAAACAATTATTAGCATTTATCCTCTGTTTTTAACCCTTGACGCAAAAAGGAGGGGTATTGTTAATTTAAAACAAAAAACTGGTATTGTACTTAAGTTTAAAGTGTGTATTTGTCTATTTATGTATCTGTATGTATATCTGTCGCATCATAGCTTTGAAAGGTGACTTGATTGAGAGTTTTCTTACCTTTAGTTCAATTTCAATTCAAGGGATTAAGGGATTAAGGGTTCAAGGGATTTTCGAGTCGATTAATATTTGTTCCTGATATATTTATTTATTTATTTAAATCTTTATGCACAATATGTACAAAGGCGGACTTAATGCCGATGGCATTCTCTACCAGCCAACCTTGGGGTGGTGGAGAAATCTCATAAGGTAGGTGCACAGAAATCACATCCATTCTATCTATAAAATCAATACAAGTTACACACAGTACATAAACAGAAGTACACACTATTACTTACATAAAAAATATAACAAAATAATAATATATATTCAAATCATATATACACATATCCATATAAATGCTTACATTATATTCATACACTATGAATACCGAAATACAGAGTCGAGTAACTAGCGTCCAACTTATTCAGTCATCTCATTGTGAAGGAGATCACGAACTTTCTTTTTAAATATAAGACGGTTTGTGGCCATCCTGATTTCAAGAGGGAGTGCATTCCAGAGGAGAACTGATTGAACGTAGAAGGACGAGTTTACGAAGTCGGAGTTGTGGGAGGGACATAAGAGAACCAGATTATTTTCTGAACGAAGATTTCTGTTATGATTAGAGGACAAGAAGCGGAAATAGGGAGCTAGATAGGAAGGCGAAGATGGAGAGTTGAGAAAAGAAAAAAGAGAAGTCAGTGCTCGCAGATTACGGCGCTGGCGAATAGGTAGCCATTTTAATTGGGAACGTAAAGCAGACACATGGTCATACTTGCGAAGATTGAAAATGAATCGAATGCAGTTATTGAGAAGACGATCTAATTTATTGAGAAGGTCTGCATTCAGGTCAAAATAACACACATCACCATAGTCTATAATAGGCATAATTAGGGACTGCATGAGCGTAGTTTATGTTTTAGGGGGCAGGAAATTCTTAAGACGATATAGTGTTCGCAGGGTACCAGTGACCTTTTGACTCACGTGAGTAACTTGAGCTCGCCAGTCAAGAGTCGAGTCAATGAGTAAACCCAGGTCCTTGACCACTGGACTTAGAGGTATAATTGAACCATTGAAGACAACTGATGAAATTGACGTAGTATCCAACCTGCTTATCATATGTTTGCTCCCTACGACAATCGCCTGACATTTAGTAGGGTTCACAGATAAGCCAAACCTTGACGACCAGCATTTTATAAATTCTAAGTCTTTGTTGACTTCGGCAATGGCTTGTGATATGTCTTCAACCCTTGCTTGAGCATACAGCTGCAAGTCATCGGCATACAGGTGATACGCACATTGAAGGTGTTGAGTAATGAGATTGATAAATATTGAAAATAATAGTGGAGATAATATTCCGCCTTGAGGGACGCCAGCGTAGAGATCACACCAACTCGATGACAAGTCATCAATGCGAACACACTGCTGTCGCCCCTGAAGATAGGTAGAGAACCAATCCAGTGCCTCTGAAGAGATCATAAGATATGAAAGAATGGATAGCAAGACATCGTGACTGACAGTATTGAAGGCATTCGAAAAGTCAACCAAGGCTAGTACTGTAACCTTGGTGTCTTCCATGCCCTTCCTAATATCGCCAGTCACTTTAAGAAGAGCAGTTGCTGTGCTGTGACTACTATACCTACTGAACTATAATTGAATATCAAATTAAGGTGATTATTAAACAGGGCTGTTTAAAAATGCAAATAGATAATAGTAATAACTAAAAAATATGGTGTGGCTGCCTTCTGTATCAGGGTGGACAAAGTCTGCCAGGGACCTCGGGAACTTCCTAGGGTATACCCGAGTCCCTAGCGATAGACTCACTTGTGACGGAACACCGTGTGGTTGTGGTCGGTTCGATTCCGACATACCACTTCACCGATACCCGTGGGGTATTCCACACGGGTCATCAATCGACAATCATCGTAATTATAAACTGTAAAATCTGAAATTAATTAGTTAGTTACTTTTAGAAAAATATTAACGAGAGAAATTAATTTTAATGAGTGAAAAACATCTAGATCTTCGCTTTAAGACTATTTCCTTTTAAAAGACTTCTAAAAACAGGAAGTTCTCAATTCCACTGTGTTTTCGTGTGTATGTTTTCTAGATAAGAGATCTTCGCCAATTGTTAAGAAATTTAAAATGTTATTGGATACGTTATAGCTTTCGAAACATAATTTATCCAAACTATATGAAGATGAAATGGCGGTCTCATAAAAATTAAAAAACAAAGCAACCCTAAGTCACATTGAGACCGTATTTTTTTATACGATGACATTCATTCAGTCATTTTGACGTCCAATCCCAACCGGAACTTGGCGCGGAAACCGTACATCAGTCAATCAGGTCCATACAGTTTAAGTGGCACGGTATTGTCAAGAATAAACAAACAAGTAATAAAGAGAGTGAACCTATTAGCTATCATCAAGTCAAGATGGCGGAAGGGCTCGGCGGCACCGGACCGTTGATAATTGTGCATTGTTTACAACAGGATATCAGGAGGTTTGCGCGTTGTTGAGATGAGCGGGAGCGATCGAACGTGGTGCTATGAAATATTAAGAGTTGCACCTTGTTACTGCCAGTTAGACGTATGCCATTTCAACTCCACTCGCCGCCGGACTGCAAAACAAAAATCCCGATAATCACCTCATCCGTTTATCAAACTCAAGATAAAGACAGTATTCTAACAAGATAAACAACTCGATGTTACATTTTCCGCCTCCCCCACTAATATGCACACACCAGATACTGTTTACCGGTAGCTATCGACGTATGTAATACACCTCTGTTGATTGTCATGTATTAGTATTGAACGGTGCGTATTACACACGCAACGTTATACCAAGTGAGGTGGAACTTCAGTTTCTTCTGTGGTACGAAAAATATTACGTCAAGGGGCAAGTGAACGCGTTCGAAAGTGAGTGTGGATAGATGTGTCGGAAGATAAATTTAATTAATTAAGAATACATGAAGCTTTATATATGGGTAATTGAGAAATTGCATATATTTTACTATCTATCATCATCGAGAATGTGGAAAACTCGTAAACTGTAGGTTCTGAAAACATGTATGAAATAATAACTAGTGACGCCATACGTTAAATAGTTTTACTTTTAAGACTAGCCTAGATAAATAATAAAACAAACAAACGTGAAGGTGGTAACACGTATATTATTTCAAGATATTGTGTAAAACTTAATTTCTTGTTGTGGACCGTTAAGTAATTTATTTTAAACATAGGAATCTACCCTATTGTGCCTATCATAACTAATCCAACAAACTAATCTAACCACATAGTTATTGTATTGTAGTTATGGAGTTCTTATGTTCAGTCCTATTTCAAAATAACCTCCCACTAGTAATTCCCGCGAAAAATGTAAAAAAAAAAACCCTTGGATAATGGATCTTTTTTTTTTGGTGACGGGTTGGAAGATCCTCATGAATGAACTCCGCCCTTGGGGAAAAAGTCTGCCGGACTTTTACTAACTAAACACCACGGTGTTCCGCTACTTGCCTATGATCGGGCGAAAATCTGACTTTTAAAAAGAGTGGCCATGAGTTTCTTTGCCAGTATTCTTCTCATAAGGCCCTACGCATTTTGGAAACTGGAAGTTATAGATCGACACAAACGGGCAATAGACTTTGGTGTTTTTCACCTAATTTACCTTGACAATCCAGTATATGCTGTGGCGTCTGTTTGTGCCGATCTATGATTTTAACTCTAGCTTCAATTTAACGTTCATAAATGTCACTTAGTGTCTTAATTGAATAAATGATTTTGAATTTGAAAAAAAAATTTGAAAAAAAGAAATCGGCACTATCTCAAAGAATAATCCGGGTTACACGGATTTAAAAAATATATTGTTTTTGTCGTAATGAGTTTGTGCAACAGTATCACTTATTTTTATCTTAAGGTAAATCATTTAAGTTGAGCGCTAATAACAGTTATGAATAACTCTTGGTGTAAGTGATGGAGCCATGTAATAACTATTACGAGTACCAAGTATAGCTATTAGCTCACAAGAGATCTTTAATGTTTGAGTCTGTGGTTTACATCTTTTTATAGAACATTTTTTTTTATCTGTTTTGTTAGGAAGTGTAGACCTGTCTAACAAATTTTCAAGTACGATAAAATATGCCTTATTAATTCAATAAACAAAACAGGATTCTCAACTCTGAGCCATGGTAACATTCCGCTGAACATAGACTTCGCGCAGAAATATGGAGAGTTTTAGTACCGTAATTCTGTGTTTTGGTAGAATTCATAAAACGAATAAAAACATTGTTACATATTCATTTAGGACATTCTTCAAGACCATACAATGTCTCTCATCTCCCATTCCTTGTCTGACTTTTTGGCTTACATGGGGATCTAAGCTAAAAAGGCAGGAGCCATGTCCTCACAATTGGCAAAGGATTAAACCACATTTCACAGCTAGAAATTTCCAAAACCGACACAGTCGTCAGAGCAATAAAATTATTACCAAGCTACGTCTACTCCGCAGAGTAGGTATAAAGTCAAAAGTACACGGTGAGGTCGACGGAACGTGCCAAAATTCAGTGGGCTGCCGCGCGCCGGCCGTGCCGCACGTTAGTTCAATGCTCATTCACGCGCTACGCCGCGTCATCCAATCGTATCTAGACTATCGAGTTATTAGTACCTAGCGTAGGTTTATTTGTTCATAAAAATAGAGTAGTAACTGAATGGTAATTAAATATTCAGATTAATTAATTCTTTAAAAATAGACAACCCTAACATCGCGGCGTCGTCCGAACAGATAAGAGTTACGCGGTAGAAAGAGAGGCAACTTCTAGGTGAATATAGCTGTAGGTAATTATCGTAGTAAGTAGGTATCGCTGTGCGACCTAAATTGCAGCTTTATTGTGTCGAAACAGAGTAGCTATTTATTTAAATGATGTGGGTGAGTGGGACTTCTGTACCTGTACTATTATTATTCTGTGTCATCACACTCATCACCGATATTTATGTTTGTGTGATTTTACAAACGTTCTATGTTGTCACATAACAAAGACAATAAATAATCATTAACCAGAAGAAGCGAATTAAAAAACGACGTCTAATATATTAACATTGTCAATGGCTTTATTTTAATTGAATGTCTCCAAAAAAATTTCATAACATTAACATCTAAATAATGTGGTTTATTTATAACTTTAATATTCAGAATCAAGAAATTATTAAGTAAGATGACACTTTTATAGAAGCTTATAGTTTTAAAACCAAGTATATGCATGGAATGAACGTTATTTATTGTTAAAACTATAGCCTCTAGAACTAATTAAAATAAAAGTAACAGTTAGGAGCTAAAACCGTAAATTGTTCGTATTTGATGTTTAATTACGATCCGCGAAAACGTTATTCTGTAGTCAATTAATTTCAATCATAAGTTTATAAAACCTTACAACTCAATTAACACGCTTTTTATAATACCATAGAGTATAGAGTTTGCCATGGCGCCTGCAAATACATAATTTATGAGCTTGGAAACATTCACACTTTTTTATTTTTAATCTGTTTCTTCTTACATTGCTCATCATTACGAATACTAAATTGAATGGGCCGCATGCATAATGATGAAAATAATTAAAGGCACCCGTAGAGATAGCCTTACAAGCGTTCATATTTATATTCATTAAATTGGTTTCCAATAAAGGAAAGAGCTACTGGGAAGGTGAGGTTATGTTTGTGAAAGATTTTTAAATAATACTAGAATACACATACATAGTTCCGAATTAAAATATCGCTTTTTTTTAAATAAGGTAAAAGCAACAAGTTTACAATTTCGCGTTCCATTAAATATATAATTATGTATATGTACGGAAATTAACGCAATCACGTAATAACCTTTTAATTGGGATATTAAGCAGATGCTTTAATCTGACTTGTAATCAATGAAGCAACACTGAAAATTGAGGCGTTTGATATAATTAATTTACAACTGTACGCCAGTTTAGAGTGTTTTTTTATGTTTTTTGATGTTTCGTGTGCAATGAGCATACATAATGCAAGCAAACAAACGTTTTACGTGGGAGAGCCATGCTTCGGCACGTATGGGCCGGCTCGACTCCGCTCGATACCACGGCCTCACAGAAAACCAGCAGTGAAACTATGCCTGCATTGCTTTTCGCCGCGTGAGTGAGGTTAACGGAGGCCCTAACCCTTCCCGCTCTTCTATTCCCGTCCTTCCCCTCTCCCCCTCTCCTCCCCTCTAATCCCCTCTCCCGTCTTCCCGCTCTTCCCCCTCTCCCCCTCTTCCCCTATTCCCACCTTAAAGGGTGGCAACGCACTTGTAACTCTTGAGTTACAGGTGCCCATGGGCGGCGGTAGTCATTTACCATCAGGTGACCCGTCTGCTCGTTTGCCCCCTATACCATAAAAAAAAAAAACCTTTTTGTAAAAATATCTTAATGCCTTATTTCCGCAACCCCCTACAGATTATTAAACAAATATTCTAGAGAGCAACAGAAGCAAGGAAATCTACAATATTTATATTGATAATGTAGTGCAAGCCTGTGATTTAAACTTCCAATGGCGGCAGTTATACAAAATGGGTTGCCTCCTCTACACAAATAGGTAGACAGTTCGAATTACGGCGGGACGCAACATATTTGAACTTCAAACCATAGACAAATAGTTGTATTTTCTGAAGTGGCCGTTGGAATCTGTGGTATAGAGCCTGAGAAATAAAGCTCGATATATTTTTAGTCCCTGCAAGTTTATCTTTGTCCGTGGTTTGTGAATGGAAGTAGTTCGTAAACGGGATATCTTATTGCTGGGTTATTTAAGCTGACTGCGCTTAATGATACTCATTTGTGTAAGACTGCACTTTATTCTAAATAAAGGATTTTTGGTTGTAATCATTTTTATGCGACTCGACATTGGAATGAAGCTTTGAACGTGCTTTATTACGGGTTTTGTTCATGTAATTAGACTGCTAAAACACGTATAGGTATTTCCAAACTACTATTTATCGTTTTTATTAAATACTAGCAGCGCCTCGTGGTTTCCCCCGCGTAAGTCCCGATCCCGTGTCAATATCGGGATAAAAGCAGCCTATGCGTTAATCCAGGTCTCCAGCTATCTACATACCAAGTTTCATCGCAATCGGTTCAGTGGTTTTTTGCGTGAAAGAGTAACAAACATCTGTCCATCCATCCAAACTTTCACATTTATAATATTAGTGGGATTAGCGGGATAGTGGGATGTATATTTAAGAAATGCTTTTATAGGTATTCATTTTAAGCTGCTAAAAAAGCTGCTTTTGTGTTTGGTTGTTTTATGGTGTATGCATTGCTTTGTTTTATTCTTTATCATGCTAAAACATTAAACAAAACAATGGGGTACTTAACTAAGTAATCCCTTTCTGAATCTTTGTAAGTTTTTGTACACAAAACTACAAGAGACTGTAAAACAATACCAATCACAGATAATTAATGATAAAATAGGTTGCTTGTTTGGTAACTGAAGTCAGTGGCTAGCTAACACCAATTGCTTTGTCTCATTATGGAACATATTATTATCCTACTTCTAATTCTAACGATATTGCTTCCTTCTTTGTAATGACCAAGCAATTAATAGAGGCTTGACGCTTTTGAGTAATGGTCTTACAAGATATAGAATAGAGAGAAGAATTAGTGGACAGTTCAGTTAAATGCGAAACAATTTTTTCGCTTAACGGATAGAGTTGCAATAAATTTGTCGTCCTCTCTAAGCCTTGCTGTGCAATATGCTATGTAATATACTTTATTGCAAAACACCAACACTGCAGCACAGCGGTGGCTTTTTGCTACAGTAAACAAACACCTACAATTATCTGTATAGCCTATCCAATAAAAAAATTTAATAAATGCATTGAAAACTGCCTCCTTCTTTGAAGTCGGTTAAAAAGAAGATATATTTAATAGAAGTCAAACTACAGAAATGCACGGATTAAACTCCCAACGGTAACATTTTATTTTTTCTTTATAATTATAATGGATCGGTTTATAATTTATCTAATTATAATAGTCTAGCTAAAAGTCAACTGCTCATCACCTTTTACAAAATGTTGCGTTAATTATTGAGTTCCCCTGGTACTTCACCACCAGCTCCACTTCACCATGTGCATTGTGACGAGCGTAAATTGATTAGCAACCATATTAAGCTAATTTAATCGCAACCCTTGAAATACTCATTATTGAGTAGTTTCAGTGGCCATCTGTGGTCCTCATCATCGGTAACACTTCACTAAACGGTGCTTTTAGAGAACAAATGCACGAGTTACTATAAAAATATCCAAATCGCTATAGGTTTGCCTATAATATTTAAAGAGTCCCTCCCATTTCTTCAGGATCTCATCATTAGATCGTGACCTAATGACAACAGACCACAACGAAAGTAATTTTAAACAAAAAATGTATTTCCAAATTTCCTAAATTGGTCCAACAGCCTTCGAATAATCGGGGAACACACATGAAAAAAACATTCCGACAAACTGCCAATCTCCCTCTTTTTTGAAGTCTATTAAAAAGTCATGCCAAACCCAGTTGTTGATTAAGAATCCATTTCGAAATTGAATAATAATAGTTTTTTAACCATATAAGTACAAACTTACGGCAACGAACTGTTTATTTAAGTGATTAATAAAGATCACGAAACTAGATATATAGTTTAACAGCATAGTAGGTACAGAAAGACCATATATATAATGAAAATGTATGTTGTTTCAGTGATGGTGTGAGACCGCATGGGTCTGGCCGCGGCGCTGCTGGAGGCGGCAGCTCGCGGCGAAGCGGGGCGGCTCGCGAGTTTGCTGCACGCCCATGCATCCCACGTCAACGTTACTGACGAGGTAAGAATATTTTCACCGCAATCCCTAAAATTGTCTTTAGCAAAGCGGGTCAGAGATGAAACACAATCTTATCTTAGAGAATCTTAATAGAGTGATTGAGCAAATTGGACAACGCTATCTATCCAGCGTAAAGACAAACACTGTCCATACATAAGTTGTTATTTAATTTTATCGTCTGATGCGCCAACCGCGTCATAAAAACACTTCTTTTGCCTACGGGTCATTTAGTCTAACTTCGCAACTGATTTGTCTCTATAGTCTATTCAACTTCCTCTGAGACAAAAGGTAAACAAACCAGAAAAAGGTTTTTTAATAGGTCACATTTTATATGCATCTAGAATCAATAAAAAAAAAGTGACATTAAAAACACCTAAAACTGTAGCTGTTCTCAAACATTGAACGTATTATAACACTACTAAATTGAGGAGTAGTGATAAGGTAAATAATTTACGTAGAAATATGAAATTTTGTAATTAGTTTGGTTACACCGGCCATCTTTACTATCGATCAACTCGTTGAGAAACATTGGTTTCTTTGTTTACCTTTTGTCTCAGAGGAAGTTGAATAGAGTATAAGTATGTTCTAAAAACTAAATTTAAAATTGCTATGGCGTTGCTCTAAAATAAATGGAAATTTACGATAACAAAACTTTCCTAATCAAGATTTATCTTATTTGATAGAATAAATAAATGGATTACCTGTCTCGAAACCATAAAACATGTTTCTTGCTTTTTTTTCTCACCACTATCCGAAGGGACCCACCTACGAGCTAATAGAAATAAAGAGGTTTACGTTTTTTAAACAGGCAATACCGCGACAGTGTTACTGTTACAGAAATACAAATCGTGTCCAATAAACTGTTTTGACGTTCGAAGGGATTTATATTTTCTACGAAGGTTTATATATTTAAAACGTATTTTATGATAAATGGCGACAGTATAATAAACTTCAGCGCGTTATATTTATATCACCCAACAATGACAGGTACGTTCCATTCTAGTAGCTCGTTCAATATCAAATCGGCACCCAACTGCGAATAAATTAGTACCTCGTGAAATTAATACGATAACAACACAAAGGGCTGGAAGCTTTATTGCGCTACAATAAGGTATAAACTGCCTTAATAAGTACGGAAAATTTATTAATCGATATATTTACTACATGTTCCCACAGGTTCTACAGTTGTCTCTTCACAAAGACGGTTAATAACTGATTAAAATACAATGATATATTGTAGAGCTCCAATCGATTAATCTCTTGTGTCGCTACAGGCTAGATTAATAGTTAATTAAAAGGAACGCCTAGCCACCATACCGTATCTATATTTTACCTTACCTTTACCTTAAACGGCTTCTACACGATACAATTTTACTCCTGCTCAGATTTGCGATTGAATTGGCTTACAATCAGATTTCGCGTCGACGCGTACACAACTAAGTCGAAAATTTTCATTTGATTTTATTTTCTGTGCTGGACGGACATTTGTAAAAAAGGTTCCTATATACCTAATAGTTTTTCTCTTTGAAGAAATGTTACTTAGATTGATCTTGTAATATAAATCATCTTATAACATGAACACCGAACTGATAAAACGCGTTAATAACACAGCAATTTATAAGAAAACTTGGAACACATCTGCTCAGTATGCCGCTTGCAAGCAAACTTATATGACGAAATTGGCCAATTAGCGTTAACACGAACCGATTTAAGACGATTAAGTCAGGCGGTCCCGGTAACCAAATTGTCTTGAATTGAGCAAATTGACTACACATGAGACAATTTGATTGAAAATCGAATTATGTGAAATCTAGAGAAGAACAAAAACCTAAAGGTCAAAGCGAAATGACCGACTTACTTACTAAATGGCAGCCAAAATAGGCAATTATAAAATATTAGCCTTGCCCGAGGCTTCGCTCCCGTGAAATTTATTTTTTCTATCCCTCGGGAACTTTTATTCGGGATGAAAACCCTATGTCCGTTCCTGTACTCCTTACAACGTGTATGCAATATTTCATGATGATTGGTTGGGTTTTTAAGGCGTGAAAGCGTAACTAACAAACGAACAAACAAATGGTATTGTTACTTGTACATAAATATATTGTTTCACATTTGTCTAATCGCGGTCGAGTATATATAGAATGGATTCTAGCACATGTCGACTCCAGAGACAATATTTTTATTTATTTTTGGTAAATAACAATTCTATTCATTCATTCCATCCTGAAAAAAAAAGTACTGTTAATTGATTAAAAAAATCTACATTCACGTGAATGAAGCCGGAGCTAGTCTCAAATAAATCGCTCTGTGTACGATATCATTTAACTACTTAACCTTAAAAAAAACGTTTTTACACATATATACGTACTTAATAAATTTATTAGCGAATCATTCCTTTTTATATCAGCTACAAGGCTACTGATTGGTATTCTACTTTTATAATTCTACCAATCATAAAGGTTGTTCATTCATTAGCGTATTAATGACTTCGTACCGTACATATAATGTATAAGTTTTCCAAACAGTTTTATTGAATAACTTTAATAGCGATAAAGAGCGAACTTTCAATAACCTTTTACGGAAAATAAACAAACATAATTGTCCATATAGAACTATTACAAGAGAGTTAATTGGATCCCACGACACACGATCATCAATCAAACCAAGCTAGCCCGTAAGCTCGGCCAAGTTTTTGTAATAGCAGAAACTATTTTTTGTATTTCTTAGAGATGGCCGTTGAGAATGTGGCGTACAAACAATTAAATCAAACACGGTCGTTTAAAAACATTCTGGATGATGTTTTGATAACGGATATCAAAATATTAGGCATGCTGTTTTAAATTCATAATGGTCATATTCAATTTTGTATGAATGGTTGTATATAAATTATTCCAAGATTTGAACGACTCCGAAAACTTTGACTTCGAACACTTCAAACTTGTGTCTAATGTATCATTACTAAATTATTTAAGAATGAAACATATTTCAAAAATTTTACGTCATATTTCTTGCATAAGACTTGCCATAAGATGTTACTGACACCACGCTGGGTCCACTCCGCACTTTGGGTACAAAGCAACAACAAGAACGCGGCGGCCTCGACAATTAATCGTGCCAACATCTTTTATATTTATATCATGGAATATTATACCTAATTATATCATGGAACGCGAAAGTTTAAAAAATTAGAAGATTATAAATACTTTTGAATAATTCTAATTTCAAATACTCTAAATAAATAATTGTCAGTTGCTCTTGTTTATCCACGACAAACTCGTACGATTAACTATAAAATGTATGCATACAATTATAATACAAGTAAAATTCCATATTACATTCCTCAGTTGTTTTATCAAATAACTCGTTCACAACACACGGTTGTCACTAGGCCTCGTTAAAACATAAATCCAGTAGCCAGCTGCCATTTTATATTGTGGACATAACACGATTCGTGCGGAAACTAATCACTTTGAGTTATCTAAGGGATATGATTGATCATGGCGTCTGTTTATTCAGACTAATCCGGTCTGGTGGACAAAACCTTTCAGTGATAAATATTGACTTCAAAGATTTCTTACACGTATACATACTGGAACATACATACTTTATTTTTGTATATGTAAAATTGCAAACCCCCTAAGAAGCAAAAGTGATAATAACAATATTATAAATTTAATTTAATTCGATCACAAAGAAAATGGAAAGTAAATATTCTTAATTATCGTAAAGAATTGATTATTTAATAATTGTTAGGAGTATTTTCTCGTAACTTTTGTATTCCACATATTTTAATGAAGACACGATTTAATCACACCTACTAATTTATATTATTACCAAAGTTAGCAAGCATCCAATAAAATCACATGGTTATTTGAGTGAATAACAAGTTTCACTCTTTTTTATCATTTTAATAATTATTCATGTATTATATAATAGAACCTTCACTAACAGAAAAATCCTAAAATTCCCGTAGCACTTACAATAAAAGATTTCACCAAAAAAAAAATTTATATATTAATATTATATATAACTTATGATTTATCTATAACTTCGTGTTAGCAGTAGTATGTACATTCTAATTTGTGATTATGTAGTGTTTATACAGTTCAATCAACTCAATGTTTAGATTAGCGCCCTCTAGTAGATCTATATATGTATTATTAACGTGACGGTCACGAGTTCAGTGCTTTTCCCCTTTAAAGAAGTTTTCAGTTCAAAAAAAGCATAGTTCTGCACAATTATTGCCTAGCCAACACTCCATTAATCAATTCACTATCTAAATGGAAACAACAGCAAACGTTCCGGCTACTTAAAGTTATCTTGGCACATAAAAACATAACCACATTAAAAAATCGACCATAAACGAACAAGTGACTGATATAACCAACACGTTTACATGATAGTGGTCCACTACGGCTGCTGTCAATAGTTTCCAAACACTTAATGTATTCCCAATCGGCATCGTTATCTACTGTCATCTCTATGAACAACCGGACTCCCCGTACAGCAGGGTGCTCGAGTTCATTAAAAAACTAGTCTGTTCACTGGACCGGTCCTCTGGTTACGCACATCATTTTGTTTTGTTGGACCTCTGTTTTGTCTATGCGTCTGAGTCTATGAGATCTGTGTCAATATAATAATATGATTTTGAAATAAGAACATGTCTTTAAAATTTGTTAGGGACGGACTTTCACTTTGTATTTTTATTTACCTATTTATTATATGAAGATTAAGCGGAAATTTTAATCCTAACAATATCAAACATGAGAAAGTTTGTGATGAAATTCGGTACATAGATAGTTTGTAGCTATTGATGAGCAACTTAATTTATTCAAGCTACCATTATGGAGTACAAGCTATGACCGCGGCATCGCCGCGATAAAGTAATTTTTCTTCTTTTTATACTTCGTCTGCGTAGAATACCTCCAAACCCTATTTCACCACTTTAAAGTTTTATTTATTACAAAACGTAGCCTATGACCCCCTCTATCTGTATACAAATTTATCGAAATTAGTTTAGCGGTTTTAGCGTGAAAACGTAACAGACAAACAGAGTTACTTTCGCATTTAAAATATGTATCAGTATAGACTAGAGATCGTCTGATGGTCGGAATTCGACCATAATTCATTAAATTTTAAATGTTTTGTTCTATTTAAATGTTTTGTTCTATTTGTAAAATAAATCAAGCAATGCAAGAACTGTCATTGTATAAACTTATCGTACTATGACAGGTCAACCTATACACCGGGCACGTGTAGCTTGGTGAAGCCGTTTTCAAATAATGGCCCCAATTCTGTTACTTCACTCGCTAAATTAAAATTCACTAAATATTCTTCATATAAGAAGTAAACCTTGTACACTTCAAAACAAGGTCTTATTTCAAATTGAAACAAGTAGGTAACATATGTCGCTATCGAAATAAGCAATTTATTTGTCGACTAAAGTCTGATACGCTTAAATAAACTTTAATACCACGTAGCGAGAGCCGCTATCCGTTGAATGCCATCTCTTTTGCTCTGTGTTTTTAGTAAGCGTCTTCGTAGGTGTAGATTAAAAACACGTCATCCTTGTTCGTTTTGAACAAGTTTTTATACAGCAATTATACAGCGTTTGAATAAATTAAGACTCTCGCTGCGTGAAAATAAAGTTGAGTATACGTTGACAGGTTTTATTTAAATTTAGCGGCGCCGAGAAATAGATGCTAGTAACAAATAGACCTTATTACGAAGAACACGAGGTTGATTTTATATGAAGAAATTAAGTCAGGTTTTAGTTTAGTGGAGTGTACAATAGAATCGGCACCAATGTCTCTATTTATAACAAGTATTGCTTAAAAAATTGCTTTCTACGCTTCTTCTCTATTTCAAATTTCTCATTCTTCTGTGTGCGAAATTTGCTTTAAAGCAGGTACAAAAAAAAAATTTCAAGTAAGTATTTATTTATTATGGTCACACATAACTTGACAATTACTTAACCGATTTCATTCGAACGTCGAAGTCGCGGGCAAGGGCAACAGTAGTGTTTTCTTAAGAGTACTGGTACAGTATACCAGCACTCTTAAGAAAACACTACTGGTGCCCTGTTAGGCGGTTATTTAAATTAAAACCAATTATTTAGAGTAGCCAAAACAAACGTCCACTTTTAAAGTCTCATATACATTACACATAAATCATGAGGACCGTAATAAACTAGTTGTCAAGTCGCAACGTTAGCAAGGAAATAATATATTGCTAAATTACTTAAAGCATTCCTTTCCAATTACATAAAAAGTTTTACATAAAACGCTATCATTTTGTAAAACATCTCAACTTGATAATTACATTAATTACTAACTCATAAATGTTTTATGACTGCCCCCCCACAGTGTCGCAGTACGAATTAGGAATGTTCGACATACATCGATCTTTTAAAACATCGATGTTTCCTATCGAAATAAACATCGATGCTTTAAAGTATGCCGAACAAAATTCGATAGATCAATCATTTTGGTAATTTAATAGGGTAATCGTATCGATATATCAATACGATTATGAATTATTGTAACATCTTAATCGGTCAAAAACTTGTACAATAATTGTCTCGTTGTTCCTGTTGCATAAGTTTGCGACATGTTGTTGATAATAAATTATTAAGTTTTTCTGTTGGAAACTTCTCAGTATAAGCACGGAGTAAAGAAACATGCCCAGTAGACAAAAAACTAAACTTACCGTCTATTACGAGAAATACGTATTTAAACATCATCTCCTGGCCGCTCATAAAAATGTTTGAATTTAGAATGTTATATGTTTTAAACAATAGAAACTCATTTATTGATAAAAAAACTGGCGGGAAATCGCGTGTCAATTGTTTTTTTTTCACAAGTTGAAGTTCGTCGTTCGTAGCAAAAATGTTTATGATTTTAAAAGTTTACTGACTCCGCAAGACTGCACTGCTCGTCTTCAAAATGCTTTTGGGAGCGAAGCACCTTATTTGAGCACTGTAAGGCGTTAGTACGCAGAATTTGATCGTGGCCGTGTTTCTTTCTCTCCATGATGAAATTCGTGAAGGTCGGCTCTCAACTGCGATCACTGAGGAAAATGTGGCTACTGTCAGGCAACTAATTCAAGAAAACCGGCGTATCACCTATGAGGTGATTCGAGGACATTTGGGGATTGGTATGAGCCAGTTCAAAAAACCTTACATCAACATTTAAAAGTTAGAAAACTTTGTTGCTGCTGAATTCCTTACTCACCCCAGAACAAAAACCAACTCGTGTTGATTGGTGTAAAAAAATGTTGTTAAAGTACGATCACGAAGGTTCAAACGCTGTGTATGATATTGTGACAGGCTTGGATTATATAGTCCAGATGCCTATTCCGCATAATAACACATTTAAATACATTTAAAATGTCTTCATTTATAATCTAAGGTGACAGGATATGAAATAATATGGATATATTGTTACATATCGGGCAGAAACCAACAGTCTTCTGTATGGGTGTTCGAAGGTGACAGCAAACCAACAAAATTGAGGCAGGCGAGAAACGTTAGCAAAAAAATTATTGCGTTTTTTTTCTCCCGGAAGGGTCCTGTCTGCACGATCTCACTTGAAGAACAAAGGACAGTTGATACTGAGTAGTACACCACCATTTGTTTGCCCAGGGTCTTTGAAAAGTTAGGGAAAAACGACCAAGAAGTCGCATCCTATTTATTGCACCATGACAATGCTTCGGCGCACACCGCGAACAAGACAGTTATTTTTGGCTTCTGAAAAGGTAGAGCTAGTGACCCATCCCACACATAGTCCAGACTTGGCATCGTGCGATTTCTTTCTATTCCCAAAAATTAAGGATTTGATGAGACGTATGACATTTACGATGCCGGAAGAGGCTTGCATAGCTTTCAACCAGCACGTGAAAAACATGCCAATGGTCCTCATGTTTTCAAAAATGATTTGACCAAATGTAATGGAGAATACTTCGAAAATAAATTACTTTACATGGAAATTGTTTTATTAATGAGTTACGCAAAACTATCATTGTACCCCACGTATTAGGTATTAATCTTGAAATTATAAAAAATGGCGGCTTAGAGTCGTTCATTTAGTTTGGAATAAAAAAGTGTAGCATAATAAAAGATCGTTTATACTTAATATAACTTAAATTCACAAAACACAAGATAATCCTGAAATTAAGATAAGCTCTCTTACTGGCCCTTACTCTACTCAATAATGGATTCGAGATCGATTATCCGAAATTATTATTTTTATTTTCTTTATATAATTGCATTTTGGAATGCAATTCCAGAACCGATCATCATGACATTATTGAGTTTGACGCGGTGTCGAAACTAGAAGTAAGTGTTGACATTTAAAATTTTAAATTACCTACTACAAAAACTGAGTATAACTACTTCCAAGTTATAAAAACCGTTAAAAACTTTACTACTTACAAATTATGGGATACATTTGCATAGACTTCGGAATGAATGTATTATTTACATATTTTAAAATTGTATTTTTATGGGAGCTTGTTGTCGGTACTTAAATATATCCCACATATTATAACTTTATATAAGGCATGACATTTTGTCGTTCAAATATTACTATTCTCTACTGAATTTTGAATAAATTATAAAAAAATAAGCCATCAAAATTTACTGCTTTTATATTTCTTACCCAATTTAAACCTTATAATCGTAGCGTCTTGGTACAAAATTGTAAGACATGGAAATGATATATATTATATTTTACTGAAATTATTCGAAGTTGTCTAATTAAACACTTACACGCGAATAACTTTTACACAAGTCAAACTTGTTTATAAAACCCAAATCGTTTCCTAAACTTATTAATCTTTATTACAAATGCAATATATTTTTTTATTTTAAAATAGGTTTGAAGTCTTTATTAATGGTGCTATGTGCAATCAAATCGGTCTTATCGTGTCTGGCATCTGTCAGTGTTGCAAATTAATCCATTCAAATATAAAATACAAAATAGTATTTCATATTATATATATTTTCTACGAGACTATCGATAATCTATTATTAATTTTAATCACGTGTGATTAGATTTAAGATCGAAGAACCCCATAATGTAATCATTATTCCATAATTTAAGAGTTCGCAGAAAGAAATTGCTTTTTTACGGTCTAATCACTTATTTCAGTTTAGGTTTTATGTCACTGAAAAGTAATTCACAACTTAATCACCCACTAAAACTACGACTACCATAATAACAAGGCTATAAAAGTTTATCGCTTATTTTTAATATCAATTAATTATATAGATATAATTAATTACTATAAATCGCGATACTATAGCTAACTATTACCTTATCTGTGCTGTAGCTTATTTCTTTTGGATCTATATCACAACAATCTAGTCTGTAGGTAATCTGTGGTTAAGCCATTTTTATTAAGCCAGAGGTCGTGGGTTCGATTACCACCCAGGACAAATAATTGTGCGATGAGCATGATCATTTGCTCTGTGGCTGGGTGTAATTTATCTATAATATGTATGTATTTAGTAATTTATATATAAGTATTTTATCACCAGTCGGGTTAACTTAGTACAGGCTCTGCCTAGTTTGGAATAAGACGGCCGTGTGTACACTTTATTTAATCTACCTTTATGTTTAATCTACATTTATCTTTGAATTTAGAAATTTGTGGTTTACAGAGGCTAAGAAATGTTGGAGTAGGTACCTCAGCAAAAGTGGCAAAAGCAAAGCAAGTCGTAAAAAAGGACCTCCATGTAATATCAAGTACAATACATAATACAATACAAAAATCGATTAGGGTTTTTATAGATTATTCACTCTTTCGCCATGATGACAAAAGTAAAATCCTTCTCCTCTCAAAGGCTATATCTCCTATAAAACCCCGGCACCACTTAGCTACATACTTATAATACTTAACACAGTTGCACAAATAATGAATTAAAATATTTTACACAGGAATGTTCAGCCTGTTTTCTATGTCGCTATTCACTCAGCAAATAAAGCACACGACAATCACCAAAAGTTTCCCATGGTTCTTTTATATGTTAACAATATTCTCATGGCGATTTTGACTGCCATTTCACACTTCATACTAAATTACTTTGTGTCCTACTAGTAAAATTGAAGATAACCGTTTGAATAAATGTCAAAGCTTTCATACGCGACTTTGAAACGGTGTTCTACGATTTATCGACTAAAATGTTAAATACAAATATCAAGTCGAATTGCCATAATACAAATTTCATGTTTAAATTCGGAACATTTCAGATTTAAACATTTTTATCATCTGCTTTTTTTATGTGATTCCTGTGATACTATTTTTTATGAGTAAGAAGAGGGCCGCGCGGGATTGCAGGATTTACAAGCTTCGTTCGTGTAAAAGTAAGTTTTCTATCCCTCGGGAATAGTTCTTGGTTTCCTGGATAAAAGGTACAATTTATACTCGTGACAACATGCATGTAAAATTTTATAGTTAAGGCGTGCAAGTGTAACTATCTAACTCACTTTTGCAATAATATTACTCATAGTTAAGATTTTGAGATCCGTTACCTGATAATCTAGTTTTAGTTAAAGGAAGTAATAACTAATTTCTAATTAAAGTTTTTCGAAAGGAGGTCGAAGTGGAACTACCTGGTGTGAGACAATAATTTTGTAATTTCTAGTAATAGTTTTGTTTTTGCAATAAATAAATAATATTAACGAGGTGGACAGACGACCTAGTAAAGATCGCGAGCCGACGGTGAATGCAGGCCGCTTCCAACCGGTCAATATATAAAAAAAATATTGATATTATTCTTTGAACATCATATATTCTCACCGCTGTGTACCATTGTCAACAATGTTTCTAGAACATGATCTAAATATTTTTGAACTTGAATTTTGAGACACCAATGTAATCATTGGCGTCTCAAAAGTCAATCACTTCATCATCACCACCCATCACTGCGAAACATTTTCTTCTGAGAATTTAGGTTAATGTTCTTCTTAGACATGTTAATATTTCATCAAATAAATCACTTAATGAAAAGCTTCGGCACTATTATCTTATATGTGGCTTCGGTTTCTAATTGTCGAGCTTAAATCGGAAGCTAGCGAGAAACTCACGGACCCCTTTTATTAATGGTCAATTTATTGATTACAATTTAAAATGCTTAATTTATAGGTGGGCACATTGTTCAATTATTCTTTATTGTAGATCAGAAATGATTAGATCCTAATAACATACACAATCAGATATAAATGTTTAGATCGGTATCAAAATTTAAATTATACACACATAAGTATAGTGGAAAAAAACAGGTGTACTTAAGAACAACAAATGCAGTGGATGTTTTTTGTTAGAGCAAATCCATCGTTATCGTGTGGAAACCTCTCTGGGGTTCCTCGGGCCTCACTGGAGCTAAGGGTGAAGTGGTATGTCAGAATCGCACCGCACCGCATCGCACTAAAACCACACGGTGTTCTGTCGACCAGGGACTTAGGTATAACACGAGAAGGAAGTCCCCTAGAATCTTGACAGTATAGCATGCATATCCAAGCTTTGAAGTATATTATACATTACAACGACTTTATAACAATAGCAAAATTGACGAGTCACATTGAAATCTAATTATTGGAAACTTGTCCGTGGTTATTAAAATATGTTTGTTCCAAAAAAGTGTACCAAGTCCAACGTGGGAAGAAGAAAATGTGTAGTAGGTGTAGGTATGTAGGTAATATTTTACTAATAAACTATACATCCCGCAAAAATAGTGGTTCAATTGTGAAAAAAAGAAGAAAGGAGATTACAATTAGACTTACATTTGATGAGGACTGAAAAGCAATTCTATTCGTTAAATTCCTCTGACGTACCTCTTCTCAAAACAGCCTTTTCGTCTTGCAGTAACGGTTTAATCTAATCGATTGATTAAATTGTAAGTTTAATATAACAAGCCCATGCCCATCCGGATACAATTCTATTTACTGTTAAAATTTATCAACCTAACAATTACTTTCGATGCTCGTTATAAAGCCAGAGGAAGCTATAATTTCACTACAATCGTTGCGTGAAGCCATCATAGCCATGATGTTATAATTTTAGTTATTTGATCAAATTTATGACGCTAAACCATTCACGAACGAGGTGAAGTTATTTTGAGGTCGAATTCCGTGTGAGGCTGTCAGGTAGGTGGACTAGCGGTTCAAGGTACCTATATATAACATATTGTTAATCATAGTAAGTAGCACTTGTGTAATTTGGTGACTGATTTTATTAACCTTTTACGAAGGAGAACCGCTCTTAATTCTTGTGTCATAGTTTAATAATGATACTTATTTTCAATGAGTACACTGCAATAGTGATTATTATGTAGGTACATATATTAGTGTATTATTAAGTATTGCCCTAACTAATACGTGAGTTTGTTTGTTTGTAAACTAATCAATCGATCATCATTAAATTTTGCATAATCGTTGTCAGGGGTACACAGAAGTACTGTGCCCGAGGGATGAATAAATAAATTTAATGCAAGTGAAATCACGGGCAAAAGCTACCTAGTCTTCAAAAAATTTATCAAACAATCTCCTCGCTATAGATAATATATAAGAGTCGCCTCCGTGACGGGTTTTACCACGACGGGCCACGTTTTATTATTTATAAAATTGCTGTATATTTAATGTTCTAATGGCAAATTACTACCTGGAACTCAAGAGTCACAAGTGCGTTTTCGTCCTTTGAGGTGGAAGTACGCCAGTGGCGTAACAATATGGTGCAGAGCGGGCAAAATGACACGGGCCCCCGGCCCGAGGGGGTCCCGTTCACCAAAAGTCCTGAACACAGGAGGCACTAATTACAAAATGTATTAATAAATTAACCTGGAACCTCAGATGGTATAGTTACGGCACCGGAGTACGCTCTTTTCTTGAAGGTCGTATCGGTCCAGAAAGCTAATTGTTGCCGTTCTTGGCGTGTCCTATCTCTAAATCTTAGTACCATTTCTCTTTTGGGGTCTACCACGCCGTCGTAGCAGTGTGAGGAAGCACAGGGTGCCTTATGTTCCTTCACCCAAAGGGAATCCTCCTAGCAGGGTAGGCGACAGTGCCTGTTACGGCGGCCCAACTTAATAGTACTTACTTCAACGGAGCCTATCATTTGTCTATAAAATTATAAATAGACCAGTTTTCGTATATTGACAGCGCTTAAGTAGAACCAATTAAGCTATAAAAGTTGTAAGTACAGTCAGCAGGGAAAGTCGTTCTAGTCTAGTATATAAACTATGGCCGAATTAAACGCTTTTCAATCATTACTTGTTAAGACTCATGCTGTTGCTAGAATTCATCTTGAAGTGATAGTTACAACAAGGTACTGAAAAATAGTATTTTAGCATTAAGTGCAAGTACCGTTTATATAACTATATTTACTACTAGCGCACAACCGACATACCTGGCTGTAGGCAGTCTAAACTGGTGCTGACGAAGGACTTGCAGACTGTTCAGTCTTAACTGACCCGACATCATTCGGTTCTGTGCTTCTGGAAGGAGCTAGGCTGCCTTATCTAGGCAGCCATATCTGCACGCATAATCAACCGTTTTTTAATCTAAATGCGGTAATATCCAATCCGGTTTTTTTTGCGGGTGCTGACTGTACCTACATTAAAAGCTATTAATCTTATTTTGCCATTAGCTTTATATCTTATTTTGTGAACTGTAATTTCTTGTTTATTATCTGTTTGTATTAACACTTCCCTTTTCATTACTACGTATATGTAGGCCTGCCGTTACTAAAATTACCGACGCCGGACAAAAATTTTAAAAACCCCGGACACGAGTGTGAATTCGCAATTTTTTCCCGGACACCCTAAATTATTTTTATAAAAACACATTTTCTATCACATTTTTTTATAATTTAAACAGCTTGTTAACGATTCATCTAACAATTATAATTTTCCCCTGACACAGAGTGTCTGGGTTTCACCCGGAAACCTTTTGAAAACCCCATCCGGACGCTCTCCGGACGCCCTCTAAACTAAGACTAATCCGGGGAAACCCGGACGTATGGCAGCCCTACGTAGATGACACTATATGTAAATTAAACCAAGCTAAGAAACACGTAAACTAGAAGCAACATAGCTACCTCCTATCTTGTGACTTGTCAGTTGTCACTCTTGATAGATAATTTAATTAATATTTAATTAATTGTATACCTGAGAATGAATAATACAATTACGTTTAATTAATAGAAACAGATCTAGATCTAATTGTAGCAATAACAGAAAAGATTTACAAATCTCGCACGATACAATCTTTACGTAATGACCGAACTCCTTTTTAATTATGTATTCAAGTTCACACTGACAAGCAATCTTCAACGCCATCTTTGAACGCTTGTTTAAATATGTTGGTAAACACTTTTAATTAACCTTCATGATTACAATACTACAAATAACAAAACAAATACGAGGTTTGTTTCACATCTACTTAATGCATTCTCACTTTTTGTGACGCTACTTAATTAACACGGACAGTGTCACTTGCAGGGCGGTTTACCACGAACAAGGACCACGGAATAGCCGCCATCTTGTTAATAGTGATGGCAAGACAACCAAGGAGTTTTGACATTACTGAACAAATTTCTGTTTTGATAATTACAAATAGTTACAATATTCTAGAGACATAAGTACCATATCATAAAATTTAAGCATAACCATAAAACCTTTACCTTGTATAATGGTTTCTTGCTTGCCCAGTATAACAAGAGTTATAAGCAAAAAATTTGTATTGTGCATCCAAACAAACTAAAAAATAAATTTATGAGAAACGCCATCGCTAAATAAATTTACCCCTATTTAAATAGAAGTAAATGAGAGTGTAGCACACCCACAGAGAATTACGGCCAGTGTTTGAAACAACAATAACTGTAAATCTTAAACTTAGACATCGAATATTTATCGACCATTTCACATCACTAGCTAGAGCTGTATCGTTGGCACGTCGACGCGGCGAGCGACGCCTCGAGCATCTTGCGGCAAGAATCTTTTGCGTAACAATCGTCCCTTGTCTGGGCATTCCGCCGCGCACGACTCCCAGCCATTTCTTCGAGTCCACTCAGTCCTATATACAAGGTTCCGTAACAATCGCTCTCGGCAAACTGCAATCTATTATACTCCTTAGTGTACGGACATTGAATTCAGTTTACATTGCGTAGCCTTCATTATTTTTTCAGTTTGTAGCGCAGAATGTTCAAAAGCAAAGCGGTCGCCTGAGTTGGCGGAATTGCGTTAACGAACTGATGTACTTAAATGCAAATTATTGCAAACCCTTAAAGGGATAGCAGGAAAGGAAATGTCTAGGAAATATTGTGATACCGAAGTAGAATAGGTATAAAGGAATAATCCGGAAACAAAGACAATACTCCTATGAACATATTTCATTCCAAAGGTTAATTCAGTTGTACTTTCAACGTATTTATTGAAGTGAAACTTCTAATGCGACTTCCAAAAAGGTTGCGTTAAACGTTTAACGCTACCGTGGTATGAAAACATTACGAAGTTTCACTCCAGGCACTATTTTTTTAATTCAGTTGTACTTTTAACGTATTTACCCCATAATCCCACAAGATATTGTCTACTGATTTATGTAGACATAGCGCAGTGGCGTAACTATACCATCTGAGGCCCGTGGCTAATTTATCGGATGTGTGTAAGTCTGACTTGCACTTGGCGGTTAGTTTCTAACTCGTGTATACTTATATTGATTAAATTCAAAATTAATATTTTCTTAATACATTTTGTAAAGGGTGACCCAATAAGAGTGCACGATTTAATTTAAAAATAAAACGCATGTTTTTTTGAGCCAGTGATGATATTTTTATTGCATTGTAAAGTACACATTTTCCGATTATGTATGGAATGAAATATCCGGCATATGGCCCCCTCGGCTCTGAACACAGGCTCTTGCACTTTTCATGAAAATTTAGATGAGATTTTGACAAAGATGTGGCTCTATCTCACCGATGACGCGTTGGATCTCGGCTTTGAGCTCAGGAATTGTTTATGGTTTATTCACATAGACTTGAGATTTCAAAAAACCCAACGAAAGAAATCGCACGGTTTTAAATCGCACGATTTTCGCGGCCAATTGGCATCGGAATTTCGGGAGATGATTCGGCCTGGAAATCGTTGCTTCGATAAATCGATTGTTCCGTGCATGGTGTGGTAGGTGGCGCCATCCTGCTGAAACCACATGTCGTTCAGATCCATACCAACCAGTTGAGGCCACAAGAACTCCGGTAACATGTTCCTGTATCGAATGCCATTCACAGTCACTGCATTTTTGTAATGGGTTTTCACAATGATAACGCGGTGTTCAGTTGTGTAGCGCTCATTTTTTAATAATCGGAACAATCGTTGATTCTAGCTGTCGAATATCAAAGCTGCATCCTCCAAAGAAAAAAAAATGGCGTGAAATTTAAATCGTGCACTCTTATTTAGACACCCTTTAGTTAGTGCCTCCTGTGTCGGGTCGTTTGGTGCCCGGGGCCCCCTCGAGCCGGGGGCCCGTGGCATTTTGCCCGCTCTGCCACCCTATTGTTACGCCACTGACATAGCGAGTATACATTCGGACCTTTAGTAGGAATAATTGTCGTTCTCTTGCTGGGTTTGATGTTTCAAGCACATAACCCGCACATGACACGCGCAATGTCACTCGCTTACAGCCACCCAGTGCATCCTCCTGGGGAGGACCTGGGATGCCAGCATCAGTAGAAACACAACACACGCGATCACAAACTTGAAACAATATGAATTGAAAATTTGCTTGAAATACGGTTTCGGTAAGTGTTGTTAGCTTTATTTGGTACTTTCACATATTTTACCGTCAAGCAATGAATAAATTTAAATGTTGAGACACATAAACAAAAAAAAAATTGCATTAAAAATTACGTTACTGTGTCCATTTTAGTTGTAAATCATATTAATTAAAGATACGGTATTACGTATACATATATTTCGGGGTTGCCCGAATTCCTGTGTAACAGTTTATCTTTAATAATAAGAATACCACTCACAAAAGGTTTTATTGTTAATCAATTTTGTTGTAAACATATTTATCTAGTACAGATCACCGTTAACCATTAGGCTGTTTGTTAATGTAGTTACATAACAATAACAATGCAACAATACAATATATTTAAGCTGCTACAAGTCTAGATGTACACTTAGACTCTATTTGCTTGGGAATGTTTGTCATGATGGTTGCTTTCTGTAACGGCTTTTGATGACGGCCGCGTGCGAAAATTGCACCTTGATTACCATGTGTGCGGTGGTGTAGGAAGAGAATATTTTGTTTACATACATACTTGTCATATCTCTAAATATGTGGCTTTGAAGTTATTGTTACTTAGTGCATCATATATCCTCTCATACCACACCTGTGCTGCTATGACTCCACCGCAAATCGCTTAACATTTATAAACTAAAAAAAAGAAAATCATAAACATAACATTCCTCTTTTCTGGATGAACCCTTTGTACTTTTTTGTACCAATGACAACGTGTATTTTCATGACGATCAGTTGTGTGGTTATGGCGTGTAAGCGTCACAAACAAATCACATTTATTCTTCTGCCCGCGGCTTCAGTCAATCAATTCAGGTATCCCTCATCAACAGTGTTTTATTTTCTGCATGCAAAGTATGTGTGTATTGTGTGTGAAATGTAATAACGAGTGGTTAATTAAAAATCCTTTGTACCCCTTTTTAAGAAAATTTCTCGAATGTAGTAACGTAATTTTGGAATATTTACAGTTTATATACAGAAGAAGTGCAGAAAGCTAAAAATTTTAAACAATATGTCTTACAACTTTAAAAATGAGATGTAAACGGCTTAATGAAATTACACGCGTCCAGTAAGTAAGTACAGTAGTAAGGTAAGTAAGTCTATACAATGACAGCTCAAGTTATACTGGCTAATGAAGAAACCATGGTCGAAAAACGACCACCACGCGATCTCTAGTTTTTGTAAACCGGCCCTACGTGGTAGCCCACCGAATGGGTTATACGTAAGGCCAATTTACAAAAAGAACCCGTAATAAATATTTCAATCAAGCCTATAGAATATTTGTTAATTATTTTAACCATGTTTCAAAACTTGTTTCACTAATAAAATAACTGAAACTCTTATATCCGGTCCTGCTACAGAATCTTAAAAAAAACCCTTCGTAGGTTACTCGTCCCGTTCGCAGACATAATACGTGTTCAAAGTACGTGGGATGGCATTGCAATTCCAATAAGTAATAACTCCTTTACTAATAGTGGATTTATACGGTATTATATCTATTAATGCTTCGAAATTGTTTCGATTTTATTGCTAGCTATAAAGAGAGATAAGAGAGCCGTAATAAAGGTGGATCTTATTACATTGTTTCTACAAATAAGCAAGACTGTTGCTGATGATTGCAGACTGTTATTAATAATAAAATAAAGAAGCAAAAGATTAAACTCAGCTCTTAAAGTATTATTAAATGACGCTACCGTAATGGCGAAGGCGTCGGACTTGCGAACAAGGGTTGCCAGATTAAACTCCACCCTGTGCACTGCTTGACGGGTTAACAGGAATACTTATGTGAGCCATGTTATTGGTAGTATTTTATTAAAAAAAAATGTTCCAGGTATGTATCAAAATAAAAATATATTAAATATTGTAGAAACTCGAAATTAAAATTGCGCCACCTGTGAAAGTTGCTCGAACTAATATATGAGTAATCAGTATACAACCAACATCAAATTACAGTAGTATTGCGCAGAATTAACAGATGGTATAATTAAAATAAATCAACTCGCGGTCAGCTTTTTCGTTGCGTACATGCGTTTTTCCGTCTAGACCTCATCCGCTGAGCGTCTGAAGTGTAACGTGCAATAAAGAACTTCATTCCAAAAACAGCTCGCATAGAATACAACTGGTTCAGACCTCCTTAGATAGGACTGCAACAAGATTCTTAAGAAATAAGTTGCTAATAAAAAAAACAACTGCCAAAAAACGAATTACGCGCCATACAGCCGCCATATTTCTATTTTTTTATATCCAGTGTCACTCGGGATGATATAAGCATTCTAACGATACCCCATACATCCAAATCTGTTCAGGCATTTGGAAGTTATGGTGGAATAAAAAAACTCACATACATTCACATACTTATAGGTACCTACTTGAAACCCTGAAAACATTACACTCCTTTATGTGTCCATAATCTAAAAGTGTACAGGTTAGGCGTAATGTACCAGTTTGAATTGCGGCTGTTTTAATGCTACTGCTGCTAATGCTGAAAGCTCTTCCGAGATAGTAATGACGTTATACTAGTAGTTGTAGTAAATGTAGTTTACATTTCATGTATGTAAATCACTATTACGGAGAGTCGTCGGTAGTAAGGCAGTCGTGACACAAAAACAAGTCTTTCAATTATATTTACACAACCCGCTCAATTCATGACGAACCCTGCGTAAGCGTCGAAGTAAATAATTGAGGCTGTAGCAAGAACGGGTTATCCTCTTTCCTCCTATGGCAGAGAGTATGTAAAAGTCTCCCGCCCCACGACATAGAATCTGTTTAACAAGCAAGCTCTTTGCTGGAAGAGTTCGCTTTGCCATAGTTAGGATTCATCTTGCTCCATCACACCTCGGGTGAGTGGTGAATATTCCCTATCAACCCTAACGATAGTGGCCGGACTCCTTCAGAATAGAGTCTGCTTACCAAGCAACCTCTCTGCTGATGAAGATTAATTGATTGAAGATTAGTTTGCCATCGTTGGGTTTTACGTTTGTTCTAGGGGTAAGTAATAAATATAATAAAAATAAACAAATTAATTCATTCAAAGCAATAACCGAGTCGCCTATTACACTTCATAATCCACCATAATATATAATCGCTCAGTTAAAATAAAATAGCATCGGTGACATTTTTATAGGCACAAGAGACTTAATTAAAAATGTCGAGACATGGCCGCGCAATAGCTAGTAGAAAAAAGTGAGTCGAGAATATCGCGGCATATTAATGTATTGTAGATCATTTGGCTTATTTAACAAATCATTAAAACAAATAACAAGTCTAGCTACAAGTGAATAAAGTTAAATAATAAATTTACTTTAAGATGGCAAGATAGGTTTAAGATAATCTAATTTGTGCATAATTACGACGTACGAGAGTTATGGCTATTATTATTCCACTTACAGTTCGACTTTGACTCGAAGATGCAGTAAGACTTGATCATCGACGTACAAGAGGCACTTGACACGTAACCCTCCCACATGCAAACTGCACTCGTGCTCTTTCAGTTTACAGAAACAGCTTTCCATAAATATATTGAACAACTACGAGGATGCTTCACAGCCCTGCCTGACGCCGCTAAAGATATCAAACCAGTCCGTGTAGGCACTATACTCGTATATTTTGACTTGTGTCGGAATAATATATAATAATTTGGTTGGAATCCATGTAGAGTGACTTCAAAGCCAGTATAAAAAGGTCATCCAACCCATACATAGATGATTTCGACCAGTTGACTCCTCTTCACTCTATCGTAAGCCTTCAGATCTAAGAAAGCGTAAAATACCTTGTTTTTTTTTGCAAAAAACGTCTCAGCGATACATCTACTTAATGGCGTACATTCCGATGTTCAAAGAATTAAGACATCTCTTAGTAAACTAATGAGCATTTTTTTTGTGTGCTGTAAACACTTCTAAGCATATTTTCTTAATTTTGGAAATAGTAAAAAAGTTACAATGGTCCAACACAAATTCCCTCTTCTGTATAACGTTAATACCGATCAGCTCACTTGATATGAACTTAACAGTTATAGACGGAATGAAGTGCGCTGAGTTGCAACATACTTTTTAGCTACTATTTTTTTTTTAGCTACTACTACTTTTTTAGCTTAAGTGATGAATAATAAAAAAAAAACTTGTCGAATATCTGCTAATTTATTGAATGTTTATACACACTTTGACGGACATCCCACTAATATTTAAACGTGAAAGTTTGGATGGATGGATATTTGTTACTCTTTCAACCACTGAACCGATTGCTATGAAACTTGCTATGTAGATAGCTGGAGACCTGGATTAACGCAAAGATTACTTTTTATCCCGATATTCCAACGGGATCGGGTCTTACGCGGGTGAAACCGCGGGACGCTGCTAGTGTTTCATACACAGAGATCATCCTTCTTACCCTCTCTCTCCTCTAATTTAACCAGCAGCAAAGACACTTTGCACGTTGCACGGAATGTATCAATACTGTCATCTGTTCAACAAGATTGCGTTAAATTCAACATCAGAACAACTAGTCCTTAAAAAAGGTGGTCAGGACCGGTCTTCACAAGCCATGCCGCGATCATGATGAGTGAGGTTCACTGCATTCATTAACAAAACTAACAGTTATTATTGAAGAGCGTGGTATCGTTTTCCGCACGTTGCAATCCCGGTTAATTGAAAATTTAAACGGTTTCTGGTGTGGAGGATATTCAAGAAGATTTATGAAGTAATTAACAAAATATATTGAGATTGATTGACTTTGTTTTTTTTTCTTGAAAACATGCACCCGTGAAGGATGAATCGACTACCTTAACAAACTTGAAAATTTGTAACAAGATCAAAATGTAGATATAAGCCAATGATGAGCATTTTCGTAAATTTGATTTAAATTTGTATTATTGAATATGAATTATGCAATTAAGTAGTAAATCTAATAGTAAGCAAAAATAAACACTTGTAGCGAACCCTACACACAGTGAATAAACCCAGCGCTCTTAGCGAAGATAAGCCAAAATAACACGTAACGACTGATCCTGAATCGCGAAATGAAATCTCTCTCGGTGATTACCTAGTGTATGAGGAACATCACACAGTTTTCCTTGACTCCGCATATTTACGTTTTTAACGAATGTAATCATAAGTGTCAACAGAACAGGCAAACTAAGCAGATAGGTACAAGATGGAGACACGTGTGCTATGTTCTAGATACCGAGATTATTATTTTAATTTTTTAGTTATGGAGGAAAAATAGGTACTGAAACGGATTATTTTGACTTAAAGAGGGTTTAAATTTAGAGCAATGGACGTTTTTAGACTTGAAGGAAAGAAAAAACATTTTGTTGTAAAGGTTTTCGACTTATCGAGGTTCTACAAATAAATACGATTTTACAAAAAGCTACCGAGCAAAGCTCGGTGTCCCAGGTGCTGTATAATTATGAATGTTAAAGGTCTATAGGTACTGATTATGTGACTTATGATATGAAATACCGTCTGTTATATTATTTATCGGAAACTTATACCAAATATTTAATAAACAAAATAAGTACATTAACTACATAAAACTAAATTTAAAGAAGCCATTCAGTTTAAGAACGAATGATCTTAAGCCGATTCAGCATCCAATTATCGAAAGCGCAAATCTAAATATAGAACATAAATCTAAATAGAGAACGACCGTAAAATGTCTGGTCGTATTTTATAAAGGAACTAGATTTTTATTATCCAAGTTGTTTTTAAACGAAACGTTGATTTAAAAAACAACTTCGATAAGAAAATCTAGTATAACTTGTATATATATTCTATAATATATTAATACGTGAAGAGAATTTAAAGAGTTTATGTAGAAGAAGAAGAAAGGAAGAAAGAAAAAGTATTTATTTCATAAGTGACGTTATACAAAAAGTGTTTACAGTACTAAAAAATTAAAAAAACAAAAAAAGTAAAGAAAAAAACAAAATAGGGCGACAATTGCCTTGCACGTCACTTATTGAATTGCAGCATTGATGCTGATGGCGGCGCCGGCAAGGAAGTTGTTGTGCGCCAACAGCGGTGATTTTAGTGGTAGGAAAAACTCTCCATTTTTTTAAATTGATAACACCACTAACCTAACAATTGCCAGCGACTTCGAGTGTTGTAAGGTTGATTCCAAATGGGACAATTATAGTGCGCCTTAAGTGTAAAAAGATGTTCTGAACTATTTGTTCGTTTAAGAGTAAATTCTCGATTTTAAGCAATTTTTAACGCTTTTAAAGTAAAAGTGATATTAACTTCTAAAAAAGTAGTAAGTAGAATTAAATATAACTTAGCAATTCAGTCTGTTAATGTAATTTTGTTGTATCTTCTAGTAAATGATTTTGTAAAAAAACTTATATGTTTAGAAAAAAACATATTCTATGAAAAATTGAATGTGATGGCAACCACCAAAGATCCTTAGATGTTTCCGGGTCTATTTTTGTCTATAGTACGTAACTTAGATATAGAATATTGTATAGATAGATTCCGACACATCTTGCTTCGATGTCTTACTGTAACGTGCTCTGGAATAAACTGTTATTTTATACTCCAAGACCAAAGTTTCATTCTTTATCCAATTCACAAGAATCAGCACAATAATACGCACCTACAGAATGTCGGTTCCATAAAGTTTATGTCCAGCTTGAGTCTATATCGTCGTCTTATGGCTGAAATAATGATGATCGTGATGAATTTAAACAAGTTTCATGGGTCAAATATATTTATAATAAGGCAGTACTTCTACACTGCGAAATTTAAGTCCTCCAGACTACTTGATCTGCTGCTGATTTTGAGGAGGCCTGGCCGAAGGTCTGGTAAAAAAACAATGCATGCTACGTCAGCCGCTAACTCCTTAATAAGTTATACATATAATACATATTACCAATAGCAAAGCTAGCTAAAAACTAGTCTTCTTAGCAGTAACAATGTCACTAATCGTAATTCAAATAAATTCCCCTCCTTGCTTTTGGTAATATTAAAAGTACCTAATACTGGTTTCTATTCAGTTATTAGGACTACGCACCTCACAACATTAGCTTTTTGTCATAGTGACTATATGTAGGGATATCTAAGTTACCTACTTCCGATTACATATATCAACCCTAATTATAAATGAACACTGCCTCTATAAATCTGCTTAAGCGCGTCATTAATTAATTAGTTTATATGTTAATCGACTCGCACATGGTATCACATTCCTTTGAATTCGTTACATCACTAATTGTTTATGGTTATAGCGCGCCATTTTCTGTTAAACGGAATACATTGAACGGGAAAAGTATCCGTAACCAGTTTCGTAACGTATAAAAATTACGCACCTTGTCTATGAAGAGAGTAGAAAATTGTTTCCCTTTACGGGTGCATCAGTTATTTATCGTTACTTATTAATGATCTCGTCGCACTGGTTATGTGTACTTAATTAAAATCGTCCCTTTTATGCTGCAGTAATTGGCAACCAAAACCGCATAAACCTATTGATTCTAAGGCAACGGCTAATACTCATAAATTATTCATGGTTATAAGTAGGTACTTAGTTCTTTCAGAAGAAATCTTGCCAAGTGCGAGTTGTAAGTCGGGTAATTAATGTTTTGTATTATCTAGATTGTACAACTTAATGATATTTAAAGTGGGTGACGTAGTGCCGAGGCATAATATATAATAGCTAACATTAGAAATAAACAAGCGAATTTTACAAGTCTTTTTTTCTTAACAGGGCAACACTAGTCTTCACTAAAGAGTCCTTTGACAAAAAAAAAAATTGCTTGCAACTTTTGCCAAGGAATGTAGTTTGTAAAAATCGATACGTGTGCCCGCATTACTTGTACGTATTAAACGAATCGATCCATGAACCGAGCAGGCAATAAAATAAAAGCAATACCATTGCATCTGAGAAAACAACTTGAGGTGCTTTTACCTCTCATGGATATTCTAACGAGCATTCAGTTTGAAGCCATTGTTTGGATACATCATAACTCCGATGGATGTAGGATTGGCATACGTTCGAGAAATCCGGGAATATCCCGGAAGCTTGCGTCTTGTCCCGTGTCCAGTATTTTAACTTTACTGTTCTCGACACAAATAATAATAGCTGAAAATAACTTGCACTTCTCTTTTTATTAATAAAAATTAAAACGTCATTAACATTAAAGTCTTATTAAACTATTACAATGACCTATTTAACTCGAGTACCGTAATTGAATTGTCCCGGGCTTCTTGTCTATGTCTGGTTACCTTGAAAATGTTAAACTACGAGAATATACATATAAAGACACAGTTACTAAGTATTTGTGTCCGCCAGAAAACACGACATTACTTTCCCGGGTTATAGAAAAGGTACTTTACTAGACCAGAATACGGAAATTTTAATCGTTTTGCGATCGTAAAAATGACAGAAGTTATGACTTACTTATTACTTTTTGAGATATACTTTTATCTATTTTTTACTTTTCTTTTAGTATTCATCCATTGTCTATACCGAATAACATTTAAAAGACTTCCTCAAAGAGTGGAATCTCTCCGTCTTTATCCGTTACCTTCCTGGACAAACTCATCGATCCATCTAGTAGGGAACGTTTCACTTTTCAATTTCGATTTCATGGTCACAACTAAAAATATTATTTTTATTGCCTTTGTTCAACAATGGTCGCCCCGTTGCTAAAGGGATGATGATAACAATGAAATTTTAACGCTTAGTCAGGTGGTAGAGCCAGCTCAGGATCTACCAGTTCGATTTAAAATAAAAATTATTTTTGCGTTCAATTCTTTTTATTCTTGTGCGAAATAAAGAAGTTTGTCATATTTTTTTGGAAAATACAGTTCGCCGAAGAGGCTATACGAATATATTTTACCAAAATAGAAAGAAAATTAGGAGCCGCACAGTTGATTCATAAAAATTGTAATGAATTGTTATTAATTTACATGTTTATAAAATTTCCCACGTCGTGTCGTATTTATACAAACCTGAGCTGGTTTTAGAATACCACCTATCATAATTTGTTACGTTTGGTTACAGAATGGATGTACCGCGTTGCAGCGTGCGGCTGCGGACGGCCACATCGACGTGGTGCAACTGTTGTTGCAACACGGCGCTGACCCGAACAAACAAGACAATGTGGTAAGTACAAGAGTTTAAAACAGTAGACATACACGAGTGTATTCATAATATATCATAATACTCACTCTGATTACAACAGCTCACATATTTACTGTTATTGAAACTGGCCTGTTGGTCTAGTGGTTAGTGACGCAGACTGCTACGCCATAGGTCGTGTGTTCGATTCCCACCCGAATCTGGGTTCTTTTTGTCCGTTGTTTGTATTTTTGTAAAGTCCTGTATCTTGAATTATACGGCAAATATAAATACCTAACAAATCAAGTTAGGTGAGTACCATAATTAAACAACACTTAAACAATATTCTATAATAAATAAATTTATATTGGTGCATCGCAGCACGGCAACACAGCAGCGCACGAGGCGGCGTGGAAGGGCTACTCGCGCGTGGCGGCGCTGCTGGCGCACGCCGGCGCAGAGCTGCGCGCGCGCAACGCCGCCGGCTTCGCGCCGCTCCACCTCGCCTGCCAGAACGGGCACAACCAGTCTTGCCGGGAGATATTGCTGGCAGGCGCGCCGCCCGACTTGCAGAACAATGTAAGTGCACCTGTTCGTTCTCAGGTTCTATCCAGATAAGACAAGTGTCAAACCAACCTCTATATCGACTGTAGTTATCGTCTCTGCCCAATTATTCATAATTTTATTCGCTTCAATATTAAACCAGAGAGAATATTTTATACTGTTTAATTTATGTCACGGAGCTCCGTAACCGTTACCGAAAGTATCTGATATCTGAAATAAAAACGAACTTAAACCGTAACTGAATCTGATTTAAAAGTATCGAATAATTTCCGATAGGGACCTCTAATCTCCCTCTCCAGTCTTCGAGCTCTTCCCCTCTTCCCCTATTCCCACCTTAAAGGGCGGTAACGCACTTGTGACTCTTGAGTTACAGGTGCCCATGGACGGCGGTGGTTATTTTCCATCAGGTAAATGACCCGTCCGACCCATCTGCTCGTTTGCCCCCTGTACGGACTAAAAAGAGACGGAGTCTAAATAAGGCACATAAAGAGAGTTTTTTTTTATTTCCGTATAGCTAACATGGTAGTATAATGTTATTTTTGTTTATTAAAATGTAGTTTTTGCATTTTTAAATAGATAAGTCCTAAAAATGAGTAGTTATAATAATCACTTATAAGGCTCATGTTTTTATGTAAATGTACCAAATGATAATCTATAAATAAAGCCATATTATATTTTCCTGTTAAAATTCTTTAAAAATGTAATATTCGTAACTGAAATAATCTAAAACTGTCGGATAGTCCGAAATAATTTCACATCCGTACCGTATCTGATACCGCTGCAATATTTTTCATATAACATCCCTGGTCCAAAAGTACGTCAGGGTGATTTAATATAAAGTATCACGATATCTTATTAAACCTCTATGTTTTCAATTTCCAGTACGGCGATACCTCCCTCCACACGGCAGCTCGATACGGTCACGCCGGCGTCACTCGCATCCTCATCTCGGCCCAGTGCAAGGTTTCCGAGCAAAATAAGAACGGGGACACGGCTCTCCACATTGCCGCGGCTATGGGCCGGCGAAAACTAACTCGAATACTCCTTGAAGCCGGATGCGACAAATCGATACGCAACCATCAGGGTGAAACAGCCAGAGATATCGCTACCAGAAAGGGTCTCGAGGAAATCATTAACATTTTGAATACTCCCGTAGCGAAGCAACCCAAAAAGAAGCATCGAGACAAAAGCAAAGATAGAGGCATAGACGAACCCGATGCAGGTAAGAAAAAGGAGAAAGGCAAAGAAAAAGATAAAAATAAAACCAAGAAGAACGTGCACTTTGAGACTCCGCCACAAGTCCAGTGGTCGCCATACGGTTGTCACTACTATCCTGACCCAAAATTTTTTCCAAAGCCAAAGCTAAGCTCGTTACCCACCGAACCATTAAAAAAAGGCGAGCAATATTATTTAGATTTGGCCGGAAATATTAAAAAGGGTCCGATAGGAGCAGGTTACACTTGCTACTGTGCGCCATTCTTCAAACACATGGAAGATAAGTTGAATGAGGATAAAAAAGACTTAAAGAAGCATATTGATAAAGCACATGAGAGGCTAGACCAAAAGGTAACAGACCTAGAAATGAAAACGCAAGGACAAATATCAGAGCTGACTAGATTTGTTGCAGCTGAAAGAGCATTGTGTAAAGAAAGACACAAACATTTAGAGCACTGGTTGACGCGAGGTATGATGTTCCGACAATCGGAAAGAGTAAAGAAATTAGACTTCAGTCCCAAAGGATCCCTCGACATACCTCCACTGAAAAGAACTAGAAGCTTAGAATTGCTTGATGCAGATACTGAAGAATGGAATAAAGTGCATAGGATAATAAAAAGTTTTAATAAACACTCTGATCAATACGAAAGTCATGCCAAAGACCTGAACGACAGCAAAGCTACGTCCAAAAGCACAGAAATCCTGGACAGCAGAAGGTCGCCTAGTCCTAGACGGAGATATCAAATCAAGAATTCTAAAAGTAGTGATCAATTAGATGCAGGTCCTAGCAGGTTATCAGTTCCACCGTTTTCAAAGCCACCGATCCATCCACACCATGAAAGTCATCAACAAAACGTCACAGCAGAAATTCATGTAAAGGCAAATAAGATGTCGGTATGTCAATCACCTATGTCAATGGAGGTAGAAAGTTATAATCAGAGGTACGCGTGTCCTAGTCGACAGTCGGACGCAAAGTCACCGAGTAGTAGTCATAAACTGTCAAGTGATATCGAAGAAGATATCAATAATCCAAAGGATCAGAACGTGCCTCTATGGAAAAGTCAAGTGCTGCAAAGAACAGCAGATGATATTAAAAAGCGCATAGCTCTTGAGAAAGAAATGTCTGAAGTGGTGGTTAGAAATAAATCTTTAGAAATTTCCCAAGACGGTTATGTAAAACTAAGGAAACAATGTACGTATCAAAGCAAGGATGACCCAGAAAGGGAGCAGAGAAAATCTGTTCAAGAATTGGTAGCACAAGCAGAACGGCAACAAAGCAAATCTCCTGAATCTAATCCTAGAAATCTGCAACAGCCCACCGAAAATGTTGAACCTTCAACTAGTCAGAGCCCGGGCATTTTAAAAATGCCACAGCAACCCCAAAGACCAGCACCAGTTCTTAAAGAAAAGCCACCTAAGAGCAAACGTTTCAGCTTACACAATTTAATACCGTTTCCGACGAGAAAAACCTTTCAAAACCCGCCAAAAGACAACGGCAATAACTCTGAAAGTAGTGACGAGGAAGACAATCCAATCAGAAGTTCCATGCAACCGGGACCAATGAAGAACACCAACTTACTCCAAACATTGCCAATGCCCAACTTTGAGACAGTATCAAAGTCACCGTCACCAGCGCAAATGTCTACACAAAACCCATACCCTCATAATTTACGGTCTATGATACCCAAAGATGCATACTTCCACGAGATCCCTAACAGACAAATGCCTTATTTGGATAGTGGTTTGCCTGTTCCTCAATATGTATGTTCTCAACATGATTATAATCAGCCAGGGCTACCCAATCAAATACAGGGTCGGAACAGAAACCCCCTATACCATCATCAAACTGGAGTATTCGATGCAATGATGCAGGATCATATCATGAGAGAAATGGAACGCATACCGCACTGTTACAGCGACCATTTAGACCAAAACACTGAAGTTGAAATCGCAAATCAGAATGACTACCGGCTATGCTACGACCCAATGTACCCGAATTTTAGGGGAAATCCGCATGGAATGACCAAGAAACCGAACCCTGACCATAGTTTACTACACAGTCGGTTACAATCGTTGGCGATTAACACCCATCTGGCTGAAACTCAAAGTCAGGCGGACAGGGAGTCCCACAACGATTCTGGATACAGTACAAAGGTGTACGGGAGCTCGCAGGGGCCATCGCCAAGTTTGTCAGGTCATGCGGATGGTTCAGACAACATATCCGGGCAGAGAGTAAATGTTATACCAAATGGGAAGCCCATGGGTGGTCAGATTGGCGCTTCTAGTTTAGTGTGACTTAAAAACAGTATTTCTGGTTGAAAACACGTCAATTTTAGGATCAAATATTCATTGTAAATAAGATTTCACAAAAAAAATGTGATATTTTTTCGCCATTCCCTTATTGGATCTCTATTGGTTCTGGCGAAAGATCTGATCCAGAGTACGTTTTTCTGGCAAGCTGAACTCATTGAGATTCACTCCTGGACGGTGGCAGTAATAGAACAGTAAGGCGAGCCTTAGCTCACATAGATTATTGAGACAAAAATTTAATGTAATGTGGTATTATCCACTATCCAAATTATTGTGTTCATTTTTATCATGTTAAGAAATTATTGTATTAAAGCGGAGCAATTTGATCTAGAACGTGTAACAGAGAGGTATGGTTATGTTTTAGTTATGTATAGTAAACCTCGCGAATACTGTAACTATTGTAGTAAGAAATTTATTAAGATTCGATACTCTTAATACATTATGGTGCTACCGTAACAGCGAAGATGTAATTATGAATGAAACTATAGTCAATAAATACCTACTAAGGATGACAACTATTTATCGGCTATACGGAGTTGATCCTAAAGTATGATCAAACCTCTAATATGTTGTACAATTAACGAGTTTTCCGTCTCAGTGATGCTATTAATAAACATTGTATGCTCACATTTCCAATATTAAACTGTAGGAAGTCTCCACAATATGTAGGTATATAATAAGCCACTTTAACATCACGAATCCACAATCTGACAAATAACTGAATAATGAAATATATAAAAGTACAAATTTAATGTAGGTTTAAAAGATGCCATGTATCACAATGTATTGTAATTAATTGTAACTATTAATAAGTTTGTTAAATTTTTCTATTTTTATTTTGTAAAAAAATACTCAATTTATGTTTTAAAGTCACAATAAATTTATAAAATATTTCTAGTAGATAGACTTCTTTTCCACAGGTTCTCTAGAACGGAGGATAGAGGCAAGGAGGACTATTTCTGTATGTGAAAAAAAGTGTCCGTCAGTTGGCTTTAATTAGGTGGCGCTACCGTAGCCAGACAAGGAAAGACAAACTTCCGCTTTGTAATACAAACGTAAGACAACTATAAAATAAATTAATTAGCTGTTAGGCTCCCTTCACACTAGTGTAACTAGCGTTTGTCTAGGCGTTTGATGATAGGATGAAGGAAGCCGTATCTTGCATTTTTTTTTAATAATTTGAGGACCCTCCATAATGAACCTATCAGTTTTAATGGAGTGTGCTAAGGTAAAATATTTTACTGTTTTGGCGACTAGAGTAGGCAGGTACTTGATAAAACGATGAATTAAGAAAAACTGTTTTCAGCTATACATTTTTAATTTGACTGGCGGTCAAATTTATAAGACGGTATAAGACGCTACTATTTACCTCAACGCTCCATATTCTTTATGATTGACATGTTAATTACTAAATGATCAGTCGAGAACCGTAACAGGCTTATTATAAATTAGTTTTTATTTCTAAACATTGTGTAATACAAACCTCATAATTTAATAAGAAAAAGAATAAATTAATTATCGTCTTTTTTTACAAGTCTGCTCGTGTCTAACATCAAGATTTAAATATGCCCTAATAAAATTCTTGCATGAAATTTCATCTGTTTCCACTTTCGAGATCTTTTTTTTTTCATTTATAACTTGACAACAAAGACTTACTGTCAGTCAATTCAATAATAAACAATGACGTAAATCTAAGATGAAATATAAACGGACCGCCAATTCAAGTCTTTTTTTTTTCTTTTTTTTAAATCGATGAAAAACATACAATTTCTGCATAATAAGTACCTACTTAATATAAAAATCAACGGTCTAAACTGTTCGATTTGACAGCCGTGTATTTCGTTAATCAGTGTTGATATTATTTTCTTTGTAAAACAAACTTCAACATTTTCTATAGCACTACCTATCGATAAATTTTCAATTTCTCAAGGTCAACACATACTTTATTTAAAAAATATCGATAATGAAGATGTCATACCAATTCCTAATCAATTTGTTTGAAAAAATATCTATTCACCTTTTAGGTAGATTTTTAGATATTTTTCAAACAAATTGATTAGGAATACCCATTCCTATGACATCCTTAAACGCCATTTTCTCTAAATAAAGTATGTGTGGCTTGACACTGTATTGCTTATCAGCGTCCAACTATCTACAGGAAAACTCGTTTGGCACTTCGAATTGCACTTGTTGCAAATGCCATTTATCGTTCAAAGTAAAAAAAAACCTAAACTTTAAATTCTGAAAGTTGATTTTTGTCTGATCGATTATCACGTATATCTGATCAATGATAGACAGTGTCAGACTTGAAACAATACGATAATTAATATATCCAATGTGTGTTATTTTTTTATGTAAATTAAAAGCAGTTTTGATGTAATGTACTTGAAAATGAGCCTTATTTCATATGGAAATTAAAGTCACAATATTTTATAGTCTGTCATTATTGTAATTATATTTATTGTGTTTGATTGATAACTTTGTACTGATTGATTGATTCTAATAAATGCACTTTTGAAGTGTCACAAACTATTTATAACTTTTATTTCACCTGTCCAACATCATACCAACGACACAGCTGTTTATTTTTTTTATTTTACTCGCTTTTAGAACTACTTACCGATGTCCGATTGGACTATACAATATTATGGTACCATGAAGATGATGATGAAGCCGGAAGACGGCCATAGGAGGATCTTCTTAAGTAAACAAGATGAACCTCCCGAGTTTGAGCTCATTTGTTTTGTCTTGGTGAGTACTTTGGTGCTACAGGCTATCCAGGGTATGAATCGGAAGGTGGCCATAGGAACTTCTGAACTAAACATCATAAACCAATCGAGTTTGGGTTCGATTAGTTCGTCTTGAGGAGTACTTTTTTAATCAAATTTAGACCAAAATAAAACTTAGTTTGTATAAAAGCTTGTTTAAAAATAATCAATTAATTTATTATTGGCTTGACCTGCATCTATCTATCTACATATCTACATAACGGAGTCATGAAACTTAGTTTTCACCGACTCCGATTAACTTGAAAATTTGCACACGTCATAGAGGTCGATGACAAGACAAGACTAAATTATAGTTATCGCTAAAAAAGCTTTAAAAAAGTCGTACGCTAATGCTAGGCAATAATAATCATACTTATAAACATTTAAGTTCATTTTCGTAAGCAGCGATTGGTGCCCAGAAAGAGTAGGCAATTAAAATTCCATTATCAATAATTTTATCTGTTACTTAGTAACTACTCAGTACTCTGTGATTTAAGTCGAAAATAACGGAAAAGGCAACGCTTTTAAGCCATATTTTTTAAGTGGTGTACATAGATTTGATTCCACTTTAATAATAACTAACCATTGCCTGCGACTTCGTTCGCGAGAATATCTCCCACGGGAACCGTACATTTTTCCGGAATTAAAGTCTAAGTGCTAATCCAGACTATAATCTATATCTGTGCCATATTTCATCCACATCCGTTCAGCCTTTCTGGCGTAATTGAGTAACAAACGCATCCATCCAAACTTTCGTATTTATAACAATAGTAAGATACAAAAAACGATTTAACAGTCAACAATTTTATTACATATTTACAAGTAAAATATCACATAAAACCCGCACACTACAACTGAACCAACAGGTATACATCAATATTGTGTTAATAGCCGCAAATTTCTGGCCGTTGGAAACCACAACAGCGCTAGGGTTGTCTTAAGCAAGTTATGTGGAAGGAACTAGTATGAAAGCAAGCAGCTTTGTCTTCAAATCTTGTTTTTTTATTCTTTTTAGATTTTTTTTCAATCCAAGCACTTTTTATGTTTAATAGTATCGTAACGTAAGAAAAAAAATGTCAAAACTTATGCAAATTTTAAATAAATAAATAAAAAAAGAAGACAGACAACACAAGGATAACAGTTTTTTTTTTTAATTCTATTTTCATGGTTCTATTGAATCAACGGCAACCCTAGTCTTATTCGTCAGAGCATTGCCTCGAAAATGCTCACGTGAAAACGGAGCAAATCACAATCACTAACTATTATTCATGTAATATTCAATCTTTTTTTTATTTTACTAGCAATGTAACTATTTACACTAGTTTGCAGCCCGTCTTTGTCCCCACTGATATTCTCGATAGAAATCACACAAACTCGTATGATATAACGGCATACCGAATAACGTCGCGGACTTTGCCCCTACAATTTGCACAGCTACATAATCTCCAGGCTTCGCTTTTCTTTTACCCCCATCTTCTGTCGCTATCTCTGTTTGATCGAAAGCAACTCTCAAAAACAACTCATTTCTTCCAATTATTTTGCCCGATTTTTTGGCAACACCTTCCACGAGTACTAAGTGAGTGTTGCCAATTTCTGCTTCGTTTAGTAGTTGGCACTTTCGCTTGTATATGTCAATCATGCGGTTGTGGCGGTACTTTTTTATATGATCTGGCACGTCGTCTTTATATCGACGATACGCTGTAGTTTTCTGTAAATAAAATGATTTTATTACTTGCAGGCCTCAGGTCAGTAAAAATCGCATACATATTAAAAATCATTGGTAGAGGCAATTCGTAAAAAAAATAAGACATACAACAACAAAGTATTAAATAATTAAGATTACTGTTACGAGCCGAGGTTCGGCATTAGAGAATTATACCAAATTATTACCAAAATAGACACAATTCATTTTAATAATTTACTTACAAAAACACAATTATAATTAATTATCACTTCATACACACATTTCTAAATTCACTTGCACTTTACTTACTCGCTTGTTATTCACTTGACAACTAAAACTAACTACGTAATGCAATGTCTTAACGTTAACGTTCCAAAAAAATCGCGACATCTCTAATACATCGTGGTATATTCCATTAATGGGTTCCGTGCTCTATCACATCATATCACTACAACTTCCCACAGTCGCCAATAGATGTCGCGGGTTGTTCGTAACATCAGTCAATTTTAACCTACTTCTAATAATTGTCGTATCCAAATGAAACTTTGTATGATTATGTAGTTTGGGTGACAAAACTATAATTTAGCATCCTGGAGCTGATCTAATGACGAATCCAACAGATTGGGCTTGGTCACGATGGTCTGATGATGAAGCCGTGAAGAGGTGGATAGTAGAATTCTTTTTTACTTTTCAATAAGATTGTAATATTTAAAAAAAAATAGTAAACACGCCTTACCTCTCTCATACTATAAGGGAACAAGAAAGCGATATTGTAGTCCACTGTCTCCATCAAAGTTTTCGTTTCTTCAAACTCTTCGTCCGTCTCACCACAAAACCCACAGATCATGTCAGTTGATAGACCAACTGTAAAGCACGATATTATGTTTTATTTACATGAACCAAACTTATCAATAAATACATCCATAAATTACAACCATAGATGGATGGATGGATAGATGGATGGATGGATGGATGGATGGATGGATGGATGGATGGATGGATGGATGGATGGATGGATGGATGGATGGGTGGATGGATGTATGGATGGATGGATGGATGGATGGATGGATGGATGGATGGATGGTTGGATGGATGGATGGGTGGGTGGATGGATGGATGGATGGATGGATGGATGGTAGGTGGCTGGATGTGTCCCTACGCATTTTGGAAACTGGAAGTTATAGATCGACACAAACAGGCAGTAGATTTTGGTGTTTTTCACCTAATTTACCTTGACAATCCTGTACATGCTGTGGCGTCTGTTTGTGCCGATCTATGATTTTAACTCTAGCTTCAATTTAACGTTCATAAATGTCACTTAGTGTCTTAATTGAATAAATGATTTTGAATTTGAATTTGATGTTTGTTTTTTTTATGGTATAGGGGGCAAACAAGCAGACGGGTCACCTGATGATAAATGACTACCGCTGCCCATGAGCACTTGCAACTCAAGAGTCACAAGTAACTTTGCCTGTAAAAGACACAATTATATCGATCCACTTTTAAAAATCATATAATGTCCCTCCTCATATACAATTATTTTAGTCTTTACAAAACAACAAAAAAGGATGGTACTACAGACCGATGGCAAAGACAGGCAGAGCAGCTTGTACCAGGAGACTTACCGCCGGGAATATTCTTCTTGACATGTTCAACCAGCTGCAGGTAGGCCTCGCGAGTGTACCCGCGCCGCATGCGCTCCAGGACGGCGCTGGAGCCCGACTGCGCCGGAAGGTGGAGCAGCTTGCAGATGTTGGAGCGTTCTGATATTATTTGTAGCACCTGCAAACTACACATCTACAGAAGTGTCTATGAATCTTTACAAATAAATAAAGTTGAAGGGTCTGTTTGTAATATTATAATAACAGCATTTTACTAAATTCATCCTAATGTATAGGTACACGGTACATACATATGAAAATAAATCCCTCTTTTTTTCTTTTATCTGTCTATCTATTTGTTCTGCCTAATCTCCGGAATGAGTGGATGGACTGATTTCCGCGAGACTTTCACTGGCATATAGCTGGTGTAATAAGGAGTACAGGCTACTTTTATTTTGGAAAAAGCATAAGGGTTATGAGCAAAATATACAAATATATACATGCGAGCGAAGCCGCGCGGTGAACAGCTAATCTATAATACGTATGTATTTAGTAATATATAAGTATATTTATCTACAGTCTGGTTACCGTTGTACAGGCTCTGCCTAGTTTCTTTCTTTTCTTTTAAAAAGACAATTTTCTTTTTCCCTGCTCCTGGAACCCGCCGTCATAATGTTGCTGATTTGTCAAAGAAAGTTGTGGAATGCGGCGGCACTTTTAATATCAGATTTTCTGATGATCGTAAGAACTTCGAACGAGGAAGTTTCGTGAAGGAATTCAAATCGTCCTTTTAAATAGGAAGGTGTATGAGGGTTAAACAGAATACTGTATAGCATTGAGAGCATATAATATGCTTTAAATTATAAAAATCTTTGTTTCATATAAAAAAATACTTTTCAAAATATCTACATACTATAATCCGAACACTTCATTAATCCGAACAGGGTATAAATTTTCGGTGTTCGGATTATCAAGACCCTAGTGTATATCGGACAATAATGTCTTATTTTATTCACATTAGAAACATACTGTGGTGTTGTGACAGTGTGGGAGACAAGCTACGAACTCCGACCCAAATTACCTCCCGACATGTATTTTTTACGACAATTAAGAGTAACATAGACTCGAACGAAAACATTCTATAAATCACGTAATTAACTGTCCCATATGTAGCTCAAAATAAGATCTGAAAGTTGGCCCACAAAGAGAACGAATGAGAGACGCCTGCACGTAGCCGAAATACGAATGTTGAGATGGATGTGTGGTGTGACTAGGATGGACAAGGTGAGAAATGAATATATTAGAGGGAGCCTGAAAGTAGCACCAGTGGAGAAAAAGCTGAGGATTATCGTGGTATAGGCATGTGATGCGGAGGGATGAGCAAAATGTGGTGAAAAGAGTTTTATGTTGGGATGTTGACGGGAACAAGAGAAGAGGACGACCAAAGAAAAGATGGATGGACTGTGTGAGAGAAGATATGGCTAGAAATGGAGTAAGCAGTGAAATGACGAACGATAGAGTAGAATGGAAGAATAAAACATATTGCACCGACCCCAATTAAAATTAGGACAAGGGTAGGCAAATGATGACGTAGCGCAAATCCCGCAACACTCTACACGGTGGTCAACTTAGCATTTAAATAAACCACTGCGCCTATAAGTTAAGTAGATCTTACCTCATCAGGAAAATCTTTTGGATGGGCCGCCGTGAACCTAATTCTCATTTCAGGATCAACAGCCGACACTTTGTCCAGGAGATCAGCAAACCTCAACCCTCCCTTTTTAGTCTTGTATACTGTTCTAAAACCTGTAAAATCATAACCATATATTGCTGGGTTTATTGTCTTCTTAGACCTATCATATATTATGTCCCTAACTACATAATGTAAGCAAATCTTGGAAGTAAATTTTAACCTGCTTCTGTTTGTCGTATCCAAATGAAAATTTGTACGTATATATATAGTTTGAATGATAATGCTACAATTTGGCATCTTGGAACTGATCTAATAATTGACCCAGGAGGTGGATAGTGGAACTCTTCAGTGGCTACTAGTAAACCCCTCGAGTTTGAGCTCATATGATTCCTTTTGACGAGTCTAATAGATTTGGCTTAGTAACGATGATCTGAACCTCTTGGCTTTATCATCAGATCATCGTTCCTGCACAGAACAGCTCAGTTGAGGTCAAGCATGGGTTCTTTTAAGTTTTATTAAACTATAAATATTAGAAACTAGGTTTTGCCCGTGGATTTTCTCGCGTTAATGTAGGTTTTGTCTATCAATACAAGAATCCGTATCAATAAAAGAAGAATTTGTGGGAGAGAGATGCTTCGGCACGTATGGGCCGGCTCGACCGAAGTGATACCACGGCCTCACAGAAAACCGGCAGTAAAGCGATAATTTCATTGTTTTTCGCCGAATAAGTGAGGTTACCGGAAGCCCTAATCCATCCCTCTCTCCCCCTTCCTCGACTCTCTCCCTCTCCCCTCTTCCCCCTTCGCCTACTCCCACTTTAAAAGCCAGCAACGCACTTGTGACTGAGCTGCAGGTGCTCATAGGCGGCGGTAGTCACTTACCATCTTACCATCAGGCGACCCGTCTGCTCGTTTGCCCCCTATGAAGTAAAAAAATGAAATCCCTCGGGATGAGTATTTTTTTTATTAAAGGTATCTTATGGCTTTTACTGTACCAATGACAACATGTCTCCAAATTTTTATGATGACCGGTAGAGTTGTTAAGACTTACATTGACATTACTAATATGAGTTAAGATAGTGATCATATTTACCTTTCGCCACCTGAGTATCAAACTTCTCTGTAGCCTGCGTCACATCTCTGTAACTGTTCACGTTCTGCCCCAGCAATGTAACTTCCTTAACCCCCTGGTCGGCAAGCTGGCGTACTTCGTCCACTATGGAGGAGACTGGACGTGAGCGTTCTCTACCTCGAGTAAAGGGGACGATGCAATAGGTGCACATGTTGTCACAGCCACGCATTATCGAGCTTCAAAAAAAATAAATGATGTAGCGTCTCACATACTATTCTCGCATTTTTACGAGGAGGTAAAATGAGAATATTTGTTCTCATGTAATAGGGGTTGAGACTATTATTTTCTACCAGATATGCTTCCAAGCTGACAGGTACTACAGGTACTACCAACTTCCATACAGGAAAACTTAATATCCAATTGCTCAATGTGGGAATCAAGGGACCACATTTACACACACACATCCTTCTGGAGTGCACAAGTGTAGCCACATATTGGGCCAAATACCTGTCCCTGGAGACTCTCGCCGACGAACATCAAGCTGCCGCAAGCGCCAACTTATGCTCCTGAGACTATGACGCAGACATCTATTACATTATATTAAAAAAAAAAAAACACTGTACTCACATAAACGCTGACACACTGTCTTGATTTAATCGGACAGGCACAACATCAGCATATGTCTCATCTAAGGATAGCAACACATTGACAGCTGTTTGGCCATTCTCAGTGAGTGCCAATAGTCTTGGCAAATCTCTATAACTATCAGGACCAGCCACTAGAACAAGCATAATTTAATAGACCTATGAGGATATAAAGTAAAAAAATAAAACGCGAGACGTGTCTTAGGGAGCCCCAGTTGGATCGTTCTATTTTGCTATATGTAAATATATTAAATGGATTGAATAAATTTTATCAAAATGTAGTGAATATTGTCTATAAATGTTATCCGATCTAATATATGGATAATTAGTATACAACCAACATCAAATTCACAGATGGCGTAAATAAAAAAATTTGTTCCAAAAGAGATCATTTGTTTTTTGTTTGTAAGTTTTTATTATTTCTTTGTAGTTAGAAATACACTGAAATCATTATCTATTTGTATTTTTCTATTACAACCTCTTAAAATCTGACATTCTTAACTGAAACAATTGGATAATTCAAAATAATCTCATACTTGAAACCATATCTGAAACCAATATAATTTCACTACATATTTAAAAACATAGTCCCCTGCCGCATCTGTCTGTCTGTTTGCGATAAAGTAAAATCGAATTTTCATGCAGTTTTCACCAGTAGACAGACTGATTCTTGAAGAAGGTTTAGAGGTGTATAATTTGTTAAGGTTTTGTGTAAATTGGTTGAAATATGATGTTGATTGTTACTACCCGTGTGAAGGTAGTTATTCATAAACCTGTATCCAGATCTGAAATTTCATATCCATAACATCCCTGGTAAAGAGTACTTAATTTTATTTTTGCATTTTATAACCGTGGTTGGCGTAAATATGTTGACATGTCTAAAATTGCTATTTGTCAGGGTGGCCATTTTTAAATTTTGATGGTTATATGTTGAGATTTCAAATAACGAATATTATTTTAGTGACTAAGTGTTAGTTGATATTAGAAAATATCAATATTTTTTCACAAAATCATGTGAATAGTTAATTTGACATGAGGTTTTGTCAAGTTAGACATGTTCAAATGCGAGATGTCAACATATTTCTTAAGTCGATTCCTCCAAAATTTATGTATATTTGAAACTGTAATTTTTTTTCATATAAATTCCTAATGCATAGGAAGTATTATGCCAATAAAAAAAACATGAAAGTTGACATGTCAATGTTTTCACGCCAGCCACGAATATGACAGAAAACATATTAAATCTACATGAAACTACACATAGGCAGAATAATTGGTGAATTATATTAATCACTAGCATCCCACCCCGGTATCGCACGGGTGGTAGACATTTTCAACAATCATCATCATATTTCAACTCATTTACACAAAACATTAACAAATTATTCACCTAAACTTTCCTCATGAATCACTCTATCTATTGGTGAAAACAGCATGAAAATCCAATTAGTAGTTTTTCAGTTTATCGCGAACAGAGACAGACGCGGCGAGGGATTTGTGTCAGTGATTGATATCACTGCTGGCAGCTTCATCAAGTATTTCTTTGGATAATGCCATAATCGTTATACAAACCAACATATTACATATTTATAGCCTTCAAACTCACCAATATCAACAACCTTCTCTTTCTCAATTAATTTCTCCTTTAATCTCTCAGCCATACATCCCAAAATCCCTATTTTTACGTCACGGTTTTTCGCCCGTCTCTTGAACCCTCTCAAATGGTCCAAACGATGCCAAATCTTAGTTTCTGCTCCTTCTCTTATAGCACATGTCATCACTAGAAATACGTCGGCTTCATTTTCTACTGTGGTCTTTACGAAACCTTCTTTTTTCAAAATTGACCACACTATATCAGTATCATTTAAGTTCATTTGACAACCGTATATATCAAAGAAAACCTTCCGTTTAGTGTGTGTTTTCACATTTCCCATCAAATAAGGTATATGAGGACTATCTATGAGGATTGGTTGAGAGTCTCTAATGATAAAATCTTTCAAACCCGGACCTTCTTTTAACTTTTCTTTAATTGAAGTAATGCGGGATGATGTAGAGTAACAACGGCATTCGGTCATAGGAGACTTGCGAATAAGCTTAGATAAACGCTGAACATGTCTTATAAATAACATTTTCAAACTGTTTATTTCATATCTTGGGTAAAATTAAATAGACATGTAACGTAAATAAACATTACAAAATTATAACCTAAAATCTTACTTTCAATCTGTCACCATAAAAAATCTACTACTTTTGATAGGTGATTTCTTTGAATGAAACGAAGATACAATTATTGAAGTTTGATTTTTGTAGTATAATGGTACGTTTACACGCACGCCGTGCAGCCTGGCAAGCAGCATGGCACGCAGCTCGGCGGGCAGCCTGCCACGCAGCGTGCCACGCAAGCTTTTCACACCAGGGCTGCCAGTAAAGACAACTTATTTTATACCGCTAAGACTCGGAAATTATACAAAATCATGTACTATTATACAAAATCAGTGTTGTACAACTATAGAACGTCACTCTTTGGGGATTTTAGTAAAAGGTGTTTTAACTTTAACGTATAAGGATTTAACAGTTTATCACAGACATGATTTGTTTTAAGTATCTCTATGTGTATGTACGTACTTTTTACGCTATAACATCAGCAATGACATTGTATCCAATTATGCAATGCAATCTACTATACAAACAGGATACAAAAGATAACCGATATTATACCAATTTTGTATCCAATTTACACTCTGGCAGCCCTGTTTCACACACTTGCAGGCATGGTCCGTAGGGTATTAGTGTTCTGTGGACATGGTAGTCAGTGCAAACATGGGAGACGATGTAGACGTAGATCTCGTGGGAGCTACTGCTTTGGCCTTGATCTATTTTTATTGAAAAAAAAAACAGCCCGACATAATTATGCATGCGAAATTTTACTTAAAACTATTAGGTTTTACAATTAAAAAATCATTTATGGTGTAAAAACACTTTTCAACTAGCCAAAACTTTAAATTTGATTTTTTTATTTGACATGCGTTATAACTATTTTTACATCGAAGAGTGCTTTTACATAATTCGTTTCTTACTTTAGTGGGATCTCTTTGAATGAATTTACTATCCTCGCTAACTTTTGAATATAATTTGTTATTATTTCTAATAAACATGAACATAATTAACCATGATAAGCATTGGGGGCGGGTTCTTCATTAAATGTGTTTCGTAACTGTTTTAAGGCATACATAAATCTATTTTATTTACTGCACATCATTGATATGCGATTAGTTACAATTCTCTAATCGTCAATCAATCAATACTAACTTTAATCCTAAGAATTGGCACTATTTTGTTTCATATTTTTTTGGGCCCTGATAAACAATATTTATTTTTACTAAAAGAATAGTTCAGAAACATCTTTCTGAAGTCTTCTTTTGCTTTCGATTCATGCATGATAAAGGTTCAGACCACTCCGATATATTTGGTGTCGTCAAAAATTAATTTCGATCGTTACGTCGTCTGTATGCCACGAAGATGAAAACTATACTAACGTTTTTATTATGGCGCGTTTACACGCTGGCGTTCAAACCGACATTCAACGAGCACATTCAACAACGCAAGCGTGTGAACAGGCTGTTTGTGCATGCCTGCGTGAATGTGATCGCGCTTGGCGCCGATCGGGACGACTAACGCCTGCGTTCACACGCTCGCGTTCAAACCGACATTCAACGACGCAAGCATGTGAACAGGCTGTTTGTGCATGCTTGCGTGAATGTGCACGCGCTTGGCGCCGATCGGGACGACTGTCGGTTTTTTGACACACTTCAAAGGGTGAATGTGCTTGTGTGCCTGTTTACACACACACACACACGCTCTCGGCCGCGTTAGTATAGTTTTCATCTTCGTGGCATGCAGACGACGTAACGATCGAAATTAATTTTTGACGACACCAAATATATCGGAGTGGTCTGAACCTTTATCATGCATGAATCGAAAGCAAAAGAAGACTTCAGAAAGATGTTTCTGAACTATTCTTTTAGTAAAAATAAATATTGTTTATCAGGGCCCAAAAAAATATGAAACAAAATAGTGCCAATTCTTAGGATTAAAGTTAGTATTGATTGATTGACGATTAGAGAATTGTAACTAATCGCATATCAATGATGTGCAGTAAATAAAATAGATTTATGTATGCCTTAAAACAGTTACGAAACACATTTAATGAAGAAGCCGCCCCCAATGCTTATCATGGTTAATTATGTTCATGTTTATTAGAAATAATAAAAAATTATATTCAAAAGTTAGCGAGGATAGTAAATTCATTCAAAGAATTATGTAAAAGCACTCTTCGATGTAAAAATAGTTATAACGCATGTCAAATAAAAAAAACAAATTTAAAGTTTTGGCTACTTGAAAAGTGTTTTTACACCATAAATGATTTTTTAATTGTAAAACCTAATAGTTTTAAGTAAAATTTCGCATGCATAATTATGTCGGGCTGTTTTTTTTTTCAATAAAAATAGATCAAGGCCAAAGCAGTAGCTCCCACGAGATCTACGTCTACATCGTCTCCCATGTTTGCACTGACTACCATGTCCACAGAATACTAATACCCTACGGACCATGCCTGCAAGTGTGTGAAACAGGGCTGCCAGAGTGTAAATTGGATACAAAATTGGTATAATATCGGTTATCTTTTGTATCCTGTTTGTATAGTAGATTGCATTGCATAATTGGATACAATGTCATTGCTGATGTTATAGCGTAAAAAGTACGTACATACACATAGAGATACTTAAAACAAATCACGTCTGTGATAAACTGTTAAATCCTTATACGTTAAAGTTAAAACACCTTTTACTAAAATCCCCAAAGAGTGACGTTCTATAGTTGTACAACACTGATTTTGTATAATAGTACATGATTTTGTATAATTTCCGAGTCTTAGCGGTATAAACTAAGTTGTCTTTACTGGCAGCCCTGGTGTGAAAAGCTTGCGTGGCACGATGCGTGGCAGGCTGCCCGCCGAGCTGCGTGCCATGCTGCTTGCCAGGCTGCACGGCGTGCGTGTAAACGTACCATAATGGCGCGTTTACACGCTGGCGTTCAAACCGACATTCAACGAGCACATTCAACGACGCAAGCGTGTGAACAGGCTGTTTGTGCATGCCTGCGTGAATGTGATCGCGCTTGGCGCCGATCGGGACGACTAACGCCTGCGTTCACACGCTCGCGTTCAAACCGACATTCAACGACGCAAGCATGTGAACAGGCTGTTTGTGCATGCTTGCGTGAATGTGCACGCGCTTGGCGCCGATCGGGACGACTGTCGGTTTTTTGACACACTTCAAAGGGTGAATGTGCTTGTGTGCCTGTTTACACACACACACACACGCTCTCGGCCGCGTTAGTATAGTTTTCATCTTCGTGGCATGCAGACGACGTAACGATCGAAATTAATTTTTGACGACACCAAATATATCGGAGTGGTCTGAACCTTTATCATGCATGAATCGAAAGCAAAAGAAGACTTCAGAAAGATGTTTCTGAACTATTCTTTTAGTAAAAATAAATATTGTTTATCAGGGCCCAAAAAAATATGAAACAAAATAGTGCCAATTCTTAGGATTAAAGTTAGTATTGATTGATTGACGATTAGAGAATTGTAACTAATCGCATATCAATGATGTGCAGTAAATAAAATAGATTTATGTATGCCTTAAAACAGTTACGAAACACATTTAATGAAGAAGCCGCCCCCAATGCTTATCATGGTTAATTATGTTCATGTTTATTAGAAATAATAAAAAATTATATTCAAAAGTTAGCGAGGATAGTAAATTCATTCAAAGAAATCCCACTAAAGTAAGAAACGAATTATGTAAAAGCACTCTTCGATGTAAAAATAGTTATAACGCATGTCAAATAAAAAAATCAAATTTAAAGTTTTGGCTACTTGAAAAGTGTTTTTACACCATAAATGATTTTTTAATTGTAAAACCTAATAGTTTTAAGTAAAATTTCGCATGCATAATTATGTCGGGCTGTTTTTTTTTTCAATAAAAATAGATCAAGGCCAAAGCAGTAGCTCCCACGAGATCTACGTCTACATCGTCTCCCATGTTTGCACTGACTACCATGTCCACAGAACACTAATACCCTACGGACCATGCCTGCAAGTGTGTGAAACAGGGCTGCCAGAGTGTAAATTGGATACAAAATTGGTATAATATCGGTTATCTTTTGTATCCTGTTTGTATAGTAGATTGCATTGCATAATTGGATACAATGTCATTGCTGATGTTATAGCGTAAAAAGTACGTACATACACATAGAGATACTTAAAACAAATCATGTCTGTGATAAACTGTTAAATCCTTATACGTTAAAGTTAAAACACCTTTTACTAAAATCCCCAAAGAGTGACGTTCTATAGTTGTACAACACTGATTTTGTATAATAGTACATGATTTTGTATAATTTCCGAGTCTTAGCGGTATAAAATAAGTTGTCTTTACTGGCAGCCCTGGTGTGAAAAGCTTGCGTGGCACGCTGCGTGGCAGGCTGCCCGCCGAGCTGCGTGCCAGGCTGCTTGCCAGGCTGCACGGCGTGCGTGTAAACGTACCATAATAGTTAAACTGTCACAATCATTGACATAACAATACATGGACTTGCCATACCTACAAAATTATCGTGTATATTACAAAAATTTTGGCGTATAAAATGGCTACCTTCAGGGCTATACTTTTATAGAACGATGTGCTTGGTCGATATCGATATTTAACTGAAACTATTGGTGCTGACCCCATATTTATTGAGGTACGGGAAGGAGAATGATTATTAAACAATTTTATTTACAGCCCCAAGACGCCCCCAAACCTATATGTTTAGCGGCCGGTTTATTTGGGGTCTGTGGTTTAACCTAACCTACTTATTTAAAAACTATTTCTTTGTAAGCAGTTAAGGAATAAGGTACATCCAAAGACCTGTCAGCCCTAATACAAAAGAAAAATCAAAATACCTTTGTACTCAAACTAGCGAGTATGCATATAATTTTTTACTTATGTTTTGTAGCTAGCTCTAATGGCTCTGGGAACAAAAGTGAAAAATAATTTGTTTTACAATACAATACAATACTCTTTATTGTACACCATGAGGAACATTTTAAAATAGTTTCAATATATCTGTTTATTCATTTCTGAACAAAATGAACTGATTGTATGCGGCGGTAGCGTCATGGCTAAGGCGTCGGACTTGCGATCAAGTGGTTGCGGGTTCGAACCCCACCCAGTGACCTACCGACGTGAACCCACTCCTAACACAAGCATTAAGCTTAGCTGGACCGGTTAACAAGAATACTAGTCTTTTGTGACCCATGTTGCTAGTAAACTATTTATTAAAAAAAAATATTAAATAGTTTCTCTACGAAACTTTCAAATCAAATCAAATCATATTTATTTGCTAAATCACAGGTACATTGCAGGATATTAATAATTACATATATTAGTCCAATCCATGTTTTACCATGCTGGTGTGCAAATATTACAGAATACAATTAAAATTACCTATAATTATTAGCATGGAAATCTTAGTCGTATATCGTTTACAATGTTAATGTCAAATAAAAAAAATATTAACAAATACACACCTACTTACTTACATTGTTCTTCTAGAAAATAATAATAATGATTATAGAATAAATTATAATTGTTATGCATATCTATTACTATTCAATATTAAGAAATTTATATCAAATAGTAATGTTACAATAATTAATATCAGTTTATAGATTTAAGGTTTTGTCTTCAAAATATTCCTGAATTGAGTAACTTTATTGGTTACCTCTTTTTGCACGGCATCGGAACCTTAAATTAATAAAAGTTTTAATAATGGATTTAACAAGCAACAATCGGTAGTTTATGTAAAGTGTTTTCAGTGTCTTTTCTTTTCTTAAGATCCTTGATGATATCTGAAAAGAATACAACCGTTGCATCACGTCTCCGGACCTTTTCATTTAAACTCTTACTTTCCACTTCAGAAACATCCAGTTTCCTGTGAGGTTCTATATTATGTTCATTTTGTTGTTGAATCTGGAATATTGTAATCATTAAATTTAATTTTGTATCAGGTGGTTATTGATAAAGATTGATCAACAATGTTATTCCCCACTACTGGGCACTGACCTCCTACAGAATTTCTTGAAGGGAAATAGGCCTACTATACTAACCTGGGCAGACGGGTTGGTAAAAGGTTATGTTTAAAATTTTTCTTCTGTCAGAGTGGTGTTATCTACCTAGCTTACTTCTTTAGTCGCTTCGACTTAAGGACTGAAGATGGAACCCATTCTATCTTACATCTGACATAAAGTATTCTTAATCTGTCACTAAAGAGAATAACTGTTTAAATGAATAAGCTTCTTTCATAAAATAAGGTTATAAGCATGAAATATATCCACAGTGCTCGTGACGTCATCACTCAGAGGAATGTAGGGCAAATTGATACTCAATTTTATTTAGTTAAACTAGGTCACTAATAAATAAAATCATGATCAATCTTGAATTAAAAAAAAAATAAAGACATTTCTTTTTCTGTACGAAACTATACAATACAAACTTATGCGAACCATTGTTGTACACAAAAATCTTTTGTAATAAACAGAAACTGCAAATAGGTTTAAACAACAATATTTATTTAAAGCTAAATGTAGCTGTGACTATATCTATTTTCTATCAACATTATATTAAATACCCTGATCAAATTGGTAATATATTAAAGAAAGAGCAAGTCAGAAGTACCCTAAACCGGTGGGCTTGTGTGAAAGGTTTAATAGCAGTAGAAGATGCTCGTGAGGAACGTAAGGATACAAGCAAGTGACTGCCTACCCCGAAGCAAGAAAAGCATGATTTATGTATGTAACAAATACCCTCAAACAAAGTTAATCTGTTTCTCAGGACAGTAGGTACTAATTTAATAAATAAAGTCATATATTTATATTATATACCGCCGTCATACATTCATACATCTACTATAGCAACAATGCTTAAATTAATGTTATTGTCAAAGCAACGTACTTTAATAGTCTCTTGACTTATATTTCTGTGTGTTTAACTATAGATAACGTAGTAGGCTCTAGAAGCACGTGATGTAATTTTAAGGTGGCAATATGAAACATTATTTGTGTTAATAGTAGCAATATAATTAGTGTATCCTCTGTATGCATATGAAGGCATGTTTTCAGAGATAGATTCAAAGTTTTGGGGACATGTACTTTAAAATTACGTCTAGCCGCGACCCTGGAGAGAATGTACCTGAGAAAGCCAGGCAATGACCATACTTTTATGTTGCCAATATAGAATGCGGGCTACGCGTCAATGCCTATAAAAACATCTTAGACAATAACAATGAATCAAAAAGTCAATGTGGGTCGGTTATTGTTTTTTGTTTTTTGGACCACACTGTTTAATACAGCACGAGGGCATGATTTTCCTGTCTAGGGCAAAACCATGGATACAATAGAAACTAGTTTATAGATGTATTTTGCAAGAATACATTTCGAACCAGAACCGTTTGACAGCAGATGTAACACACATCCCGGCGATTAAAATGGCGAACCAGTCACGAATTGACAAAAGCATGACTCACACAAAAAGTGGTGCTTAAATTAGTACTTACATAACTATGTTTATTTTTCTTTTCTCATTACGGTATGCATAAATAAAAAGAAACAAAATGCTCTTTGATATATATGTGTCGATCATATGTATTGTATAATTTGTGTAATGTATTGTACATAATTATAGTAGAAAGTAGGGGTGTCCACTTTGAAAAAACATCGATGTTTTTTTCGATTCGATAAATCAGAACTGTACATCGATGTCTTTCGATGTATCGGGTGAAAACATCGATATTTTGTACTCATCGAGTACTTTTTTAGGGTTTCGTACCCAATGGGTAAAAACGGAACCCTATTACTAAGATTTCGCTGTCCGTCTGTCACCAGGCTGTATCTCATGAACCGTGATATTTAGGCAGTTGAAATTTTGACAGGTTATGTATTTCTGTTGCCGCTATAACAAATACTAAGAAATAGAAATTACAGGATACAGACCAGATATACTACTTCAACACATTTTTTCATGCAAACCATCACTAATTCAAACATTGTTTTATTAAAAAAAGTAAAAGCCATGTATGAGAAACATCTTTATTGTAATTAATAATTTTACATAAGAACAAAAAAAAACATTTATTTTTAATAATTTGTAATCCTTCGAGAGCCATCTCAAAATTATTTATCATCATAAAAACTTTTCTATTAAAAAAAAATATTTTTGAAATCTACCACTTACAGATCTCGAGCCAATGAACAATGGCAACTTTCAAATTTATGGTAACTTTATTATTACCCTAAATATCCCTAGCTAAACTAAATTTTTCGTCGGATGTCTGCTACATTCAGGGTCATAAAATTTTAGTGGTCAAACTTGAGTTTTTATGAAATTAATTGGTTATAATCGATTCGATGTTTTTCTACTAAAAACTGAAAAAACATCGATACATCGAGTATATCGAAAGCATTTCAAAACATCGGATCGATTCGATGTATCGCATTGTAAACATCGATGTTTTCAATGCATCGATGTATATCGAATATCCCTAGTAGAAAGAGAGATTTATTATCTCAATGGTCACAAATCACAATATTTTAGAAGCAACAAAACGTTTTGATATTATGTGTTTATAAAATAGGTCATATCAAATATTTCTTAAAATAATTCTTTATTTGAAAGGCAGGTTTATAAGTTCTAAAATAATTCATAAAGTTACAAAATCCAACAACATAAAATTGATAACAAAACGTTCTAGTGACCTAATATAAAAATCACAATGGCTGACTTTTAAAAGGGAACTTATTATCTGGGAAACAAACAATATTTGTAATATTCCTAACATTTGATGATTGAAAGAGTTCTGAGAACGTAACAACGATGAGTGGCCGTTACCACAGCTATGATAAAGGTATTAGAATGGCATGAAGTACAATCTTGCTGATAGGACCATCTTATATAGAAGAGCAATTTCACAATATTTAGTATTAGTGTACTCAAATATGTATTTTTATTTATCTTTGCCAGTGTTTTCGCATTGGCAGGGTCGTCTCGATCTACGCGCGATGATTCTAGGCAGCACAAGGAGAGGCGCGAAGTGCGGGAGCGGAGAAGGTCGAGATCGCGATCACCACGGCAATGGTCTCCCAGTAGAAAACGCTATTCGCGGGAGAGATCTTCAAAGAGCAATGAAAGGAATTATGAAGGTGAGCCTAATTTGTATAAAGCGAGTTGAAAAAAAAAAGGTTATTTATTTATTAAGGAGCGTCAACAATATACATATGCAACATTGTTCTTTACATTGACCACGACATCACATCTCTTGATATTACTTGCATATATCTTTTGTTTATTATGATGGTCTTCATTTTTAAATAACACATGTTCACTTACTTGTAAAGCAATTTCACTTCAATTTAAAATTACATTATCTTAATATTAGTGACTGTCACAATATTTATTATCTATTTTAGAAAAAAGGCGTCAGTCATCAGATTTTGATGATCCCGAAGAAGTACCAGCACCGCCACCACCTCCTCGCATTACCAAAATATCAATTGACTTCAATAAACCAAAAGCACCAATCAAAATGAACTTGGGTGGACCAGCTAAGCCTGTTGCTAAACCTACTGTAGCATCAGTTTTCAATGCTGATGATGATGATGAGCCTGAAGAGATGCCAGCCGAAGCTAAAATGAGGATGAGGAATATTGGCAGGTAAAATTTTCTTTTACCAACCTCTGGAACTTACATATTTGGGGGTTTCACCTGGTTTTGTTCTTTCAATGCTTTTAATTTAGAAATAATATTAGAAAGGAGTATTTTGTGTCCATTACCATGTTAAATGACAGGCTGTGCCATTATTACATAATAATAATAACTCCACACATCTCACACATGGCCGTCTCATCCCAAACTAGGTAAAGCCTGTACTATGGTAACCAGACTGCTGATAAACATACTTATATATTTCTAAATACATACATATTACAGATAAATTACAGCCAGACACAGAACAAATTATCATGCTCATCACACAATTATTTGTCCTGGGTGGGAATCAAACTCACGACCTATGGCTTAGTAGTCAGGGTCACTAACCACTAGACCAACATACAACTTTAGGTTAGATTTCATAAAGTGCAACAAAAAGTAAGTAATGTAAAGATAAGGAGATCAAAGAGCAGGGGTCCTAATCTATTAAAGTAACGGAACACTCATCCATTCTCTATAATTTTATGGAACCCCACATTCATGGCCATACCCAGTTTTTTTTTATTTTTCCTGCATGTGTGTGGCGGAGTTGGTGAAAGCCCTCCTGTCATGTCCATCAGTTGTATGAGTGTGTCTGATTGAAATACTCAAATGTAAGTAGAAGTAAAAACATAAATTTATTTGTTTTAGAGAAACACCAACCTCAGCAGGCCCTAACTCCTTTGGCAAGACAAAGCAAGGTTTCTGTGATGCAAAGAAAGTATTTGAGAAGAACTTGAAACAAGCTCTTGATATGGCAGACAAACCTCCAATTCCCAAATTACCACAAACTATTTATAAAATTAAAGGTCCATGATGTTCAAATGAAACATTATTAAGTATAACTTAATTAGTATAGCTTGGACTAGTTGGCCTGTTTAATCATCAATGTTAAACCAGTAAGAATGCAGACAAAAGGGATCTTTTATGTAATTGTTACCTGGAGTCATTGCCCAATGTCAATAGTGAGTTTTGAGTTAATTACGGTTTTTGTATCTGATCTGACTTGAGCTATGATCATTTGTAATTTCAGCAGAGTATGTAGTCATGTAAGAAGCTGAAAACCTAAATAATTTAAACACACTATTGAACTAGAGCAGAGATATATTAAACAAGTTTTGACCAAAATGTCGCACTTTATTAAACATTTACTTTAAAAAAAAGGCCCAGGACTGCCTACTCAGACAGCCTTGTGGATGCTTTCATTCATTCAGGAGATATTTTAAAGCCCTTAGGACTTAGTGATATGTCGATTCTGGCGCAAACCTAGCCAAGAAACATCTAACCAAAAGAAAGATCTAAATCAAATTAATAGTATTGTTGAGTTAAAGCATGTTAGTAATATCTGCTCAACGTTGACCAGTAACTATATTGAAAAGCAATATAAATAGCTTATTCTATACACATTAAAAAAATGTTCATATAATTTGTCTAAATAAGTCTTTTTGCACTGTAAATATTGTCTTCTTATATTTCAAAAAAAAATAAACTACAGTGTTCTTATAAAGTTCTTCTGTTCTTATAATGATGTTAAACAGGTCTTTAATCTTGTAATATTATTGTACTGTAGCTTGTTTTAGACCAATTTGCCTAATATATACAGTCTAATTATTGGAATTGAATCTAAATACTTCAGTGATTTGTGTTTGTACACTAGGCTTTACAAATTAAATAGAGTGCTTAATCTGATACATACCTATACAAAGTTTATGGAATGTTGATAGTGAGTGTTACCAAGCTACATACATATGGTTTCTTTTTAATAGATTAAGTCACCATTTTAAATTGAGAATCTAGTATTGTTTATCTAATGAATTTAGAATATTTGTGTATTAAAGTTGTAAAAATGGTATTGTTGTCATAAAGTATAGAATTGTTTCCTTTCCATAGAACATGTAACTTTTATCTATGATTTTCTTATAATCCACAAATTAATAAACAAATGTACTGAAATTGACTTTTATTTTAATCTTGATTTAGGATTCAGACCACTGTAGTATTTTACAGGACAGGAAATAAGCAAAATGTGGGATTACCAGGTCCACAGCTGATTTCGCTTTCGCTCGCATGTACCTATTTACATGTTTTGAGCGAAACCCTAATCACAGATAAGATAATAGTTACTTCGTAACCCTAATTCTTTATCCAAAATAAATGTAGCCTAAGCTACTCCATGTAACACCAACACCATGCCAGTGAAAGTCCCATGGAAATCGGTCCACCCATTCCGGAGATTAGCCGAACATACAGACACAAAAAATTTAAAAACTGATTTTTAGGTACAGGTATCGCGCGAATACCTGTATGAGCTTAAAAAAAACTATTATTTTGACATAAAAAAACAGACATTTCAATTTTATTTATTTGTATTGATGAAACAGATATCCGGCAGGATATTGGTTCTTTTCTAAGTGTTTTTGTACTCTTTCGTTCTAACTGCAAAGGTAGGTGCTACAGTTCCCTTTTAGTGATTTAACTAAGTGTTCGATTGTCACATACACTTTGTAAGTTTTATAAAATAACTAGCAGCGCCCCGCGGTTTCACCAGCACCACCACCAGTTTTATAGAGACATTTTGATAGCAGCCTTGGTATTTAATACCTACATTTTAATTCATGTCAGCCCTCTCACATACGAAATATTAGCTTTATCGGTCAATTTTCAAGTTTAGTTTTTCAGTCTTAAAATAAGATTTTTGTAATAAACATCACGAATTTTCAAAAAAAAATTAGCGCTTTACCTTATTCACGGGGTATACGACCCTTAAAATATGACCACATCTTACTGTAACAGCCTGTATTCTTGGGAAAAGAAATGTGTAGTACATCGAGTACATACCTACTGAGTTTTTTAATCTAACACTAAACTTTAATACCTTTAGCTTGCAGTACAATATAAGCTCTGTTTTACGGCATCGAGATTACTCAAAATAGTTCTAAGTCTCTTATTTTATCGTTGATACTGTACCAGTCCTCTTTCATCTCGATTTGTGAATACTTCAACTTAATGTCGGCTTACACATTTTTTGCCGCCCCTACCGACCTCTTTATAGCGCAGGCGCAGACCACACTGCCATCGGATATTTCGTTCGCATCGTTTGTATCGCTGACGTAGGTACCTAGCTTATCTCTGTAGTTCGGGGTGTAAACCGAAGTATGAAAAGAGGGTGTGCGTTCGCGCAGCGGAATGTTGTTGAATTTAAAGATTTTAATTATGCAAATATTTAGTGTATGACGTCGTGTAATTGTGTATGGTAAAAAACAATTTGTGCATGCAGCCATTGTGGAGAAATTCGCTAAAAACTGATTCCGCTGGGCGAACGTTGTCCTGGCGAAACTTTTTTTAATCCATGGACCTAGAAGAAAAAAAATGTGTCCAAAAATTTGTGTGTAATTGTGTATGTATGAATAAAATTAGTGCATTCATAAACTTCGGGTGATATTCAAGTTTCCGCTACGCGAACGTTTGGCCATTAGCTAGTTTTCATATAAAGCGCTTATATAGAGAGCTGTAGATTTTTACATACGTTGTTTTGAATTTGTTTATATTTGTTTAAAAAACAGATTTAGAAAAAATCGTAGGGTTTAAAAGATAAAAAAATAAACGTAAAATACGCTTAGGTCTTAGTTCGTAGAGTATGCACTTTGGGGTCTAGATTTTCACGTTTATACAAACCTTGTAAGTGTCTGCAACATGTTGCCAAGTATCAATGATGTTCCGTTAGTAATTAAAGAGTTATAGGACAATTTACCATGAATAGACCACTGTTTACAAGGCAGTCAAATATCATGACGTTCTAAAGGAATTGCATAGTAAAATGTATTCCAATAATTAGTGTATTAATTCAACTACTCACATGCAAAATTTCATCTCATTAAATTCAGTGATTAAAGAGAAACAATTAAAATACTGACAAAGCATCGAAAACTTACATAACCCGACCAAGTTCGGATGGCAAAAAAGCGGCCGTGCAATATATTTAGGTAACATTCTAAAATTTACAGTATAATACCGGTATTGAATTGGTACAGGTGACAACACAATTGTTGTTTCGATATAATTTATAGGTCATTTATTTTTCTACACCTGCTTTTTTAAATGTATTTGACTATGACAGTAAGTACTATTTACGTAGATACTTTATTTAAGTATGCGCTTGAGACTTGCGTCAGTATATGATATTACCGTTGTATTGGTAGTGTCTTATGTATGTATGCATTTTAAGTCTATTGCTGTCTCTAACTAATGACAGAGTATGTTTAGCAAGCGTTTGTTAACGTGTTAAGTTTTTATGAACAAGAGACTAGTCATGACAAGCGCCTCAGCTGCGCTCCCGATACTCTCAAAATACACGCGCCTGTGCGCGCACATGAGTTGTATGCCAAGTTCTGCCGTTACTGGGGCGCGCGCCCCAGGGATCGTCATGACTAGTCCCTAAGAGGGTTAGAAATTTTGAGGTTAGTTTCTGTATTTTCATTCATTCATTCATATGCTCACGGCTGTTGGCCCAGAAGGGGTAGGCAGAGGTGGGATATTTCTGTGACACCCATATTTCGCCAATTTTTGGGTTTCTACGTAACAGGTGGCGAGAAATAAATAATAAATACATAATTATTACATGTAATTAATAATATTTTTGTACACGGATGTTTAATTAGAGAAGTACTTGTTAATTGAAGATTTGTTTTTATCGTAGATAGTGGCGTTATTATTAAAAAAATATCGGCGTTATTATTAAACGTGGGAGAGCCGTGCTTCGGTACGTATGGGCCGGCTCGACTCCGCTCGATACCACGGCCTCACAGAAAACCGGTAGAGAAGCAATGCTTGCATTGCATTTCGCCGCGTGAGTGAAATTCCCGTCTTTCCCCTCTCAACCCCCCACCCTCCCCCTCTTCTCCTACTCCCACCTTAAAGGGCGGCAACGCACTTGTGACTCTTCAGTTACAGGTGCCCATGGGCGGCGGTAGTCATTTACCATCAGGTGACCCGTCTGCTCGTTTGACCCCTATACCATAAAAAAAAAAAAATCATTCAAGAAATACAATTGTTTTATTTTTTCCTAACGCTTGTGTACCCAACTGTACCATATTAATAAATACTATACTGGAAGGTTAAGAACGTTACTTAGATATATGGCACGGCCGCTTTTTTGTAGCCATCCGAACTTGGTCGGGTTATGTAGGTTTTCGATGCTTTGTCAGTATTTTAATTGTTTCTCTTTAATTACTGAATTTAATGAGATTAAATTTTGCATGTGAGTTAATACACTAATTATTGGAATACATTTTACTATGCAATTCTTTTCGAACGTCGTGATATTTGACTGCTTTTTAAACATTGGTCTATTCATGGTAAATTGTCCTATAACTCTTTAATTACTAACGGAACATCATTGATACTTGGCAACATGTTGCACACTCTTACAAGGTTTGTATAAACGTGAAAACCTAGACCCCAAAGTGCATACTTTACGAACTAAGACCTTGGTCAGGCGTGTAAATAGCCCGACCAGGGTGTGATTGCTCAACAGTTAGCGTACGAGGTGTAGGGAAGTAAACCACTTCTATCGATCAAAACAATCATGCCAGCACTAACCTGCAACACCGACCAAGTCCCGATCCTCCAGAAGGCAGCGAGCAGCGGCGAGGTTTCTACGGTCTCTTGCAAGGTATTGACCGGCCGGTCACGATCGTAGACTGGAGCACTCCACATACACCTTGTAAAGGTTACAAGCGAGTCCAAACACTACACGGCTATAGGACTAACGGAAAATCAGCTTCTTTTCACGAGAAATATAACTGATGTCCGTGGCGGAACAAAATTTTTATATTAAAGGGCGTCTTCTTCGCGAAAAGCGATGAGAGCAGGGTATGTCCGTTTTTTCTTGCACCAATCAGGTGCAGCGCGTTTACATTATTTGAAGACTGCTAACGCCATCTCTTGAGATCGTCGAGTACATTGGCAATATTACAGCAGTACCAGCACTAATTGCATTCGACAAACAGAATGTGGTTTACTGTAAAGACTATGAAATTTATAATATAACGAAATATATTATGGTGCGATTATGTATGCATTTTATAAATATATTGGCGCTCCACCATGCACCCCGCCTTGGAACATCACAAGATGTTTCAAAACACGCGAATTTTCTAACTGACTGAGAGTAACACATGCATTACGCGATTAAATAATAAATATGATAAATATAGCGGCCTAAACTAAAAAATAAGGTTTAAACTAAGTTGAATTTATTGTGTAGGAATAGGATATAATTTAGTTACAGCGCGTTTGTAAATTCCAGTTTGCGTTTTAACTATCGCCACGCGTACAACGTTATCAGAGCCTCTGAACACGTCCGTAATTACTCCTAACGGCCAATGCAACGGTGGAGAATTCTCCTGCTCAAGAAGAACAACAGTTCCGATTTCTACCGGTTTGTCGGGAGTAGCCCATTTTTGCCTAACTTGCAACGTGTGCAAATACTCTAAGTGCCATTTCTTCCAAAAGGATTGGACCATACTATCTAACAACTTTTTACGTTCTAACAGACTCAATCGTTGATCTGACAAATCAGCAGCGGGTAAATATTGCAACGGAGTAGACATCAAAAAATGCGCGGGAGTTAACACCTCAGGATAAGGGTCTGACGATAATACGCTCAATGGACGAGAGTTAAGAATACACTCTATCTGAGTAAGAACAGTTTGCAGTTCTTCGTATGTAAGTAACTGACTTCCTATTACTCTATATAAATGCGTTTTCATGCTCTTTATATTCCCTTCCCACATCCCACCAAAATTTGGTGATCTTGGGGGAATCATCTTCCACTCTATGCGTCGAGAGAGCAACTCATTCGACAGCGCGTTTTTGAAGCTAGAGTTCAATAAAAAACTATACAGCTCATCTAAATGTGCCTTCGCACCGATGAAAGTAGATCCATTATCGGAATAGAGACATGAAACTGGTCCTCGACGGGAAATAAAGCGTTTAAAAGCGGCTAGAAAGTTTTCAGTAGTTAAATCACTGGTCACTTCAATATGTAGACTACGTGTGACCATGCAAACAAAAAGAACGATGTACGCCTTTTGCGCATGTTGACCTCTGCGGCGAGAAAGGATTGTCCTTATCGGACCAGCGTAATCTACACCAGTGTGACAAAATGCCTTGGCCTCTGAAACACGGTAATCAGGAAGATCAGCCATTATAGGCGTTGGATGCGTTGGGTTGCATTTAAAGCAAGTGTTGCACTTTCGCAACTTGGACCTGATAACAGTCCTGGCATCCAAGATCCAGTAGCGTTGTCGTATAATAGACATAAGAAGTCCAGGTCCGGTGTGACAATTAACAACATGAAAATGCTGTATTATTAAGTCAACGACATGATCGCGTTTAGGGAGAAGAACCGGATGTTTAGCTTCGAAAGGAAGCATTGATCCAGAAAGTCTTCCTCCAATGCGTAAAATCCCTTGTTTGTCTAAGAAGACGAAGAGGCTTTGCAGCTTTTTTGAAGGTAATTTATCAGCCTTGATCAATTTGATATCTTCACAGAAGTGCACAGATTGAACGGCGAGAATTAACGCATTCTCAGCACTTGTCAACCCTGCTATAGAACGAGGTTCGACCTTAACTTTAGGTCTTGCGAATTTTAATACATATGCGGTGATACGTAGCAACTTTTCCCAAGAAGAAACACGTTGTGCTAACGTACACAGCAACGGCGGCTCTGTGTGAGTAATGGCAGCCAACACATTTGCCTTGAGTTCAGGCAAGACAGAGCAATTATTAAGCGAGAATGGCTTAATCGGCCACTTCTCAGATGAGCTGCGAATCCACGGAGGACCTTTCCACCACAAATCGTGGGTCAAAAGTTGCGATGGAAGCATACCACGCGAAAGACAATCACTTGGATTACTAGCTCCGGCAATATGATAAAAATGTTTAGAGTCCAAGTTTTCTTGGCACTGAGCGACGCGATTACCGACGAAAACTGACCAACGATGTGGTGAAGAATGAACCCATGATAAAGCAATAGTGGAATCAGAAAATGCGTATATCCCGGCAATGGTCATACGCGTTGCATATGTGTCTCGCACAGTTTTTATTAATTTTGACATAAGTAAAATAGCGCATAATTCTAAGCGAGCGAGCGTAGTGATTTTTGTTGGCGAAACCTTTGATTTAGCGCAAAGAATGCGAGTTTGAATGCCAGACGGGTAGGTACAATGGGCATAAATGACACATCCCAGACCATTCATGCTAGCATCACAAAAAGCAACAAGACGTAATTCACAACCAACTTCGACGCCTACATGACGTGGAATCCTTAAAGTGTCAAGCATTTGAAGTTCTTGCGCAAGAGCGAAAAAACGGGTGCGTATGTGCTCCGGTGCAGGATCGTCCCAATCACACTTGCTGAGCCACAGTTCCTTAATTAACAACTTGGCATAGAGAATCACAGGCGCGACCAATCCGAGCACGTCAAATAGTCGTGCAACCATCGAGAGTATGTTTCTCTTGGTGCACCTTTCATTAATTGCGGCGCATGTGAAATGAAAATTATCTTCACATGGTTCCCATGAGAGACCTAAGACCTTAGAGACATTATTGTCAACATCAAAATCAAGCGACTTGCGGTGCGTGTCGGGAAGCGAGTCAAGTAGCACTGGTGAATTGCTAGACCACTTCACTAAGTCAAAGTCACCCGATTTGAAAAACTTAATCAAGTTGTGAGCTAATTGCGTGGCAGTATCCTCATTTGCAATAGAAAGAACCAAATCGTCCATATACAGACAGGTCTCTGCCACTTTCGCGGCATCAGGATAGAGCGGACTCATGTCAGTAGCCAGCTGTCGCACAGTGCGCATAGCTATGTAAGGGCTTGACTTGAGACCGAAAGGTTGCCTATTAAAGGCATAAGTTCGAATTTTTTCCGATTCGTTGAATCTAAATAAAATGCGTAGGTATTTATGTTGGTCTACTGGTACACCAATCCGTAAATAATATTGTTTTATATCAGCGTTCATTGCAATAGGAAATAATCTAAAACCTAACAATAATAAAAACAGATCGGCCTGTAAATTGGGTCCAATATGTAATATATCGTTAAGCGAAAGTCCTGTATGCGTTTTAGCACTCGCGTCCAATACGATGCGCGGCATCGGTTTATCAGGTCGGACTACTGCGTGATGCGGTATATAATAACCATCAGAGGACAGCTCAGATTCTTTAACAGGACTGAGGTAATTGTTATCAATATAATCCTGAATAACCTTGTTATAATTTTCGCGCACTATCGGTGCCTGACGGAGCTTACGCTCGAGTGAAACGAAACGGCGATAAGCGGTAGCGTGCGAATTACCTAATTCCGAAGGGTCCCTACAGAACGGTAATGCAACTGTATAACGACCTACGTCGTCACGGGTCACGGTAGCCGTGAAAATATTTTCGCAATCTGTCTCCTCTGGTGACAACAAGCGTTTCATGGGTACTTCTTCAAGTTCCCAGAACTTTTGCACTATATCATTAAGCGCTAACGCAGAAAAAGACGCGGCAGTAGGTAAAATATGTTTACGCGGGTAATCTCCCATAAGTACGTAACCAAATGTTGTAGATAAAGCACACGGTGCGCGCGGCCCACACTCGACCATATTTCCTAAGTATATAAATGGGAATAGCTGGGCACCTAACAATAAATCAATCTTGCCCGGAATATTCCAGCTTAAGTCAGCGAGCGGAAGGTTACGAAAATCTAGGTCGCGATCACAATCGATAAATTTCGAAGGCAATTGATCCGTAATGCATTCTACAACAAGCGCATGTATAGTGTATTTCTGATCCGGATAAATACGGGATTCAATGTCTAAATGAACATAACCGATTATCGGACTTGAAGCGGAACCAACACCTTTAACATAGGAATTATTCAACGGTATTATCGGTAAATTTAATAAACTAGAACAAGCAGATGTTATTAGATTATTCTGCGAGCCATTATCTATCAAACACCTAACTACAGATTTGATACCAGCGCTACCCTTAGAGCGCGCGTATACCTGAGCGGTTGACAAAAGTATATCACCCTTATGACAAGAAGTGTAAGACTGTGTATGTGTAACTGGTTCTGTAGCAAGCGGGGGCGCTCGAATGCATGACGAAGTCGTGTGAGCGCGATGAGAAGGCGCGGGCGAAGTAACGGTCGCTCGATGAGCGGGCGGCGGCGAGTACGCGACGGCGGTATTTACCATAGCCGCATGCGATTGCGAATTATTACTATCAAAATGCAATAACCTATGGTGTCTTTTATTACAGAAACAGACTGACGTACTCTTACAATCCGGAAGTTTAAGTAAAGTGCTTAAACAATTAACGCAACCGTACTTCGATTTAATAAACTCATATCTAGCCCTTGCGTCTCGCATATTTTTAAACTGAGCGCAATCATATAAATGTCGATGGTTACCACTACACAAACAACAATTCGCGGTAACTGCTGCGGGCGCCGAATATGTGAGAGTATTTGCATTATTAGCGGACTCACTGGCGACAAAAGATTTGGAGGTGTGATGAACGCGCCGGTCGCGTGAGGGCGACGTAACAACAGCAGCGGGTTTCGTATATGACGAATTTCGCGGGTTTGAGCGCTCCAAAATCTTAGCCTGATCTTGTATAAAAGCGATAAGCTGTTGTGTCGTAGGCACTTCCACATCCCGAATCGAAAGTTCAAAGGCTTGGATGGTTTGAGGATCCATCCTTCTCAAAGCGCATTGAAGAAAAATAAAATCAGTTAGATCTGTTATGCCTAATTCTTTTAGAGCTGAAATCGAAGCGGAGTATTTACTAACAAAGGTATCAAGAGCGTTCGCAGTGTGCGAGCAAGTTTTTAAGTCCAGTATATTATTGAGATAATATGTACCTAATGAGCGTTTGTCGTGGTATTTCTTAACCAAACTATCCCACAGTATTTTATATGTTTCACCTGACGGAATAATACCGGAAGTGAATTTTAGTGCGTCGTGAGTGAGTTTAGAAATTAGATACTGTACACGTTGCGAGTCAGAAAGCTGTTGATTCAAATGAATATTAGCTTTAAAAGACTGATAAAAGGTATTCCAGTTTTCAGGGCGTCCGTCAAAACTCGGAATTACTAAAGGTTCTAATTTCACTACGGACTTGATCGAGCTACTGGTCTCGAGTGAACGCACCTTAGAAGTGGTTAATATTTTATTTCTAACGCGTTTAACTCTCGAGTATAAATCATCAAATGAATCGAGGCAAGAATACTCGGGATTGACCGTAATCTTTGATAACAAATTTATATTATTTATTTTATCAACAATGGACTCAAATTTATCGCGTAACTCATCTATTATCTCCGTTTCAGCCAGAAAATTCTCGTTAGCTCGCGTTGATGAATCGAAAGAAATTATACCTTTCGACGATGTGTACATACGATTAATACGTTGAAATAATAATTCTTTCTTTTGATTCAACATAACCAACATGACTTCGCGGCTTGATTCGCTTTCCGTCATGTTTATAAAATAATATCACAATACAACTACAAAGTGATAGGTATATCTACCTAGTTAGTGTAAAAACACAAGTTAAATTTAAATCCTAAAATGACTTAGCGTAAAGTACAGTGGTGGAGCGGTTAATAAGTGGGTAGGTATAAATAAGTTCAACTAAATTGAGTATAATGGATATTATTACCAATTAATACGTAATTCACCAAATCTAACAATTAATTATATTTAAATACGAGTCTACCAATAATTACGTAGTTCTCGTGCGTTTTAAACACAGAATTTACCAATTTTACGTAAATCTGTGAGCGAGGAAAAATGGCGGCAAGAATTCACTAGAATTACGTGAATCTTTTTTATGATATGAATAGAAAAGTAAATTCACCAATATTTACGTGAATCACTGGCCTATCCGTACTCGTAAGGACCAAAATTATATGGTCAGGCGTGTAAATAGCCCGACCAGGGTGTGATTGCTCAACAGTTAGCGTACGAGGTGTAGGGAAGTAAACCACTTCTATCGATCAAAACAATCATGCCAGCACTAACCTGCAACACCGACCAAGTCCCGATCCTCCAGAAGGCAGCGAGCAGCGGCGAGGTTTCTACGGTCTCTTGCAAGGTATTGACCGGCCGGTCACGATCGTAGACTGGAGCACTCCACATACACCTTGTAAAGGTTACAAGCGAGTCCAAACACTACACGGCTATAGGACTAACGGAAAATCAGCTTCTTTTCACGAGAAATATAACTGATGTCCGTGGCGGAACAAAATTTTTATATTAAAGGGCGTCTTCTTCGCGAAAAGCGATGAGAGCAGGGTATGTCCGTTTTTTCTTGCACCAATCAGGTGCAGCGCGTTTACATTATTTGAAGACTGCTAACGCCATCTCTTGAGATCGTCGAGTACATTGGCAATATTACAGCAGTACCAGCACTAATTGCATTCGACAAACAGAATGTGGTTTACTGTAAAGACTATGAAATTTATAATATAACGAAATATATTATGGTGCGATTATGTATGCATTTTATAAATATATTGGCGCTCCACCAGACCTAATAAGCGTATTTTACGTTTATATTTTTATCTTTTAAACCCTACGATTTTTTCTAAATCTGTTTTTTAAACAAATATAAACAAATTCAAAACAACGTATGTAAAAATCTACAGCTCTCTATATAAGCGCTTTATATGAAAACTAGATAATGGCCAAACGTTCGCGTAGCGGAAATTTGAATTTCTCCGAAGTTTATGCATGCACTAATTTTATTCATACATACACACTAATTTTTGGACACATTTCATGGATGGAAGTCCATGGATTAAAAAAAGTTCCGCCAGGACAACGTTCGTCCAGCGGAATCAGTTTTTAGCGAATTTCTCCACAATGGCTGCATGCACAATTTTTTTTTTACCATACACAATTACACGACGTCATACACTAAATATTTGCATAATTAAAATCTTTAAATTCAACAACATTCCGCTGCGCGAACGCACACGAAAAGAGGTGAAACGATGCTCGCTCGCTAGGTGGCGATGTAGCCTGCGCCTAATTCGATACCTCAGGTCACAATCATAATTATTAATTACATTTTTTAATTAATGCAATTGTAACTTTATTATTTGTGCACCATCGTCTAAGTACCTACACCACCTTTTTGACGTAATTAATGATTGTGAACTAGGGGATTCATGTGTCAGTTATTACGAGCCACTTAAAATTTGGTTAACTTATCAAATGAATAAGCTACTGTTATTTTTAATACATAATACTGTTATTGTCTGAAATAATGCCAAAACATTGTAGACGTGTCGTTTATGGGAGCTACGATGCCACAGACAGACACACAGACACGTCAAACTTATAACCCCCTCTTTTTGCGTCCAGGTTTAAAAAACAATAAAAAATAGTTTGAGCAGCAAGGACACAAACTGTTTTTTCTGAGTAAATATTTGGATAAGTTTCCTTTTTTATCCGTCACTAGCTGTCGTTTATTGCAGACTGTGGCTTGGTGAGCACATCAAATATTGTATTTCGGGATGATTATTTAATTCTTTTTCCACTATTAAAGGAGATTGTTTTACATTTGAATAATAAATATGTTTATTTTGTAGGTACTTTTTTTATGGTTTAGGGGGCAAACGAGCAGACGGGTCACCTGATGGTAAATGACTACCGCCGCCCATGGGCACCTGTAACTCAAGAGTCACAAGCGCGTTGCCGCCCTTTAAAGCGAGAGGGGGAGGAAGAGCGGGAAGATGGGAGAGGGGGATTAGAGGGGAAGGACGGGAATACAGGAGAGGGAAGGGTTAGGGCCTCCGGTAACCTCACTCACGCGGCGAAAAGCAATGAAAATATTGTTTCACTGCCGGTTTTCCGTGAGGCTGTGGTACCTATCGAGCGGAGTCGAGCCGACTCATACGTGCCGAAGCATGGCTCTCCCACGTATTACGTAACGTCGTGTTTTTCTTCGGTCATTACCGACGGCGGCGCCGTGAGTACGTGTTCATTTCTCGGCTATAGCCAACCGTATAGTTCAAAAGGTTGATACACCTCTTGAAACATATAGTCGCATTAGGTACTTTTCCCAGTTTTTGGCAAGCAGTGTAATGAGCCTATAGGACTTCTCTAAGTACGTGCGTGCACGCGATGCGTTTCTACTAGGTATACCTACCAGTTTACCTACTCTCAAAATATTGTCTACATAATATGTAGGTAGGTACCTAATTTATTCAATCTCTGTAGCCTTACAAATATTGCAAGTACTAATTTAAGTACATAAAAAATAATAAGCATTGATTTGAGGACTTGCTTTTTTTAAATTTATAAGGGAAGTACAGTAATAACAACATATTTTAACCCTAATCAAAGCTTATGGCAAAATCTAATATAGTCAGGCTAAGTCAGTATTTAATTATAGTTCATCAAATACACACAAAAATAAAAGATGTTAGTGGCTTTTATATTTTAATGTTGATCACTTCACTTCCTTTGCACATTCTGAGGGCGCTGCATATCCCTGGGGAAGTTGCTCTTGGGTGGAGTACGGATCCTCCTGTCCTTCTTTGATCTGTTTCGTACTACTTTGCTGTGGATAGCGCAGGAGACGCAATAATGGAGCTTTGCATACAGCTTAGGCAGCTGGAATGCTGTCAAAGAAAACAGACAAAAACATTAATATTTAATCCAAATAAAAAAAAGTTCAAGGCACAGCAAGATTTTTGTACATATTCGGCTACTACCTAATTTAGAAAGTACCTCCACACTGTACCTCCAAATACACACAAGAATCAGGTCATGGTGGATAGTTACCACCTCCCTCCAGGAGACATTATGCAACTGAATTTCTAGTCAAGTTTAAGCTTATAGGTAACAGTTACAGATCAATAGGCATACATGTGAAGTATATAAGTCAAAGCAGAGTTCTCCTTGATTTGGAGGAAAACCTATCCCAAACTGGGGAAATTGTTATATAGTAGGGTCCCACAGACTCCATGGGAAGACTATTCAGGCTATGAGTGTTTTTTCATATCAGTAGCGGTTTACCATTGGCATTGTGTTCTTTTGCCATTTTGGGTGGCATAAACAAAAAACTGGACTAAAGCAAGTCTGACTCGCGCACCGAGGGTTCTGTATGCAAAACAAACTTGTATGTATAATGTCCATATCGGGAATCAATTCTCAAAGATTCGAAAGACAAATTTAACTTTGCTGGTTTAAAAATACTCTTCCATACATCAATGTACGACAAAGTCAACTTTCCAACCGCAAATATAAATTTGTAATCACAAAAACGATGATTTTTTGTGATATACCAATAAATTAACGAACTTTGTTTTTTTCCTTTACTTGTGCTGTCAGACCATGCTTCTTACCAAATTTCATGATTCTAGGTCAATGGGAAGTACCCTATAGGTTTTGATTTACCTGCAAAATGTTAAAATTTGTTATAAAAATCTTTTTAACAAAAAATTAAACCGACGAAAAGCAAAAAATAAATAAACTTTAAGTCTTAAGTATTGAGCTTATTTACGTAAACTATCAAAGGACAATGGCCAAAAATTGTCTCATTATTTTAAAATGGACATAAATAATTATTATACCAAAGCAATTTATTGTTTTTTTTGTTAAAAATATTTTTATTTTATGTTTTTTTTCATCATCAGCTCAGCTACATGATGTGGTGATTTCCAAAGGCAAACCTGATAAAGTATAGAAAAGTAAACAGAAACAGTATTCATTCCTACAATTTTCAAGGGTTTCTCTCAATTTTATCAGGATCCCATCATCAGATCCTGACTTCCTTGACATGGGACCACCCTTGAGGTATACCCTATCTAACAAAAAAAGAGTAATCAAAATCTTCATAAATAACGGAGTGAGGGCTGTACTTAAAAAAATATATATATTATATTATAGAATTGAGAACCTCCTTTTTTTTCGTCGGTTAAAAATTTAAGGCTTAAAGGTTGTATCTTTTGATTACGTTTACTTAGAAGCTTTTTTACAGTTTCAAGGGACCTCGGATAAAAGTATTTGTTATTAATTTCAACTTGATGCATCCACACATTCCTGAGAAAAAGGGTCTTGACAGACAGACAACAAAGTGATTCTATAAGGGTTAAACTTAAAAAGCCAAAATTTGTGTATAAAACACATTCTTAATTTTTTTTACTAGGTACCTATATTACTTAGATAGACTGAATGTGAAAGGCAATGGACAAGCTGCTATGGCAGCCTAGTCCAGAAATAGGCTGAGGCATATCACATATTGGTGGAGCGTCAAGTTCTTCGTCCTTTAATCTATCTTCAGGTACCATTACAAATAATTATATCTCTATGATGTATTGCTGTTAACCAAGATTGCACATCCATTCTTCAATAGCACACAGATATGTAACTTGGCTATGAGTGACAGTGACCAGAGTTGCAATGCTTTAAAATGTTTTTTTAAATAGTAATCATGAACAAGTGAAAGTAAGAAATAGTGCAGCTCTAGTTTCAAAGTGAAATGATGTTATAACCTCTTGATGCCTCTCTAGAGATGATGAGATAAGTGGAATCATCTAAAATGATTTCTCAGGCCAATATCTTACAAGTGTCTGAATAGGTATTTATGAGCATATAAACAACAACCAAGTATTGCTGGTATTGTAGTGAATATAATCTGTGTTTAATTCATTACATGACTGAAAAGTTTTCCCTGCGTAAAGTTGCTTTTGTTACGGTTGTTTGTAGGTTATGAATTAATTTTGTTGATTTGCCACCAAACGAACCCTAAACCACATGAAATCTGTAACATACAGTACAAAAATAAAAGAAATTGAGAATAGATTAAAACTTACATGCATATACGGAGGCTTCGTTGATGTCCCTGACGGCAGCCGCTTCGACAATATTCCTAATCACAAACTTTTTGATAGCCTTGTCTTTTGGAACGCATCGCGCGCAGTTGGTGCACCTTACAGCCTTGACGTGGCCACGGCCGTGCTTGGCGCGTCCTCCATTGCGGCGTTTACGAGTCTGGAAACAAAAATTAGTCACTGTACAGGCCACATGCTCGATAGAACGGTGACGCGTGGATTTTAGGCGTACACAAAATCACAAAAGTTGAACTTTAAACAACTATCTGGATCATTTGTTAATTTATTACTGTTCAGTTTCTGATTAAATTAGCAGATTTTATTACAATAAATCTAAAAACTTTACGTACCATGTTTCTAACCTCCGATACGATGAACGAAGAACGACGGAAAAGGATTTTTTTTCATAGACAGGAGACCGACTCAATGACACTGAACGGTTTCCTATCATTCAACGGAAATGTTGCTACTTGTCAAATATGGAAAATAAAATTCTGATTTCATTTCTTATTTACTTAGCAATGTGAATGAAACCATACACAATATCCATTGTTTGTATTAAACAGTGTCACATATTTTATTGTACATGTTTTGTATTCCCGGACAGGTTCTCAGATTTTTTTAAAAGAAAGTAGTATTACATAGACAACAAAGAACTCCACGTTCCGAGTGATCGAGTGACTCACTCGTTTCATTCACCATCAATCAACAGAAAAAAAAATATCGTCTGTCACGCAGAATTTATTTCACTGTAATATTATTTTTGTTGCAAAATAATAATAGCTTCGTAAAAATTTTATTTGTTTTGCCGTTTCGCGTTATTCAAAATATAATTTCAAATATGTTCGATGTTTGTCCGTAACTGTAAATATAACTTATCTCCGTCATCGTGTGGTTGTGCCGAGTGCCCCGTGTCTTATTTTACGTTTGTGAAAACATTTCTGTGAATTGCGATGTTGTGCAGATAGTCAATTGTTGTATACCGCGTGTGAAATGTCACAACATGGATGCCCAGAAAGACTGTCGAATAGATCCAAAGGGTACACGGATGATGGACCTACTCAGCCTACGATGGAGGTTCTTGTGGAGACCCTCACTGGAACTGCGTTTGAAATGACCGTGTTGCCTACGGACACTATATTTGCCATTAAGTCGAAGATATTCAGGGTAGAAGGTGAGTAGTGCTTGTATTTGTGTATTACACAACTATATTGTGTTGTTAACAGAGAGGCTTGACGACCGTGCGTCATCCACGTTCGACAAAGGATATGGTTTGTCTGCGTCGTAACTTACGACACTTGTTTGATAACTAAAGTTAGGTACCTACTTGGAAAGTAATCATAACTACAGCTTCTCACTGGAAATTGAAATAAATGCAGAAGATATACTTCAAGTGTTTAATTTAATTATAGTAGTTATGTTCAAGGAACTAACTCTGTTCATAGTGTAAACAAAGTTATACATATTGATACATAGTTAATGCAATTAATGTTGATAATAAGCAAGGGCTGTCCTGCATGGCATTAGAGTGCCTATTAATATGTGAATACTTAATTACATTGAATAACATAAAAGAAATGAAGTCAATTAAGATTCTAATGTAGAAATCTACTGGTTGACCTTAAACATCAAATATATGTCTAAATCACCTAATTCTGGCTTTATGCCAGAATAATTTGTAAAAAAAAAAGTGGTATAGGTTATGAACCTATTTTAGAAAATGACAGTAGAGGTGACAACTTAATATTTTTAAAATAAAAACTTCTTTTATGTATCCAGCAGTTGCTAAAAATCTATTTTATTATTATGCTATGAATGTTATCACTTAATGGCTTTTATTGTCTTCTGTTCTTTAATTAGTCAGGTATTTTATGATTACATAGATATTGTAATTAGATTTTTTCTATGTTTAACTATTTATTCTGCTATGCATGAGAAAAAATTTAAATCAGCACTTCCTATTTCTTGCAAAGGCCCTTCCTTTTTGGTAACTTAATGGTATACAGGCCTGTTGGTCTAGAGCAGGGATCACCAATAATTTTTATTTTGGGTCTGCTTTTTAAATAATATAACCCTTGGGGTCTGTTTCTACATTTTTTATAGATGAGGTTCTAAGGTACTTCTCCAATTTACCAGCCTTTGCACCGTCACATTTTTTCTTTGTTACAATTCAAATAATATGCTTAAATATAAGTATACTACATATCAATGAAGTAATCTAAGGAAGAAAAACCTGAATACTAATTTATCAAATAACAAACAAATAAAAGAACCAAGGCTTTTTTATTTTAAAGTGAAAACTGAATTCTTTACCTTGAACCATATTATTTGTTGTCTTAAGTTTGGAGTAAACTTGGTGCAAGCTATTGTCATTAATTCCTGGAGATGTTATTCAGTAAGCCGAGACAACATTTTTTTTTATGAATTTCATCTTGAAAAATGTTGTTTTTATTACCATTCAGATCGGTTCGGATCTGGACCATGGTGCCTGCCATTTGATTACCCCTGGTCTAGTGATCCTAATTGCTGAGCCAGAGGTTGTCAGTTTGATTCCAACTTAGAAGAAATAGTTATTGTGAGATGAGTATCATCATTTGTTGTCTGAGTGTACTTTATCTATATAGCATACAATGTCACTGCACAACTATAAAGTTCAGGCTGTTGTTTGTTTCCTTATTGTCATTGCTAGTATTATTAAAAACTGCCTAGTGGATTTTATTTACAAATCATGATCCAGAAATGTTTTAAAGGAATATTTATAAAATATTAATTACTTTAGCTTTCAGATTTAATATGAATTGTAAGTGTCACAGTACCTACTTATGTATGTAAGTATCTATGTACTTAGTTTTCATTGACTGAAGTATTGATGACTGTATTGGAATAAATAAACAACAAACTAGGATTGATGAATGCAAAAAAAGATCATTGTTTGGTATGTGCTTGATGTAAGGGATTAAACTTCTAATAGTATAAGATTCCGCTGCAAGATTGCTATGTTCATTGAGTATTTAATCAAAATTAAATTTCTGTACTTAAATTACAGATATATTCATTGTTAATGTTGGCACACTCAACAGATTTGTTGTCGTTATGCACAACAAGGTTTTACTCGCAGCCCTTTCTTTCTATCCCTGGCAATGTGTATGCAGTATTTCATGACCATTGGTTGAACAGAATGGCATCGCATAAAATATGAACAAACATTTATGTACATGTTTAAGAAGGAAACATAAGATATTGGGAATCCCCAATATATCTTAATTACATTTAGTATATGCATATGACCTTTGGATATTTATAGTTATTAAAATTTAAATGTTTAAACGGTATAACATTTTACTGGTGCTTTTTTTAGCTTTAATCATCATCCTCTGCTTACCTTCGTCCCAATTTTATTTGGGGTTGCCACGATATGTTTTCTACCTCCATTCTATTATTCGTTTAATTTATTGTCTTACATATGTTCATATATGTCCATATGTTCTTACACACCATCCATCTTTTCTTTGGTTCTCCCCTTCTCTTGCACCTGTTACCTGCTTTAATGGATTCATGATAAACGTAAAGAACATTTGTTCAAAAAGGCCCACAGCACTTTCACCACATATATGAGTAGGTATTTTGACCACATTATGCTTGCCACTCTGAGGCAGGCCAGGCCCACTCCGCACTTTAGGTATAAGCTACGGGCTCGACTAATCTTGCCAAAAATTCAATGGGCTGCCAATCGCCGGCCGGGTTGCATTTTAGTTCGATGCTTACTCACGCGCTGCGTCGCGTCCACTATAGAATTAATCAGAACCTAGCCTAGGTTTATTTGTTTACAAAAATAGAGTAATAAGCACATAGTTTACCTGTAAAATTAATATCGCAATATTTTTTTTTACAAAAGGACAACAATAACGTCGCGGCCTCGTCAGAACGGATAAGTTAAGCGATAGAAAGAGAGGCAACTTCTAGGTGAATATAACAAGTAATTAGTAGTGTGTGTGACCTTAATTGCGACTTTATTGTGTTAGAGCTAGAGTCGCTATTTAGTTAAATGAGATTTCTGGACCTGTACTATTATGTATTCTGTGACGGAAGACAGAAAGATGCTTATGTTGAGGGTGCTAAGAATAATTTTAACTTAAGCCTAGTAACAAACAACTGATTTATCATACTTCTAAAGTGGCCATTGGTCAGTAGTTCAATAGGGACAGATAGATAAATTTTACTAGAAGATTGTTCCCACAAAACACGAGTCGGCACGTATGGGCCGGCTCGAGCAGAGTGATACCAAAGCCTCACTGAAAGCCGGCAGTAAAGCAATGTTTCCATTGCTTTTCGCCGAGTGAGTGAGGTTACCGGGGCCCTAACCCTTCCCTCCCTTTCTCTCCTCCCCCTCTCCCCTCTACCACCTCTCCCCTACTCCTACCTTAAATGCTGGCAACGCAGTTGTGACTCTTGAGTTGCAGGTGTCTATGGGCGACGGTAGTCACTTATAATCAGGTGACCAGTCTGCTCATTTGCCCCCTGTAACATAAAAAAATATATTATTATATATATTTATATATTTATTTTGCGTTGGTCAACCTTTCAGAAACTAAGCGTAAATAAATTAATGTGTACTAACCTAATATGCAAAATACCTACTACCTTAATATGACTAATAGGCCAAGTGGTCAGGACCATTGATATCATGGTAAAGTTGTCATTATCTGCGGTTTCTATACAACAGTGATAAAAACTTTCATCAACCAACACCAACACAATGTTTTTATGAAGCAATAAAATATAAATTAATTTCATGAGTAATCAAATATTTTCACCTACACTAGATGTTGACACTTACAAAACACATTAGGTATATTCTAAAATAATAAAGCTGAAGTAATTACAAAGTAAGAATATGTTAATCTCTGAAGCTACCGGTCAAATTTGATAAATTATAACAAGGTTTCTTCTAAGAATCCTCATGGTTATAGGGTATCTAACGTCACGTTACGATCCTTGAGCTAAGCAGAGACCATACACGCTCCTGAAACTGCAAGGAACGACTATTAAACATGAACAGAGATTAAATGTACAATAAGTAACTGATAAAATACAGATAATCTATTATGCAGTCAGCAATTTGGATTGGTCAGCCTTTCAATAATTTAGAAATAAGCTAAATTGTAAACACATAGCAAACAGTGAAATCTAAGTGTCAGTTCACATCGAGACGCGACGCAACTCGACGATGCTTAATAGTTAAAGCAATGGCACATGAAATTCGAATCGGAGAGACTTACCACATTTCCTTGCACGTATTAGAGCTTATATTTCGAAAGCCATCCGATTTAAACAGTGGTATATTTTTTTTTTTTAAACCGGACAAGTGCGAGTCTGACTCGCGCACCGAGGGTTTCGTAAGCAAACAAACTTTTATTTAGATAGTACGTCTATGTCGGGGAATCAATTCTCGAAGACTTTTGCCCATCTTTTTTGAATGACAAACTTAACTTTGCGGTTGCAACGTACGACAAAGTCAACAATCCAAACGCATATAAGTTTGTAATTACAAAAACAATTTTTTATGTGATATAACAAATTACTTTCGGATTTATTCCTTAACTTGTGCTGTTAGACCTTGCTTATTTACCAAATTTCATGATTCTAGGTCAATGGGTACCCTAAAGGTTTTGATTTACGTCCGAAATGATCGAATTTGTTAAAATCTAAGGCTTAATGGCCGTATCTTAGTTTAAGTTTTATAAGAGTTCTTGTAGCAACGAAACGGCCAGACCACATATTTTAGACTAAGATGTAAAGTTTCTGAAGTTAGGGCGTCTAGAGTTAGAAGCTTGACTCTACATGAGATCTGATAACTTTTTGACAGTGCGAGCCATTATGGTCTCGTCTTGGCAACATTTTATATGATAATATTTTTGGTGGGATTTGCAATTATTTTTATTCATGTTCAATTAACTAAAACTTTTTTTTAAGTAAACTAACAACGTGGGTCACACATTACTAGTATTCTTGTTAACCCCTCCAGCTAAAGTAAATGCTTGTGTTAGGAGTGGGTTCACGTCGGTAGTGCACTGGGTGGGGTTCAAACCCGCAACCATTTGATCGCAAGACCGCCTTAGCCATTAAATTAAAATCAATATTTTGCTGTGAGAGGCCGATCAGTCGTTACCACGATTTCCACCGTCCGCGCGTCCCTATCCAATTACCCTTTTTAAATCATTATTGATTGACCTGCTTTTCTTAAACCATTAGTGATCTGGTAATGCGATCGTTCTCGCCACCACCAGGCACTTGGTAATTTGTGTTGGATTTGCCGTAACCCAGTCCTAGACAAGTTTAAGAATCAGGCCGAGCAATACGTAGCTTCGTCTGTTCCTATTTTCTTATAGGTAAACATTTTGTGTGGATAAAACTTTCTTTTCCTTATAAAATTACTTTCATCAATTACAATATAACTAGAAACAGAAAATAGAATAAAGGTACCTAACTAACAATAAGTATTTTGAGTACGTGGTGCCAGGTATTTTTTTTATATATTTTTGTATACCCGTTTACCTGTCCTTAACATGCTCTAAATGTTAGAAATACATTTATTAACATATTCCCAAATAACCGGATTCTTTCAGTTTGAAAGCGAAACAATCAGTACTCTCTGTGATATGCCAATAATTAAAGAGATTGATAAGATTTGTTAAACATTATGACAATGGATCGAGTGCGACCGTAAACTAATTATAACTCAAATCTTAATAATATTATAAAGGCGAATGTTTGGGAGGATGGATGGATGTTCCTCTGTCACGCAAAAAACGGTTGTACGGAATAGAGATAGATTATAGGCTGGAATAGCACTTAGGCTACTTTTTATATCGGAAAAATGTACTGTTCCCGTAAGACAGATTTCAACAAAATTGTCACGCGAACGAAGTCACGGTCAACATCTAGTATATCATACGTTTAAAAGGCATGCCCAGATTAGACTAAAATGTCTTTTAGTCTTTTGTTCTTGTCTAAATTTCTGCATAGTAAATATTTAGCATATTGAATTATCTTGTAAAGATTTCCGAACATTCTCATAGCTCTACTAAAACTAGACGAAAGCCATTGCGTCAGACGACATGAAAGGTTTCTTGACCCTGCTCTTGATTTACACAATCTTGTAACATTTTTCATTTTATATCTTATGTCAATCACAATTAAATTCAGACTTCGCGTCCCACATCTACACAACAGATGTTACGAACACATTAAATTGAAGATGGCAGGTTCAAAATCTGTTTTTCTGGGTTTCATACACACTACATAACTGAATAAACAATATATTCGCACTGGCCCAATTTCTGCAATATCAAAACTATTTTTATGTTTAGTTTTAGTTGTTGAGTTTGTAGAACAACAATATAACGTGATATATACATGTGACAGTCAGGAGAAAAATTTCAAAGACTTTAAGTAAGTTTTCAGTCCTTTGTTTCTATGTTTGTTAAATCCCGCGACACAGGAGTAATTCCTAATGCGGGAGTTGTATTTTATATAAAAAAAAAAATCTAGAGGGTTTTAAAAGGATGTATGGAAATTTAGAAGTATATTATAAGGGAAGGTAATGGAAGGAAATATATTGCTGCTGGATATTGGGGAGTGTAAGCAAAACCTTGCGAAGGCCAAGGCCACAGCAGCAGTGTCACTGATGATGCTCCCCCCCCCCCCCTTCACCAACGATATTATACTATACTTCTCAACAGGAAGAAGACAACACTACACTCCTTGTGTTCTAATTATGTATGTTTTGTTATGCCTGATGTGTACATAGTTGCATAATACTAAAATGTCTTTAAATTTGCCGCATTATATTTAAACAATTTACCTCTGTGTTTGTGAAAAATTGCATAAAACGTAAAATTGCAATGTTTCGTTAGCAGCGGATCTATTCCCGGATATAAAGGTGTGGTCACACTAACGGTTTCCCCTCGCTCAGATCAACGAGTTTACAACTTTGATGTTTTGCCAAACGATATACTTGAGATATAGGTTGTGTGTTCGTTCGGACTCATATCGCTTTATTGTGAGTGATTTATGGTTATACGCTTTCAGAATTTGTGTAAAATCGATTTCATGGCTGCCGATATCTACCAAATTATTTAGTTTGATCTTGAGCACCTGTGTAGTTATCGTATATTGATCATGGCCTTATGATGAAGTTTAGTAATTTTTGTATGAATGACTGTCAGGGACGTCACTGCACGTGTTATGCATAGCTATTAGTGATGTGCTGGATCGTTAAATTGTTTATCCGCGGATACGGATTATTAGTGTCTAGATCCGCGAATACGGATCTCAAGATTTTTTCTTAGTTGATGCCGATACCCGTGACTTTGACACTATAGTTATATATACGTCGAGGACTGTAACACGACATGTTTCAACTTGCACTGCGCGTCTTTTTTTAATAATTTATTTTAATACCTAGACATATTACAAAGATTTATGGTTTGACCTCGTTATAAAGATAGTAAAATAGTACCTTATAACTGACAATAATATTAGTAACTCACTACATCAGATATTTAAAATGTAATTTTAGCAAAATAAATTTAGAATTTCATAAACGTCATAAAATATAATAACGTAAAAGATCCGCCAAAAAGTAACGAATACGGATACGGATATCCGGCACATCACTAATAGCTATAATAATTTGATAAATACAGCAACACGTGTTAGATTGTAGAATTTTGTTGACTTTTATTTTAGGTCTCCCACTGTGTGTTGCTCTTGCTTATTTTTTTATTATAAGCATAATTATTATGTACGTATATTTAACTGGTGGCTCATATAGCGTGTAGACTAACACGTAGTCCTCTTGACGCTATAGTACTTCTAAAAATATATGGAGACTTAAAACAAAGTAGACGAGATAATAACAAATACATATAGTAGACCACAAATCAATAGTAATACAAATGTAAGTCATTTGTTTACATTACACGCTACTCTATATAATATATTTTCCTAACGGTCGCACCCGTGTTTGTGAACACTTCTACGCGCGTGGCCCTACTACGTTCTACGTTGCTAGGCAGAGGTATATTTTTGTACTACATCTTTAAGTTAGTTGGGAACGCTATTTGAGTCTATATTTTATTACGTGTCTCGATTGCTCAGTCTTAACGTCCGAGTAATCACTAGTAAATAGATATTCTATATGGTAGAGTTGGTTTTCCCCCGGCTATATTGGTTCTGAGTTTCCCCGAAGCACGTCCTCAGCACGGTTAACTTGACCCTTGTCGCGATATACGTTTTACACTAAATTTAATTGTATGTAATTTCAAGGTATTTTTTTTTAAACCAAATTTCATCTTTCTTTTAAAATAAGCAGTAACTCTTGATGTTTTACTGCAGTTATACCTATCTCTTTCCTATTCATATTCCTTACTAAAATAGCTTTCGAAAGTAGTCACTTTTAGTCGATAGATAATATATTTTTTGTTACTGAAAAAAAAAATCGAATCACTTCGTTTGTGTGCTTATTTAACACGTATATTTAGCAAGCTTCGACGCGTTTTGTTGTTACATCGTACCCCACTTTCCGATCTTCAAAATAAATAGTCAATTTATATTGAAGATCGGCAAAAAACTTAATTTGAAAAGTTCTATCTGGTAATAAAAAATAATATAAAAGTAGTATCTAGCTAGTAAAAAAGTGCAAATTCATAAATAAGGTAAAACCTCAAACGTTAGTTTTGCAGTCTTTATTATGGAGGTTCTCAGTAAAGAAATAAAATTATTTAAACAACGGTAATACCGTGTTTAAAATATTGAATCATTAAATTTTAGAGAGGTCACGCGTCATTTATTAGACATTTACAGCAGACGTTACGCTAAATTAGTGTCGAAATAAGGATCTTTGTAGGCTTCTAACTTTTAAGCCACTTTTTACTTTTCTAGTCTGCTTCCGAACGATGTCGTTACGTCACTCTTCAAGGTTTCTATAACAAATGACGACGTAACTTTAAGGAAACGAATTGAAATAAAGCCGCAAATGAAACAAATAAGATTGTCACAAAAATTTGATGTGATTTTTGAGTTCAGAATCTGTAAATAGGCTGATTGACCTCACTGGTCACAAATCAGTCCCCTCAATTATTAACGCCCGCAAGAACTTTATCGCCGACTACCTACATTCAGCACTTATCAACAATTGGAAGAACAATTTAGATGATCTTAATATGCACTAATATTAGTCATAGACAAATTATTTTTTTTATGTCGTATGTTAAAGAAAGCACTGATAACTGTAGAGACGGAATTATTTTCTCTTGGCCTTCCTCCAGCGTTTTAGTAGAAGTGATTCATAAAACTGCACGCGCGGTTCACGTCACTTATCAGATGTACTTTTATAAACTCATTGCCAAATTCGTTGAGGTATTGTATGAATGACCTAGGTAGGCATTATTTGTATGTGTTAAATGATGCAATAGCATCGTTTCTAAGAAGTAAATTCTAATTTTAAAGTTATGTGAATTATCGGGAAGGTCTTTCGTGTCATCTAATGACATGGCCAATAGGGGATTACTATAGGCTAATTGAATGAATAAAAATTGGGTATAGATAGGTAAGTGAATTATGCTTTAGGATCTAAATGTACTTTTTATCCATCTTGTAATAGATGAAACTAATCCCAACATAAGAAGCAATGTGTAAGGGAACTTGTTGTACCTATTACGTATATTATGTATTAAATTAAATACCTATTACGTATTAATTACGTATATTATGTTTCTATAAACATATTATGTAAGTAATAGTGTATATCCCGTACATTATATTATGTATATAAATTTGTATTAATAACTTCAAATGGATCATTCGACACATCTTTGCACCTACCGTATAACATTTCTACATCACCCTAAGGTTGACTGGTAGAGAATGCCTTGGGCATTAAGTCCGCCTTTGTACAAATGTGCATGAAGTTTTAAATAAATAAATAAATATTACACTTTTTTTACATATTTTTTTTTTAAATGGTGAAAATTAAAACCTGTGAAAAATCTGTTATTCAAAAACATAATTCATTAATAAAATCTGTGGATAGTCTGCTAGATTATAATCTGGGGGCAAAAGAGAATTTTAAACCGACTGACTAGAAAAGTAACTCCATCCTGCAGTTAACTGATCAGCAGTACTTGCATTGTTACTACTTTTGAGTAGGGTTGTCAAAGGTTTTTCCTGCTTTATAGTTCATTCAAAATGTAGATTGGCTTTATAATACGCTATTGTGTATATGTAATACGTCATGGCTAAGGCTAATCAAGATCGTGTGTCGGATTCTATTTTCCATTTGAAAGTAATAATTTTGCCTACGTCATTTTCATGTAACGTTACCTAAATAATCGATAAAATTTTCTTAATTACTACAAGAAGTTGCCTCAAAAATCGAAAGATGCTTCAGTAAATCTGACAATCTGAATCTGAAATCAATTCTGTGATTTCAGGGCCAGTTTGCGTAATGGTTCATAGACTTTCGAAAACTTCTTATTGTGTAACATTACATCGAGTTTCAGAAAATTAAGAAGCCTATTTTATCGTTAAATCTAATAAAAAACTGAAGATAATTTCAGTCTATTGGTACTTGTATTATTGCATTTGTTAGGTAAACCATTGAGTCCACTCTTCTCTAAGCTTGGCCGTTTCTATATTTGGTTCTGTTCTGTTCTATATTTGTTTTTTTTTTTTGAGATTACTTAAGTGTTTGACTCTTATGTTAGATGACTCTGTTTTTCGCCTCTTTCGATCAGGTTTAAATCTATAACTATTATTTTTCATTTGTATTTTTTTCTGTTTATACATTTTTCTGTTATTTTAAACAGAAACTGTACTTACTATATTTTTATTTCACCAGTTGATGCTCACTTAACAAATGCCTAAGTAACAATGATTTAAAGCCAATCTTTATTACTTAGCATTAAAAAAAAACAGTTTTATTTTATTTTTTATTAAAAGACTAGAATATTATTCTGTTTGACATGTAAAATTAGTCTGCGTCCATATAAAACAATTGTAAATTTTTTGGAAGAAAATAAACAGCAACAACTTTATTTTTGTAAGTTTATGGCTGGAGAAACAAAGTGGTAGCCTACCGATTGACGCAGGTATTCGGCGGACACGGCTGCTACGGTAAGTACCTGTGTCGTATAGGCTGCGAGCCAACGACTGCGTGCCACCACAGCGGAGGCTGTCGCGAGCGAGAGTCAGCGTGGACGCAGCAGAGATGCAACCTCGCGACGGCTATTTAATTAGTGTGGCCTGGGTGGTTAGCTTCTCGCTAGAGACCATGGTTCAGTCCATGATCTATAAAGTGAGAGTGCGTGGGATTCCGCCGTCGCGGGGTTTCCACACGATAAAAAAAGGCTGCTTTACATCTTACTGGTAAATGGCTGTCCCTGTGTTATTTTCGTCACATTATGACATCAATCTTCATATACTACGTTAAGGTACGCTGCAACCTTTACTGATTGATTAAAATAACATTCGATAGTCGATACTAAAGTTATTATTAGTTATGTAATCATGAGTATGACATCTTTCAGTTGCACCTATTGTTGACTGACGTCCGTAGAATGATGGAGTCGTTGTTTTGATTCTCTGTTTGCATATTTCGGTGTAACTAAATTACGTATATCTAACTTACAACCAATATGTGGAACAAATTGTCGCGTGCGGTGTTTCCCGACCGATACGACCTTCAAACCTTCAAGAAAAGAGCCTACTCTCACCTTAAAGGCCGGCAACGCACTTGTTACTGGTGACTTGAAGGTGTCCATGGGCGACGGTAGACACTTATCATTAGGTGACCCGTTTGCTCGTTTGCCCCCCTATCCCACTAAAAACCTGTTTTTATAGAAATGTTATGTAACAAGTTTTTTTTTATTTATATGTAAACTTGAGTCCCATACAGCAGATACTGATATTCTAGACTAATAAATGTAAGCGTGGAAATTCAACTATTCCACGGCAACCGTACATTTCCTGGATAAAAAGCCTATACCTACTATACGTTTTAAAAATTTTGCATGCGATAGAATGTATTAGAAAGTTAACCATGTTATATTTGTCGGCAGGTATCCCAGTGTCCCAGCAGCATTTGCTGTATAACCTCAAAGAGCTGGACGATGCTTCATCACTCCGCGAGCACGCCATCGGCGACGGCGCGCGGCTGCGGCTCGTGCTCGGCATGCGCGGCGGGCCTATCTCCACCCGCCGCCTTCCGCCGCCGCCTAGCGCTGAACCCTGGAGAGATATTGAAAGGCTACTCGATACTAACAGGTAATTTCAGATGCCTGACGCAGAGCCTATACTGGTTTCGTCTAGATTCTAGATAATAATAATAATAAGACACATCTCACATGACCGTCTGATCCCAAACTAGGCAGAGCCTGTACTATGGTAACCAAGCTGCTGATAAACATACAAATATTTCTAAATACATATCATCACTACATATTATAAAATAAAGTCCCCCGCCGCGTCTGTCGTGTCTGTCTGTTCGCGATAAACTCAAAAACTTCTCAACGGAATTTCATGCGGTTATCACCAATAGATAGAGCGATTCATGAAGAAGGTTTAGGTATATAATTTGTTAGGGTTTTGTGTAAATTGGTTGAAATATGATGACGATTGTTGAAGATGTCTCTGCTACCCGTGCGAAGCCGGGGCGGTTTGCCAGTTATAGATAAAATACACTCGGACACCCCAGACACAATAAATGATCGTGCTCATCACACAATTATTTGTCCTGAGTGGGAATCGAACCCACGACTTCTAGCTCAACAGTCAGGATCACTAACCACTAGACTAACACTAACAGCTAAAGGTCAATTATAATAATATTTATTCACATACTCACGACTGTATTCCCCAAGGGGTAGCCAGAGGCGTGTGAAACACCTACATATTGCCAACTATAATTTGGTCCCCCTCACGTAATAGGGGGCAAGCCTATTGCCGTCAACCGGGCGTCTTAGGGTTATTAAACATGGTAATGTTGGGGGTATATACTTAATTTGCCTTCCTTTTTTCCTTCCAATAAAAGGAAAGGATGTTGCTGATACAGATGGATTGAGGAGTGTAAGGTATGGCTCGAGCAAGTCAGGGTCACATGCCTGCAACTCAAACTGGCTGTTGCCAGGGAGGCCGAGCTCTGTAACTTTATTTATAGTACTACAAACGTTTACAAATTAAACCAAAACACTTACATTTTACTTCAATTCGTTACATACGTCTAAACTAGGCCGGGCCTGTGCCTTAGACGTTAGTTTCTTCAACTGATACAGAATTGATAACAGATTATAATCGCACTTATAATTAGGTAAATTCCTATGGAAAAATTAAACTATTTTAGCCAGAGGCAGGCAATGTAACATCTTAAAACTATTATTAAACTAACAATAGTTTTTATTTTAATTTTTTATTTATTTTATGATCATCAAAGCAACATTAAAACTAAATAATTGGCAACACTAGGTGTGACGTCATGCCTAGTTGTTTCATACAAAAATGTACCGAACCTATTGTTTTGACATTTAGTAGGACTGTCAAGTTACCGTGTGTTTGGATAGCACGTGTGAATTGAAAGTTTACGAATATTGAGTGTTTTTGAAAAATTTGTGACTTCTTGTGTGTGTATTTATAGTTTACTAACTGGTATAAGGTATTGTGCCGTTTTAGTATTATATATATTTATATGAATCCATTCATTAGTAATGGATAAGACAAAACCCCCTGACCCCCCCGATGATCCTTTTTCTTCCTCTCCCCTAACTCCTACTTTCTCCTCTCCCCTTATCTTCCCTTCTTCGTCACTTACCTCTGCAAATCCTCTGACTCAATTTGAAGAAGTAGTCTGCAGTGTTCCTGACGCTCAAAATAGAAAACGCCCCGTTGAAGAGGAAACGTCTCATAGTCCTCCTACCAAACAATCTAAGAGTCAAGTTGCCCGAGAATATTATACAGCAGATGATAAGGCACCATTCATTGTCCATGTCTCGCGGATAGAAACACAACCCAGCTCAGGCACAACTCTTCACCCAGTTACATTAGGGATATTCCTTCACAAAAATAATATTAGTAATATTGTCAAAGATGGAGTTAAGAGAGTTGGTCGAAATCGCGTATGTATTGAGTTTTTGTCCCCCCAAGACGCTAATTCCTTTCTAAATAATCCCATCCTGCCTAAAAATAAATTTACCACTTCTGTACCATCATTCAACATCACACGTATGGGTGTTATTAGTGGGGTTCCAGTAGATATGACTGAAGAGGAGGCAATGAATTATCTTTCTGTACCCTCAGGCTGTGGACACATCCTAAAAATCAGGCGTATAAATCGCAGAGTGTTAACAGACGGAGTCACACATTGGAAACCCACTGAGACATGCTATATTACCTTTGATGGTCAGACCCTTCCCTCAAGAGTGTATTGCTGTTACACATCTCTTCCTGTGCAGCAGTATATATATCCGACAATCCAATGTCGCAAATGTTGTAGATTTGGTCATGTGGAGGCAATCTGCAGGTCTAAACCTCGTTGTCATAAATGCGGACTTGAACATTCAGGTAGCGACTGTTTTACAACTGCAGTGGATGCTTTCTGCATTCTTTGTTCCGGAGGTCATTTTGCTAATAGCAAGGATTGTCCGGAGTATGGTAGGCAGAGAGCAATTAAGACTTCAATGGCAGAAAAAGCAATATCCTATGCAGAAGCCAGTAAGACAATACCTGCTGCTTCCCGCAGCTATGCTAATGCAGCGAAAAGTCAACCTAATCAATCATACCGCAAAACAGTTTACCTTAAACCCAGGTCCCACACCCCTCTCTCACCATCCTATGACAAAACTGCCCACAGAAATATCACCAGCCCCCCCCTATCTTCACAGCCAAATGGTTGTGGTCTTTCCAATCCAAATATCCAATCCTTTTCCAATTTATCATCACCTATCATCGAATTCCTCATTGAAATTGTAAAGTCTTTTATGTCCCAAAATATCCCTACAGCACCGTCCAACGTTGCCGATAAAATTATAACACTCCTACTCAATTTTAAAAATGGCTCCACAAATGACTCTACTTCAGTGGAATGTGAGGAGCGTGCTTCATAAGAAGCATGACCTCACACTCCTCTTAAATAGATACACGCCTATTGCTTGTTCTCTCACAGAGACTTGGTTACTACCAAGTCTTAACTTCCGCATACCACAATATAACTTATTTAGGTGCGACAGACAGGATGGCTATGGAGGTTCGGCCCTCCTCATTAATAATAGAGTACCGCAATCTATCGTGCCCCTTCCCCCCACCATGGACGACATTAACATGGTTGCCTGCAAAGTCGAAGGTATTACTCTTGTCTCAATATATATTGCGCACCCTCATCAAAATCATTTACCAACTTTGAGGAACACATTCCAAAACATCAACGGCCCAGTCCTTGTAATGGGAGACTTTAACGGTCATCATTACAGATGGGGCTCTGAACGGTGTAATGCGTTTGGGGAAGGCCTGGTAGAGATAATGGATGACCTCAACTTTATAGTACTCAACAATGGTTGCCCTACCCGCCGATCTCTACCTGGACAGCTCAGAAGCTGTGTGGACCTAACATTCTGCTCAGTGGACTTAGCCACCTCTGCCCTTTGGAATTGTACAGACCTGTCACATGGCAGTGACCATTATCCTATACTAGTATCTTTTTCAGGCAAAACATTTTTAGAAAAAAGCTCACCTCCACTGTTAAAATTCAATTTAAATAATGCAGACTGGTCTAAGTACAGTGAAGGGCTGGAAGATGAAGTTAACAATTTTCCAAATTTAGATCCTGAGAATCTAAACTTAATTGATCACTGCCATGTACAGAATTGTTTAAGCAGCCTCATTGGTGCCATCAACTCATGTGCCGAGTTAGCATTCCCCTTAAAAAATTCGGCTCGGGGTAAAATACCGTCACCGCCTTGGTGGGATCCAGACTGCACTAGAGCTGTCAGGGAAAGGAAGGAGGCGGAGAAAAGATACAACAGGAATATGAACACCGATAATTTATTGTCTTACAAACAAATAAGTGCAAGATGTAGAAGACTACTGCGACAAAAAAAAAGAGCGGGATGGGTCAAATTCTGTACATCTTTGTCTCCGTCTACTCCCTTATCACTGGTGTGGAGAAGAGTCAACAGGTTCAGATCGGGATGTATCCCCACAATTTCATATCCCATGTCCCGTGAGACAGCTGAACTGTTTTATGATAAAATAGCCCCGCCTTATGTACCCTCTGTGCAAGAAGAGGGTGAGTATTCACTTGGGAACTCTGTTTTGGAAACACCCGATACGCCATTCTCTCGTCGGGAACTAGATATGGTGCTTGATCATGTTCAGGACTCAGCCCCTGGTATTGATGGAATACCATATTCTTTCCTCACCCATCTTGGCAGCAGAGCAAGAGAATACTTCCTGAAAATTTTTAATTATTGTTATAAGAATGGTTGGATTCCTAACGAGTGGAAAACACAAATTATCATCCCAATCCTGAAACCTGGCAAAAATTCAGATGATGCAAATGGCTACAGGCCAATCGCACTATCATCTGTGCTAGCAAAAATTTTGGAACACCTACTCAAAAATCGGTTGGAATGGATAGTCGAATCGAGAGAACTACTACCAAGTTCTCAGTTCGGATTTAGGAAGGGACTCGGCACCATGGATAGCATTGGAACACTTGTTACAGATATCCGCATCTTTCTATCCCAAAAAGAATCAGTAGTAGTTGCATTCCTTGACATAACTTCGGCTTATGATAACGTCCTTCTTCCAATACTCAGGCAAAAATTGCAAAAGCTGAGTATCTCAGCGAGGATGGTACAGTGCATTTGTCAGTTGATTACGTCACGCTCATTGGTTTTGAGAGTGCAGGGGGAAGAATTTGGGCAGCGAAGGGTGTGGAAAGGCTTGCCGCAAGGCTCTGTCCTAAGCCCTTTGTTGTACAACTTATATACTGCAGATATAGGCTCTTGCCTTAACAACAATTGTCACATCTTACAATATGCCGATGACCTGGCCCTATATGTGAAAAACCTTTCCGTCACGGATGCAGCCTCATCCCTTTCTGTTTCGTTGGACTCTCTAAACCAGTGGTTACAGGATCATGGACTCAGCCTGTCTGCTCCAAAAAGCACGGTGGTTATATTCTCCAGAAAGAAAAGTGTTCCCCAAATTAATATAAATATACAAGGACAAAATATTCCAGTGGATTTAAAGGCAAAATTTTTGGGCGTATATTTAGATTCTAAAATGTCAGGTACTCACCATCTTAACTATTTGGTTAAAAGATGCGAACAGGTCATCCCTATTTTAAAAGCTCTTGCTGGTGTCTGGTGGGGAGCGCATCCTTACACAATGAAACTTGTCTATAACGCCCTCATTCGCAGTGTAATGGACTATGGCGCTTTTTTATTAATTCCCTGCAACAAAGGAGCCCTTACTAGACTAGACAAAGTACAATCCAGATGTCTTCGGATAATCACTGGATGCATGAAGTCTTCCCCAATAAATGCCTTACAGGTTGAATGCGCAGAACCTCCTTTGGAATTGAGAAGACAATTTCTAGCAACTCGATTTATATATCGCTTATTATGTAAAAATACCCATCCCCTTATTGAAAAACTTAAGTATTTTAATTCTCTAATTAATTCTTGTCAGTATTGGAGGCATAAGGACATCCCTTTAATACTAAAATCTTTCCACTCCTATGAAAATTTAGAATGTCCCTTAATAAGTTCAGATAGGCTTCCATTATTTAATTATAAATTTGAAATACAAACCAAATATTCTTCTTAATACTGGCATCTCCAAAGGGAGCACTTCTGCGGGAGCAGCCTTCAATGCCCAGGTAAATACAGAATGGCATGACTATCACAGATTTTTCACTGATGCCTCAAAATTGTCACAGGAGACCGACACAGGTGCTGCAGTATACTACCAAAACTCCAGAATAATTCTCAAGTTTAAGTGCCCCAAGGAGTCCTCTGTATTCACAGGTGAATGTGTAGCAATACTAGAGGCCTGTATATATATAGATTCACATAATATCAATAAGGCAGTAATTTTTACTGATTCCTTGAGCAGTCTTAAGGCCTTAGAACAGAACCCCTACAAGAGCAGACTACATAGCTCTCTTATTCTGGAAATAAAAAAGCATCTCTTCGACTGTTATATGAAATCAGTAATGGTTCAGTTAGTGTGGATCCCAAGTCACTCTGGCATCGGAGGTAATGAGTTGGTAGATATGCTTGCAAAAAATGCAATTTCCGCACCATCTACAGACCTTAGGCATTACAATTATCAAGGCTATGACCTACTGACACTACCCAAAAAGATACTGCTGTCCTCTTGGCAGTCAAAATGGAATGATTCCAGCAAGAAGAAGGGTAAACACTACTATGCAATACAACCAAACATTACCTCCAAACCTTGGTTTTACCAACATAAAAAAGTCGCAAAACCGGTTATATCTGTTGTCTGCCGACTTCGCTTGGGCCATTGTTGTTCTCCAGTGTTCTTGCGAAAAATTCGTGTACGGGACTCTTCGCTATGTGAGTGTGGCCTTGACGAGGGAACCTTAGAACATATATTTTTCAGTTGCCCCCAAAATAATTCGTCCCCCAACTTGTATAGTCAATTATCAAATCTGAACATTCCTCTTCCTATAAACTTTGCCTCCCTTCTAACTTATTATTCCCGACCACTAATTTTAATCCTTATGTCGTTCATCCGTCGCAATACTATCAGACTTTAATCTGAATCCTTGTAGGTTACTTACTGGTGTGGTATTCATATGTATATTATTAATTATTGTCATTGTTTTTTATTTAGTACTATAAGTATGTATTGTAGTAATAAACGTTTGTTTCAGTGTGCTAACTCCAAAACAAGATTCGCAATAAATCCAATTTTAACAGAACTAATGTTCGTTTTCTCATTTACACACACTTCAGCGCACGACTGACATTGGCAGAATTGTCGACATCGGCATCATTTGCCATAAAGAAAAATAGAATAGAATAGACATTTAGTATAAAGATACTTATTTGTCTTGGTAGTCATCTACCCCATTCACTAACGTAAACAGTCCACCAAAATTACCACACATTTGCAAACAACAATTGTTTTACTTATATCTAGGGAAGAGAGAAAATAGTTAGTATCAATTTATAAGTACCCTCAACCCGTGGGATAATTTTATGAATGAACCACTCACCACCACTATCCACTAACCACCTCATGGCCCCATCATCAGATCAGCTCCAAGCCAAGACGCCAAATTATAGTGTTGTCATTTGAACTACATATACATACAAAGGCAAGGTCTATTTGACTATCGTTATAACGAGATCAAACCCCAAATATTTGTGATATGTGTATTAAAATGATTAATTAAACAAACGCTCAGTGAAAGTTGAAACAAGTCGTGCTACTAGTCCTCAACGTCAACTGTCGTATCAAGGTCACGCTTATCGGCATCAAGTGAGCTAAAAGCTTAAGGTCCGTGTCCATATTCGCGGATCTAGACACTAATAATCCAGATTCGTACACATATCCGCGGATATATGACTGGCCTGTTGGTCTAGTGGTTAGTGACCCTGACTGCTGAGCCAGAGGTCGTGGGTTCGATTCCCACCTGAGTCTGGGTGTTCTTTGTGTTCGTTGTTTGTATGTTTGTAAAGTCCCCCGCGTCACAGGAGTAATTCCTAATGCGGGGAGTTGTTATAAAATAAAAATATATACATTTTAAACGATCGGGCACATCACTACTTGTAACTAATTAAGTATGACTACATTATATATTAAATTTTTTAATTTTAGCAAAATAAATTTATAATTTCATAAACAATAAAGTTTTATCATTTAAAAGATCCGTTCAAGATCCGCAAAACGTTGTGGATACATACACGCTTTTTTCTTCCTCGGATATCCGCGGATACGGAGACGGATATTCGGCACATCAATAGAGTGAAGCTACTATAGTCGAATGTATAATTTTCTAAAATTCATGGTCAATTCTTTCCAGAGACGATGCAGAATGGGGTAGCAGCGGTTGCAAGGTGACCGTACTGGTCTTCCGCGACGGCGAGAGAGTCAACATGTTGCGGGTTAAAGAGAACCATGACGGCACTTACTCTCCCCTACATCCCAATAAATGTAAGATAATTTGCTTTGGATTACATATAACTATAACTAAATAAGAACTATGATCGAGCCAGCAATGTTAAGAAATTATTCATGAATTATATTGATTTAGGATGATGATGATAGATTGCTAGGATTATCTTTGACACTTTATTGAAGATTTTTTTTCTTTAATTTTCTATGTGTCCTTGTAGTATAGTAAAATGTCTTTGCATGTATTTAATATTTATTTATTTATGGAACATAGGTTAGTTTACAGGTTTTATAAATAAGTAAAATGTCCAACCATATTGAATGCTATACAAACTGTTAGAGCTAAGTTAATTAAAATGATTAAGACAATTTAATTACAATTATAAAATACTTAGTATTAAGCTTGTCACCTATTTTGTTTAATTAGAAAAGTGTTATTAGTTATTACATGCTAATATTAGGAAGGTATTATTATATTACTAGCAGCGACCCGCGGTTTCACCCGCGTAAGGCCCGATCCCGTGGGAATATCGAGATAAAAAGTAGTCTATATGTTAATCCAGGTCTCCGGCTATCTACATACCAAGTTTCATCGCAATCGGTTGAGTGGTTTTGGCGTGAAAGAGTAACAAACATCCATACATCCACACATCCATACATCCTCACATACTTTCACGTTTATAATATTAGTAGGATTTTTTTATAATTACACATTTATTATGTTGTGACCCCAATGTATTGGAACAAGTTTAGGAGAAGAAATGGTCATAAAAGTGAACCTCAAGTAATATGTATATTTACAGACACATCCGCCTCTACGTCGGTTTCGGGCGGCGAGCGCGAGACGGCGCGCGGCTCTGGTGGGATGAGTGGGGCAAGTGTGACGAGTGGGGCGAGTGGGGGGGGCGAGGGGGCGGGGGGCGCGCTGCACGACAACGCGCTGACGCTGGGCAAGATGACGGAGCTGCGCCGCCGCATGGAGACGCTCTGCGTGCAGCGCACCGCGCACCACTCACGACCTGGTCAGTGCACCTCCACATCATCACGTACTTGAGGACTCTCCTGACAGGACTATTCACCAAAAGGGTTCTTGACACCGATCACAAATTTATGTTACATTACGTAATTAACTGATAAATAAGCTGACAGCAATCAGTTGTTATTATAATATTAACTACATAAATACTTATACTACTCCATGGAACACTATCAATTTATCGGTTAGTGACGTAATGAAAGTCATGTGGTAGATAGATACGAGTGTTTTAGCGGGAATTTTTTAAAGTAACTTTATTTTTTCGATTTTTCCTTTCAATTAAGTTTATTTTTCTAATACAATATTATTTTTTTGCATGAAATGAAGGCCATGCTGTAAAATAAAAGCAGATCCGAAAATTTGTCAACATCCCTATTTCAGTAAATTTGATAGCAAGATGTCTATTAAGAATTAAAATAATAATGAATTTAGACTACCTGTGACAGAAGGACAAAAGAAAAGAACGTTCTGTATAACTTTGGAATAAACAGAAATTCAACCTACCTAATCCAGACTATGTAACTACCACTCCGAGTATGTTAAGTAAATGTCGAAATTATGCCCCGGTTAATCACTTTCACCGTTTCAATTCCCGTCCTAAGAGTTTCACTTTCAAGCATGTAAAACAACACGGAAACTTCCTAACAATCATAATTGTTGCAGGTGATAAAGTGGATATACAAAAAACAAGATCCGAAGAAACGCTATCCGTCCCTAGTTTGTTAGACGAAGGCTGTTCCGACCCCTTCGAGCGCTCGTACGCGCCCTACAGCGACGCCGACGACTCGTTCGCGCCGCTGTACGACGGCAACTACACCAGATACGACTACGACTGCTCCTTCACCGACCGTTACACGCTGCTACCACCCATCGGCACGAGGGCAGATTCGGACCAATCTGTTCAAGAAAGTGCCGAAAACGAGAGGATCAAACTCTCCGATGCTTTAGCTGGTTCTATACTGGTAAAAGGAAGAAGAGACGCCCGCGATGATGAGGCTGCTATTCTTGAGGAGTGCCTGGACAGTGACGAGTGTCATTTAAGACAAGATTCGCCGCAGCTCGCCGCTAAGAGCTTAGCGCCGATACCTGCAGCTGAGTATGGTAAGTTTTTTTTTAAAGCTTTTATTTATTTGGTTTATCAACGGTTGTTTTACATTAATACCAGAAAGGCTTCCAGGACAATTGCGCATAATTAGAGATAAACACAACATGCACATGTATAAACTGAACTAGATAGAGTTAAATAAAATTGAGTACAGAATATTATTAATAATTAATTGATTATTATTAATATAAATATTAAATTGAATATCATAACATGAAAGCATAAGTTATAACATAAATAATAGCATTATTATTTATTATCTTCATTTGTATTTTTAACAGTATTTTAATTGTCATATCGAAATAAAACTTTTTATGTATGTGTAACAACTTAGGCTAATGCACAACCACATTGAAGCAAACACAACTTGCTCATAATATATATTTGTTTTACACTACACAAAAACTAAAATAAAAGAGAACTTACAATTTTTTTTATTTATATAAACATGTAAACTAAAGATTAAATAAGCAATATTATATGAGTAATTTATAAAATGAAGTTCTATCAGTTATTAATTAGTTTCTTCAGAATTCGGCGAAAGCGTAACATAGAATCATTAAATATATCCAGCGAGCTGCTGTACTCATAAGCCATCCTAGTCAAACGATAGATCGGAGATTTGGAGCCTAAGACAAGTCCTTCTTAACGGAGGGTAGAAAGGAGTGACTGTTGATCGTGGATATCGCGTTGGTAAGCGAAGTTTAATTATACTGAAAAGCATCGGACAGACTATTTGATGATTTAAAATCTTATAAATAAATATTAGGTCCTATCCTATACTTCTCGAATGAATCCATTTTAAAGTGTTTTATTTGTATTGCTCGATATATGCCACATGAAACGTTTTTGTACACGTTCTATTGACTGTGAACGGAAAAATGTGGACGCCATACTACACTGCAATACTCCAAAGAACTCCTAACGAAACAAGTATAAAGCAACATTGTAGTACTTGTTTTTCGAAAAACCTTGCTCTTTCTAATAATAAACCAGCATTTTAGAAACTATGTTCAATATATTTTCCATGTGAGGCACAAATGTCAATTTTCTGTCTAGAGTCAACCTAAATCTTTGATACAGTCAACTTCTTTGCAATTTTTCACCGTTAACATGATACATGGAAGGGATTATATTGTGGTTTCGGGTAAATTTGATGTGGTAACATTTAGAAACATTAAACTGCATTTTATTAGCTAAACACCAATTGGACAGTGTATCTAAGTCTGTTTGAAGATGATGGATTTCATCAGGAGAATTTATTACTTTAAGAATTTTGAGATCATCAGCAAACATAGACGGAGTAGATTTTTTGAAGCAATCAGGAATGTCACTTATAAATATATTAAAAAGAATTGGACCTAAATGGGGCCCTTGTAGAACGCCAGAAGTGATTCTATAAGAAGTGGACATGTAACCGTTTAATACGACATGAAAAATCATTACCGTTAGATAGGACTGGATCCATTTGCGAATTGTGCCCACAAATCCATACCATGCTGTGCCGATTTTTGTAAAATCATGTGTTTTTTGTAAAGTTGTTTCATGCGAAACTTTGTCAAAGGCTTTACTGAAATCAGTATAGATAACATCCACTTGTTTTTGTTTATCTAAAGCCTCCAACAAAGTCTCCATAAACATACTTAAATTTGTACAAGTACAAATATGTAAGTAATGTAAAGTTCTTTATGTTTTACTTAAGTTTTGGCGAGTTGTATTAATCTGTAATAAATTAGAAAATATAGACTACTAACAGCGCCCAACGGTTTCACCCGCATAAGTCCCGATCCCGTGGGAATATCTGGATAAAAAGTAGCCTATGCGTTAATCCAGGTCTCCAGCTCCAGGTTTGGTATACATACCAAATTTCATCGCAATCGGTTTTTCCGTGAAAGAGTATCCATCCAAACTTTCACATTTATAATATTAGTGGGATTGGCAGAAAAAAAGGTAATAGCTAGTAGGATATAGTACCGTATTTAATGGTAACGGATTTTTACAAAATGTAAGTTTGACTCGTTTAAATGTTAATAAGTCATTTTTCATATAAAAGGTGTTTCAATTTCCCTAACTCTGTAGTACACGAGTAGGTCAGCTGCGGTTTATAAGATCGAGTGATGTGTTCCCAGGGCCGGTGGTGGGCGGCGCGGGCGCGTGGCGCTCGTTCGGCGTGCGCTGCGCCGAGGGCGCGGGCGGCGCGGGGGGCGCGGGCTCGCACTCGCACTCGCACTCCGCCTCGTCGCTGCACGCGCGGCCGGCCGCGCCGCCGCGCCGCGCCGCGCCGCTGTCCGACGCGCTGTTCTCGTCGTCTACATCCGATCTCGAGAAGCTCAAGAGGAACAGGTAACTCATCGCGTATCTACTCAAATTTTATTACTTTAGGATTTATAAATTAATTACAGTCGCGAGTATGCAACTCCAAATTGGAAAATTAAATTAACCCTTTTACATTGGCGTTGTTACAAATTAAAATATACATCTTCCTATTCCTTAGAAATATTCCAAACTAAAATTTTATTTTACTTTCTAATTTCTTGTGCCACAGAATACATAATAGTACAGATATAGAAGAATCACTCCGAAAAATCATTTAAATGAATATGGTCTCTTGCGTTGACAATGCGTTGTTAATCACCCACATATTCACGTAGAAGTTACCGCTTGAAAGCCTTTTAGATCTCCCATTGAGTCGCTTACACTTAATGATCGACAATTATTTATTTTAAAAATGGTTTTAAAGCAGCACAAGCTTATAATACTGTTACTAGAATATACACAAACGCGTTTTAATTTTATTATTTTTCGTAACTTTTTAAGAAAATAAAATTATTTTACTCGTTTTCAATGTAGTTAAATAAGAATTTAGTAGGTAGTTAATGCTTAATTTTAATAGATATTTTAACATACGAATTCCACGAGACAGGCTTGACTTAGTGCGTGGTTCACAAGTCAAGTTTCGACATGAATGTTCTGTAATGTTAAAAAATCGGTAAAATTTAGTACAAAGAAGTAACGATTTTGATTAACTTTATTAACAATGCGATATAAATTATGCATATCGATCGAGTCGTCGGTTAAAGGTTGCAACGCATTCGACTTAAGAGTAATCTTTTTTCACAGTCGAATCCTGCCGGCGCTCAGTAGACACCGCAACCGCTCGCACCTGCACCTGTCGGACTCGGGGCTGGACGTGGCGGGCGCGGGGACGGGTGCGGTGGCGGGGGCGGGTGCGGGGGCGGCGGCGGCGGCGGCCGAGAGCGCGCCGGAGGCGGCGTCCCCGCGCAAGGCGCGCGCGCGCTGCCAGCTGTGCCGCAAGCGCCTGAGCATCGCCACGCTGCACCGCTGCCGGTGCGGCGGCAGCTACTGCGCGCCGCACCGCTACGCCGAGGTGCACGGCTGCGCCTACGACTACCGCGCCGACGCCGCCGCGCTGCTGGCGCCGCCCGTGCACGCGCCCAAGCTGCCGCGCATCTAGCGCCGCCCCCCCACCACCCCGCCACCCCTCACCGCGAGCGCCTACGATAAGATCAAAATGTCCAAAAATCCTCTGCCCGCTGTGTGTGCCGTTTTCTTTTCTATTTAAATAATTGAAAAATTGTAAAAAAAAAATGTTACGCTCTAGAGTCACCGCCCCTAGGTAGCGTCGAGGCGCTTCACTCGGTTCCGGGCTCGGTCTGTCGCCGGGTGCCCGTCGCGCGACTCCCTCCGCGGTCGCGGTCGACCGTCCCTCTCCTCCTTCTCTCGACGTCGATCCCGAGACGTCGGTCAAAAATGTTGTCGATCGACGCGAGAGTCCCGCTTCGCCCCGTGCCGTCCGAGGTTGCGATTCGGCCCCCTCCCCTGTTGTTATACTGTGGATTCTTTTGAATCCCTCGTTATGTGTCTTTTGTAAATACTTTCATTATCTAGTACTCGCGGTACAGGAAAGTATCTGTATTGTAAACAAAAGACTGTCAATTGTAAAGAAATGAACGCTTACGTCCCGTCCGGTCGACGGACGAAGCTCGCGGCGAAGCTCCTTGAGGAGTTCGTCAGGTCGTCCGACGAGCACTCGGCCCGATTTGTTGTTGTATATTACATTGTATAACACTAGATTAATTAATGCTTAAAACAATTAATATGTTTTAAGCATTAATTTTTTAATATCATATTTGCCCAGTTCGATAACATCACTATGGTATCTATGTATTGATTGATACGTCGAAAGATTATCGGTCAGCCGTCGAGTATAATGCTTCGTTTGTAAAAAAAACATTTGTAATCTCGATAATCAATAAAATATGTTAATGTTATTCAATATTAATTAATATGTCTATCTTAAAGTAACTTACCGGTTTCAAAAACAATTTGCATTATTACGAACATTTTTTTTGTACAAACGAACGCACTGTTGAATGGCCTACTGTAAATATTGGAGTTGTAATGTAGTAGAAATATAAATAGGTATATTTTATTGACACGTTAGTATATGCAGGGTTTGACAGCTGGCCGATGGTGTTACGTACGACGAACAGAACCTGCCTACAGTCAATCGAGTCGAGCCGTGTCTTATTTACACAAAATATATAAAAAAGGAAAATATTTGTGATATAAAAATCCTTAATAATATTGTCGCGTCTTGTTATTTCTTTATAAAGACACAAATGTTGTATAATCCGCTTCCCAATAGTTGCGAACACACTGACAGCTAACATGTCGGATGGTCGATTGACTGTCAGAACTCTGTGCACTCACTCCTCTCACGAATCGTTCATTTACATGTCGGCTGGTTTGCCTAGTTTTTTTATTTGATTATATAATTTAAGTTTATATCTAATCTTTATTTTGGAGAATAATTTTTGGCTGATTTTGAAAATAAATATTTATAACGCGAAAGCGTAAACTGATTTATTTATATTCTCACAACACTATAACAAAGATAAATCTAATAAAATTGGAATTATAAAAAAATGTTTCAGTATTAACATGTTTTGACTTGTTATATTACAAACTAAAACAAGGTATATTTATTGAGCAACACTCATATCTTCTTCAAAAATCTAATTCTATTCTAAATTATAATTTGACAGCAATAAGGAACATCAAACTAAAAAAATATTAACAAATAGTGATAAGATAACATAATATAGATTGATTAGTTTCTTAATAAATACGTCATTCATTCAGATATAATAGTATATAATGTAACATTTATAACTTACAAATTAGATTACATCAGATTTGACAAACAGTTAATACATGTTTACTGATTAATTATTCGTATTTTCTTGTAGGTACTGTGGGGTAGTGGTGTACTTATATAGATTGGCTTTATGCATCTTAATACAAAAGCTGCTGAGTTGATTTATAGATGGTTCATAGGAAGTATTTCACAGTGTGCAGGAGTAGATTTTCATAACAATATTGAAAAATTTATTTTAAATAGATTTTCTGTCTGTATTTGTCTGAAGAATGTCAAGTATTTTGTTTTTTTTTTTAATTAATGTCAACTATGCCGCTTAAAACGGCGAGTCACGGATAAATTAAGATGTCACGCATAAATAACTTGATCGTCAGTTTCTCTCAGAAAGGACTCGAATATCTCCACAAAATTGTCTATGCCGTCCCTGAAATTGTCGTCGGCTTCCCTCTCGTCCTCGTCGTTGAAGAAGGCGTGGGCGAAATCAATAATTTTGACGGTGCCCCAGGGGTTCGGCGTCGGCGAGTCGTAGGAGAGCTGGTCGAGCGTGGCGCGGTAGTTCATCTTGATCTTGCACAGCTTGCCGTCGTAGTTGTGGTCCGGCGAGTGCGTGACGCTGAGGCGCTGCAGCGCGTCGTCCCACGGCGAGGGCGAGGGCGCGCGGCCCGGGCCGGGGCCCTCCGGCACGAGCAGCGCGGCGTGCGCCGACAGCGGCAGCGTGGGCACGGCGCCCACGCGCGCGTACTTCGGCCCGAGCGCGCCGACCTGCCCGCTGAAGTTGGAGCCGCCCGCCCCCGGCCCCACCGCGCTCATCGAGGCCCGCCGCGCCGGGGGCCCGGCCCGACACACGGGGGACGAACGCGACCTGCCGACGTTATACACTACTTTAACTACAAACTACTCCTGAATTCCTACCTTCTTGTAACGCTGCCACAAAAACAATATAAATGTCATAGGATCATTTCATAATATTGGAAAAAAAATTGTTCTTGTAGTTGAACAAATTTTAAGAGAAATGTTTTTTCTAATTCTGAAACGCCATTATGATATTTTTGGCTATTGTTATTGGCTAGTGTTAATACAGTTGGTCGAAAACCCTTAGGCTGCTGTCGAATTTACAGCAAAGTCGGAACGAAACGTGACTGCATACAAATGACTCAGTGGATAATATTACTTTCTAACTGGGTGAACCACAGATTTTTTTTTCGTAGTACATTTATACTCTGTTCATGACAGGCCTGGACTGGTCTATTGACCTTACTGCTGAGCCAGAAGTCACGGGTTCGATTCCCACCCAGGACAAATAATTGTGTGATGAGCATGATCATTGTAATTGGAGCCTGCGAAAATACCGGCAGGTACCTTATTTGATCGACGGTATGTTTATTATGATAAATAACTGTAGAAGATACAAATAAAATATTTTTGTTTCTTTCATTAAATTTAAATAAGTTAATGTATTTCGAAATACAGCTTGTAAGATTGAGCTACGCGAAAACCTCTTTCTGTGGATACTTATCACAAAACAAGTCAGTTCATCATAAAAATGCGAGATTAAGGATTTATAGTCATTAGTTTCATTTGGCGCTACGTATTCTTTTTGTGCGGTACGGTAAATGACCTCAAACGTTTGGCGCCGTCAAGACCAACTGAGGGCATAAAATGTTTAAATGTTTGATTTGATTATTTATTAATTTTTTCTCTGTAAAATGTTCTGTTTACCCATTGTGATATCACTTTAACTATAATAATGTAAAACTATAAAAAAAGTTGAATTTAACTGCAGAAAATTACAATGGTTTTCGACTTAGAATGATGCTCTGAATACACTATTTCAGTATGGTACGGTGTTTCTTCCTCCCTGTATACGAGGGCTGCACTAAAAGTATCGGGAATGGAATATTTCCACTGTTTCTGTCATATTAAAATCTTTTTAATTGAAAACTCCTTGGTTTTAAAAATCGAATACCATTTATTTATTTAAAAAAAGATTCTCGGTCTTGTCACAAGGTTTTGTCAAACTTGTTTAGTCGTTGAGAAAATGGAATTGACTCGAGAAAATTCAAGAGCGATGATTTATTATGACTATCGAAGTGGTTTAACACAAAAACAGTGTGTTGACCGGATGATTTCTGCATTTGGTGATGAAGCCCCATCCAAAACCACAATTTATCGCTGGTTTGCTGAATTTCAACGTGGACGTGTCAAGCTCAGTGATGATCCCCGTCAAGGTCGTCCAAAAACTGCAGTCACCCAAGAAAACGTTAGGTAACTTTAGACATTGGCATGAGTCAAATACAAATAATCTTGCATGAACAATTAGGTGTAAAAAAGTTGTTTTCCCGATATATACCGCTCGCGTAACTTGGTGCGTCAGAACTCTCGAAAGATTCCACGCAGGATCCATAAATGCTGTATACAACATCGTATCAGGTGACGAATCCTGGATATACGAGTACGAACCCGAAACAAAAAACCAGTCACGAGTTTGGGTGTTCGAAAATGAGTAAAAGCCAACAAAAATTGTCCGTTCACGGAGTGTTGCAAAAAAAATTGTGGCCACGTTTGTCTCCAAAACCGGCCATGTTGCGACTATTTCTCTTGAAGGACAAAGAACAGTTAATGCAATTCTGCATTCTATGCTAGCATTTGTTTGCCGCAGGTCGTTTCTGAACTCCGTAAAGAGAACTGCAACCGCCGCATCATCCTCCATCACGACAATGCGAGTTCTCACACCGCGCACAGAACAAAAGAGTTTTTAAAGTAAGAAAACATAGAATTATTAGACCATCCGCCGTACAGCCCCGACCTAAGCCCTAATGATTTCTATACTTTCCCTAAAATAAAGAATAAATTGCGTGGTCAGAGATTTTCATCATCTGAAGAAGCTGTGGACTCCTACAAAACGGCCATTTTGGAGACTGGAGTCACTTCCGAATGGAATGGTTGCTTCAATGATTGGTTCCATCGTATGGAAAAATGTGTCAAATTTCGCGGAGAATACTTGGAAAAGCAATAAATACATTTTTAAATAGTAATGTTGTGTCACTTCCTTCATTCCCGAAATTTTTAGTGCCGCCCTCGTATAAGTATGTTTATCTAAACATACTACAGGCTCTGCCTAGTGTGGGTCGTGTTTGATCAGAAGGCCGTATGTGGGATGTGTCAATTTAATATTATTTTTATTCATTTACTTGTTGACAACTCGATAAGTCATCAATTTGTTGAGTTGCTGATTCAATTAAAAATAATAATCGATTTTATTAAGGAAGAACTTTCAATATATATAAAAACAAAAATTATGTTAGCTGAAACTACTGAACTACTTTAATAAATTATATTACCCACATTTAATGTGCAATACGTAAGAATTGATTTTTAATGGTGAACTGTGCAGATGAACCACGGGTCACAAACAACAACCCTCATTATTTGTATGGAGTGATTCATAACAACTCATCACGAAAATTAAATAATGTAATAATGCGTTATAATGATTGGATTTAATACGTTTTTATTGAAATCAATTTTTAACTGGTACTGGACGCAGGTACCTTATTTGATCTTCGATACCAACCAAGTGTTAAGACGTATGTTTATTGTGTTAACTTGTAGAAGATACAAATAAAAATATCTTTATTTCTTTCTTTCAACTGGCAAGATTTAATGAAAATTCAATTCCGCCATTTTTAATTTTTTTTTTTTCTTTTACAAGCTTTTATTTAGTTTCACTTGTCCCGTATCCGACTCCTGTTTCCATTTTTTTTAAAGGGTTCACCGAAAACAAAATCAGTAAATACCCCATACGGCTATAAACTACAATGTAATCAAATCAACAACATTTATGCAATCAGCTGCTTCGACGGCGCCGGACGTTGGAGGTCATTCACCGCACAGCACAGCACGGGTGTTGCGTTTCATTGCGTATCGAAAAATCAAACTATTGACTATAAATCCATAATCTCGCATTTTTATGACGAACTGACTTTTGCCTTGTGTGTGATACTTACACGATGTATATTAATAAAAAAATATAATTTATTCTACTTTTTTTTTATCAAATAATCAAATTAAGAACTTTTGTCAGTCCCTCTTCAATTATTCCAATCAACGTCGATAAGTAGTTTGTCACGCTGTTACATCCCTAAATGGAATTTCGCAAATGATGAGCCCACCACGCCAAAGTCGGTATTTACCGACAGCGGATGACGTTACGAACGAGATTAGTGTTGTGACTAAGTCATTTGAAATATATGAAATAAATTTTGTTATTTTTATGTCTGCTCTTACATTTCTAGGTACCTAACTACTGTTTAATCGCAATTATTTTGAGAAACGGACGATCCTACTAATATTATAAACGTGAAAGTTTGAGAGTATGGATGTATGGATGTTTGTTACTCTTTCATGTCAAAACTACTGAACCGATTGCGATGAAACTTGGTATGTAGATAGCTGGAGACCTGGATTAACATATAGGCTACTTTTTATCCTGATATTCCCACGGGATCGGGACTTACGCGGGTGAAACCGCAGGGCGCTGCTAGTATTAAATTAAACTTTGTTTTAAGTGATATTTTCTGTAAGAAAATAGGCGATAAACAGCGAAAATTATTTGGTTATCGAGACGATCCTGGAATCCCTAAGATTTCTGTAGGTATTTGAGGTGAATTTTTGGCTTGGCGTTAGGGGCACGCCGATGTATTTATGCTCTGGCGGTCAAAACGTTAATCGCGTCAACTAAGCAATGGCTTGTGTCAGTGATGCTTTCACGTCGGTAGTGTACTGGGTTGGGTTCAAACCAGCAACTTCTCGGTTGCAAGCACTTACTGCCATGATACTAACGGTAACGGCAAGGTGGTATGTTGGACTCGAAGCGACTAATACACAGTGGGTGGTGGACTCACGTGGCGTCCAGGGTCTCCCCGCAGCAGGCGCGCAGGCGCGTGGCGTCGTACACGAGCAGCAGCGACGTGCTGTAGAGGCGCAGCGCGAGCTGGTGGCGCGCCCACTTCTGTATGCGCCACAGCTGCGACAGGAACTGCAGCAGCAGCGCCCGGCACATCACCGTGCCCAAACCGTTCAGGTACTTCCTGATCGCTGCAAAGGGAACCGGTCTATCTATTATGTAGTATTGACTTCAACAGCTTAGTTTTGGCATATCACTACATATTATAAAACAAAGTCCCCCGCCGCGTCTGTCTGTCTGTTAGCGATAAACTAAAAAACTATTGAACGGATTTGCATGCAGTTTTCACTAATAGACAGTGATTCATGAGGAAGATTTAGATAGGTTTAAATGCATAATTTGTTAAGATTTTGTGTAAATTGATTGAAATATGTTAATGATTGTTGAAGATGTCTCTGCTACCCGTGCGAAGTGCCGGGGCCGGTTGCTAGTAAGTACTAAAGAAGGAGTTAAGGGCTAGAAGCGATAACCGACCCTCCACATAAACTTGTTGGCCTTCCTAGCTTTTAGGCTCCAGCCGATCATCATTTCATTATCAGAAGAGGGTTCCTCTTTTCAGGCACGAACGCTTTGGAAAACACTTGCATTCCGTCGCTAGGAAGGTTTAAGTTCGAAAGGAAATAGAGTGCCGAAAAGTATCGGAAATTAGATTCTCTTGCTGCTATTCGGCGGCGACTAGGGGGCAAAAAGGGGAGGCCCTCATACATCTCATGCATACGATAGTCAACGTCGAGTCAAACAAATTATTCTTTATTTTATTTCAAAACGAAATTTCGTATGAAATAATTTTGATGTCAAAAGTACTTGGCTAAATTAAAAAAAAAATGAAACTTTTCGTTGATTTATATATAGAGCATTGGGAGAAATGTATTAATTAACAATGATCTCAGTTTTGAAAAGTCAATAAGTAAAATTATTTCCTACGGGACTTTACTCATTATAGTGTCCAGATTAAACCATTTTTTTTATAAATTTTTTATACTCAAAAACATGTATTTTTTGAGTCACTTTCTCCGCTCGATACCACGGCCTCACAGAAAACCGGTAGTGAAGCAATGCTTGCATTGCATTTCGCCGCGTGAGTGAGGTTACCGGAGGCCCTAACCCTTCCCTCTCCCTTATTCCCGTCCTTCCCCTCTCAAACCCCCACCCTCCCCCTCTTCTCGTACTCCCACCTTAAAGGGCGGCAACGCACTTGTGACTCTTCAGTTACAGGTGCCCATGGGGTAGTTATTTACCATCAGGTGACCCATTTGCTCGTTTGCCCCCTACCATAAAAAAAAATATATATATATTTCATTCAAGAAATACAATTGTTTTATTTTTTCCTAACGCTTGTGTACGCAACTGTACCATATTAATAAATACTATACTGGAAGGTTAAGAACGTTACTTAGATATATGGCACGGCCGCTTTTTTGTAGCCATCCGAACTTGGTCGGGTTATGTAGGTTTTCGATGCTTTGTCAGTATTTTAATTGTTTCTCTTTAATTACTGAATTTAATGAGATGAAATTTTGCATGTGAATTAATACACTAATTATTGGAATACATTTTACTATGCAATTCCTTTAGAACGTCGTGAGTACCAACCTAGTCTTAAGGCATATGAATTTTATTGTTATAGCTGAAGATACAAATAAAATATTTTTCTTTCTTTCTTTCTCTTTCTTTCTGATATTTAACTGCTTTGTAAACAGTGGTCTATTCATGGTAAATTGTCCTATAACTCTTTAATTACTAACGGAACATCATTGATACTTGGCAACATGTTGCAGACACTTACAAGGTTTGTATAAACGTGAAAATCTAGACCCCAAAGTGCATACTTTACGAACTAAGACCTAATAAGCGTATTTTACGTTTATATTTTTATCTTTTAAACCCTACGATTTTTTCTAAATCTGTTTTTTAAACAAATATAAACAAATTCAAAACTACGTATGTAAAAATCTACAGCTATCTATATAAGCGCTTTATATGAAAACTAGCTAATGGCCAAACGTTCGCGTAGCGGAATCTTGAATTTCTAAGAAGTTTATGCATGCACTAATTTTATTCATACATACACAATTACACACAAATACACACTAATTTTTGGACACATTTTTTTTCTTAAGTCCATGGATTAAAAAAAGTTCCGCCAGGACAACGTTCGCCCAGCGGAATCAGTTTTAAGCGAATTTCTCCACAATGGCTGCATGCACAAATTTTTTTTTACCATACCCAATTACACGACGTCATACACTAAATATTTGCGTAATTAAAATCTTTAAATTCAACAACATTCCGCTGCGCGAACGCACACCCCATATTCTACGGCGGATAAAAATGGTTAATTATACCCCTTAAGTTCCGAAAGTCAAGACATTTTTTAGGAACTTTCCTCCTCTTAAGGATCTTATTGCTGATTAGAACTAGCACTAGACTCCGACCTCGTACGAAATTTTTCGAAACTATTACATAAGATATGTTTCGGATAGATTCTTTTTCATAGTTCCATAACATCCCTGGTGAATAGTGATAGTAGTCGATACAATTAATATTTATACTAGGAAGGAACAAAAAAAGAAATGAAGCAGGTGCCGATACTCACCATCTTTCACAGCTTCCCCGTGCAGTTTCTTCCCATAGTCCTTGTTGTACCTGTGTAGCTGTCCAGTGGTGTGCTTGTACACGTGGAACCCAGGGATGCAGAACCCGTATTGTTGCTTACATTCTGTGTACTTAGACTTTTCGTTTTTGATCTTTTCTTGTGTGGCTAGGGGGTCCCATGTTCTTTTGCCTGGCAATGTAAGAAACCTATAATACGGTGACCCATCAAGATTAGAACTATTTAAACTAAGTATTATTGAGATTTGGATGAATTGTTAAAAATATTGTTTAGTCATTGGCAAATAACAGCAAATTGTCGATAGGTGGCAATGCGCGCATTAATATATTTTAGTTTATGCGCGCATTGGCCGTTATAGCCGTATGTAGTGTCAACCATAAACATAATATAGGTACAAGTTTATGGTGTCAACATAGTCGGTTTTCATTTGCCTATTTTTATGCTCTGTCCATTCAAATATTTTCTTTTGTGATGAGTAATGACCAAAAAGGTTGATAATTCGATTAAAATTAACAATCGATTTTATTTAAGAGGCAATTTTAATAGATTTAAAAAGGAAAATGTAATTTTAGCTGAAAATACTGAACTTGTTTCAATAAATTGTATATTTTTCTAACAGCGACTTTTTAAGTTTCATTTTAAAAACAGTTACGTTCTCAAGCAACTGTCTCCAAAAAAATAAACGAATGGAATGAATACTTCCAGGATGAGCGATCTACTCATATTATGGGTCCATTTATTGGCTGGGGACTGGAAATGTATGACGCTGCGCTTTCTTGTGACTGGCATGTTGCCTTACCTACTTTTACGTCCATTACACACGGCTCGAGCATTCTTTCTGTGAGGTCCTCTAGTATAATATACTCTTGTTCAAAGCCGTTGTACGTGAACTTCTTACAGCCGAAGTACTTGGCGATGCAACTGCGTAGTTCGACTAAATCCGGGTCTTTAGACAGAGAGATCCGATTGTAGAAGTCAACCTCTCGCCTCTGCGCCTCTTTGAGTATGGGTTTGAGGATAGTGCCGTTGCTACACTGGAGAAGACCTGAACAACAAATTATTTGATGACATTTTCATTAATTTTTTGTTGTTTTTCTTTCCCGATGTGATTGTCCTAAGTGTTTGCAGCAATGTGGTTAAATATGTGTAAAAAGCGATTATGTGAACAAGTACTCTACAGGGAGGGGTTTTAAAATAATGTGGTGTCTATCTCTCAAATATTAAAATTTTTATAATCAATCTCTACATAGTATAAAACAAAGTCGCTTCCGCCGTCTATAGGTACGCTTAGACCTTATAAACTACGCAACAGATTTTAATTCGGTTTTCACTAATAGATAAAGCTATTATAGAGGATGGTTTATACGTAGGTATAATTTCATATTGTGTTGTGTTAATTTATATCATAATATGATGATAATTGTTCACCACATTAGTATCTAACTATCTATATTGCATCCGTGCGAAGTCGGGGCGGGTTCCTGTTCCTCTGTACGCTAAGATCTGTTAAACTACGCAACGGATTTTGATGCGGTTTTCATCAATAGACTATACGTATTATTTTGTGTTATTTTGTTGAAATATGACGATAATTATTCAAGATGTCGGAAGAAACCAAGCGGACTGAGAGCTATCATTGAATGCTCTCTTTTCAAATATAACAAAACATACATTGTTTGAAATTGTTCCTCTTTATTAGGACTACTACAACAAAGTCAGCGATGGCATATGAACTTTCTATTACCATTTTAATGTTAAATTGATACAAATTATGTGGAGGTTGGAAAGCTATTTATATAGGATACGATATTTGTCCTTATTAAATGAAATACGTTAGTTACCTTAAGCATTTTATGTACTTAATAATTGCCTTTTACACCGCACACTTTTAATGAATATCTTATGAAAATAGTAAAATTAAAACTATCGCACAAAATTTATCACTCCACACTGACACCACATTTAGTATCTGCATTGCAACATCCGTCCGAAGCCGGGGCGAGTCGCTAGTAAGGGGACGTCCATTAATTACGTGACGCGTTTAGGCGGGGAGGGGGTCAAGCCAAATCTCACCCAATCTCACGTGGGGGAGAGGGGGGTCTCGGCAGACATCACGTAGTTTTTTTTCCGCAAGAAAGTTCCACAGTATAAAATTGCTAGAAAACTGTGTTAAATTAAATAAGAAATGTTTCTCTACTAAAATAGTATATAATGTAAATAGTATAATAATGTAAGGTAGTAGGAAGACTCTCCCTACTACTTTACACGGTGGAGTAAATGGTACTACAACCGCAGTTGCTCGTACTACAATTTATTTTCCGTGAACGTATGCATTTTGAAAAATCTTAAGACATCTCACCAGAGGAAGAGGGGGGGGGTCGAAAAATCGTCAAAATCACCTCACGTAATGAATGGATGCCCCCTAATCAACAAAACGATTAACTCACCTAGAAACTTAGTATCCTCAGTCTTCTTGTGTCCAGCCACCTGCATGGCGTACGCTTGTATCTCGAGGGTGTCTGTAGGGAATGCTATAGGCTTCGCCATGGTCTCGTCTTCCCTCTTCTGGATGTTGTAGTGTACCTGGTATATCGACCGCAGTCGTCGTAACTTACGCGACTTGTTTTCGTTCGATACATTGCTCATTTAGCCGGGGGCCTATGGACAGAAATTGATATTATTCAAAGTGATTACCCATTGCCACCCGTTTTAAGACATAGGGCATTCAAATTGTAAAAATAAGACACATACACGTAAACCAAGTCAGAAATAGAATCTGCACTTCTGTACGTACTAATATGACTTATAAAGAGGTAGATATCTATACATATTATAAAACAAAGTCCCCTGCTCCGTCTATCTGTCTGTCCGCGATAAACTGAAAAACTACTGAACGGATTTTCATGCGGTTTTCGCTGATAGTGTTCACAGAGTGATTTATGAGGAAGGTTTTGGTGTATAATTTGTACCCGTGCGAAGCCGGGGCGGGTTGCTAGTATAGTATATTTGTTAGTTTGCACGTACAGGTAGTCACCGTCCTGCCTCAAATTATTATTTAAAAAAGATGTGGACAATGATTTTTTTTTTATTAAATATAAGTTCTAGTAAGAACAATATTTGTAATTCGAGTCAAAAAAACCACAAACCATTAATACTCTACTACTACATTGAAGTGCTTATAACGATTTAAAACAACCGAATAAAATACACAACTAAAATATCCTTTTTGTAAAACACTCTTTTGTGAAAAGTCATAACGTGTCCATAAAGGCACGTCTGGCGGGTCCACGAGGGAGTGTTGACTCCAACTGATATAGGGCCGCGCGAGTGTGGTATGGCAGAAGAAACAATGAGAGTAAAATAAATGCTGTGGAATCGTTCATTGAGAAGTATGTGTAATATAAGATCGATTGACAGAGTGAGGAATCGGGAGATAAGAAAAAGATGTGAGTTGAAAGAGGATGTAGGTATAGTGACAAGAGTTTAGAAAGGAACCCTGCGATGGTTTGGGCACGTTGAAAGGATGAGGAAAGCGCGTATGTTTAAAGGAATTTATACTTCTGTGAGTGGGCGAGTCGGTGCGGATAGGCCCTGAAAGACGTATAGCTTCTATCCAAATCGGCAGTATACAGAAGAAGGTAGAATGTCTGATGAATGTAGAAGGGGCGCGCGCGCAAGCTGTGTCAAGAATCAGGATCGTGGAAAATGGTGCTCCATGATGTCTACCTACCCCGGACGGGAATAGGGCGTAAGAATATGTAAGTATTTAATAAAGGCTCGTATCATTGTATGTACACAATAATATGAGGTATACCTATACTTAATTATGTATTTAGACGGGAATTAATGGCTGAGTCAGCCTATGACCACGGCCAGTGCAACCTGGTCGAAACGTCAGGCAATTCAGAGGTATGTAATACCTATGTGGTGATCGCATTAATTCCCGTATAAATACATAATTAAGTATATAATGGAACGCGAAAGTGTAAAAGTTAGAATATGAGGTATACCTATATCTTAGCTTAATATTTTAGTTAGTAACTTATTTTTAGTAATAAGTTTCAAGTAGACATACTTATCTACTCGATAAAAATACAAATGATTATAAAAATAAATAATTTTATCATTATTAAAACTTCATGAAAGTACGATTTACTTTTTTAGCATGTCATTTGATGAAATAATTTAATAAATTATAACTGTTTACGGACGGGTAGAGTCACCAACATCAGAACTGTGGCAGGAGTAGTTGCATAGAAGTGATTTCACCTAGCCTCCAAGCACCGGCAGTTCCTGGCCATTTTTAGTTACCACGAGACACGCTTGGGTGATGGACTCTCCTTCCTGACAACACTTAGTCATGTGGGTAATTTCTCATGGAGATTTCCTTATTTTAATCGGCCATCTTTCCTGTCCGTTGCCGGTAAGTTTTGCGGCTTGGCCTTACGACCATATGTACCAGACCCTTATTCCTCCGAACAATTATCACTATACTTATTTGCCACCATTATTGTCGGTCCCGACACTACAAATTTTATGGCCAAATCGACACACGATACCAAAATTGCTACAAACCTACTTCAGACGCCAATTGTTGTAAATCACCCTTTAAATTAAATAATCTTTAAATTCAATCTCAATAAAGTAAACTGTGTATGAGTGTATGCACTTATTCAGCTATACTATGTGTATATGATCGCCTAAATGTGATTACATTGAAATAAAAAGACTAAAATTGGAAAAAAGTTTGTAATGAACTAATGACTTTAAATTACAACCTTGTTATACAATAGAAGGTCTTCCGCGAAAGGCTACTTGCGGCTGCGTCGGCGATGCGCATTCCACAAGAGAGTGTGGAGTACAGTGTATTTGCGTCAGTCCACACTGTTATAGAATGCAGTCTTTTTCTTCTGGCCTATGTGGCATACAGATGTACAGATGCTTCAGGAAGCACTAACTACTACACTACGACTACTGCTATGAGTAAAAGCATCAGGCGATAGGAGAGGCCTCCAAGTCGTCTCTCCAGTCAATACTGCCCTCACGATTATTGTGTGGCCAGTGTTGGATAGTCCAAGTCGTAACATGCAAGAATATATATGACAATAACATCCGAAAGGTCAGCTATGTACATCTAAAACTTCTTATATATGAGCTAGTCTTGTGCTAGGAGTTTCTTCTCGTCAGTACTTTATTTGATGGGATTCGGAACCGCTCCACTCTAACACGTGTAAACACTTTTTATTTAAATGACGTGCAGTGTAACATTTATTGTGTACATTTTTACGAAGCAAAAAGTACCTATGTAGATTGATAGATAATTATGTAAGTTGTAATAATTTTCTGAATAAATCGTTAAAACAACAACTTTTATGATAGGTAAGTACTTGTAAATTAGTCACTTTATGCTATGTGTTAACAATAAAACAACATTGTTATGAAACAAGCGCGCGAATGCGGGTCTTTTGAAATTCAGTTCAATGACAGTTATGAACTATAGATAACGCAAATACTACTTAATATATCAAAGGCATAAAATATTGTAAGTACTCACGCAATTATATTAACCCTAATTTCCTTGAAAAACAAAACCAAACCACAATACCGCACCACAGCGATTCACAAACAATACTGATTTACCTACCTACTTTACTCGTTTTGAAAATCATAGTAGGTACCTACTAATTACATTAAGCACATGTACTGTAGGTATACAGGTAAATAGATGATCTTTTGTTAAAAATCAACGGCGTTACCTCTGTTATCCATTGTCATGTTATGCAGATAAGCAAATAATGGCACAATAAACAAAACGGCAAAAGATTTAACGAATTTAAAATGGTTGAATTTGCAATGTAAATAACAAAAACAGTATGATCCAATGAATGACCGAACACAACACTAAGAAATGACTGTGAAACCACAAATGAACTAATGAAGCTATAAATAAATTGTTTTAGTTGTACCTATTAAAACAAAACTCGAATGTACGTGTACTACAGCAGTACCAAAAATCAACTGTATTTTTTTTTTATTTCGCGAGACATTGGGTAACATTTAGGGAAATGTTTATCTAATCAACGCATAAATCAAGATTGACTTGTTTTTATCAGAAGATATTACGACGTCTATGATATTGATTAATTTTATTGTGTGTAAGAGTTGTTATACCTCTCTTGGTTTGACGATTATTCGTTTTGATAAGAAGAAACTATGGCAGAAAACCTGTCGGGCTGGAAGAATCTGGCCTTCATACTTAAAAAATAGAACACATGATAATATTATTCTTCTATGCTGTACGTTTTTAATACATATTTCTAAGGCGACAAAACAGCAGCCTGTTTCGTGAGGTGGTATCACTTGCGGGTTACTTACAATGTACTTTTTTGGTGCTCTTTCGAAGACCTTAATAATATAGTATTAAAGTGTTATGTAAAAATATGTATGTTGATTAATTGAGTAGGTCGGTATATATATTTGTATGAGTGCTGTACTAATATAACATATAACTAATTAATATATGAATGTATAAATATTATTTATGCAATCCATTCACAGATTGCATAAATCCCTACAAGCTCTTCCTTGGCATTGACTGCTAAGCCAGAGGTCGTGGGTTCGATTCCCACCCAGGATAAATAATTGTGTGATGAGCACTATAATTTGTTCTGTGTCTGGGTGTAATTTATCTATCTGGGTGTATGTATTTAGAAATATATAAGTATGTTTATCAGCAGTCTGGTTACCATAGTACAGGCTCTGCCTAGTTTGGGATCAGACGGCCGTGTGTGAGATGTGTGAAGTTATTATTATTATTCTCTTTCTCTAAACCACCTATGTATATCATAACACTCTTGTCCATCCTAAGGTTGCCTGGAAGATATTGCTTCTAGCGATAAGGCCGCCCATTGTGCATTTTGTGTATAATTTGTTTGTGTATTGTTTCCTTTTTTTTTGGTGTACAATAAAGAGTATTTATTATTAATATAGTCTTTGGTAGGGATGTTGCGAATATTCGCAGCAACATCCGCGATTGCGGAGCTTCCGCATCGATTTGAACATCTGCATCTGCATCCGCATCAATCGATGCGGATATTCATGCGGATGCAGATGTACCATAAGTCGCGACAAGAAAGAAAATAAGCGGAGCCGGCGACGTCCGCGAGCGCTATGCACGTGTGTATTGACCATATACCAATATATACGCAACGCAACGGTCTTTGGGAATGAGGCGAAGCTTAGATTAGGCCGTGATGCTTTCAAAATTCAAATTCAAAATCATCTGAGGACGCACGTTTGGTATCTCCATTTGACCGACAATCATATTTTTTTTAGGGTTCCGTTCCTCAAAAGGAAAAAAAGGAACCTTTATAGGATCACTTTGTTGTCCGTCTGTCTGTCTGTATGTCGAGACCTTTTTCTCAGGAACCCGTGAACGCATCAAATTTAAATTAATACCAAATACATAAGTCTGCGGTCCCTTGAAGCCGTAAAAAATCAAGCTTCTAATTCAACGCAATCAAAGGATATGGCCTTATATTTGACCAAATTTGAACATTTTGTAAGTAAATCAAAACCTACAGGGTACTTCCCATAGACCTAGAAACATGAAATTTAGTAAAAAGCAAGGTCTCACGGCACAAGTAAAGGAAAAAATCCGAAAGTTGTTAATTTGTTTTTATCACATAAAATAATAGTTTTTGTAATTACAAACTTATATTTTGCGGATGGATTGTTGTTGACTTTGTAATAAGTTTGTCTTTCGAAAAAAGACTGGCAAAAGTCTTTGAGAATTGATTCCCGAGACGGATGTACGTCCATCTAAATACAATTTTGTTTGCTTGCGGAACTCTCGGTGCGCGAGTCAGACTCGCACTGGTCTGGTTTTTTTTTAAATTAAATGACCGCCAAAACACTTTCTTTTTACTTTTCTTTGTCTTCATCATTAACTAAGAATCTTATTTCTTTCTTGTCGGTAGCGTAGGTAGTGGATATGCGATCCCCTGTCCTTTGATAGTCTTTGTTCTGATGGACACCTCGACGACCACATCACTGACTTACGATCTCTTGAACACAAGTTGCAGTGTTCCACTGTGGTTTGTAGACATGAACGACATTTCGTAATAAACGAACTAACTACCATGCCATATCATTAGAGTAAAAACGTTGTTTGTAACAAACTTTGCTGGGATTACGTACCACGTGTAGTTAGCTACACATGGTATGTAATCCCAGCAAAGTTTACCACCCTTTTGCGAGGAAAATGCCTATGAATGCGAATGAAAAAAAAAAACGCGTGTTGCCATATAATCTAAACTGATCAGTCTACTAGGTCCCTATCCAGTTACCGAACCAACGATATACTAGCCTACGTACTATCGTTGTCTAATTTGCTTTGTTAATTTTTTAATAACTCCTGTGTTGCGGGGGACTTTACAAACATATAAACAACGGACACAAAGAACACCCAGACTGAGGTGGGAATCGAACCCACGACCTGTAGCATAGCAGTCAGGGTCACTAACCACTAGGCCAACAACAATTATTTCAAAAATTTTGACATAAATTTCCTTCTTCACTACATATTATAAAACAAAGTCCCCCACTGCGTCTGTCTCTCTGTTCGCGATAAACTGAAAAACTACTGAACGGATTTTCATGCGGTTTTTACTAATAGACAGAGTGGTTCATAAGGAAGGTTTAGGTGTATAATTTGTACCCGTGTGAAGCCGGGGCGGGTTGCTAGTATAAGATTAATTTAAATTAACGAAAAGGTATTACCCTTTCGTCGATAATAGGTGGTAGGTGATTATTAATTGTGTCGGATATCATATTGTTATTCTCTTTTCGCGCGTTCGTAGATCTTTTTTAACGTAGTCAATAGCTTACGAGTAAATATTTACTGCCGTCCATCTTTGATCTAAATCCACAGATATTAGGTTCACGTCTTCGGCAGGTATCATTCTTTGGGTATAAATAATTTATTTGTCATAAAGAAAACAAGTTATTTTTCGAAAATTAATATTATTGAAAACAGAAATATTAACATCCATCTACTTCTTCTATAGTGTGCCTCGTCGTCAAGCACCTCTTTCAATAACAGGGCCCGTAGGCCGTAGGTGTCAATAATCGATCATCAGCAACGATTGCATGGTATAATAATACAGAAGTAATGTAAAATATGATGATTCCGATTATAGAGAAAGCGTTTAAAGTAGGACTATATGAGATAGACGGTGGAACATGCTGGTATACCGCAAAAGGGGAGAGCCAATGCCCAGTAGTGCAGTACTAGGCATAGGCCTCGACGACTATTCGGCCTATCGCAATTCGCTACCATGTAAGAAGAAGAGGCTTTTTGTTATTTATTAAACTATAATTCTCATTTTTAATACTTAAAGAATCCCTCCCCAGTTTTCCTGCCTAACTTTCTCTCGCCAACCAACTTGTCCAGAAGTGGTATAGGCTTAAAAACAGGGTTGCCAGTCTTCTCCAACATTATATTCAATATGAACTTTTTGGTGTCAAGCCCTGTGAAGTCTGCCAACTCTAAAGGTCCCATGGGATACCCAGCTCCAAGTTTCATGGCGATGTCAATGTCTTGAGCAGATGCATCACCTAAAAAGATATATATTATGATAATTGGTTGATTATGCTCTATGAAGCTTGGTGGAATAACTCTCTTTAGCAATGCAAGAGAGTTATTGTCGTTGCCTTATTCCTAATCAGCTGTTTCGATTCGTAGTGCAGAATGCCCCACGCTGATTGTCACATTGACACTGCGATAACTACTTACCTACAAGTTAAATGAATCCATAGACAATTATATTAATTATTACGTCACATCACAGCACTTGTGATCATGAATCGTTACAACATTTATTATCTATATATTCTATATTATATCAGAAGATAATATTTATCACTTAAGTTCATGGGCTTCACATGTTGATTTTTACTTAATCGATTCTGGATACTTTTGAAAGTGGAATTAGGTACTTTGATAATATCGATTATTATCAATTCGTATTTGTACGAATTATAAACGGACGAATCTTGGAAAGAACCACACTCTTATTAAAGTTCTCGGTATGTGATGGCGTAGCATTGTCTAGCCCTATAGTCTGGAAAATCGCTGTCAACCCGGAAGGGTTGAGAAAAGTTGGGGATGAAAGATTCGACGAATGGCAACCCCGGACCGTTGCAATTTGTTAACCTTAATGGTGTGGATGGCAGAGAAAATTCGTGGGGTTGGAAGGACTAATGGAAACGGAAGGCGGTTATGTCTGCCTAGCGTGGTGGGATATAGGCTTGAGTTAATTTATGTCAGCGATAAGGAAAAAGTAAAAATATTTGACATAATTACTGTATGACTATGTAATATAAGTGATAGAAAGGAATACCAATAGTGGTAGGAACTTTCTTAATATTAAAGAAGCAGGAGTATAATTAATTAACTAGAGCTACTTAATTTGAATTCAATCCAATAAGTGTTGATATTTGCAATATAAGTTGAGTTTTCAATCTCGCTCTAGCCTTATTAAGGCCCAAAGCCGGCGCTGCTGACCACGTTGGCCTATCATAGGTAGTGTAACCTGGTCGCAACCAGTTCAAAACTATGCTCAAACCAAATATAATTGTAGAACGTGAAAGTTTAAAAGATGTTTATAAAATTAGAGTGTTTATTGTGTTTGTCGTGTTGTTATGTCGGCAGCGAAACAGACTAAAGGTACAAACACAAGACGGACTGCAACCGGCAAATTGCAGCCGTCAGCTGCAAACGACACTACTGGTTTCTATAATTTATTATGCAAATGGTGCCGAGCAGGGGACATCGTAGCATGCGGCCGCGGCGTGCAGCGACGGCAGACCGAATTACTACGAGGGCGGCACTGAAAATTTCGGGAATCAAGGAAGTGATACAACATTACTATTTAAAAATGTATTTATTGCTTATCCAAGTATTCTCCGCGAAATTTGACACATTTTTCCAAACGATGGAACCAATCATTGAAGCAACCATTCCATTCGGAAGTTGGGGTCTCCAAAATGGCCGTTTTGTAGGCGTCCACAGCTTCTTCAGGTGATGAAAATCTCTGACCACGCAATTTATTCTTTATTTTAGGGAAAGTATAGAAATCATTAGGGCTTAGGTCGGGGCTGTACGGCGGATGGTCTAATAATTCTATGTTTTCTTGCTTTAAAAACTCTTTTGTTCTGTGCGCGGTGTGAGAACTCGCATTGTCGTGATGGAGGATGATGCGGCGGTTGCAGTTCTCTTTACGGAGTTCAGAAACGACCTGTGGCAAACAAATGCTAGCATACCATTCTGCATTAACCGTTCTTTGTCCCTCAAGAAAAATAGTCGCAACATGGTCGGTTTTGGAGACAAACGTGGCCACCATTTTTTTTGCAACACTCCGTGAACGAACAATTTTTGTTGGCTTAACTCATTTTCGAACACCCAAACTCGTGACTGGTTTTTTGTTTCGGGTTCGTACGCGTATATCCAGGATTCGTCACCTGATACGATGTTGTATACAGCATTTGAGGATCCTGCGTGGAATCTTTCGAGAGTTCTGACGCACCAAGTAACGCGAGCCGCTTTTTGCTCTTCACAGAGCGAATGCGGTATCCATCGGGAAAACAACTTTTTTACACCTAATTGTTCATGCAAGATTATTTGTATTTGACTCATGCCGATGTCTAAAGTTGCCTGAATTTCGCGGTATGTCACATGTCGATCTTGCTCAATCAGCATCAACGTTTTCTTGGGTGACTGCAGTTTTTGGACGACCTTGACGGGGATCATCACTGAGCTTGACACGTCCACGTTGAAATTCAGCAAACAATGCAGCCGCAATGACGCCTGCGGCTGCGGTCAGCTGCTAGTCTCGGGCTTGTACGTTCAATCCGCATCATTGACTAACCTAACTAACGTGACTTAGAACGTAGTCAATGTCAAAGATAAATAATAAGTAAGTACCAATCTTTATTTTATAAAAATTAATTTTTTTTTTTTTTTTAAACTAAAAAATAAAGATCCACACAATGTCATCGCAAAGCCGATGAACTCGCCAGAGCCGGAGCAGACAACCGACATCAGTAAATAGTGAGCGTATTCTATCATAAACGCCCAATATACATCATTGGCTATTAAGAGATGGAAGACCACGACTGGTCTAAGACACTCGAAAGCCTTAATAAGGGGCTATGATAATAAAGTATTCAAAGAACTTCTGGAGCTCAAAAGATGCAACACCTGTGCAGTGACAAGAATCCTCACCGGACACTGCAAACTGAACAAACATTATGTTCAACCTAAAATTGGGCGAGAGAACACAATATGCAGATTCTGCCAAGAGACAGAAGAAACTGCAATGCATATTCTTCGCTCTTGTGGCCCACTAATGCGACACCGAAGTATTAACCTAGGGTTGCACATCACGCAACCTCAGGAAATACAAACAATCACTGCTGATAGGATCTGGAGGTTTCTCGAAGCCACAAGTCTGAACAGTGAACTGTAAAGCAAAAGTGCGCTACAAAAGACCAGAAATGGTCGAGGTAGCACTAGGCACTTAAAACAATAATAGTAATGTCATCGCAACGATAGGTTACTTGGTCAAAAGTAACATTATTATAACAATAGATAACAAATAATACCGTGTTGTAAATAGTTAAGATCGCTATCAGCCAGTGTAGTGTTTGTAGTATCCGTAGAACCCTCGAGAGGCACTGTCGCCGACTCAAAGGTAGCTGCAGGTAATGCCCTTCTTTGGTTTAATATTTGGTTCCTCACGTGAACATCCAGTGCATCTTTGTGCGACCAACGCATTGAAGCAAGATATGAGCGATTATTGATTCTTGGAATTTTTTTTTAAACGGTAAAGTGTCGCCCACTCGCACTAAAGTTTTCGCAGATAGCGGGCAGAGCGGGACGGCGACACGGTAGAGCAGGTTATAGGATATTCTACTTCATATAGAAGATGTGTGACATCTTCCCGAGTGATTGTGACGCCGTCCCGCCTGCTGTCTTACAGCCCAACCTTACAGCTCTGCCATAAAACCAGGCGGGGTTATCGTGCTATGCGAGTTCAAAACTACTGCACCCATTAATCTACCGCACTTAGTATTTCTGGCGCCATCTTTGTTAATTACGCATTAAACTCAAATATATATTTAGTGTAATCTTTCTATCGCCGTATTTATAGCTTAAAACTAATTGTTTTTTATAATACTATGGTAGTAATAAACTTTATCGTTGATATTGGTATTGATAAAAGGGAGAATTACGTTTGTAAAATAATATAAATAAAATGAGCAAGCCGGTAAAGATACAACCATTCGGGTTCGTTAATCTAATCGCCTGATAACCCAACTAATATTATACACGCGAAAGTGAGTTTGTTTCTTACGCGTTCACGCCTTAACTACTCATCTGATTATCATAAAATGTTGCCTACACGTTGTCAGGGGTACCTTTCATCCAGAAAAAAAGTAGGCGGACAAAAGCTAGTGAGTTACAAATAAGGTTAATGGGAGAGGAATTATGAATTACTCTTTTAAAGACGCAATAACAATTTTGCCAATATTACTAAAAATATAGCTAGACAGATGGAAAATTCTTTACTAGCAGTGCCCCTCGGTTTCACCGCTTAAGTCCCGATCCTGTGAAAATATCAGGATAAAAAGTAGCTTATATGTTAATCCAGGTCTCCAGCTATCTACATACCAAGTTTCGTCGCAATCGGTTCAGTAGTTTTGGCGTGAAAGAGTAAGAAACATCGAAAAATCTCGGAAAGAAATGTTATCCGGGGAAAAATATGCAGCGGGTTTGCTGTCTCTGAATTGAAATTAAATTAAAAAATTGTTTTAAATTTTTCTAATACTCAAATACCTACATTTGTAAAGTATGAGTCCATGTTATTGTTGCATGTGTATAGAGGTTTCTTATCTATATAAAATAAAAAAATTACCTAACTCTTGTAATTCTTTAAAAAAGAAATTACAATGTGAGAAAAAGAGAAACCCTTAAAGCAAAAATATACCTGGTCTATACCTATTTCGTTCATCAAAAGCAGGTAGGCACATTAAAGAAAACAACAATAAAAAATAAAAACGCATGTATTTAGAACATCAACAATCACTTCTTATTGTACTTATAAAAACCTTCTCCACTCTTGATTCCCAGTTTCCCTTCCGCCACCATTTTGTCAATAAGTGAAATTGGCGCGAAAACCGGGTTCTTTGTCTTTTGATACATGACTTGCAACGCGTACTTGTTGGTGTCTAGGCCGGTGTAGTCGGCAAGTTCGAAGGGGCCCATCGGATAGCCGGCACCAAGTTTCATTCCTATATCTATATCTTCCTTTGAGGCGTCACCTAAAAGACAGAAATATAATGATAATATTCTACAATGACTTCGCTTACTAGACCCAAACTAAATATATCTTGTATTATGAGTTTTAGAACACGGATAAATATAATGAGATGCTTTTTGTACATACACCAACTGCGCCCCTAAGTCCCGGTACCGTGGAAATATCCGGATAAAAAGTAGCCTATGTGTTAATCCAGGTCTCCAGCTATCTACATACCAAGTTTCATCGCAATCGGTTCAGTAGTTTTTGCGGGAATGAGTAACAAACATCCATCCATCCATCAATCGATCCATCTAAACTTTCACATTTATAATATTAGTAGGATTATTTATTCGCTTATATACAATGCTTATATATTCTCTACCGCTGCGCCACACAGGTCGTCAAAATGCGAGAGCGCAGCGAGGCGACCCTGACATGCTCGAAAATAAAAAAGTCTGAATGCAAATGTGCCTTTTGACTTTTTTTATTTTTATGAATATAGTTATACATTTTCTCACACGTAGAATTTGCGAGAGCCAAGAGATAAAAACGGAAACAGAAAACCACTTGTTTCATAGGTATTACTTATTTACAATATTGTTTTTATTTTTTTGCAATTTAAACCAGACGAACGGGAAACGGGGAGTGTCTCTGCGACCAATATAACTATATAATGTTATATTCTTAATTTTACTAAATGTTTCCAAAAATATTAAGCAAATAAAGAATGACACAAACACACACATACATACATGTTTAAATAAACACATTTTTATTTACTTACATAACGTAAATATCCGAAACCATTTCACATGCAAGATATACATTTGAAGCACCAATATGAAGCACAGTTTTTACTTTTGAAAGTTTTCATAATTGTATTGTAATTAATTATCCTATGTCTCATGTCCAACAATTAATAAGAAATTAATTTCAGCAACTAATCTAACAAAAAATTTTTTAACAGAATTTGATAAAATTTATATATAATTAATTTTTTTTTTAACAATACTTTTAATAAATTTATAATTTTTTTTGTTATTCTGAAAATGCTTTTCCATGTGCCCATTTCTAAACAAAATATTACTATTATGAATTTTCATGCGAATTTCAATGAATTTGATATTTTTTGTTTTAAGATTGACAGAAAAATTCGGACTTCCATCAACATCCTTTGGTATTTAATACCCGTTGTTTCATTCACGTCAACCCTCTTCCTTACAAATCTTTTTCGGTGAATTATCAAGTTCAATTTGTTAATTTCAAATAAGATTTCCGATTTCTAAAATTGTTGTCGTTTTACAATATTTTCATTTCTAAAGAATGTTTTACCAATTTCAAAGATTTTGTTTTTTTTTTACACGCGGACATTTTCGGACAAATCCGGACATTATTTTCCAAAAAATTTTTTACTGCTTTATGTTGCTAAACGTCAAACTGTTACGATTCTAAAATATGATTACACCTTGTGACACCTGTAGAAAAATGAATACACTAACCTCTTTCGTACATCCTGATGGCTTCAGCGCTATAAGGCCCTAGAAGTCTGTTAACTACAAATCCAGGAGTGTCCTTGCACGTGATGCAGGTCTTGCCAACGGACTTGCCCCACTCCATCATGGCTTTGTAAGTCTCTTCGGAGATATGGTCACCTTTCACCACTTCAAGTAGACGCATTACTGGCACCGGATTGAAGAAGTGGAGACCACCAAATCTGGAATAAATAGAAATATATAGGATGTATTTGAAAAAGGAACACTTACTTATACCACTGAAAGGGCATGACTGAATTTTTTAAATTTTTTTATAGATTTTATCAAAATCTTAGTGAACAGTTCTAAAACAAGGTAAGTGGGAGAGCCATGCTTCGGCACGTATGGGCCTCACAGAAAACTGGCAGTGAAGCAATCTACTATACTACATATCTACTATAGGGTTCATACTATATAGGAAGGTAATACTTGCTGCTTACCTAACTCTAGTTATGTAAACGTGTACAGTTCCGGAACACCGAGTTCGAAGAAACAAATTTCTCTTTTCCGTGTGAAAGATATCTTAAGAGCTCGGGTATTATTTCCCTATTTTCTTTACTTGTGTAAATATGATTGACGCCGTTATCGTGACAAAAGTGATATATATAAATATCTGTAAGGCCCTAGAAGTACGTGTGCCGCATTTATCAGCCGTAAGGTGCTGTAAGATGGTGATATTTTGAAAACCATAATATACTGATCTTATTTTTGAAGTGAAAACTTTGAATTTGAAATTGTGAATTTAGGCACGTTGGTCACTTTTAATACGGGGAAAAACAAATCGCGTGACCATCACGCTCAGATACATAATATCAGATGTGTCTGTGTTTTCACTTCTGACGTGCAGTCCTATTTTCGTTGGTGAAGTTCCGAAACGGGCTTGTGAGAGAGGTCAGTAGTAGCTCGGAAGAAGAGGTCCGTGAGGTTAAATTTGTGTACGTATGTATTATCTGTGGTGCCTTAAATTTCTCTGTTACTATGCACTTCAGATGATAGAAATGGCAAGGATTCTCTTCCCTTAGAAAAGGAGCTCTTCAAGACTGCAGAAATTCTTAAAAAAACCCATAGCATATGTCGGACATACCTTCTGGATCTGATCTGAATAGATCAACCTTCTGGAAAGCGTGGGAAGAGATCCTCTAAAGATATGGGTTTAAGTTTTCGACGAGGTCACTAGAAATAAGAACCAGCAGTTTGGGGTTCCGTTGGTTCTTGCCACCACGAACAATTTGACTCCGGACACCGTCTGGTTTCGTCTTGTTCTTGTGCCAGACCTTTTTTAAATATTTATGTAATAGTAAGTTTACATGTGTAAAGATCTGATGATAAATGAGTGTACCTATAGGTTTTTATCAAGCTTTTTACCCACTTTTATTGCTGTTAGATGTGTAGAGGGAAATCTAGGGAATCAGGAAGAAATTACCTGTCTTTCCTTTTGATGTTAGCGCCAATTTCGTTAATTGAAATAGACGAGGTGTTGGATGCCAATATAGTGTGTGCTGGACACAGCTGTAAAGGAACGGGTTCATGTTAATTATCATCATCTGAACAACCTTTTTCAAAAACGGTAACTCACCTGATTACTCACCTGATCAAGTTTATTGAACAACTCCTGCTTTACATCCAGCTTCTCAACAATAGCCTCAACAACCAGGTCCACATCAGCTCCATCCTCTAAATTGGTTGAAACTTTGATTCTATCATAGGACTCTTTAACAAAGTTGTTAATCTTGCTAGCGTCATCTTTGTAGATCTTTTTGCCAACCCTCGTTAGGTTGCTCTGTATAGACTTCTGGGCTTTTTCCAGAAGTTCTGGTTTCACATCTATTATTGTCACATTCTGACCGGCCTGGGCTGCAACCTTAAAATAACGTGTTCGTATGTGTATGAAATCATTTTGTGAGTAAAATATTTCTAAAATAATTGGGATAGATTTCTATTGTACAAAAATGTTTATAGTCATGCACTATACGAATACGAACTACGCTAACTGAAAGCCTCACTGGTCTGGTGGCATAAGTTAGCGCTTGTGTTCATGTACGATCGTATGATCGGGTTTCATTCTAGGATCGAGTCAACTATTACACATGTTATCCATTTTGAAATTGTCAGTAGCAATTGGGAATCTCAAAATGTGTCAGGTAAACAGCAATAGGCAACAATTTTTTTAAATTAGACATATATATATATCTTTTCAACTCATTATGTTGGAATTATGAGCATGATGTGGCATATTGCCTTAATTAATTATTTATAACTGCATTTTATGTCTATCAGTAGCATAATCTGTCGAACAACCAACGTTCAATACAATGATTTGTTCTTTTATAATAAACACAGAGGAATAAAAATTCAATTTAATGCACACAATGTAGGAACAAAGTCCAATGCTACATAAATTTCACATTCATATCATTTGCATTTTTATTACTTTGTTGTATTATCATGTTAGCAGCCATAATTAAAAATATTTTGTACAGTGATACACATGGTGAGAACCTACTGTTGAAAGACTTGAACATTGTCATGTTAAATTGCCATTTTTGACCGATTTCACAAAAGGAGGTGGTGTGTCAAAAAAATTCGACTGAACATTCTTTTTTAATGTTTATATGAAAAGATTTGATAACATATATGTCTAGGCCAAAGATGTCATTAGTTTTTAATGACTACAATACTGATTGCATGCACATACTAATTTGAATATAACAATCATAATAAAAGCTTATATTTAACCATTTTGTTAACTTTAATCGTTTTTTTTTTGTGGCTATAGCTATTTAATTAATTGAATTGGTCATACTGAAAGGTTGTCTGATTTAAATTTGAACATATTCTACCTCTAATGGGGGAAAATGTATGATGAATACAGTCAGTGACACTTTATTTAAAGTTAATTACTACTAATTTTAATTGACTAATACCAATTAAACCACTTATATGCAATAACTTAAAAAAAAAACAAAACATTTGTGTTCAAGATCCGTAACAACAGGTATAGTCAGTATATTTTAAGTTTTGTCGTAATTTATTCTAAGCATTAACAAAAGTTCATTTGTGAAAATGTCAGACATTCAATAAACTGTAATGTTTTTTATTTTCCTTCTTGCAAATGTAAGTTACTCCAATTAAAACTAGACATGACTACATATCTGCGCTGTAGGGGTTATTGTCCGACTGTACGAGCTGATAAGCCTACAACTTGCAACTGTATAGTAAAGCTGCTACAAAGGCAAAGCTTTGCTATTGCCAATAATAAATGAATATACATTTAAAATTATTTCAACATGATTCCTTACAACTTCTTATTTAATAATAATAATACCCTCATACATATTACACCTGGCTATCTATAGACTTTTGTACTATGAGTTCTAGAACATGGATAAACATACATAGATAACTTTAAACTATTCCATTCCCTGATATAATTATGTATTTACATGGGAATTAACGCGATCACGAAAAGATATTTCATACCTCTGAATTGCCTGACATTTCGACAAAGTTGCACTGGCCGTGGTCAGCCTGTGACCAAATACCTTTTCATGATCATGTTAATTCCAGTTTAAATACATAATTATAACATACATAGATACATTTTTTTTTGTGAATTAATTCATATTATACATAGAAACACCCAGACCAATGAAAATATACATAGTGATACATACAAATTTTTACACTACACTACCACACTGCAGAGGGTATTTTTCTCTATACATATTATGATAATCTATATTATGGTTGGAATGAGGAATACACTAGTCTGATATCTCGCATGTCAATACCAGGCCAGGGAGACAAGCCAGGTGAGAGTTTTGCCACACATATAATTCAAATTTAGTTTACAACATTTATTAGGTCTCATAAGATTGTGTCCACATTTCTCTATATTTTGCTTTTTTGCCCTATGCTTTGCAAAACCTACTTACTTCCCTAGAAGTGGATTAATTATATTCCTAACTCCTCTAACTTACTTTTGATTAAATTTGTGTCAGGATAAAAGGTAGCTTAACTTTGTTGTTCTTAGTATTGCCATAGCCTATAGGTAACTGTTGTCAATCCTGCTTTAAAGATGCAAGCAGTAGGAGTGTTGATAGGATTATTCCCAATAAGATTAAGATAGTAAAGAAGTGCAATATTTAATAAACATTTGCCCTTGAATAAATAAGATAAAATAATATCTACCTTTGATAACTAGTTGTTACTAACCTACATGACAGTTTAGTAACATAATAGATAGTTACTAGATCCAGCCACTGTAATAATACAAAATTATTTTGATTTACTAACTATTTAATAACTGGATTATTATTGCAATTATTATAAAAGAATAACTAAACAATATTTTAAACTTCAACTAGTCTTTGTCCTCAATACAAAGGTGCAAAGTACATGTCATTTGCTGGTTTTTTTCAAACTAAACAAGTGTGTAAATATTATCTGAAGTTAACTTGATAAAAATGTATTTCTTCCCTATTAATAGTATTAATCAATCTAGTTATAGATATTTTAAGAAAGAAAAATCTTGAGTAGCCATAATAATATAGAAAACTGGCTTACCTGAGCGATCCCAGATCCCATAAGGCCACCTCCGACGACTGTTACTGTTTTAATTGCATTTAAAGAAGATGAACTAGAAAAGTTCCGCGTAAAACCAACCAATTTGTTCATTCTGAACAATTATCTATGTGGTGTTCGAACGAAAGCCGGCCGCGAAGTGACGTGTCGGTGTAAACAAACGTATCTTCCATTAACAAACAGGTTATTTAAACACAATTTATATATATCATATAGTGATAACGTTTGCGATAACATGTTCTTGTAAGAAGGGAATGAATGCTGCACATACCTGCCATAAAGGGATTTAGTACTTGACATGATAACAAACACATTTTGATAACTTTTAAATGAAATATGATCAGGGTATTAAAATTTGATATGAAATTAGGTACACATTTACATTTTTACACTGATTAAAATTGAAAATCAAAATATCTTTTAAACGTTTCGTACTACGAATTTTAAAGGTAGACATAGAAGAGCCATAATTATGACAAAACATTGCAGTAAACATTATATTTTCGTGCACCTGCAACCTATAATTATTGAATTAGTTTCTTTTAATAATCCGGTGCTAAACTCATTCCCTCTGAATATTCGAAGAAAATGAAGGACCGCACTCTAAGAAGTCCATATTTTTAAAATACCGTGTTACGAAACGTACCAAAAAAAACACCCTAGGTTTTGACGTATGTAGGAATCGGTTCTGAAATAAAAAGATTAATCTCCGCGTTGACTCTACACGAGATAGAGTCCATATATAAAAAAAAAAGATAAGATCGGTTATAGTCAACTTATAGTTTGCACTTCATTATTTTAAATTGTCTGTATTTACGTGTGTATCTGACAATGGAACACTTAAACCCTTAGAGGAATAATTGTTCTTAGCTTAAACCACTGACAACCCTGACAGGGCATGCTTTTGTGAGAATCGGAGGTGAACTTGTAAACGGATAGTTTTTTTCACAAATTCTTGTTGTATACAGATTGTTTTTTAAACGCTCCCGAAAACGAAGACAGACGATAGTACTAATGGTACCTTTGATTTATCACGCTCCATCATGTTAGTAAAGCTAAAAGAAACGTAAAGGTCATAAAAAATACATCACTTTACTAAAAAAACAGCATCATTTACTGTTTTTTTTATGTTAGTAAAGTGATGTACGTATGCGTGAAAATGCAAATAAAAAGTTGTACATTTTTTTTATATATTAATAAAAAAAAATCAGACCCATCATCAAAGGTACCATGAGTTCTATCGTCTGTCTTCGTTTTCGGGAGCGTTTCAAAACATCCTGTATAACGGCATGCTAGAGTCATGCCCTTTTAGTGATGTAAGTAAGTGTTCCATTGTCATATACATCCTGGTATAATAAAGCGTAATGGGGCGTTCACACGCACGTCGCAGCCTGGCATGCAGCCCGGCACGTAGCCTGCCACGCAGCCTGAGCACTTACTTATTCACTCACGCAAGCATGCACAAACAGCCTGTTCACATACTTGTTGTGCCGCTGTACCCGTGCTTGGGCTCCTTAAATGTCGGTTTGAACGCGAGCGTGTGAACGCATCATAAATCTTATGAATAAAATGCTTCTCTAATTTTAAGTTTTTTGTATAGAGCTAACTATAAAATCTATACATAAAAATAAAATTAGAGTATCTGTTTGTTAGTATAATATCACGTACGCTTACACGGTACTTATACCAAAAAAAAAATCATCTAACCTACGGAACGAGAGGACCGATTTCCACGGGACTTCCACTGGCAGAAAGCTGATGTTATAAGAAGTAATATAGGCTCCTTGTATTTTGGAAAAAAAGGTAAGGCTTCCACGCAAAAATCATAAATATGCGAGCGGAACGCTAGTCCTAAATAAAGGTAGGAAAGTCCAACGTCTTAAAGCAAAGAGAAAATATGTATTGTTTATTATTAGTTACTTTGACTATCAGAGGTTGAGAATAAAGGAGCTTGCGTTTCGTTTCGAGGAATTGCGAGATTCTTTTCATAGTCAGTCAATCTCAATGTGCGTGACAACCACGTTTGCGCGGCGTTAGTGCATAAGACTGCAACGTGATGGGTTCCGTGGGTTCGATTGCCATCCACTGTAAATGTATAGGGTAAATGGTGTCGCAATGTTAGGGTTTGGTTTCATTTATTGTCTTTAGTTGTAACATTTAATCATATACATGGTGTATCTAACAATGCGACACTTGTTTAAATCACCGAACGGGCATAACTCTAGCATGTAGTAACAAAAGAATAAAAAAACGACTAATAAACTATTTGTTCCATCATGCTTAATCTCTGTAAGACTGAAATTTTTCATTGACTACACAATGGTGCCGATTCTGTTGTACACTCGACTAAACTAAAACCTGACTTAATTTCTTCATATGAAATCAACCGTGTTCTTCATGATAAGGTCTATTTGTTACTGGCATCTATTTCTCAGCGCCACTAAATTTCACTAAAACCTGTCAACGTATACTCAACTTTATTTCCACGCAACGAGAGTCTCCATTTTTTCAAATGCTGTATAAAAACTTGTTCAAAACGAACTAAGATGACGTTATTTTAATCGACACCTACGGAAGACGCTTACTAAAAACACAGAGCAAAAGAGATGGCATTCAACGGATAGCGGCTCTCGCTACGTGGTATTAAAGTTTATTTAAGCGTATCAGACTTTAGTCGACAAATAAATTGCTTAAATCTACTATGTTACCTACTTGTTTAAATTTGAAATAAGACCTTGTTTTGAAGTGTACAAGATTTACATTTTTTTTTTTAAGTTTTAGAGGGCAGACGAGCAGACGGGTCCCCTGATGGTAAATGACTACTGCCGCCCATGGGCACCTGAAACTCAAGAGTCACAAGTGCGTTGCCGCCCTTTAAGTTGGGAGTAGGGGAAGAGGGGGAGGGAACGGAGAGTGGTAATAGGGGAGAGGGGGATTACAGACGAAGAAAGGACGGGAATAGGGGAGAGGGAATGGTAACCTCACTCACGCGGCGAAAAGCAATGCAAGCATTGTTTCACTGCCGGTTTTCTGTGAAGCCGTGGTTTCGAGCGGAGTCGAGCCGGGTAATACGTGCCGAAGCATGGCTCTCCCACGTAAATCTTCTTACATGAAGAAAATTTTGTGGATTTTAATTTAGCGAGTGAAGTAACTGAATTGGGACCAATATGTGTAAATTAATAATTCATTTAAAATTGCACACAACACTGATTTCGGAAGATAAAGATGTTGGTTATTTTTTGCTTCGGAAGCTAACTAGCAAGCTAGTATTGGTATAATTATATAATAAACAGCCATCTCTGTTAACTTTCTTTCGTAAATTCTTATGACACAATTTGAATAGATTTCCAATAAAATTGTAACGTGCGCATTCAAATTTCACAATTCTAATGCCGTTAGGTAATCGGGACCGCCTGACTTGATCATTGTAATTAAATAGGGTGAAATCAGTTTGTGTGCTCCAAGTTTTTGAAGAGAAAACTTCTTTACGCACGCTGGCCACTTTTAGTATGGGAAAAAAGCACCGAACTTGCGTGACCGTCACGTTCAGATACAGATGTATATACTCATATATAATGTAATAGGTAAGTTATGTTTTCACTGCGAACGTGTAGTCCTACGTACGACTGACAGTTTTTTATAGTAGTGTATTATTAAGGCGTTTTATCAGCTCGGTGGGTATATTATAATAATTATGATTTATATTATAACATCAAAACAGGTAACATTTCTTTGAAAAGAGAAAAACTATAAAGTAAGGGAAATTTTCGTCCAGCAATAAAATCGAATCAAAAATATCGGTCGTGTAAAAGCGCAATCTGACCCAATTCAATCGCAAATCTGACCAGAAGTAAAATTCTATCGTGTGTAAGGCGGTTTAGGTTGTTTGGCAATACGCTGTCTAATGGCGCGTTTACACGCTGGCGTTCAAACCGACATTCAACGAGCACATTCAACGACGCAAGCGTGTGAACAGGCTGTTTGTGCATGCCTGCGTGAATGTGATCGCGCTTGGCGCCGATCGGGACGACTAACGCCTGCGTTCACACGCTCGCGTTCAAACCGACATTCAACGACGCAAGCATGTGAACAGGCTGTTTGTGCATGCTTGCGTGAATGTGCACGCGCTTGGCGCCGATCGGGACGACTGTCGGTTTTTTGACACACTTCAAAGGGTGAATGTGCTTGTGTGCCTGTTTACACACACACACATGGACACGCTCTCGGCCGCGTTAGTATAGTTTTCATCTTCGTGGCATACAGACGACGTAACGATCGAAATTAATTTTTGACGACACCAAATATATCGGAGTGGTCTGAACCTTTATCATGCATGAATCGAAAGCAAAAGAAGACTTCAGAAAGATGTTTCTGAACTATTCTTTTAGTAAAAATAAATATTGTTTATCAGGGCCCAAAAAAATATGAAACAAAATAGTGCCAATTCTGAGGATTAACGTTAGTATTGATTGATTGACGATTAGAGAATTGTAACTAATCGCATATCAATGATGTGCAGTAAATAAAATAGATTTATGTATGCCTTAAAACAGTTACGAAACACATTTAATGAAGAAGCCGCCCCCAATGCTTATCATGGTTAATTATGTTCATGTTTATTAGAAATAATAAAAAAATATATTCAAAAGTTAGCGAGGATAGTAAATTCATTCAAAGAGATCCCACTAAAGTAAGAAACGAATTATGTAAAAGCACTCTTCGATGTAAAAATAGTTATAACGCATGTCAAATAAAAAAATCAAATTTAAAGTTTTGGCTACTTCAAAAGTGTTTTTACACCATAAATGATTTTTTAATTGTAAAACCTAATAGTTTTAAGTAAAATTTCGCATGCATAATTATGTCGGGCTGTTTTTTTTTTCAATAAAAATAGATCAAGGCCAAAGCAGTAGCTCCCACGAGATCTACGTCTACATCGTCTCCCATGTTTGCACTGACTACCATGTCCACAGAACACTAATACCCTACGGACCATGCCTGCAAGTGTGTGAAACAGGGCTGCCAGAGTGTAAATTGGATACAAAATTGGTATAATATCGGTTATCTTTTGTATCCTGTTTGTATAGTAGATTGCATTGCATAATTGGATACAATGTCATTGCTGATGTTATAGCGTAAAAAGTACGTACATACACATAGAGATACTTAAAACAAATCATGTCTGTGATAAACTGTTAAATCCTTATACGTTAAAGTTAAAACACCTTTTACTAAAATCCCCAAAGAGTGACGTTCTAAAGTTGTACAACACTGATTTTGTATAATAGTACATGATTTTGTATAATTTCCGAGTCTTAGCGGTATAAAATAAGTTGTCTTTCCTGGCAGCCCTGGTGTGAAAAGCTTGCGTGGCAGGCTGCCCGCCGAGCTGCGTGCCATGCTGCTTGCCAGGCTGCACGGCGTGCGTGTAAACGTACCATAATAACCCCTTTACCCCTCTCCTTCGCCCCCCTCTGTCGTGAACTTTGGATTGTAACTTTCATAACTTTTGATACTGAAAACTTTAATGTACTGTTATTTAATATAAAGAATTTGTTGGTGGGCTGTTATACAATAATGAAAATGATTCAATTCGGCTTGATTGCTAGAAATTTCTCAAGTTCCTCAGCAGTGCAGAGTGCAATTAAGAATGTCACTGTTATTGGTGGTGGTTTGATGGGGTCCGGCATCGCTCAGGTTAGTCATTATTTAGGCATAATAATGAGATTCTATGGTAAACATTAACCAGTTACACAAACTATAACACTTTGAATCTAATAAAATGTTAAAATGCAAATAGAAAATGCGTAACCCCAGAGGTTACAGGTGAATACACTGCTAGATTGCCACACTACAGGTCTTCTGGTATAATACCAATATATTTCGGCAAATAATAATTATAATGTATACTTATTACAATATTTTAATTGTTAACTTAGTTAATAGATAGTTAGTTACTTTATTTGATTCTTATACATACACTCACACTTGTTAAAGATTGGAATATTGAGAGTGTATGATTAGGTCGATGAAAGGGCAAAGATAGGCAATGATCAGAAACGGCATGTTTGGGCCAGCTCGACCGGAGTGATACCACTGCCTCACAAAAATCGACATTGAAGCAACGATTGCACTGCTTTTCGCCCAGTGAGTCAGGTTACCAGAGGCCCTAACCCTTCTCACCCCCTCCCCCTCCTCCACTACTCCCACCTTAAAGGTCGGCAATGCACTTGTGACTCTGAGTTGCAGATGCCCATTGGCGGCGGTAGTCATTTACCATCAGGTGACCCGTCTGCTCATTTGTCCCCTATACTGTTGAAATTTTTTTAAAAAAAATAGCTTGAGTAGGTCAGGGTCACTCCAACTGGTTATTGCTGGAAAGCCCTTAATTTGCAGCCTTGAGCTGAAATTATACCAGCAAGGCAGGTATTCAAATTATCATGAATGCCTTGTTTTTTACAGGTGTCAGCCCAAGCTGGTCAGAATGTGACATTGGTGGATGTAAGCTCAGATGTTTTGGCTAAAGCACAAAAATCAATAGGAGCAAACCTTGGAAGAGTAGCTAAGAAGGTCTACAAAGACAAGCCTCAAGAAGGTGAAAAGTTTGTCTCCGAATCTCTAGCTAGGATCAAGACATCTACAGACCCTGTCGAGGCCTCAAAGACCTCGGATTTAGTTGTAGAAGCTATTGTAGAAAACATTGGTGTGAAACACAAGCTTTTCAAGCAACTTGATGAGGTATGTTTCATTTGATAATACCATGTGTAAAAATGTAATATATCCATTTGTTGTAAAATAAATACATATTTACAGGCGGCTCCCGCCCACACAATCTTTGCATCAAACACATCTTCCCTGTCAATAAATGAAATTGCTTCAGTTGTTAAGAGGAAAGACAAGTAAGTTTGTAAGATATTTTAAATGTTATATGAATATTGACTGATTTCACTTTACCTGCTTGTTGTATATGTGGTACCCCCCATAGGAACTAAAGCTGCTGTAAAGCAAGCATTGCGAGGCTATATATCAAAATCAAATTGAATAAAGTTACAGTGTGCCCTAACAACCAACCTGGTTATATAGTTGCATGAGACTGTTTGCAAGTTCCAAAAAAATATAAACATATTTTGATATTAGGACTTGAAGAGGTCAAACCAAAACATGTTCATAGTTAATCATTCAGCTTACTGTTGCATAGTGAAAAATGGGCATAAATTGTATTTCTACCCATTGTCACTATTATAAACTTAAAATAGCAAGGCTCTGAATCTTAAATGGTGAATCATTTGGTGAAATGGTGAAGTGTTGTTGAATAAGGTTGCCCTAGATTTCAAGTCTATAATTTGTATCTGCAAACTACTAATTATACATATAGGTTGGGAATACACTCTGAAACTATTTACATTGTTACAATATAAATGAGCAAGCCATTATGTTTAGATTTGGTGGGCTCCACTTCTTCAATCCTGTTCCTGTTATGCGACTCCTAGAAGTTGTGAAGGGTGCTGAGACTTCTGAAGCAACCTACAAGTCTATGATGGAGTGGGGCAAGGCTGTGGGCAAGACTTGCATCACCTGTAAGGACACCCCTGGATTTGTTGTGAATAGACTGTTGGTGCCTTACATCTGTGAGGCTATTAGGTTGTATGAAAGAGGTTAGTATCAAATGAATCAATCAGCCTATCACACTCCACTGCTGGACATAGGCCTCACCCAATGTGCGCCATTGGTCATGAAACTGTAGCCAAAAAAATGCTATGGTGGTAGTAACTACAAATAAAATACCCTAATACAGAAACAACTCTACAAAGTTATTTAACAAAATATTTAGGCACTAGAAAGAGTTTTTAATTTAAATAATGGTTATTTAGACGCTTGCAATGACAATGAATAGCCTCGAATTTATTTAGTGTACAAACTTAAGATTTGGAATGTAGTCTAATATTTTAATTCACTAGGAGATGCATCAGCTCGCGACATCGATATCGCCATGAAGCTTGGTGCAGGCTACCCCATGGGCCCTCTAGAACTTGCTGATTATGTAGGATTGGACACCAACAAGTTTATCCTAGATGGCTGGCACAAGAAGTATCCAGAACAACTCCTTTTCAAACCTATTCCATTATTAGACAAGCTGGTATCAGAAGGCAAACTTGGAGTCAAGACTGGTGAGGGTTTCTACAAGTATGATAAGAAATAAGTATTTGTTTGTAAATAGTTGTTGAGAATCATGTGTAAGCAAAGATATTAATCAAAGTTTAATAAATATATTTATATTTTAGAAGAGAGTTTTACTATTGCTTCAAAGAGTGTATGAAAACGATTTCTATAGACATGAGTGTCGATCTGGCAAGGATGTGAAATGTGATATTTTTTTTACTACTAATCTGGTAAACGAGCATTTTAGCAAGCAGTCAGCATAGCCCATGGTAACTCCCGGCTCGTGAAAAACAGTGGGATGAGAGAAAGAAGCCGACTCATTTCAAACATCACAACCCTTTCATCTTTATTCTGGTAAAGCGGTTCTATAAGTACGACAAGCTATACATAAATAAGGCTTGTCTTTTAACTGGCATTATACACAACCTAAATCATTCCGACCTACCAGTCCCTCATCCTTCTTGCTAAAGGTTCTAGAGAGACATAGACTGGGAAATCAGGATTATTGCGTAAGCATGCCACCCTTGAATCCCAACCAATATGCTTATTTGATGGGTATATCAACAGAATCTGCCCTACATCGAGTTCTATAATACATAATACATTTATTGAGAGTACTTTGATGAAACTAACTTAACCAGCATAAGCCAAGCTCTACCAAGACATGGAGTCGACTCCAAAATTGTCAGGTGGATCGACAGCATTCTTAAACATAGCGAGGGGGATGGTCCTCTCGCCTCTTATGTAGTTGATGAACTCATCACTCCACTCAATGATCGCAAAGGTCGTTGAACAGTGGTGCGAAAAACACAATTTCACATTGAACTCGACAAAAACGGATATGGTCATGTTCACAAATACATGCAGTTTAGAAGATCTTAGATTTCCTCAACTATTTGGCACCTTTGGAGTAACACACAAGACTTTTTTATACAACAGGAGGCAGCTATGGCAGCCATCAGACTCGAACACCTAGGTCTGTGGTTCCCAGGGTCCCCATTCCAAAATATGGAATCGATTAGTGGAGTACAAACCACTAGTAGCTATCCCATGCGATAGGATCCCTAATCTTGGAAAGGTACCAAATACAAAATCGTGCATATATGAAGTCCTGATCTATAAGGACGGTTCCAAGATGGGGTCAGGGACCGAAGCTGGAGTATAATTACAAGGTCTAAACATATCACTGGCGCTAGGCGAACACAGCTGAATATTTCAATGCGAATGTGTTGTAATAACCTAGCCGCCTAAAAGGCATAGCGATTCACACGGCAACGACGCCACCGATGAGCTAGAAACGAATCTGCAACATCGTTGGCGGGTCAAACTACACTTCTGCCACTACCCTCCAACCCATTTCGCTCTCAGGAAAGACAACGGACTCGTGAAGCGCTCAACGGTCGTTGGACCAACTCACCTGGCACCAGGCAGTCCAAATGGGTGCTGACAGAAGTCTCATCACGTGTAACGGTTGCTAACTGCTCAGTTTCAACCGCCTCGACATCCGAATAGTTGTAGAAACCATCGCATCATTTGAATCGACATCTATTCACCATCAATGTGACAGACAGCTATAAAAAGATAAAGAAACGGCCCACACGTTATCCTGGAGGGCGAAGTAACGGCCACACAACGGGCAAGAATCGCGGTGCGAGGTCGTTCCTAGAAACCTGCGACGCCCAGAAGTCTACTGTGCGTCTGGAAGGAGCCTGGCTCAACCAGCCATCATAGATGATGCAGAGATGAATTAGAATTCATCTTTGCATCATCATGCACGGATCATCTGCATGTCTATATGCAGGAACAGAGCCCTCTAATACTACCAATACCTGCCTCTGGTTAGTATAGCTACCTAGTTAGCCTAGGCTACTAGCTACAGCTTTCGTCATTATAGCGAGTCGACATACTTCACAAACATTTGAGATTATTCAGTGGTAGGATTGAAATAAGTATACACCATAAAAGTTCCTAATAAAAAATATGTATTTAAATATAATGAGACAAAGATAAAACTTATTCAATTAACGCTTATTATTACGTGTCGTAGTCGTCGTCCTCTCGTTTCCGTTTCTGTGACGTTTGTTCGTCTATCTCCATTTTGACAGGCATCTGAGTTGAGGGACCTGCAGTAACTCTGACAGCGGGTTTTGCTACCACCTGAAGAGGAAATTAGTTCTGCCTTAATTTCACTAATAACAATTATATCAGATTTTTTATTATTGAATGCATGTACTACGTAATACGCCATTAATGTGGTGATGTACAATTAGTACAACTTATTGGCTACATTTGAATAGAAAATTAAAAGACTTTATACTTTCTAATCGTTATACAAATAATGGTAACATATACTTACATAATTACTATCGGTTAGTTAAAAGATAAAATTTACCTTATTGATACCTTATTTGGCGAATCCGCTAACTCCATTTTAGTGCTTTTATAGGAAAATGGATTTAATTCACAAAAACAAAAAAATACACAACAAAAATGGCCCCAGTATAGAGAACCCCCGTGCAACTCGCATTCTTACCACAGACCCTGAAGATAGCTTGCCGTTAATTATCGACCTTCTGAATCCTGTTACTTAGATAAGAAACAAGATCCAGCGCTGTGTTTTTTATACCGTAGTGATACAATTAACTCAACACCGGCATTAGTTGAAGAGCGACTCTTTGTAAAACTGAATTGCATATTACGTAACAATTAATTTTTGGTTGAATTATTGGCCAGTGTAACTTGAATTGTCATTGTATAGACTTACGGATCATGACAGATCAACATATATATTATATAATGGATGCGTGTAGCTTGATGTACCTGTTTTCAAGTAATTTTAGAACTTTAAGTATTCCCAATTTCACGTTACTTCATTTGCGAAATTTTCTTAAAAATGCATACAAAGAGTTGTCTTCACATATTAATATATAGATACTACAGCAATTTCTGGAGTTATCTGTTTGTTATCACTAAAAGTGGAGGTAGCTGGTTTGCCAAATAAGGCATCAATATGCAGCTTTAGAAAATAGATACTTCAAAAACTCTTACCTTACTGCCAGAAGTAAATTTGAGAACAGGTTTTGGAACAACTGTAGGTTTAGATGTATTGACATTGACAATGGCACCAGGCGGTCTCTTCACCACAACATTTTGTTGGTTGCTCATTGGTTTTGATGTGGTCACAGTCTTGAGGGTAGGGACTGCTGAAACTGTGGGTTTGGTAACAGCTTTCTTAGTAGCAGGTTTGAGACGATAGTTGCAAGCAGAGAGACAGTAGCTGAAACATAACAATTGTATAACAATCAGTCCAGTCAGTAAATGTTTTCAATTCGACTTTTTGTGAATTGAATTGATGATACTTTTTTAAAAGTTAATTATCTCTACTAACCTAACCCAAAACAATTGTTGTATATATAAAAAAATTTGGTAGGTATTTCAGATTTTTGGTAGGTATGATGTGCCGTATAATTAAAATAATATGAATACCACTCACGAAAGTTTTTATTCGAGGTATGATGTGCTAAAAATACCACACCATAACATTTGTAGAAGGATATTTTTCAAAGTTTCAATATGCAAGCAATAAGCTAGTGGCATGTAGTGTAATTTTACCACAAATTGACGTCACTTAGGTATTTGAAAACATTCCTATAAACACCATTCATAACAGGACAAAGCTCCCACAAATATCACCACACCCCTAATGTACTTAGTTTCCAATTATGTGATTCACATAGCCATGGGTTTTAAGTTAATAGAAATAGTTTGAAAACTAGAAATGGGTGTTTTGAAATAATTTGATAACAATATCTTACCGGTCTGGTGGCAACCTCAATCCACAGTGTGGCTTTATCATGGGCAATGGATTAACATTCTTAACTCTAGATATCTCCAATAACACCTCTCTTGGCGGTGGACTGGTAAACGATTTATCCAACTGCATCTGCGCAGCTAGCCTGACATCATCTAGATCTATGGTCTTTTTCTTTGCGTGGTTGGCGAAAACTCGCGCGTCGTCTAATACTGATGTAACGTAGCGAAAAGTGAATTCCAGGAGTTGGTTCACGACGCGAGGCTCATAGTCAGTAATGCCGACCTCTTTCATGATCGACATTATCACTTGAGCATCTTTCGGTATGTGTTTTGTTTGGACATTCGCTTTTGATTTGTCTTTTTCCGACATTTTGAGGTTTTAACTTACAATAAGGCCAAACATTAATATAATTTATGCTTAAATGTAGGAGATACTTAAATGCAATAATTAACTTTATTTACTATTTCATTTGATTTTACGCCACTTCACGTCTGACTGCACGGACTAAGATTTGACAACTAATGTCATTGACGTCCATCTTGTTTTGCTGTCATCTTCGACTTCGTTCAGTAATACTTTTAGGACAGTTCTCGAGTTCGTTAGTAAACTAGGTACCGTATATAAACTTAGTGAATACAATTATGTTGTTGTATGTTTTCTTGGGTATGAAATAGGGTAACTAAAAGCAATTTTTCTTTCTATAATATATATGAATGAAATCATAAATAAAATATACTCCAGATAATAAATTGTTAGTTAGATATAATTACTATCGTTAGAGTTGTAAGTTAGGAGCTCCATGTGGATAAAATTCCGGTGAAAATTATTTAATTTAGCTACTGTTATAACATCTTCTTTTAATTTCTCTTATCTTTAACATAACACCTTTAGTATTTAGATGTTTTCTTTTCTAGATTTTAAAATGAAGCTTGGTGTTCTTGAAACTTTGGTTTATAAATTTAATTTTTTATACTCAGTAATAATGGTGATGTCATGGGCGAATAGAAAATGCTTCCTTGACGTACCCCACAATTGTTAATGCAGGATTAATTCCTTAGAAGCTTCTATGGAATTTGTTACATTATTGAGTTTTATTCTTTTGTAGTCTGATAACTATGACTCGAGATACTATATGAACCAGTTTTTAGTTAAACTTCTAATACCATACTATTCTAATTGGCCAATTAATAATATATTATTTATAACGCAGGATAATAATGTTATTATTGCCAACCTGGTCGAGTTGTTTCGCTTATGGTCATATTGTTGTGCAACCCGGATAATATATATTTTTTTTGTAGTTACATATCTACATTTTAATCAATTGTTTAATTTTTTTTTGACAAACCCGGTTTTATCAGTGTGAACCTTTGTGAGGAAGTGATGTCCGTTAAAGTGGCGGCGGAAAGGGAACGGGAGAGGACTGATACTCTCCCGTCCCAAAGAAGAAGCACCAGGCGCCAGAGAGCGCAGAATGATCTCCAGCCTCCATGAGCGCTGGCCTGGGGGTAACGGGTAAGGCTGCCCGTTACCCTAGCAGTTACCCACCCTAGGCGGTGGCGCGATGTGTTCCGTGTGCGCCTCTCTGAATCGGAAGGAGGGCGAGCCCCTCTGCTACCAATGGTGTGGCTGCCTCCTGTTTGAGGGCGGCCAAAGTCTGCTAGGGTTCTCGGGGACTTCCTTCCTAGGGTATACCCGAGTCCCTAGCGATAGACTCACTTGTGACGGAACACCGTGTGGTTTTAGTCGGTTCGATTCCGATATACCACTTCACCGATAGCCATGGTGAGGTGATGACCCGTGGGGGTTTCCACACGAAAAAAAAAAAAAGTGTGAACTTGAACCTATCAGGGAAACGTAAACAATAACAAAAATATGATCTAGAGGCGGTAAAATATACAGGTAATGTGTCGTGATTGACTAGCTGATTTTTATTTCACTAGCCGTTCCCCGCAGTTACACCCGCTTTACTACTCCCGCGTGATGTTACATAACCTATAATCGTCCCCAATGAATAATCTATGCATTACAAATACAATAATAAAAAAAGGTGTGTGTCAGTTCCGGCTCAGACACACGACTGGAATTTACAATTTACTTTCTCTCTCTCTATCTCTCTCATCATTTGTAGACGCTGTACAGTATTTATACTATATTTAATTGCGTAAATATTTACTTGCGTCGAGGATAAGGAGTAAATGCCAATATAGCACAACAAAGCGTTAGTGTTATGCTGCCCTCCGATCACAAAATTTAACTCATATTTTTTTCATGCATTACATGAAAATCGATTTAAGGAGAAAATTAAAAAAATATTCAAATCTGAGTGATAGTTCCACAGATTAGTGCGTCAAACATAGATAAACGAAGAAAAAAACTTCAGCCTGATTATATTATAGTATAGATAAGGATTTAGTTAATTTCGAAGGTGCGCTACAAGTGAATCTTTTGAGTATTCAGTAGATTATAGATTACATAAAAGTAATAAATAAAAACACCATATATAATAACCATTTTGATTTTATTCAGTTAAAATATGAAATAACTTACGTGTACAGTAAAAATAAGTTGTTTTTAGATAGTCATTGAAATGTTAACTCAAGTATGTATATCGCTAGAAGCCGCGCGGCCGCGTCTCAACATGGCGACTACCTTAACTCCTTGTTTACCAAGTGTACTAAAATACATTCTAATGATTATATTATTGTAATTTGTATTAGGTACATTAACATATAAATGGACAATTTGGACGTACAGTTGTGGTTTTTATTTACTATAATGTTAAACAGAATGTCCTAAGGTAACACATGACGTACGCTTCACTTTCGTTCCATAGATATTAAGTGTTAATATTTACATAATTTATACTAGACCTAATATATTAAATATTATTGTATACTCGCAAAGATTTCATACAATTTAAGCATGTACCTTCACTATCACACTAGTGTTGTGCTTCCTAGATATTCATATTAATCAGTTTACGTTTGATGAGTGAATATGACGAGCACAACACTCAATTTTCTTAGAATAAAATCTTTTGTGAGTGGTATTCATATTTATTAAGGATATACCTACTGGATATAGCGATATACTATATTTTTCTCTCACGTGTGTATTTCGGGGATACCCCGACTAGTTTGGACCCGACGGGGGCCCTCAAGAGGCGAAGCGACGACGTTGGCGTTGCCCTCGCGGCAGGACGCTTTACTCCTTGATAAAGGTTTCCCGTCGAGTCCAAAACATGATCAAAACCGTATATCCATAATAAATCAGATTTTTTTTTTTGCCTCAATATTCACGTGTAACCTATAACGTCATGGAACAAAAGCAAAGCAATACGTCCAAACGTCGGAGCGATCAAAGCGTCACGCAATACAAAATGTCGTCGAAAATTAAATCTATTGTATCGTCCGTGATATGTTTAGAAGCAAAACCATCAAAATGACAAACACTGATGTATGACCGCTCTCGAAACTAACGTGAACATGATGTATTTATTGCTTTCGTAATAACATTAAGGATTTTACAAAATGATGCGAACATCACATACATGTAACCGCCCAGCTTTATTTCTATAGCTAATAAATTGTGCTATTTATTGAAACCATCCGTATGACTATCATTCTTTATTATCCCTATCCATACTTATATCACCTAGTGAGGTTTCAAACAATAACCTACGACTCCCTCACACGTTAAGCCTTTCTAGACGAGTCCATGAGTCAACTAAAAACAAATGCTGATAAACAAACTTCTAAGAAGTATACAAACCCTATCGGTAGAAGAACTATTGATGATTTTTTTTTTATTCAAAACCTTAACGAGACTTATTTTTGATTCTACAAGCGCACCTTTTACAGGCAAAGTGAATTTATTTCCACTATTACTTAGACTATAACCCGCGAATGGGAGCAAGAACCTCATGACAACCGGCACGTGGCCGGGGGTACATTTGTTTAACGTGTTCACAATTACTTTAATGAGAACTCGATGTGTATTACGTATTTAGATTTCTCTTCAGCAACGTGTGAGGTGACTATAACGTACTATGTAAGTAGAAATGTACTTAATGATCTACTCTCGTACACTCAATACAATTTTATCAACAACGTAACTAGGACCTACTTACGAAAAAACCATGAACATCACAAAATCCCGAGTATGTGTATCAGACGATGTGTATGGCTAAGACTGAAATGACGGTACACTTTCATGTATCACACTATTTACTTTACAAATGCAATATACTTACAAAACTCCGGGCTCAAGTACCCGGCGTGAGGTCTGCGAATGGTACTGTACTTATAATTTGTTTAGTATTTATTTTATCTGGCAATTTTAGGATAAGGAAAAAAAACATTTGCAATAGTGATTAAACTTAAATTAAAATATAATAAAAATCCTAAATAATCTAACAATTACATTGAACATATATTATATTAAAATTAAACAATTTAAGCTCAACTTCATAGTATTATTAATAATTAATTTAGTTAAATAAATTAAAAGTATATAAAATAAGGTAATTCATAGACAAAATATTGCATTCTTAAACAGGAAATCACTAAAGTCATTTATTTATTAATGTATTTTATTACAAAAATATTCAAACATATCAAAGTCAGTCCATGACATGAAAATCACCAACTTTTTTTATTAGCAATTCGCAAAAGGCACTCCTTCATGCAAATTAATTGTCGAAAGTGGGAGACAGCCTCGGGTGGTGAGCAACCGATCATTGAACATGTGACTTCATTAAACCAGCGTCCCATGTCGGTAAATTATAATTACAGCTTAGTCTATTCATATCATAAGAAACGGGAAGAAACTACAAATAGACATGTCAATAACGGTATTTAAAATAATATAAACAAACCGGTACACGGTAGAGTACACTATTAGTTCAGCTACGCTACGGGTTACTTCTCTGTTCCGCTGCCTGACAATGCCGAGTCTCTGAAACATTCACCCTCTGTACACGAGAAAATGAACGAGTCAAATTATTATGTTTAAATACTTTGCACTTGATTTCATTCCGTCGAGTATTGCACAAACATTTCCACGATAAATATATACATGAGTTAGTTATTATGTATAACATGTGTATGAACCACTCGCAGCTAGTTTCCGCCGGATGTGTTCGGCCGCGACTGGCGACTGTCGGGCGGCGGCCGGCGATCGCACGACACGTGTCGGTTAAATGGTTTGAAAAATGTCCTTGCACTGTGTCCGTGGATTAAATCTCGGCGGTTAGCTCTGCTGGAGCCTGGAACAATAACCAAATGATAATGAGTTGTCGGTTCATCAGTCTGGCAGTTTTGAGTATTGGCATTTAGCTGCCCAAATGTCCAACTGTCGTGGAGCATAAGCTAAGATGTGGTCGATTTCCATGATTAATTACCGATTTATCTAAATGACTGAGTGTCGTGACTGATCAGCTCGAAACTGGATAGATGGAGCACTGCGCCACCGAGTGGATAGAGGTATAGTGCGTACCTATGTGGTGAGCGCGGGCTGCGCGTGGTCGGGCGGCGGCTGGTGCGGCGGCGGTGGGGGGGGCGCGGCGTACTCCACCACCTCCTGGTAGATGAGCTGCTTCCACTGATCCACCGTGTGCTCGCGCTCGTCCACCGAGTGGTCGTAGGACGCCGGCGCCGGCTTAAGGGGCGGAAGGCAGAGGTATAGTTAAACAATTACAGGACCCGCTTGATGGCGCCTACGAACTTTACATACATGCATACAGCTAAATGGTTCGAACATTTAAATTAAGGGCATTTAATGACCTTTAAAGAAATGTGAATTAAAAATATCAATTATATAAATAAGGAAATTCATTAACAAGTATATGCACAAGTAATACAAACAGTTGTAAGACTCATAACTACTAATGTACTAGTAGATCATGCAATAGTATACAAATTCATTTACACATAAATATAACATCATTAATATATAAAATCATATTAATCATCTTCTATATCTATAGGCAAAGGATATACTTTATTAAATCTTCGCTTAATAACACTGTCACGTCTACCGCCATTGCTATACATTCGTGTGATGCCATCGTCGCCTGAATGTTTACTTATAATCCGACCTAAAGCCCATTTACCAGAAGGAAGTTGTTAATTCTTGATAAGAACAATGCGAACAACTTCAAACTCCTTATATTTCTTGAGCCATTTTGGTCACTGTTGTAGGCCAGAAATTCCAGAAATCTTCAAGCAATTTCAGCATGTGCCTCCAGCGTGACAGGTGAGTAATAGAAAGGTAGTTTGCGGCACAGTTATTGCAGCTTTACAAATGAAGAAATAACCAAGCGTTAGGGAGTCAGGTTATACGTGTCCCTATCATCTATTGGACCTAGAGGTCTGGCATTAAGGTACGACTCGATTTGGCAAAGACACCCTTCTTCCACTAATCCAAATTCCAAATCCCACTAATATTATAAATGTGGAAGTTTGGATGGATGAATGGATGTTTTTTACTCTTTCAAGCAAAAACCACTGAACCGATTGTAATGAAACTTGTAACATGTAGATAGCTCGAGACCTGGATTAACGCATAGGCTACTTTTAATCCCGATATTCCCACGGGATCGGGACATACGAGGATGAAACCGCGGGGCGCTGCTAGTTTTTTCATATGTCAAGTGCCTGGTTAGAATCCTTTTCATGTGGTGTTTCATAGATTTAACTCCGGATTCCCTAAGCCCCCATAAGTGGGCTGTACGCGGGTATGAAGTGCCATTGCGTTCCATCTGGTGCAGGAGACTGCTACTTTATCTTTAAGTCCAAATTTTTCTACCTTCCATATAGATATTGTTTGTTAAATATATGCATTCACTTAAATGGCTCGAACAACAATTTTACATGAAGTAACCCTTGTGTGTGTTCATACTAGGGATGTTGCGAATATTCGCTTCCGCATCCGCAATTGCGGAGCTTCCGCATCGATTTCAACATCTGCATCTGCATTCGCATCCGCAATAATCGATTCGAATATTCTTGCGGATGCAAGGATGCAAGGATGACAAGAAAGAAAATAGGCGGAGCCGGCGAAGTTGCACGTGTGCATTGACCAATAATAACGAAGATTTCGTTAGGTGACAAGATTCAACGCGTTGTTTAAAATCTTAGGTACAATTTATTTATCCCCGAAAAACGGTTTCTGTGGGATCGTTAGCGTGAGCGGAGTGGCGGGCAGAAGCTACTTCTTATAAAATATCCTTAGATCCGCATCCGCGGATGTTAGCCTTCAAATATCCGCCTCCGCATCCGCATCCGCAACATCCCTGGTTCATACAATCAAGTTTTAGTGTTGTCAAATCATTTACTTTTATATTTGATTTAATGTGGACGACAATTTTTCGAATATTTCAAGATGCTATATTGACTGATTTAGTAGAAAGAAATAATTTAGACATCAGGAAATTAAATAAAATTGTATATCATGAAACGCAAAAAAAAATATATATATGTTCATTTCTGATTTCATAAACAGAAAGTATAAATAGATTTCACTTCCTCCTCTGCAAGTCATGCATTGACCTCCGGGACACAGTACTTAGTGCGTAGTGAGTGAGTACGTACCGCGTTGACCTCCCCCTCGTCGTACCACACGTTGATGTAGGGGTGCAGCAGCGCCTCGTCCACGGAGATGCGGCGCTCGGGGTCGATGACCAGCATGCGCGACAGCAGGTCGCGCGCCTGGGACGCCTGCACGACACAGTAAACGTAAAAACCAGTCAAGTCAAATTTTCAGAATTATCCACAGAACTTGGCAAACATTTAGATCTCAATTCTTTTGTCGGCGAAGTCGATAACCACCATATTCTTAATATTGAACTTGGCTCCCATTTTTACATTTATGTTTTTGATGGGATGTCATTACTTTTTGCAAAAAAATTATTATTATTCATCATTCAAAAGTGATCTGTAAAATTAAGATTTTTCCTGCATTTACGTGGTATACTCGTAGTTTTATTGTGCTATTTTGTACATTTTCTTGAACATTAGAAATATTAGAGCGCATTGCCCATTCATTGATAAATCGTTCTTTACGTTTACCTACATTTTTGGTAGTGATTCTGTACATTTTCAGTGTCTGTTAAAATTTTTAAAGTAAGTAAAAATTCACTGTTTTCTGATTTTTTGCATACACACCAATTACTCAGCTGGACGCCAAATTTTAACTTGACCCAGTCATCGGGAAGTGGGTTAGTTTCTGATCTATATGTCAGTCAGTCAGTGACAACAATGCCGATTTTTAAACGATAATATCTCAATTAATGTTTAAGCTGTATTTATAAAATTTGGGGTTTTAGGTAATCTAGGGGGTTTTTAATAGTAGTAATTAGTTAATTTTTCTTGAACTTGGCTTGACACGCTGCCGTGTCTAGATATCTATGTTCTTACGTTTGAGAAGTGTGTAAACGTGGTGAAGGACTATTCAATTTAAAAGTGTACAGTACCTTAAGTCGGTTATGTTCATTGCTGTCACTCGGGAACAGTATGTCCGGGAACAGCCGCTCGAAGCTGTACCCGGTGTATCGCGGCCGGTTCTCCACGTAGTTGCGGACGGTCGGCTGGAGCCGCGCCATGAACGCCGCTGACGGCGTACCTAGTTGCTCTGTCAAACATATGTTTACATTCGATTAAGTTATGTCATGCTCGGTTAAAAGTCCTTCGATATCGACCTGGATGATAGTAGACCCATGCGTCATGCACGTGTACAGTTCACGAATATGACGCATTGGTTTACTATCATGCATGCGTCAATCGGGGCTGGTCAGTTCTCGAGTGCATTTATTTAGTACTTCTTTTATTACATACAATACTATTTCTAGAACTCTATGATTACAATTAAAAAATACTATAAGTTGGTTCGATTGAAATAACTGATTTTGATTTCTTATAGGGGTCAAATTCGGTAAGTCAAGTTAGTTTGGTAGATAAACTAGTAACATGTAAGCTCACCAATAATCTTGTTCCACTGGTCGATGTGATCAGTTCCCGGGAACAGCACCCCGCCGCGAATCATCTCGCCCATGATGCAGCCCACCGACCAGATGTCCACGTTCTCCGTGTAGCCCATACCCAGGATCACCTGAAATCGCATTTTAGTTTATCAGCCTAGCTCAGTACCAGAAGCTACAACTACTACCAACAAATATTATTAATACTACTAGTGCATAAGATATTTTGTGTAAATTTCAATATTTTTTGAGACAATAAATAATATTATCATATTATTATTATTAATTTTTATGTTTACATGTATCATTTTTTTTTTGTATGTATTTTGTTTTATTTTCGAAAATTCTTAACCAATGTACGATATTTTGTTATTTTTCCGTATGTAATTGTTAAGTCTGTTTATAAAAATGTTATTCATATTTCTGAAACTTATACATTTTTGTCTGACTGACTGACTCCTGAAATATGAAAGATTACCGATTAGCTAATATTCAGTACCATGGGTAATATTATTAACTCGGGTGTATTTGGAATATGCGAATTAGTCGGGGTTAATGTTTGGAAGTTTTCATTACATCAAAGACAAAAAAAAACTTATTTTTTTTTTAGACTGACAACTATTTACGCGAGATTTTATATTTATAAGGTGACTCAACTATTTATAAGCTACTAGTTACCCGCCCGCGTTGGTGTGGCTACGTAATTTGCAATAAAAAATATAGTGACTATAAATTGAGATAAAAACTATACTATCTCTCAAGTTGGACCAAACTGCAAACAGTGTGCAAAATTTGATTAAAATCGGTTCACATCTAACACACGGCCGTCTAATCGCAAACAAGGCCTGTACTATAGGAATCAACTGATAAACATACTTATATATTTCTAAATACATACATACATACATATTACAGATAAATTACACCCAGACACAGAACAAATGATCGTGCTCATCACACAAATATTTGTCCTGGGAAGGAATCGAACCCACGAATTAAATAGCCTACCTAAAAGATATGAACATGCTTCATGACCATAACGTACGTACCTCAGGAGCGCGGTAGTATCTGGTGACAACGTACGGAGTCATCATGAATGTAGTCCCTGCGGTGCGCGCCAGACCGAAGTCTAAGATCTTCAGCGTGCAGTCGCTCTTCACCACTATGTTGGACGGCTTCAAGTCCTAAGTACCACCAAACATATGGCTGATTTAGTGGCAAAGTACAACCTTACTTACTCTCAATTAGTATTTTTTTGATCAATTTGCGGTGTAGATACATTTATAGGTACACTAATAGAAGGGGAGCCCAAGATCCTAACGTTTTTTTTCTCCAGGGTCGTTGGGACCTATTAGATTTCGAAGATTAGATGGTAGAAAGAAAAAGAGTTCAGTTCAGTTGTATCCGTTTTATTGGTGGGGGGAGCTTTTACAGGCTTTCAAAGATGTAAAAAAAAAATAGTAAAATGGACTTACTCTAGCGTGTCAGATATTAATAGTGTAGTTATCCTACATGTCTCTGATAATGGGGGTTGGTTAATCTGCCCATTTGCATGGTGGGGGTGGCCGTATGGAAGGGTAGAAAATGGGAAAAAAAATATTTCGAGCGCGTCAAATATTAAGAGGGGGATGTTAAGTACACCCGAAAGAAACCACCATTCAATAATCTGACGATTCGGAAGTGACGCACGCTCGCAGCGGCTTTCTGAAAATGCAAAAAAAAATCGCCGTTTTGACCAAGTCGAGCGCGTCAGATTTTCATACAGATGGTTCAGCTTAATGTCCTAGACAAACTGACCAATAATTTGACGATTATTTGGAGGGATTCTCTTAATCTGACGATTTGAAAAAGAAAAAACGTGTATTTTTATCATTAAATGTGTCAAATGTGCAAATACAAATAGACTTAACTATTTATATACATATATAAAAGCGAAAAGATACTCACTCACTCACTCACTCATCTACTGACTAATCACGAAATCTGGAGAACTACTAGACCTATAAAAATGAAACTTAGCAGGGAGGTAGTTTATGAGTAAGAGAAATCCGCTAAGGAATGATTCTAAGCTAAAAATTGTTTTGTTAATTTAGGAATACCATTTCAATTCCAAATGTATACCGCTTTTTTTTACAGAACTGATCTGTGTTTTTTATAAGGTAACGTAGGTTTTCATAAATATGCCACAGAGAGGATGTTTTTTTCTTTATATTTTTGCCCGAGTGAATCACAACTACCTGAGTTATATAAATAACTCAGATAGTCTTCTTCTGCAGCACGAATATAGTTTTATGCGACATTATATTATAAAAATAACTAAAATAGACTAATCTGACCGTTTCAATATCAGTCAGTTCACGAATTTTTCTAACTGCGAATGCTGCTGAGCTGAGTCTATTCGATAATATTTATTTATATTTTAATGAATAATGATTTCGTGGTATCAACTAGTTTCAATTCGTCTTATTTAACCATTATAGTCCATATAACCACTCTAGAAATAGCATCATTTAAAAGTTTGTACTCATACGTTTTAGTCTAAATAAGAGTAAATTGTGATGAAGATGAGGTAATTCAATAATCGAGATCGGTTTGCACGCCAGCTTTCCAGCAACTTTCAAAAAGAACATAAACAAATGGACAGAGTATAGTGTGGGGATGGTATGAGAGAGTGAGAGATAGAGAGAATGTAAAAGGGAAAGACAGGCGTGGAGTGTCTTTACAATTTTTGTAACTTCGGCTTGTGGAGATGGGCAAATTATATGTTTTCTGTTATTCTTGAATTATTTCCTTAAAAAAAAAAAATCGACGATTTTTTTTTGCAAGTTTGTAACCTTCCCACTGCCTTGCGTCACGCTCAAATCGTCAGATTATCAAAATGTACACTTGTCAGCATGTAATTAACCCCCCTTATAATAATCTGCCACGCAGGAGTAAATCCAAAAAATCCCTTAATGGCCTCCCCTACTATAAGGCCTAGTCGACACTAGTCCATCTCCTAAATGCTGTCTTAACTCCACTTCCATTGCAATTAAAATTTGTGTTAAAATCATTTTATATAAGAAAGTGTTTGATATTAAGATACTCAAAACAGTTCCTAATTTGAAAAAAAAACAAATTAAAATTCATTCAATTTGAAATTGTCACGTTAAAAAAGAAAAACTTGTTGCAATAAGTAAAATGAAGACAAACGACTCTCAATCCTATAACGTATAGGATTAAGCTCAAACCGCCTTGTTACGAGTATTTATAATTTAGCCCTGTTCTCGTCTGCTTGTGAAATGTTCTCAATAATTCTGGGACTGTAGCAATATGAAAGATAATCACAGGGACACAGAAGAAGGCATGTTTTCTACAGTTTATAAAAATACTTCTAACTTCAAGGCTTTTAGGAATTACTTTCGAGTGCCTTTGGTAGTCTGAAGTTCGATAATGATCATTTTGTACAACCCTAATGTGGATTTCGTAAAAAAATCATGCTGAAGAGCATACCCTGTGTATGATTCCAGCAAGATGCAAGTGCTTGATACCGCACAGCATCTGGTACAGTAGATAGCTCATCCGCTCATGGTCCAGGTCCATCTGGATGACCTGGCACAGGTTGGCGTCCATCAGCTCCATCACGAGATACACGTCCTGAAACTCCTCCAGGCTCTTCTGAGGCGTAAATGCATTTAAGAGACCAATAATCTGAAAAATAATATTAATTTACTATTCCGTTGATTAAGCGTGTTGTCATAATATAAAAAAAATTAAGGAATTCTTTCCCTCCCTTCATCTTTAGAGATACTGTTCAAGACGATGCCGTGTACCTCACACTCCTTGAGTACATCCAATTTTTTTTTTGAAATTGGTTCACGAATGGCGAAGATATTTTCTAACATACGTCGGTTAAAAACCAAAAAGATTGCGTACTGTTTCAGTTCGAAATGAGTTAACTTTAGCAAAAATTTAAATTATTGAAGGACCTTCGACGGGTATCGTTTTCTTAAAGACATGAGGTCCTTTAATAGTGTTTTTAGGATCAAATAATAACTTGGCACATCTCACACACGGCCGTCTGATCCCAAACTAGGCAGAGCCTGTACTATGGTAACCAGACTGCTGATAAATATACTTATATATTTTTAAATACATACATATTATAAACAAATTACACCCGGACACAGAACAAATGATCATGCTCATCATACAATTATTTGTCTCGGGTGGGAATCTAACCCACGACCTCTGGCTCAGCAGTCAGGATCACTAACCACTAATGCCGCGTTCCAATAATCAAATAACGATTCGTTTTGGTAAAATGTTCGTTGAAAATTCAACAAAATTTTACCGTCCGTAAGCAAAACGAATCGTTTTTTGATAATTGGAAACCGGCATTAATCAACAGGCCAGTCAACATGTGTGTTGCAGTTACGAACGTAGCTGTAGCATATGGACGTATTAATATGTGTGTCTTAGTATAGTTGCTGCATATTAGACGGTGGCGCCATCTTTTAGCAAGTAACAAAAGTTGTTCTACTGAGTTCTAGAAGTTCCAATAGCGGTCGAGTCAGATAGACAGTACGAAATGTTTCAGGAAAGTTTTTATGATATATTTTTAGCACTATATATAGAAGTTACATTGCGGTATCGACATTCAGTTCTAGTAAAGCGATACTACGAGTTAACAAGTGCGAATAATAGCGAATAGTACAAGTGAATATTAGTGAGAATTACCGTATCTGTAATTGTCTTAATTGCGAGTTATACATAAACAAATTTCTTATTTATCCGTATTTTAGAACCCATAGTACAAGACGTTATGCTTAGTTTGGGTCTAACTAGCTATGTATAATATATTCTAGAATATTATTCTTACATTTATTATACTTACATTTTTGTGATTGACGAGTTTCATAAGTTTAAACTCGCGGTACGCTCGCTTCGCGTGCGTCACATTCTGGAAAGGCCGCGACAACTTCTTGATGGCTACATTCTGTTGTGTCACTGTGTCGTATGCGGCGCTATAACCAATAAACAGCAACATTTGTAGAAGGAAACAAGCAATGGATATATGAATGTGGCGAAGGAACAATTAATTTAGGAGATTTCATTATACTTGGGTAAAATCCATCCATGAAGCCATGCAAAAGGATATGTCACAATGCGGTTAGTGCAAGTACATATAAATGTTATGTTTAATTTACAATAATGAATGTTAAGTTTCTGTAAGAATTAAATACGAGAAATATAACAATTAGTACGAAATACGTTAAGTTGTTAATTACTAATGTATTTGTAAGTTTGTAATTACGATATCCCGACTCAAATTACTGCAGACTCCGTGCGACGAAATATTTCCATGAAGAAAAAAAAGCCAGCCCAAAGCCCCGAATCTGACATTCTGTTGGAACATGTAGAGTGTGTGTTTCATTTCATTCCATGCATCTAATTCGTTTTACTTCATATACTAGAGGCACGTTGTCAATGGCGGAGGCAACTCCAGCCGTCGACAGCGACGACACGTCGACGGCTGCCGCTGACGCGTTGATAACGTTCAGCTCTTGTATATGAAGCATTACGTAACTATCGTGGATTAACAATTCGACGTGGTCTCTGTAGGATAGAGATATTAGACTACTAGAATTTTTGTGTACTGTTTTTTCAAGGTTTATTGTATAATGTCCAAAACCCAAAGAGGTTCTTCTAGGTTTTGGACTCTTTATTATTATTATTGATGACGTCAGTATCCGCTTCTTACGTGTTCTGTTAAAGTCGTACCTGGTTATATATATAAGATTTTAAAGTTACAGTCTTGTGACAAACAGATGGACGGCATAGATTTAAGTAGTAGGACACTCAAAACTATAACAGGAAATAATTTAGGTATTTATATTAAAAATCTTTTTGTATTCATATACACAATATCTGTTGTATTCTGTCCCACTCTTGTTGCGTAAATTGGATAAACTTGGAATTCCCAACTTGTTTTGTTATCTGACTACCGCACGAACAGATTCCAACGGGTTAAGATAGGTGATTGGGTTAGTGCTGATCTCCCTATTGGGCATGGGGTTCCACAGGGCAGTATCTTTGGACCTACTCTTTTCTTGGCATACATAAATGAACTCTGTGAACTAAACGGATTATTACTTTTGCCGATTACACAGCTCTTTTGATTGACGCTGACTCGTGGTCAGAGGTTTTCGAACAGGCTCAGGTAGTCCTACCTTAGTATCTAGGTACATGGCTTAGACACGATAAGACATAACGTAGACAAAACTTAATATATCACCTTTTCTCTAAACTCTCAAAATTTCCATTTACCAGACTGACTCACGCTAAGGGCTCATTCCTGCGATAGTGCCAATTACAGTACCATACAAGTACAGACCATAGGTCTGTACGTGTCCAATACTTAGCAATACTGATACCGTTAAGTACTTAGGTATTATCGTCGACAACAAACCTAACTTCCTTGCACATATAGATTTACTCACATCAAGCATACGTAAATTAATTTTTATTTTCAAAAACCTATGTCATGTGACTGAGTTTTCCATTTTAAAGATTGTGTACTATGCGTTTTGCCAATCTTTGTCAACATATGGTATAGTAATATGGGGAGGAGTGCCTAAAACTATCGTGCTCAATCTTGAGAGATCCTAAAGGGCAGTGTTAAAAGTGAGTATATTTCTACCTTTTCACTACCCGACTAATTATATCTACGAACGTTATGAGTTACTATCCGGTCGCCAACTTTTTATTTTAAATGTGCTCTTCGTAAACACACACATCTACGGCATAGACCGAATATTATATGTAACAAAAAACGCAAGTATGCAGTGTGTCCTAGTGAAAGATTTAGGACTAGATTTTCACAAAGACATTATTAGTACAAAGTTTTGTATACTGAAATAGGTGATATTTTTAAGGAAATATCGTAAATTTTTATCCTAGAATGCTTTAATTTCTACATAATAGTATAGATGTAATTTGTTTGAAAACCTTTACGTCTTTATGTATGTTTAAATATGAAATAGTTTGATAGCACACGCACGATTTGCTCGGAGTCCGAAGTAATTTGAAGACAATACAAATGGAAAAATCGCCATTAACCAAACCAATGAACCCAAAATGTAGCCAATGATGTAGTTTACTAAAAAAAAAAAAAAAACAATTATAGTAGTGATTGTCTCCATTTTCTTTCATCGAAATCGTTTCATTTTGTTTGTGAAGCGAATCAGTGAATACTAAAATACAGTCCAGAGTTTTATTATCTATAATTCTATATCTACATAGCGATGTCCTTACGTACAAAGTGACATGTCAACATGATGGTTAACAGGAGAGCGGATTAAAGTTTACAACTGATCTGACGTTAAAAGATTTTTTTTTTTTATATAGCTATTATGATCACAATTGATCGATTCGATCCATTGATGATCAAAGTCACAGCCAAAGTCAACTAAGTACTCAATGTAGGTAGTTTATAATAGTGCTACAGTATTTTTAATATCTAATATTTTCCCTTAAAATTAATTGCCAGATTACCGTTTCTACACCTACTCTGAAAGAGAAGATTTATCATTAAAACCGTAGTAATTTCAGAAAACTAAATATTTGATTATATGCGTAAAGGTAAACAAAATCTAATTATAAAATAATATTTTTTTTATGGTTTAAAGGGGAAACGAGCCGACGGTCGACTTCTTGACGGTTTGCTTATATACGTAGGGACCGTCGATATATAAACAGGCATAGACAAAACAGTTCATTGCCGTTTTCTCTTCTGTTAGTAAGACCGCACCGTTTCTTTTGGTTTGTACCTTAAAAAATCTGCATTAGTTATTTCCCTAACTTCAATGGAGTTTTATTGTTCACCATAATTAATAAGGACGAATAACGGTCTGATTCCAATCTCTGGGCGACTAGTATATTAAATTGGGCGCTTAAAAGTTTCGAAGGTGGTGTAGTGTATGAATTAGTATTAATCCTAAAACCAAAGCAGACGAATACATTCAAATCGGCGGCCATTTTGCAAGATGGCGCCGTGTCTTACCACACCATTCCCTGTGCGCCCGCACCTCGGCTCACAAGTTCTGTGTACCGCGTGGGTATTGTGAACACGGAGTCACCGAGTGTGACTGAGTAAAACTGAACCATCTCTAACCGGCTAACATTCACTACTCGATCAGCTATAAAAGAAACAAATTACATATATTGGTGACTTGGATGAGCGAAGCCAGGATCAACACACAAGATATGGGTATTTATGTAAAATATTGTTCATCTTAGGGAGTTATTATTATTGTAATAGGTAAGTTTAGTTTGACTTCCAAATTTGGTAATCTACCTTTCATGGATATTTAAATCCATGCTTCAATTCTGGCTACGATCATGACTGTACAAGCTTCTACTGTGCAGTTTATTGTGCCTAATGTGCAGTGATACCAACGTCAGACATTCCCTTGAAAGACTATCATTTGATATTGTAGAACATTCGTAAGAACTACCATAAGTACGAGTTTATACAACAAGCACACGTAATGCGAAGGTGAGTAGGAACACAATACCAAGGCAGTTGTTTATGAGTAGGTATTTTCTAAGGGATAGGTACAAAAACCTATTACTTTTGAACGAAGGAGGTAATAACTACGTCTCAGCTTATAAATACTGGCGGAAATTCTTAATGTATATGAAAATACGTCTGACGCTGGCTGATAGACAATAGTTTGGTAGTTGACATGCGTGTGTTGCGTGCGGAGGATGCATACTAGTTTCGTGTAACAGTGCTATAATGATACCTTGCGTGCTTAGAAAAACATTTTTTTGCAGTGTGACAGTAAAATAGGTTAAGGGTCAAAATAAAATACAAAAATGTGCATTCGGCGGTTCGACTTGATAGCTCCAAAATGTATTAATTCATGCGCCGCTGTCAATAAGGCAACTATTACCATCGCCAACTTTCTGCTATTTGACGCATCGGGAAAATTTGCATATTTGCGTGTTGACCTTAAGCCTTGTATCGATTTGTAGACAAGCAGTTGTGAGAAAGTTGGATGTCGTGTACAGTTTTGTTTGCATGCGTGTGTGAAGACAAGTGACGATGAAATTAAAATCTATATATATGTGATATAATACAATGAAATGTAGCAAGATAGGCGTAACAGATGAGTGCAAGAGAGATAAAAATTAAACTGTTTAATACGTACCTAATCAAAATTTACAACAAAAATATAGCAAAAATGGCGATACTTATATCACTTAAAAATATTATTTACAAGTCTAACTATATACAACAAAGTTATTTTACATCTATAATAAGTTAATAAGTACATATATATTTACAATATCACAAACAATTTACATTTTATCACTTTGATTTTAAACATTCGCTGTTGGATTCGGGTTTTAAATTTCATTTAAATATATCTAAGAACTAATTACTTATCCTTAAATATTTAAGTTATCTGTTTAAGTTACACTACGGCGAAATGCTCAGACTTTAACAACTAAACTTCATGCTTAAGAAATGTCACGAATTCCAAGTGCCCTCAATCTTAGTACTAGAGACTTGAGATTCCAAACGACTTTTCAAGTACATTTCTAAAACAAACTTAGGCCTCTTTGATTCGGATACTTTTCAACACTACTTACTTACCAATGTAAAGTTAAATTATATATCCGCAGATGTCGTTCCTCGTTTGATAGTCTCTAAGCAAGAGATACAATGGCTGGTAAGCTTTACTTTACACTTTGACATACAAATAACTTTCAATTACGAATAAAGTAAATTACATATTGTTGATATAAATCTTGAGGACAAATAAATGAATATTATTTTATTTGTAATTTTGTGTTTTTATAAGAATAATGATAAAAAAAATGTGAATTATACCAATATACAAATAATTTAATTAATGAAATTTTCAGCCAGAGTCAATAATTGCGATCACAATAAGGTTTTCTAAACACTGGTTAGAGGAACCTAGAGTAAGAAACCTTCCTACTATTCTTGTCCAAGACGATATCCCATTAATTGAAAACACTTTAAATCACTAATTAGGTACTGTAAAATTAATGCTTTTTGTTTTTTATTCGTATACAATAGTGTCACCTTATTTAATTATAAATCTATACGACAATAACAAAGCTGAAGTGTTTTAGTTTGTTTAAACGCGCTAATCTCTGTCGAATCCGAAACAAATATTTTCGTATTGGATAAAGTATTCATTGAGGTAGGACCATGAGGAGCAGAGCAGTGACCATGCTGCTTGGAACGGCTAATATGCCATGAAAAAATATTTGAGCTCAAGAATCCTGACAGTTATTGTATGAAAGTTATAGTATGGGCGCAGACCTTTCACTTTTATACCAACAATTTTATACATAATTGTAACTTACCACACTATGCCCTGTGCTCCGGATCCGATGGGTTTCAGGTTCTGATAACGCTTGAGGATGGTGAAGCGTGTGTCGCCGACCTCAACGGTGTAGAAGTGGGGGTGGCGCGGCGGGGCCGACATGGCAGAGGCTGGAGGCGCCGCGTGGGGCATGGACCACCCCTACCTGACACACAGACAACTATACTACTAAATGTCATCAAAATTATTCCGTGTAGATAGCTAATAAATAAAAATATATTTTCAGGTTGCTCAAGAATGGGTTTTCAAATTTTATTGATTTAAGTAAAAAACGATGTCACAATAGGTTGGGGAAAGCGATATATTATTTTTAAAATGCAGAGCAATGAGTATACAAACACTATGTTAGAAAAACATGACAGTTGAAAAGAGACAAGTCTATATGAGTAGGCAGGTTAGAATTAGCCGCCATTACTGTACGCCCCCGTTTCATACATTTCTATTTTTGATGGAATAGGGGGCTAACTAACAGACGGGTCACCTGATGGTAAATGACTACCGCCACCCATGGGCATCTGCAACTTAAAGAGTCACGGGCCCGAATGATGTAGATTTTACTTCTATTATAAATGCGAAAGTTTGGATGGATGGATGTTGGTTACTCAATTACGCCAGAACGGCTGAACGGATCTGGATGAAATTTGCACACAGATTTTTTCCCGGAAAATGTCGGGTTCCCGTGAGATATTACAACAGTCGCAGGCAATAGCTGGTTTATAGATAAAGGAATGGTGTTAAGAGCAACATTTTACTCGGTTAAAAGCTTCAATATCAGTCAATGACTGAACTTAACTTTTCCTTCTAGCCTATCAACGTTGATCTCATTATGGTAAGTGGGCAGCCACAGGTGTCTACACTCCCTCCTAGCTGTATCCTTTTCCCCTTTATGAAAAATTGTAGTAGAATATGCTTCCATAGTCACAAACAGGCTTCTGACTGTACTTCTTTTAATCACGGTATAATGTGGACTACATTGTGAAAGACAGAATAAACGGCAATCTATTTCTAAATATTTGTACTACTGTGTGAACACTTACTTACTTTATGTAAATGTGTGTACAGAGTGCGCGGGCGCAGTCCATATATCGTGCACGGTGCTGTTTGACACTGCGTAGCACTGGTGTAGCTGCGTAGCACTACGGTTCGCGCTTCTAAGGTTGTCTCACTTGGCGCACGTTTGGGATCGTGGGACGACTATTATCTGTGGAAGATGAAAATGATGATGTAAGAAGGATAATTTGTGCCTCATTAGTAAATGCGAATATATTGGCAAAAGGAGGGGAGTTTAAAATATGAAAGCAGTGATGTACGAAAGTGTTGAGCTTGTCACATTGCGAGTTTAGAAAAAAGTTACTCTCAAATAATACCTGTGATATTAAGGAGAGCTTTATATTTAACTATTCAAAATATAGTAAAAAAAAAAATATGTAAAAATCTGAATGTGCAGCAGCAATATCTTTTAAATTTTGACATCTCGATCCAAAGAGCGTTTATGTACCTATAGTGCAGTCGGTGGATCTTCAAATCCTATCAGTTTTGGTTGTGACTCCGCACACTTACGTTTTTGTGGTAGAAATCGATCGGCAATAACCTACAGAACATATGTAGGGGTTGCGCAGTGATACTTAAGGTAGGAATTTTCGTAAAAATCGTCAATTACTCTGGTTCTGTTGAACATAATCAAGATCAACAAGGCTCAAAATCTTCCTTATCAGTATCATTATAGTCACAACCATCACATTTGCTCTACTGACTGCACTAATAAGTCAATGTTCTTCGTCTTCATGTTCAATATTTTAACACACATAATAATGTTCATTTGGAGAACTAAAATAATGTATTCATTAACTTATATGTGTAAAGGAGGAGGCGTTAAAACTTTCAAACGTACCAACAGAAATGGGGTTTGTATATTCTTAAAGGGCATGTAGAGTGCTTCATTTATTACTGTAGAGACTAAGGACTACCTAACTGCAGAAGTGAGTTATGCTTAGATTTTAATATAAATTATTTTAATTACCAAAATAATATTAAATTATTGAATTACTAATTAATAAAAAGGTTCATAAATCATTTATTTAATAATAATAAACTACGGAATTAAAAAAAACAAAAATATAGTAATAAAATAAAAATATTAATAAATATAGTTAAAATAATTATGCGACTATGAAGGAAGGGACATCTTAAAATAGAATTCATTGTATTTTAGAATGACTCGATTACTCAAGACTCATACGTCAATAAAAATAAAATAATAATTATAACTATTGATAGAAGTGTTGTATCATTGTAAAATAAGCTGTTCTATATTATAATAAACGTTATAAACCTTTTCTTTTGCATAATGAAAATAACCCAATTTCCAATACTATAAAAAAGGGTGTACAACCTTATTTCTAGGAAACAATGATTATTATATATATTATATCATTTATACTAATTTGAACTTTGTTGGTAACTTGGACCACTTCTCAAACAAAAATACCCGGCCTTCTTTGAATGTGTTGTACATCATGTCACAACAGTAATCTGCGTGAAAGCTATTAAACAAACAGATTACTGCATGTATCAGATACAACGAGTTGATGTCTTTAGGAGCAAAAGAAAAGGTCAAGATAACCAAAATGGCGTCGATTGCCAAACGTCAAATAGAATAGCAAAACAGTTGGCAGCAAAGTTACATCCTTTATTTTGGTGTTTGCACATTAACAGAAGACAATGTCTGGACGATTTCACTCCATATAAATTAACATCAGAACAACAATAGGCAAGTTTAAATGAGAAATGTTCAAGTGTAGACGAAGGGCGAAGACGTTGAACTTGAAGTAATTATACGCCAATGTTGCCAGACGAATTTAATATAATTGAACAAGCTGTAATGTGACGTCAATTCTTCGTTTCAATTTAAGCATTACACGTCGTAATACGAAGATGGTTTCTGAAAGCGTTTCAGTCACGAGTTTGGGTACATTCTAAGATTACATTGCATTAATGTCATGTGTAAATTAATAGTATTTCAGAAATGGGTATTAATTTAGAAAGAAAGAAAGAAAGAAAGAAAAATCATTTATTTTGTCACACACAGAGACATCGACAAAGGGCATGCAACAATTGGTATGACACTAAAAAAATTAAATAACATATTAGAATATAAAATAATAAAAACTAACTTGAAAAAAAAGGTGTCTCATGGCATGATCAAAATAGGATTTAGTAAAAGTTTAGTACAGCTATAGGTGTAAATTGAGTTAGGCGTTGCATGTCAGCTGAGATTGAAAAATACATCCTAAGCCACATCCCCCTACGATCTAAGTAAAAAAAACTAATGATTTTTAGTTGCCGTAAAACACTACCTAGGTTTATTACTTACGTGCTATGGTTGAATGTATGTGGCTTAAGGGAATTCCATTTTCTAGAAGTAGAAATTCTAATATTTATGTAGGTTATTAGGTGAACGTTGCCACTGTTATCAGGTTAGTAATCCAATTATTACAAAACATTTATTTATTTATTTATAACCAAACACTATCTTTACATAAATTGTTACCTATTACTGAAACAAAATTTAACCGATTATTACCTTTCAATAAAGAATTATATTCAATGGTTTCGGAGGTCATCGATTACAGACAAACAAATCTTTCCTCTTTATAATATTAGTTTAGGGTACACACCTCATACGCCCTCCCCATTGACCACAAAAACGTGGGACCAACTCGCTAAAAGTAAATTATAATTTATTATCTAGCAACACCAGGAATTCAAAAACATTGCACGAGCTTCATTTTTAATAAGGCTCATTTACACTCGCCACAGTTAAGGCAAGCCCGGCACCCGACCCGTACCGCAGCTGTCATATAAATGTCAAGTGGGAACAAGCACATGTAGCTAGGGTTGTCACATACACGAACATTTATATTACGCTGGCACTTTACATGGCACCTTTGTGTAAATGTAGGTTATATCATACAGGTTTAATATTTTATATGTATTTACGGGAATTACCGCGATCACGAAAAGGTATTACATACCTCACAGGCCGACTAGGTTCACGGCCAGTGCAACCTGGTCGAAATGTCAGGCAATTCAGAGGTATGTAATACCTTTTCGTGATCGGGTTAATTCCCGTAAATACGTAAATAATCGAACGCGAAAGTTTAAAAGTTAGTATATGGATGTAGGTTTGTTTCATTTTGAACAATTCAAATATTTGTTTAAATCAGCGCCATGAACGGCCAGCAAGAGATCTTACGCGTATTTTAGGTAATTTATAGTACACTCCTTAATAAGGTATTCTAAGTATCAGAGCTTATATTGCTTGAAATACAAGTTGATATCAAACTTAGAGCGTGTCAGTAGAGCAATTTATAGCATCGATTTGATTTTTTTCACGTGAAATTGCTAAACATAAACATCTGATTTCTTATTATCCGTTTTTCGCATTGCGAACATAACACTAAATGTAAATAAATGTATCTCCTGAATTTCATAAACATTACATTGTAACGTACCTGTATGACGGCATTTGGTCGTAATCGGTCGTACAAAATGTTACGTCAAGATTACAGTCCTACGCAGCTTTCGCATGCGACAGCCCTATGTGTAATATACATATGTTTTACATTTGCCTGTGTTGATATTACGATATTTTCGTTTGACACACGACACATTTACGGAATGAGGTTTGTACAAGTTGACTCGAATTGCGAACTGAGAATACATTATATATATGTATATTGTTACAGCTACAGATTTGTACATTATAAATTGACTGTATTTCTGTTTGTCTGTTTAAGTGATTTCAAAGAGACTTTAAAAGGTATGATTATGACAACAGTAGTGAGATATGTGTATTTTTATATTTATAATAATAATAACTTTACACATCTTACACACGGCCGTCTGATCCCAAACGCGGTAGTCTGTATTATAGTAACAAGACTGCTAAAAAAATATACTTGTATATTTTTAAATAATATGTATTATATGTGATATTGTTACGGTTGTAATGTGTTTTGAGCAATTAAAATAAATAAATAAAAAATATAAAATTTTAAAAGTTAAACTGTTTTTTATTCCTCCAAAAATCACGCTGCAATCCACCGAACTAAAAATATCTATGACAAAAGAAAACTTTATACGAAATATGGTTGAAGCAAGAGGCGAGTGCGACTCGTGCCATTCCAATTACCCGCGCACTCGCTCACCACTCGACACGGTTGCGGGCACTCCACGAAAGCCGCCTTGTGGCCCCGCGCCTAGTGGCCCAGCACTTCCCAACAATGGCCAAATTCCAAACAAACATATTTGACAAATTAATGGCGTTCGTCGGGCCCTCTTGATAGTTGTAGTTATTGAAGCGTCAATAAAATCAGTTCTACTCGGACTAAAACTAAAACAACAGGCCTGGTCTAGTAGTTAGTGATCCTGACTGCTAAGCCAGAGGTTTGGGGTTCGACTCTTAGCCATAATTGTGTGATGAGCACGATCATTTGTTGTGTCTGGGTGTAATTTATCTATAACTAGCTGTTACCCTCGACTTCGTTCGTGTGGAAATTCAAATATACGGAAATCAATTTTCTGCTCAATTTTCTTAATTTTTAGTTCCGTAAGAACCTTTTACAAAAAAAATTTAAAACATTAAAAAAAATATACATGAAATCGGTTTAGTCGTTCTCAAATTATGGCGTGACCGAGAGAAGTAGGGAATAATTTTTATATATATAGAATAGCTGCGTCCTGCGGTTTCACCTGCGTAAGTCCCTCGTTAAGTTTTCTTAAAGTTTCTAATTTTCCGCGCAACTTTCTTAATTTTTACTTCCATAAGAATCTTCTCTTGACAATAACAAACACAAAAAAAAGAATTAGCAACATCGGCCCAGCCGTTCACGCGTGACCAAGGGAAATAGGGATTAATTTATATATATATATAGATAGATATGTATGTATTTAGTAATATGTTAGTATGTTTATCAGCAGTCTGGTTACCATAGTACAGGTTCTGTACGGTTTGGGATCAGACGGCCGTGTGTGAGATGTGTCAAGTTATTATTATTAATTTGATAGAATAGATAGAACAGATAGATTCACAGATTGCATAAATCCCCACAAAGATCTTCTTTAACATTGCGACACCAAAACCACCCACGTACCCACGTATATCGTAACACTCCTGTCCATCCAAAGGTTGCCTGGAAGATATTGCTTCTAGCGTTAAGGCCGCCCATTGTGCATTTTGTGTATAATTTCTTTGTGTATTTTTTCCCTTTTTTTCTTTTCATGGTGTACCATAAAGAGTGTTTATTATTATTATTGATTTTATTACGAGTACAACAATGGTAGTCGCTACACAAAATAGGGTCACTAAGCCTCTTTTCAACGGAACTAATGATCTTACGAACGGTTGTTTAAATTTTGTTTGTTTTACCTCTAATTCATCTCAAAGTCTTTTCCTATTATTAATGGCATATCGTCTGGGTTATTTTTGTCTTATAAGTAGAGATCGGATAATCGGATGCATATTTACCTAAAGTTATTTTTGGATAACAAATTATGGAAGCGGCTTCTAAGTATATTTTTATTTACGAATGCAGTTGTATTGTCGCGTCGCTACTGCGCACAAGCAAGTATACTTTGCCGTCTCACTCGCACTCTTACAAAATGCTTACATTCCCTGGGGTTTAATAGGCCCGATTTGACACTTGTTACAACGTAATAAGGTTGTTTTTGCTTCGTCAAAAATCACTGACAATAAAAGTAGGGAAAAGCAACCATTATACGTTGTAACAGAGCAAGTGTCATTTGTGTCAAACTGGAGTTTATTACATCTCACGGAGTATAGGTACACTTAAATTTGAATTTCCTGGCATCGCGGGATTCTTTCGATAAAAACGTGCTTTTCATAATAGCCAACATCTCAACTTTAGGTAAATATGCATCCGAATATCCGATCTCTAGTTATAAGGTATCCGAGGAATCGAACGGATCAATAGTTTCGTTTTTGCACTACTTTTTTTACACAAATTTTAATTTATTATACTAACTAATTTAAAATTAAAAAAAAAGGTAAAAAGCATAATAAACAGTGTAATTAATAATTTTGTATTTTTGAAGTGAAAACTTTTTTAGGCATTGAGTTCTGTCAGCTCCTTATTAATTAATGTCACCAACCTGCTAATGTGACTTTTTAAGTTCGTCGTTTCGTTTAAGTTTTCACTTCTGTCGGCAGTCCCATGACTGCCTATTTTTTTATGGTGTAATGGAATAGGCGTTTGTATTCCTACTCACCTGAAAGAAAGTGATGACGATAACGAATATGGTACACGACTATCCAAGAAAAACCTATTCACTCTACACTTGAACTTTCCAGGATTATAATTGACTAGCAGCGCCTCGCGGTTTCACCCGCGTAAGTCCCGATGCCGTGGGAATGTCGGGATAAAAAGTAGCCTATGCGTTAAACCAGGTCTCCAGCTATCTACATACCAAGTTTCATCGCAATCGGTCCAATACTTTTTGAGCCAATTCGTTACAAACATACTGGATATCTGCCGCGACCTTAACCCGCGCGAGTACGTCGAGAGCGTCACTAAGGCGGCCTCGCGGAAGTTAGGTATTCTAAACAAGGTGAGACGGTTCTTCTCGCCTGGGCATCTATGTCTTCTTTATAAGACCCAGGTTCGCTCGTGCGTGGAGTACTGTTCTCACCTTTGCGACGGAGCCGCGCAGTATCTGTTTGACGCTCTCGACCGGTTGCAGCGGCGAGCAATCCGCATTGTTGGCAGTCCTGAAGCCACCGAGTCCCTTGAGCCTCTGCAGATGCGTAGAGATATCGCCTCTATGGCAGTCCTCTATCGTCTTTATCATGGGGAGTGTTCTGAAGAGCTCTTCCAACTGGTCCCCCCTTCCCCCTTCCTCTACAGGACAACACGTGCCGGCCTCGGAAGTCACCCCCTCAGAGTGGAAGACATACGCTCTCGCACCCATCGATTCGGGTCTTCCTTCCTGTGCCGAGCAGTTAAAACCTGGAACTCCCTACCAGCGCACGTGTTTCCGTCCCACTATGATCCCGGGTCCTTTAAGCGGGGCGTGAAAAAGCATCTCACTAGGCCGCCATAGTGCTGGTCACCATGCTGCACTGCCCCTGTTCGCAGTGAGGATGGTAACCACCACTCTTGGATTCTGCTTGTGCTTTCCATCAGGCGGGGCAGAGTCATTTTGGCAGGTCAAATATAAAAAAAAAAAAAAAAAAAAAAAAAAAACTTACATACAAACCTTTCCTCTTTATAATATTAGTATAGACTAGCAAAATAGACACAGGCAGTTCATTCCATACTTTGGCGACTTGAACCAAAAAGGAGCTCGCAAAGCATAGTTTAGACAAAGACACATAATCCGAGTTTAAACAGTAAAGTACATGGTTCCGAGCGACCTTTAGAGGGGTTTTCTGCCTGAAGAAATGGGAAATAGTATTCATCAGTCTTGACAGGAACTTTGACGTTTGTTTAATAGTAACTCGGACTAGGCTTAATTGTTCACGACTACGTTATAAGGCTCAAACGTTGCACAGGGATTCTGGATAAGATTTTCTATTTTTTAAACATCTTCTTTGATAAATGAGCTGGTTTAGTTAGGGCAATGGATTATTTGACGCCCTTTCTTGGGTCCAAACTCACAAATTCGAATTTTATTAAACGTTCTTCAACCTAGTCACCAGGCAGCCGCATCTGATATTAGCAGTCTCTCCTCCTGTCTATTTTTGAATACCATTAAGGTACAAAACGTGCTGGTATTATGAACAGAATAAAATACATACATTGACTGGCCTGTTGGTCTAGTGGTTAGTGACCCTGACTGCTAAGCCAGAGGTCGTGGGTTCGATTCCCACCTGAGTCTGGGTGTTCTTTGTGTCCGTTGTTTGTATGTTTGTAAAGTCCCCCGCGACACACGAGTAATTCCTAATGCGGGGAGTTGTCTTTTAAAAAGAAAAGAAAAGAAAAAGAAAAAGAATTTGTAGTTAGACGGAACGGATCTTAATGTATGTATGTAATGTATGTAACTCTACATATGAGTTTAGTAATTAAGTTTAAAAAACTATAACCCGACTACGATCACATCGTAGCTTATGTCAGCGGGGCCATTATTACGAATCTATCGATACCTCATTCGTCAAAATCGGTTCAGTAATTTAAGCGTTATGGTAGAATACACGTAAATAAAAATATACATACATAGATTGCTAAAATCATTACCCTTCCTTTTGGATTGCCGTAGTCGGGTAAAAAGAGAACATCTTAAAATTTATTGTATGCTATCTCTTTCGTTCAAAGACTAACTTTTCTTAATATAGACCGAATCCAGGCCCTGACCCCAACAGTCGTATTCATAACCAATTATCCGATACAATAATTGCTTATTAATTCTGAACGAACTCGTAATCACCTAGTATTTACGGCCAAACGAACACAAAACTGAAAGGCTTACTCTGTGAATAAATAATTGCTGGTCGATCCTCCCGGTGGGAGCTGTTCGAGGCATCGCTCACTCCGCTCGCCGCTAATGGAGGCGAGCGGAGAGAACGGGCCCAGGGGACGTCTAGAAATCACGCCCAATCAAACAAATGTTTACTGAAATGGAGCACGAGTCGGCTGATGTATTACTGAATACTTGAAGGTGTGGGATGAATTAAGGTCTGGCTAAAGTTGGATTTGTTATTCGGTAGAGATAAGGTACGGCATGATGCTATAAAGGGTTAACAGTAAAGTTGTATATAAAGTTCATATTGCATATACCTATAGTATAGTTAGGTAAGCGCATATTTACTGTATTAATTAAAATTATAATAATAACATCCAGGAACACAAATTAAACAAGGCGCGTTGTAACTAAAACTTGAACCTATTAAAATTGATTGAAAAATGCTAAAATAGTAACTACTAGCAACCCGCTCCGGCTTCGCACGGGTAAAAATTATACACCTTAACCTTGCTCATGAATCACTCTGTCTATTAGCGAAAACCGCTTGAAAGTCCGTTCATTAGTTTTTCAGTTTATCGCGAACAGACAGACAGACGCGGCGGGGGACTTTATTTTGTAATATGTAGTGATTATGACGTGACTTGGCGTTTGATAACCAGATCCAATACGTCATTAACTGATGAACAAGCTGATAGCTATCAGTTGGTATCTTAGTTTTAACTACATTTTTAACTGACTTCAAAAAGGAGGAGGTTCTCAATTCTATTGGTATTTTTTTTACTTATACTGCTCTATAGAGAACTGTCAGTTAGTCGGTAAGTGACGTGATCGAATGCGATGCGAGGGTTTTAGCGGGAAATTTTAATTTTTAATAATTTTATGTTTTACATTTTTTTTCTTCAATTAAGTTTTTTTATTGATTTTTATAAATATAATATATTTTTTTACGTTAAATTATTTTCAAAATAAAAGCATTAGTATAAGTTGTAACACCGTTCCGGAGATTAGACGGAAAAGACAGACAGACAAAAAAAAACTGTCAGTCGTAGGACTGCACGTCAGAAGTGAAAACACATACACACAAATATACATACACATCACATACACACATCTTTGTCATCATGACATATGTCATCAGAGCGTGACGGTCACGCGAATTCAGTGCTTTTTCCCCATACCAAAAGTGTTGTAACGTATTTCACACATTACTAGTATTCTTGTTAACCCGTCCAGCTAAGCTAAATAAATAAATACTTGTGTTGGTGTCCAACGTGCCTAAAGAAGTTTTCGCTTCAAAAAAAGTAGATTTTTTATATAGGTACGTGATTCAGATGCGTTTAGTAAAAAGCTGTTTTTATGACATTACAAACAGACACTTAAATTTTATTTATTTGTATTGATTTATCCATACAATTATGTGCACTGAACGTACATAAAAACCGCGTCTTCCTACAAGTTGTAGCCTTATACTAGTGCCGCCGCACCATACCGGTCGCTTATTAGAAACATCCGTAAAAAAATCCTATGATTTCCCAAAGTTTCCATTGTCTTACATCGTTCGTACGTAGTACATAGTTCGAGTATATGCGATTGAGACCAACCTCTAAAGTTGTAAAACAATTTTGTCTTACGTTACATACATGCGGTGAAAAACCCTTTGATTTCCCAAAGTTTCAATTGTCTTACATCGTTCGTACGTAGTACATGGTTCGAGTATATGCGATTTAGACCAATCTCTAAAGTTGTAAAAACAGTTTACTATTTTTTAAGCATAACGATGTCGTTTGCCACCTCAGTGATATAATAATCAAAGTGATATAAAGACGGTACGACACTCTACTCAATCGTCCTTATAAAGTAAGCGTAAAATGAAGCAATGAAGTTCGCGTATCAAATAAAATGTCAGAACAAAGTTACGTAACAATCGATTTGAAAGTTCCAACATCGAATAGCACCTAACTCGATTGTCAGGGCGCGTCACAGCAATATAAGCGTATACACATTGTGCGGCTGGCAGACCGCCAAGCTTTGCTTACCCAACAAATATGGTGTGTGCGAGCCTAGCTGATAAATGTAACGGTTTTAAATGGTGAGGCTGGGATTACTTTGGAATAAAATTTAGCTTTTTAGCTTTCAGCTATGTATAGAATCCCACACTAGGCAGAAACTATACTATGGTAACCAGAATGCTGATAAACATCCTACTAATATTATAAACGTGAAAGTTTGTGAGGATGTATGGATGTGTGGATGTATGGATGTATGGATGTGTGGATGTATGGATGTATGGATGTGTGGATGTATGGATGTATGGATGTGTGGATGTATGGATGTATGGATGTTTGTTACTCTTTCACGCAAAAACTACTGATCCGATTGCGATAAAACTTGGTATGTAGACGACGGATTTGATTTTCAGTAACTTCACAGGAGAGCGTTACGCAATATTTTAAAAACGGCTGTTTCTGTTAATGAAATCTGAAAATGTGTGTGTATGAGCTTTGAACAATGTTTTGTTTTATGATAAAGTATAATGTTTTCAGTAGGCTTATGTCAAAAACAAAAATCGTCAAAAAATCAAATCCGTCGTTTTTCTACGACGACGATGAATTGAGTGATGAGCACGAATGATCGTGTTCTGTGTCTGTCTCTGTAAATGTATTTAGTAATATATAGTACTAGCTGCGCCCTGCGGTTTTAAAGTCCCGGTACTGTGGGAATATCGGGACAAAAAATAGCCTATTTGTTAATCTGTTAATTATTTGTGGTGGGAATCGAATCCACGATCTCTGGTTCAGCAGTCAGGATCATTTGCTCATGTCAAATTTATAATACGAGTTGGTAGTTAATATTCTCGTTAAGGAAACAGATTTTTTTTAATATTATGTAACTAAAAAAAAGCCCACTGGAAACAGTCTTATATGACAGTTTTATGTCACAAAGTTATAATAAGTAAATCTATAATATATGATAGAAGTCAAGTGTAGGTCACCTCTGTCCTGGTTTCAATGCATTGTGTATTCATTTCCCAAGGCAGGCGATGTGAGGTGAACTAGTGCAGTTTACAACTTAGAAATTAGGAATTAGGGCTGCCAAGTGTTCTAATATCGTGTTCCGTAACGAAACGTTCCCCCGGTAGCAGTTTGTTTACAAAGTTTCGCTTTCCAACAGCCCGTTGCACTGAACATGAATATGACATTGTACGCGAAACGAGATGTAAATATGTGGAGTCACTTGCAGGCTTCATGCAAATGTAGGTAGATAATCATCAAATCGTGACATCGTACTTACAGATTGACATGGTCAAAGATATTATGTCGGATTTTATGTTTTAAGTTTCGGCAGTGAGTTTTATAAAGTCGACAACTTTAACTTACTAGGTATCTTTGGTAATCTCATTATTTTGGGATACTTTTATTATACCTGTTCGGGGTCGTCTCGCACTAATTTCAGACATTGTGAAATGTCTAGCACTTTTATTTTCATCACTACATATTATAAAACCAAGTCTCCGCCGCGTCTGTCTGTTCGCGATAAACTGAAAAACTACTGAACGGATGCGGTTTTCACTAATAGACAGAGTGATTCATGAGGAACGTTAAGGTGTATAATATTTATTGTTTTATTTAGTGTTAAATAATTAGTATCATCTTTATACGAGTATTCCTTAAGTTCTCATTCGAACTAAAATATTTTTTTGGCACTTTTTAACACATGATAGGCACTAATCACTACATATTATAAAAAAAGTCCCCCGTTGCGTCTGTCTGTCTGTTCGCGATAAACTCTGAACGGATTTTCATGCGGGTTTCACCAAGAGATAGAGCGATTCATGAGGAAGGTTTAGGTGTATAACTTGTTAAGGTTTTGTGTAAATTGGTTGAAATATGATGATGATTGTTGAAGATGTCTCTGCTACCCGTGCAAAGCCGCGGCGGGTTGCTAAGTAAAATTTCTAGCACTTTTATTTTTATTTATTTATTTATTTTTGCGGTAATTTGATCATGCCATCAGTACTATTGAATGCCGATTTGGTCATCCAGACATTCCATTTCATACTTGAATGGTATTCAAGTTTTACTGTTCAAAATATCTAGAATATATAGAAGTGTGTTTATTATTTTATTAATTACCTTTCTAACTTATCGAATTTGGATGTTTGATTACTATTCTACGAATGGGACCGACCGCGAATGGGACCTACTGCGAATGGGATGAACCGCGAATGGGACCAAGTGCGAATGAGACGAAGCGCTAATGTGACTAATTACGAACGCGGGACAACGTGCGAATGGGACGAAGTGCACATAGCCCGCCCTAAAATACCTTCTCAAAATTCGATATGAGCTTTTAGGTTATTTAGTCAGTTATTATGCAAACGTTGCTTATGGACTATCTTTTTAATACAATACAAGCCATATAGTGCCATTATTTATATTCCAAGTTTTTTTTAATCAGGGTACTGTCCAGGAGGCATTGATATTTTACGATGACAAATAAGGGTAGCGAGCTTTAGGACATGATACACATTACTTAGATAAAGGCAAAGACGTTCAGTAAATTCGGACTATGTGTTACGAGCGTAAGGGAAATTTAAAATAGGATTAAGTTGTATTTATGTCTTGACACAAATAACACTACGAATACGTGAATAGCTAAGTATTTACTTTTCAATTTTGAAAATAGAAACATTGAGTTAGTAATTTACTCATTTTTATACATCTAAGCTGAAAAATTCGTCTTCGACTGACTTAAGGTGCCTGATAACACAAGAAAAATATTTATAATGGGTTAATTGTTATGCTAAGAGAAAAAACAGAAAGAGAAAATTACAAGACTTACTAACAGCACATCTAGTGCTATATTATCAAAATTTAATTTTCAAGAACTTAAGCACAGATGAAGTCATCTTGTTCAAGACATTACAGATTGCCTTGAGCCGTAAATCTAAACAGAGCTTTGAACTAGCATTAATCTTGCTTTCCGTGGTTAACACAACATTGTCGTGAATATCCTTAGAGTGACGTGTTACTTAATGATACAGCAACATATATATATTAAGTATGTATAACCATCGAGATGTTATGTACTAGAGAAGCTACTCAGAAAATACATGTTCCGTTTTTATTTGCAGCGCTAAAACAATAATTTGTAGTCAAATCCTACAGTATTAATAAGCAGCGCTCGATCGTTTTTGAGTTTTAGCTTTCTCGCGAGCGTAAGGTCCTAAGCGCCGTGATTTTCTTGGCGTTTACGCGTGCTGCCCAACGATTTGTTTTCACTGCAGGGACCGCAGTCCTTCTTCGCGGTGTCTACTTTAAACGCTAGTAATAATAACTCAGTGAGTATAACACATGTTTAATCACATATTACATGAACCAAACTACTTTTTGGATTGAACCTTAAAAATTAACGTGTCTTGACAATTTTCCTTGCTTCGTATCGCGGCCAAATACCACAGACATAACGTGAACTAATAGCGAGAGAGAAAGATTTAACCATATGTTATAATTAAGTCTCTTTATTGTACTCAATCAGTACTTTTGTACCCACCGAGTGCAGTAACTTTGAAGAGATTAAACAATACTACCTACTACTAAACTACTATTAATCCGGTCAACATAGACATTGAAGGTAACAATAATTCGCATAATAAAATGAATGTTAGAAACACCAAACACATGTGAAAAGTCCCCATTGATCCCACATCTACAAAAAAATATATTTAAGGACAAAGATCGCAAATATGGATTTTAGTGCAGTTTTCAGCCAGCAAGTAAATTTTATCATGAAATAGTTGAAACAGACATTGTAGATCATGCAATCCTACTAATATTATAAACGTGAAAGTTTATGAGGATGTATAGGTGTGTGGATGTATGGATGTTTGTTACCGTTTCACGCAAAAACTACTGAACCGATTGCGATGAAACTTGATGATATGTATATAGCTGGAGACCTGGATTAACACGTAGGCAATTTTTTATCCCGATATTAGCATGGCCCGGCGGTTTCACCTGCTTAAGTCCCGGTACTTAAGCGGGTGAAACCGCGGGGCGCAGCTAGTTATTTATTAAAGCTCCTTTTTGTAGCATTCTGTATTCGAAACACACATATAAAAAGGTTGCTTCTAAGTTATAAAGATATTAACGCCGACAATTTATACCAAACAATGACACAAATAAACCACCCCTCATTTTTCTCTTCCAAAAATATCCAGACTAAGACGGGCAGGAAAAATGCTCGCCGACATTGCTCCGCAATGGGCCGATTTATCACGACTGCGAGCAAGCCTCTATAATTTATTTTTCCTTTCCAACCATCGGTTGAAAACGTAATCTGACTTTCTCAGAATTATCGATGATTATCTGCGGAGGCGGCACTTTTGGAGCGGCGAGCCCTTCGACATATTTTTATTTATGACACCAGTTTCTGTAAGGGGCTACGTACTAAGTTTTTTTAAAGCATTTCGATTTTCTATTATAAAGGGGACAAGGAAACACTGTGATAATATATTATTTATGATAGTATAAACTTGAGCAGATGTCATACAAAGGAATAACATTAGGGCGAGCTTGTTATATCTTGTATAAAATAATATCTTACAGTGTACAAATTATATTTTGTACAGTGTACAAATTATATTTTGTACAGTGTACAAATTATTTAGACCAAAGCGCGCTGTATAAGATGCTAAATACAGCAGGGCTATTTAGTAATAACAATAATAACTTGACACATCTCACACACGGCCGTCTGATCCCAAACTAGGTAGAGCCTGTACTATGGTACCTAGACTGCTGATAAACACAGTTATCTATTTTTAAATACATACATAATATTATAGATAAATTACACCCAGACACAGAACAAATGATCATGCTCATCACACAATTATTTGTAATGGGTGGGAATCGAACCTACGACCTCTGGCTTAGCAGGCAGGGTCACTAACCACTAGACCAACAGGCCAGTCATAAATAAAAGTGTCACATAGCGCACGACAGAAAAAAATATAATAAGGCACCTTTGTCCTATCATTGACGCCATTGGCCATCTATGTGGCGCAGAGGTCTCGACCTCTGCGCCACATAGATGGCCAATGGCATAGAAGGCCAATAGATGGCCAAAAAGTTCGATACCCGATCAATCTAAATGCTTGTCCATAAATACGCCTATTAGCATTGAACGTTTCTAAGTAATATGTCCGAGAATATTATTATGTAATATGTATTACGATTAATTCGTAATTGTTAGTCCTAGCAAATTGCGTGAATATTTTAGATTGAGAGCCGTTTTGATGTTAAACAATTTGGTAACGTTTCAGGAAATCATTTACACCCGGTTTCTGAACGGCTGATAAAAATATTTTTTAACTAACAGAGCTGTCAAGTTAACAATTGTATCAAATCCATTCGAGTTTCTAACATTGATCAAAGAAAATTAACTAATCTATGATCTATTTCAGTGAACAATCGAAAGCATTTCACATAAGATTTTGCAGTAAAATTAGACATTTGACATAAGATCTGTTACCTGATCCGATGATCAAATCAAAGTGCCTAATAATGCTTTCAGCAACTCTATAAATACTTGAAAAGAGATTTGACATACGATTAGTTAATTTTTGCGTTGATCAGCCTTTCAGAAACCGGGCGTTAAGCTCATAAAACGACTCTCTTTTCGAAGCGAAAAACAAGCCGTTCAATAATATGACCTCTTGTAGATAAATGAGATGGGAAAAGGTCGTTTTAGACGAAAATTCGTATCCGCCGATGAAATGACGAGACGGGTCGGCTTACGAAGTCCCGTGACTCATTCCTACAACGGTACAAACCGTTTTTGGAGATTTGATTGTCCTGTTATTCATAGAGCCTGTTATTCACATAAGCCCCTTTCTACAAAAACATTGACTCATAGCCGGAATGGTATTGATATTGTCGTTACAGCTTGTAATACGTAACTCTATTGGATAGAAAAATAAATATGGAAAAATAATTACGATGTCACAAAAAAAAATGGATTTGACGGTTTAAAAAATTAGTTGAGGAAATACTTTTGCTAAGGAACGGCGTGTGTTTGCATGTTTATGACGTCTAACATAAGATACGTCAATTGATTAGGGTGTAAAGATGGCATTAGATGAAAATATATATCATAATTTTTCCGAATTCAATTGCCATTTGAAATTCTGACAAAGGAGACCGATAGCCTGCTGCCTATATTCATTTAACAATCCTGTATAAATCTTTAAAGCGGCTGAATAGATTTCCATCAACCATAACTAAAAGCCGTTCAGAAATAACGAGCTCTCTTAAAAAAAAAGGCGCACTCAAAGCGCTTAACCCATTTGGGAGCTACGATCCCTAAGAGAGACGGACATAACAAAAATTATAACGTCTCTTTTTTTGTAAAGAGGGTTTGCAAGGTAGATACCAATGTGTCATGAAATAATTTGATAAGCATATAAAATTTAAAAGATATATAAAACATTTCTTTTAATTGATTGGTCTTTACTGTTCAAAGCTACATTTAAAAGTAAACACATGACACAAACACAAGGTATTCAGTAAACAAGAGTCGTCTGTTCGGTAAATTTACAGGTTATACTCACCATAAGTTCTGCGTGTTCATGTTGTGTAACAAAATGGCTGCCGTTACGATTGTACACCATCTGCAACAAATGTTGGCTATTCTGAATCATATAAATAATGTGTGGACTTATATAACATATACATAAATTCACGTCTGTATCCCCGAAGGATGCGTATTAAACATTTTGCCAAGTATAATTTGGTCTTACTCACGTAATAGCGGACAAGTCTATTGCCGTCAAGAGGGCACTTTGGGAATTTAAGATGGGAAAATTGGGAGCATATTGAAAGGGAAAGGCAGGTAAGGAACGGATATTGCATACAAGGATGGATTGGGGAGTGTGATCAATGTGAGGCAATCAAGTATAAATTATATGATATTGGCCGTGATTCTATGACACACTCACTAAACTATAATTTGGCTTAATTCCTTTAAATCAACCTTGTCTTGTTCGTAATAAGGTATATTTGTTACTGGCATCTATATCTCAACGCCACTAAATTTCACTAAAACCTGTCAACGTAAACTCAATTTGTTTCCACGCAGCAAGAGTCCCCATTTATTCAAATGCCTTATAATTGCCACGCAGCGATAGTCCCAATTAATTCAAATGCCGTATAGAAACTTGTTCAAAACGAACTAAGATGACGACAAATAAATTGCTTATTTCGATAGTGATATATGTTATCCACTTGTTTAAATTTGAAATAAGACCCATTTCAAAGTGTACAAGGTTTACATCTTATGAGAAGAAAATTTAGTCAGATTATAGTTTAGAGAGTGGTGTTACAGAATCGGCACCATTATCTACCTTTTGGTAAGTGAATAGAATTTTATCAGAACATCATATATACCTAACTGAAAATAGTTTATGAAATAAAAAGGGCCGCATGTTTAGAATGCAATAATAGTATAAAAAAAATCTTGTAAATTGGTAAGACTTCGATCAATTTTATTGTTACACTATGTACTTACTGTAAATGTTACATTCTCTTTATACTTAAATGCCGAGTTTTAATATAAGTTTATTTATTATGTATGGAACAAGTGGATTATACAAATGATGTAATAATATGTCTATACTAATATACTTAAGAATATTATAATTGCGAAAGTAACTGTCTGCTTGTTACGCTTTTACACCTGTACCGCTTAATCAATTTGAATGAATTTTGGTATAGAGATAGACGGGGATAAGAGAAGAACATAGGCTACTTTTTGTAGCGAAAATAAAACTTGAAAACTATAATTACCTAAGTTTAGGGATTTATCTAAATGTTTGGTAAGAAGTAATGAATGTTTCTGCGCAGACGAAGTCGCGGACACTAGCTACCTAATTTAATATTATTATTAAATATATTAGTGTAAGATGGGTCACACATTACTAGTACTTTTGTTAACCCCTCCCCCTCCACCCCCGATTGTGATTGAAAAATAATCGCCAAATCATTTTAAATTTTGCAAACATTTTGTCCAGGGTCATGATTAGGGCATAGGGTACTTTCATCCGGAATAAAAGTACTGTTCCCGTGAAGATACCTCAATTGATTAATAAAATCAACATATTATGTGAAAAAGTAATGTGCAATATCTACGAAATGTCTGTTCACGCCTGCTTTAATAAAATGATTAAACATTTTTAAAAATGTCCTTAATTAAAGAGAAGAGAACAAGACATAAAGAAAAATATAAAAGACAATGAGTTTTAAAACGCATTGTTCCGTTAAACTAAGTGCTGTTAAGTTGGCAAAACATGATATTAAAAGTGAAAATGTTCGCCATACAGCTTGAACTTAAAATGCTTTTGGCCTAGTTGGGGCTAGTTTCAAACATAAGGTCTCAAAAAGCTGGCAGAAGTTCAAGAAGGCGGCTGTCATTTTTCCCTTTATGCTTTTAAACTAGAAGGCACAATACTTCGTGATTTATGTTATAACATGGTATAATTGGACGATTTATCATGTAATCCAAAATGTATGCTATCATTTTTCACATCCAATCGAATACAATTAATAATATATTATGTAAATTCAGTTATAGGGAATTATCTAGCAAAAGTTGCATAAGGAAAAATTTATGCCTACCATACAATTTTTTACCTGCCATATTTAATTGAGTTATGTTTGAAATTGCATTTTTTATTTTTTACTTAATTATGTATTATCTTGCATTAAAATACATATAAATAAATTTGAGGTGTCTGTCTGTGATTATCTTATAATATATATATTTCTTTCTGTACGTGTGTATGTCACTGAACTCCTTCTAAACGGCTGGACCGATTTTAATGAAATTTTTTGTGTGGCTTCAGGTGGAATCGAGAATGGTTTAGATTTACAATTGGATGGCGTTGCGATAGGGTTACAGGAATAATATGTTTTACGTTCCGACGGACAACGTCTGTCGGATCCGCTAGTATGATATAAGTTTTTTCTAAAGCTCATTTTTTTTTTGTCTTTTTGTCTGTCTGTCGATCTGCTGCGGTCATATATATCTAATCTAAGTAAGGGCTGCTATATGTAGCATGTTCAAGGGTAAGAACAACATGGGGAATATACCCAATATTGTTTATAAAAAGCACAGCAAAGCAAAAGTGGATATTTAATTTAGCAGCACAGGTATGTAGACTCCGAAATATAGGCCACACACACACACACACACCTCTATCTATCCCTTTAGGAATATTAATATATGGTCGTGAATATACATATGTACAGTTTTGAAGCTGTACATAAGCTCTTGAAACTAATAATCGTAAAAAGAACGCGTTGTTATTGTTCCTTCTAATTTTCATATAACACGATTATGGTCACGACTTCTGTTTTTAATACACATACAACAAAGTTTTTGGTTGAGATTACATCTAGCACCGCGTGAATAATGATCAATGGACACGCAAACGAGAGCTATAATAGCGACAGGCCTACTGCGCTCGTTTAACTTGCAAATGATTTATGAGAATTCCTTACAAGTCCCAGTTTTATAATTCTTGTTAATAGCGCCATCTGTCGGGATTATTTATGGTGCAGCTTTCTCAAAACTCGGGGGACACCGAAGGAGCTGCACGGATGGCACAGTGGGTCTAATTTTCTCTGCGTGCAGTGAGCCAGTGATGTAGATTCGATCCGTACATGAGACGGGTTTTTGGTTGTTTTGAATATGGGTGTACTTTAATCTGTATAATATTCTATGTATTTACAGGTCAAATCATATTGATATGCGTATAGTATATTGGAATGCATTGTAACATAGAAAAGTGTATAGGACCACCTAGTATTTTAATTAATCGAGTCGAGCACCGATCGTGGATCACCCGTGACCCCGATCGGTGCGATGCCATCAAGCGACAGGTAACCAAAAAAGGTATTGTAACCTTGTTATTATTATCGCGATTAAGTCCCGAATTACACAGGTTATATGTATAGTCGCGAAAACTTAAAAACAATTACAGAGACATTTTAAGACAAAACACAGTAATTGCTCCTTATTTATAATCGGTAAAAAGTTGCCTTTTCTTTAGAACGCAACGACAGTAAAGTTACTTTTTTATTGTGAATATAATTATACATTATTACTGTTTGATACTGTAGTGTATTGTAATTAGTAATAATTAAGATTGTTATTAATTACCCAGTTTCAGAGCTTCCTCCGCTCAAATATTAATTAAGAATTTCAGAAAGTATAGAATACTCAATACCTGTACGTAATTTTTGGAGCCTTTTGTTAACTGTCTTAGCGGCCATTTTTATAAAACTAGAACAACTATTTAAACTGTAGATAAGGGTCTTTGTACTGCACGCAGTGCATTATTGTATTTCAACACCTAACGTATGCCAATTGGCTCTGTAACGTGCTTCAGAACAGCAGTTAATGTGATTGTGTGTGTTGATAAAGTATGTGCATTTACTAACTATAAAACTTTAGTTTGATTTATCATTCCTTGCAGAGGCAACTTAATATGTATTTTTCTATTTATGTTTCTCTTTTACTATTTGCTTAATTATTTTTTGAACCCCGATGCAAATTAGTGGTGTTATATGTTTAACATGTGTATCTGTGTGTCTGTCTGTGGCATAATAATTCTTAAACGGATGGACCAACTTTGATTTAGTTTTTTTTTGTTAGCTGACTAGATGGAGTGGATGGAGTCTTAGCTATAATACAAGAAAATCTGTTCAGTTTTTCGAAGATCATCAGTACTTTTCTAATAGCTGAAGGGGTTTTTGAGTCTGGGATATTTTTTTATTGCATTTACACAGACAGGTAGAGGTGTAAATTTTACTTCCACTGCAAGATTACATTTGTGTCCAAATATAATCTTGCAGTGGAAAAACAATATGTCTTCGTTAATTGGTAGAAACTAATATTATTATAGCAAAAACGTAAAGAAACTAAAAGACAATAGTTTCCTTCATTGAAAAAAAAATACAACACAACTTTTTGCATTGCCAACATTATGTTTCTTAATGACACAGAAAGCCTGGCACTGAATCCAAAGTTTTAGTTACCCTGATAAGTCATTTTAGGACGCTTTGGATTTAAACAAGAAGAAAAGCTTAAGTAATCATTCCCAATAAAATCTAAATTGTATTTTTCATTAATAAAAAAAAAAGAAAAAAGGAACCCTTATGTGATCACTTTGTTGTCCGTCTGTCTGTCTGTCAAGACCTTTTTTTCTCAAAAACCGTGGACGCATCAAGTTGAAATTAACAAATACTAATGTCAACACAAAACCAAAAAAAAATTATTAAATTGAATTTAAAACCTATTTGAAATCGGTTAAAAAAATAGAATGCTCTCAAAAACTTAATGGTTCCTTATTGCGTGTAACATATTCGTACACTTATACTCATACACTCGAGTACGTATGTGTCTGTAGAACGTGTCATTACAACAGTCTTGTCGTAGCAGCACCGTAGCAGTTTCGTAGCGATTTTCCACTACGTCCTTTCAGATAAAAAGCCTGCGTCAAGTAATCCTCGAGTTCGTAGCACACGCCTAAACGACGCTGACCTATATCTCATGGAGTGAATGCAGTTCTGTTGTATGAATGTGCTCGTAGCGCCGTAGGCAGAAGCCCCGGATGATGGGAAATAGCTGGCATCACTTTATGACTTATGTTTGTTCTTATTTAGAGTCAAAATCAAACAAATTTTGGAGTTTATGGGAGTTTACTCCTTAAGAATCGATTTGCATATGAAAAAATATGAAGAGTAAAATTTAGTGATCGGAGGGCAGCGTAACGCTTTATTGTGCTTTTTATGCTTTATTGGAGTTTACTCCTTATTCTCGACGCATGTAAGTAGATATGTGTATACCTTTATGTTATATATATGTGTGTAAATATACATATATATATATATATATATAGAGAGAGAGAGAGAGAGAGAGAGAAATATCAAAAATTACAAACAAGAGTATTTAGCCTATATGTTAATCCAGGTTTCCAGCTATCTACATACCAAGTTTCATCGCAATCGGTTCAGTAGTTTTGGCATGAAAGAGTAACAAACATCCATCCATTAATCAAAACTTTCACATTTATAATATTAGTAGGAATTAGTAAGATTATTTGTAAAAATAGGGAGCAAGGAGTCCATCTCACTTTCAACACACAAAGGCTCTTCAGAGCAGGCGGTGTAGGGATGACATGTCCCGTGCTCTGTTGTGGGAATCTTTATTCTATTTCTATTTCCTTACCGACCTTGACTTGAAATACGCCATCAATGTTTAAAAATATAAGTATTGTTTTCTATGACAGAGGTGGTAGAGGTGGTCTCACGTCGCAATAGTAACGCGCTTTTCTTTGAGTAAGCCTATTTGGTGTTCTTTCAGCGAACCACTTCGTATTCAGTGTTTCGCTCAAAGCTTGAGATTAGCGCAAACACAACCTTTTGAGCGAGAGGAAATAGTGTTTGTATAGTTAGGGCTGCCCCTTTAAACGTACACGTTGGTTTAGAATAATTATTAAAAAAAAAACGACTTAAAAAAAAACTTTTCCATAAAAGACTTATATGGTCTTCTCATGGATGCCATTGTCAGAACTGGACCAAATTGAAATGGGACCACACGGAAAGCACCAGCTTTCAAATAATCATCAAAACGGTTCACCCAGTCGAAAGTTCTGAGGTGACAAACATAAAAAAAAATACAGTCGAATTGAGAACTTCCTCCTTTTTTTAAGTCGGTTAAAAAAATAAATGGACAGAATGAGAATTAATGATCGTAATAAATCAAGCACCGCAGGATACCTTGTCTTCTGTTTCTACGATGATTATCTCTGCATTTCTCGAGAAGGCGCTATACTGATATTTATTTCGGAATATTGAAGATAGTTGAGCACAGCTGACTTTAGCTCAAATTGAAGTCGCAGGACTGGAATTGCACCTCCACCTCCATTCTACTGAAAATCACAGTTTTGCGATAAATCGCTATTGTGGTGAGCAGATAGTGTTGACAGCGGGTGTAAGCTTGTATGCCTACTGAACAGCTATGAACTCTATGCCTGGTATCTCTTCGGTCTTATCGAAATGACGTCGGATTAAATTCTGAGAGAGAAGGATATGCCTGTGTTTACGCACACACTTGTGAATCTGCTGAGGAACAAGATGCTATGTAGCTGCTGTGGATGTCAGGACTCCTACGTTGTGCCAACACAAAGGGAGGATACTCTGATCAGGCTAGGGGACTATGACGGACCGCGGTCCAAAGGTTAACGTAAGGAATTTTGTATTATCAGCGCGAGAGTTTTAATTGCGCCATGCAGTATTACTAGTCAGGTACTAAGGAATTTGGCTTCTTAGCTAAACGAGGCTAAAGTATACATATTTCGCTGTATGTCACCATAGACCTTCTGCGTAGTTGGCTAGGCTCATATAAATTAGCCATCGTCGTATCCAAAAGTCAGTCAGTACAGTATAGTAATTAAAAGTACATAAGTATGGATAATAAAAAGCTTACGTACATGAAATAAATTATAATACAAAGCCTCTCATTCAAGAATCCTCAAAATACTGAATAATACAGCCTAATTAACAGCTTCAGACTCGTATTCCACAAACAGTAACAGTTTTCCGTCGGAGTGGGAGCGAGTGGGTGTGGGGGGAGTCTGGACCTCCACTTCTCCCCAGTCCTGACGTCGTTTGCTCTGTATAAATTATCATAATGAGCTCAATAAAAATTTACGACCAAGATCTTGTCGATTTGAGGATTAAGGACGGCTCCGACAATTTAAATAATAATTAATTACAGACCATGTTGTAAGTTTAGAATTATCTGACTAGAAGCTAGAGACATTGCGGTTGCATCTTACCACAGTGTCGATTTGATTTCAATTGTTGTAACCAGAGAACAGTCAGCAACAAAAACTGCTTAACATTTTCAGATTTACAGAACACTATATAACTTAAATACCCTATTTATTTCTATATATATTATTTTTACAAAAAAATAAAATATTGATATTGTGGCGACTTCCACATACAGCAACAAGAAACATCTACAACCTACTAATCCTGCATCGCGCTGTAAGAGTTCTCGCGCCGATTAGTATATATAGTACTTCCCAACACAGCAACAGGCATGATCACCTCGCCTGGTCGGAGGATCCTCCCTTTGTGTTGGAGGAACATGACACCCGTTCCTCCACAATATACTCCAAAGTAGAATATAATTATTGTGATATAACAACAAATTAACGATTTGGGGATATTTTCGTTAACTAGTGCTGTGAGACCTGTGCTGTGTATGAAGTTAGTACTAAGAAGCTTTTTTTTTTTTTCACCTTCATTTTCATTTCGACATGATATCTCCAGGCGTACCTGAGAACCCCAGAATATTATTAAATTTTCTATCCACAAAATTAGACATTAGATTTGATTTAACTTTTAGATTATAATGGATTTTATATAGTGACGAAATACCGAGTAATACGTGTCGTTAACAGATACAGTGTCACAAATCTGCAACAGTTTTCTTAATACAACACGTTCGAGCACTAAAGCATCTTATAGGGGAGCTCAAGGCTTCTGCGAGTTATTTCTAGCGCTACCCGGCTCATTTGCGATGCACCCGTCTCCTACGCTCCATTGCGCCGGGCGCAATCCAGCCAATTTGGTTGGATTAGCACGACAAGGCGATATATGGTCTCTATAAGCATATGGACATGTAGATGTATATAGTTTATTTTTTATATTATAGTGGGCAAACGAGCAGACGGGTCACCTGATGGTAAGTGACCAATGTCGCCCATGGACACCTGCAACTCAAGAGTCACAAGTGCGTTGCCGGCCTTTGAGATAGGAGTACGCTCTTTTCTTGAAGGTTTGAAGGTCGTATCGGTCCGGAAATACCGCAGGCAGGCAGTAATAATAAAATAACTATAAAAGAGGTATAAAACTGCATGTTAAGCGGAAACCAGTGCCTATATAGGTGAATGCGCGCTTTCATTCTCTCGGGTAAAGTCGTAACCGAGATTTGTTACTTTTAAATATTTTTTATATGACTGTAAACATTAGGCATTAAGTCCAACAATGTACCAAAATGTGCATAAAGTTTAAAATAAAATAAAATAAATATAAAAAGAAAGCATCTCTTATTCGTCTCATTTCCCGGGCACGTTTCCAGGATCGGTTACTGAGAATTTTCTAAGTGAAAATTCAATTCAATTATTGCATTATTGATATTTATATAGAAAATTCAATTATTGCATGTTAATGGAGAAGCTATGCCATATTATTATTTTATAACAAAAATTATACCTACCCATTTTCGCAACTAAGTAATTTGAATTTGAAAAAGCCAATTAGCCATAAGTGTTGTGTGGCCGAAAAACATTTGATTTAAATTAAAAAACTTACTTTTCTTCGGAATATGCTTATTCTTGTGTGCACATTTTTTCAACGATTTTTTTTATGCAAACATTTTTAGAAAAATCCGGACATTGCAATACCCTTGGTATCAAATACCCAGAATTTCATTCATGTCAGAACTCAGACGAAATATTAGCCTCATCGGTTAATTTTTATGTTCAATACTATTTCTTATAACAAAATGAATAATAAACATTTGACGTGTGCTAAAAAAAATTATTTAATAAGTAAGACTCAAAAGTTGCTTTGACAACAGCGTTTTTGAAGACGCCTCACTAACGAACAACTGTTACTATGGACGCCACCAAGTAAGGCCTAATTCAATTAATTGTGTATATAAATTATATATATATATATATATATATATATATATATATATATATATATTAGGGTGGGCCAAAAATAATTTTTAATTTATTTTTTCTTAGCTACCATGAAAATATCGTCTAAGATGACGAAAAAAAAATTGTGTTAAAGTTTCAGCTCTTAATATTAATATTAAGAGGTGGCTCATTAGAGTTTTTCTTTTTTTCTTTAGTCCCATACAAAAAAATTCATATCTCACCATTCGTTGTTCGTACAGCAAAATTTTTATAGAGTTTTTTGTAGCAAATTGAACGTTTTACAAAAAAGGTTTCTTACATTTTCTTCGCACGCCTCGCCATTTTAAAGATATTCAAGATTGAAATTTAAGGATTTTAAGGTACATTTCTTTTTTGCTTCTGAATTTTGTAAGTCGTTGACAAATGAACGTTACGCAATGCGCAATACATATTTCTGCAGGAAATTAAATGCTGTACAAAAAAGGTCTCCTATGCTTAGTCGATTAGAATGAGCGTTTGAAAGATATTTATGATTAAAGTTCAATACTTATCGCTCATACTAATTTTTCAACATTTTCTTCGGAAAATTTTAATATAATTCATTAGTTTCCAAAAAATTAATGCAAATTTAAGTTTTTATCAGCACAAAATTAAATTAACGTTCAATTTGCTACAAAAAACTCTATAAAAATTTTGCTGTACGAACAACGAATGGTGAGATATGAATTTTTTTGTATGGGACTAAAGAAAAACTCTAATGAGCCACCTCTTAATATTAATATTAAGAGCTGAAACTTTAACACAATTTTTTTTTCGTCATCTTAGACGATATTTTCATGATAGCTAAGAAAAAAAAAATTAAAAATTATTTTTGGCCCACCCTAATATATATATATATATATATATATATAATTTATATACACAATTAATTGAATTAGGCCTTACTTGGTGGCGTCCATAGTAACAGTTGTTCGTTAGTGAGGCGTCTTCAAAAACGCTGTTGTGAAAGCAACTATTGAGTATTACATAAGGACTAATATAAATCTAAGAACGAGCTTGCATTTGCTCGTTGAACTATAAAATACATACTTTATTATATGATCCGTTTATATATAAAGACAATTGAACCCGAATGCGTTTGAATATCAACAAGATAATAATTTAATCAAACCGTAGCAGAAGTTACTGAAACTTAAGTTAAAAATGTCTCATGTTCATATGTATATATTATTAGCTGCATCCGGCATGCGTTGCAATGCCTTTTTTTTTCTTTTAAAAAAAATGGTGGTGGCGGCGGGAGGGTGAAAAATACTTTACGACCTATTCTCATATCTACCAAACATAAAAAAAAAAAAACATTAAAATCGGTCGAGCCGTTTCGGAGGAGTTTGAACACAAACACCGTGACACGAGATTTTTACATTTTAGATTGTCTCTCCATCATATGTGCCTATTGAGTTTCATATAATTTATTATTTTATATAATCTCACACTTAACTGTATGTGATACATTAGCACACTCTTAATTGTAACACAACCATGTGGTAACGTATCGTAAGATCCGTACTTCAATAATTTCACCACTTGTGCATCTCCCGCACCCCTGTCAGCGGGCGAGGACTGAGTTATGCGGTCGGTCTATAGAAGACAACTCTAACTATGCGCCTGCCGAACAGATTTTGCCGAAAAGTATTAGATATGAGAAAAGTTTCAGAACATTTAGCCGGGAATCAGTAGAACTGGGTGTTTACATATGTTTTGTTTATAGCACCAATATTTTCGGATGCAGCTTGAAAACCAACTATCTCTACTGGTGATATCTCCAAGTAAACAACTCCATCTCCTTAACACAAACCTTTACGTACATAAATCAGAACACATTGCACCACGAAATACTGCAATATCACGTAGAGTATAATTGTTCCCGTGTTTTTGTCACCCGCGGCGTTCATTAACCCTCCCGCCGGTAGCTGTCCCACCATTTATATGTAAATTGACAATTAGCCACAACGGACGCGGCCACGTTGCGAATCTGTCTGAAAATTATGAACCCGTCAACTGCTGAGAGATTGGACGTGACAGTTGTGTAACGGTTTATTTAGCAGCAGTGATTTTTTATAATAAATTTCTAGAGCGTTAATCCCCTTTAATTTTGGAGTATCCTAACTGCCAATTATGCCTTTTTACTGTTTCTGGTGTTAAAAAAGCTCTTTAGAACATATAAAGCTAGTTCCAGAATCGCAGTGAAACATCGTCCGTTCGCGCTTAACAACGCCATTACACGTAGAGTTAAGGTATAGCTCATGAGAGCCACCAGGCACCCGACCAGCACCGCCTCGTCGTTCGGCGTCAACTCGTTGTTGATAGGTGGTCCACGGATGGACGCCATGTTGTCACCAGTGAACGTCCCATGGTCAGCTCGTGGACATCGCGTGTCCACGAATTTCCGAGTAGTCTGTCAGCGATTGGCGCGACTACTACTACTAGACCTACACGTGTTTCGTTATGTCAAATTTTATAAACTGTGAATTGGCTCTCACAGCTGTCCCGCTTGATGAAAAATAAAATAAGACGCTACAACAAAAAATATTGGGTGCACGAAATGTTTAAACAAAGAAAGAACGAGGGTATATATATAATATATATACATCAATCATCAGCCTATCGCCGTCCACTGCTGGACATATTAATATTATATTATTGGTCCACTTGGGAACCGTGCGTTTACAATGCGCGGTCAATGCAAGACAAGCATGCGAGTAGCGAATTGTCACCGAGTTGTCCGCTCGCCGTCCACGCCTGGACAGCTTGCGAGCAAGACGATCCAGTGACGATAAGGAGTTGATATAAGGAGCGCATATCCACAACCGCACGAACCAAGGCGGTGTGGGTCAGGTGCCGAGTGGCTCTAATGAGCTATGATCTTTAGGAACACCGTTTTGTCGTGGCCCTGAAGTGTTAGGGGCAGTTCACACAGAGTCGCTACGCCGCAACGGGACGAGCGCGAAGCTGACTACACCACTACACACTGAACTGGGAACCTTTTTGTGTAGTAAATAAGTTCTATATTGTATTGCTATCTGAAAATGTACGCGCGTCTTGTCGCGTCTCGGTGTAAACTGACCTTAGTGTAAAATCAATGAATACATAGCGACCCTTACACGAACACTTCGAAGCGCGTTATTGTTATCACTAAAAAATATTGGTCGTTTTTTCTGATTACCTTCGGTAGAGTTTTATACTAATTTAGGGTCACATTTCGACCTCGCATCCACTAGTAAATATAATTAGGTATAGTTTAATTTTATGTTATAGTATGACACATGTTATAGTCGAACCCTATGTAGGTACCTACCGTATAAAGATATTTTGTTATTGGTACAACGAATATCCATAAAGTGCTTTAGAGAAACCTTTTATGTTTTGATGCGTAAGTTGTTAAAAGCAGTCGCTTTAATATTTCACGAGAGGGGTGCATACGTTATATGTTAAATTATTTATTTAATACGAGTATGCAAAATGCTATACTTAGTATATAGCAACGCAAAGCAAAACTAATGCGATACGATTTTTTTTTAGGGGATAGGGAACAGTTTTTGATTGGATTATAGCCGTCCGACTATGAAGCGCCTTCGCCATTCAACAGACTGGGGTTAAATGGCAATAATGGAATAGTTTTGTCTTTCAGCTTATTCAGTAGGGTTTCTATGATAACAGCCAACGACGTTTACAACTTTGACTGCACGGAATAAAAGGCCTTGGCACTACGCCGCGCTGTGTTGAGAGTCCGATTTCTACAAAAATATGTGTGATACACGAATAGCTGTCCCGAATCGAGGTGTTATTTGTGTCCGTTACTTGATTATTGAAGCCCTTCGCGACAAAGGGTTTACCTATTCCTAGTGCGGGATTTGTTTTTTTTTTTGTTAAAAAAAAAACTTAAGATTTAAGACAGAAGTTGCACAACCAGTAAAACCCATCAATACCGTTTTTGAAAAATCCATAATGTAAACGCTTGAGAGAACCATGGCAGAAAGGGAGCCCTTTCGAACGTACCTGTCTGTCAGTGCTCAGGTTTTAATATGTAAAAATGCGAACCCATTACCGATGGGAAGCGGTAGATGACAATTAAGAGGGTCGTACAATTTGGAGTGTAGAAATGTGCCGAATATGTTCCGATACTCGTCACATATTCACGTAAGTTAATTTTATAAATAAAAAATAATGAATCTGACAAACAAGCATAGGTAAATTTTCGCAATCCCATTATAAACTATATTACAAATTAAAATACAAAAGTGTTCCGAGTACAAAGTAACAAAACGGTAGACTATCTCTGTAAGTACTCGTCAATATCACTGAACAACCATCTATTGTCTATATTCAAGCACGGAATCGAGGCAAAAAATATCAATTCAAAACCTCTATATATCTAGCGCATATCCACAATTTTCCTGTTCAATCCGGTTTGAGGCAATTTTCAATATACGTGAGTGAAGTGAAATGATCCGAGGCACAAGCCTTAAGCTGTTTCGTATACCATCCGGAATTTCAAAAACAAATTTTAACAGAAAAGGAATCCGGATAAAATTTTGAAGCAAACCGAATCCAAGGGATGTTGCTTTTACTCATTGCTCGAGAGCAATTTTACTGATTTGAATAACACAGTAAAAAAAAACAGAATAATTGATTTAATAACTTAACTGTTTCGGGGGCACTTTATGTTACTTATTCGACCATTGATTTTTGCTCGAGGACTAGTCGTTAGTAGTTCCGAATTTTGGAATTGTGCCTTATATCAGACCTAATATAAGAAGGTAAAATTTGGGTGTGTTATACGCCTCTCTACTCCACCTGCGATCACACTCGCCTCTTCGAATTTTAATCACAAATGGACGCGAACGGCACACATCACTCCACTGTCTCGGTCTTCCTTCAGCCAAGACTGGTAATTTTAGCCGAAGATCGTGAAAAGATTTATGAATACATATTAATACACTACCGAGTCAATAGTTGATTATTTCAAAGGTATTACAACACTTTTATGCACGAGCAATAGACGAAGGAATATAACAGATAGAGGGGAGATCGGAATAATTAACTTATCATAGGCACACGTACCGCACAGTGCAGAAAAGCACGCGTATGTGCTTCTATTTACAGGGGGGAGGGGGGAGAGTGAGAGAGAGAGAGAGTTCCAAGTTGTATATTTGGAAGGACTTAAGGGGGTGTCAAATCCATTAACATGAATATTCATAAATAATTTGTAATCCGATATTTGAAATACTTATTTGAAACACGTGAGACAGAAAGAGAAATTAAATACACTTGGAAACTAACTGACATGAAATGAATTTAAAATGAAAATCTTGGATTTAAACTAGGTATATTATTAATACAAAGCCCTAAAAAATTGTGCTCACGATTTGATTTCGACATAAGTATTTAACACTACTTCCGAAAATGAAACTGAAATATCCAAAACCCTAAAAGTAAAAACTGCGAGAGCTTTTTCCTGGTAGACCCTATTTTTTCTTAATGTTTCGCATGCGTGCGTAGAATTCATAAAATGAATAAACATTGTAATATAGAGGTGGTCGCACTTCTCCAACTTCACAAAACATACATTATAAATGTCGGGTCACCAAATGTCAATGGGAGAGATTGGATGAGGGAAGACAACAAATTATTGGTGTTACAAGTATTTATATAAACCGGAAACCGCTAACTATTACACCTGCCATGTGCCTGTTGTCCAACTTGCTTAAAAAAGAACAGATCAAAAAATCAAAAGAACCAGGAAACGAACGAGGGGAGCACAAGAACCTCTAACCTAAAAAAATAAAATTAATGTTACCTAAATTAAACAAAAAATAGGACCCTCATTCCTTCATACTTCAGAAGACCGACGGACATACAGGACCAAGTAAGATTTACAAGAAAAACAACCAGCTAAGTAAGGGTTGCACTCGCGTGGAAAAGGTTCTGTACGATTAAAAAACTTGAGAGGTGTCAAGGGACACCCGGATAGAACGAAGTTCCAAGACGAAACGAAAATAACTGGCTTGCTTTGTATGAGGGAGAGAGAGAGAGAGAGAGAGAGAGAGAGAGGGAGAGAGAGACAGAAAGAGGGAGAGAGAGAGGGAGAGAGAGAGAGAGAGAGAGAAAGAGAGAGAGAGAGGGACAGAGAAACACGCGCACGCCGCACGGCTTACAACTATAGCAAAAAGTGTCGTTACAACTTTTGATCAAACTAAACATTGTAGTTGGAGAGTACGTTCATACATTCCAACTGCGAATGTAAGTTTGCACGCACTGTATTGAGAGATTTACTTGTTACTTTAAGACCATAAATAAGACTTCGTATTCTTATAGATTTTTCTGTAATCTTTAAGAATTAAACTATTTTCTATATTTTTTTAAATTTTAGGCTCAGCAGTTTCAGAGAAAATAAATGGTAAATTTGACTAAATAACTGTACAACAATGGATAAAATAAAACATATTAAGGTCCCTCACGACAAGCCCTATCATTGGATATATCATACAGTACAGTTCTAATTTGGTCCATAAAAGTGACCCTCATATTCAAAATTACCATTTCCATTGTACATCTGAGTTTGGGTCACAGAAATTAAATAAGTGTACCTAATTTTAACTTAATCTAATAAAATAGAAATGGACAGACAGACTCACGAGTTATCCCATAAGGGATTCGTTTTTTCATACGGACCTAAGCAACTCTAAAAATAGGTAAAAAGAACTTTGATTTGATTGATAAAAAGTATTTAAAATAAAAAAGTACATTAGTCACTCATAAATAAATCTTTCTGATTGATATCTATTATTTCAATATGAATTGGACTGTTCAAGGTACTGTTTGGACATTTAGCCTAAATATACTTATGTATTTAGGTTGAAGGTCGAAGGTGACGCAGGTTTTGCGTCAATGCGTCTATGTGGAGGCATTTGGGGGTATGAGAATATTTCTAGGCCGTTTATATTGGCTGAATATGATCACAATCTAGAGCCACGTATAAGAACTGTTGGTTGGTTCCCAAATTGCTTCAAACATTAAGACGGTGTTGTTCTCAAAGCCCGTGAACATTAACATTATATATCATTTATAAGTAGACATTGTGTTACAGATTTTATTTTGCATTTATATTCAGAAACATGATATCAATTGAGTTATAATTTGCTAAAAACTTTCTCCACACAATCTGAACTCCAGCTGGGAAGCAACAGCTCGGGAATCGAATTATGAACATCAAAAGCGCAAGTAAACGTAAGGGCCAGATATAAAAAATCATCAAAAACATCTCATACTATGAAGAAATTTGTATTTAAAAAAATGGAATCTTTTCAGCTTTAAACACAAAAAGCAGTTTCATTTCACTAACTGGCTATTCAATAACGTTTAAAAGCATATATCTTTTGAATATTTTCATATTTCCAGTTGCATTTGAAGTCTACATTGCAAATGTAAATGGAATGAGCTTGTTGCAAAATTGCGTTCAGTATACGAGTGTTTGGACTTGTATGTCAAAATTATTTGGGTAGGTAGATAGATGTGTATACGTGTGCTGTAGAATACTAATATTATACTTATTACAAGATTCAAATTCCACTAGGTACTCGTCGCCATTTTGAAAATCTTTTATGTTGTATTAATTATTAAAATCGCAGAAATCGCTGCCTTAAAAGCAAGGTTATTCACACACATAGAAGCCATAAATGAAACTGCCATTAAAAGGTTCAATAGAATGAATTGAAGTATATAAGAGAAGAATACGATTCGAGGCCATCAAAAATCGAGGACGCAAATTTTTATCGTATTTTGTAAATTGTCTCTTAGTTTATTTTAGCGGAATATATTAATTCTGTAGATAATATAGAATCTTGCGATAGCGGTACTTTCTATGACTAACAATAACAATATCATGGGCCTGTTGGTCTAGTGGTTACTGATCCTGACTGCTGAGCTCGAGATTCGATTCCCACAAAAGACAAATAATTGTGTGTAAGCACGATCATTTGCACTGCGTCGTATAATATGTAGGTTTTTAGGGTTTCGTACGAGATATGGAACCCTTATAGGATCACTTTGTTGTTCGTCCGTCCGAACGTCTGTCTGTCTGTCAAGACCCTTTTTCTCAGGAAGGCATGAAGGTGTCAAGCTGAAATTTATATCAAATAATCAGGTCTACTGTCCATTAGAGCTGTGTAAAACTCAAACATCTAAGCCAAAGCAATCAAAAGACAGCCGTTTATGCCGCAAATTTTTAACACTCGCAAGAAAATCAAAACCTACAGGGTACTTTCCGTGAACTCAGAATCTTGAAATGTTGGTACGAAGCAACGTCTTCTAGCACAGATAAAGGAAAAATTGCGAAAACCGTAAATGTTTAGTTACATCATATAATAAAAATATTTTACGGAACCCTCGGTGCGCGAGTCCGACTCGCACTTGGCCGGTTTTTTACATTAATCCCGTTATACTAAAATATGATATACAAAAAACACTGGAGTATTGACTACACAAAGAAAAAAAACAGAAATCACCTAAAACAATCGCTTACGACACTTAAAGAGAAAAATGCGAATGCTGAATTTAAATCATCATCAACATCACTGTTACTTCATTAATTGAGTCATGAGTAGAGATGGGTAATCACCCGGGTTAAACCCCACGACTGGGTAAAAACCTGGCTGATTATCCATCTATAGAGATAGGTAATCAAACGGATAAACCCAGGATTAGGTAAAAACCCGGGTGATTACCCATCTATAGTCATGAGTGAAATATTATATTTATCTTTAACTAGTTGCACCCCGCGGTTTCACGCGCGTAAGTCCCGATGTCGTGCGAATATCGGGATAAAAAGTAGCCTAGGTGTTAACTGGATTAAGTCCAGCTATCTACATACCAAGTTCCATCGCAATCAGTTCAGTAGCATTTGCGTGAAAGAGCAACTTAATTTACCATGTTTTATTCCCATAAAAAATATTCGGTTTATAACAGTTTAAAACAATATTCTAAGTAATATAAACTCTTATATGATGCGCTTACAATAAACAGCTTTTAATATTCATTTTTATGTATGGCATATGGCTAAGAGTTATACACTAATGTGTTCATAACGTTATAAATTTAAAGTATACAGCAACGAGTTCCAATTACAATAAAACTCTATTTTCAAACGGGAGTACGAATATGAACAAAGAAACATAATAAAAGAGGGTTTTGTAACACTGGCGCTGCGATAATGGGTCGTTGTGACCGGGTGCGAACAGAATACCGCATTGAATGCGCGCCGGTAACGCAGAGGATAACATATTGCTTCGGGGCTCTGCGGTTTTATTTAGTTTAATTTAAGCAAATAACTAAATTTGTATGTTCTAGAATATACCACAATTAGAGGTTATGCAAATTCTGGCAACGAATGGATTTCAGAGACGTTGCTGCTTGCGGTAATATTCTGCCGATGTCTCTTGTTTCTCAGCTGATTAGCAAAGAGAAAAAGTAATTGTGTGTTGTGTGTCTCTAGATATCAGAGCGATGGTCATGGTCTGGCATTTAAGATATATTTTCGTAAGTACCAAAAGCCTCAGAGGCAACTGATGTAAACGGATTTAAAGGTGAATGCACACAGTGATATGAAAATGTAATTGAGATGAGATAATGTTGAGAGTATAAACACTCTAAAGTAAGGAAAGAGTTTATTTGGAAAGATGGCGCAATAAGGGGACAATTGCCGCAGTTGTATTGTTACGATCACAGAATCCAGAATGATTTAAACAGTTTTACATATTTATAAAGTACTAGTTGTTGCCCGCGACTTCGTCCCACGGGAACAGTACATTTTCCGGAATGTTTTATGTGCTATTCCAGACTATAATCTATCTCTGTGCCAAATTTCATCCAGATCCCTTCAGCCGTTTTTGCGTGAAAGAATAACAAACGTCCATACATTTATACATTCTCACAAATTTTCGCCTTTATAATATTAGTTAGAAAATTCAAAATCCTTTAACTTATTTAAATTGTATACAACGCAACAACACTGTATACTGTAACTAGTATAATACTGTAACTATTTAACTGCTTAACTGCTCTCTAGGCAAAAACGTTCAACTAATCCGTCAACTCATCTTCATCGTAGGTATGCGTTAAGGTACAATTTTGCTTTATACAAATAAACACAAAAAAATAAAAGAGGCAGTATATATTCTGAACCTTTATGCACAGACCCGATTCAAAATATAAATAACTTCAAAAAACTAATATCACATGAAACGTGTTAACAATAAAGACGTGACAACATTGCAACCTTAGTAATTGGTCGTTGAAACTAGCGCCATCTATAAAATTTACGAGACAATACAACGGCACCTACACTTTATGAACTGGTTTTGTGCATGACTTTATATTTATTTCCGTAAAAAATGGCGTTGGCCGGACAAAATGTAAACCAAACCTATGTAAAATACATATGTAGGGTTGTAAATAAATCTTTCAGACTTTATTTTGAGAAGACTGAAATATAAAAGATAACCATTATTTAATTTCAATATACACATTTTTGGTTTTAATCAAATCTAGCGGAAACTGAAAACTGTACATTAGTATAATAGAAGCATATTATTTTTTGGTTATATTGTTTTTATTTAGTCTATACAAATTGTACTGAAAGCAATTGTGTGTGTAATTTGATACTTTGAAAATTATCTGTATTTTTTATATTAATACTTTTTAAGTAATAAGAAAATACTTAAAAAAGAACCACAAAACTGTCTAATACTACCAAAAGAAAAATACCAATCGAATTGAAAACCTGCTCCTTTTTGAAGTCGGTTAAAAATGCTAAAGTTAATATTTTTTAACAAGTACAACAACGAAGACTTGGCACTTATTTTTCATGTATTTCGGCATAAAAACTTTTCATGTCTTAGTATACATATACATTACCTATGGAGAATATTTAATTAGAAAGGCAAATAGTTGAACAAATCGGTGTTTTAATGCTAAAGTGCCGCAAATGCATATAAAGAAGTTACATGAAATTTTAAACTAACATAAAACTACCTTAAATGAAGTAGGAGCATTTGCATTTTTTCCGTTATTCTGTGCAAGATAAAAACAGCGTGCAGTCTTTCGTACTGCGTTTTGTTTTCGCCGTTTTAAAAGTGTTAACAAAAGGTGTTCTTGAGCTGACGGTTTCAAAATGGTTGAAGGTTAAATAAAACTGTTTGTGCACTTATTTTATTCAGCCTTACTGATAAAAGTACACCATGGTTTAAATTAAAATGGCACCGGAAAAAATTTATAATACTTAGCGAGAACAAAGCAAATAATTTTAATTTTGATTAAATGGAAAATGTGTTAAAGTTTAAGGAATATGAAAGCAAAAATTACGATTTTAACATTTTAACACAGTCGGGATGCGCGTCTCTGTGGTTTTCCTCATCGCGTTTTATACACTAGTAACAACTAAAATGATATAACAATATACAACATCCAAAATTCAAGCGAGACGGTGCATAGATCTTACACAAACAAAGAAGTTGAACAAGCAAAATGCATGAACACCTTTTGTAGATTGAATAAATAGAGTAAGAGCCCGTGAACCCCAGACCTTCGTTATTTTATAAAAGCTGAAAGTTTGTCAGCGCATGCTCCCAACACAGGTAAGAACGATGGACCATTATGATGTTTGGGTTGCCCTGGCTTTGGCACTTAAACGGTACTAAAGGTGTGTAAAATACCGATCTAACTTCATTAAATAATAAAGTGCGATATTTTGGTATCATCTTTAGAATATTATTAAAAATCACATTATTCATTGCCAGACACTTAACATCCTGGCAACCCCTAGCCAGACACCCTTAATGTTCATGAAATTATAATTTTACTTACGTTATAGTATAAAAGCTGATTTTTATATATAATACTTGAGTAATAAGTCAATGATGTTTCCTCATTAGCCAGACATTTTTGAAACTTCCAACCCCTTGCCAGACAAGCATGTAGAATAGCTGTAGGCGCGAGGCAGTATATATATGGGTAGGTGCGAGTGAGATGGCGAGTTAAGTCTACCGCGATTCCTCACTGCGCAGTTGTTATTTAAATGTGAATTAATTTTAAAATTGCGAAAAAAACATAACCTAAAATATAATGACATCATTCATCCGGCTCGACTCAAAACCGGCAGTGAAACAATGCTTGCATTGCTTTTCGCTGCGTGAGTGAGGTTACCGGGGGCCCTAACCCTTCCCTCTCCCCTATTCCCGTCCTTTCCTCCCCTGTAATCCCCCTCTCTCCTATTCCCACTCTCCGCCCGCTCCCCCTCTTCCCCTACTTCCACCTTAAAGGGCGGCAACGCACTTGTGACTCTTGAGTTACAGGTGCCCATGGGCGGTGGTAGTCATTTACCATCAGGTGACCCGTGTGCTCGTTTGCCCCCTATAAAAAAAAAAAACGTCTGGCTAATGAGGAAACATCATTTACTGCACGGATGGCGCATGGTTTAAGTGGTCACCTCGCCACTACGCCGCGCCGAGTGTTGTGGGTTCGAATTCCACACGGGACAAAAATTTGTGTGATCCACAAATAGTTGTCCCGAGTCTGGGTGTTCTTTGTGTCCGTTGTTTAAATGTTTGTGAAGCCCCCCGCGACACAGGAATATTCCTAATGCGGGAGTTGTCTTTTTTAAACAAAAAAAAAAAACAAAACAAAAAAAAACGTAAGTAAAATTATAATTTCATGAACATTAAGGATGTCTGGCAAGGGGTTGCCAGGATGTTAAGTGTCTGGTAATGAATAATGTGATTATTAAAAATATTTTGAAGATAATACCAAAAAATCGCACTTTATTATTTGATGAAGTTAGATCGGTATTTTACACACCTTTAGTACCGTTTACCTGCCCAAGCCAGGGCAACCCAAACATCATAATGGTCCATCGTTCTTACCTGTGTTGGGAGCATGCGCTGACAAACTTTCAGCTTTTATAAAATAACGAAGGTCTGGGGTTCACGGGCTCTTAGACCAAAACAGAAACTTGGAAAACCAAACAAACATCCGACTCTAGCGTTTGACGGTTTTATATAATGTACATCAGTAATGGGAGCTACAACAATGTTGCCCTAAATTATTAAGAGTTTTACACAAAGCAAACCTTTGTTATTCATTGTGGTTTTTTTCAGAGAACAAAAACACTGAACATTTTAGATGTGTTGATCAGATCTTAATCGCGATAATATTCTAATGTACGATTAATCGATCATTCGAATAAATTGCATCGGTTGCACCAGAGTGTGGAGTGTCAAGCGGCAGCCCATGCAATGGTGGCACACAGATGTTGGCTCCCGGCCTATCCGACACAGGTAATCTTCAAAGATTACCTACTTTAAGATTTACTATAGATGAAAAATATATTATGACGCTTATGAAGTATGTATTATATTACTTTTATTTATTATTATTTTATTTTATTTTGCAATTACTATTAAACGAAAAACCTAATAATAAAAATAATTTATGTACGCTGTGATTTGCAATAAAAACATACATATTTTCTTCCTGTTGATTGATTGAGACTATTGTGAACCCGGTGACAATGAAATGCCGGCACCATTATTTATTTATATTCTGTTTGTGGATTTCTAATTGTTACTTTAAAAAAAAAACTATTCCAAAGTAATTGTTAATCGCTTTTGTGTAATAAAGATGATTAACTACAGTTCTCTAACTGTGGTGTTCTGTAGGGCGGAGATACTTCTCTAAGGCTCCAATTCAAACGTTTGTGTATTATTTCGTTTAGTTATAAAAAAATCTAATTACTACTATAAATGCGAAAGTTTAGATAAAATAGTTTGTCGCGCCAGAACGGTTCAACGGATCTGAATGAAATTTGTCGAAAAAAATTACGGTTTCCGATCACTCCGATCCGACTTTCCACGCGAACGAAGTCGTACGAAACAGCTAGTCCTATATAATCGTACGTATGTGTATGTATAATAAAAGTTTTTTGTGTTTAATGTTGTAAGAAATAATCGCAGCCTCACACAAAATACGCGGATGTTAATTCTTTGAAGTGTTCGTTCGATAATAGGTACGCCTTTCACAGTCGATTGATTTGGGTACGGTAGCGGTTCCTTAGATATTATGGTCAGCTTTCTGTGCTTCGACGACTACCTGGATTTCGTATTTACATACTAATGCGTTTTTTTATTAACCGGGCTCAAAGGTGGTTCCGGATTCGATCCGTAGGTACGTACGTTTGTATGTCCGCTATTCTCTAAAAAGTAATGGAGTCATTTTCATGATTGATTCAGTAACGTATTCTAGATATTATTAAGGTTTTAGCTATTAGTTCATTTTTTTAACAATAACTTTCGTTAAATCGGTTTATTTTATGTTATTTAAAATATTTATTTACACCGCTGGTTTGGCAAACCAGTGGCAACCACCTGTTAAGTTGGTAAGTTGTCACCATAGCCTACGGAATGTAAAAAAAAAAACCTTATATACTAACAAGAACCTTAAAATTAACAGAGTACACAGTTGAAAAGTTTAACGTTTGCCGTCCAGGTGATGGTCCACACCTTAGTGTTATAAAAACAATCTTTAATAGACTTAAAAGTTATAATTATATACTGGCCAGCGACTAACATCGGCCACTCGTTCTATGTGATATGTCTCTAATAGGGTGTACGAGCTGTGCGAATGAGCTACGCACATCACACTTCACTATTGAGTGAACCATCAATTTAGCGGTTCAGCTAGATAGGATTTTGTACGACGTAAGTTCTAAGAATGTGTTTTTAAAACTTATACATACATGTAGTCAGAGATCCTCGGGATACACACATGAGTAAAACCGTACGTCCTTAATAAACTTAGGAAAGTAGTTATATTCATTAAACCTTGTTCCGTTGTTCAGAAATTGTACAAGCCAGGTGTTCGCCCTTAATCTTCACTAATTACCTAGTGGCAAACTCCAGTCTCCCAATTATCGAACTATTACTCTCTCTAATCACTTACTCAATTAAAACTTTTAGTGTTCACATTTCAGGAATATTGTACTCATTTTTTTACTACTTTTTTTAACTAGTCTTGAGTTTACGTCGCATAAACTGACTGCAAGATATAGCTTTATATAATTATATATATATATTTTTTTAATTTGAAGTGAGAATGCACAATGTGAGTGGTGGTAAGTGGATAACAGTACTTATAATCATCAGTACATACTTATAGTCTCTCTTATGTTTGAACTTAGTGATATACCACTATAAAATATTGAGCTCCTAATACCTTAAAATATATTACAACGTATTTTTGTAAACAAATTAGTATTATGTACTAACAACATAGCAGTTACTGTTATTTTGTGTTTTTGATAGCTTATAGCAAGAGTTGTCAATTTATTTTTAACATATCGCACTGCTATTACAAGAGTGTATCAACTCAAAATGAAGCTTTTTTCAGAAACGACAGAAAACTGATTACTCGCTTCTTGTTAAAAATTATAAAAAGTGAACACTGTATATAGATTATTGATAAAATTAAGGGATTTCTGTATTAACGAATTATTTAAGAGATTGAAGGTTATCAAGTTATTTCCAATTTTTGACTCAATACTCTATTGTCTTAACAAATTAAAAAAAAAAATTAATTATTTTTAGTGGTTTTGTTAAAAAATTTGGCTTATTACGATTTATTATTATTATTATATATTTATGGACGCGTCGAGAATTGATATTTACGTATGAAAAATGAATTATCTCAAATTTACCCTATTTTGAGTTGATAGTCTCGTGATAGCAGTGCGATATGTAAACGTAACTTAAAAATACAGAGTTCATAAACGAGTTGGAGATAAATCTATTTGCAGATGTAATCCAAATTGTATCAAATGCCAAAATAAAGTGATAACATTTCAGGAGAATTGTAAAGGTCAAGGGAAAGTAGAAAATTGTATTTAGTTCTTATATCAAGCCCTTGCTTAAGTGTTACGTTCAGGTAGAATCTGTCTACCTAGGGACGTGGCATCGTAAGAAAAAAAAAAATCGAAGTACAGTAAATATGCTTCTTTTTTAAATAATGAAAAAGGTAGGGTAGATTAGATAGCCGTTGAGCCTTTTCTGCTGAGGTAAGGTCACCAGAACTTATTATTAATAGGGTTAGTAAAAACACAAGTGTTGGTGTTGTGTTTAAAAACACCAGTAAGCGATAGCATTAGTGGGCCGTGTGTTTGTTTGTCAATGTATATGATATATACATTTTTTTTATATAATATAGCAGCCATAAAATTACACAAACTCGGCCAATTCTTCCCCATCCACGTAGGAGTTAAACAAGGAGACCCGCTATCTCCAAAGCTCTTCACATCGACTCTAGAAGAGGTATTTAGAAAGTTAGCAAGCTGCTGGAATATGAAGGGCATTGTCGCCGGTGAAAAAAGGTTAACAAACCTTCGTTTCGCTGACGATATTGTACTCTTTTCCAACTCATCATCTGAACTAGGCACTATGATCACTGAACTCAACCGAGCAAGCCTCGAGGTTGGATTGAAGATGAATATGTCGAAGACCAAGTTAATGACTAATAGCACGAAACGTAGGTTAGAAGTCGACAGTGCAGAAATCGAGTACGTCCAAGAGTACATATATCTGGGCCAATTAGTCTCTTTCCAGGCGAGACAAGAAAAAGAAGTTGCCAGACGCACCGAAAACGCCTGGAAGAGCTATTGGTCCATGAAAGACCTAATGAAGGGTAACCTTCCTTTGTCCTTGAAGAAGACGCTCATGGACGTATGTTTACTGCCCATCCTCACCTATGGTGCTCAAACTTGGTCTTTGACTAAACATCAAAAGTCCACACTCGGGGTTTGCCAGCGCGCCATGGAGCGCAGTATCCTAGGAGTTCGGTTATCAGACCGTATAAGGAACAGTATACTGCGCTCCAAAACTCAGATCGCCGACGTTGGCCATAAGGCTGCAAGCCTAAAATGGAACTGGGCTGGTCACATCTGCCGCATGCCGGACGAAATGTGGGCAAAACTCAGCACCGAGTGGTGCCCACGCAACGTTAAACGACGTCGCGGCAGGCCCAAAAAGAGATGGCGGGATGAACTGGATACTTATTGGGAAGATTGGCAACAAAAAGCTCTAAATTGTGAGGAGTGGAAGGAGGGTAGAGAGGCCTTTGCCCTGCAGTGGGACGACCATGGCTAATAATAAAATAAATAAATAAATATAGGGGGCAAACGAGCAGACGGGTCAGCTGGTGGTAAGTGACTACCTTCGCCATGGGCCTGCAACTCAAGAGTCACAATGAATATAAAATAACTCCTTAGAGACATATACAATTGTACATCCAGTACCTTAAAACCTTTTTATATATTATTTTATTAATATTTAAATTCATTAGAGATAACATAAAATCTGATTACGTGTTGTTTGTTCATTATTCGTGAAACTGTTCTTATTGCTGATCCTGTGTGTTAATGTATAACACACAAGATCAACAATAAAAACAGTTAGTGTCACGACAAATAAGTTCTCCCAGTTGACAACCCTAGCACGCTTAGTAATAGAAGCTTTTTCGTGAAATATGACGTTTCATGTCAAAGTCTGGAATCTCATTCAAACTGGATCTATTTATCACGGAGATATTATTTCGCTTCGGTAGAGGTGTGAAGAGAAAAGCTGGTTAGTTTATTGACAGCCAGGCATTGAGTAGATGTAGTAGATATTTATATATTGTCGTGTCAGTCTTATTTATGGTCTTTACATTATTTTTGTACAACAGTGTTTAAAAAAATGTCCCTTAATAAATCAACAAAGTAAATATAATTTAAATAAAAACTCTAAAGTACAGGTGTTATAACAACACAATGAAAATGAAGGCAACAAATGGGCTATGCATGTTTCATTCTCAATCATGCTGCGTTTTTTTTATTTTCACGTCTGACAAGCCGCTGCGAAACTGTCGAGATCATACTCAATTATTATGTGAAGAGTTAAAGTTGAAGTTTTTACAGAATACCTGGATAATAAAATAAAATCGTTAAGTATCTGTGATTATTTAGCATCGTGAAAATAGGTTTTCTTTGTAGCCTACTAGCAACGATTTATAACTAAAAAAATTAGTTTTGATTAAGTCCTATGAAATGTTAAAATTTGTTAAAATCTGAAGTTTAAATTGGCGTATTTTCTAGAGGTTTCCTTAAGGATACGGTCTACTGTGGAACATCACTGCAATGTCTACGTAATAAGACGGTAATTATTTTCTTCCATATCAGTAGTCTCCTAAAAAACTTGAGTACCGAGTGGGGGTCCCACTTCTGGAAAAGGACAGATAATGTTCTGTAGGTTGTTTCGTTGTCCCTGTTAAATAAACGTAAGTGAAATTCGTTACTTAGTGCCAAGTCTTTTGTATCACCTACGTTTGTAACGTATCGAACCTACAAATTAGTTAATTTATGTATGAAATTTATGTGTATATGCATATGTACAATGTTTTATCGATTTTCATGTTAATTTCAATGATTTTGATTATTTATTTTATTAAAGGATTATGTCGGGACAAATCTGCGTATTCTATCATAACGCTTTGTATTTCATTACCCATAGTTTAATTATCGTCAGCCATTCTCTCTTACGCAATATTATTTGGTAGGTAAATTTTCAAGTTAACAATAAGGTTTATCCATCTACAGGGTTTATTAAAGTATTTACACTCCCTACTAAACTATGATTACATACGCCTTTCTATGACACATTATATAAATGGATAAATCACGACCAGTTCTGTTTTACTAATGAGTGTAGAGGCGATGTTTGTCATCGCGTCTGCATTTGTTTCCAAACGGTATATGTCGCAGACGACTGTGACACTGAAGTGCAATGATTCAAAATTCAGATTACAGCATATTAAAGTCGAAGTGTTTTCAATAAACTTTTTCTCATACTTCTATGCTAGAGACTCAGTATTTAATCAATGTTTAATCTTCTCTCAAATGATTTTACAGCGGTGTATTTGATTAAAACTTTATTTTCCTTTAGTATTTGTTATGTAAATTGTAAATTAAACGTTGTAGGAGGAAGGAAATAATTTATATACCTCAGAAACCGTTAACGCTGACAGTTATTGGTTAAAAAAAAAAAATTATTTGTTTATACGATACTAGTTGTTGCCCGCGAACCGAATTTCTGCTCAATTCCTTAATTTTTCGTTCCGTAACAACCTTCTACATAGTATTAGAAAACATGAAAAAAAAAGATGAAAATCGGTTAAGTCGTTCTCAAGACCAAGGAAAATAGGGATCCATATAGATATAGATAATATAAAAATAACGTGTTTAATTGGATTTAAATAAAAAAGTGTCAACAACAATCCACAGGCTACCTGATTTTGAATTGTGATTGAAACCTTCGCGTGGAGAATGTACCAGTACTATAAATTCTCCACTGTACTAAACTTAGGAAGTCGACATCCACTTATGTAGATTGCTAACGCCAGTAATAGTAGTGAGTAGGTTGTTTAAAATAGAATAAACAAGTTTAGAAGTCCCATTTGTTGCGATAGTGTTGATAATACATAAAATATTCATTACCTAAAACTACCAATAACATTTATTATCATAAATTCACCGTCAACAGATAATCAGTCACAAGCTATAAGAAATGAATGAGGTCTTTTTATATTTAAAGAAAATCGATATCGGTTCACATCTGGTTTATAAACACTTGGCATGGCCCTCCGTCTACTGTCAATTTCTCAATGCTTATAAAACTTCGTTTTCGATCAGATACGTGTAATTTCAAGATCCAAAAAACTTGCATTTCATTCTTCTTGAAAAATAAAAGCGTCATGCATTTCTTTTCAAGCCTTTCAAAACAATGTTTTTCTTATAATAAATTAAATACAAAATAATGCTTTATCAGTGTTGTCGTGTTTAACGTATATTTCACAATATGATCAAAAATACAAAAAAAAAAACATTTTCAAATTGTTACATTACTTACTACGCACAATAAACTCTCTTCCTAACAATTTTTGTGAATCTGTTTTTGAGTAAAAAAAATTATAAATGATTTTGCGACAATATCCGCTGCAACTAAATAAATTTTCCTGCTCAAAGCCTCATATGATTCGGTATCCCCGGCTCCGTTCCCCATCGCATATAAAATTAGTTTTTATAACGCACGGCTCGTCGGGATTTAGAAAACTAACCCTCTGGATATTTTACAATTTATTGGTAGATTTTTAAATTCAATGCAGTAAAGTTAATTTCGTGGGGTTGGTAAGTGTCGTGGAATTGGCTATGAATTTTTAAAGGGATTTTAAATATATGCATGTATGTGATCAAATTTACTTTTTAAGTTATAGTTACAGAAGGATGGTTTTACAAGTTTTATTTGTAGATAATTAACAGTAGTAATATCTTTATTGGTTTTCGACGGTAATACTGACCATCAAACCTATAAGAATTTAACAAAGAATTGTCCAAACCAAATGATGAGATGAGAGAGTGCTCTCCTTTCTATGTAATGTCCGAACACACGGCTCAGATTTGCGCTGAAGCGGGAAAATCCCTATTACAGCATTGTTCTTTCCAACAAAATTATCAACACTAAATCAAAGAAATTCAAACCTTAAAATTATTAATATAATGACGTAGGTAGTGTATTGTTAAAATTGGGTTAGGTTAATGGGAAGTTAAAGGGGATGCTTTTATTGTTATCGCAGTCAATGTTTATTATGATTACTATCGGTACCTATGCTGCGGTACCGTGGGGTACTGCGGAGTATTATTTAGATACCAATTCGGTCCGAGTCGATATTATAGAAGCAGGTATAAATATTTGTTATTTGTCAGTTGTTGTGGTTTACTATATCAATAAAGAGGATCTGAGATAAGCAAATGGATTTACTATCAGGGTCCGTGGGGCCATGTAGTGGACATTCCGTGAAAAATTACTTTGATGTAGAAAAGTTAATGCGGCAAGTCCATGCATGAGTAATATAAAATGTTCAACGATAGGGACATTGTATGCAGTAAAAAACCAGAAAAAAATGTATGACAGAATTTTTTCACAATAAAGAAGAAATCTTATCAATACATATTATAAAACAAAGTCCCTCGCCGCGTCTGTCTGTCTGTTCGCAATAAGCTGAAAAACTACTGAACGGATTTTCATGCGGTTTACACTAATAGACAGGGTGATTCATGAGGAAGGTTTTGGAGCATAATTTGTTAAGATTTTGAGTAAATTGGTTGAAATATGTTGATGATTGTTGAAGATGTCTCTGCTACCCGTGCGAAGCGAAGGGTTGCTAGTGTATTAATAAAAACATTAAATTTCGCTACTCCCAAACCAAATAACTCTCAAAAAGGGATAAGCACTTTTGAGATGTTCTTGACTTTCCGAATTCAGAGTTGTGATCAATTGAATAATTAAATCTCTGTGAGAAGTCAATTTGACTTTGAAATACAATAATTATTTTTATTAAAATATTTGGAATTAATTTGGTAACGCTTTGAATTTCATTAGCGTTTGACTTGCATATTTTAATTCTAAATTATGTTAGTTATATAAATCGTTCAGTACTTAAAAGTGCAAATTGTGGAGATTTAACTTTTTTTCTCATATAGTTCTTACGAGGTTTAGTTTTATAGAGTTTAGGTGTAAGTCGTTGCGTGAATTTCACGAAACGTAACGTGGCTAGTTACTTTAAAGGCGTGACGTTACGAGTACGCGTGATTTTCGTAACTAGTCTCGTCTCAGTGTTCGGCTACTTACTTATATTAATACAGCTGCGCTACGCCGGGAACGTAGTCATGTCGTAACTCGTAACGTCTCAAGTCGAAACTACGGTTATTATATTTACATCAGTAAACGTCGAAATCAAATGAACTACCTTCATAATTTATTCAATGAATGGCCTATCTGGCTATATATTTTAATAAAGTCAACATAGGAGCCTATTCTTATCTCTAAAATCATGGACATATGCATCAAAATTATATGCATTGCAGTAAAACTTATGCTATTTTTCTCTCGGCTCGTGCCTTTGTCCGGGCGGGGCACATGTGTGAATGTGTAAAGCTGATGCAAATACTAATTATACCTGAGTGTAAAAGAAACAACATGCTTATCGCGCAACGAGTTCTCATTGTAACGTGCCTTAGTTAACTTGAAACTCCGTTTTTATGATGCATCAACAAACCGACGTTTCAACTTGTAATAGTTACTAAGATCGTATGCGTTGTAGCGAAAATAACGTGGTCACAAAAATCACTGGTGACTTATTTGCCTTGAGACTAGTTATGCGATTACATGTTACGTAGCTAGCTACTGTAATTCGCTTGCAAATTGCGTGTTCATTAACTAATAGGTACATTCAAACGTCTATAAAAGTGTAGAATCACAGCGCACATTCAGCAGCAAACACAATTACGGATAATCGTATCGCAGTAAGGTCCACCATTCACACAGTGTCATGATAAATTAGTAGCTAGACTACGTTTAATATTGCAGCTCCGACTGAGTAATTTTCTGTGTTCGGAGCAAACGTGCGACTTTTATCCAACACATGCATATTTTAAGCGTATTTGCGGCCGTGCTACTAATGAAAATGGACTGCCAACGGCACTTTTTTTGTTTTATTGCTTGATATAGTTAGTTCGTTACTAAAAGAATAATTCAGCGCTTGGAAAGAAATGCAATTTTTTTTTAAACAAACAATCGAAGAACAAATAAAACAAGATCAAGATAAAGGGATTATGAGCAAGTTATACAATTCAAAGAAACCGACCGCTACTAAGAAAGGAAGGTTTTCTAGTGGCGACAACAAATTGGACAACGTACTGGATGAGTTGACGGCCTTAGGAGATCGTTGTTTAGAAGTTTATAAGTGTGGCCACTACATTCATCAATGTAATAATGTGTACCAACTATAAATGAATAAATGAATTATTATTATTATAAAGGGTCTTTCATATAGAGCGGGTCGATGTTAATAATCATTTGGTTTTCGCGGCATCTGTCAAATCTGTTTTTTCTTATTCAGTCACTGATGCCAAATCACCAATGCAAGTTACACGGTTGAGCAGCATGTGCAAATGATAAACTTTATTATCAAAATGAGTGTTCGTTAGTGCAAACGTTGCGCGCATTGCGCCCGTTTTACGGCAGACGCGGTGGCCCTTCAAAGTCTACTCTCCAACGATTGGTGACCAAATTTGAGACGACCGGTTCGGTAAACAATCAACCAACATCTTTACGTCAAAGGAACGCCAGATCGGCCGAGAACATCGCTGCTGTACGTGAGAGTGTTCAGGAGACTCCGAGGCAGTCGATTTCTCGCCGTGCACAAGAACTCGGCCTTTCGCAGACTTCAACTTGGAGAATTTTGCGTCGGGACTTGGGCCTGCATCCGTACAAGATCCAACTGACCCAAGAGCTCAAAATTAATGACCATAGACACCGCCGTGTGTTCGCTGAATGGGCTTCGGAACGCTTGGAAGAGGACCCCGATTTTGGCCGAAAAATAATCTTTAGCGACGAGGCACATTTTTGGATGAATGGTTTTGTTAATAAGCAAAATGGCTCAGATTCAGCCGGATCTATGCAGCAGAGTCATTAAAAATTGGACCTCTCGGATTCTTGCCACCATACGAAGCCGCGGCGGACATTTGAACGATGTCATATTCCACCCATAATGGCATAAATGGGCCTTTCAAATAAAAAATAAATTTCTTTAATACCTCACACACATCTTGTTTTATTCAATTTAAACATCGACCCGTCCTTGTTGAAAGACCCTTTATTATAATTATTATCATTTATCAATGAATAAAAACGTTGTCTGAAAACCGAGCCCTTAAAAAGAGTTATTAAATGCCAAAAAGACGATTCAGTTATAAGAATGTGTGCTTAATTACGGTTCAATCCTAAAAGCATACCAAGAAAAAATCTGACACATGTCAACTAAATAATAATTGTAAGACAAAAAATAAAGTCGTGTATTTATTTCAGAGTCAAAAAATGAATGTACTCGTATCTGCTATACTTATCTCAACGCTACGTGGGCGCGTGGGCGTTCAATTAAATACCATTTATAAGACAGAATATCGTTTCTTCTAACAAAATTATTACTGTCAAGATATAAAAATATTGCCAGTTTTGTTTAAGTAAGGCAGCAGGATAGGAATTGGGCCAACCTCATGTAAGCAGTTACGGATCTATCCTACAACTCGCACCATGCCAAGCCAATATGACGTAGATAGACGTCATATGCACGACAGGACGTGACGTCATGAATAGAACGGGTACAATACGCTATGAGAAGCAGGGGCTCACTCTCTTAGTGGACATCATCATTGTGAGAAGATATTACTGCTTGTGTGACGTGTATCGTATAATTGTTCTGTAAATATTCTATGTGACTATATGACTTTTTAAGATAACATCCATCAACTTGATCCGGCCAGTTAAGTACGATTCACACCGAACGAGCCGCGCCTCGGTAGCCAAGTGCAAGTGGGCGGCGGAGCCAACCGCCAATGGGGGCAAGAAGTTCCACGCAAAAATGAATTTTAAGTAATAAATATAAATTTCAATTTCCATCACCGTACTTAAAACGCGCTCCGGTGCGGCCCGTTCGGTGTGAATCGTACTTTAGCTGCTCCAGACTATAAAACGACAATTGTATCTGATATCGGATTGCCAAACTTTTTATGTTATGTTTATTATTATGTTTATCTAAGTTAACCCATAGTACAATCTGTGCTTAGCATGGGTCTAGGAAGCGCTGTGTAATATGTCCCAAAATATTTAATGGTTTTAATGCACCAGTGTTTAGTCATATTCACTGCAGCACTTGATATCAAAATTGGTTTACTGAGGTACACTTAAGGAGTTGCAAAAATTACGATTGGAAAATTTTATATAATAAAAAAATATTGAGTAGATTCATGCTAGCCTGGCAACACACGTACCTACACGTTTTGATAATCTACAGTACAAAGATATCCCACGAACTCCAGGCGAATGAATACCAGCACGTTTCATATCTAGCCATTTACTTCATGGGATTGTTGAAGCCTATTTTAATAATGACTGTCTAACACGCATATTACATATTTGCACGAAAAACGTGGTAATATTTTTGGACTAATAATAAATGGCTTCATTAAACAAGTAACCCTGACAAGTTATTACTTCGGAGCTGTAATTTAGAACAAAGCTTATTAGGATGTTTTCTAAATAGCCAACTAAGTCTTGTAGGGTAGCTTTTGTAGCTTTCAAAACAAACTGTTGGTTGATAACTAACAAACAAAAACAAGAAACACAGCCGAGAAATGTCATTTATATTTTCGAGTTTGCAACGCAACAAAATTAATGCGAGACATTGAAATGAACGAGAAATTAAATCATTATAAATTACTATTATTATTGTTTTAAGTGCCTAGTGCTACTTCGACCGTTTCTGGTTTTTTGTGGCGCACTTCTACTTTACAGTTCACTGCTCAGACTTATGGCTTCGAGAAACCTCCAGATCCTATCAGCAGCGATTGTTTGTACTTCCTGTGGTTGCTTGATGTGCAACCCTAAGTTAATACTTTGGTGCCGCACTAGTGGGCCACAAGAGCATAAAATATGCATTGCAGTCTCTTCTGTCTCTTGACAGAATCTGCATATTGTGTTTTCAAGGTATGTTGAACATATGTTTGTTCAGTTTGCAGTGTCCGGTGAGGACTCTTGTTACTTGGGTTTTGTAAATTTGAATTTAAATTACTAACGTAGGTATAAGATTTTTTAACAAAAAATTGAGGTAACTATTATTAATCTTGATTGGTAAGTAAATGATACTTTGCCAAGTACTACACACATCAATGGTTAACAAAATATACAAAAGGCACTTTAGACGTGCTTGTTAGTAATTCGTGTTAACGCAATACTTTTTCCTTATGAACAACATGACAGAGACACGAAACAGTATAATAAGAGAGAAAAGAGCATGAACCATAGACATATATAAAGTGCCAATGATCAAGAATCTAAACAGTTACATATCTTCTTACCCTTTTCCCAAATTTATGAGTCGGTGCAATATCATCATTTATTCGCTCGTCGTTCATCAGTTTTCATTAATCCTACTTCACGCAGTCCACCACCATCTTTTCTTTGGTAGTTATCTACCCTTGTACCCGTGGCCACGGCCTATGGCTAGTTGGTGTCCCTGTTCTAGTACCCTCTCCAATCACAGAACATTCATGGACGTGTGTGGGTACGTGACCAAGGTCTCTTCGGACTTCGAATATCCCCCGGCCGGCCATAAAAGAATCAGCCGAAACTCTTTGTATTTAAAAATGAGCATGCTATGTATGTATTTTCTTTTTATAGTTCGAATACCTCTTGACCACGTTATTGACAGGCAACATAACTTTAGCTCGCGGCGTCAAACAGTGATGCAATACTATATGATTTAAGGACCACGAATCAAACCTAAGTTTAAGGCCTTTTAAAGTGTTAAAAGACCTTAAACGTGGGTTTGATTCACCGAAATAACAAGATAAATCAACCGTAACGGAAGTTTATTAAGCACCCGATATGTATGAAGTAGGATGAGAAATGTTCCAAGAATTCTACAGCTGTCGACAGCTTCATTGACAAAGCAATCCCATCAATTCCTAGGTTCCTTTGTTACGATTCTCGTTATTCAGCTGTTTCTTTTATCCGTTCCCGACGGTACACGACACATTTCTTCGAGATTAAGACATGAAATAAGATAGCAGATAAATAAAATTATGTTTTCGGATAAAGTAAGAATGTTATGTATAACACAATTATTGTTATGACATACATTACTTATGGCTTATGACTTATTAAATCGTTAGTTGATGGGAATATGTGATGTTAGTTGTGTCGAGATAGCGAGGTTATTAGTGAAATCCCAAGGGATAAAAAAAGAAAGAAAGAAGAAAAAATGTTTATTCATCGACGCTTGAGTTACCCGGACAGTACATGCTAAGTAATAAAACTAAGCTAGGTAATTATTGTAAGTGTTATACATTATTTACGTGTACATCACGCGCCAGCCGAATAGGTACTGGTTCAGCATCTGCTAAACAATTGTCTAGCGCTGGTTATCAACGAGTCCTTATGTAAGCAACAGAGAAAAAAAACATATATTTGTCTACATTACATATATATATAAGTTTAACAATTTTATTTATTTTCACAGCTTTCAATAAGAATTTTAATGTGTTATAATGTTAATATATAATAAGAAAATATATAAGTATATATAAATACATTTAGGTACATAAATATAAAGGAAGCGAATTCAACATCCCCAGCCGATCCCACTGCAACATTGAAAATCATATAAGGGACATATTTGTGTTGATCATGTCAAGATCTCTTTGTGCATCAATTAGGTACTGCCGTAGTTTTACTCTAAAGGTATCAAGCGAGGTGAGTGACCTTATCGGCGGAGGAATATTGTTCCATATTTTGCAAGCGGCATAGCGGAAGCTACCCGTGAATGCAGCCGTCCTGTGTCGGGGGACGGACAGTTGTTGTGAACACTCCCTATTTCCGCAGCTGCGCCTACTTGTTACCCAGTCAAGTTTGCAGAAAAGGTAGGTTGGTTCTTGGTACTTAACAACACCAAACATAAGGCAAGCAAAATGAAGTTTACGCCTTGATTTCATTTTAAAACGGAATCCTTATTTAGAAACGGCTCCGTGGAGGTATCACAAAACTAAACCACGCGCAAGCGTTTTGCACTCGCTGTATCAGCCTATCTGTTTGTGACAACAGGCGTGGGCCATATACCGTATCGGCGTAGTTTAGCTTGGACAGAAAAAGGGACTCCACCAGCCGTACACGAAGATCCTGCGACAGATAAGGTCTCACTCGGTACAACAACCTCAGTCTGTAAAAACAATTACGAACAGATGCAACATGTTTATTGAACCTCAGATCAGAGTCCATAATCAGACCCAGATTACGAGCCTCGTAAACTCGTTCAATGCTCTCCCCCATGAGTGTTACAGTAAGAGTAGGCAGACAACTTAACTGTTTCTTAGTACCCAGAAGCATATATTTTGTTTTGACGGGGTTGAGAATCAAAGAGTGATTGTGAGACCATATGACAATCCTTTGGAGATCGTCATTTAGTTCTTTAGGGGCTCTTTCGTATTCGTCTGGTATAAAAGATATGTATACCTGCAAATCATCAGCGTAAACATGGTACTTACAGTTTTCTATACTCTTTGTTATATCTGAGCAATACAGTAGAAATAAAATTGGACCGAGGATTGACCCTTGGGGCACACCCCTTTGTAGGGGGGTGAGGTTGGACTGAGTGGCAGTTCCATCAGGTAAACGCAGTTCTACGTATTGGTAACGGTTATCAAGATAACTGTGGAACCACCTGACCGTATTGGAGTCAAATCCGTAGTAATTTAATTTAGAAACTAGCAGTGGAATATTTATGCAATCGAAAGCGCGGGAAAAGTCCAACAACACTAGCAGCGTACACATACCCTGGTCTTGGGCAGATAGTATATTATCCGTTACGTCTAGTAAGGCGGTGCTGGTACTACGTCGCTTTCTAAAGCCAGATTGAAATATAGGTAACATGGCATTTCCTTCTAGATATGTAGTCAACTGTTTACAAACTACTTTTTCTAATACCTTAGACAGACAAGGCAGTATGCTGATTGGCCGCAGATCTTTGAAAGCTGACGGATTTCGGTTCTTAGGTAAAGGCTTGACAATAGCTAACTTCCACAGATCAGGGAAAATGAATGTTTCTATTGACCTATTTATGACGTCAGTTATAGCTTGCAGCGTATGAGGCAGAGTGAACAAAAGCATATCACGACTTAATTTATCACATCCTTCAGCATTAGACTTTAAACCCAACAAGTGCCGCAAAACGTCTTCCTTCCTGACAGGGGCTAAAGTAAAATGAGCAGGGCTGTAACTGTTTGTTTCGTAGAACATAATAGTAGGTAAATTAACTAAGGGGTTTCCAGGGACATTTAAAAAATGTAAATTAATTTGATTAGGCGAACCCTATATATAAATGAAGAGGAAGATCATCATGTGGTTTATTAGGTAGTAAAGTATTTTTTAAGGTTTGCCACAATAATTTAGATTTTTCGATTTTATCATTGACATTATGTTTAAAGTAGGCAACTTTTTCGTTATACAGTGACTTAGTCACAAGTGCTTTTAGTTGTAGATAGTATTCCTTCTTCGAGTCTAACTTAGTTTTGCGGTACTTTGCTAATGCCTGGTCTCGTAACTGCATCATGATTTTTATTGTGTCAGTTATCCACGGGAGCGATGGTTCCCTAATGACAGTTGTTCTAAGAGGTGCGTGGACATCGAATGCCTTCAGAATACCCGTACATAATGCATTAAGCATTTCGTTAACTGTGTCTAACTGAGTAATGCTGTTCCAGTCCGCGCTGCATAAGTCGCTATCCAAGCTATCACTGCATATATTTTTTAGAGGTCTATATTGCGCTCTATAAGGTCTAAACTTTTCTCGATTAATGTGGAAATCACACACGACAACTGAGTGACCATTTAATGTATTGAATGGTTCCACCGATATATACTTTGCTCGGAGATCTGTTAGAACAAACAAACAAACCAAATCTATTAGAGTTTCGGTATCATCAGTGATATGAGTGGGTGATGTAACGAGCTGAGATAGGTTTTGACTAGCCAGAAATTCAAGCACACGCTTGGTCTTGCAATCGCTTAAATTTAGGAAGTTCGAATTGAAATCTCCCAACAGTATACATTGATCCGTAGACCCTATGGCCGTCACAGCATCGGTCACGCCGTCGAGAAAAAGATTTAAATTGTGTCTCGGTGGGCGATATGCGGTACCAATGGCTATTTTTTTCCCGCTAAGCGTAAGAGTTAACCACATTTGCTCAACTGTGTCATATTTTGGGTCGAGGGGAATAGATACGATACGCGCACTTAAACCTCGCCTAATATAAAAACCAACTCCCCCACCACGGCCCGAGCGAACACTTGCCTGCCGAGGTGCATGACGTAATCGATAGCCCGGCACAGTCGGCGCACGGCACTCCTCGCCTGGTCGCAACCAAGTTTCATTTATTGCTATTATGTCAAAGCAATGCCTTTCAACCATGGTAATGAAATCCTCGTGATCTGTACCTAGCGAACCCGCGTTAAAAAAACCGAGTTTGAGATTCTTTATCATTGTAGCCAGTTAAGTAAACGGAAGGTTGCGTGTTATCACATATATAAAAATCAGTTAATGACATATGTAACAAGTATATAATACTTTAAAGAGAGAGACACACCCAAATAGTCATATAATAATATATAAATAATAATAAAAGCATAAATAAATGAGTTTTCAATAGTATATGATTCAATTATAAACAAGTGCGTGACAGTTTAACAAACAAAAATAGGTTATTAAGCGGTGCGAGGTAAATAAGGTATGCTAAATATGGTTTGTGTACAGCTATACACTTCAACATGCCATTTATGTAACACTGAGGAATAGAACTAATAATACAGAAATAATAATGTTTAACGCTTGAGGTAGAATTAATTAAATTCATAAAGTCTACATGTTAACAAATAATGAGCAACAATACAATAAATAGTAAGACAAGAATATTTACAGACAATTTAAGCGTTAAAAACGCGTTCAATGTCTGCGATACAGCGAATGACACATACCTGTTCCCCAGGTTTGCTTCGCGCCAGTATACGACCGCGCTTGCACCACACAAACTTCCATCTCTTGCGCTGACAAGTTTAGCGAACCATACGAAATAACTGCCTGTTGAATTTGGTTAATCGTTCGTTTACACAGAAACGTTTCGGGGGACCTGCTATAACCAGGTCAGCAGACGTAGCACCACGACGTACCCGTGCATTTTTTAATAACTCGTCGCGCAGTTCATGCCTCGCCAGGCGCACGCACAGGGGGCGCGGGTGGAGCTCAGGTCCTGTTGACTTAGTGGCCGTGATGTTTCGACTACCTACGCGTTCTGCGCTCACGATATCACGTTCTTCAAAGTGCATACAGAGTTTCGTTGCGATTTGCATCACCACATGAATTGGGTTCTCTCCACTGGTTTCGGTTAAGTTAGCAACCTCCACATCATTGTCCAACAAAGACTGATCGCGATCATTTATGTCTTGCTTTAGTTGAGCGATGACGTCATCCACCTTAGACGGGCAATTGGGTGGTCGCTCCTCCAACTTGCTCACCCTGTCCTCTAGAAGTACCAATCTATTTTGATGTACTGTAAGGGAGGATCTTATGTCAGCTATGTCATCCCTAAAGAGTTGAAGATCCTTGTTAATGGAGCGCAAAGTATCCCTGAATATTCTAAGCTCTGCCATTAGGTCACTTGTCAGCTCCGACGTGGTTTCAGGTGTCACATGAGACGTCTCAGTCACAGACTGTACCACTGCTGTACCTTTGGTAAGTGATACCCGTACATCGCCTGTTGGCCTGCTTTTCTGACATTCAGGACACTGCCAGGAAGGTTATAAACTGCCACTCGGTGGAAGGGCGACACATCGTCGGTGGTACGTACCGTGACACTGCTGACATCTAGCGTTTTTTGCAACATCTGCTCCCGATAAGTACCGACCACAAGCAACACACTTCGACATTATCAGTCCGGTTAGACTATAATGAGTTCAAAACTATACAGATAGATGACACTGTTATCAATATTGCAATTAATGGAAATTTTTTCGTTGTTGCTAGAAACAGATAAGACTATAAGTTCGTATGCAGAGTTATGGTAAGGTTGCACAACGGAAAATAGTCAATATCAAGTTTTTATTCTCTTCTCTTCCCCTTAAAAGCACTATTATAATTTTCTGTTTAGGGTAGATTCAGAATTACTTAGAACTGAAGAGGATTATATTATCACTTTTATTCACTTTAAACTGCATAGAAACACTTGCGAATAGTTTTCACTATCTATTTAACTGAACTGTTTATCTTCACTATAAAGTTATACTGATTAAAACAACTTATGTATTTTACATACCACAAAAAGACGTCAGCAACCTTGCTGTTCCGCTGCCTCTATGGTACAAAAGAAATCGAAACGCTGAGAAAGAGCTGATGTAGAGGGTCGTTTCTTCATTTTGTACAATAAGCTTATAGTTGGCATATATTTATATAGAATAAAACATTAAGTATACGTATTAAGACTTGTGCTACAATTTTTGTTTTTTTTTTTTAATTAAAAGCACAAACCTACTAACCTAGCTTCCGAAAAATACCGCAAAAGTGTTTTTTTTTTTACATGACTACGTTTACATTAACACCACACACTACGCTTAAGGTTGACTTTATTACAGCCTATACTAAAATACCAAATAAACAATAAATCAGCATTACTCGACAACGACCGGTGTCGCAACTACCATAAAAAAAAAAAACAAATGTATGAAACGGGTGCCAAAAAAATATGGCGGCTATTTCTATCCTGCCTGACCTGTCTCTTTTTATCTGTTTAATTTCCAATGTCAATTATTAATTGCCAATTGACGTAGCCCAGTTAAAACAGTTCAAATGAAATTGTCAGCATTCGTCATACAATTATTTTTGACAATTCCATTTGAACTGTGTTGAATTTAAATTTTACCTAATATTTGTAGTTTTGTGGACAATTTAATAGTTATTCTCATTATTCTTTGTGTCTCAAAACATTAACATGTTACAAAACTTTGTGTAGGGTGTTGTATTACATCCGGGCGATTTAAAAGTTGAAAACGTAATAGACGTCTTCAACTTTTAAATCGCCCGTCACGGTTAAATTTCTTTTAGACAAATAAAAGTTAGTACAATTTGTTAACAGTCGTGCAATAATACTGTCTAATGATATGTTATGACGTGTAAATAATAATTTCTTTGAAAATATGGGATCTTTATGTGGATTTATAAGCTAACAGTATTGTCGCTAAGCTGTAAATATGGCTATATCCACAGGTCGTTAATATTTTCTTTACGCCTTCATGGTTATTTTAAATCTATGGATTTTTCGATAATTATATTATTAGAATAGGCAACACTATTTTAATTTCCTAAAGGTTGGCATCATTTTTAGCGCCCATCAAATTTTAGTTTTTGTGTTGGTAAATTAAAGTCGATAAATTTTTATACACCGTTTTTTAGTATTCATCATCACGGTTCTACACGCCTAGTATAATACGAAAAATTATTATATATTTTTTTTTTTTTATTTCACGAACGCCTCGCAATTGTAAAAGGAATAAATAAATACCCAATAACATTACCACAGATAAATGCAATTCAATTTTATGTGCGTTTTATTCATACAAACGATGTATCAAGTCCACATGCATTATGTTCGATGATTGGATAGCAGATAGTTCGCCGCCGAATGGATTACGTTACGTAAATAAACAAATTAAAGAGAATGTCAATAGGAGGGGCGTTTAAATGGATTAACTTCCTTTTGGCGAAATTTTTACTTTTGTGTATATACCTACATATGTGTTTTTCAATTAAATGGAGTAAATGTGTTAGTTGTTCAAGTTTTCTTATGTGCTTTTACATTAACGGAATGAACGCGTTGCTTGTTGGTTAAGTAACACTGGTTAATTAAATACTAGTGCTTGTGTTTGCAGACCAAAATAAACATTAATAATTGGATGTGACTAGACTTCTGAATCTGTTATTGATTGGCTGTAATTTTAAGGGTCTATTCGGTTGGATAGATATCTATTACGTCATGTCTTAACCTTTGGCATATTACATTAAATTCTCAAAAATTGAGAAGAGTATGTGAACTCAACTGTAAAACTAAACTACTTATATCATTTCAGGCACTGGTCCAACGGAACTACTGCTTCTATATTACTCTCTTTTTCGGCTACTTTTCAAGTGAGTTTTCTTCGTTTTTGCAACATTTTTATTCATGCTCCGCTCCTATTGACCGTAGCGTGATGTTAGACAGCATATAGCCTTCTTCGATAAATGGGCTATCCAACACCCAAATAATTTTTCAATTCGAATCAGTAGGTAGTTCCTGACATTAGTGCGTTTGACCGAACAAACTTTTTGGCTTTATTCATTCTTACATCTTCAATTGCAACTTCTTTCCGTAAAAAAAAAAAAAATTGCAAATGCAAATATCTCTATCTATTCTCTCATAGAAAGAGACTGAAGACATTATCAGTATAAACGAAAGAGACGGATGGATTTCCGAATGTTTTATTTATAAAGCAATGATGAGCGCTGACATCAAAGGTGCAAATAACAGGAATTATTCATAAGGTGGTAATAAAGTCAGATGAGGAATTCGTGACGTATTTTAGTAGCGCTGTTAAATATTAATAAACAAGATAACATTAAGGAATTTATTATGTAACAATGTAAGCACAGAAGCTCCTTACCCTTGACGCACGTCTCATCAAGGATAAAATGCAAGCCTATGGATTGCCCTTTTTTTCTGGAGTGTTGCCAACTCTTGAGGTCGTTTTCACACTAATATATTTTTAAATACACCTAGATTGGCCTAATGCAGTATATAAATGTATGTATATGAGAAAATTAACAGACTTTTCGCATATAGTAAATTATAGTTTAAAAAAACTAAAAAAAAACACAACTTAATAGCGTATCAAAAATAGAAACTAGTTCCTCTATCCACCCCGTAGCTCCATCATCAGACCATCGTCACCAAGCCAAATATGTTGGACTCGTCAAAACGAACCATATGAGCCCTAACTCGAGGGGTTTACTATTAGCCACTGAAGAGTTCCACTATCCACCTCCTGGCTCCATCATCAGACCAGCTCCAAAATGCCAAATTATAGTATTGTCATCCGAACCACTTAAACATACAAAGTTTCATTTTGACAGGAGATTTAGGAGTAGGTTAAAATTTACTTCCAAGATCTGTTTACATGGATCAGTTCAATTTACAAAGTTACATCTTTCTGCAGGCCGCTTCTAACCGGTCTTCTTGGAAGTTATTAAGAGAGGCCTATGTCCAACAGTGGACGTCCTATGGCTGAAATGATGATGATGATGACATCTTTCTAAAGTTTATGTTTGTTTGTAACATTAAACAAAATATTTTCTTAATATTCATAACGAAATTTGGGAATGGAAAATTTTATATGTAGATATAATAATTAAAAAGCAAGAAATACGGTTATATACCTATGCATACTTGTCAGGTGGAGGGATGGCCTAGTGATCTGTAAAACAGGTTTTACCTACCATACACACCAGTCCCATTAACTTGTAAACATTAAGACTCTGTGATGTAATTATGTCATAACCAAATAATAATAAATTAAATTATATTTTATTCTATTCTAAACATAATAAATATGGAGTAGTAATATCCCTGTTGTTACGAGCATCCATAAGCTACGGTCATCACTTTCCAGGAGGCGGGCTGTTTGTTTGTTTGTGACAAATGTGCAGTTTGGAAGGCACTCGAGAAAAAGCATATATTAAAAATGTTAAATACCCCTGACTCAAAAATCCCTTCGACGATTAGAAATGAGCTGATAATCTTCGGTTCGAATTATAGCTAAGAACTCCCTCGGTCACCTTTCAAACAAAGAAACTAAATTAAATTCAGTCCATCTGTTTAGGAGCTGTGCTGCCACAGACACACAGAAACACACGTGAAATTTATAGTACCCATCCTTTTTGCGTCAGGGGTTAATAAATGTTACTGTAAACTCGTCGGCTGCTATAGTTTCCCTAGATAACATATTTGGTGAAAGAACAACCATCTATCTATTCTTTCAAAAGTTTTAAAAGTAAATAGAAAATGTTAACATTTCATCGAATGTTTCGAACAAAATATCCAGGACTAAGCTTGAAAAAAATTAACAAACTCACCAAAGTGATTTCTTTTCTCGATCACGATTAATACCTGGAAATCAAAATATAAAAGTATAGAAATGTTCACCGTTTGTTATTCTCATTGTTTAGAGGCCTTTTATCAAAGTCTTACAAAAATTAAAGTGAGCTGTCATGAAAGCCTCATATTGTTATTATTATTACTCTTAAGACTACAATACCTAGATTGTTCCAAAAATTGTTAGCTACATAATAAATACAATCTCTTTTTTCTAGAAACTATTTTGAATTGACGGCTAATTTCAATACAAATCTCTTTGCTGAAAATCTTTGGCCATTTATATGTAGTTCTTTTTTTAAATATTTAAAAAAGTAAAACTGTCACTCTTTTGTTTGCAACAGTGGACGTGTCGCGAGAAGCTTTTCGTGCTATGATTTTTTATGATTATAAACGAGGGTTAACTTTCAAGGAACCTCACGAAAATTAAAAGCTGCATTTGGGGAGTCTGCTCCTGCTTTAGCAACAGTTACTTTTGGTTTCGTGAATTTAAACGTGGTTGAGAGAACCTAAACGATGACCCCAGACCCGGCCGACCTACAACTGCAGTAAATCATGAAAATGTCATCAGCGTGGCTATTAAGGGAGATTATACACAGTATACATAGAGAAAATCAGGCTAAATTGAAGATTGGATCACAGGCAGTGTCCACCATCTTTCGAATTTCCCAAATTAATTGTATCCTATATCCTTACAACTGACGAAACTTGGATCTACAGCTACGATCCTCTCACGAAGCAATAATCCACGCAATGGATGTTTCAAGAAGACGAATTGCCCACAAGTTGTTTGCGGTCGAAGCGTTAATAAACATGAAGTCTATCTTTGCGGGCCTACTACGGGCCCGGTTTTTTAACTGTCGGTTTTTTTGGGGTCTAGGGATCATAACTAGACCTCCTGTGAAGAAATTTTTGGAAAACTCAACAACTGGTACAAAACCAATAGGTAGACTTTTCTTCGAAACCTACCTAAAATGATACCGGTTTTTTTTCGACGCAGTGGACCAGTAACAGTTATTCCGCTAGAAGACCGTAGAACAGCTACTAGTGAACGGTATTGCGAAGTTTGTCTGCCTCAAGCTTCCGGGGAGTTGAATACCGAGCGACCAAGGAGCGGTGTCCGTGGAATTCTTTATCCGCAAGATAACGCGCCCGCTCACACAGCTACTAGAACCATGGACTATTTGAATACTTCTGGGGTACAAATATTACCCCATCCTCCGTACAGCCCAGATTTAGCTCCATGCAATTTTTATTTCCCACGGTAAAAAAATAATGCTTCGTGGGCGAAAATTTAACACTGCGGAAGAGGCCATTGAAGAATTTCAGCGGTTATTTTTCGACTTCCCACAAGATACATTTTTAAATGTTTCGAAATCTGGTTCACCTGAATGCATAAGTGCATTGGGTTGGAGGGGAATATTTTGAAAAGTTATAAATAAACTTTTTTTACATTCCAACAATTTTTCTTTTTATTAACAATTTTTAGAACAGCCTACGTACTTAAGGCAATATTTACACATTTATATATTTACATATAGACCTGATGTTCTACGTATACTAGCAGAAGTCGCTCTTGATTGTAAGCACGGAAGGAGGAACGAAGAATGAAGACAGCTGATATCTGCTTGACTGAGAGCCACGCACTGGGGATGAAACCCCATCTAGCGTAGCACTATAATCATAGTGCTGTTGGTTTTGTCATTCAACAAGTTCAAAACAAACAAACGTCATAATGTAAGAATAACTAATTGAAAAAAATCAATTGAATTTTTTAAACAAAACCTTCACAGTCTCATAGTAACGGTTTTTTTAATATTTGTAATTTATATGTTTATTCGTATGCTCTTGACACCGCAGTAGTGGTCGTCTCCACTTGTCTCTTGCCGATGCTAGGCATTTTCATGGTCAATCCAGCTCATCGAAGACCTCCCATGAAACATAACACCATCCACTGTTCCGCTTACCACCAAGGCGTTCCATGGCATCCTCACGGTCCATTGTAATCAATATAGCGATAATATTCAAAGTGGATCACATATGAAACAACCTTTTTAATGGAGAAAGCAATAAAAGAGAATAAAATACTGTATCACTTGCTCCTACAAAACCCTTTAATATGATATTTGCAGTAAATCTTAAATTTTACAGATTGTATGATGTCATAGAGATAGTCGTAATATATGGCTACGCATACGTAGCGAGTGCTACAAGGTCTACGACAAATGCGTAGCACGTAGACAATAACACATAAAGGCATATTGTAAGATTCCAGTCAAATTTAGTTGACCTTTGGATAAGTCCAATTATTTATTTAATTTGAAGCAAGCGACGTTAGCGTAACGACTAAAACTTCGGATTTACGATTAAGTGTTTGAAGGTTCGAACTCCATCTAGTACATTCATTTAGTCTTTCTAATAAAAAAAGTCCCTTTTCTTGGATTTATATAACTCACCTATAGACCACTTGATGGTAAGCTGTTACCAGTGCGAGTAAACCTTTGTAATATCAATGATGTTACTAATGCGTTGATAATTAATCTTTTTCCTTCGTTAAGTTCTAGCAGCCCTATATAATAAAAAAAAAAAACCTTTATTATACGAAGTTTCACGCTTCACTTCAAAAAGCCTATATTAGATAAGGTTATGTGTGTAAATTCCTTTAAGATACAAATAGGATGTATGTTTAGCATAAAGGCACGATTTCCATGTCATTTCGGTAGATTTATGCGGACTTGAATACGTTATCCCTGCGCTGGTGAACCGCTAGGATAACTAAAGATTAAAATAATTTAACTACAGATCTTTATAAGTACTTATATTTTTTATCCCCGAAGGGGTCGGCAGAAGTATGCTAAAGCTATGTCACTTATTCATGTACAAAGTAGCTGTGAACATGGTTATGCCAAACCTTTCACGATGAGGCTATTTTGATACCATGCTATTTTGTTAAACATCGCTTTAAATGAAATCTTGCCTTTGAACTTTGTGGTAAATATTTAATTATTACTGCCTAAACGCGAGGGGTAGTAGCCACTAAAGAGTTCCACTATGATCCTCCTGACTCTACCATCAGTTCAGCTCCAAGATGCCAAACTTCAGTATTGTCTAGAATAGAATAGAATAGAATAATCTTTATTGCATAGATTGTGTACAGAAGTTATTATATAATTTTTTGAGTATCAACAATTTATCCATGTCAGATGTGCAATATTCTTATACATCATTTACATTTTACATACATAGGTACATTATTGTTGCGTTGATTGATAATAAGACATTGAGTGAGTAATTAACTACAAATTCTAGGAAAAAAGTACAAATTAAAATTAATAACAATTATAAATAGTGGCAAATACATTAGCATCAAAATAAAAATTATAATTATTATTACTTAATAAACTTATTGTCATTTACATTCAAAAAAATTCTTTAAATTATAAAATACATTTTGCATCAGCCATTTTTTAAGCACCGTTTTAAAAGCCTTTCTATTTAATTTTTTTATGTCTACTGGTAAATGATTGTAAACGCGGATTGCTGTTACGTAAGTACTCTTATAGTAAATCATATTGTTGATACGAGGAAGACATAGATCATATTTGTATTTCCTACGAATATTTGCTTTTGATTCACACTTTAATTCAAAATATTCTAAATTATCTCTTACAAACAAACATACTTCAAGTATATAAATACCTGTAACGGTGAGAAAATACTGTAAAGCTTCCACCACGTGTAAAGCTTGGGGCTTTAGTGTATCCGGGTGCGATAGGTGTTAGCTAGAGGAGGAAAATTAAAATAGCAGGCAAACGCACTATGCGATATAATCAAGATCAGATTATTCATATAACAATTATAACTTCACACAAATTAATTATAAATACTATTTCTTGAATTATTCCGTGCACCTTTGGCACACGACAGTCGTCCAGACCGTCTTCTGTCTGCCCGGCGACTCCCTTGTCTTCAACATTTATTCTTCATAAAATATTTCGATGTTCTAAATTCGAGTTTAGTGCCACCAGTCTGTGCCTCTCGCGTAGTAAAAAGTTATTTTTCCAATCGAAGGAGTATATAAGCTGTGCGAGAGTTCCCGTCGCTACAATACTTACGATAAACATAGCCAAAGTAAGCCGACCTAGTGGTGGTAATAGATGAAATTTCGGCAAGAAGTGACAGCATAGCAATAACTTGCAATCTTTTTGTTTATTTTTTCGATGTAATTTTTCCAGTTTAAATGTGCGTCAATGGTCACACCCAAAAAATTAATTGCATCAACCGATTCAATTTTGAAGTTATCCTCATTTATATTTAAATTCAACGGGTTACATTTATAGTTTCTAAACTGCATGAGTTTTGTTTTGTCAAAATTTACTTTTAAATTTATTTCTTTTAATCAATTGCTTACGGTGCTTAGTGTTTTATTTATTTCTGTCTCAAAATCTCTCTCGTTTAAACCATTGTTGGAAATAAATATCGTTGCATCATTAGCATACAACACACACTTGTGATTAATTATATCTGGAAGCTCGTTGATATAAATTTAGAATAGCCCAGGGCCTAATATGCTGCCTTGCGGTACCCCTAAAACTACTTTATCAAATGATGACTGAACCAAGTTCACCATTTTTGTGCCCTTATCATAGACTTCAATGACCGTTGCTTGAGTTCGGCCCGTTAAATACGATTGTATTAATTTTAGGGCAACGCCTCTCACACCAATATTGTGAAGTTGTTTGTATAAAATTTCATAATTTACACAATCGAAAGCTCTGGACATATCGAGAAATAAAGCTACGCATTGTTTTTTATTATTTATATCCTCCCAAATATTTCTAAATATGTTAAATATGGCTAAAGATGTGGTTTTTCCTTTTTGAAACCCAAATAGATTTTTGGGTAGTATGTTATTTTTTTCAAGAAAGCTGTTTAGTCTAATAAGTATTAGTTTTTCAATTTTTGAGAAACTCGGTAAAAGTGCTATGGGGCGATAATTTTTAATTTCATGTTTCTTACCTTCCTTGTACAAAGGCTTAATGAGAGCCGTTGTCCTATGCATAATTTAACTAACTTAGTAGATATACTATCAAAGCCACAACTAGTTTTATTTTTAAATTGTCTTACTATGTTTATGACCTCAACTCTGTCTGTAGGTGAAAAGAAAATGGAGTTCAAGGTTTTCTTTGTTACTGTATAGTTCTCTGTTGAAATTGTATTGTTGTTCTGATTAATATAAAAATGGTTAAATGTATTTACTATTAAATTAGGTGATTTCGCAATGTTGTTATCATCGATAACATAATCAATTGGTGGTTTTATGTCATTTAAAGGTTTAGTTAACTAGCTTTTGATTTATTTTCACATATTTCGTTTTCGAATGGCGAACTTGTATAATAAAATATTAAACTTTTCTATAAACAAGTCAAAATTTGAATTTGGTGTTCTATACATACATATGATGTGCCAATTTAATTCCGGAATGACAATAAATACCACAGCATTCAAAATGTGTTTCAATTGCGAGTTCTGGTATCCACTAAATTTTTCTAAAAGTTACATAGTTTTTAATATAAATACATACGCCACCTCTTTTTTTATTTTTACGTGTGAAATATGACGCAAGTTTATAACCAGGAAGTTGTAATATTTCAGCGTTGTCTTCACAAAAAAAGGTTTCACTAAAGCAGAGAACCTCTAAACATTTTGTGTCTAATAAAATCTCTAATTCACTCAGCTTTGATTTAAGTTAATAGTATAGAACAATACGTTACATTGTCCTCACATTTAACTTGCGCATATAAGCAATGTAACCATAGATTTGTAAAAAACATGTTAAAAAGAGTGTCCTTGGAGTTTCTTGCCTGTTCTTCTCCACTGGATCTACGAATTGGAACAGGCAACTAGCTTCATGACTGACTTAGTCTGACTGACTACTACTCCTGACAATTCAAAAATACCCATAGTGGTTTAATTGAAATAAATGAATTTGATTTGTCATACGAAGTTTTATTTCGATAAGACTATTAGAAGTAACTTAAAATTGGCTTCCATGACTTTTTTTACATAGTTATAAGTAAAGCTAATGAAAGCGTTTTAATAAAACAAGAGAGGTGTCAGGAGTGCCATGAGTCCTACTATATTATTATATATATTGTTTCATATCAAAAGAAATCTAATATTAATTTGTTCGGTAGACTTGAGCTTGAGTTAAAGATTAACGGTGTTGTCTAAAATATGAATTACATGTCAAACTTATTATGAAGCGTATGAAGTCAGGGAATTGGGGATTAGAACTGTTTTCGAGGCGTAGGATCGAAGACTTTACATGGCTCAAGAGACGGATGAATGAAGTATTATATAATTTTTTTGCTATTTGGAATAAATATAATATTTGAGTATGTAATATCAGTCTGAGAGGACGTACTCAAAGAATAGTATATCGTTCAGTTTTTTAAAGGCTGATCAATGCCAAATGAACTAATTGGATGTCACATCTCTTGTCAAGTGCATATTGAGTTGCTGAAAGCAAGACTAGGCACTTTGATTTGATCATCGGATTACTTAACTGAACCGCCACATTTTACTGCAACATCTTTTGTCAAATACAAATTTGACACATCTGTTAACTTGAGAGCTCTTTTAGTTAAACAATATTTTGATCGGCCTCTCAGGAATCGGGTTTTTCTAGCATATCTGATAGTAGTAGATATCACATGAGGTTCTACATGGTGTAAATGAGTGATCTTTACCAGACAGGGGTAAAGATATATATGTGCATAGATGCGTGACGGATAATTTATTAAAAAAAAACACGCCTTATTTTACAATTTATTTTGATTACGGAAATATGGTAGGAGGCTAAAATTCACCAGTCAACAACACAATCCAGGTTTGTAAGACTACCATCGATGCCGCTTGTCGCAGTTATCTTTAAGTATAAAGTTTATAAAAATGTTATAAAAATATTGAAAGTCCGAAATACGCGATTGACATTATTTGTGCCGCAAGCTAAAAAACACATTTAAAGCAACAATTAAATAAAAAATACATATTATTATTATTATTTTTCAAAAAAACTTTCATGAGTGGTATTCATATTAATTAAGGATGTACGGTTGTACTCACCTGTGTATTTCGGGGATGCCTGACTAGTTTTGGACCCTACGGGGCCCCTTTATCAAGGGGTAAAGCTTCTTGCTGTGTCGGTGTCAGGCGCCAGACTCCGACACGGACTACTACTGTCGAGATAGCTAGTACTCCGTATAAAATCAAGATTTTTTCTACGATTACGATTTTACTAAAGATCGGTATTTTTATGGTGTATTCTCCCCATCAGTAAAACATAACCGCAAAAGAATGCAAGTTGAAAAAAGGTTCGCTCATGAACCCCAGTGTGTTGGCCGGGACACCCTCTAAAACAACAGTGTGTTCGCAGCCGTACGGGGCCGCAGGGTTGTCCCGAACACTAGATAAACAAACTGTACGCATTATACTGTGATTGCTTAGTAATATGGGCATCATCAAGTATGCGGTTGGTGTGTGTTCTATAATGATCGCATTGTTTTGTTAATATAATAAACTACAAGGCAATGTTCGTTTTTTTGTCAGGGGGGCATCCCATTACGTTACTTACAGTTTTAATTATTAACTTGTGTGTTTTTGTCAAACAGAGGTACTATATTAATCACAATTGCAGTCATTTACATAGATTTAGAAGCGCAAATTCTGTATTAATAATAGTTAATCCAAGTTTATTACACTAAATGTAGAAACTATCAAAATTACGTACAATAAACATTCACAAAAGCGAATATAGAAAGAAAAGTATTTCAAATTAAAGTAATTGTCTACTAAGAAAACATACCAACAGCTCAAAGTTTAACGACCGCACAGCCTGCGAAACGTTTCACAATAGGGTTGCGATCAAGACTTACAAACAAATCGTGAATATTGAGAAAAAAACTAATCTCAGTTAAATTCAATAAGTGTAAAAAAGTTAATTCGTCTGGCACGAATGCAAATATAAATCACTACTAGCCCCCGCGGTTTCACCCGATCCCGATCCCGTAGGAATATCGGGGTAAAAAGTAGCCTATATGTTAATCCAGGTCTCCAGCTATCTACATACCAAGTTTCATCTCAATCGGTACAGTAGTTTTGGCGTGAAAGAGTAACAAACATACATACATCCTCACAAACTTTCACGTTTATAATATTAGTAGGATAAACTACATTACTAACTACATTACTGCATTGGAATATTTTAAAGAGAGAGAGATATCTACATATCTGTTGTTAATGGCATGTGTCCTCGTAATTTTTGTTGGTGACGTTTGTAAGAAATTTCATCAAGCTCTAAGACTGCTCGTATCGTCATTCATACAGACCATACGGTGGTCTGTATGAATGACGATAGGAGCAGACCTGGACGACCGAATTTCGGCCGGTTTTTTTTTGTCAAATAGAGGTACTATATTAATCACAATTGCAGTCATTTACATAGATTTAGAAGCGCAAATTCTGTATTAATAAATAACGACCGAATTTCGGCCGGTTTTTTTTTGTCAAATAGAAACTTTTAGTAAAGCAAACCTTGTCTAAATTAAAAATTTTATCAAAACCATTAGTGCCGTTTCCGAGATAAACGAAATACATTTATATTATACAAAAATCTCGTTTAAAGTTTTTAAGATTTTGGTATCTGATGAGCGAGTGAGTGGTGTTGCAAGTGTTATGAGCGCTGGTAACCAACCGCTTTTTAGTAACAACAACAACCGCTTTAACTTGGAATATGGATTCATCATTTTTAAATCACAAAAGCAGAGTATTGTAGAGTTCAAATTTCCTTTGGACTTGTTAGAAGCTGGCTGCTAATATAATGTCTAAGTCGAACAGTTCATCAAAATTTAGTTTGTATAAAGGATAAGGAAAACAACATTCATCAGCGGACTTTCGCCGTGGACGCCAGAGAAAAAAGTCGGTTATCAAGAAGTGATTGATTTAATTTGAAGTGATTGTAGTAGCTAGAATGTAAATATTATAATATAATATGTAAATAAAATATTACAATTATTATTTAAAGCTTCTACTGTTTGATTTCAAACTTCCTGTCAACCCACCGCTCGTTTCTACTATCACTCCGTGCCGAGCGAGTTGCTACAGTATGTAGTTACTGAGATTACAATGGTTCGTAAAACGAATGTACCACTACCTACTACCGTATCAGTTTCACCCGCGTTTATGGTCACTGCTTTGCTCCTACGGGTCGCAGCGTGATATTATATAGTCTTTAACGTTCCTCCAGAACTAGGCTATCAAATAGATAAAGATTTTTTCAAGTGCGACTGGAACTTCAGAGATAAGTGTTAAACCAAAAAACTAACTTGAAAAGTTTGTTTTTTGCTTTATTATATAATAGTATATAGATAAAAATAAATTACAAACAGTTCTCATTAACACAGACTATGACGGTCGCGTCAGCCACTTCAACGGCCGTAATAAGACAAGGTCCCCCCTCCCGCGCGTCTTTCCCTAACCGTATCGTGGTCTGGCTTGGCTGCCGTCTACTTCGTTAACGTAATTATTCAAGTGAACCATAACAAAACATGAATAGAAGACTTATGGTATTATAATACTTAAAAACAGAAATTTGCTTAAAACGTTATTAATGCAATAAATGAAAATTCCACCTTAATTTTACTAATCTATCATGTTTCACCAACGAAAATAAATTTAACTAAGAGAGTTTTTAGTAACGCAGTAAACAAATTGCGATTTTGCTTTTATTTAATTATTTGTATAATTTTTTTTCTAAATGACATTAAACCATACTTACATATTATATGTACCTTCCTATTTATAAGGCTAACTTTATAATTTGCCACTAAAATATACATACCACTAGTTATACACAAATATCGTAATTCTTACAATTAGTCGTAATATTAAACAGTTGATATTCATCCTACCTAGATTTGGGTCGGTTATCCAATACATATGGGCATAGCTGGATCCAACTGATGCGTTAGCTTGACAGGGGTTACATTTATACAGCTGTCATGTTTCAAATTCTTTTAGTTGTTTATAGGAAGCAATCCACAATAAACAATACAATAAATATTTTATATTATAACAAAAAGGTATACCCAACTAAGATGACCATTAGAGTTAAAGAATATTAAAATTCCTCTGCAGTAGCCGAACTGGAGAATTGTTACCACGAGGGACTTGTACCACAACATGTAAAATTGTGGAAAGACTGTAATGATTTTTAAATATCTTCTTATAGATTTTTCACATATTTAAAATTCAGCTATTTTTACAGGGTCTGTAACGCACCCGTGATACTCCTTAGTGCTGTAAACATCACTAGGTACTCTACGGTCAGATAATCACATCATTATGTAGTACGCTTTAAAAATATTATGCTAGTAAAATTAAACAATGAACTTTTATTGATCGAGTTCTCACGGTAGTCCAAAGCTAGATTATTCGTCGAAATTATATGTTCGTTTCTATCGTTTTCAAAGGTGCCCTTGAAATGGTTGGGCTTTCAAATGTCACGAACGTGGTAACTTCGATGGGTATCGCGTGAGTGTTTTCATCATGTCTTCTAATATATAAAAATCAATGTAGTTCGTATTTTATGCGCTGCCATGCCTTTCATCCAATCATCATGAAATTTTGCTTTCACGTTGCCTGGGACACGGAGGAGGGTAACCTTCATCCAGAAAACACACCTCACATCCAGAAAAAACACTGTTCCCAAGGGATGGAAATTACTTTTTAAAACTACCAATACCACGAGAAATGTCAGGCGTGTCACAAGGCAACCCCGTTAATATGTTCAATGGTCACTGTTCGTCTTTAAAGCACTTTTTATTTCATTATTTTTCATATTTTATAAGTCTTATATCGGCAGTTCCTATCGTATATCCGATCTAAGATATGTTGGTAATATTATAAGTAAGTAATAATATACGATTAGCTCACATTCAGACATTATAATCGTTTACAACGAAAAAAATGTGATGCGCCAAATATTCGTCATCCAAAATTGTCACTACGTTGGCATTATTAGCAAAATTACTTTTTCATACGAAATTGGATATATATCTATACTCTTTTGTAAAACAGTCAATAACTTCAAGATAGATAGAAACAGTTTACAGTTGGATACATTGAAAGATCAACTTGAAAACCTGCTATGAAGATATTCATCCTATGATTAGCAGTACTCGACGAATTCGAATAAAAGCTTTTAACGGCTTTAAAGTTAAAGATTATATCGAGACGAGCAGTTCATGTAACTTGAAAAACATAGAAGGTATATGTTTATAGATTCGGTTCTGATTAGTCCATTGAAATTTTTAGGTTCAGTGCACTAATTCCTTCAGGGGCTGCCGCGTCCACCTCGTTTCGAGATGTTTGCAATGCAAAAACGCAAAAGAATGCTACTGTATTGTAATGCGAGAAACAAGTGCATCCCAGGTGCGCAGAGTACCAGCTAGATCCAATAGCATCCTTGGCAATATTGCAAAAAAGGAATTGTTTAAAAATTTCGTCTGGAATTTTAAAGCTTTGATTCATAACATTATTAAATAATTTTTAAACATAGATAGTTTTACTCGTGTGTATATTTCTGAGATGTATACGGTATATTTACTTATTTTCGCTTATTCAGCAACAGACGCCTTTCGGAAGAAAGCCTTTCTGATTTGAAAATAGTAATATCTCCACTCAGATGGTAGAAACCACCAAAAAGTATTACTTTATTCAGCATGTAACTTTTTTTTTAAATAAATGTTTTTAATTAAAAAGTAGTAGATACACAGTAGGCTACAATATGCTATAGAAATAGTCCCTCTCTACATCCGTTCGAAATTTGAACTTTATTCTCATTATTTTACCTGTGCACGTACATGTTAAAAATAAAAATAAAAAAGGACATTATGAAAAATTTGAATGTCGAATACTTTAACTACAAATGTTTGCGTCCAGTCTAAGCTTCAGAATAAACTATGCAAAAGGGTCTTCATTTAAGTTGATAAAAATTCTATAAAGAACTCAGGCTAAAATTGAAAAAAGGGACGGATAGCGGCTTAAAGCGAACATTAAAGGTGCTCACGCTGTTGTTGATTACGTTTCGATAATCCAGACAGGACTGTAAAGTTTTCATAGTAATATTAATTCTATAAACAAAGCTATAGCCGGTAATCGCGATTGGTCCAGTTTTCGTTTTATCCCATTCACAGTGTTTTAACAATTCGCACTTAGTCAAAAACAAGTATATCATCATATTAATACGCGAAGAGAATTCCTTGTACCCCTTTTTAAGAAAATTTCGCGAACATAGTAATGTGAATTTGGGAATATAGAAGAAGTGCAGAAAGCTTAAATTTTTAAACAATATGTCTTACAACTTTAAAAAAATAAGTGAATACGGGTGAATGAAATTACACGCGTCCAGTATATGTGATTCCCTGTCATGGTAAGTAAGTCCATACAATGACCGCTCAAGTTTTACACCCTAATGAAAAAACCAGGGTCCAAATTCGACCACCACGCGATCTCCAGTTTATTTAATTTATTTAATACTACTACTAAAGAGAAATGGTATTAAAGAGAAAAATAGATGTAACAATACCGCAGATGATTAATCACTATATATTATAAAACAAAGTCCCCCGCAGCCGTCTCGTCTGTCTGTCTGTTCGCGATAAACTCTCAATAACTACCGAACGGATTTTCATACGGTTTTCACCAATAGACGGAGTGATTTATGAGGAAGGTTTAGGTGTATAATTTATTAAGGTTTTGTGTAAAATGGCTGAAATATGACGATGATTGTTGAAGATATCGGAAAAAAATAATATAAGCTTTGTTACCCGAGCGAAGCAGTGGCGGGTTGCTAGTATAATACAATTAATGAAACACGTAGGTAACATAGATATAACTTTTGCGCACGGCTTCGCGTTAGTGAAGTTTGTCAACAGTACTGTTTGTTTCCGGATAAAAGCTACCTACCCTATGTCCTTTTTTTAACCCTGATATGTGTATCCAAAATTTCATGTCAATCGGTTAGGCAGACATGAAAGTGAACAAACAAACACTCACTTTCATTTATAAAAGATGATTCAGCCAATTGGTCGTTAAATAATTTTCGTACTTTAGCGTTCATATTGTCACGATGTAGTGTCAAGTGCAGTGCTAGTAGGGTTGCTACCCACCCCGGGGTCGCACGGGTAGCAGAGACATCTTCAACAATCATCATAGTATTTCAATTATGCACCTTATCCATCAACAAATTATACACCTAAACCTTGCTCATAAATCACTTTGTCTACTGGCGAAAACCGCATGAAAATCCGATCAGTAGTTTTTCAGTTTATCGCGAACAGACAGACAGACAGACGCGGCGGAGACTTTGTTTTATAATATGTAGTGATACATATTAAAAAATATATATTTATGTAGTACACTGCATATTTGTGCATATTTAATCAGTATTTAACATTTATGTAAAAAAGGTACTTGCTTTTAAAGTTTCGTTTCGTTTCTGAGAACACAAGCTATCAACACATGCGGTTAAAAACAGTCACAGCTGGCCATCGCCATCTTTGTCTAACGAACGATGCAGAGCGCTAACTCTCTTTCACTCTAAACAATCTTTAGCAACCCCTATTTGCGGCCACTTTTAAATAAGCAGAAATAGTTTAACATGTACATAAAAAAAAATAACTTTGATATATAAACGATTTATATACGTCATGAACGTATAAATATATAAATATTACCTGCTTACACCTGGCTGCGTAGAGGTTGCGGGCAACTGCGCAACTGCAACTATCATTTCTCAAGTTCTCTACCTATATTTTTGTGAAATGTAGTATAGTTTACGTTAATAACTAGTGAATCTTTATTTTTAAAGTAAATTAATATTAATTTAACATAAAATACTAGCAGGCACATTTTAATAGGCAGCCAGGCCAAATCATATTGACCCTTTTTTATATTTTTAAAATTATTTAAAAGAAATTATTTAGATTAAATACTCGACGACCCGACGACGATAAGGAGTGAAGCATTTGTCTCATAAGCTAGGACAAAAGCCTTGTATTTTATAAATCAATGTTGCGCTAGAAAAATAGTTAACAACAGGTATACTCGATATGAAGTCAATATTTCGACGGTACTTATGTACAAAGCGACATATCGTAAATATATCGTAGAAGTCGTGGTTTTCAGCGGAGCGTTTCAAAGTTTCGAACTGAATTGACGAAAAAATCTAAAAAATATCAAGTATCAATTATTACAGAAAACTAAATATATGGTTATATGCGTATAGGTAAACAGAAGCTATGTAAGAAATAAAACATGTTTGTAGTTACTAACTTTTAAACTTTCGCGTTCCATGATATAATATTATCTATGTATTTACGGGAATTAACGCGATCATGAAAAGGTTGCACTGGCCGTGGTCACAGGCTGAGTCAGCCTGTGACCACGGCCAGTGCAACCTGGTCGAAACGTCAGGCAATTCAGAGGTATGTTATACCTTTTCGTGATCGCGTTCATTCCCGTAAATACGTAGATAATATTATATGTTTGTAGTTTTGGTCATAACTTTATATAGGAACTTGTTAAAACGTCAAGACTGCGTCTAAAATAATGCCGATAGTCGAAGTGGAAATCGATTTTTTCGTTACTGTACTCCAACTTTATAACTAAAATGATAAAGTCAGTACAGTTGGTTATTAACGACACAATACGCGTTGCCATGGCAACGCTTGCTCAGCAAACGGCCAGTAGGGAGCACTATAATGGCGAGGTCTTAAGCCGACAATCCACGGGCGAAGTCTTGTGACATTAGCAGTGACGTCACGTGGGCTGAATCCCGGTAATCAATAATTCAGGGCTCGGCCGCGACCGGCTGCAGCCGGTAACACACTGTGTATGTAGTCAGTATGTGTACTTAGGTTTGACATGTACAATCACAGGAGTTGAAAGAGATAGATATATAGTATTATTTTTATGTAAAACCTTTCTTATAGAACGCTACTATCTATCAAATCTATATTGAAATGTAACAGAATCTAGCACTCATCAATTTTAACTTAGTTATACAAAGAAGCGATTATATATATATCGATTAAAACAAAATTATTTATATTATATTTTCTGTACATATGTGATAGTCTAGAAGAACATAGTTATTTTATAAAAGGTTTTAGAAAAACTAGTCTAACTAAGATTAATTATCTCGGATATTATATATCTTAGCTTCATTAAATGACGTACAATATTTTCTATACTAACTACTGACAATCGTTCCTCTATTCCTCTGCGCCGGAATATCTAAGCGCGTTCGCTTTTCTTATAAAACAAAGCCAATTTATTCTGACGCCGGAGGCTATTTCGGCATATCAGTGAGTTCTCTAGTAAACTTCCCCCTAACATCTCGTTACGCCAATCTGTATATTTGTCCCTGGGGGCACGTACAGGACATATATTCAGGTGTTTGCCACTCTGCCGTCTGGCGTGGCTAGACACTTCAACTTCCATGATATTAATAACAATACCAAGTCCAGACTTGGACTTCCCAACCCTCCGCACGTCTTTCTTCTACGGACGATTAAATTCAATGCAAGCTGTTTGATTTCAACTTTATATTACTTTTACAGACATTGCGAGGGGCACAAATTGTTGATAGTTTTGTTATATACTGCAAGAAACTTTGAAGTGAGTGAACAGTATAAAGTATATATTGTAGATTTGTATCAAACTATTTAATTATGTGTTATGGTAAAGTTTATTATTATTAGGATAGATTTACAAAAAAAAACAAAAGTATTTCCCCTCCTTATCATCAGATAAAACACGACCGGGTTATGTTATGAACCTAGTCGTTGAGATGCTCTCTCCTTCGGACATCCTACATCAGACTAGTTCTCCTCGCTTTCACCCTAAGCAGCATCGTCATTCTGAAAACCTCAACAGCTTAGGATAAACGTCAACGAGTTGCAAAAGAAAATATAGTTACCAGGAGGGGCAAGTACCTCAAAACTTTAATGTGCTGCGCAAATCTTTTGTATAACGGCCCATAAACATTCATTTATTAGACCCACTTTTCTCATACATAACCCAATTTGCTCATATTACATTTAGATAGACATGTCATCAATTTGTAAGAGCTTTAGCTTTATGGCCAGACCAAGCCGGTGTCCTTTGTCAGGGGGCATTATCGGTGAAAATTTGGCACGGCAGCCGGCGGCCAAGGTGATCGACATACCGTTGTCTAGACAACCGGCGCCTAATAAATCACTTCGACATAAAGTATCTAGATAGTTTTAGAAGAAAATGTATATTTTTCCAAAAATAAGGCAAGCAAATGTAAGTATATTTGTGATCTTACAAGATTCCGTACATAGTCGCGAAGCAAATTTGTTCCGTGATACATAGTACATTTTTTGTTGTAAATATAGGGTACAGCACAGTTGAAGGAAAAAGTGTGGCCAGTTACACTTAGCCCATAAAATATAGCCTATATTACTTCTGGATAAAGTAGCTTTCTACTGGCCGAAGAATTAATAAAATTGGTTCAGTAGTTTCAGTCTATCGACTACAAACAAACTTCTCTTTATTATTTTGGCGTTTACCTGCTTAGGGTAGAGGCAATTCGACAGTCAGTAAAGTTATATTATAAAGGGTTCGTTTTTCTATTATAATAAGGCCATGAACCATAAAATATTGCTTGTTTACCGACAATATTTTATCGTAATTAAACTTTGTCGTCAAGGACAAGAACCCTTCTCAATGTCAAATGAATTTATTACACGGGGCTTTCAGCTTTACCTATTTGTTAGACTAGAGTGGACGATAGTGAATAAATCATTAACATCGTGTCACAGACGCTAGGAAAGTTTAGTTCGCCATAGTGTGTGTGTGTGAGCTGTTACTGCGTGAATATTTTATGTGTTGCCAGTAATAACGCGAGACTGTTACCCTTCGATGTTATGTTTATTAAAATTTAAAAAGCAAATAACTCAGGGCTTCAGCGGTTGTTTGAAAATTTGAATACTTTGGCGTATGCTTCTGTGAAATTGAATAACTTAGTTCATGTTTATTTTTAAACAACAAATTTTGGAGGTATGGTTCAAGCTTAAAAAAACGAAAGAAGGCGATTGTTTGACGTTGGTGTACTTGAATGTAACAATACTCTACCACAATATTCGTATGCACAAGTATTAATATAAAAATGTAAAAAACTCGAAAATTCTCAAAAAAAAACGACTCAAAAATACCGTCAACCATTGGAAAAGAGCTCATGATCTTCGAATGAGATTATCTTGAATTATGCTAAGAACAGTCTAGATCAACTCACCTTAAACAAAAAAAAACATCAAATCGATTCATCCTTTAGGAGCTAAGATGCCACAGACAGACACACAGTTTTTTTTGGTCTCCCTGCCCGCAAAACCACCTTCGGGCAACAACCTCTCAATTAGGCGATGTCCAGGCACACGCGGACGCAGCCTACTCGTCACTATAGCGGGTGGAGGGGAAAACCCGTCCGGTCCATCCGCGGCTACACTCAGGGCGGCATGAGGCGCTGGAAAGCGCACCTCCGTCATTTGGTCCGAGAAGACATCGTCCTCCCGAGCCCGTTCCGCTCCTTTTGCGAGATGACTTCTTCACAGAAGGTTGCGACCGCGGTAAAATTCCTATCGCTACCGGCCATAGAGCGTATGACGGCCGGTAGCGAGAAATGTCCTCCGATGACTGTAGTGAAGGCTCGACGAGTCCTCACTGCAATCGCAGTGGTGGCAGGTAGGACTCAATTCATTCCTAGCGACCGTATGCAAGTACTTCCCGAAGCAGCCGTGCACGGCAAGAACCACGCCTGCTGTTTGCCGCAACCTTTACTCCTTATCTTGCTCATGAAATGGTTAGTTACCTTAATTCTTTAACGAATTTTCTCGTAGTGCATCTTAGGACTTTTTTGTGAAGTCCAACGAAATAAAAAAAAAAAAAATAGAACCGTGCGCAAATTATAGAGCGTCTATGTTAAAATTAAACAAAACACAATCGACTACTAGTTAATCTGCACGACTGCGAATGTCTGAATAACCTCCGTCTGTATGAGGATTCAGGTCATGAAAATAAAACTGTCGTGAATATTTTATTAGCAATTCGATAAATATATCCTATTTCAACATAAACGGATTTCCCATTTTAGTAGACAAGGTTTTTTGCTTATCGTCGTATTTTATGGAGTATTTCATGATAGGTTTATTAAGATGTGTAGGGAATATGTTTCGGAATAGTTATTTGTATAAATAATAAAAATGTTGTATAAATATGTTTTTTTTTTATACCACGTCAGTGGTAAACAAGCATACGGCCCGTCTGACGGTAAGCATTTACCATAGCCTATGAACGCTTGCATTTCCAAACGACTCGCATGCGCGTTGCTGACCCGTAAAACCTATACACTCCTTTCGTTAAGAATCCCATACTGTGCATTCTCTGCTAGTCAAGCCTGGGGTGACACAGAAATAGAGTGTGGTAAGTGCAAAGATATGAGTTTTAAACAATACCAAAGGTAGTTACGAATTTATATGTATTTATAATAATTTAATTAATTAAGTCATTCACTAAATATAATTTAAGATACTCTATTACATACATAGTATACCATGCGTCATTGGTACATACTATATAACTAAATAAACATGTACATTTTTATACACTATGAATATACATACATACATATCAAGAAACAGAGTGGTGTTTCGGCGCTGTGACAATTCTGCCTACTCGATGTGGAGGAGATCTCATGCTTTTTTCCTTTTTTTACACACTAGTTAGGCAATAAGGTCGCCCTTTGTACATATTCACCTGATGTATTTCTTTTAAAACATTTTTGTTGGTGTAAAATAAAGTTTATTTCTATTCTATTCTAGTTAATATAATTAGCCCCGGTTCCATATATTCCTACTGATATATCCCCACTGGTATAGTTGGTTTAGTGTAGTTGGTTTTTTTTTATACTATACTTTTCAAGGGTCTTCACTGTTTCGAAAATGAATGTCAATTTGTATAATGTCATTCAAGTTGGCAGTTTTTTTTTAAGTGTATGTCTTATATTACGAATAATGAAGTGCTCCTAAATTACTTGTGATAGTGGATCTCTTTATAAAGGTGAAGTAAAATATTTAGAAGTTATATTTCTTTTGGCGCGCTAGGGAAAAATGATGAGAGTAAATGTTTACGATGCGCGCGCACACCGTCATGAAAAACCGACACCCGTCACGAAAAAACACACCCTGAAGTTAGCTACTCAACATTTAATATAAGTTATTATATTTATTATTATTTTAGTTTTTCAAAATTAGTTACCAACTTCACAGTGTAATAAAAATCGTTTTTACTGATTACCTTGAATACGTTAGTAGAATTTGAGGTTAGTTGACGGTAAGTATTATTATTTTATTATGATATTTAAATAAACTTTATTTAACTAGATAAAAGTATAACTTCTTACATGCGTACATAAGCACACACACCCTTTTTTTCTATCACAATGAAACTATTATGATACAAAAAAATATTTTACGCTTTGGGATTCCAGGGTCTTTGGCAGCGGATGGATGCGAACTACCCAAGGCTGGGATAGTTGGCGCTCCAAGGCAGGGGCAGGCCTGCGCCCAGCAGTGGATGCGATAGGCTTATTATGATGATGATACATATGTTCCTGTTGTTACACAATATGTAACAACAGCAATGTTTGTATCATCATCGTAATTTAATAAAAAAAAACATAAAATATTACCAGATATAAAAGAATCTATTATTCAACGTATGTCACCTTTACTAGACTTCTAGTAATAGGCCCCCGCACTAAATTGTGGGGTCGCCTGTTGTCGAGCAGGCGGCCAAGTCTACCGGGGCTCACAGGGATTTCCTCTCAAGGGTACACCTGAGTCCCCGGCATTAGGACCCGTGACGGAACACCGTGTGGTTTTAGTCGGTTCGAGTCCGACATACCACCTTGCCGTGGTTTCCACACGAAAAAAAAAAAAAAAAAAGACTTCTAGTAATGTAACTTTACAAAATAAAGTAACGAGGCAGTTGTTTCAAGTAAAAATAAATTCGATATCTAAAGTATATCTACTGGAAAATTAAGAGAATGTTGGACAGGCAGGAAAACACCGAACACGTCCCACTTTTGTATCTGCGATATCAGGAAGGTAAACGTCGGTCTTGCTATTGATAACTTGCCAGTTCTATGCAAATCGATAACACTATCGCAAGTTGTCTCATAGTGGCATTTAGTTTCGGTGATGAATATATAACAACGTCTGTAATAATTTTCTACGTATTGGATCATCTATTACTCGCGTGAGGCTTGAAAGTGGGGGAGTCGGAAAAGTTACGAAATATCGCAAGGGGGAGGGGGTGGTAGTGAGATATCACGTGTATTTATTGTTTCGTTGAACGCGCGATTTCTAGACCGGAAAGCGGTGCGTAACCGTGACTCGCCGTCGCTCGCTTTCCCCGTCCGCTGCTTGTCTGTCGCCAGTCTGCTAAGTCAGCGATTTTCACCTGATTACACCTTTCCTTTATTATTTTTATGCCAGTCAGCCATTTTTCTCGCAGTGCTTAATTTTCCAGCATTACATTATATCTATATGTATTTAAATTGAATTAATTAATTGATTCATTGAATCAATTTTTTTTTAGATACTTTGTACAAAAAATACACGTAATTTTCTAAAATAAATTACTCAAAAATCTCACCAAGTGGCACCAAGTGACCAACATCAGAGTTCCAGAATCCATTTCCAGCTTAGTGTAAATATTTGCATTGGTTTGGATGACATAGTTCATAAGTATTTTTATTAGTGTTCTAAAACCTGTATTAAATTCAGAACTGCGTAGTTTAGGTCTAGAATGTTATCATTACTTATAAAATTATTATGTACAGTAATCGAATCTTTAATAAATAACATTTTTCATTTTATTTTATTGCCAGGATTGAATCTTTAACGGTAATATACAAACAACAACACAAGTACATTCACAAGACGTAAATTAAATTAACATTCCTTTAAGTAAGCTTCAGGTCTGCATCGTTCCTGACTTATGCCATCCCTGAAGTCTAGTACGTAGCATTGCTCCGGTTTATGCGTTTGTAGACATTTAATATGATTATGGGGCAACTGACTAGTTCTTGTAAGCGCTCGTGAAGATTAATCACAAAATACATTATAATATTAAGACATACTTACGACCGTATTTAATAAACCGGCCAAGTGCGAGCTGGACTCGCGCATGAAGGGTTCCCCACGATCGTACAAGATTCAATACTATAAGCCAAAAAAAAATACGTCTCTAGTAGGGGAGCTCTCTTTAATTTTAAATTTATATTTATTATTTGTTGTTATATCGGCAACATCTGTGAAAATTTCAACTGTCATGAGATACAGCCTGGTGACAGACGGACAGACAGGCGGACGGACAGCCGAGTCTTAGTAATAGGATCCCGTTTTACCCTTTGGGTACGGAACCCTAAAAAAAATACTAACTTTCGGGTTGTGTTCCATAAGTTGTTAATTCATCATTAAATTTATCTTTGTATCGAAAAAACCGTGCTTGCCAGTTAGTACGTGAGTGAGTAACAAACATCACATTTATGATGTTAACAAGTGTCGCCCACGCCTGAGCCCACTAGATATTGATTTCGGTACCAATGTTTTAATCCAAGTTACAATGTACCTGTTTGCCAAAATTGAAAGAAAGCCTTTACAGTTAGAGCGTGACTGACGACACCTTCATATTATGAACATTTCTAGCTTAAATTGTATTTAACCTACGTTGCTCTTATGTAGATTAGTATGATGGTATATTGCCTATAGCATTCTTAAAAAAACAAGCTCAAAAGATTTATTTAACGATTGAAATAATAATCAATAGTGTAGAGCACCGGTATAACTAATAACGGTCACCGGTTATAATAACGTCTTTTAACTCATTTTTATGAAATAGTGAACTGTTTTGTCACCTGTTTTGCCCTTATTTTTAATAACATAAATACGAGATTTTAATGTGGCGACAACACATACAATAAATATTTAGCACTCGAAAAGACACAACATCGAGTAAAAGATGGAATCCAAGTCTAGTCACAAGTTAAAGCCTTTGATATCGAGTTACTCTTGCGCGAATTAGAGTTGGACCGACATTATGTTAGATACACCTAGCGACCGGATAAGAGTAGTTTGAAATACTTTCAGTGTTAAGTCGCAACCCGCCCCGGCTTCGCACGGAGCACGTAGCAGAGGCATCTTCAACAATCATGAACATATTTCAATCCATTTACACAAAATCTTAACAAATTATACACCTAAACCTTCCTCATGAATCACTCTGTCTATTAAAGAAAACCGCATGAAAATCCGTTAAGTAGTTTTTCACTTTATCATGAACAGACAGACAAACACAGATGCGGGGGGAACTTTGTTTCATAATATGTAGTAATGTAGTGATTGCAAGGTGACGGTAGCTGTTAAAAAAATTGTGACGTCACGTATCATCCGATATCGGCCCCTAAATAGCCGCACTGAGGTGCAGTTAGTTACTTAGTTTTCTTTTGCATCGGACGGTGAGCATAGCGGACTAACGTGAGCAATATCGTATTCCTAATTTGTTTTCATTGTCTCTATTTATAAAAGTAATTTTCTTATTGTTTAAAAGTCATGTTCATGTCTGGTTTATAATAAATAGATATATATAAGTAGTAAGTCCAAGTAAGATTTTTATAAACATTGAACTACTAATCCAAGACTTTTCTTACATAAAGTGTCGTGGCTATGACAACGTTAGTATGACTGATGACAGTTATTTTGTACCCTGCTACGGACAGTGAATACTTAATGGATTGCTGCTTTATCTCCGCCCCTTTGGCGTCGGCTCAGCGCTGGACTATCTATCATCACATGTTTGTTGCGAACGATCACTAAAAACTTACGTTTCAATAAGTTGACAGTGGATTTAAATGAATTAGAGTTTTACACTTTTATTTAAATCAAATCAAAATAATTTATTTTAATTGAACGTAGAACGTTACGTTAAGTCTCAATACTGTTAAAGGTGGGACGGTTCATGAAATTATTTGATAAGTTATAGTAACCTACTGATACCTACAAGTCTAACAGTCCCTACGACCCTAAGACCTACAGCCCTAACCTATCATGTACCTAATATGTGATAAATTACAGGTACTTTTGAATTGTCAATCAGAATAAGTCAGTAGTAAAGCTAGTTGCCTGTTCCACGTCGATCTTATCGAGAAGAACATGTAAGAAACTTCAGGGACACTCTTATTGTACATAATTTCTTTTACATAGTCGTTGTAAGTATAAAAGACGAATTATCTAGCCGAAAAGCATTTGACTGCCATGTTAGAGATAATATAATAATAATATTTACGTAGGTATTTTAAAAAAAACCAGACAAGTGTGTCTGATTCGCGCATTGAGTACAATTATTCTGTTAAATACGTATATGTTGATAGTTCGTCGGTTCGTCCATCTCTGAAATCGATTCTCGAAGATTTCTGCTCGTATTTTCCGAGTATGTCTTTCCACAAAATTAGTCCCCGAAACGTATAAATACAACATTGGTATCTTTCAAGTCGGATAGAAAGACATACTTAACTTTGCGCTTCTAAAAATACGCTCCTATACATAGATATAGGTCACAGTAAATTTGCCAAGAGCAAATATGTTTGTAATCGCAAAACAAAAATTATATAACAACTAATTAACGACTTTCGGAATTTTTCCAATACTTACTGTAGGAGTTTGCTTCTCGCCAAATTCCATGAATCTAGGTCAATAGGAAATACCCTAATTTCAACTTGATATTTACATGCATTCCTATAAAAGGATTCCGTTTTTCCTTTTAAGTTACGAAGCCCTAAAAAATGTATCTTAGTATGTTTATCCATGGTCTGGAACCTACGCACAAACTAAGTTTAGTCGTTGTCTTTCACGATTTTAAACTAGAGATGTAAAATGGCGTATATATAGTATCTCACAGTATCAAAGTGTTGTAAGATATGCAACTGTAGCAGTGATAGAGCAAGGAGGACCGCATCGATTCCACATTACGCGCTGTGCCACTGTCGATGGGGGCCATCGCCCGGGTAGTTCATTCGCGTTGTTACACACGTGAAGAGAATTTAGGTTTATTTAATACGTTTATAATTTATGAACAAAGGTAAAAGTATAAGTTAATACTTATGATAACATCTTTTGTCAAGTAGTGAAAAAAGTATTTATGTTCCATTCGAATTAATGGAAGTGAGACGAAACAATAAAGAGACTTATTTTATTTTACTTAAAAAAAATTAGAACCTATTTAAACTTTTTATTTAATTAAAACTATTCAATCACATAATAATATGATTTTTGGTAACTAAAAATACATTGTAGTGTTAAATAATGGCGTAAAAATACAACACAGAGATACCACAGCACTGAGAAAAATCACTACATATTATAAAACAAAGTCCCCCGCCGCGTTTGTCTGTCTGTCTGTTCGCGATAAACTGAACAACTACCGAAACGGATTTTCATGCGGTCTTCACTAATAGACAGAGTGATTCATGAGGAAGGTTTAGGTGCATAATTTGTACGCGTGCGAATCCGGGGCGGGTTGCTAGTATAAAATAAAGAAGTCGGAAAGTGCAGTTTAAGTGTTACCATGCGTTTAAAGTGAATAATAAATATGCTCGTGATAAAATTCATATTGGTGTATACTGGAAAGGAAAAATTACAAAATGCAAGCTTAATTAATAGATATTTGTTGTCGTCTGCACGGCGGATAAAACTCTGCAATTTTAATCATAAAAAATAAAAAGATTGTGCGGAACAAGGGAGCATTTAGGCAAAAGTATAGGCAGTTTACTTGGTTTGGCTACATACATCATGTATCTCATGCATATATTTAAAAGTTTGGTTTCAAAGGTAAATCATCATCTCATTGTACAATAACACTATACATAGTGTACATAATTAAATCGTGTCGTCTGAAACAATGCACTCGCACCGAAACGACGTCATTAAGTCCCCCACCGCGGAGTGTGCATACACGTGTAATTATTTGGCGAAGGTTAGCACTCGAACGGCGACGCTGTCTTGTGTAAACACAAGTCTTTTAGCGACGGGTGATGGGTTAATGCCTCAATCAGTAGTAGACTAGGTATAGTGTGGTGGTCGGGGGTTGAAAGGTCAATGGTAACTATTGTGGAATTTACGTCGAATTTAAATGTTAGACATGTTCAATAAACATATCTGAGTCTTTTTTTTTTTTTGTTAAATGTACAAAATTCTAGTGTGAATGAACCCAATATATATAAGCCAGTGCACTTTAGGGAGAAATTGTAAAAAGCTTAGCCAAAAGTAAAAAAAGTTTTTAGTTATGTACTTTTCTATCTCAAATTGGCTATAGTGATCCCTACTAAAATAGAATCGAATGATAATAAAAGGACCCCAACTCAACGCTCTCTCGTAGAATGCCGGTGTAAAAGTAGCTTTCATGGGAGCAATGATCTTGTGTTTTGAAGAGAGAAAAGGACGCTCATTAACAAACACGCACAAAATTTTCAAAGTTTCTCCGTCTTTAATGAAACCAAATGGAATCGTCAGCTAAAGGTTGGTAGAATATCTACTAGAAAATTAATGTAATTACTATTTTATCAAGCAATAAATTTAGAGAGAGAGAATCTTACGTAGTTTTTAAGCAGCAAAATTTAAAAAAACTGTGTGCAAAAAGCAAAAATCTAAAATGTTCCGCATTGTTTTGCTCTGACACGATTGGGGGTGGTCATTAGGGGATAAAGGGAGTGAGTTTTTGTACAATTGACATTACATTCGTAATCAGCGACCCCGAAAACCTTGGAAGTGATATGTAACTTGATTGCGTTATGAAATATGGGTTCTTTCATGCAAATGACCACCCCGGTCATTATGGGATAAAGGCAGTGAAGTTTTGTAAATTTGACATCAAATTCGTAATCAGCGAACCCAAAAATCCCCGAGTGAGAGTTTTCAGATCGATTACTTGATTTTTTTATTTTTGGCCAACTTTTTGGCAATCGGCCCCACTGTGCAGTGTAAAGATTTATAATATATAGAAGTTTGCTTCATTATTTTATATTTGAATGCCTATAATGGAAATGAGGCAGAAGGAACGCAATCTCATTTCAAGGTTAAACATTAATTGTAGTGTTTTGCTAAGCTTCTATACAGAATGATTTGTATTTTGTGTAAATCTTTCAAACCATGTCATCCTGAGATGTTAATGATTCTCTTTTGGATCCATCCCAGGGGTTACAAATCATTAATATCACAGCTCCTTTCTCTTCGAACTAGGAAAAAATATTTATCTAGTTCCTCTTCCACGTGCACAGGTGTTACAGCCCTCCGCCTCTGCCGGCTTTTTAAAGGTCAAATGTTTTAAAATTGGATAATCCTGAAACATTTGACCTTTAAATTTATATCAAAGTTTCATGTATGTAGAAATACAGATACAAAAAAGAGTTATGTCTCTAACCAAAACAATTGAACGGTTACAATTTAGGTTGGCACGTGCCTTTTAAAACCACAAAAAATCTCAACTCAGTCGAAACATTCAGACTATTCAATCAAAGCGGATTGATCAAACGATTACCAGATTTTTAATTAGACTCTCGAACAAAATTATTTCAAAGTATGCGGCACTTTCCGTTGTCAAGATTTTTTTTAAAACACTAAGCACGCGTACATATTATCTTACCTAAGTTGAGCTTAAACTTTTTGGTAGGAAATTTGCCACGCAAGTAACACTACTCGTCGTGGGAATCTGCTGCCTCTTTTTGTGAGGAAGTGATGTCCGCTAAAGAGGCGGCGGAAAGGGAACGGGAGAGGGCTAGTGCTCTCTCGTCCCGAAGGAGAGGCACCAGGAGCCGGAGAGCGCAGAATGATCCGGCCTCCATGAGCGCTGGCCTGGGGGTAACGGGTGAGGCTGCCCGTTACTCTAGCAGGCCTGAGACGGTGGCGCGCCGTGTTCCGCGCGCGCCTCTCTAAACCGGAAGGGGGGCAAGGCCCTCCGCATGCAAGGACGTAGCTGCCTTTTGTTTAAGAGGCGGCCAAGGTCTGCCGGGGTTCTCGGGGACTTCCTTCCTAGGGTATACCCGAGTCCCTGGCAATAGACTCATTTATGACGGAACACTGTGTGGTTTTAGTCGGTTCGATTCCCACATACCACTTCACTGTCAGCCCCAGTTTCCACACGGTATAAAAAAAAAAGTAACACTACTCGTGTTGCGAGTTTACCGATAAATATTTTCTACCGCATACCTTATTGTTGAACAATTTTTTAGTATGCAAAAAAAATCACATCGTAATTACCTCTGCAAAAAAAAATTCATCTAAACACTGTATACACTATCTACCGAACTCCTTGAGACCCTTGAAAATTTATTGATTTTTATACTATCAAAGCAACTATACACCCTACCTGATAGTAAGGGGGATATAGATACAGACTGTTGATTTTCTAGAGCAGATATTGTGGTATTTTAAACCTTGCTGTCTATTTAAATAAGTGTCTTTATTAAATTACTTTTATCCAATATTCAGTAAAAACATGTGCTTAACTATCCGGATAGCCTTCAGTAAAGAACAAAAAAGTTTAGCGTGCGTCTACATATTGTCTACGTATTGTCGTAGAACATCTTGTAGCAGTCGCTACGGATTCGTAGCAAACAAAAAAACATAAACATTTATAGTATTTATAAAACAATATACAAAGTACAGCCTCCAACAGTGAATTTAGAGATTTGAAATTTGCAGAATATGTCATGAGCTCTTTGTTATTGTCTGAATTTGGTATTAGTTTTATTTGGAACTATTAATTAGAGGTGTATTTCAGCGTTTCGCATAATAAATTCGTTAGTATGAGAAGTAGTCTATAGATAATATTCTCTATCTGTTCAGGTGTGCGCAAATAGTAAAGTCATAATATATATGTATGTACATTCTTAAACTTTAGAGCGAAGCCGTCAAAGAAAGATGAGTCGTGGATATTATTTATTACGAATCCAAGACCAACCAAGAGCTAAAATCAGAGAAGAGGCCTCCCCACTTCCATTACGATATGCACTGCAAGGAAGTTCTAGGCCAGTACCCCAGATGGGACCAACCATGCAATTTCCCTTAAACAATAATTAGAAAATACTTGATGATCTTGGACTGGCTGAATAGATTTTCTTGAGATATAGCTAAAAACAATCACAATCAAGACACCTTTCGAACAAAAAGAAATAAATCGCTCTATCCGTTTAGGAGCTTTCATGACACAGAAATACACACATTAATTTTTTATAAGTTTACTAAAACCTTACTTTTTGCGTCGGCGATTAAAATAATTATTTAAATCGACAAAGTGGTAGAGTTATCAGTAAGAATACCTAAAAAGCAAGTAACAGAAAGTCTTGCGAAACTTTCACATATTGCCCCACCTTTCCACTTAAGACAATGTTCTTTTGCTCATTGCTCTTAGTTATTAAAATTAGAAAAGGCCTTATGAGACGATTTTTATGTTCAACAGTGGACGTCCCACGATTGATATGAAGATGATACCTATAAAAATCAACTGAGAAAATCTCTTCTAAATTCAAATCGATAAAAAATAAATAAATAATAACTGGACACATCTCACACACGGCCGTCTGATCCCAAACTAGGCAGAACCTGTACTATGGGAACCAGAATGCTGATAAACATACTTATATATTTCTAAATACATATATATTATAGACAAATTAGACCCAGACACAGAACAAATTATCGTGCTCATCACACAATTATTTGTCCTGGGTGGGAATCGAACCCATGCCCTTTGGCTTAACAGTCAGGGTCACTAACCACTAGACCAACAGGCCAGTCAAATAAAAAAGTTTATATAAATAGCTTTAACGTAACTTACAAGATGAAACTTCTAAGACTATTATAAAAAAGGTACCGAAAATAATGAAACATATCTAAAAGTATTCCCACAGGTCAACAAGGCTGTAAAAAGTATTCCCACAGGTCAACAAGGCTGTAAAAAGTATTCCCACAGGTCAACAAGGCTGTAAAAAGTATTCCCACAGGTCAACAAGGCTGTAAAAAGTATTCCCACAGGTCAACAAGGCTGTAAAAAGTATTCCCACAGGTCAACAAGGCTGTAAAAAGTATTCCCACAGGTCAACAAGGCTGTAAAAAGTATTCCCACAGGTCAACAAGGCTGTAAAAAGTATTCCCACAGGTCAACAAGGCTGTAAACCTCACGATCCGATTACTAAAATGGTCTAATTATTCCCACGCCCCGCCGGCTTCTTCTCGCTAATCTTTTATATTAAATTCGTCCATTTTTATTACTTTTACATCGTTTGCTTCCTCATAATGTTAATCAGAAAATTATTAAAAAATATATACAGAGGTATGATTCAAACGAGAATCAAAACAGATACTAATTAAGAGAACCCGAAGGCACGGCTTATTGTCCCTTTTTTGTAGTATATATTTCCGTTTTGTGGTAACCTCGATGAGCAACGGACAAGTGACCACTGGTATAAGTTAAGCCGGGTAAGAGAGTGACAGTAGTTGTTGCACTTATACCGAGTGTAGGCACATATAGTTAGCTTATAAAGGACGATGTGGTCACGAATAGGGAACTACATGGTCTTGAGCATCATCGTAAAGTCGAATGCTTATCGGTTTTTTATAGGATTCACTTTGGTGAGTATGCGAAAGCTCTCTTCGAATTTATTGAACCCTCCCCATTCCTGCATCTGACTACTAGACGCCGACAGAGGTTCCACATCTTATTGTAACACCAAAAAGTCAATTTTTTTTTTCATTTTTTTTTTTTTATGGACTACCGCCACCCATGGGCACCTGTAACTCAAGAGTCACAAGTGGGTTGCCGCCTTTTAAGGTGGGAATAGGAGACGACGGGAGAGGGGGATTAGAGGGGAGGAGAGGGGGATTAGAGGGGAGGAGAGCGGGATTAGAGGGGAGGAGAGGGGTTGAGGGGAAGGACGGGAATAGGGGAGGGGGAAGGACGGGAATAGGGGAGAGGGAAGGGTTAGGGCCTCCGGTAAGCTCACTCACGCGGCGAAAAGCAATGCAAACTTGTTTCACTGCCGGTTTTCTGTGAGGCCGTGGTATCGAGCGGAGTCGAGCCGGCCCATAAGCATGGCTCTCCCACGTAAAAACTAACTAAACGCTTTGACAGCTCCTTTTCAGTTCGAGTCACCAAAGTCTGGAATGAACTGCCTGCGCGTAGTCAATTTTAATCCTGGAATGTTTAAGCAAGGTTTCTCTTGGATAGGCGTGTACCATCTTCGTCTTCATCGCCATTTTTAAACAGGTGAGTTGAAAGACAAAAGACTATTCCTTTCAGCCACACGACTGTTTGTGTAATTATGACTGTATATGTGAGCAATCAAAGCCATTGGCTTTATACGTCGGCGTCGGCGACAGTTAGAGTTCAATCCGAGGTCACGAATCATTGACTTTTCAAAGCTCATATACGTATGACAAATAAATTATCACTTGCTTAACAATGAAGCTAAGTTCAGGAAACATGTAGTGGAAAATGAAAATCTGAGAGTTCTTCATAACGGTTTGTGAAGGCTGCCCGTCTTCGTTTTGGATTACGGCCTAAGAATTCTAATACAGAGAAGACGCCTTTTACTCAGCAATAAGATAGTTGATATATAGATATGTTTAACTCATTTTAAGCAAAGCAAGAAACATATAAACAACGAACATTTTCATAGCTATATTTGACAGCTATAAATATTACAACATAAAGATATTAATGAATCGTAAACAAATAAATTCAGAAACAAATATCCGTCAGATGATATACATCAATAAACAAATTAATTGTATTTCGAAATCAAACGAGAATTTCGGTAAATGATTGCGAGTTTTATGTGCAATCATTTTACCGGCTCGCTGAACGATTTGTATCCCTATTTACCTCAGCCATGTCTATAAATAGAACAATGCCACTGTTGTGTGGGGGAACTCAGTGTATGGGTGACTGACATCCGTACCCATTTAGCCAAAATACCGGCTACAAAGCCTGTAAGTTGTTTGAAACGATTTGAAGGTAGAGCTGTTTATTTCGTAGAATAATGCTGGCTGAATCTTTAAGAGCATTAAATATTTAATGTTGTGACTGCTTGACATTTAACAAACATAAATTTAAAATACTCCAGACTCGAAAATCGCTTCAACGATAAGAAAAGAACTGATGACTGATGAGCAGGTGACCAGATTTTATTGAATAATACGTCACCTTTCAAACAAAAAAATATCAAAATCCGTCAATCCGTTAAAGAGCTATGCCACAGACATAGACGTTGAACTTATAACGTCCTTTTTGGGTCGGGTTTTAATATAGACTAAAGTGTACAAACTTAACGAATCCTTTTCAGTAGAACAGCCTATAATCCTGTGCCACATTACACCTAACACTCCCTCGCACCTGCACAAAATTCCAAAGAGAATTAATTTGTTTAAGATTACTCTGCAGTGCTTCCTTAAATGACTTCTTATATCCTTCATGGACTTAAATCTCATCAGCCGCTATACCTGATTGCTCAAATCCTGGAAAGTTATTCTACTGAACAAGTTACTGTAACTGGTAAATCACAATCTACACCATGTACTAGTTTAAGCATATAAATATAACACTGTGAAGTATTTTCTATACATATTATTAGACCGCTATATATAAAAAATAACCTAAGAAATCTTTGATAGCCTATAAGCTTTCCCCCCAGTGTAAACCAACTCGATCTCATCCATAATAAGGCTTTCAGGCTGCACACCAGAAGCTTAGAATATACCGAATCGATAACCCATACGGAAGGCAGCAAGCACTACGTCAGTACACAGCCTAATAACGATATTTCACGTATAAACAACGCACCCTCGCAGACTCAGGGCAAAGGCACTAATTTGACGACAACCCCCGAGTTTCCCCGAGGGTAGCCGAAAGTATACGAGGGCGGGTAGTCTTACAGATCATTGCCTGAGGTAGCAAGTAATCGTCCTGTGCAGGAAATTGGGGTTTACTTTTAACTGGCAGGGGCGTGTGTTTCGAATATTTTTGCCTTGTTATCGAGGGTTACTTCACCTGAATTTAGGATGAAAACAACAGGAAAAAGCTTCCTTTGTTGGGATGTTAATTATGTATTTATGTAGATGTTGGGTTATTTACAACTTCCTTATAGAAAGATTAAAGGTTTTATGAGAATAAGTTAATTGAAGAACCGACGCAAAACGGGACGATACGATTGTTTTCATACCAGTTTTCTTGTCATATCTGCTATGCTCGTAGTCATACTTATAGGTACTTTAATTGTAAATGTAACCTGCTGGAACATGCTAGTATATTAGCTCAATAGACTGTAATCTCTCATCAGTCCACCTGTGACGAGGAGGTATCGTACTCTATGGATACGTTAACTTACAAAATTATTAACACTTTAACGTATTTAGCAGATAATTAGTTCATACATACTTAAATATTAATAATAATAAATTATATTTAATATCACGTTAAGCTTATAACCAGTATCCAAATAGGAAAGCGAACTCAATTCATATTTTTTTTTTCTAGTTTCTAAGTCAAGCAATCCATGGAATGCTTTTTAAACAAAATTGAAGACGAATTATTCTTATAAACACCTATTTAGAAATTGTAACAGTGTTTTTTTTATACTAAATGTACTATTATTAGCCGAAAAAAAGGATGTACATTTTCATAACATTCTAAACATTAAGCTCCCCATTTTCAACGAGAGAAAAATTACACAAGAACGTACTTAAAAGAACATAGTCTTTATTAAGTTAGAGTGCCGCTCTCGAGGCAAATATTTGAACGTTTCATATACAATATTCTGTAAGGCGAGCCGGACGAGGCAGGCATCGATCAGTGTGAGTTTATTTCGGAACGAAGCACTCGGATTTTACGTCATGATGACAGGCCTATTTTTTAACCCTACTTAGCGTTAGACAAGAAAATGGGCAGCAGTCCGTTCAGTTTAGAAGCTTGGACATTACCTTATTGCAGAAAACTTAATTGCCATGTCAAAACTATTTAGAAAATTCTGAATTGTACATGTGAAAACTATGTTGCCTGGCCATTTTGAATATGTCATGCTAGGGTTAGAAGTCCTACTGATGGTGACGTATGTTTCAGCTCGTTCGGCTCTTTTCAATATGAGCTGGATGAAGGCTAGCGCGTGCATCATGAACGAGTGCCGTTGGTTGCGGCTGGTCATCTCCGAATTGGTATTACTTAAAGAAAGTATTAATTTGAGCGACTGTTTATATTTTAGAACAATCTTTACATTTCATTGCGATTATAAGCAACTTAACCAGAAAATGTTGAAAAGAGTGTCCTTGGAGGTTTTTGCCTGTTCTTTTCGTACGTTTTATAACAGGTAACTAGCTTTACGACTGACTCCTACTCCTGACATACAAAAATACATATCAAAATATAATTGGTTTAATTAAAATAAATGATTTTGATTGATTTGATTTGCTTTAACTTCTTTGCACCAAAGTGGCCTGATGGTAATCGATTACTGGTATCTATCCACTAACAACTTTATTTTTTTATGAAATTATAATAAAGAGGTGTTACTCAATTCTAAACTAGCCAAACTTTTGTCCCCAATATTAGACACAATACCTAACACAATTTTATAATATAGTAATCTATAAACCTATGATATATTGTTATTATGTTAACAATATGACCTTATATGTATGTAATTGTGCATGCAATATTACCAGGTCATGTCTAAATCTATCTAGTCATGGCAAAAAAGGTCATCACCTTGGGTACTCGTGTCACCAGCTCGGTGACCGGCGACCTTAAGCTTAAATATCACGAAAGGACAATGATACTGGGTTATTTATATCGAGCTAAGCATTGCAGAAGCCATGAAATACAAATAAGTTTATTTGCAGTAACATTGTACGGAGGTTACTAGGAACGTACAAGTAATTTACCGTACTATACTAATATTATAAAGCTGAAGATTTTGTTAGTTTGGTTGAACGCGCTAATCTCCAGGAACTGCTGGTACGAATTGAAAAATTATTTTAGTGTTGGATAGCCCATTTATCGAGGAAGGCTATAGGCTTTATAGCATCACGCTATGGCCAGGTAAAATTGCGCTGACGGCTAGCTAACAAAATATTGTATCTACAACTGTAAAGTAATCATCGGGGCATTCTGATTTTCAGTTATAAAGTCATAATTGATTTCAAATATTGGTAACTAACTGAAAAAAAAACCTTTTAAACAATAGTATTTATTAATATTCGACTGGAGGCTTAAACCTCAAAGGAATCATCATCATCACTTACAAGAATATAACTTTTGGTAGCTACCCAAAACTATTCACCATTGTGCTTAATGCGACAACTGTAATAATACTAACTTGACACATCACGCACACTGCCGTCTGATCCCGAACTAGGCAGAGCCTGTACTATGGTAACCCGACTGCTGATAAACATGGTGCTGATAAATAAACATACTTAATTATTTCTAAATACATAAATTACACTCAGACAAAGAACAAATGATCATACTCATCACACAATTATTTGTACTGGGTATGAATCGAACCCACGACTCTGGCTTAGCAGTCAGGATCACTAACCACTAGACCAACATGCCAGTCAAGAAATTAATGGTGAAATTCAAGATCAACTACAGCAGATTTCTGCTTAAATGAAAGCTTTCTCACTGTGGAATAATGATTTATTACAAGCTTTAGCCCGCGGCTACGCTAGCGGAAAATTATTTTTTTACATCCCTCGGGAACAGTATTTTTTTAAAGGTATATATTATACTGTACCTTATATCCTGCTCTGTTTCCCTGGTAACGCGTATGCAAAATTTTATAGTGATTGGATGAACGGTAAGGCAGCGCATAGAATACAAACAAACATACATTGATGACTACCTACCTAAACCACACCTGGGTTTAACAACACTACCAACACAGTGCTGTATTCTTTTGGGGTTCAAAAATCCCAAGAAGTTATGCTACTGTTTGAAATACTTAAAGGTAAGGGTAACATGCAGGCTCGTTTGGAATCAAAAGAATAGTCTTAAAAAAAACTTAATTTATAAATATAAGCAAGCATTTTTAGCCGTAGTCTGCTGAAAGTTCACAAATAGAACACCATAGCCTTGACATCGACACTACAGCCATTGGCTAATAGTTTTCATCACGAACAGGCACACAGACGGCTGACAGACAACAGACCTTGTCTTAACGTCCTTGATTTCTTTACAAACAGGGAAAAGAAAGTTGGTTTTTGGCAAGGGAACATGTCTTAACCCCAGATTTTATTATCTATATCATTATATTAATAAGTGAAGAGAATTCTTTGCACCCCTTTTTAAGAAAACTTCGCGAACGTCGTAACGTGAATTTCGGAATGTTTATATATAAAAGAAGTGCAGAAAGCAAACATTTTGAAACAATGTGTCTTACAACTTAAAAAATTACTTGAAAACGGCTTAATGAAGTTACACGCGTCCAGTATATATGATTACCTATCATGGTAAGTAAGTCTTTACAATGACAGCCCAAGTTATACTAGCCAATGAAAAATCCATGGTCGAAATTCGACCACCACGCAATCTCTAGTATATATTAATACGTAAAGAGAATTCTTGAATGAAGGTACGTGACATTTAGAATTAAGGTTTATATTCAGAAGAGGTGCAGAAAGCTAAAAACAAAATGTGTTACAAATCTAAAACTTATGTGAAAACGACTACGTCAAGCTACACGCGTCCAGTATATATGTTGACCTGTCATGATATAGAAAGTCTATCAATGACAGTTCAAGTTATACTAGAAAACAATAGGTAAAACATATAGTCATGGTCGAATTTAGACCACCAGTTGACTATAGTAACAGCCCCTCTAAGCGTTAATTTTACAAAGAATTTTCTCTCCTCACACCAACCACCGAGGAATCACCACTAACGGATGCAGATCAGGTTTAAGATTTGGGTCGAACGGAGGTTTGAGCCAGAGGATGCCTTCCCTGCCTTCATCCACCCGTCACTGTATATTCTGCTAATCATGGGCACACGCTAAGAAACCGAATAATTAATTTGTGGTGTGGTGGTGATTAAAATGCTCCCGTGTTCAGAGCTCAGGCTGCAGCTGCCAACCAAACATTCCCAACTAGATTAACTTGCGCTTTTAGGAATAAATAGAACAATGGCATCCTTCAAAAAGAATAAAAGTTAGTTTCAGAACACAAAATAAAAAGAACGTCTGTACAAAATCGTTTCTTCGATTACAAATGCTCCACTTAAAACTATTAGGGTTAAGTGTTTGTTACAGTAATACTAACTTAATTTTCTTACCTTTTTTATTTTATATAGGAAACGAAACAAATTATATAGCTTTGAATTTGTGGATTTTAGTCTCCGTGGAATTTCTTACGAAGAGGCACCAAAGTTGAAAACAATCTAGCAAATGGTATTGAGTGTACAAGACGTTGACCGTTACGACAATTTATTCAAATATAATTATGTTAATGGGAATCAACGCGATCAGTCCATTCCCATTAACATGGTCGAAACGTCAGGCGATGTGTCTGACGTTTCGACTGGTTCAGTCGTCTTAATACGTAATTGCGTTAATCCCCTTTACGGAATTAAATTTAATTTAATGAAAGTTCTACTTTTATTATTATGGAACGCGAAAGTTTAAAAATGTATTAAATGAAAGACAAAAAGTAGATGGTGTACTAAACCGTAACTCATTAGGCAGTAAATACCCATGCAGTAAACACGGAACGCTATCAGTATATCTTTGACATCGCGTTCCATTACGGAACGCACCTTGGACTAATGCATTTACCATTACGTAACTATGCCTTTTACACATAGCTATACTTATCGCTTTCCTATCTAACATCAGCATTTAATGATTTCATTGTTATGAATGTAAAAAAGTTTACATTAGATTAATACGATAAACTACCATTTAATGTAAATTCGTTTGTTAGAGTTCCCGAAAGGTAACAAACAGGACCCTATTACTAAGCCTCTCATGACCCGTAATAGGTAGACAGTTGAAATTTTCGCAGAATGTGTATTTCTGTTACCGCTATAACAAACAATAAATTAATAATTAAAGGGGGCTCCTCTACTAGAAACGTATTTTTTGGCTTATAGTATTAAATCTAGTACGATGGTGCGGAACCCTTCATGCGCGAGTCCGACACGCAATTGGCCGGTTTTTTTTATTGATATTTTGACATAGCCACATCTTTTAAAGCATATAATAAAATGTTCCAAATAAAGATATTTTGATAGTACTAAACGAGCATTCAGACCGCTTAATGGTAAGTAGCTACCGACACCTATAAAAACTCATTACACGGTTATACAACGGCGATTACGTATTCCGGAGATGTCCCACTTTTGTCAAGAGGTGAAGCGACCATTATCGTCGGTATCAGATACTACCAAAGCGCACCTGACACCGGCACGAAAGGTAAATTACGACTTTTGGATACCAAACCTACACACCACTGACGAAAGATTTTATTCTTCTACCAGTTGCGTTATTCATGAGGTGGCAACACGTCCAAATGAGGTTTATCCTGCTCGCCGAGGTGGTCTTGTTCAGTTAGTGTAAAATCTGCTGTGAACTATACACGCTAGGGTAGTATAGATGCTAGATTTGTCTAGGTTCAAAAATACTGTACCTACGACTGTATCCCCAAAACGGTAGGCAGAGGCATATTTGCTCTATACATTCTGCCAACCATAAATTGGCCCCACAAACGTAACGTGCCCCTTAGGCAAGCCTAACGCCGCCCAAACTTTGGGAATTAAACATGGGGAAATTGGGAGTATATTGAAAGGGAAAGGTAGTTAATAAGAGGAAGCGAGGAAGGAAAGGGATATTACTTATACTGGTGAATTGGGAAGTGTAAGAAATAGGCTCGTCAGGGTCGCACACCTGTAACTCAAAGTTGGCTGTTGTCCGAGCCCTCTAGCGAAAGTTAAAATGTCTTGGAATTGCATTTCCTCTGGTTTGATCAAACATAATAATAACTTGACACATCTCACACACGGCCGTCTGATCCTAAGCTAGGCAGAGCCTGTACTGAGGTAACCAGACTTCTGATAAAAATACTTATATATTTCTAAATACATATTATAGATACATTACACCCAGACACAGAACAAATGATATTGCTCATGACACAATTATTTGTCGTGGGTGGGAATCGAACCCACAACCTCTGACTCAGCAGTCAGGATCACTAACCGCTAGACCAACACGCCCGTTTGAAACATTTGAAGGCAATACATAATATTAATATAGTTCTTTAAAACAAAAGACTGTGAACTGCACATACATTTAATTGCATGTTCATTTTCGTAACGCGTGGTATTCACGGGGATCCCATAAGCCAGAATCTCACTCATAACTCCGTGCAAATGCATTGCTTTTACAAACAGTATAGTACATTCCTCTTAATACGAGACTCAGCGGACCGTCAATCGTCCGCCGCTATCAACTTAATGTGTTCTAAAACGGTTCGTAAACTGTCTCGCAAGGGATGACAAATAATGTAGATTCTCAAAAAATAACTTTTTATATAATGTTCATGGGAGAGCCATGCTTCGGCACGTATGGGCTGGCTCGACCAGAGTGATACGACGACCTCACAGAAAACCGGCAGTGAAGCTATGCTTGCATTGCATGCTTTTTGCCGCGTGAGTGAGGTAACCGGAGGCCCTAACCCTTCCCTCTTCCCCCCTCTCCCCTACTCCCACCTTAAAGGCCGGCAACGCACTTCTCACTCTTGAGTTTTAGGTGCCCATGGGCGGCGGTAGTCATTTACCATCAGGTGACCCGTCTGCTCGTTTGCACCCTATACCATAAAAAAAAAAATACCAAAATAGAAATTTCTGTCTTTTAAAAGCTTGATATTGTTTAATGATATTAAAGCTTATCAAAGTTTGAAATGTTCCGTCTCAATATTTTGGATGGTAGAACTAGTTGAATGTCGTGCAAATAGGTACGTCATCAAATCCATTTACATATCTAGTAAAAGTTATCACAACAGCACAATAACTGCAAAATAGAATGGCTACTACAGACGATGTTTTGGCAACCCTAACAAAACACCATAGAACAAATGGGACTTTAATGAGAACGTAAAAGCGCTGAGCTGTTTATGTCCAAACTCAAAATGTAATTTGGACATATTTATGGATCGCAAATTTAAAGGTTTAATGACCCCTGAAGTTGTCGCATTTGAGACAAATGCGTAAATCTTTACTATCATAAGTATAATCCGTCAATAAATCAGTTTTCACAGTCCTCGAATACAAGAGATAAAGTAACCACGCGGGTCACTGACGCTTGCATATCGTGGGGTTGTGGTATTTATATGTACGTATATAAACATCGGTGTTTAAATTTCTATATTACATAGTAATTCGAGTTGTTTTCATTAGATGGCGCTTGATATGTCGAAAAAAATAGACAATATCAGATCAGTATAATAACTGGCCCAATTATACTATAAAAATCACATTAACTTCGAAACTGCCTTTTTGGTACCGTGTCATAAGTTTACGTCTGTGTTTGGATGCTATCGTAAGGTCCATTATTTGATACCCTGGTTAGCTAAGTTATTGTTGAGCACGACATAGTTAATTTTTTAGTAAATTAGTTTATTAATGATAACGTAAAATACACACATTTTAATATGTTCCAATAGGTGCAGTAATGCAGATAGTAGAGGACTAATTAGTGTTAGCAGGAAAAGCAGAATAAATAAATATTAGCCTACTGGGTCTCGAATATATATTTATACTAGCAGCGCCTCGCGGTTTCACCCGTGTAAGACCTGATCCCGTGGAAATATCTTGATTAAAAGTAGCCTATGCGTTAATCCAGGTCTCCAGTTATGTACATACATTTCATCGCAATCGGTTTAGTAGTTTTGACGTGAAAGAGTCACAAACATCCATCCATCCATCCCAACTTTTCCATTTATAATATAAGTGGGATTGCGTTTCTTGCGAGGGATAGTATGTCAGGGTAAATTTGTATTTCTTTTTATAATATCCGAAAAGGGTTCATCTAATCTCAAGACTGTGTGTTATCGACTGTAGAAAACATGTGAACACATCTGGAAACAACGATACCTATGTACACACAGGTAAGAAACACGCGGTATCCAATTTTATAGACAGTATTGTGTACTACGACGAGCAACTAATAACGTCACTGTAGCAGAGTGCTACGATGTCTCGTGAAAGGCTACGGCGTCTCGTAGAAGCGTTACGAACTTTATGAAAACTTGGTCTGGAAAGGAATACGAATAAAAAGTTAGGGCCTTAATAAGATTGAAACAGTGCTTACCCAAAGGCTCTTTGGATCTTCAGTACTTCGCCCTTACCTGTAAAAATATAATTTTAGATCAAAACAAACATAATTTTTAACATACAAGATATCATTTTAAAATTTAATTTTTATAGAAGCCAGGACAGTATTGTGACGATATTAGTTACGTAATTTGGGGTTTAACCAACTCTTGTAGCAACAACTAAATCTAATCTATACTAATATTATAAAGCTGAAGACACTACGATTTTTAACTTTGATTTAAAGACTTAAAAACTTTGAATTAAGCGGCGGTAGTGTAATGGCTAAGGCGTCGAACTTGCGATCAAGTGGTTGCAGGTTCGAACCACACCCAGTGCACTATAGACGTGAACCCACTCCTAACACAAGCATTTAGCTTAGCTGGAGGGGTTAACCAGAATACTAGTAATGTGTGACCCACTTTACTAGTATTCTTTATAATATTTTTTCACCATTCAAATAAGTATTTATTTATAAACATAAGTTTAATTACAAGTTTAAATGTATAGTGTGCGTGCATACACGACCAAACCATAACACGTAATATATTTATGAAACCCGCGTCAGTTTTTTATTTTAAATTGGTTTTGGGTCTTATAAATTAGAATGTCTTATAAAAGACAACTTCCGCATTACCAATATTTCTATGTACGATTTCACAAACACCGAACACACAGAAAAACCAGCCTCGGGACAACAGTTGTGAATCACACATATTTTTTATCCCATGTAGGATTTCAACTCACAACACTCGGCGCGGCGTAGTGGCGATTAAAAAAAAAACAAAAAAAACTGCATTTAATATACATACATTGTTAATCGGTATATCTATATTATATTATATCTGTATATATATCTATATCGGGCAGTTATAGATCGAAACAGGCAGATGTGATATGATGTTATCCATTTTGTTTTCTTTAATCATTTTACATTTGACGAAGCAAACTATTGTTGCGGTGACTCTGTGTGTGTTGATCTATAATTTTTAATTATAATAATTATTTATTAAATCGACGATTTCGAATAATTGATGGTCATTTTATGAAATAAAGATTTTTTGGATTTGAATAATACCAATACTTTTAAAAGAGAAGATCAACAAGGTCTCGAGCCGTGTATGTACATATGTGTGTAGTTACAATCCAGCCTACATAATACGCATTCAAAGAGCAGACGGCGAACCGTGCAACTAATCGAATAATGTAGCACCACGGACGTCACTTAGCTGTTTTGTGGACACTGCTACTACTGTTAGAACACTACCACGGTGTCTCATGGTTTGATTCTGGATTCCACCTTTTCTTCATTCAGAATCTAATAATTAAAGAGATATCGCGAAGTAAATTTCTGCTTAAATTGGACCGTAGTGATGTTTATAGGCGTGAGTAAATTAGAGTAGGTAGGATCAGCAGCAGATGTCGCTAGTGTTCAAGGCCACCAAAAACCGCTTTTCAACAAGGTGGACAGTATATGCATGCAAATTATCTCTATAAGTAATCTTTTTTTTACAACTACTAACCAAATTTATTAATTTCCTTCAATAAGCACCACTAGAATAGGCCAAATTGTATATTTTTTTGTATTACGTTGAAATACTTACATGAGTCTTCCCAAAACGGTCACTATGAACTATGTCATTGAAAGTAAACTAAATGGAAACAACTGAAATCAAGATTCCCTATTTAAAAACCTTTCTACTATACAGGTTGTGGTCATATTTTAGGGTCGTATTGTAAGTATCTTAGTAATATGACCTTGTGACAAATTTAACTCGAAAATTGACCGATTGAGACTTCGTAAGAAACGAGACACCTTTTCTTAACACCTTGTATATCGTATATCTACACGCGAGAGTTTCTTGTTGAGTTGTTTCTGTAGTAAATATATATACGGATGTTACTTGAATATTATTATGTATAGATTGAATTGCAATAACAATATAGCCTCCGTTTCACTCCAATAATACAAGATGTCCATATCAGAGATGTCTAACGACAAGAACGGGAGCGTCCTTATCCAATAGCCTCTTCACATGATAAAATACTATTTCTCTTCTATAACAAAGTGTGTATACATATGAATGTACGCTACACTTAAAGGACAAGCGGTGAAGCGTATAATCAAATAACAACGCACTACGTAGGCTATCACGTATGATTGCGTCGGACGCTAGGTTGTGTCAGCCACCAAATGCGGACACTCTGTATGCAGGTTCATGTACCAGTCACCCAGAAAGTTGCAAAAAAAAGTTGTTATGTGTAGAACACTGGCAGATTATATTTTACTTAAAAAATTTGATCATTCGAACGAAAAATAATTATCGAATGTCTATTTTCACGCGATGATATTTTACGATTTGTGTGAAATGTGACCTAAAGCCAAAAATATCATTAAAAAGAGTTCAAATTGCATTTGTAGACGAAGGCCCATCTAAGGCAACTGTGTACTGATTTTTTAGCGAAACTAAGCGAGGTAAAAGAGATGCGGTGGTCATTTGACGGCTGTTACGCAAGAAAACGTGTGTGAAAAGAGATATAATCCAATCTTCAATAAGTACTGACTAATTAAAGATTGGTGATTGGAAGAGAAGATTTTGCTATCGCTAGTTTCTTCACTATGACAAGACAGGATATATTTACGGGATCAAAGTAGCATTAATGCCGACTGGTATATTAAAGAAGCATTTAATGCTGATAGCAGCAGGCAACGATACGCACGCAATACGAGATTCCGCGGACACAGTAACTTCTATGTCATCCTTGTTACAGCCCTGATTTGGGAGCGTGTGACTTCTTTTATGCAATAAAATAAAAAATCAACTCCGAGGGATCCAGCAGATTGTAAAGTGTATTCAAAATAGGCTTAGAGGCAAGAAACTTTGCATAAATATTGGTGGAGAGTTATTTGAAAGGATTTAATAAACAACATTTGGGCCTAACGAACATAGTTCACGTATTATAGAGGATTAATTCATTTAATTAAGGCGATTTAGGTCTGGGATTGACAGAGTTGTGGACATGCTTCAACAAGATGCAAATCAATTATCAAGAGTAGCGCCGTACTAATCAATACGTGCGACCGTCATAGACATACATGAATACAATCACGCCCGTATCTTTGAAGGGTAGAGGCAGAGGCGTATTAAACACCCACATTTTGCCAACTATGATTTAGTCCCAACCAAGTTATTGGCCAAAACAAAGATGGAAAAATTGGGAGTATGTTGAAAGGGAATGATAGGTAAGTAGGAGAAGCAATGAAAAGTATATTTTCATGTATTCTGGGCTAATAATTAATTGCATGAAGGCGATGTATACCTACCTGTGATTGTCACTGAGCTGAGGATACGCTTCATCACTATGTAAATTATCTGTTAATTGTCAAATACATACAACACAGAAATAGGTAAAGACAAAACAATTTAGTACCTTTTAATTTCATTGTTTTTCAACAAATTTTAGTGTAAGCTTTAGTTGACAATGACAATTGTTGAAAATGTTTTCAATACAAAACATTGGAAATAGTTTTTTCTTTATACATTCGACGGGTCTCTAGCGTTGGCCCGCGGCATCGCTCGCTCAAATATATTTTTTCTGGATGAAAGGTAATGTGGTGACGTAACGGTGGTGACGTGTATACAAAATTTCATGATGATCGTATGAACGGTACGTCAGTGCATAAAAAACGAACAAACAAACAAAGAATTACGGTTTAAGGTCGACCTCAGCGCCACCCACACTAGTATTTATTAATATATTTGGCGCAACGAAGCAGCGAAAAGCGAGCAAAGCAGCGACGAGCGAGCGAAGTGAATTAATGCATGCACTGTTTGTGTTATGAACTTTCCAACGATACCAGACATAAGTACTTTGCTCAAAGCGTTTAAATGGGATAATTAATACGAGTTTCGAGTTCGAAGTTTATGAACTCCCTTAATTAATTTTCATTTTAATTTTATTATTTTATGTATAGTTTAGTACTTCATAGACGCAACAGTTAGTAGCATAATACAGTAAAAAAAATATATCGAGAAAATAAATTTTACAGGTTATTACAAAAATAGTTTCACAGTAAACTCCTCTATGTTATTCTAAATGAACTGAAATAGTTTTTGCAACTGACAACCCTATCGTTAAAAGGATCTTCAGCAGAAAAATCATTCAAGGTTTTTTATTAAAAAAAAAAGGTTTTTAACTGTCAGTCGTCTATTCTAATTCTGTATTTTTTACAGAAGCGACTGACAACGGACTGATTTATTACGGTAATATCTTTTTTTTTTTTTGCTTTTCAGATAATATTACTCAACCTTCTTTGAAAATCGCCCCATTTTCCCTATACAAAACAATTGTAAGCAAGATAAGTACAATAAAAATATAATAACTGTAATCTCCAAGTATTTGATGTTCGTAGCATTGCCTACGGCGTAGCATCGTAGAGTTAAAAATGTAGCACGTAGATAGTAGAAGAGCATTGGAATGCGCAGTGGAAGGCTGAGCTCAATAAGCGTTTATTAGTTCAGTAAATCTGAAGTAAGTAACACTGGATCTCAACTCGAACTTACATAATAGTCCAGAAGAGTTAGATAGATGACATTATTGTTTCTTTACGTATTTTTTTTAACTTCCCTGTTATTACAACATGAATGTATCAATTGCATCATGGCGTTCAAGTCATATTTTATATGTATTCATTATATCAAAGAACGGCTTCAAACGTATTAGCACACTTAACCAAACTAGTTAACCAACTTATTTTTTTCTTAACGGCTTAGTGAACTTACTAAAGTAATTAGTATTTAAAAATAGGCTCACAGTCGAAATGGAGAGTGTGAGTAAAGAATCAATTTTTTTACGTTTCGAGCTGTCAGAGATGAGATCTAAAACTCGCTAAAGTTATTAACAAGGATATACTTACCTATGTATTTTTTTTATTAATTTTTTTATAGGATAGGGGGCTAAGGAGCAGACAGGTCACCTGATGGTAAGTAACTACTAGTGATGGTAAGAGTCACAAATGCGTTGCCGGCCTTTAAGTTGGAAGTAGGGGAAGGGAGTGGGGGGAGAGAAGATTTCGGGCCTCCGGTAACCTCGCTCACTCAGCGAAAAACAACACAATCATTGCTTCATTGTTTTCTGTGAGGCCGTGGTACCACTCCGGTCGTACCGGCCCATACGTGCCGAAGCATGACCCCTCCCACGATTAACGTTATTTGTACGAATTCGAAATTCAAAAGATTAAAATTAAAGACTTCGCGAGATGTACCTACATATTTAAATAAAGTAAAATGTAATTAGGGCGTCTATATCTTAACTGCCTGCTCTAAAAAAATACATTCTTAACCATTTGCTAAACTATAATTAGAATACATTGTAAATAAAACTCATATGTAAATAAAAAAGCGCGAGTCCGACACTTTATCATAGACAAAGCCCACGCCTCTATTTTCGTTACAATAAAATTAAATAGACAATATAAACATTCCAGTAGTAAGAAAAACCTTAAACACATCTAAAATGAACATTGTAAGTTACAAACTAATTACACGTAGATGTGGATTGTACAGATTGTCGAGAAACTGGTGGTAATCAGTAGAGGCGTGTTAATATCGTTAACGATGTTCGTTTGTGTTGTGGGGCGAGACTGGACACACCTGTATCCGGCACACGCTTGAACATTCTTGTTATAGAAACACCTCCTTGGGGTTCGTGGCCATTTAATAAAAATACATTTGTGGGTATTGTGTCGTTGAGAAACAAGGTCTGCAGTCACTAAAAGTGATAGTCGTTTATAAATGTTAAGGAAAATCGACATACATGTATTAATTTGATGGTTTAAATTTGAATGTAATGTTGAGAATCAAAACTTTAGAAAACTTTTAAAATTCTATATGTATTTGTTATTATAAACATTTCAAGTTTGGATACAAAGGTAACGCTTTCGATAACAAATATAGTTTCGGATACTAGTTTTGTGGGTCAGTATGATAATTACATTACATTACAGCATCTTGTACTAATTACCATAATTGTATAAATGTTTGTGATTTCTGTAGTGTAACAACTACCGCATGTCCATATAAATAAATAATGATGCATAAATTACTTAAAACGGTTTTTTTTTTTTTTTAAAAGACAACTCTCGCATTAGGAATAATAATGTGTCGCGGGGGCTTCACAAACATTCAAGCAACGGACACAAAGAACACCCTGACTCGGGACAACTATTTGTTGATCACACAAATTTTTGTCCCGTGTAGGATTCGAACCCACAACACTCGGCGCGGCGTAGTGGCGAGGTGACCACTTAAACCATTGCGCCATCCGTGCAGTCACATGTTATAGCTGAGGTTATAGCTGAATGTGTGTAAGTATCCCAAACCTACAACCTGCCTCCAATATTCAGTTATCAAACAGTAAAAGAATTATACAAAATCGATTGATAGTTCTATAGATAGCGGGTTCAAAAAAACCAAACTCTTCAGGTTTAATAAACATTAGTAAATAAACATAAGAGATTACCTCCAAACGAAGGTACTTTTACGAATGGCAACACCATCCTTAAATTTGAGGCAAATGCGTTATCCATCAAGTTACAAACAAGTTACCTTATAGTTTGTAAAGCGTGGGTAGTCTTCTTAATATCTGTGAGCAAACATCCCGGAAAACATTATATTTAGGTCCGCAAACAAAGCCGCTACAGAATATACATGTTACAGAAAGGTGTAGGCAAAGTTATAATTTATGTGTAGCCAAAAAATATTTGATTTAGCTTTGAAAAAAATAGATATTGAATTCTCTAGAAAATGCTTTTCCTGGTGTAGGTGCACTCAGGTCTAAACAACATAATATGAACCTTCATGTAAATTTCAATGAATCGTTTTTTTATGCAGACATTTTCAGAAAAATGCGCACATTTTATCAACATTCTAGGTATAAAATACCTATATTTTTATTCATAACACCGAGGAAACATTAACTTTATCGGTCAATTTTCAAGTTTAATACATCAGTTTCAAAATTAGATTTTGTACTGAAAATTACTCCAGTCTACTATATGACCCTAAATATTTACCACAACTTTCTATAACACCATGAGTATCGTGTATATCGGCCTTAACAAACTCAATATATACGTGTGAATCGGCCTTAACGAACTCAAGATATACGTGTGAATCGGCCTTAACGAACTCAACATATACGTGTGTATCGGCCGGAACGAACTCCGTGTGTATCGGCCTTAACAAACTCAAGATGGCATCTGAGTGGCCGATATGGCGACTGCCATTTGCACCATTAGAATTTAACGAAATACTCGACAATCCGAATTTTGTGGATATATGTTGTCGACTCGAAATCATTATTTTTTTTATGTTTTATTATTCAGGTAAGGTTTCACGATTGAAACCTTACCTTAGTCTACCGTACCCCTTGACTGAATGATTAATATAGATACGTGTACAGTTGTGTATACGTTTCTTTTTATCCTTATACTAGCAACCCGCCCCGGCTTCGCACGGGTAGCAGAGACATCTTCAACATTCATCATCATATTTCAACCAATTTACACAAAACCTTCACAAATTATTTTATTACTTAACGGATATTATTAATTATCCGTTCAGTATTTTTTGAGTTTATCGCGAACAGACAGACAGACGGGGCGGAGGACTATGTTTTATAATATTTAGTGATATAGATGTTTCGGTAGGTTTTCTGGAGCTTCTGTTATCTATATAACGATGTTCAGGCGGTCTATAATAATTATAATAACTTTTAAGATTGTTGTATTGAACACCAGTAATTACCTATTTAAACTAGAGATCGCATGGTGGTCAAATTAGGCCCATAATTAACTGAGTTTTAAATAATTTGTGTTATTTCTATGACCAGTATGACTTGAACTTGATATTAAATACACTCTCCGTACAGGTCAAGATATACAGCGTGTAAGTATCACCGCCGTCGCGAAGAACTTACAAAAACGTCTTTCTTGAGATACTTATCACATTGTAAAAGTCAGTTCATTATAAAAATGCGAGATTAAGGATTTACAGTCATTAGTTTAATTTTGCACTACGCAATGAAAACGCAGCAAACGTCACTTTTGTGCGGTACGGTGAATGACCTTAAACGTTCGGCGCCGTCGAAGCACGCCATCAGACACAAATGTTGTTTAATTGATTACATTGCAGTTTTTGGCCGTATGAGGTATTTATTTATTTTCTTATGGTAAATAATCTGTTTACTCATTGTGATATCACTTTTAACCAAAAAATATAAAATAAAAAGAAAAATAGGATATGAATTTTCCGGCAAAAAAATTCAAATGATTTTCCACCTAGAATGATGTGCTAAATCTACTATTTCAAGATTCGGCAGGCCTTGTCTTACATCCGTTATGCATACACAATTTTTAAATATATAAACACATATTGATTATAAATTTTAGTTTTTTGCACTTCTACTTAAAAAGTTTTAGCAATTTTTTTCAAAATTTGACATTCGTCCGAGCGCGAAATTTGCTTTAAAAAGGGTACAAAGAATTCTCTTTACGTATTGATATGAATTTATTTGTTAAAGTTGGGATGTTTGTTTTAATAAATTAAAAAGTACATTTATGACTGTACTCGCATCAGGTTTTTAAGACGTGTAGAAAATTTCGAGGTTTTCAAACGTCTAGACGCCAGGTTTTAGTATAGTAGGTACGGTCTACAAGAAAATCAATTTAAATAGAGGTTCCGGTTTAATAGCGCTAAAGGATCAAGCCACCCTAATCGTTAAGCAACTGTAGTAGCGATATCGACCTCAACCCAAAATAGGTCTTCATGCTCCTCTTGGAAAATGGACAGTAAAATCTAACATTAAGGAGTGGCCAATTACTACGCATACGTAGAAAAACCTTTTTGACCTAAATACCCGCCATTGAAATTGCGCTGTGTTTAAAAATCGCGATCAATCAGGGCGAAACAAGGGGCTTGTGTAACCCTCGCTTAACAGTGCGCCATTAACCCTGTTTAGGGGTCATTCCACCTTCGGCCCTGCATTCCATGTATATTCGTCCTTCTGGCTTTTTAGGCGTTACGCATACTAGGATTATTCTGCTTAATGGATTGTTCATTGTCATTTTTTGTGTAAGTTTTAATAGGATAAATTATAGACATTGTTTTTGAGCGGAAAAGCCGAAATAACTTCGTCAAATGTTTCGCTCCGTTTAATGATCCTAATAAGATTCCCTATTACGACCGTCAGTCTAGTATTCAATTCAAATCAAAATATCTAATATTATATGTTGAGAATAAATAAATCTCTGTTTCATAAAATTGCTAAACAAATTATTCGAAATCGTCCATTAAAATATATATAGATTAACAAACAGAGTCACCGTCAATATATCAGGTTGCCTCCTCGTTAAATGTAAAATTACAAAAAAAATATAACAGATAATCATTATATTAGTACGTGAAGAGAAAGAATTCTTTGTACCGATTTCTTTAAGAAAATTTTGCAAACGTAGTAACGTGAATTTTGGAATACTTACAGATTATATATAGAACACAAAGCTAAAAATTTAAACAATATTTGCTATATTTTTTTTTAAAATGCTAAAACGGGCATATAATGCTATTGCGTCCAGTATTTATTTTGGCCTGTCATGGTACAAAAGTCTATACAATGACAGGCCAAGTAATATTGGCCAATGAAATAAACCATGGTCGAAATTTGACCACCACACGATTCTAGTACCGTATAGATCTGCATGTGTCGATCAATAACCGCCCGTTCCCAAATGGATGACTCATGAGCTTACCTTAACTAACCTTCAAATTCTAAACAGACGTGGGTCGGCAGACGAATAAAAAACATGTGCAAATGCGAATTTCAAGAAAAATCTTGCACTCGAAACTTACCTTTTGTAAATATTAAAGCACTTAGATGTAGACGGGAGATTGCATAAACTTGTTTAGAAGAATATTGAGTAAACTCCGTGTTTTTCTTCGCAGCGTCATACCATTGATAGAAAGGTTTTGTCTGCGAATCTCGCCGCCAGGACAATGGAGTTTTAGATAGAAAGAGGATGCTTCATTCATTAAGGCCCTTTTTTTAAACTACTTCCTTGATAACTTTACAGAATCACTTTTAAATGCTAATAATATAAATTATATTTATTTTTATACAAGTAACAAGAAACCACACATCAGGTTGCCAGTGCCTTTAAATACTGTTTTAGAAATAGGTAATCGTTTTTTTTAAGAAAGAATACTAGTAACGTCGGTCACACATTACTAGTATTATTGTTAACCCCTCCAGCTAAGCTTAACGCTTGTGTTAGCTAAGGTTCACGTCGGTAGTGCACTGGGTGGGGTTAGTACCCGCAACCATTTGATCGTAAGTCCGACGCCTTAGCCATTACGCTACCGCCGCTTTCTTTTATATATTTAATAAAGCGAATATAACTTTCATTATAATTCAACAAAATCACGTCTCCCAACTGCATAAATCAAATTAAAACCATAATCATAAAGCTTAATGCGAAAATTTAATGATTCTTGATCAAGTTGAAGGCCTTCATTAAATAAAACAACTCAATTTTCATAATGGCTCTTAAAAGGCTTTCGAATCACCGAGCAAAGACATTTACCGTCAAAGATCTCTGAAAGAGTTGGAGATCACTGAATTTACCTCATCTCTTTTGAATAGAAAGTTCTTTGAAAGAACAAAAAAGTCCGGATAATAGCAGTCTTTAAAATTTTACTAAATATACATTTATTTAATAAAAACAAAGTAGATAAGACGGTAAAAATAGGCAGGCTCGACTGGCACAGGCTTGTCTTACTCAACAATCGATCTTACGATGTACGGAATCATTTTATATGAAATACAATATCTTTTTTTAATAAAACTATCATCTGCTCCCTCAAAAATAGCTTTCAGAGAATGTTTACTATCTTAACGATCTGTTTATCACTGAGAGAAATAAATAATACAATATTCGTAGATATGTATGTAAGATATACAATATAATAAAAGTTTTACCAAAATACAAACAAACTTCAACGAATTTGATTGTAAAAAATAACTAATTAATACCTAATGTATTATATACTAATACCTGCCTGAAAATATGTATAATGCGCTAGTGAAATATCCATTAAAATGATCTAAGTATCACTTTTTAAGAAAATGGCGGATATACCATACACACGGATCGAATGCAGAACCTCCTTTATTGAAGTCAGTTAAAAAAAAATAATAAACTTACATCTAAAAAGCAATTTTATACATATTTGTTTCTTTGTATTAGGCTTGGTCCAATCATTTGTATCCTAATCGATGAATACCTATTTACAGACATTTTAATAATAGTAATAACTTGAGACTCACACACGTGATCTCAAACCGTCTGATCTCAAACTAGGCAGAGCCTGTACTATGGTAACCAGACTGCTGCTATACATACTTATATATTACTAAATACATACATATTATAGATTAATTACACCCAAACATAGAAGAAATGATTGCGCTCATCACACAATTATTTATCCTGGGTGGGAGTCGAACCCACGACCTCTGGCTCACCACTAGACCAACAGGCCATCGATTTTGCTTTTCATTATTACAATATATAAAATATCTAACCGTATGTACATTAACAGTGTATTAAAAATTAACAGAAAACCTTGAAAAATATAATATGCGAGCGTTAAAATTTCGGTTAGTAAAAGGGTTAAATCCACCATTTTGATTCGGTCCATTTTTAAACTTGCGGAGGGTAGTCCGTCCTTTTTGCCCTTATTAACATTCACGGGAAAAATGTTTTGCAATTAAAATGAAACGATTTAGCAAGTTAACGTTGACTAAAAGCCCGGGATACGGAATAATTTATTAGAATTGGCTATTTTAGTGAAGAGTTAATTTAAAACGTAAATTTTGCAGCGTAATTTACTAGGGTTTTGGTGAGTTTATCCAAAATACCTTATTGACCAATTAAAATAATGGTAGCAATGTAATAATACTATATATATACTCCCCTGCCGATTTCGGCTATGGTGACTGCTACTAATTATTAACAGAGGAGCTAGGATAATACTAATGATAGATAGATAGATAAAATTATTCGTACACCATACTTACAGTAGAAGTATCATACATATATATGTGAAACGGCTAATGTACAAAGGGCGGCCTTATTGCTAGATGCAATCTCTTCCAGGCAACCTTAGTAGGATGGATCAAAATGGTTCAGAGAGACAGTGATATGTGGTGGTGTAATAAAATTGTAACAATATTTTTTTATTGCTAATAAATAGAAAATAAAAATATATTCTAACTAGAATTAGTTATTAGTAAGAAAAGTAGTCAATTCAGAAATTCTAATGAATTTCTGAATTGACTACTTTTCATTATTTATTTAGCGCCCGTAACAACGCTAGTGTTGCAAGCATCTATTAGCTGCCATCGTGTGCTATTAGGCCCTAAACTTGTAGTATGCCAAGTTAGTATTACAAAACCCATTCAATTTACTGTGGCATTAAATGCATATTATTGGTAATGAAACCATTAAAACAATAGTTTCAAATATCATTAATTAATAATATTCGTGTTTATAAATCGTATCACCAAGTAAGTAATACAATTAAGAAAAATAAATTAACTAAAAAAAAAGAAAAAAATTGATTGTGAAAAAAAAATTATAAATACCTAATGTATTATATACTAAAAGCTTCCTGCAAATATTTTGAATACGTTAGTAAAACAATGATAAATTTGATCCTATAGATACTTTTAACATAACGGATGGAGTACAGAGATTCAGTTTTTGAAGTCTGTTAAAAAGCTGTATAATTGATTAAAGATAAAAATAATAGGTAATAGAGAACTAAGACGCGGCTGAACTTTATATTTTTACTGCTAAGTTGTTCCATTTCATAACATACGTCTAGACTACTCAAACGGTGCAGAGCTTAAAAACTTTCGCGTAACAACAAATAGAACTTTTAAAATTGTCCAAACCGTTCACTATCACTTGACTGAAGGCCTAGTCAGTATTATCCTTATATTTTCAATATTATATTAGTACGCTGTTATGAACTTATGACTTACCAATATTATTATATATTGGTGGGCTATTATGACTAAACTTCATTATGACTTAGGGCATTTTTGGGGCACCACAAACGTTTCAAATAAATAATTAAAAAAAAAGAATTACCGACTTCAATGCGTCTCAATCATAAACTGTAACTAGCTGTATTCTTCATCCCTTAATTTTCCACCTCTAAGGGTAGAGGTGGAATATTTTCTTCAAATTTAAATGGGACCAACTTTCAGTACAACCAATTTAAATAAAAAAGAATGATTGAAATCGGTGCACACGTGGCGAAGGTAACGCATAGATATACAAAAAAACAGGCGAATTGAGAACATCATTCGTTTTGAAGTCGGTTAAAAAACCAAAGGCATAGTTGGACAACTTTTATTACCTTATCTTCTTAGTTCTCCTTTATACATGTTTTGAAAGAAACACTATATCTTCTTTCATCCTTCTTGCCACTACTACCTACTAATATTATAATCCTACTAATATTATAAAGCTGCGGAGCATCAATGAAAAATATTGCATAAACGGGGAAATTTACAAACGCAGACGAAGTTGCGCGAGTCAGCTAGCATGTATATAAAATTCTTTATGTAATCGGTTGTACATTAATTTGATCTAATGATCGCCGAAAAGTCGAAATTCGACCATAATATTTTAAAATATTTATAACAATAACGCTTTAGGCAAATAAAGAAGGTAGGGAAAAAATATTGTTTCCAAAGATAGCATTTAAAAGTCATTACCAAATTGTTTAGTACAATCATGTTATGAAAATCGGTTGACAAATGACAAGCAAAAAGTACGAAGCTTCTTTACCGTCTTTACCTATTTATATTTCTTCTTCTCATATATAAAAATCAATGTATGTTTGTTCGTATTTTATGCGTTGCCGTTGCGTTCATCCGATATCATGACATTATGCATAAACGTTGCCAGGGATACAGATAAGAACAAAAAAAGTATTGTTCCCGAGGAACGAAAAAATATTTTTCCGCGAGCTAGCAAAAGCTAGTAGATAAAAAAATCATACAATCAGTAATATAAATATGGAAAAGAAACGAGATAGACAAATATCTGATGCTTTGTATTTCTGGTTCGGGCTCGCGAGTGCTAGCATTGTTACGTCATGGCCCCCAAACAGCCCTGTTGGTAAGACGTAATCCACATTACATTAACAGCCGACTTTCAGAGATTTTATTTTGATCATAGACTTGTGTAAGATATGTCGAATATAGAATGTGAGATAAAAAACGAACGTGTAGATTTCTGAACTTTAGTAGAATTTTGGAAATGAGAATTGAGTTATGAAGATGAACAAGGAACCAGTACACAAATAGCCTGACAAATGGCAGCACTAATTCTTATATGTCGATGCTCCGCGTTAATGATGATTCCAAATCCCATAAAGTTTTAGGGACCCTACACTACTAAGTAACGCTATTTATCCCGCGTTCCAATAAACTAACAACGATTCGTTTTGCCTACGGACGGTAAAGTTTTCGTTGAAAATTCAACGAAATTTTACCGTAAGCAAAACGTATCGTTCCTTGTTTATTGGAACGCGGCTTTAGCCATTTGCTTCTGTAGAGTATCGGTAGTTCATGGACCAGCAACAGTTAGATTCTAAATATATATCAATCATTGTTATAAATAAATCGATAAAATTATCTATCATCGATGGATACAATTACAGATCAAAAGAACTGGTCCAGTTTTAGCATAACTGGGCTCATAAGTATAATTCTCCAGGATGGAACTTTTGGCTTGTTGCTACGGTTCCAACAGTCCAATAAAACTACTTTTTCGAGCCCTCGGTAGAGGTTTACAAAAATTGGGATCGTAAGACAAAAATAAAATAAAAAACCAACAACGTTGATTTTCTTCTCTTAGGTAAACCGTAGCTTGATTTACATTAGATTTTATTCTTATCAACAAGAATAATACAGTAGTAAGCATTGTATTTTTACTTCAACGACATACCGTACGTAAAAAAAATCATCATGTTTAAGGTTAGGTAAGGCTATATTGCCACGCAATTACTCGGATGTAATTACAATTAAGATTAAATAAATGGCATGCCAACTTAACGAGGTTTAGATTTTTTTAACAGTGCGATAACTACCTTAAAATTGGTTGAACGCACATATTATAATATAACTTTCCAATTAAAACGTAAGCACAAACAACTTAACTAATTGACTCGATAATTAAATGTGTCAGTTCTATTAGTAATTCACAATTTTTACTTCTTATTAATTACATTCAAGTCAGAACTTGTATAAAATACAAAATAGGCTTTATATTCAAGGGTAATTTATTAGTAACACCAGTAGTACTTACTTAAAATACAAATAGATATTTTTCAACTTACACTCACAAATTATAATTTGTAAGTTTTAAAAAAATCGTATCTGAATCAAGCTATGTAGTAACCTGTTCCTAAACTCGTGTTTACAAAACTGAATGCTTCTGCTTCTATATATGCTCTAGAACCGCCTAAAGTTACATAATAAATAAGTATTTACTATGTAACTTTAGGCGGTTCTAGAGCATATATAGAAGCAGAAGCATTCAGTTTTGTAAGAACTTTCTTATTTCAGGGAAAGAAAAGTTACAAAACCATTACAACTGCAATACGGGCTCGGAACAGTAACGCCATCTATCGACCATCAAACATTCCCCCATTTGGGTCCGAGCACGCCGCAAACCTTTTTCAAACTCACCAATAATGTATGAACCGATGAAGTTTAACGATACATTCACTGGTTTGTTCGTACTTACACTCACTGGTTGCGGTCAGAATATTAAGCACAGATGAATGAGTGGACACTGAGCACTGTTTTTGCACGCAAGTGTACGCGTGTACTTGTAAGAACAATTAGTTGCGAGTGAAGAGGGGGAGTGCGTGGAACGTTCGGGGCGAGTGCGCGACGCGGGCGGACTGCCGCGGTCCGACGCGCCCCGCTCTGCGCCGCCAGCATGCGCGCCATAATCTAACCCCGTTCTGAGTTTTCCGACACAAAGAATAGTTACAAGATGTGACATAGCAAATAATTTTTAAATTCATTCTTAAGTTACTAACCACTTTCCCTCGCTTCAAAGAAACCATTTAATATACTAAATTGGATAATACGAACTTGCTAATATTGTTTTAGTAGTTTAATTGAATAATTATTTTAAGTTCCGCCAAGTTTAAAATTTCACGATTATAGAATCGTAAAATTTTGCAAACACGTTATCAGAGGTAAAGAAAAGAACATTAAGTAACCTATGTTGTTCGTCTGTAATGTTCATTTATTCAAAAAAAAAAGCTAGAGATGCCTTAGAATGTACAGGAAGGATTTATCGGATAATGGGTGAGCAACCCATTATTCTTGTCAGAAGAGCCCTCGTTCCTCTTCTCTAAAAATCTGAACTAATTTAAGATATATAAAACCCATCATTCGATTTCATGCATTTAAAAACAAAATGTAAAACAATTTTGGCATGACATGATAAAAAAAAACAAACTTTATTTATTGAACGTAAAACGGTTTTTCCTAAGTCAAACGTGATTACATTCAATGGATTTTTTCGAAGGCCTTTCTTGACCTAAAAAGCTTCCACATACGATACAGGCCAAGGAGAGGGCCTAATGGCTATAGTTACTGGACCACTTATGTACGTTGAAACACCAGAAAAGTGTGGTCATAAAATTATGGCAGTAGGTATTTGTATTACATGAAATGAGCAGTCTCTTATAAATGCCTTATTACCACCTAAAATCACTACTTATAGACGTAATAAGTGGACTTAGATTGAAACAAGTAGTTTTTCTTATTAAAAAGACAAGTCCCGTATTAGGGATATTCCTTTGTCCCGTGTGGGATTTGAACCCACAACAAAATTAAAAAACTCAACACACGATATTGTGACAATTACATTGAATTCTTAAGCTAATTACAGAGTTAATGCATACATCAGTAACTACCGAAACTTAAATTTAGACACTCATATTCATTGGGTATAAATAGAAACCAAATAAAAAATAGATTAGGTTTTTTGGGAATTTGTTTTATTACACCAAACCGTAGATTTTGTTGCAGTGGTCAACTATTGGAAAAAATTGGAATAGGCACGACATGTAAACCACTGGTGTACACTTAGTGAGACCACCATCGAATACAATATGAACAACATGCTGTATAGAATGGTGAATGCAGAATTTAAATAAGGGTTTAAATTCTGTGATTTTTTTTAATAGTGGTTATTAATGAGTCAATCGCTAAGTTGGTAAACTAATTCAACAATTTTGAAATACTCGCTCCTGGCAGGTAAGAAAACGGCAACCAAAATTTGAACTAGGTAAAGCCGCGGGCTATCAAACTCGCCGAATTTACTTCCTATTAAATTTTTCAATTACGTTTGAAATGTAATGGATTCGCTACCCTCCTTCGCAAACCAGAAAACAAAGGAGAAATAAGGGGACTTCCTGAAAAGAAAAAATCGAACGTAGACGAAACATTGTGAAGTAGGTACCTATATTTGGTTATATGCGTACGACAGAAATATCTCCAACAGGCAATTCGTTCTTATCCGTAATTTTGCAATAAAAATAATCTTGATTCATTTGTAGGCGTTTTATATTCCACTAGCCCTATTCAGCAGTTTCACGTGCGTTTATGGTCACTGCTCCGCTCCTAAATGTCGTAGCGTGACGTCACATAGCCTATAACCTTTCTTAATGAATACTCTATCCAATACAAAAATAATTAATCAAATCTGACTGATAGTTCCAGAGATTAGCGCGTTTAAACAAACAAACAAATAGATGAAGAATTCTGTCATCAGAATTTATCATTTATTTACCTTACGTTCAAAGAGTCAGGACTTCAAATTTGTAAACCAAACCAAATTGAAAAAATGGGATCAACCATGAGTACAAGCAATTCAATTAAAAAAAGAATGATTGAAATCGGTTTACAAATGGCAAAGATATTGCGGAAAATACACACCAAAAAAAGCTATATTCAGTCGAATTGAGAACCTCCTTATTTTTGAAGTTGGTTAATAACAACTCATCAGCTTTATTCTTAGTATAGATTTTCAATAATCCACATTAAGGCTTGGGTTTTTTCTCTATTTGAATATATTTTACGATGTTCGTTGTTGAGCTGTGCAAAGAATATCAGATCTGTCAATGTTATGAATGACATATAATATGTAGCAAGAACCTTTATTTTTAGCTACATTTGAAACGCAGGCAGCGTTCAATCTCCAAGTTAATAATACAAGAAACCTGTCAACTAATTCTATTAATATTCTTGTGTGCGACGTAAATATTGTGTTACGAATATACACATTACCTCCAACATCACAATGGAATAAACACGTATACAGTAATATATTTTTGACATAAGCAGGCGACATGTGGACCCGAGAGATTGTATGATTTGATGTTGAATGATAGAAGACCTTTTGGACCTGTAACCTTTTGAAAGGCATTGTCACATATATATGACAAAAGTTTTTTTTTTCACTAAAGTAATGGTGTTTATTTCATGTTATTCATATAATGTGACATGGTCTTGTGAAGAGTTAAGCGATGTGAGAGCTGTGAGTTTTCGCATAGCGCACAGTGTTTCGCGCGTGTTATTAAGAGGACTGCGACCATACGGTTGACGGTCGAGAGTTGCAGAAGAATGCAATGGCGATTTTCGGATCATAGGCAAGCAGCGGAACACCACGGTTGTTTTAGTCAGTAAGAGTCCGACAGACCCCTCGGACATCCATGAGGATCTTCCCACCTGTCACCAAAAACAAAGTGTGTTTTCGCATATACCTACAATAAAAACCATGGTATCTTTCACCAACTTTTTTAACCTAGACCCATTATGTTTGAGCTTATGGTTTATCCTTTCTTTTTCCTTTGTAGGTCATTTGCGTATTTTTGTTTCATTAAAGAGAAAATAATTATCTTACATTTATCAATGAATATTTTATAAATGGATTTGCAAACATTTTCTATGTTAATTTTCTTCTGTTTACTGGAGAGTGTATTCCGCCGACTTAGTTACCTGAAATGTAATAGATTTTACCAGGACAGTATTTGCGGGCTCAAAAATAAAATATCTACCATGTAACATAACGAAGGTAAAGTGCCAATATCTCTGATATTTTCTGAGAAATTCACTTTTTTAGCCTTTTGAATTTGAAGCCTATTTGCATGTATTATTGAAGGTTTATTCGACAGGTCTATTTTAAGTTGCAACAGTATTAAATATAAATGTGGAAATGACTTTTCTCATTATACTTCAATATAACCGAATTACTACTACACTATTATAAAATGCATTAATACAGCAATTAAAGCATAAGTTATTTATTACTTTTCATAATGTACAAATATATTAAATAACTTTCTTTCTAATATCTCAAATAAGTTTTTCCACTTTTTGTAAATTGTTTATTTCGTCAGTTAGGAAGTTATTGGCACTTCATCGTCGAAAAAAAACATTATTTGATATTGGTGCCGATTATATTGTACACTCGAATAAACTAAAACCTGACTTAAATTCTTCATATGAAATCAACCTTGTGTTTTTCGTAATAAGGTCTATTTGTTACTGGCATCTATTTCTCAGCGCCACTATATTTCACTAAAACCTGTCAACGTATACTCAACTTTATTTCCACGCAGCGAGAGTCCCCATTTATTCAAATGCCGTATAAAAACTTGTTCAAAACGACCTAAGATGTCGTTATTTTAATCGACACCTACGAAGACGCTTACTAAAAACACAGAGCCAACGAGTTTCAACGGATAGCGCCTCTCGCTACGAGGTATTAAAGTTTATTTAATCATTAAGGGTATCAGACTTTAGTCGACAAATAAATTGCTTATTTGGATAGCGACATATGTTACACCTAGTTGTTTCAATTTGAAATAAGACCTTGTTTCGAAGTGTACAAGGTTTACATCTTATATGAAGAAAATATTGTGAATTTTAATTCAGCGAGTGAAGTAACAGAATTAGGACCATTATTTGATATTGTGTTTTTATTTAGAGACCTTTAGCGTTTCAATAGAGAAAATAATAGTTGAAACTGAAATAGCTTTTCATTTCTCTATTTCTTACTTTTTTATTTCGTATTTAAATTTGAATTCATCAGACCGAAATAAAAACAAAACAGTATTGCAAATACACAAATAATTCAGTCATACGTTCAATTTGAATATAATTCCGATTTCGATCACCAATAGATAGCTTTTTAATTCAATTTTAATGGCATCGTGTATGGAAATAATAAAGGCAATAATGTTACCGATCAAAGTGTGTCAAAGAAAATCAGATTTCGTATTCCGATGCCGTTTTTAGCTGAAAGAGATGAGATACATGTTGTGACATCACTTTTAGAATACTGTGTCATATATGAAACTATACAGGCTGTTACAGAAAGGTGTTTTTTAGTACCTAGACCCCGAGAATAACGTTTGAATTTTTTTATTTTGAAACTGAAAATATGAACTTGATAATGAGTGATAGTATAGGTAAATGGTGAGGATGTTGGCAGAATATCCGGTTTTCAACAGAATTATGGGCATTAGAATAAAAAAAAAACCTAATCATTGTTTAGGTGAACATTAAAATCACGTTGTTTAAAAATGCACACCTTTTATTCTTGTTAATATATTTACGCTTTACATAATTGTAAAATAGGAAGAACATATCCTTCTGTAATTTACAACAGAAAGCTTTAGGGATGCCGGCCCGAGTAACATAATTCATCGGGGTCCTAAGAGACATCTACACATTCTACACCATACTTTTGGATTAACTAAATTCATGTTATAACGGACAGCACTCGTACTGCGGTCGGGGCACCGCCGGGGTCGAAATATCGGTGGGCGTTTGTTTTTGTTTCGGCCACAAACACATCTAAATGACTATACATGGTTCATCCAATCCAACTAGTGTCGGACCTTGCTAAAGTGCGATGTAACATTAATTATTAATCACAAATCATTAACTAATTACTCAACGATAAAAAAAACTTAATATTATGTTAAATATTTTTTTTTCTTTTTTTTTTTTTTTTCTTATACTCGTATGTTAAAAATTTTGCTTTGCCACTTTTGAATGTATTTATTGCAGCATCTAAAAAACTGATTTTAATATTATTATTTTTTTTTTGCACCTGCAACTCAATAGGCACAAGTGCGTTGCCGGCCTTTAAGGTAGGTGTAGGGAAAGAGAGGGGAGAGGGGGGAACAGCGGGAAGATCGGACAGGGGGGAAGAGCGGGAAGAGGGGTGAGGGGGAGAGGAAAGGGTTAGGGCCTCCGGTAACCTCACTCACGCGGCGAAAAGCAATGATATCATCAGTTATTGTCAGTTTCTCTGCCGGTTTTCTGTGAGGCCGTGGTATCACTCCGGTCGAGCCGGCCTATACGTGCCGAAGCATGGCTCTCCCACGATCAAAAAGGCTTTTGCATTTACACAACAAAGTGCAAAATTTACCCAGGAACTCGTTTCCAATTCGACTTTTACCTTCGTATTTAAAAATAATGAATAGGTAAAATAGCCAAGAATGCTGCACCAATCAAAATGTTGCTGTTATGTTAATCAGTGTTCTTATGAAAAGCCTTAAAATAATTTTGTATGAAAGTATTCACATCAAAGTCATAACTAAAAAAACTCGTGTTAAATACAGAAGATACTGTAACTGTTATAACATTGTAATAAACTAGTACGTTTTTTCTTTTGGGCTTGGAGCCAAGTTCGGCTGTTTACACCGTTCAGCTCTTATATTTTCGTCATGTACACACCATTTGGGTCTCCATAGAGCAAGGACATGCAACTAAAAGGGACACAACTTACCTCTTTTACTACTTTAGCCAAACGACACAGCAAACTGCTGTACTGCAATGCTTTGCCGGATAGCAACACGTATTAATGAGTTTGAACTTTAAATAAATACGTATAACTCGAACCAAGTTTCCATTATTATTTCATTTCTCAACTTAATAATTATTATTCCGCTGCTAAGCTTCAGATACTAACTAATAAGAAAACGAAGTTTAAGGAACATTATACTTAATTAAAAAATCTTTATAGGCCTTTTACTATAAAGAGAAAATGCTAGCATGACTTTAGCTTATTACAACGCCAACAATCTTTAAAATTTCATCACTTTCTTTGAAGGAAATTATTTGGGTAAACGAAAATTGTTCAGCTGAGATTATGTACTCTCTTTAACGTTGAAAATTTATAACGAGGTGCTAAAGACTTAATAATTGTTAACATTTTAGTAAAACAAAATAGCAAAGAAAAAATTGTAAACCTCAGAAAATATAGGGGGATCCAACATTCCAGTGATAAAAAGAAATCAATGTTATCTAGCAGGGGACCATTGTCATAAAACTGAACGAAAAATATTGATGACCAACATATTAGGACCTTCAGCGTCATCGCTTTGATGGCAAACAGTTTGTGAATAGGGCCCCGGGAGAAATTGGATTTTCAGCATCTACGAGTACGTACGATAAAATATCGCGTCCCTTGCGAACGGGAGGAGAAGCACGCAAACACCAGTATAGCTATTTTACTATGGGTACCCTCTGTTAGAGACATTTAAATGGGACGTCGTAAGCTCAATTCTGTTAAATGTTGCTGCGAGATTTTGCAAACTTATAAATAGTAGATTACTGTTTTTGTATGATCATTGTGCTTGTTAGTGAATTTTCAGCTATGTCGTATATTATGGATATGGCAAATAACATATTTTACACATAGTTCCTCCGATCCGTGGCATAGGTTAGCGCTTTCGAGACATTCGATTGTTCCGTCCTGGGTTTCCTGGGTAGAGCAAATTTTAGTGGAGATAGCAGTTGAATGAGAAGTGAAGTATTTCTTACTAGAGAGAGACACATGGGAATTGCTACTTATTTTACTTATTACGAACAGCGCAACGCACTTAAGTGATGGCAAAATGTATGATATAAGTAGGTACCTAAAATACTGGACTGCTTTGGGCGTTGTGAAAATCGTTTAGGCGAAGACCGTCAATTGCAAAACGTGCCATCGTCAACCGCAGGAAAATTAATTTAAAACAATGTTTTTATGAAATGGTAATATGTTATGGTCAATATAATCATCATAAAATTAAAATTATTATTAAGCTTCTTTCTTTTTGTCAGTCTAATATTGTTTAACCTCTCGCAGTTTGTTTAAATATAACTGAGTTAGCTAACAAGCGCATGGCTCACCTGATGATATGCAGCAACTGGTGCCTACAGACACTCGCAAACCTGGGAGACATTCGCGTGCTAGGAACCATAAGTTTTCTGGTGAGTAGGCCTTCCCTATTCTTTTCTGTAGGATGAAGTTGCTTCAGAATCAGGCAGCTCCAATTAGATCAGAAATCTGCTGTACCTTACATTCTACATATGAACACAAATACTAATACAGGAAATATATTAAAAACCTAGTGCCAAGAAGGAACGTTTGATGATATTCTGAACAAGTCCCGAGCGTATCGCATGACAGATTGCATTTTATATTCAAATTGGATGAAATTGCTCCTGTTGCGGCGTGTTCGGAGACTAAACACCATTCATAAATTATGTTCAGTCGGGTCAAGTTTATTCTAGAATGTAGTTTTAAGTAAGGATAAATGTACACTGGCAGGACAACATCTACTGGGTTCTGCTGGTAATTGTGGATCTGATCTTTTGATGTCGCCAAAGCCTAAGTATATATATATATATATATATATATATATATATATATATATATATATATATATATATATATATATATATACATACATCATATATACACTCACACTCGAATCCCTGAAAGAGTAGACAGAGGCATATTAAACACTTACTTTTTGCCAACTATGATAATGGTCCCACTCATGTAATACGGGGGCAAGTCTATTGTTATCCACCGGACACATTTGGAATTACAGATGAGAAAAATGGGTGTATATTGAAAGGGCAAGGTAAGTTAGAAGGGGTGGTAATAGACCGACGGGGATATTGCTAATGTGGATGGATTAGGAGGTGTAAGCAATGGCTTGAGCAGGGTCGCATAGCTGTAACTGCCTGTAACTAGCTGTTGCCGGAACTATAAGCCCTCTAACAAACAAAACATTCCAAGTTTTTGAACTATAAACCCCACCATGACCGACGAAGCGTTGTAAACGCTATATTTGACGACAGTGTAGCATCATTGAAGCGGGGAAAACACCTAAATCAATTCAGCCCATTTCAGCCTTCCGTCATACACGCCCTAAGTACTCATATGAATTCATCAACAAAAGCCTGTACCCCATTAATGAATTCAAAAGATTTAAAGTTACACAAACACTAGATGAGATTTATTCCCAACCAGAGATATATTAAACTTCTGAATTAACGCGCTGGCACGTATCTACGCATGGTATAACCTAGTGGAAACGTTATGTCCGGCAATTCAAAGGTTATATACACAAGCCTCCGCGTTAATACTAGTTAAAATACCTATACTAATGTAAGGGAATGAAATGTTTATTTAAGTTAAGCTGTTATTTGTCGAGAACATTTTGTTAACGAGTAACAAATCAAATCAAATCAAAACCATTTATTTCAATTAAACCAATAATAGGTATTTTCGAATTGTCAGGAGTAGGAGTCAGTCAGACTAAGTCAGTCGTGAAGCTAGTTGCCTGTTCCAATTCGTAGATCCAGTGGAGAAGAACAGGCAAGAAACTCCAAGGACACTCTTTTTCAAAATGTTTTTTACAAATTTCTGGTTACATTGCTTATAAGCGTAAATGCAATGTGAGGACAATGTTACATACCTATTATTCTAAAATATAAATAGACGCTCTAATTACAACTATACCTATTTAAGTAATAGCAGTTCGGAGTAACTAAACACAAACAAGTGTGGGAAACCAGAGTTAAAAGCCATCCTCAATGAAAATTAAAGCCCAAAAGTAAAATTGAAATACACAGTTTTATTCACTAAGGTCAAAGGTCGTGAAAAGTTTCACTAATTTACTAACATATGACGCCCACTGACGCCTTGCGACAGAACAATGTTTATCGTGTATACAAATGTTATATAAATAACACCTACATGGGGTATATTTTCTACTGTGTAGGTGCAGGCTAAAGAATGAAACAAAGGACAAAGTCTGGCAATTGGTGGAGGCCTTTAGCACGGAGGGATGATACTTCACTATATAACATTTTAATTTTATATTTCGAATTTATAAAAATAAATGTTTGTTTGTTCGTATTTTATAAGTAGCGTTCAGCCGATCATCGTGAAACTTTGCCAGGGATTCAGAGAAGACATCTTTCGTCCAAAAAAAAAGGTAGCTACTGTTTCCGGGGCATGCAAACATTACTTTTACGCGAGGTCGAGGGAAAAAACTAATAATTAATAATAATCACTACATATTATAAAACAAAGTACCGCGATAAACTCTGATCTCTGAAAACCTTAACAATTTTTTTACTTTAACCTTCCTTATAAATTGCTCTATCTATTGATGAAAACCGCATAAAAATCCGTTCAGTAGTTTATGAGTTTATTGCGAACAGACAGACGCGGCGGGGGACTTTGTTTTATAATATGTAGTGATATAGAAGAGATATAGAGAATAGCTCCTATCAACTACTAAAGCTGTGGTTAAATATTAAAAAGAAACAGTTCTTGATATCGCACTTCTGCAATCAGATCCCAAACACAGAAATATCATCTGCGCCATAAAACCCACATTACGCACGACGGAAGGGATTATTGCAAGCACTCGACGTTGTATTTCAATTTCACAAACAACATAAATATATACAAAGTTACAGCAGCAATCTTTTAGTGGGACGGATGCGGCCCTTAACCTTTCGATATTTCTTCTTGACGCCAGGAAATCTAATAAAATACTCAAAGGTAACAGCGGCCATTAGTGTTTTTTGTTGGCAAAGGTAACTCGGACGCCATCTGTCGTCAAACACCCGCACTTATTTAATAAATAATTCTATAGATGCTGACGTTTCCGCCGAATTTAATCGCTGTAACATTTTAGGCTATTCACTTTTTGACCTTTTGTTTGTTTTTATTGTTTTATCAATGGAGTTCAAGTACGGCGGTCACAATTGTCACATTCACATCTAAATACGTCAAGAGATTTCTTTGAACCCTTGTAACCAACGAAAAAACGGAGACGGTTGTCAATTCGACCTGTATTTTTTTTTTATGTATGACCACGCATAATATTTTACAGGGTAGTCAGATTTCGATAATTCTTGTTATATTATTATACTTACTTCGAATCTGGTCCTAAAATATTTTAATGCTAAGGGTGAATAAATAGGTGATTAATGATGTTCACCCATTAACTTCCTACCTGTAAACCGATTTTGTTGAAACTTAGCACACATACGTAGTTCTAATGATACCACAACATGACGGCGAATGATTAAGGGGTTGATTGTTTTAGCCACAAATAACTAAAAAATAAATTTGTCGGTGGAATTTTTAACAAAAAATTCAACCGACGTAAAAAGAAAGGAACTGAAAAGTGAAAAATAAACCACACTAATGTAAATACCTAAATAATTTTGAATCAGTGCCAAACATACAAACAAGCAAATTAATTATTTGGCAAAATTAAAGAATTATTTTTATGTTTTCATGTAGACGAACAATAAGATATAAAAGTCCCTCCCGTTGACATCACTAAATATTAATGTCCAACGAGAGCAAATAAACACTGCTATAAACTCGATGACTTGACAGCGAGGTATAAATGCATTCATTACTAACACTTACAGCGGGATAGTTTGTAAATTCATCTGTTGGAGAATTTATTCAACGAGTGTTTTGGATTAATTTATAGTACTTACTGTAAATTTAATACTTCCTGTCTGTAATTTTGTATGGCGGTTGATAACTCTTTTTACAAAAAATAGTACAAGTTTGTACAAGTGAGTACGTTTATCGTAGAGTTTAATGACGCTCGCTTTTTAAAAAAAATTAATGTTTAGTGAGTTGTCACATACTGAACTTGCAATAAGGGAACATGTTATAAAGGCATTATTATGAACAGGTAAAATAAATAAACGAAATTCTGATCATAAGACAAAAGATAAAAATGTAATTATGTTGTTGTAATGTCTTAATTATCCAGCCAAAATTTACTATTCGGCCGGATACCGGATAATAAGCAAATATCGGGCCGGATGTTAAATTTAGATACTTATTTATGACTTATATAATCGTCATATTTTCATTGTCATTTGTTTCTGTATGTAGCTTGAAATCAATTTCATATGAAATATAGTTCTTTTCTTGATCGTGGGACTGTATCATTATGCTATACATATGCATGCCACCTCATTAAAACAAACGCAGATCGTGACGTAAGCATTGCGAGATACATCTACTCACCTTTACGAATACGTGAAGAAAATTATTTGTACCTGCGCATTTTTAAGCAAATTTCGTGCACTTAGAAATAAAAAAATTTAGAATATTTAAAGTTCGAACGTAGAAGAAGTGCAGAAAGCTATTTTTTTTTATGACACGTCAGAATTACCTCAACCCGCCTGATGGAAAGCTGAAGTGTGAAGAAGAGTGAGGTCAAAATCCTGAGCACCACTATTTTTTAATTAATATGTTTAAAAATTTAAAATAAAATAAAAAGTTACGGCTACAAGAAGCTACAGGCACCCAGTATATATGTTGCCCTGTCATAGTAAGGAAACTCTATACAATGACAGTTCAAATTATAGTGATCAAAGATGTATATAAAAACAGTTAAAACTACCAGGCGATCTCTAGTTTTAATAAATTCCAATGAAATGGTCTATCTCTTTCAATTTCAACAAACTCCCGTAGATCGTCTTAAATCTAATTGTTAGACTGACTTAAGGAGTTGAAACGACTTTCTAATTCTGCTTTCTACGGAGCGTACGTAATGTACGTACGTAAATTTGGAGTTCTTTGTTCAGATTCATCTTGACCTCATTTTTAAGGCAGCAACGAGTGAAAATCGATAATGTTCCGCCGGATATCTGGCTATCCGGATTCAAGGTTGGTCTGATACCCGTTATCTTGTATCCGGCCGGATACCAAATAGCATCAATACTAGAGATGAAAAGGATAGCTGTTTAGTTATCAATTTCATCCCTAGTCGAATAAAAAAAAAAAGGGGCTAGACAGATGCTTTTTTGAAGCAATTTAAATAATAACTTTAATAACTTAAAAACTCAAAAAGGAAAAATATCTCATAAAGAAAGCTAAGCGCCGAAAATATTAGGCCCATCAATCAATCACCTAACTCCCTGCGTTGCAGCATTTAAAGTACTTTTTAAAAGCTCTGACAAAAATAGCAATGTCGCAAAAAAGTTAAGTAATCTTATTCCAACTTAAAAATGGCTCCATTTTCAACTGTCTCGCCGGCTTTAAAGCCTCGCCCGTTCGAAGTTTAACCGTTTTACGAGCGGTCCGCGGCGCACAACACATGAAACTTACAGTCCAGTGACGTAAATATTTAGCTATAGAATTAACTTCCTCTCATACAAATGTGACACTTATTTAGCAAAGGAAAAGATCTATTTTACCGTAAAATATTTGAGCTACTTTTACATTTTCCGCATGAGATGGGTCCAAAGAGCCGCCTGAATCGTAGTTTGTTTTCTTCATAGTTGAGGTAAAGTTACCGCGTTTTCTAATTGAGTCTCCTCTCAGGCAACCAACAAGTTTTTTCTTAAAAAGAAAAACATACATAAAATTTAAATGGCTCAAAGGTAAAAAAAGGAAGGCATTTCACAGACCTTTAGAAAAAATCCGTAAATGTTACTAAGGAGTGTCTGAAATGGGCACTTAAAACACTCTAATAATAATCCTCGCTCCGTCAGCCTGTAAGGTTTGAAATAAATTTTCTTGTGAAGTACCATTCAATTATCGTACTTATTTATTAACATTTTACCTTTATATTAGGAAAAAGGCCAAAAGTCACAGACTAAAAAAAATCGAAATCCGAAGTATTAACAAAATGTACTAGAAAGCATAAAAGTTCTGTTACTACTGCAAAATTATTGTAACATTTTGATGGAAGAATTTACATTAAACATTTTACAGAAAGGTGTGCTCTCTGTAACAGCCTGTATATAATTATAAGACAAGCGCGTTTATAATATTAATAGGATTTAAATCGAAACCAAAAGGCGATAGAATTATTTGCAAAGCATTTGTACCTAGGTTTCAATCGAATTTTACAGTAATCATCGTGGTTAAGGACAGGACAGGGAGATAATCAACTTAATAAAGACATCGTGTTCTCGGCAAACGTCGAATATCATACTTCGTTGTTAAAAGTTGTTGTCAAGTTCTGATAAAATACCTAGAATACTAATGTGGGGCACAATTCTTACTCGCGGATTTAATTGACTAAAACCAAGAAGTACTCTGAAGCAGTTGTATCGGTTAACTGTCAATGACTCGAGAAAAGACGGTGTATCTCAAAAAGTTTATCCAGTCACTAGAGCGTTTCCCGCAAATAGTTGAAGTTACACCATTAGTCGAGTTGAGCGAATACCAGCGAAGTCGAAGGTAATGAAGTAACTTTGTCGGTGACATTGCTCGATATACTGTCGCGTAATTATGTCGATATCACTTCATATTTGGGATAATAATAAAGAAAACAAAGAAAGATAATACGCCTACGCATAAAGTAAAAGTATTAAACAAGTGCCGAGTTTTGGCCTAGTCTAAAGCTTAGAGTTAAATCTATCAGCCAGCTGGCAAAGAAAGGGATGCAAGCAAGAGCAATTGAGCAGGGTTCTACATAACAACGTTTCAAGACTTTTAAATTGTTACTGACTAGAAAGATTCTATTAACGTTCAAAATTCCGTGGTTAACCAGCAACACTAGTAGTATTGCTGAATTTCTATGAACGAAGAGAGTTTCATGGAGGAGGGAGCGTCACTGCGATTGCGAGTTAAGTGACCAAGGACAACTCAGGCATCATCTCAGTCTTCGATCATATATACTTAATGAAAAAAAATGGCACCGACTTAACTGTTTAAATGCATTGTATGCACTGTTGTGATAATAGACGCTTCGCGCCTGCGCTAGCGGTGTAACAGCTGTAGCCGAAAAATGTTAAATGCTTTGCATGAAAAAAATGCATAAAATGTCCCACTTTCGATAATTTTTGGTAGTTGGTTTGGTAGCGCTGTAACAAACTATAATTTAAAAAGTTCGTTATTTTTTAAATATGTGGCTTATATACCTGTCTTTTTTACTCTGGCGAGCGTGCGTGCGTGTGGAACATGTACCACAACTCTAATACGCTCCGTTTTGATAAGTAATAACCTAATAACCTTCAGAAGCTATACATTGAAGTTTTTGTATCAAACTATGACAACATATCTATATATTTACAGGGACATTCATTGTTTTTTTCTGTTTTTTCAATTAGGATGCCTAATTAAATGTATGCACGTTAAGTATCTGGTACTATCTAGTATCACTATGTGATGTGATGCGATTTTTGTCACGGAAAGTGTATCTATTGTATATTTTATTGATCGAAGATAATCGTATAAAAATATTCACTCACTGGAATTCAGCACACATGCGTGGTTTGCCGTCAATTATTTCGGAAACCTTGGTATCGTTATGTCGAATTAATTGTCGACTATATCGGATATACAATACGACTCTATTTTAGGGAAACAATGGATAAGAGAACATCGCATGAAAATTCCAATAATGAAAGGGAATTTGTTATTGGTCGATTGCAATTAGAGAATGCCGCTAAAATGATTGACGATAAATAATATTTGAAAGGTATAATAAAAGGTTTCATTAAGCAATTACTGGTCGAATAATGGCGTTGACGATGATTGTATGTATAAATAGATTATTGAGATTGTTACGACGAGTGTGTGTTGGCTTGTATCTTGGGTTTGCAACTTGTGCTCAAACACTTTTATATAAGTATTTTTCCTGTCCATCTGCGTTCTTGATTTGAAATTGACTGGTTTCTTATTATGCTAGCAGTAATTAAGCATTTTTATACGAATATGTTAAAGAAGTTCTGTGATCTGGAGATAAAAACATAAACAACGTTTTACAGTGAATAATATTATGTCATATGTGGGACATATTCCACAGCCATATCTAAGCAGAACTAAGCTTATCTTGTATTATATGTAAACGAATAAACATAATTTGATAACTTTATTGATTTTATTAACAGATTATAAATTGGGACATCTAGTATCTCCTATGGATTGGTATCTAGTACCAATACAAATAAACATTTCGTAAAAATAAAAAGATAGAATCAAACGCGCGATCCTTGACCAGGCAGTCAAATACTCAAGGCGTCGATAGAATATTCTTTATTGTACAACATTAATAACATACAGATCTTATCTTAAAAATTAGATTACGAGTACAATGGGCGGTCTTATCGCTAATAGCGATCTCTACCAGACAACCTTTAGATGGAGAATAACAGAAGTATTGAATAAAAACGTACTAGTTGGTGGTGTACTATTGAAAATAAAGACAAGTATTTACACATATAGATAGAGTAGAGATTACATTGTATAATCTAAAGATATTTTGATCTTAGTTAGTAGTAGTAGTAAAAATAAAATAAAGATATTACAGGGATGGATACATCGTCATATTTCTATATCAAGTGAGGTTACTACCACATCAATGCAGGCAAAGCTACTTTAAATATTGTTTTAAAACTGCTACTACTGCCATTAGTTCTTGTCCACATAGCAAAGCCATATTGGCTGCCGATTGTAGTGGCATTTCCACATACCATAGGTCAAATAGAACACGCCACATTCTTTCACGCTAAGACTTGGGGCTGTCGACCTACAATAACACTTGTAATAGCAATAAATAAACTACCTCTCGTAGTAGGTATAATGTATGGTAAAATATATAATAAATAATATGTGTTAAAACGGGAAATCGATTACCTAATTCCTATCCTGCAGGATCAGAGCATAGTGCCATTTGACCCAATGTGACTATCGAGGATCGTCAGTGCTAGGTCCAGCATTTCACCCTCGCGTTAATCAATATGCTGTTATATACGTTAAAATGACTGCTACACATTAAGCAAATCTAAAAATGTAATCCTGTTATCAGTACAGAATCTCGTAAAAAGTGTGATAACTTTGTAAAGTTATGTTACTACTTACGGGGGTAAAGTAAACGTAACGTAAGGAACTAACTTGCCTAAAACTTAAAGTAATAAAAACTGTTCACATGAATGTGATGCTCACTTTCCGAGAAGTATTAACAAAATAAAAAATAAGTGTCCATTTCGGAGGAAATATCTGTAATATTTTTTTCATCTAAAAGTAACAGAGAAAATGAACTATACAATTGTTTGTTATTATTGCGTTTGTATTTCACATATTCCTTAAAGTCCAATAAGCGATAATATAAAAGGAAAAATAAGCGATCCAAGCGAACTACGTCACTAAGTTGGGAAACTGTCCACATGCTGCTTATCTTCTGTACTAAAACTGTCCACATGCTGCTTATCTTCTGTACTAAAACTGTCCACATGCTGCTTATCTTCTGTACTAAAACTGTCCACATGCTGCTTATCTTCTGTACTAAAACTGTCTACATGCTGCTTATCTTCTGTACTAAAACTGTCCACATGCTGCTTATCTTCTGTACTAAAACTGTCCACATGCTGCTTATCTTCTGTACTAAAACTGTCCACATGCTGCTTATCTTCTGTACTAAAACTGTCCACATGCTGCTTATCTTCTGTACTAAAACTGTCCACATGCTGCTTATCTTCTGTACTAAAACTGTCCACATGCTGCTTATCTTCTGTACTAAAACTGTCCACATGCTGCTTATCTTCTGTACTAAAACTTTAACCATGAAACTTTTACTAAGTTATACATATAGCGGTACAAGACACGCTTACAGTTTTATTCAAGAATTAAGGTTAAAGGCGAATTTCTTATCATGGAGTTGTGAAGGAACGGATGCTATTTCGTTCCAACACAAAGGGAGGATCCTCCGACCAGGCTGGATTGCTATCTAGTTCGGTTGTCTTCACTAAATTGCGTTAAAGTATGATTTTGCTGTTTGTGGAAGTCAGGGCAAACCGTAGAGCTGGTGTAGCAAGCATACGTAAGCCACAGTGACCATTGAGAATCTAAAGGGCTCGTATGCATGTAAGAGTTTATATCGTGAGGACATTAATTCAAGCAATTCCTTAAATCTAATATAGAGTAGTCTTGCGTCCTTTATTTTGGCTGACGCAGATGCGATATTTCACGTAGTACTACGTACGCGTCCCGTGGATCAATAACCTACTCTGAGCCTGTACATGTGAAAAAAATGCCTTCGTCCTTTAGATCCATTTTGGGCAACTTCCCCTGTGTATCTGCCAACAGGTGACTTGAATAAGCTACTAAGATCTCACACGAAATCTTGATTCTTCGGTATCTCTCTAAGTGAAGCGCAAACGTTGGATTGGAATGGGAATGTAAAAGGTCTCACTCTTGTCCGCATAAAACATTACGCTTTACTGACTGTGGTATCACTTCCAGCCGCTTAAATCGAAACAGTTTTGAGACATCGAAAGATAATATAACTGGTGCACGCCTTTACGCAAGAAGGGCAAAGGTGCATCTTAGAAAAATATAGGCCTGTCGTCGGAGGGTTTGTTCACGATTTCATACAGATATTGTACTGATAAACTCTTGATAGTTTTTGTGGCATATTTAGTAATCACCCATTTTTGTCAATGATTTTAATAATTAATAATATTAAATATATATATATAGAACGTCGATATACAATTTTATACCATACATGCTACAAGCACAAAAATAATCTTACTACTATTATAAATGCGAAAGTTTATTACTCAATCACAACAGAACGGCTGAACGGATCTGGATGAAACACAGAGGTAGATTATAGTCTGGAATAGCAGATAGACAACTTTTTATCCCGAAAAAACGTTACGTTATTGCTCGCCTAGACATAGAACTAAATAAATAAACATGTTTGATCTACAAAATATACTGAATCTCGTAAGTTTCCAGCTATTGGAGACAAATTTCTCTGAGAATTTGTGTTGTTCATATGAATAATATAGGTAAATTCATATCCTTCCGCTTTCAATCTAACTACGAGTAATATAAGTAAATATTAATAATATAATATAATAGTATTATCACTGTTCCATCGCTATCCTTAACTTCATAGGAGGCAAAACTCAATCCGTGTTCCTTGGACATGAGGAGCCCAGTTGGGTGGTCCACCTTACTAAAGATCTCAGCGAAATTCACGAGTATTGACGTCAGTATAGAACTTGGTGAGTTTTAGAACTACCGATCTATCCTATGAAATACGAGAGATTGAGTGAGTAGACCCTGTGAAATAGGACTCAGTGCGAAGTAGGAAAGACAGACATTATTTAGTGTAACCATTGTCATGTTATTGTAATGAATCTCATTTCAATCCCACTGTTATGACAAGCATTTGTCACTCAGGTTGCCCTCTTTATAATCCAAAGACTGTATTATATTATGTGATATACTTTGCCGAGAGTGCAGCAAATAACACAGCACATTAAGTAAGAAACTAAGCAAGATATATACAACCGCCCAAGCACACAACCTGTCCCCCACATACTTTATTATACAAAAGCCTAGTTGCTGTGTCAGCAAAGTGTATTACACACTAAAATAACACCCTTCTTAGAAGGAACGGATTGCTTGTTGAACTGATAGTGTGAAAACCAGACTCCTTGTATGCAAACTTATCGAATTAATCTCAATCGTATCACCATTACCAATTTCATTAGAGCAGGTCCCGGACCTTGCCGAACTATCAATATACTCGTATATATATTGTCCTTTAAGGTTTTATCTATTCGTGGAATGCATTACCGATACATATACGGCAAGAAAATTCTATTCCATAATTTAAATCTGAGATTACTATCTACGAGTAGATATTTAAGTTTATAAATATTCGTTTATACTACTTTTAGTAGGATGTTTTTATCACATACATACCTTTATCGCTATACAAACTTTATCTTTTAGTTATCGCTTTGTAAAAAGTATTTTTGTACTGTATGATGTTAGTGGTCTACAATAAAGAATATTCTAGTTAACTATGTGGGCATTTTTATATTAAACCAGCTTTTGCTCGATTAAGGATTTGATTCCTAAGCAATTGCACAATATCACACGTTACCCAAAACATTATGTTGCACTCAAAATCTTAGAGAAACTTATTTCGGTAAATTCTGAAGGAGAATAATTTTTCACGGTGTGTTAGAGGGGCGACGTGGCGAGACCAACCGTCGTCCTAGCATAAGTGAATGAATTACGAGGGTATCATCCGTTGGTTTCTATCAACCTAAGGGTTAGGAGAATGATATCTACCTATATGATATTTGTTGGGGTTAAAAAATTTCATTTTGGCGTCATAATTGTGACAAAGAAGTTGGCGATAATAAAATAGACTGGACTTGGACTTTATAACCCACTCTATATTACTATCGCCATTCGTCTCTTACACTCCGGACATTACTCAAGTACCTCTCTCCATAGATTTTAGTCTCTCAGGATGTGTGAGATGATATACTCAATAATATGTAACCCAAAAGTGTTCACACTTCTAGCACTATTTTCATTGGTATTTTTGTTTGTGGGTAGGGTCGCCAAAGCTCTACGAGATGAGAAGATACCGTTGAAATACCGCTTATTCCACCTTAACAATAAAAAACCTCTTAAAAAGAGTTTTTGTTAAACAACGCAACTTGAAAACACGTAAATATTGAAGTTGTAGGAATGGAATTCACCATTTAAGCCACAGCTTTTATTAAAAACTTTTATCTCCATCAGAACTTTGTCATTTAAAGATCGCTTTGCAAAAAGTTACATTTGTCCTGTATGATATTAGTGATGTATAATAAAGAATATTCTAGTTTATATATGCATGTGAATATGTCCGAATTTGTATACAAAACTACTTGTCCGCGTCTTCCCTCATAAAATACACTTTCTGGATGACAGTTGTGTCCTTCTCTGTATCTGACCGCTGACCGTTTCTAACGTAAAAATTAGATGAGTGAACCGCACATTTACGTACTGCTCTAAAAATGATCATATTTATGATCAAAGGTAAAAAGAAAATCTAGATAACATCCCAGATCCTCAAAGGCTGGTCGGACACCCACCCTATTACACCGTGATTAACATAACACCTACGCACTAGTTAGAAGGGTCAATAAGCGTAGTCACGCCCTTTAATCTCTACGTGCGGTAAGCAGAGTGTATTATCGTACATCCACAGATACATCATAAATCCTAATAGGGGATCGGGTTACACATAGTTGTGAATCTCTGATAGGAATCGCTGTGGCATAATAATGAAATATTTTCCATGGAGTCAATTTGCGTGAATGTTACGAGTACAAGTGGCAGCGGTGGGGGTGTTAGATCTTAATGGACCTTACCTTTACTTAAAAAATAAAAGGTTTTTTTGTAAACAGCCTGTGCTTGGCAATGCGTAAGTTTATAAAAGCGGTTTATATCTTCACGTCTACATGCTCAACAGGGTTTCAGAGTAAAACAAATCCATTAATTGTAAGTAATAACAATAATAAATACTCTTCATATAATAATATCTCATCCTCCGCGCCTTTTCCTAACTAAGTTGGGGTCGGCTTTCAATCTAACTACGATACGGCCGAACTTTGATATTTTACGTGAAACGACTGCCATCAGACCTCCACAACCCAAGTACTAGGCGATATCAAAGTTCTGTAGTCAGACCATGTTGTCGGACTTTTTAGGGTTCCAACTACCCGTAACGAATGCCACAGATGTTTGTATGGCACCCGGGATCGACGGTTTAACGTGCTCTCCGAGGCACGGAGGGGTCTCAATGTGATAAGAATGGTCACCCATCCTATACTGACCTGGCTAGCATTATTGAACTTTGTAATGTGTTAACTTACTCGGTTACCACTTAGCCACGAGCCCCTCTTCATATAATAATATCTATTTGTATATTTAATATAAATGCCCACTTCCATGCCCTAACTATCCACCCGATCTTGCTCTGTACTCCTGACAAGGAGTAGTATACATAGTATATATATAGGGTAACCTGTATTCAGAAACAAGTACTGTACCCGAAGAAAAACTTAATTGGTTGACAAAATGTACATGGACGCGAGAGAAACAGCTAAAAGCTAGTGATAAATAACTTCCGGACTAATATGACAATACCCTGGAACGTGGAAACGTATAGGTCAGCTGTCCCCAGTTCTATCTGGTCAAATTACTCGATATTTTACTGAAGCGCCATTGTTGCCTTATCAAGGTGCCTTTGTGTTGCCATCCTACCGCCTACGCAACACAAATCCTTCGTTAGTAGATTTTCTAAGATGTGTGGGAAGGAAAGCATCTGATGCCATTGTTATAGTTTTAGATCAAAAAGAAAATAAGTAAGGAAATTAGGTATATACGGTAATGGTATAAGTCGCCAATAATTCGCTAATAATTTTGACTGGCCTGTTGGTCTAGTGGTTAGTGACCCTGACTGCTGAGCCAGAGGTCTTGGGTTCGATTCCCGCCCTAGTCTGGGTGTTCTTTGTGTCCGTTTTTTATATGTTTGTAAAGTCCCCCGCGACACAGGACTATTTCCTAATGCGGGAGTTGTCTTTTTTAAAGAAAAAAAATATTAATAATGAATCTGTCTCCAATATCAGATTAAGGCTATCGTTTTATTGATTATCTCATTTCAATAAAAATGTTTAAAAGTAATGTATGTGCACAGATTTCTTGGAAGACGTTTAAGCACAGAAAAGGGATAAAAAAGGTATATAGATATATTCCTCTTTATTATAATGAACCAAACTCAGAATACTTTAAAAAGCAGTTTTTATATAAAGATTTATAATTCTTGTCTAATTAAGGCGATCAAATTTCACTGAAAATATTTACTGATAAGACAACTTTACACTATTTGAATTTCTCTAAATAGCTGAACTTTTGTAGGTCTATGTGTAAATTAACTTGTAAAGAAGAAAAATATAGCAATATTTTAATGACAATATAATAAACTACACAAAATCCAAATAATGTTACGATTAATAGAAAAAAGTAAGTACCTAATTAACGATGAACGTGACAATTGTTGCACGTGAGACTTACTACATAGTAAATAATATAAATATATATATATAATATAAATATATAACTAAATTATTCGCAGAATGTTCCAAAGCAATATTTAAATCAACCTATATTGTATCTATATGAAGTAAGAAGGGTGACCCCTTCAGCGGTGCTAAGATTAACTCCGGCGGTCGTCGACCCTGCTTTACTTAGTTCAAACAGGTAAACGATGAGGCGAGACGGCTGTGCAAGATAATGCAGAAATGTTACATTTTTTTCAATGTTCATAACATCACACCTACTATATATATAGGAGAGGTAGGCAAGTACCACCGAAAACCATATGATAAACCGTAGTGTTTGTAAAAATTCTTGCATATAACGCTAAAATTGTAACATTGAAACGAGGGTCGGGAATTAATTTTATGCGGGATTTACACGACACAATATTTAATGACTTCACATACAAATTAACTTAACATAATATGCTTTTTACTGTGCATCACCTTATCTAAATAGCTGTGGCAATCTTTTCAGGATGGATAAGCTTTGTAAATTCATATTTATAATATTTACTGATAGATATACAGTTATAAGACTACTACACCGAAAAACATTTAAAATTGCTACATGTAAAAGGTATTGTATACACTCACAATTTAAAGATTTTCATGCCATTTTAAACGGAACGTCTGCTTCTCTCAACTTTTCTAACAGTCTAGACAGATACATTATCAAATTACAATTTCTAAATTCGTAAAGGTTTCCGTATTATATTATCAAAATACCCCTAAAACAAACCAGAGGAGTTCCTGAAGCGATAAATATTGTTTGACAACCACAGCCGTAATCAGTAATCAACTTTGCCCTTTTTTCCCCGACCGATATAATCGAGGGTAGGGGAAGCTGACACCGGTTAGGTAGAATTTTAAATTGTGCCCAACACTTAGGCTCCCACGTTGCAAATTTTGCTTCATTACTGACTGGTTAGTTATGATATCAGGTTTTATTAGTGAAAAACTGTCAGGTAAGGACAAAAATTTTTTGTCTGTAACAGTGAACTGAAAAGGTTTTTTTTTTCCTTTTACCCGCGGTAGTAACCAGCAACGGGGATGACATCGCTCCTATATTTGCCAGTACAAAATGTTGTTTGATAGGTACTTTCTAAATGCATGCAATCACAGATTTGTGGAAATAAAAATGATATGCCTATTATAGTCATCATTAGGTACAACCCTATATTTGTTTATATTTTCATCCTCTACTGTTATGTCAGCAGACCATCTGTCATTGTAAATAAAGAAAACCTAGCAGCATTCACACTCATATTGACGTGGTCACATTGGTGATCAACGATAATGAAGGCATACTCGAAACATTTAAATTAGGTACTATAGCGGTATATATATCAGAAAAATATATACCAACACTTTTCACCAGCCAAACGAGTGCAAAACTGATAAAAGCTCTAATATCAATAAATGATTAATAGTTAAATTACAAAGTATTCAACAAACTATTATTTTGCACTTTATCAATATCTCGCGTTTTGCGATGAAGTTAACATTTTAAAATATTGCAGTGTACCGATTTTTTATTTTATCACACTTTGCCCAGTATCTAGGCTAATAACATAGACTCGGTAGTCTCTGGCAAGCTATCCTTGCAACCAACAACAGGCCATCTATTTAAACGTTTTGTACAAAAGTTTAATATCTCAAAACCCCGAACGCCGTAAGGCCTGACTAGACTGTGTGTCTAAATAACCTGAAATCACTTTCTGTGACTAAACCGCGTCATCAGGTAGAAGTTAGTAGAAGAAGAAGGCAAAGACAGTTGACCTTACTTGTTTCTGGTAGGTATTTTTTTTTCAGGGGTAATCTTTCTAGGTTGTTCGTAGAGCCCTATTACCAATCAAGACTAAGGGCGAGGTTGTATGGAGGTGTTGTACACCGAAAGAATCAAGAGATGGAGTACCTACTCTAAATACAGAACAAGAAGACATAGATCGTGCACCGCCCAAAATATAAGTAACTGCCGTCTCACCAGAATGTTGGCCGGAATCAGTAACGAATACTTGAAATAAAAAACCGTTGCCGCTTCCGTTCGCCAGGGTGCATCACAAGCACCGTATAATAACTAGTAAGTTGGTGTATGTTAGTTGGTTTAATTATCATTGTTTTGTATTGAGGTTACCACTTATATTTACTGAAGCAACCTTGTAATGTTTTTCTTTTTTCTTACCTAAGGTAAGCGTTACATTTTATTTCAGCCAATTTTACATCGATACTAGTTTTCAAAATTGATACCGATTTGTTTTCTATTGCTACATAAAACCGTTATTCTATAACTAGATCAGCACGTCAAGCCACTTAAGAGTATCGTATTATTCTTTACGAGACGCACAGAGATAAATATAACTTTGTAATCGAAAGGGAAAAAGAGGTAACTCCAGCGATTAATATTCTATGGGACCTCACTGGATCTCAGGTCCATTAAAAAATGATTTAACCGAGAATTTTAATTTCCTGCTAACGTCCAAATAAAAGTAACGTCATCAATTTTAATTCTGGTAATGAAAACCTTTTACTGGACCGTCGAATATTAAAATAAGGTGCAAAAAATGTTTAAAATGGAGGAGGTAGTTGAACGAGATGAATGTGGCCCGAGTTGCGGGTAGCTTTGCAAGTTAAACATTAAGTAACTTTAGCTCGGTGCGGTGTACTTGTTAAGTTAATTTGAGGTTACATACATACCTATTTTAATTACTCTTTTGGACTTAAATTCAATACAGTCATATTATTATACGTACTAATTTTATTTTATTAATTTTTAATGTAAATGGTAACGTAATAATGTCTTGAAATTTTTTTACACAACAACATTACAATTAGGTTAACAATAACAAGTAGGCATTACAAAATGTGTATTCTTGGTTTTCTAACATGATATATTATATTCGACGACGAAAAAATAAATGTCTTGATTGAAAGTAAAATGTCGCCGGAAGCAAAACAAGTAACTCAATAGTTACGCTACACGCAGTTAGTAGTACCAGATGTTTCGTACCTGGGCTGTTAAATCTTAAAAGACAAACATTATATATATATGTCGGAGTTGGTTGTCAATTAAGATTGTGGGTAGTCAAGAGAATTTGTTATGTTTTGTTTTTTTTTATTAACTTAAGAGGCCGTATACGAAATTTTGCCAACTTCGCTGATTTACGTTGTTTTACAGACGTGATTTTACAGTTAAAATACTATATTTCTATAAGTTTTTATGAACAACATAAAATATCACTTTAATTTAGATCTAATGAATGAACCACTTTTTTACTTTTATTATAAATTATATTGCGAGATTTAGGTTGTTTTAAAACATTTTTTATTAACATATTTTTTTAATTTTTTGCAATTTTTTTTTTAGACAATGGGTTGATTTTGAACTGAAGTTTATTTCTGTTGTTGTAATTTAATGAATGAGAGTTCCACGCAGCCGAAATCAAAAGCAAAACTTTATCCATTTTCTGTAAAAATTGACTAAGTTAAACATTTTTTTACTCAATATTTTTATATCAACGTGGTAAAAAGTGTTACATACATTGTATAAACGACTTTTACAGCAATACATTTAAATTTTTTTATACCGTTGATACTTCAAAACAGTTCGTAAATATGTGATATTCTAAACCTTTTACAGCAAAAATTTACAAACAGTCACCGGTTTGAGGTCGATTAATCAAAATTAAATAATAAAAGTAAAAAAGTGGCTCATACATTAGATCAAAATTGAAATGATCTTTTATGTTGTTCATAAAAACGTATAAAAATATAGTATTTTAACTGTAAAATCACGTCTGTAAAACCACGAAAATCAGCGAAATTGGCAAAATTTCGTATACGGCCTCTTAAGAGATTTTACTATCAATTATTGTCTAATAAATCGGAATACAATTTATTGAGTACTATGTGTACGCACTAATTGATTTTGGCAGCTTATTTCGATATTTATAACCGATGGTTTTGTTCAAAACAATTGATGACATGTTTGTTTGATTCTAAATGATTTACTTTGTTAAACATTCATTACGACAATTATTCTTGTAATATTTGATTACTTTATAATGTAAGTCTTTTAGATTTAGCATATTTTAGTGTTTTGTATCAAGTAAACACGTGACGTACTTCCGTGCGCCATTGGACAGAGTTGTCGTGGAAGGGTTGCAAGGTGGGGGCATCGTCCTATAAAAGAGCGTGCACTCGGTGCTACAGGCTGTCGATCATGCTATGGCAACTTGGAACATAAAAGAATTGCACTTTTTTTATTGAGTCCAGTGCCATCCCAAGGATAGATACCGGAACTAAAATTACTGTGTTACAATATTTAAATTTATGATTTGTATGAGGGGAAATTTATTACCCTCAAATGTATTACGATTTAAAATTCGCATTTGTAAATAACAAAATATTGCATATTAAATATCTAAAACCACTTAAAATTCTATACAAACAACAATTTGTTCACCAACACACAATAATATTAATTTAAAATACAATCGTAACAATATTTTTTTCTTTAATATATGGAACTTATTAATATTAGGGTGGCAACACTTAACTTATATTGCAAATGGCTGCGTATGAGTACCGATTGCCGGTTTCTTGTGCTTTTCTTTTTGCAATATAAGTTTTAGTTTGAATATAAAAATCGGAGATTAGTCATAAACATACATTAATTAGCTAAAGTATAAAATTCTCATGTTAGAACCAATAAAACAAGAAACAGGTAACAACAAAACACATACATACACCGTCTAAGTAGGTACATATATATTGTTCGATTGTATATATATATATATATATATATATATATATATATATATATATATATGTATATATACCTATAAATATGTAGTGTAGTCTTTGCTGTCGATCCTCGAATTCGACTCGATAAAGAGCTCCTTGCTCCCGACAAAACTGTTGGTTTATTTGGTACAGCGCTGCTGTATATATAGCTGTTATTGGCTTGCTAATAGCGAGTAATACACTGTGTGTTTGGGTGGCTTATGCCGCTATACGAACTGTAACCGTGAGGGTTTGTTCGATTAACTGTATTGATTATAATTACTAATTTGTAGTGTGTTAATTTTAGTGTAAGTGTAATAAAACCTTGTAATTGTATACAGTCTTGTTTATCCTTATAAAATGGGAACTCTAAATCCTGACGATATACCCCTCTGCGCCCTCCCTGATCCTATATATATATATCTAGTTCAGCAATTTGTTATATTTTTCTATGGGTTAGGGGGCAAACAAGCAGACGCGTACCTGATGGTAAGTGACTACTGCCGCCCATGGGCACCTGCAACTCAAGAGTCACAAGTGCGTTGCCGGTCTTTAAGGTGGGAGTAGAGAAGGAGTAGTAACATGAGAGGAAAAAGGCTATAAGGGAAAAAGGAAGGGTTAGGGCCTCTGGGAACCTCACTCACTCGGCGAAATACAACAGAAGCATTGCTTCACTGCCGATTTTCTGTGAGGCCGTGGTATCACTCCGGTCGAGTTGGCCAATACGCGCCGAAGCATGGCTCTCCCATATACATAATACTACTAAGTATATAACGTAATTAGTACAACATTATTATCGTTTTGTATAATTATTAAGTATTATGCATGCATGCTGTGAATGTTTATTTTTTCTTAATTTATTTATTTATTTCCTTCTTCCTTACTTTCAAAGCACAAGTCCGCAAATTGAAAGCAAGCATTAGTTTTACTTTGTCTTACGCCATTAGCCAAAGCCCGAAGGCTATAAGATTTGTAAATCGAATTTACTTTTGAATTCAAAAATATATATGTCCTACTGAATCGTTTCATTAGACCATATGAACGAGGACAGAACGCAAAAGACTGACTTCAATGGATTTTCAACATTAAAAAAATAACAGAGAAGTAAAACTCGATTACCAAGCAGTATTATTACATACAAAAACGACAGTGAAGTAAATAATATATTTGTAGTACATTTAAAAGCCATTTGAACGCTTGCTAACAGAACATACAAACAGTGGTTGCAAATCAAACAACATCATTTACAGGCCTGCGAGGTGTATGCGAACCGAACGCGGCCCGGGCGAAGGCGCGAACGGTCGGGCCACGCGACCGCTGCATTGGCGGCGGCGGCCGAGTGACGTCACCAAGCGATCAATGGAACTGACGTCGAGCACTAGCGACGAGCTGAACCAACTCCCCCACCTCGCCCCTTCAGGCGTCCCCGCACCCCGCCGGCCCGGGAACTACCCCCCGCGCCACATGGATGCCGCTCAGATGGGACACGACAAGAATTTATTGTACTATTAATTAAGTTTATTGATAGGGAGGGTAGTGCAAAACTTTGCACTCAAAGGCAAATTAATAAAACTTTAAATTATTTTGTACCCACTTCGTAGTTTCTTACGTCATGACCCACCATGTAGGGCGCGACACTTCAAACTACCTAATTAAGAGAGCTTATTTTAGTAGCAATGTCAGTCAATAAATATACTTTAAGGCTATTTATAAATATAAATCCTTTTGTTAATAAAGGATAGAGAGTTAAGTCTATCCTGTGAATATTTAAATAAAACCCAAATTACTTTCTTAATAAATACAAAAGAGATTCGGTTTTCCAGTAACATCACTAAAATAACATTATATAAACTATGTTTTACTACAGCTTTGAAGTTTCGATGAAATTTTCACGACTTTAATCCTAAATTTCGTTGAAAACAAATGTGAACAGTACTTAAGCATGCTACATTTAAAATAAAACTTCGTGAATGGAAAGAAATGTTAAGAAATATATAATACGAAAAACTGCAAACATTACCACAATAGTAGATCCAATAGTTTTTTATTATATGAATTTTTTTGCTATTAAAGCAAGACCTTTTGCCAGCTTAGGGTAGGGAGACTAACGATGGCTACAAAATTTACGATAGAATGGTTTTTGACCCCAAAACAAAAGCACTCGAATGCCATACGCACACTGAGAAACCAATAAAGAATAAAAACTCTATAAACTGCTACAGTTAATGGAAAACAAGAATACCTTAATTATAGTGATCGGTTTTCATTCAAATTCATTAAAATAATGTCTTTAATTTTCCTAAACTATATTTCATTCATTTTCGCAAAACAATTCAATGAAAAAAAACAAGTTTTTCTGTTCAATGTGCGTTATTTTGTGAAGGTTTTACAAGAGTAACAAAACAACGCAAAAAGCCCTCGGGCGATACGCAACACTCAAAACATTTGGCCGACAACTTTATTGACCCGAAAAAAAAGGTTGACTTTAGATCCTTATCAAACACAGACCAACGTGTAGTTGTAGTACATGTAGATGTAGTACCACAAACATACAAATATAGCACAAAAGAGAAACTTAAATCGGTAAACATAAATAGGCTAAGTTTAGTGTAATGGTTTTGACGGACAGAAATATTTTTTTCCCTTATTCAGCAGAAATTCTCTCTTCACTATTAATAAGGTAAAAAATTTTTTATGACTTAGCGTAACTAATGAAGAATCTATGTTGGTTACATAGAATAGTTATGTACTTCCTAGTGTAACAATTTACGTTTTTATACACAACAAAACGCGCAAACAAATCTTTATTGACGTAATAAATATGTACGTAGTTAAGAATTCTTTGACCCCTGACTTTAAATTACATTAATCTGTATAACAACCAATCAGATTTGCCCCCATGTATCTCGCCTAGAGTTTCCGTCGTTATGACCCCCACCAAAATATCCGTTTTCAGCCGGGTACACTAACAAATAGGTGGGGAAAGTAACACTACTTGAAATCGTTTTGTGCAACTTAATATTTGTGGCATGTGTCAGTGGTCAGATCAATGCGAATTAAAACTACTATAAAGCGGCCCGGCAACAACAGGAAACTTATTTTCTATTTTTGTAACAAGAACGGAAAAACCTCTGTAATATCCTAACTTTATATTGGCTAATAATAGCAAATATAATTGGATGCCAATTGAAAGGTACTTGTAAAAACTCCTTGTATCCACTCTGACATTACGCCTTTAGGCTACGAGTAACAAAAAGCCAGTACGTACGGTTTATTAAGGTTTGCAGCCTTGAACAAAACAATTTCATAAACAAAATTATTTACAGATTTTCGAATTTCGTAATTATAGGGTGTTGGATATCGAAACAAAGTCCGAAACAGGAAGAATAGAAGCAGTGTCTTGTTTCATAAAATTAAAGCGTCATATAATTTGCATATCTTTAATGAGAGCTTTACGGCATGCCACCCATCCCTCCTCCCAGTAAGGGAGACTCCACGTGACGCCGGTAGGCACTTGTGCCTTTCGCCTAGAGTCACGTTTTTGCTTTGTAAATACCAGGATGAGTGGCCAAGGCTCAATAGCGTTTTAAGACTACTTTTAGATTATAGTTACATTTGCGAGTAACTGAAATATGACGCTTGACAACATGTCATAACATTCTGTATTTAGGCTATAATCTGCATTACAATTAAAATGTGAAAGTGACTCTTCAGTATGTCTGTTAGTTTCCGCGACTGCAAGGATGGAGACAATTTTTTGTGTGATTAACAAAAAGTTGTTCTCAATCTCGGTGTACTTTGTGTGTATCACAGGATTGTATTGTCCCTCGCATCGCAATATAAAAAATGATATTAAAGGGCTTAATACTCAGTGGTTGATTATATGGAGGATAAAAACGGTTGAGACAAATTATTTTTAGACTCGCTGGCTATATCAAATACTTAATAGAAATGTTATGTGAGCTAATATGTTTTTCATATTGTCTTTTATGTCTTTCTCTTCTTACTTAAATTTTAGCTTGTTTAGTTTTCAGTAGCTTATTTTAGTTTCCTTGCTCTGAATTATTTCAACTATGTTAAACTATCTTGTGATTTAAAGAGTTTGTTTGCCCGTTTTCTTCTTAACTACTTGGAAACAGGGGGTTATAGATTGACACTGGCAGATAGCGATCTTACTTATTTGCAAAACGGTAGTATTTATTAGCCGACGAAAAAAAAGGAGGTTGTCAATTCGACCGTATATATATATTTTTATACAATAATTTGTTTTAGTTTCGACAAAGCAACCTATTGTTGCGTTGCGTTGACAGTGTATGAATATTAATTTATAAAAAAACGTTTCATAGTATTTAAAGGCATTTGACTTTGTCTATAACTTAATGCGGGAGTATTCATTTTAAACATGAAAAGGAGACTCTGAAAAACATTCAGATTACTTTTCGTAATATAGAGAAATGTCTGAAGTTTATGAGTGTATTGTGTTTGAGATAAACGAAGTCTACAGTGTCGGAACGATGCGATTTTAAGCAATATTAATTTGTATAGTGCTTGATTTTATAGTTAACGGTAAAAATATGTTTTAAATGAAGGAACTCGCCTCAAAATTTCTTAAAAATTGAGCGTTATGAACAATATTCGTTTAAAAATCTTTGTATACACACGGACAGATACAGTCTAATTACCACACATAATACCTACAATGCTAATTATACATGTAGAAAAAAAATATTAAGCAGCTGCGGAATTTTGGCGCCGTTTTTTGGCACAGATGTTAAAACAATTTTACGAAGATATGCGAAATGCGTGCCGACGTGCAGTCTGGCAATTCGGAAGTTTTGAATTTAAAAATAGAACCTACACCGATGCTGAGAATTTCATTGAAGACATCTATGGTATTTAAAACGAATCGATTCTGACTGAAATACTTAGGTTTTGGAGAATTGTTATTAGACAACCTTTCTCGTGAACTTAACTGGTTTTATAAGCCTATAAATATAGCTACAATTTATAGACCTACTAGATAAATAACACTACATATTTGGACACCATTGTTACAGTAAAAATATCATAATACATGTTTCTGACAGAAAATGTAAAAAGGGCGGCCTTATTGCCACATGCAACCTCTTCCAGGCATCTTAGGATGGATCAAAAGATTCGGAGACATTTAATTTTATTAATAAATACTATAATTACATTTACATTATATATATATATATGAAAATGAAATGGGAAAGAACCACACACAATACTTCTGAAGGGTGATCATCACCACCCTGTAAGCGCTCTCAACCTCAGAGACGTAATCCTGATTCGTGCTTTTTTTCTATGACCCTTGACCAGTTTTTTGCTGTTTTCTCTCCCGCTTTTTGAATGATCGTAAAGTTACTCTTGCATACAGGTGAAGTTTCATCCAAGATTTATTCTTGCCGTTTGTCTTAAAATCAAAGCTGCTCTAGGAATGTAGCTGGTATTAATCTTAATCTCAATAATCCTCCATAACAGCCGGTCACGAGTTCACGACGAATCACATTTATGAAATATCCCACAAACCTGTTAGTCGTATATCATGTTAGTCTTATATCTCCGGGAGCGCACATAATCTTACTATTATTATAACGGCGAAAGTTTGTGAGGATGGATGGATAGATGTTTGTTAATCTTTCACGCAAAAACAGCTGAACGGGTCTGGATAAAATTTGGCACAGAGCTGGTTATTATTATATATATTTTTTATGGAATGGACGAGCAGACAGGTCACCTTATGGTGACTACTTTCGCCTATGGACAGATTATAGTCTGGAATAGCACATAGGCACATACTATTTATCCCGGATTTTATTTTCGGTTCCCCTAGGACAGATTTCATCAAAATTGCTACGCTAACGCACTCGCGTATTACACACTAGCTGCGCCCCGCGGTTTCACCCATTTAAGTCCCGATGCCGTGGGAATATCGGGATAAAAAGTAGCTTGTGTTAATCCAGGTCTCCAGCTATCTGCATACCAAGTTTCATTAAAATCCATACAGCAGTTTCTGGATGAAAGAGTAATACATTCTCACAAATTTTTACGTTTATAATATTAGTAGAATGTAGGTACCTACCACTTTTTGTTCGCGGCCCGCGTTAATGTAGATATCGTCAATCTGTTTATTTTTTTTAAGTAAAAACTACTTTAGGCAAGTATGGCACTTTTGATATGGAGAAAACGCATTGAACTCGCGTGACCGTCATGCTCCGATGACATATACACAGATGTGTGTGTATATATGTATATGTGTGTACGTGTTTTCACTTCTGACGTGCAGTCCTACGACAGTTTTGACAGTTTTTTTTTTTTTGAAAGGTACAGTATATCTTTTTCGATGCCCCTGACATAGTATAAAATTTCACGATGATCACTTGTGTAGTTAAGACGTGAAAGCGGAACAAACAATCGTACACGTCACATTAGCATTTTATACATTAAATTAAATTAGAATGTTCACAAGTTGAATCATATATTACTGAGCGCTATATTCCACACATTTACCACAAAGCACGGCCAGATAGCAAAGGTAGTATGATTCAATAAGAAAGTATGCGCTTCAGGTTGTTATCTTTTATGTGGAGGTAAGGATTACCACAGCTAGATAATTATCGTTATCGTATCTTTCTATTGCCGAGAGATTTCGTTCAATTGTCGGCCGTGTAAGAAGTAATTTACAGGAAGTTTGATTATTAAATAAAATAAAAAAGCCTGGAATCACTTGTTGACTTTAGCTCTGATCCCGGTGCGATCACGAAATAGGTATTACATACCTCTGAATTGTCATGTTTCGACCAAGTTGCACTGGCCGTGGTCACAGGCTTGATCGCGTTAATTCCCTTATAAATATCATGGAACGCGAAAAGTTAAGAATAGAATGTATGTGTATGTGTGTGCCAGAAACTACGGTATATATTCCATTCTTTTTATGTTAAAGACCAACACACACTACACTTTTCGTCGAAGACCAATACTACTGCTGCATCGTTACTACATCGCGTTTCGGAAACTTTCTTAGTTCCATTAGAACAAAAACTTCCATAAGTGGTATTCATATTTATCAAAATTCACTTGTCGTGTCTATTTCGGTGATAGGGACTAATTACGGACTCGACGGGGGCCCTTGTCAAGGAGTGAAGCGTCCTGCCGCGACAGTATCGAAATACACACATGAGTAAAACCTTTCCTTTTGAAAACTTACATTACTTCCTAGGTTTGCTACATTACTAAGACTGGCGTGGCTTTCCGTATAATATATGACACGTTCCGCAACAAGAGTTTATTCACTGCTCCTAGATTTCAAACGGTACAAGGCTAGCGATCAAAGAAACAGGGCTTAGCGATCAGTCAGCATCGATTAGCATCGAATTATCAAGATACGACTGAATCAGCGGCGGTCGTCTACGCTAAAAGAATCGTGTGTGCGGTACCCCTGACTTGTTAAATGTAATTTTGCAGGAGAGAGTAAGTAGAGCTGTATCTACTTTCTCTTCCATCACCGATCAATGAGTCGTACATTATTAAGTAGTTTTAGTTTTAGTAGGACGCTACCACAATAAAACAACTGTCGCTATCGTCCTTGAAATGGGAACGGCTGCATAATGCGCCCTGTCCTCGCTGCAGTCGCTGATGTGGTAGGCGGGCCTTAATTCCTGCTGGAGACCGAGTGCAGGTACTCACTGAAGCAGCCGTGCCCAGAAAGCACCTGCGTCAGTTGGATGGCATTCAAGATAGGTTTTCACCTCAATTAACATGCAATTGCGAAGCACGGCTACTTAGCGATAATTACACCTCAAATTAAGTTGTGGTAATGTTGTCTATATCTTGAACAGCTATTTTTTTTTTTCCGAGAACACCAAAGCAACAGCAAAAGATAGGGGTGGAGGAATCTAGCATATCATTATTAGACCAATCGTCATTTAATCTCGTTTGATAGTCACCTGGTTCGGGTTACTGTTGATTTTATAAATAATAACTATGTGGACTGTTGTAACATGTTGGACGAATTCAGTATCTAACCAGATTTATATTTTTTACGTTCCCTCGGAAACTTTAAAATCATCTATCATTTACCAGAGAATGCATATAATTATCTTATTACTTTAAACAAGCAATTCCTGTATATATTTATTTATGTATGTATTTATATTTCGGGTATCTCGGAAACGGTTCTAACGATTTTGATGAAATTTTGTATACAGATACAGTTTTGCATTTCAAGTTCAACTGCATAGTTGTATATCCTGTAAAATGCAATTTTACAAAAAAAAATTAAAATAAATGGCGATTGAACAAAAAGCTACCGAGCGAAACATGGTCTCCCAGGTCCTTGGGATCAAAATAACTGATTACTTGGTTTGTTTAAGTGCAAGAGCCTGTTGATGACAGTACTCCTGATATAGTTTGGTGAACCTACTACATGCAGAGTATTTAAATGTACTGTAATATATAGTAGGTACTATATTGAAGGAATATCCAGATCATTAACAAAACCCTACCACACATAAGGCATAGTCTCAGACTAACGCATAACCCCAGACGAATACATCAAAATATAATAAATCTATGGATATTTGTGACATGAAAACAGGTAGGTATATGAAAAGTATTGGACAGATAACAGGACGTGGATGTGAGTGACGAATGTACGTACAATTCTAGCCGGGAGCGACTCACTGAATGGAGAGCGTTGGGAACAGCCGATGTGTTTATAGCTTTGCAGTTACAATGCACTGCATCTAACCTTATATAAAAGTAACCTTAGTATTGTTTGTTAGTGTTCGGACTTCCCGGCCAGTTAAGTTACAGGTTTTTTTTATTTTTTATGGTATAGGAGGCAAACGAGCAGACGGGTCACCTGATGGTAAATGACTACCGCCACCCATGGGCACCTGCAACTCAAGAGACATAAGTGCGTTGCAGATCTTTAAGTTGGGAATAGGGGAAGAAGGGGGAGTGGGGAAAAGAGGGGAGGAGAGGAGGGAGAGGGGAAGAGCGGGAATAGGGGAGAGGGGAGGAGAAGGAAGGGTTAGGGCATCCGGTAAATACACTCACGCGGCGAAAAGCAATGCATACATTGCTTCACTGTCGGTTCTCTGTGTTAATCCAGGTCTCCAGCTATACCAAGTTTTATCGCAATAGGTTCAGTGGTTTATACGTGACAGAGTAACAAACATCCATCCATTAATCCATCCAAACTTTCACATTTATAATATATCGGGATAAAAAGTAGCCTATATGTTAATCCAGGTATCCAGTTATTTACATACCAAGTTTCATCTCCATCGGTTCAGTAGTTTTGGCCTGAAAGAGTAATAAACATCTATCCATCCATCCATCCAAACTTTTACATTTATAATACTAGTAGGATTAGTGGGATTGTTCATGCAACACGTGTAATGATTCATATTTCGAATAAAGTCATTCTACAAACATGCGAATTAATGCCTCCAAACGTCTTAGTTGTAGTCTTTAGATATTAGATAAGATATGAAATTCTTCTGTTAGTCTCCTTCGCTTTGTTCACATCCTGTTTATCTGTCAGCATCAAGGTAAATATTTGTGATATACATATCACAAATATTAAATAAGTAATTAAATAAGTTTACACAATTAATACTAGTTTTTTACTGAAAGATGGGCGCCACCGCACGACGGCGACCCACTGTGCATACATATCATTTGATCATTATTATCATAGTCGATGAATCATTTCTTCGATGTTTATCTTGAAATATGAACTTTAAATGTAAACATTAAAAATGTGGATTGTAAAAAAAAACTATTGAATGTTGTGTTACATACTAAAAGGTAAATTTGTATATGTTAAATTATCAATATCTGATACTTTTTTGACATAATGTTTATTACAAACATTTATTTTTCAGTTCTAGAAATTTAGAAAGGTTTTTAAAGACAGCCAAAAATGTGGTTAACTAACGCCTAAATGTTATGAGTGCTTCCAAATTCAATGTTTCGTCACGGTACACTAAGAGTAAGGCCTACCTACACACCTCGACTGCAATTTTAAATTTACAGTAACATACACAAAAACCAATAATTTTATTCTAGAATGTTTAATAAAGACCATTTCTATTTATAATTAAAGTACCTGGATGACCGATCTTTGCTTGCTTTTTTTTAAGTTTTATAAAAATGAAACCTAGGTAGATCGATTTATCGCCCCCGAAACCCCCTACATACTAAATTTCATGAAAATCGTTGGAGCCGTTTCCGAGATTGAGATTAGTTAGTTGTGTTAAAGGTATTAGATATTTTATCGCAGAAAATCTAAATAATGCCACTATGAAAGTATGTGAAACTTAATAAGATATGAATGTCGTGTATCGGTGAATAATACACGAAAACGGTCTGAAATATTATGATTTAAATCAATCAACAAAATGAAATGACATTTATAATTAACTTTCGCGACGTCCAAAATCTGACATCTGCTACTTATTTGGAATGGTCCTTTTATCAGCAACAGAACACGTAGATTAACATAATTACACGAATTCAAATTCTCTCTGTATATATCCGAAACATTCACTAACATGTCAGCATCGCATCAAATTCAGAGGTACGATTCAACAAACTAAAATCTTCGTCGAGGATTCACGCAGGCTCATTCCACGTGATTGGTCTATAAAAGATTATCTCAGCGGAGGCACGAGCGTTTCACAACAACTACCTAAGGCCGCCACCGCTCCCGGGGAAAATTATAACAAATCTAGTCCAACTCCGGTGTGAATCATTCTCTGCATTGATTTTTTGCCGAAAATAAAAGAAACGGACCTGTCACTCGTGATTCACTCGGACAATTTGTTATTTTTTTACTAAACTCCAAACAGATACTTCGGTTCAATTTTTTTACGTTAAGACCTTGCCTGAAAAAGATTGTGACAAAAAGTGCGAAGTGACTAAACTTTGTTCTAACACTACTTTATCTAAATTACTTACGGGGTTACGGGTACACTAGTAACCCAGATAAAGAAGTGTCTTAAGTAAACTAATAGTCACTACCGAAAATAACTTACAAACTCATACTGAGCAAGGTTTGGATTACGCACAACAAATATTCAACTTAAAAAAAAATATTATGTAAAATGTTACATAAAAAGCTGTTTCCAACGTGATAGTCCTAACGAATTTAACGATAAGTCTTCGCCACAGGCCACCACCAGACGAAAGAGATGGTTATCACAGTTATGATCTTTTCGGCACATGACGTAATATAATACGGCATATCGTGTCTCAAATTGCGAATATCACGAGCCAATTATTATAGTAGCAGAATACATTCCTACCGTTTCCCATGAAGGTGTAAGGAATGGCCATGCAAAACGCGAATATCACAATGTCGGCAGCTTGATAACATAATTTTTGTGACGTCGCATCGCCATCGCGGAACCATCATTCCCAGTACGGACAAACTGCAAATGTTACTGTGAAATTTTCCTATCAGAAATGAGATCCAATATATATCTGATGTAAAATTTTAACAATTCAACATCAATAACTATGAAAATCAGAAGTCCTGTGAATTCTCACATTTGCTGTAGTATATGAACCTTGCTGAATGAACACGAGACACTGATAAAAAGGAAAGAATCATTTTATTAGCCACTGATGACTACTTACTACTTGCTTAATTATACTTAAATCACAGTATACACATAGCACATAGAATTCTTTTTATCCTGGAATATGTACGGTCCCTGTGAACTGCGAACGCATTCACGGGCAAAACAGCTAGTTGCGCAATCCGTAATTCGTTTTGTCACATAATGCGGCTGTTCATCTCTAATGCGGAGATGGGCAGACCTATCCCATGAGTTCGTATTGTTTTTTAAGAGCTATGGGAAGCAGCTAAGAGCATCCAACAATAGGATTACTCATTGGTCCTTATAGTTGTAAGTCTCGGTCTTAAATTAGTGTTTACTGGCTGCTTCGCAAATCTTTGATGAAAACGGAGGATTAAGGCGGCGCTGTACCGTCAGCGATGCAAGTACCTTTATCGTTTAATCTGTTACAGCACTACTTCGCGCACTTCAGGTCCTAAAATGTATCTACCTCTACCATGGCAGATTTGTGTTATTCCTTTCGGGGGCAAGATTTAGAATTAAAGTACATTTTATTGTACACCAATAAACGAATCTTGCAAGGAATACATCAAGTGGATAGGTACAAAAGGCAGTCTTAACGCTAAAAGAAATTTCCTACAGGGAACTTTTAGATAGACAAAACGACAATAAGTAGAAGAGATCATGGGTAGTTTAGAACCGATAATTGCCAAAATCAGTGAAAATTAAATATCTAGTATAATAACAGAGCGACAGTTACTAAATACAGTACAATATTAACTATATGTTTACGACCGGGCACTTACGGCTATTACTCTTCGCAAGAAATCGCGTGGCGGTCGTATTTCGACCATTTTGAATGTCCTGAATGACCAGTATAACTTGAACTGTCGTTGTATAGACTTTTGTACCATGACAGGTCAAAATATATACTGGATTTGTGCGCGTTTGCTTAAAAAATGCGTACAAAAACTCTCCTCACTTTTCTCTCACACCTTTTTTTTAATAAAGATTACTAGCAACGTGGGTCACACATTACTAGTATTCTGGTTAATCAATTCAGCAAAGCTAAATGCTTGTGTTAGGGGTGGGCTCACGTCAGTAGTGCACTGGGTGGGGTTCGAACCCGCAACCACTTGATCGCAAGTGAGACGCCTTAGCCATTACGCTACCACCGCTTCTCATATAGATAGTTCATTGACTGATAGAGGACATTTAGATATGTTTTGGAAGGGTTTTGCTTATAACATGATAAATATTTACAAAAAAAAATTTATGTTCAATTTGATTTTTCTCACCTAAGCAAAAATAGGAACATGGTATCACAAAGCAGACATTTCTCCAAAATGTCCTAAAGAACTGGTCTAAGTTCCAGGTGGCAGCCGAATAAAAGCAACAAAAGGCCGTTCTTTGTAGAAGTCTATATGTAGTTATCTTTACGGTCCTGATCTATCTACCTCTTTATTATTTACGCGTGGTAACCCTAAACTGGTATTTGTACCGACTAGTATTGAGTAGCGTCGATCATGTTTAAATCTTATTAAATTACAGTGTAGAAAAATAGAAAAATACATGCGCTAGCGAACCGCATTACAAAGTAAGAAAATTTCCACTATCCACCTCCTGGCTCCATTATAAGACCATCGTTTGCAATGCGGACTCAAAGGGCACCGCTTTTCGCATCTGGCTTTTGCCACCTGGCGCCTAGAGAGCCGCTCCTCTCGCTCTAGCCCGGGCCGACGCTGAATTTAACCAGTAGAAGTACTGGTTAAAGATAGTCTTCCGTACAGTGGAGGGAGATTTATCTCAGTCGCGCTAACAACGCGCTTGACAAGAAATCTACTGTGTTTACCTTTCAACAAGTATAAATAAAAATAACAATACACCCGACTAAAAAATCCCATTAACGATTAGAAAAGAGCTGATGATCTTCGAACGGCTGAATAGGTTTTGTTAAATTACAACTAAGAACACTCTCGGTGAAGTCAACTTTCAAACAAAAAAACTAAATCAAATTCCGTCTAGGTAATCCGTTTAGGAGCTATGATGCAGCAGCCAGACACATAGATGTCAGATGTACACGTTAAACTTATAACAGCCCTCCTTTTTGCGTCGGGGGTCAAAATGTTTTAAAACATCAAGTTTAGTCGAACAATACCAAAAAAATTATGATTACGTTAACGTGAGGAAAGGAATGATATTTATAATATGCTGACCCTTCTTTCAAACCGCTTACTTAAAGGCCTTGCTTAAATTACATAACCCTCTTGAACGAAGCGCGGGGAGAGGGACGCCCCAACAATACCGAGCGTTATCGAGCGACGCGCATCCCGCTCGCGCCGAGCCTCTCACTCATACACTCCACCCACCAAGACACCGGACATGACAACCTCGGGTGAATTTGATGTACCCCATTCATTGCCGCCCCACAACATGTAACATAATGAAACTATATAAGTGAACCACCAATGTATTTGTAACAATGAGACAGCTGTTTCAAGAGACATTGATTTCAGCGGTGTCACGTACAACAGTGTATCGGAAATATACTCATGAGTATTGTGAAAATAATATCTTAAATTGAATAGGAAAATGTTTACAACATAATTGTGTAAAAATTTTACATTTTTGACATACATATCTGTCTTGCTCTCTACTACTATTCTCGCTCAATACCGTTTCCTCAAAAAATGCTATATATCCCTCCTATATTGTCTCACTAAAGATATATGAGAGCCCCATTTTGACAAATGCCCCGAAATATATACCCAAAGCTCCCACACCGAGGCCTTAATTTTAGTACCTTTGTGTATAATATATACATTATACATATGGGCATAAATATTTCCATAAATTCTACATATTAATTAATTGAATTTGATATGTTTCTAGGGTTCCATATTTTTATTTAATTCAATAATTACATTATTGTATTAACACAACTAACTTTCCTTTAGTTTTAAAATAAAGCTTATCATTACTCAACATGAAAGTTATTTATAAAAACTAAAAAGGGAAACCGGTGGGAATTGCTACATAAACAGGAATTCTTAGTTAGTTTTTCTATCTATACATCTATTATGTACAGTGGACAAAGACAATAGCGATAAGGTTGAACCTATCTGTAACAATGAACTGTCAGAATATTATTGTATGGGAAATCAACCTGGGTGTTTTATGATGTCAAATGATCTTCAACCACATATTTGGCGGATAGTACTTCAAGATATAAACAAATAAAGAATCATGTCTCAATTATATTCCTAGCACAATTGTATCTGCTATTAGAGATCTAGATTCCATGGAACCTGTAAGCAAAGCATGTCATTGTGTAAGGCCATCAGGAGGGTTACATCTTTGTTTGGCACCATAGTACTTTCAAAAAACATCTACTATGCAAAGTGTAAAATATTGGATTAGAAAGTATAGCAGCAAAATAATCTCCTACTCTTCTTGAAAAATTGCAGTCTAAGAAGATAAAAGTGCTTTTCAGCGGAGACTATAACTATGTGGTAATCGGTTAAAATAAAAGGGTAGCAAAGTAGTAGTCTTCTTTAGTGAAGAATGAAAGAAGTACCTAACAAATCCATGTAATGGCAAAAAGAGAGGTCCACACTCTGACAAGCTACATTGAAAATTATCAATTACCTTGGAACAACCAAATCATGTTGGCCATGAAACATCACAAAACAATAAAAAACAGTTACCTATTTATAAAAATACACAACTTTGCCTATGGGTTCCAAATAACAACTTGCAAAACCAGTTACTGTAGATACTAACCTTCTCCAGCTGATCTTTGCACACTTTACACCAAGGATGTTACAGATATGAAATTAACTTTTAAACTTTCGCGTTCCATGATATAATATTATCTACGTATTAACGGGAATTAACGCGATCACGAAAAGGTATTACATACCTCTGAATTTGCCTGACGTTTTGACCAGGTTGCACTGGCCGTGGTCACAGGCTGACTGGCTCAGCGGTGCACGCCCTCCGTCGTCGACATCGTGGGGTAGAAGGTTCTTAGAACCTTCTGTTGATCGCGTGATGTGATCACGTTAATTCCCGTTAATACGTAGATAATAAGATATGAAATTTCAGATCAAGATACAGTTATGAAATTATTTCAGATTATCCGATAGATGAATGGATAACTGTTATGAATAATAGATATATATTTCATTAATTATAATATGAAAATACAAATAGGTAATGTTTGGCTTCATTTCTAGGTTGTTATTTTGGTAGCAAAATCACAAAATTAATCAATTAGCCTCATAAGGGATTATTTTGGCATATTTTTAAGTGTTATCTACTTAAAAATGCAAAACGAAATTATTAACAAAAACAGATTTACACAATCATTTCAGCTGTATAGAAATAATAAAAACCTGTCATAATGTGTATTATTTAGCAGCCCCTATCCAAAATTATTTGAAACTTTTAAATCACATTTGGAGGTCTGGGTCTGTGACTCTATGCTCCTAGTGTAGTTGAACAGCTGGTCTTCTACATGGTAGAGGAACTTCCCCATATGGGCTTTTTGTAATGATAAATGAAATAGGCATAAAATATAACTCTGTTTTAAACCAAAACCGTGCCCAAGTGTTTAATACAAACTGTAATTAGACTAAAAAACTTAAGATGACTAATAAGAGTAGTTGTTTAAAAAATTATCATTAGGTAATAGACAACAAAAAAAATGTGTGGATATAGTAGTTGAGTAAAATTACAAGCTTACTTTTCATATTTTATATTTTTAAATTTTTTTAAGGTAAATGTATTTAACATTTTTCTATTTTTTTAAGGTAAATGTTAAATACATTTACCTGGGTTGCCCCATTTCAAAATGCTTTATATTGAGTTAGTCTGATACAAATTAAGTTAATTTGAACTGAATATTTAGCTATCTAACCTAACATTGTCACAGTTAAGTCAAATCTCTACTAAAGATATAATTAATAAGCTATTTTATGATTTAAGTTGAACCATGGAAAGTAGACAGACTATACTTGTAATCTGCTTTTATATTATTTGTAAATGCTAATAAGATAATTTGTATTTACAACAAAGACATTAATGCTTGACAGAGTATCTATACCAAGTTGTAAAGTTTACAGTTTAGAGCGTGTAGAAGTCCTACAATCATCGGCTGCTACTTAAATTGATTATCACAACACCGACTTGTATCTCACTAGCATAATCTCAAAATATTTTATATACATCATAACCAACATATTATATTGTTATTGGTTCTTTAACGACATAGCTACGTCATTCGAAAAACCTAAAGCCGCATTCCACAGCATTAAAATATCGCAGACAACACAATTAATAACAGAGAAAATAAAATTTAATAATTCAAAATGCCATTTGATCTATTTTCGCATCCATCAATATCTACAATTAACAAATAAATTAGGACTTACCCCGATCGATACGCCTGGTACCGTTGTGAAAAGTTGGGGAATCTGCATAAAACACTATTTTCACGACATAAATTCGATGTAAATCTTGAATTCATTCAATATTTTTGTGAGTAGACGTACGTCGACAGAATGACGGCTTTTGACATTTATGTTTTTCTTGCCATCATAGAAATAGAAATAGTAATTGCCATTTAAATCAAGAGTAAGAGTACCCAGCTAAAACTTGTTTTATGACATCAAAATCTAAAGAAAGTCTTAGTAGAATGAATTAATTATCTTTCTAAGCTAGTCTAGGACATTGTGATAGGTATATCCACTGCATGTGTAGACATGTATAACCGGTATTTGATCGGATGGTTTTTTCTATAGGTATCGACTGAAAGTAGATGCAATCTATATGGTGAAAACAATCAGTTAATATAAAGGCATAAACCATTTTAGTAGTTTAGTTATTTTAACATAAACTCTAATAATCTAATACCCTAACAAAACGATGATAGTCATGTTTCGCTAAAGAAAGGTTCCACCTTTCTTTAGAGAAACATGACTAACATCGTTTTATTAACATACTATTGAAACCTGATGGCGCTTGACGTGTTAAGTCAAATGAAATCCTGTCATTTTCTACGTCTAACACCATACTACGAACACCCGATGTAACTCAGTATCGTTCATCGTTTTTGGTTTGCTTTTAGGTGACTTTCGCTATTTCATTTTAGAACATTGGCGAGTCACTATTTTTTCTATAATTAAAACATTTAGTTCTCAAAAAATTTTTAAGTGAAAACTTCTTTTATCGCACCGCACACACATTTTTTGGTAGGTAGGAAGATAGGCTGATCCGTCAGAGGTGAAAGGCTCCATCGGGCTAACTTGGGACTGCCGAGTGTACCTGAGAGAGAAACATACAGTCAGCTGCTCTTCGCTGTTGTGTCTAAAGTGTCTGCTGTGTTTAGTATATTCAATTAATACGTAATAACTGTCATTATTAATTTAATAGTTATTATTGGTACAATGGTACGTAATAATTATTATTTTAACAATTATTTGGTTTACATTGTGAGGTCAGTGTGTGTAGTTAGTGGTTTATCGTGCTAATATTAGAAAAATTATGAAGTTCATACTTTTGCTAAGCTAAGTAAAATAACAAACCATAAACTTAGTATACTAATACTAAGTTTATGGTTTTACAAACATTACCCTATTGTCTATGGTTAAACGGAAATGGACGAGAATGAAATCCATAGGCCATTTTTGTTGCGTCTTGTATTGCTTGATGACAAATTCTCGGTATCGTTTCATTTCGTCAAGTCGCCATTTTGTTGTCGAGGTCACTGCATCATTGCAAGTGGCGTGGAAATTTAAGTAAAATAGTTGTCGGGTGCTCATTTATTTTATTGTGCTTGATTTTAGTGTAGTTTTACATCAGGAAGGTAAGTATTACAATGTAATCACTGCTGTCGTTATTTTTATCTTTTTTTCGGAACTACAAACTTCCATTGTCATGAACGCTGACGACTCATTTCGACAAATTATGTATGCGTTTCAGAACCTAAAATGCCGGGCGCCGGTACTTTCAAAATCTTCGTCGGGAATCTTTCCGATAAAACGACGGACGCCGATCTTAGACCGCTATTCGAAAAGTACGGTACGGTCGTAGAATGCGATATCGTCAGAAATTACGGTTTCGTGCACATGGAAAACGAGCAAGTCGGCCGCGAAGCCATTCAGAACTTAAACGGAGAGATAGTCCATGGTCAAGCTATCAAAATAGAAGCGGCCAAGAGCCGAAAGGCGCCTTCGACGCCGACCACCAAAATATTCGTCGGTAACCTTACGGACAAGACGCGCGCGCCCGAGGTCCGCGAGCTGTTTCAGAAGTTCGGCACGGTCGTCGAGTGCGATATCGTTCGTAACTATGGCTTCGTGCACTTGGACGCGTCGGGCGATGTCAACGAAGCTATCAAAGAGCTGAACGGTATGATGGTCGACGGGCAGCCCATGAAGGTGCAGTTATCAACGAGCCGCGTCCGTCAGCGGCCGGGCATGGGCGACCCCGAGCAGTGCTATCGCTGCGGTCGGGGTGGTCACTGGTCCAAGGAGTGCCCGAAGGCGCTGGGCCCCGACCGGAACATTTTACGCGATCGAGCTTTCGGCCGCGACCCGTACCCTCCGCCGCCGCCGCCGCCGTTCCTTCGCGATCGCATGATGGGAGGATTTGGGGTAACGCGCTCTCCTTCTTACTTTCCGTACCGTCGGTTTTTATCTAACCGTCTCCGATGCATCACGTAGGCCGAGGCGTAGATACAGTCTCCGCACGCGGTACCTATCTCGGGCCGAAGTACATAGGCCGGACTCGGTGATGCTACAGTTGCTATTTGAACCTATATTTACATACAGCTGATGGACATAGGTTGTTTTTATTTACATCTAGACCTAAGCTAATATTGTGTTTACTGTGGACAGGATCCTTATGATGGATACTACGACCGTGCAAGGTTCGACTCGCCGCGCGATTTATTCGAGCGGAGGTACCCTGTGGGAGCTTCCCGCGGGCTAGACATGGGAGCATCTCGCGGAGGTCGCGGAGACTTCGTGTCTCCGCCACTGCGCCGGGAGCCAATGCCGCCGATGCCGAGTTTGCCACCAATGCGCAGCGGAATGGGATCTATGAGGTCGTCGTATGATGCTATGTACAGCAGGCGAAGTCCCCCGCAAGGGCCTCAAATGTCCCGGGGGTGAGAATTCACTTAGCAATGTTGTTGTGTTTATCCTTGTAAAAAAATTGGTATTTCCTTTCAAGTAGAAGTTTTAATGTTTGTATCCACTTTTAAATCTGAAGTGAAACTGACATTTTTGTATTCTTTGTAACACAACTTACATTGTACCCCTTACTGGCACTATGGCCTTATTTATCATTCAGCAGTAATAATTGCAACTTTTTTATCTTAGGACCACTTCATCTACCTCAAAATCAGCTTTTATTTAGCGTTCATAGCTTTCTGTTGACTATTAACAACAAACTGTGAGTAAAACTATAATTTTTTGTTTACAGGATGTATGAAGATTTTAGCCGTGACACATTTGATGATAGAAGGTGAGATCTAGATAATTTTTTTATCTTGTTTACATTTTGACTAAACATTTCTGATTAAGACTTCATACCAGGATTAATTAATTGTTAACAATAAGTTTTCTCGCATTGTACACAATGTATGAAAGTGACAGATTATAACTCCCTATTACTGAATAAGATTTGACTATGATATTTTAAGGCTTATAGCATACTATTCTACCTACACTTTGTGGTCACAAGTTGATGTTGCAAATCAATTACTTATAATGAATCTTGCTTGTTTCCAGGCCAGGGATGCGAGGACCATCGCCTTCAAGAAGATACGCGCCTTATTAAGTAGTTATAGGTTAGTTTATTGTCCAACGCTCAGTTGCAATCAATTGTAAATGAACCACTGACTGTCTGACAAGATGTTAAGTACTTTTTCATAGATTATATTATTATTTGTATAAGTTTCGGTGGGAGTGACTGATTCTGCAACTTCCACTAAGTGTGATGGGAATGGAAGTTAAATGGATGTATTTTGTGACTGAATGTATATAAGTGAAATAAATATCATTTTAAGTACAAACTGGTATTGTCTTTACTATCGTAGTTACTGTTGTGACCTTAATTCGCCTATCTTGTGAATAGTCTACATAAAATTCCCATCAATTCCTTTCAATTCAAAAACAAGCCATGACGACGTGTAGACATTCCTCTGAAAAACACATTGCTCATTGAACATTTTTCAAATAGATCTTCGATATTGGTGCCGATTCTATTGTACACTCGACTAAACTAAAACCTGACTTAATTTCTTCATATGAAATCAACCTAGTGATCTTCGTAATAAGGTCTATTTATTACTAGCATCTATTTCTCAGCGCCGCTAAATTTCAATAAAACCTGTCAACGTATACTCAACTTTATTTCCACGCAGCGAGAGTCCATTTATTCAAACGCTGTATAATTGCCGTATAAAAACTTGTTCAAATCGAACGAGGATGACGTGTTTTTAATCTACACCTACGAAGACGCTTACTAAAAACACTAAAGCAAAAGAGATGGCAGATGAGAGAGGCATTCAACGGATAGCGGCTCTCGCTACGTGGTATTAAAGTTTATTTAAGCGTATCAGACTATAGTCGACAAATAAATTGCTTATTTCGATAGCGACATATGTTACCTACTTGTTTCAATTTGAAATAAGACCTTGTTTCTAAGTGTACAAGGTTTACTTCTTATATGAAGAAAATTTTGTGACTTTTAATTTAGCGAGTGAAGTAACAGAATTGGGGCCATTGCCAAGTAAAATAGGACATAATACTTTTTTAATTTTAATTTTGCGTGGTCTAAGTTGATAAGGGTTCGCCTCGAGTAAGGATTTCTGTAAACCAGCATAGGGTGTTCTACTTATATTAATTACTAGATATAGCCAGCGGCTTTATACCAAATGGTGATAATGTTTAGGAACCTATACTGTAGATTTTACTAGAGCACTATTAGACATGATGTCTAGAGAAAATATAGCGTAGGGTATAGGCGTAGTACATCATATTTCTACGGAGACTACGGCACTAATATTTATCAAAGTAGAGACCTTTGTGTCTGTGCTCATATTTCCGACATGGAACTAGCACTTTCTAAGCACAGAAATTTAAAACTTCAAAACAATGGAAGAATTCGAAGAGGTTGAGACATGGAAATGTACCAACATTATGTGTATAGATGGCGTTAGTAGTATCAAACCTTAAATAGATTTCATAATAATAGTCGGTTCTTTCCTTCATGTCCTAGCTATGATAATTAACTATAATATATATTTACTAGATGGTTCCCGCGACTTCGTCTGTGTAGAATCTCTCCCATGCAAAGTTTCATTCCGTTTCAGTTTTAAAAGTTTTATTTTCGCAACAAAACCATTTATTTTATTCGCCAAGGTTCCTTCTATCCCTATTAATATGCGTGGATTAGAGGAGTTAGTATAGACAAGTGAATCCTGCTTGCTTCATAAACCATCAAGGTGGTTGGCGAATGATCTATCCTTCAAATACCTTTACCAGATGAATATACTACATATATTTCAATATCTACTTCTCGTTGTGAGCAGATTTTGGAAATAAAATGAACCATGCCACGAGCTAATTCGGTTCTAAAATCTGCTGCGGTAGTGTTGGCGTTGCTAAGAACATCCACTTTACCGTGTGCGTTCGTGTATGATAAAAAAAAAATTGTGCATGCAGCCATTGTGGAGAAATTCGCTAAAAACTGACTCCGAAACGTTGTCCTGGCGGAACTTTTTTTAATCCATGGACTTAGAAGAAAAAAATGTGTCCAAAAATTAGTGTGTATTTGTGTGTAATTGTGTATGTATGAATGAAATTAGTGCATGCATAAACTTCGGAGAAATTCAAGGTTTCGCTACGCGAACGTTTGGCCATTAGCTAGTTTTCGTATAAAGCGCTTATATAGAGAGCTGTAGATTTTTATATACGTTGTTTTGAACTTGTTTATATTTGTTTAAAAAACAGATTTAGAAAAAATCATAGGGTTTAAAAGATAAAAATATAAACGTAAAATACGCTTATTAGGTCTTACTTAGTTCGTAAAGTATGCACTTTGGGGTCTAGATTTTCACGTTTATACAAACCTTGTAAGTGTCTGCAACATGTTGCCAAGTATCAATGATGTTCCGTTAGTAATTAAAGAGTTATAGGACAATTTACCATGAATAAATCACTGTTTACAAAGCAGTCAAATATCACGACGTTCTAAAAGAATTGCATAGTAAAATGTATTCCAATAATTAGTGTATTAATTCAACTACTCGCGTGCAAAATTTCATCTCATTAAATTCAGTAATTAAAGAGAAACAATTAAAATACTGACAAAGCATCGAAAACCTACATAACCCGACCAAGTTCGGATGGCTACAAAAAAGCGGCCGTGCAATATATTTAGGTAACATTCTAAAATTTACAGTATAAAACCCGTATTGAATTGGTACAGGTGACAACACAATTGTTGTTTCGATATAATTTATAGGTCATTTATTTTTCTACACCTGCTTTTTTAAATGTATTTGACTATGACAGGAAGTACTATTTACGTTTGTTAACGTTAAGTTTTTATGAACAAGAGACTAGTCATGACAAGCGCCTCAGCTGCGCTCCCGATACGCTCAAAATACACGCGCCTGCACATGAGTTGTATGGCAAGTTCTGCCGTTACTGGGGCGCGCGCCCCAGGGATTGTCATGACTAGTCCCTAAGAGGGTTAGAAATTTTGAGGTTATTTTCTGTATTTTCATTCAATTATACATATGCTCACGGCTGTTGTCCCAGAAGGGGTAGGCAGAGGTGTGACATTTCTGTGACACCCACATTTGGCCAATTTTTGGGTTTCTACGTAACAGGTGGCGAAAAATAAATAATAAATACATAATTATTACATGTAATTAAAAATATTGTTGTACACGGATGTTTAATTAGACAAGTACTTGTTAATTGAAGATTAATTTTTATCGTAGATAGTGGCGTTACTATTAAATGTGGGAGAGCGATGCTTCGGCACGTATGGGCCGGCTCGACTCCGCTCGATACCACGGCCTCACAGAAAACCGGTAGTGAAGCAATGCTTGCATTGCATTTCGCCGCGTGAGTGAGGTTACCGGAGGCCCTAACCCTTCCCTTTCCCTTATTCCCGTCCTTCCCCTCAACCCCCCACCCTCCCCCTCTTCTCCTACTCCCACCTTAAAGGGCGGCAACGCACTTCTGACTCTTCAGTTACAGGTGCCCATGGGCGGCGGTAGTCATTTACCATCAGGTGACCGCTTGTGTACGCAACTGTACTATATTAATAAATACTATACTGGAAGGTTAAGAACGTTACTTAGATATATGGTACGGCCGCTTTTTTGTAGCCATCCGAACTTGGTCGGGTTATGTAGGTTTCGATGCTTTGTCAGTATTTTAATTGTTTCTCTTTAATTATTGAATTTAATGAGATGAAATTTTGCATGTGATTAGTTGAATTAAAACACTTATTATTGGAATAAATTTTACTATGCAATTCCTTTAGAACGTCGTGATATTTGACTGCTTTGTAAACAGTGGTCTCTTCATGGTAAATTGTCCTATAACTCTTTAATTACTAACGGAACATCATTGATACTTGGCAACATGTTGCAGACACTCTTACAAGGTTTGTATAAACGTGAAAATCTATACCCCAAAGTGCAAACTTTACGAACTAAGACCTAATAAGCGTATTTTACATTTATATTTTTATCTTTTAAACCCTACCATTTTTTCTAAATCTGTTTTTTAAACAAATTCAAAACAACGTATGTAAAAATCTACAGCTCTCTATATAAGCGCTTTATATGAAAACTAGCTAATGGCCAAACGTTCGCGTAGCGGAAACTTGAATTTCTCCGAAGTTTATGCATGCACTAATTTTATTCATACATACACAATTACACACAAATACACACGAATTTTTGGACACATTTCTTTTCTTCAAGTCCATGGATTAAAAAAAGTTCCGCCAGGACAACGTTCGCCCAGCGGAATCAGTTTTTAGCGAATTTCTCCACAATGGCTGCATGCCGCTCGTGGTTACCCCTACGGCCTCATCAGCGTCTAGGCACAGCACACTGCACCTACGGTCCACGGAAGAAGAGCATCTCTCTCCCGTCTACGCAGCAGCCAGCCACTACGCAGCAACCGCCCCGTCTCACTGGGGACTTCACCGCAGCACCGCACGCAGCACCGCACGCGGCCCCGACTCACTGGGACCAGCGGACTTCAGCCCCGACTCACTGGGACTAGCGGCATTCAGTTCCGACTCACTGGAACTAGCGGAATACAGTTCCGACTCACTGGAACTTGCGGCACTCAGTTCCGACTCACCGGAACAACTCATTACTGGCCCTGGCACGCTCCTAAATAGAGCATAGACAGCTGACTCATCAAGATATCGACCTCCGGTCTTGGAGGGGAGTGATGTGGCGACTTCCACATACAGCAACAAGAAACATCTACAACCTACTAATCCTGCATCGCGCTATGAGAGTTCTCGCGCCGATTAGTATATATACAACTTCCCAACATCAACCGTTGGGCCGCGGCCCGCCAGGCATGATCACCTCGCCTGGTCGGAGGATCCTCCCTTTGTGTTGGAGGGATATACCACCCGTTCCTCCACAAGTCGGTTCGATTCCGACACACCACCCCACCGAAAACCCCGGTGGGGTGACGGCCCGAGGGGGTTTCCACACGACCAAAAAATAAAAACAAAAGGCCGGTACAAAGGTTGGGCCCCGTATAAGGCTCACAATACCGCACTCCCCTGGTCGGTGTCAGCTGGCAAGGCCCCGGCGTAGTCCGGTGGAGCGAGGACCCGGGAGACGGAGGTAGCAGCTGGGGCGAAGAGAGTAGCAGAGGCCTGGCGGAGCGTAGCCCAGGAGGACTGAGGTAACACCTCGGTCGAAGAGAGCAGCAGAGGTTCTCGAGAGCTCTAGTCGAGCCCCATAGGAGTTCCCAGTACGGGAACAAATAAGGCACTTAGAAACAAACTATTATAATTATTAGCAGATTTATGAGGGTCGAGGTTTAATAGTTTAACTGTCGGTTACACTGAGGTTCGGCACCGAGCTGAAGTACGTGTCGTGTCTCAAGCGCAGTGTTGAGACGACTGATGGCTGCGTGCGCGCCACCGAACTCGCCGCCTCGGGTGAGTCATCTTTTCGAATTATCTAGAAAAGGCATTTCGCTATACAGAGTAAGCGTCTGTCGTGCAGTTTGTATGTGCTAATTTATTTTTATGTAATGAAAACTGATTACATTATAATTTGAAAATTGATTAGTTGGTAAGATTGCAGTATAATTTGCAAATAGTTATGCAAGATTGATTAGGTTAAGTTTTATCCTTTTTATGTATGAACAGTATCTAGTGATCGTGACAATGGTAAATGACTACCGCCGCCCATGGGCACCTGTAACTGAAGAGTCACAACTAGTCACAAGTGCGTTGCCACCCTTTAAGGTGGGAGTAGGAGAAGAGGGGGAGGGTGGGGGGTTGAGAGGGTAAGAACGGGAATAAGGGAGAGGGAAATGTTAGGGCTTCCGATAACCTTACTCACGCGGCGAAATGCAATGCAAGCATTGCTTCACTACCGGTTTTTTGTGAGGCCGTGGTATCGAGCGGAGTCGAGCCGGCCCATACGTGCCGAGGTATGGCTCTCCCACGTTTAATAATAACGCCACTATCTACGATAAAAATAAATCTTCAATTAACAAGTACTTCTCTAATTAAACATCCGTGTACAAAAATATTTTTAATTACATGTAATAATTATGTATTTATTATTTATTTCTCGCCACCTTTTACGTAGAAACCCAAAAATTGGCGAAATGTTGGTGTCACTGAAATGTCACACCTCTGCCTACCCCTTCTGGAACCACAGCCGTGAGCATATGAATGAATGAATGAAAATACAGAAAATAACCTCAAAATTTCTAACCCTCTTAGGGACTAGTCATGACAATCCAGATCTAGGCAGAACTTGGCATACAACTCATGTGCGCGCACAGGCGCGTGTATTTTGAGCGTATCGGAGCGCAGCTGAGGCGCTTGTCATGACTAATCTCTTGTTCATAAAAACTTTACGTTAACAAACGCTTGCTAAACATACTGTCATTGGTAAGAGACAGCAATAGACCTAAAATGCATACATACATAAGTCACTACCAGCACAACGGTAATATCATATACTGACGCAAGTCTCAAGCGCGTACTTAAATAAAGTACCTACGTAAATAGTACTTACTGTCATAGTCAAATACATTTAAAAAAGCAGGTGTAGAAAAATAAATGACCTATAAATTATATCGAAACAACAATTGTGTTGTCACCTGTACCAATTCAATACCGGTATTATACTGTAAGTTTTAGAATATTACTTAAATATATTGCACGGCCGCTTTTTTGTAGCCATCCGAACTTGGTCGGGTTATGTAGGTTTTCGATGCTTTGTCAGTATTTTAATTGTTTCTCTTTAATTACTGAATTTAATGAGATGAAATTTTGCATGTGAGTAGTTGAATTAATACACTAATTATTGGAATACATTCTACTATGCAATTCCTTTAGAACGTCGTGATATTTGACTGCTTTGTAAACAGTGGTCTATTCATGGTAAATTGTCCTATAACTCTTTAATTACTAACGGAACATCATTGATACTTGGCAACATGTTGCAGACACTTACAAGGTTTGTATAAACGTGAAAATCTAGACCCCAAAGTGCATACTTTACGAACTAAGACCTAATAAGCGTATTTTACGTTTATATTTTTATCTTTTAAACCCTACGATTTTTTCTAAATCTGTTTTTTAAACAAATATAAACAAATTCAAAACAACGTATGTAAAAATCTACAGCTCTCTATATAAGCGCTTTATATGAAAACTAGCTAATGGCCAAACGTTCGCGTAGCGGAAACTTGAATTTCTCCGAAGTTTATGCATGCACTAATTTTATTCATACATACACAATTACACACAAATACACACTAATTTTTGGACACATTTTTTTTCTTCTAAGTCCATGGATTAAAAAAGTTCCGCCAGGACAACGTTCGCCCAGCGGAATCAGTTTTTAGCGAATTTCTCCACAATGGCTGCATGCACAAATTTTTTTTTACCATACACAATTACACGACGTCATACACTAAATATCTGCATAATTAAAATCTTTAAATTCAACAACATTCCGCTGCGCGAACGCACACGTCCAAATCAATTATGACTCCAAATAGAAAATCCAACGTTTGAGCAGGACAACGTCTGTCGGGTTCGCTAATTATGTAAATACATACAATTAGACTAAAAACTAAAATAAAGGAATACTAGAACACATGCGTCGTAAAATTCCTCCGCATCATCTCCGACATGTAGCACTGATCACCGACTAGGTTAGGGAACATATCCATACTACGTGACCCATTTTTTATACCCCTCCCCCCCTCGGTGACCACCCGTAGTATATGGAGAGACTTCCTCGCCCCTCCCCCTCTAATTTTCACGTAGTCATTTATAAATATGGTTTTAAACCATTTTTGCCGACAGACAGTTAAAAAGCGCTAAACCCTTGCTTGTTGCTACCTGTGCGTTTAAAAAGCGCTAAACGCTGCGGGCCATATTTGAATCTAGCTCGAAAAAGCACGCGATTTCTCTAGAGGATATTGACGACGTGACGAAAACCTAAGCCCCCCCCTCCGCCCCTGTGACCAAGCGTGGTATTTTGAAGACCCCCCTCCCCCCCAGGACGGGTCACGTAGTATGAGTACGTTCCCTTATTTTAGTTACGCCGTTTGAGGCTTTTCGTGGGTGGAACACCTGTGCAGGCATAACCAGCTCTCCTTTGAAGATGTAAGGCGCGAGGGTGTCGAAAAGGCCTACCCACCTTCTTTGGCAGTCACGACAACATACCATCTAGTCTCCTCTTCTTGTAGTAACGGTGTAAACAAACCAACCTACGCTTCTGATAAAAGAAAGACCATGATGTTTGACAATGCGTATATATATTTATGTATTTACGGGAATTAACGCGATCACGTAAAGGTATTACATGCCTCTAAATTGCCTGACGTATCGACCAGGTTGCACTGGCCGTGGTCACAAGCTGACTCATAATAATACCTTTTCGTGATCGCGTTAATTCCCGTAAATACATAATTATGTCTTGGAATTCGAAAGTTTGAAAGTGTGTGTCTATATAGCTTAAAAATCAGATAATCTCAGGTTGTTATTCACATTTACGTAGACTTCGACAACAATTACATATTATTTAAAAATGTATATTTTCATTGTTAACTATTTACACCTACCCGTACCAAAGTGACAAACAAAATGAGGTAGCAGACTTTCAAAATGTTATAGTATTATTTACTACAATATTTAGAAAGTCTGAAGGTATACTTTTTTATGCGATAACGGGCAAACGATCAGACGGGTCACCTGATAGTAAGTGACTACCGCCGCCCATGGGCACCTGCAACTCGAGTCACAAGTGCGTTGCCGGTCTTTAAGGTAGGAAGTAGGGGAAGTGGGGAGAGGGAAGGGTTAGGGCCTCCGGCTCGGCGAAACACTACAACATTGCTTAACTGCCGGTTTTTTGTGAGGCCGTGGTATCACACCGGTCGAGCCGGCCTATACGTGCCGAAGCATGGCTCTCCCACTAGTAAATCGCCCCATTTCTCGTATGCTGTTTTATTTAGTCTGCTGTTGCGGCACCGCATGTGAAAACATCAGCCTATAGGTACGTTATTGGCTGTACCAGGACAGTTGTATGATAACTCCAGACATTCACGGCCATTTGATTTGAAACTAGACAGAGCCTGTGCTATGGTAACCAGACTGCTGATAAACATATTTATTACTAAATACATACATAATGGCCTGTTGGTCTAGTGGTTAGTGACCCTGACTGCCGAGCCAGAGGTCGTGGGTTCGATTCCCACCTGAGTCTGGGTGTTCTTTGTGTCCGTTGTTTGTATGTTTGTAAAGTCCCCCGCGACACAGGAGTAATTCCTAATGCGGGAAGTTGTCTTTTAAAAAAAAAAAAAAAAGTATTACAGATAGAATTCTGATCGTGCTCATCACACAATTTTTTGTCCTGGTTGGGAATCGAACCCACGATCTTTAGTTCAGCAGTCAGAATCACTAGCCACTAGACTAACAGGCCTGTCAAAATTTTAGGTACTGGCACTACCACTAACACTTGAAGCTCTGGTAACCCTGTCCATCAGCTCAAATGAAATACTACGCCTGTTGGTGCTGGTTAACTGTGTCGTTACCGAGACTGGTCTTTTGTAAGGTAGAGGTGTTAATCAAGCAGAACCAATTATGCAAAAAACCTGTAAATCCTGGCGCCCTGGCGGTTCTCCAACTATGGTACTAAGGTATTTAGGTATTAAATAAGTAAACATAATCTGGGCCCATTAAAGTTTTATTTGTAACTTAACACGTATAAGACCTATGCAATGTCATCTACCCGCTATATTTACACAACACTGTACAGGGTGCTCGCGCACTAGTAAATGCTATGCGCGCACTTGGTCACTAACTATTTAGTTCACAGTAGGCCGCGATACTTTGTAAATTGAGCGACTGTTTGTTATGTATTTAATACGCAGAATTACATTATAAATTATGGCAATGTTTGGTTCCAGTTCACATTCATTACCACTTACAATGTAAAGTCTGTAAAACTTGATTGTGGACTTAATCAGGGTTTGCCGAGTTAAAAATCTCTTACATTTTTATATTTGTAAGTACATACTGTAATTGAAGCAAATTTCTGAAAGTTATCTGTGTATGTATAACACCCAATGAAGATCACATATAAATCTCTAAACAATCTCTACTACAGGCACTTTCATCGCTATGCGAATGAAAAAAAGTATTATAAAATAATTTAGCATCGAGATCAAAAAGTTATTGGTGATTTTTCTGTGAATTCAGAAATTACAGAAAAATCACCAATAACTTTTTGAAATATAAATATTGCTGACTATAACATAACAATCTACATTCCGAATATTAAAATCCACAGCACAATAACATACGACTTATTTTCCCATTGTTTATGGTAAGATGATAATCATCTAGAATACAAAATTGACAAGTGGAACAAGGGCCTCGACTCCAGGCACATCATCCTAAGGCACGAAGGACCAAGTGCGTCGCTACACAAAACAAATCACGTTAATACTAATAGTTGCAAGGCATCACCATAAGACACTGCGCCATACATTCCATTGTATAATACTCAAACACCAGCTCTAGTCTTTTTAACATTGTTTAAGTACAATCCACAGCTATCTGTTACGACAGTGGTGTCAATATAAAATGCATATTACTCTGTGGATAATTTTGAAAATGTTTTGTACGATTATAAAGGCGTCTTATTGTCAAAATATCACAATACCACGTCGACCACGCTGCGGCAGTTCCTGCTCTCTTACAATAGTGACCTAATATATAACAGAAACAAATAGAGTATTGTATCATATCTTACAATCCTGTGGCTTCACTTCACACTAAGCTCGCCACGGGTTTCAATACTCGCATATAGCTGCCTCAACACTTCGATTGCTTATACAAACGGAAGACAACAAATTTTTCATTATAAAAACACTTCTTCATTAACTCTAAGCAACAATAATAAAATAAAACATTACTTTTAGAACAAAACTAAAACCGAAATGGTAGGATCTGTTGAGAGATTCCAACGGGATCGTTCATAAGTTAGTCATTATAATTACAGAATGCTTCACTGGTGTGAACCGCTAACCGAATAAACTTAACAATACTGAGATTTAAACAATAACGGTGGTCAAACTGAATTTTCACATCGATGGGGGCTTTACAGCTATGATTTTCAAAGTTGAATCGTAAAATAAATAGAATATCATCGAGGAACTTAACTTTGAACCTAAATTAGGGACAGTCCGTCTTCGCGAAGCGTTCACCTTCCTACACTAAGAGTCACAGTACGTATTTACAGGAACGAACAGTACACACATTATTATTTACAGGGTGTCACACGAGTTTGATCGTGGTCTCTGTGTTGTACTTGGCGAGGGTCTTCTTGACGCGGAGCGCCGTGAGCCGCACGGGCGGGTTGGCGTGCCAGCACTCCGACATGACGTTCACTAACGTTGACAAAGGCTCCGCAGAGATCCAGCGCGCAGGGATCGGTGGGCGGATTCCTTTCGCCACGACCACCGCGTGCATGTCCTCGAAGGACGGATCGCTCGGCACGAACTCGTGGTACGGCAAAGCGTACGCCTCTACGAACTGCGCCTTGTCGCCAGTGGCGCAGCGCCTGCACATCTCCCACAGCACCAGCCCTAGCGAGTACATGTCGGCCATCTTGAACGCTTCGAAGTTGTTCACGTCGAGATTCTCGCTCAGGACCTCCGGAGCCATGTACCGGCGGGTTCCGACGCGAGTGTTGGGTGCGATGTCGACTTCATTCCGTTCGGCCACGTATCGCACGGCGAGACCGAAGTCCGCGATTGCACACTGCCCGTTCCGCTTTACAAGAATGTTTTTACTTTTTATATCTCTATGAGCGATTGCTGGTTTTCCTTTTGTGCCGAATATGTCCATGTGTAGATGTGCCAGTCCGCTCACAATCGAGTACGCCATCGTCATGAGTCCATGTGTGTCCAGCACCACGGTTTGAAGGTAGTCATGAAGAGACCCGTTCTCGTGGTAGTCAGTGATGAGCAGCATCTGTGTCCATGATCCCGTACCTTTGATATCTGCAGCTATAAAGCCGAGAATGTTTTCGTGGCGCATGAGGACGGTTTGGTAGATCTCAGTCTCGCGGAACCAGGATGCTTCCTCGGTCGTGAAAAAGACTTTAACGGCGACGCGTTCACCCCGCCAGCGGGCCAGCCATACTTCGCCGTATCGTCCTTTTCCGATTGACTCAACCATTTGAATTTGTTTGGCGACGGTACGTTGTACGAGGAGTGGCAGACCCGAACCGGATCCCGATGATACCTCAGCAGTATGTGGAGCGGGTGGTGATGGTGGACGTTTGCCAGCACGCCGCCGCCTTCTGAACAGCAACAGGAAGGCGGCGAGAAAAGCGACTAGCGCGATACAGAGTGCCGCGGCAACCAATACTGTAGGAGTGTTAGTCCCTGGTCCCCGAACTCCAGGTGTTTCTGTCACATCGAGTGATGGCTCCGCTAATTGTGGTTGCAACCGCCTGTTGCACAGATCCGAGTCCATACAACATTCTATAACTTTGGGATGTTGATGTGGCACCTGAGAGCTTTTGCACTGGAAAGTAGAAAAAAAATTGGAAGTTAGTAGGTACCGTAGTAGTTGTAGCAGGTTAATTTATTGTACACTTATATTAGTCTGGATACTTTTAACTTGTTTTTTAACTATATCATAGAATGCATAATAGACCAAATAGGCCAACTCTACCGGACCAACTTAGTATTTTTTCGGGCAAACGAGCAGACGAGTCACCTGCTGGTAAGTGACACCGTCGCCCATGAACACCTGCAACTCAAGAGTCACAAGTGCGTTGCCGGCCTTTGAGGTGGGAGTACGCTCTTTTCTTGAAGGTTTGAAGATCGTATCGGTCCGGAAATACCGCAGGCGACATTTTGATCCACAAATAACATAATAATATAGCATACACAGATGCTTAGAAAACAAAGAAATCAATAGAAAATAAAATAAAACTGAAAGAAACTTCAAGGAATATATGAAGACTGTAAAATATATTTATTATTATGTAATAATAAAAATTTAATGTACTTATTTGAGGTTTGTGCTCATTTGATATTCATCGACAATGCATTCATAGGCGTATGATTGGACAGCTGTATTTTATAGGAGGTAAAGAAAACCAATCATGGTCAAGTTTTTTGATCAGATATAATTTTATTTTGAAATTCCAGCTACCAACGAATTGCATGTGAAAAAATCTGGTAATAGATGCTGTACTCACTTGCATAAATCCCGACTCATCCGGGGGCAAACATCCGGCAGTTCTATCGATGACGACTCGGTAATTCTCATCGAGGACTTCTTCAACAGCGACAAAGCAGTAACCGCCCGGTTGAGTGGAGCACGTGCCGTTGGCGGCTCCGTCGGGGCAGACGGTAGGGCCCAAGCACTCGCACACTAGGCCCCGAGCTGTAATACAAAACAATACGACTTAATTATGCACGCTTCCTAGAAGAGGGCTGCATTGGTAGAGGGTACGTTTACAAATGTCTATTGTTATACTTTCTGTATTCAATGAGGGTCATTGCTGGTTTTTAAAACGTCGCTAATACTTTACGCCTGTAAAGTTACATCAAAAGCTTTATCAAAATCCAAAACCGAGAAATGGCTAGCCTGGCTGCTTTACTTGTTTCGTCAAACCAAGGTTTAATGATAGTATCTAGAATATCTATTAAAACGTAGCGTTATACGAACCCAACCTAATACTCAACTAATTAAAAACATACAAGCCACGTCTCGCTACAAACTCTTAACAGATAACATGGTCGATGAAATAACAAGTATGAAGAAAGAATCGGTGATATCATTATCATGTAACGGCTGTTTATAGATTAACAGCTGGGAATACCTTACAGGTACACGATAAAATAATATGACTGAAACTGAAACAATCGATGGAGGTAATAACATAATGATGAAACGAGAAGTGACGGAGCTTGTATCTTAAAGGAAATATAGCGTCAACGCTGAATAAAAACATATAGAACAAAACAATTTTAATAGAATACAGCAACGTTAAACAAAAAGCCTTTGAAGGGCGAATATCTAAAAGACTACTAAGGAATTACTACGTATCCCTATCGACTTCCGTAATACGAATTCTCACAAAACAACAATTGAATCCACTTCCTAGTACTCTTATCCAGCTTTCAGTGAAGTAACTATCAATTACTAGATAGGCATCTGTACAAAGATCACAATCGTTGCTCATATAATGATTCCACATAACGAACAACGGCATCGATACGTTGACTTCATTGGATATACTTCCTTTAAACAGTTTTTATTGCATGAAGTATATTTTTCTGTAATATACCTTTACTTGGACTATTTGTTTGGTTTGTACATTAAACTATTTTACATATTCGACGTTGGACGTTCTAATAACTGCTAGATATTAGGTGCGGCTTATCATTCTAGTTTAGGTGTTTGATATATTTGGTTATTTAAGTTCATGAATATCTGGATCGACGAGTTTGTGTCGATTGCCCACTCCCTAACATCTGCAATCGTTTGAATAAACGAATGTCTTGGCAATTTTTTTATGAAAATTTATCTTTTCTGGTGTGGTTATGTAAGATTATGCAGATTCTAAAATCTTTTTTTAGTACTCGTCCATGTCAATTGAATTATCCTAGACTCACAGATTTATATTAGTTAATTTTCTGAAGATTCCTTCAATATTTATCTATATCTAATATTATAAAGCTGAAGAGTTTGTCTGTTTGTTTGCTTGAACGCGCTGAAGTTCGAATAGAAAAATTATTTAAGTGTTGGATAGCCCATTTATCGAGGAAGGCTATAGGCTATATAACATCACGCTATGACCAATAGGAGCGGAGCATCAATGAAACATGTTGCTTAAACGGGGAAAATTTACAAACGCAGACGAGCGCGGGTCAGTTGGTATGATATAAATACATTATTATATCAATAAATTTATTTTCAAGCTTTAAATTTCAAAATATTTGATTATGAGATATAGCGTTCGTGTAATGCTATTTCTGGTAATCAAATATTTGTAATGTAAAGCGTAAGAAAATAGAAATATTACATCGCGGTAAATGCTTGCTCATTATATTCTCGTGATCAAGGTTTGTGTACGAGGACACAAACTCATCATGAGCAGTAATGTAAATTTTAATAGTATTAAACATTCATGATGCATTGTAATATATCTTTTTTGCCACATGCATCAGGTAACTCCTCGGTCGATACCCGACGCGCTTGGAGGGGTACAATGTCCTAAGCACAATAAGAGCAGGTAAGTGAGATAGTTACACACAGTTGTTAGATATTTTAAAGGTAGTCGTTTAAGGGCATAGTTATTGTCTACGATTAGTTACATTTTACGAAGCGACAAGAGGTAAACATATATTTAACTATACATTTAAGTTAAGAAATACATAAATCTTGGCTATCCCAAGCAAGTAACCGAGAAATCATTACACAGATAGTTGTTAGCATAACTCGGAAGCAAGAAAGCCTCAGTTAATTATGTCGTATCGTTGGCTAGGAACTAGCAAAGAAATCTGAGACCGGAGCTCATACAATAACACATCCTAAAGACAACGATATATTGACTGTGAATAAACTTGTCCGTGAATGACTTACGCAAACATTGTACTTGTAACACAGAGTTTTAGTGATCTCAAACGGATTCTAAGAGAGTATTTACGAAGATAAACACATAATCACAAAATGTAATTTCGACCGAATACACACAAGGGGAAATTTTAAACAAAAAACAATAGAGACATGCAACAATAAATGATTCAACTTCCACATCCTTAACTCCTATGCAATCCGTTCAGAAGTGGAAACTAAATCACGTCTAGATCACAACTATAACTTCCAACTTGTAGACTCTTCTGTACAGAACAAATAAATCTGCAAGGGGGTCATCTACAGATATACTGAGAACTACAACCCCGAAGCACTTGCAAGACACACAATGTTAAGATCAGTAGTATCAAGTGCAGCATAGATTTATGATCTGGTTAAGGTGTTTCACGTACTTCGCTTCATGTCGTCGTTGGAAAGCGTTCGAGGCGAGCCCGGCCCTGCGTCCTCGCTATCATTTAAATATAACTTGGGACGCCGTCGTCTGTCGCCGGCTTTATTTTTACACCACCGAGATTATATGTGGCAAGTCACACTGCACGCTGTCTCACGGGAGACGGTGATGGTTCGCGCGCGATACACAACCGGTCGCACAATAACACTGAGCAATATTGACGGCACGTATCGCTCGAGCGACGCCCACGGCGCGAATGACGGGCGGAGCGCGAGCGGCGTCCCCCTGGGGCGGAGGCCCCTCGCCGCGCCCCCCAACCCGTGCAGTATGCACCGCTGCACAGCCTCCACATGGCTCTGGAGATAACGTGAGCAGCGAGCCGCGATCACGCAACACTCATCACAGATATATAAATGTGGCGCGCGATGCGATTCATTGACGCCAACTGTTTATTATGATGTACTCGTAAACATATTAACTATACCACAACTAGTAGATTAAGCAACAATAATAAACTTACTGTTAAACACGAGGCAATTATTGGACAGCCAAATAAGATAACGAACAATAAATAAAGAAGGAACAATGTTTCTTGTAAAGGACACAATTAAGCATTATTTAAATTTTGGGGAAAATTACTTAAGACAGAAACTATTTAGATAAAATATCACACGAACAAGAGGTGTCTTGTACTAATCGGCCCGGATGATGAAAAACAAGTATGTAAATTTAGCGAAAGTCATAAATTTACTTGCAGTTCTCGCGATCCAACATCTGACAGAAGCGGATGCTTTTTATAGTTTACGATCAGTTTTAATCCTCTTACTTCCACATGTTATTAGAGGCCTACGCAATAAAACCTTACTGCGCTAACTAATCAGAACACTACTAATGCGTAGTTTTTATACTGCCTAATTTTGTGTTTCCTTCCTATCTTTTACTTTGTTGTCGTTACGAGTTAGGAGCGCGTCTTTAGCACCAGACGTGTCCGGGATGAGATGAGTGTGTTGGTGGTTTCGTGACAGATTTGGTTGTGTAGATGTTATCTGGAATCGCAAAAGCAACAATATTATTTCTCTGCCGCCATATGTGCATGTGGTTTACTAACGTCACACATTGCACTCGATACTCAAGTTTGTTCCAATAATTGATCTACTGGCTATATAATGCATTTCAAGGATGTATTCAAACACGAGCCATACTGAACTGTGGGGCACCCAGGCACGTGTCGATTGCCAAATTGTATGCAAATTACTGTTATGAATTCAAATTGCATACGTAAAGTACCGACACTATTGTTCTCTTGTCCGTCGGTGATATCAATTTGCAAATAATCAACGTTATTAGTCTAATACGGACCGCGATTAGGATTTTAATGGTGTATTTTCGAAATACCTTGGTTATGTTCGGTTTGTGTACATACTCTGTGACAGTAACAATCTTATGATGACCTTATGATCTTATGATGTTTGTATGTTAGTTTACAGTGGGAAATCTGATGGTGTCAAACTAACACGCAATCAGAAGCTCATCAACAGTATTGCCGATGTGTATATAAATCATGTGTCAGTCATTAGAAAACCACTTTCACGATGTTTTATTGATAGTATTGCGAATAGGTCGCCTCGTTTCTTCGTGCACGTGCAAATCTTGTTACTTAGATTTGGAAAACGGAGCAGATGTTTCTTGTATCGGTTAATGTACACGAGAATGAATCGCCACTGTGAGTGCTGCAATTGTAAGCGATTGCCTAAATCGATTTGTTAAAGATACAAGTAAAAGGGGCAATCGATCAAGATGATTTTAATGTAGAACACTGGATCGCATTATCTTGTTGAAGATATGCATAAGGTCGACTGCTGTTCTAACAATCGAATTGGATTAAACGATAACCATCATGTAGCGGGGAAAGCAAGATATGATGAGATCGGACAGATAGTTGATTTGAACAGCGAAAGGGTAATTAAAACAAACAATGCTCTGCACTCGAGCTACACCCTCCGGTTATCTGACAAACATTTCTGTCGTGACTGTTGCAAATGGCATTCGTTTCCGATCATGCTCTGCCAGGGCGAGAGGTCATCATCGCACAGGGCGCAGGCGCCGGCGATCTAGCGACCTCTAGGATTATCCAACTCGATCGATAAGGTCCCGAGGGGTTTGCGCGGGGCATGCGGAGCGTGATACGGGCCAAAGAACATAATTTATTCGGCGGCAGACTGGCGCGCCTCGGAGGTGCCGCGGACCGTTCCCGCCCCGCGCCGCACATCTCCGGCCCATCTCTTTCTAAACAGGATCCCGTCACTATTTTTTGTGGGCCGAGGTTTAAGGAGTATCGGATTTAAACGCAGGTTACGTAATAGTTTTTACACACCCTTAATCTTGAGACCGAGTTTAAATCGTTTTTTTTTTTGTGTACATTATGCATATTTACGGTGCTGGCGTGTTTGTACACCACCTGTTTACGGCGTAGTCCATTTACGCGATAAGAGCATAGCAGAGACAATATTTGCGCGTGCGCGCAATATCATTCGCTCGTTACTAGTCGGTACATGAGTAAATGAGTCTCCTTTTTTATTTCGACACAACAATTTACCAGATTGCTGCTTAAACGAGTTGAAGGTATGCTCTGATGTAATAAAATAAGTTTAGAAAAGACGACAACATAAACGATTTATTGAGTAAATGTGGGCGGAAAAGCGGAAGAGGAGTGTTGTAAAGTTTTAATTATCTAGTTGATCACCATATTCAAGTGGTATTCGGAATTGTGTGTTGGTTGAAATAGAAACATGGAAGAATTTAAATATGCATATTTTCCCCATAATATCAACAAAGCATTAGTTTTTTCATCGTCATAAACATAAAGTTGATGTTCAACTTCAATAGGTAACAATTTCTAAACTGTTATAGAATCATGGTGGGATTATAGTTTAATAAATCGCCTTTGACCAATAACTATATCAGCAGTTCTCAAGAGTCCGGACTTATGCATATTCATTTGTTTTAATTTATATTTGAATAAATGATTATGATCATGGACCTAGGTAAACAACAGTTATGCAGTGGAATAATTTATATATATATATAATTTTATTATGGACTCTTATCCCGCGCGAAGAATCAACGCAGAAATTCCACCAATGTCAAGTTTTTTATAATTATACAAGTTAAATAACAAAAACGTAAATAAATGGACGTCTATTCGTCCATCTTGAAAAAAAAACGTGGAATAATTTAGGTACTGTTAATTAATTAAAATGATTCTTACATTAAAATTTAATACAAAATTTGCTTTTCTCACATTCTGCACAGCTAGCTAAGTTATTTATCTCTCAGCAGATGAAGAAATAACCGACAAGACATAGTTTACTGAGAGCCTAAAAATCAATATTTACAAAAAATAAACCAGTGTGAAGTGTTATCATATTACCTGACGTGAGAATTACTTTGTACGTCTCTTTATCGCTGTCGACTGTGGGTTTAATAACCTGCAGTACTGTGAGATAAACTGCGAAATTACCATGAACAGTGCTCTACCTATAAAGGCTAAATATTTCCAAACGGTTCTATTTAGCTTGCCTTGTTTGTGTCTTTTGTGGGTCAAATATCTAGTAATTGAAATTTTACCCCTTAATTTGACCGATTGATCTGAAATTTGGTAAACACCTTTAACTCTGATGACAGTACAATTATGTGTATTTAAAATTATTGTAAATTCATGATGGCTGCCGCTTCAAAATGTCGGATTACATTATTTTTTACTAACTCCTCATATGGATATCACACGAAAGGGCTTGATTAGAAGAATACAGTTCACCATGAAAAAAACCCATGTATTAAGTAACTTAATAATGATGCAGATAATGAACTAAAAACTAAAAAATAGTTCTGGAATAAAATCGTGGTGCGTGCGGTAGCAAGAACTAAAACCATTCCTATAAATGTATGTATCAAATGGGTAGCTGTTTTCTCAGGTTATGGACATAAAAAATAGGGATTTACCAATATTTTAAATTCTGGAGCCTTATGACAGTAGGCGAACACTGTTCTGAGACTTGTTACATTGCACGGCGCAAAATGTAAATGTATCTTCTGATTTATAACCTACAGTAATACATTTATAATAATAATAACAACCATTCCTCCTTAGATTGCTAATCCAATGCCTTAGCTATATACCTCGTTTCCGCCCACCCTAACAACTGGACTTTAGATAATAACAAAATAGAGTAAAAACGTAATATAACGACCCATTATTTTGACATTACAAACAGACACTTCAATTTTATTTATTTGTATTGATAGGTATATGGTTTTACTCACGTCTGTATTTCGGGGATGCGCATTAGTTCCGGACCCGACGGGAGCCCTTTTTCAAAAAGTGAAGAGTCCTGCCGCGATCCCCGAAATACAAACATGAGTTTAATAAACAAGTCCCAGTATAATCAATATTATTATTTTTAGTTACAGCCATTAAAAGTATTAGGCATCTAAATTACTCTCAAGTATTTAAAAAGCTAATTAATAATTACCTTAGCGGTAATGATAAGATTATATTATCGATGCAGATATAGTACGTGGTATCGAAATTTAGGCAACGTGACCAAAATCACGGATTATCCATCAGCAGATTTAGATTTATTAGTAACATGTTGTGTTGTTATTGTAAAGGAAAATTTATCGTAAAAACTTAGATACTTTTACCGTTTGTATGATGCTCTGAGAAGTTTGAAAACTATATTTTAGCTACAATATCAACAGGTTGAAATTGGCTACTAATGTTGCAAGGTAAGTAGGTACACCATGAGAATAATAATAATAATATAACCAGACTGCTGATAAACATACTTATATATTTCTAAATACATACATATTATAGATAAATTACAGCCAGACACAACAAATGATCATGCTCATCAGTCTCATCACACACTTATTTGTCCTGGGTGGAATTTGGTCTGCCCGATGTACGAGCTAACACAGCTGCAATCCACCTTATAATACATTATACTGTGCTCCTGGCGTTTGTAGAGGAACGACATCATTCGGTGTTCTTAATTCAATTCGATCAAAACTTCGGGTAACCAATAAAGGTCTTGTACCTTCTAACTATTACCGCGATTAAGTCTCGATTCACACACAAAATAGGGCATGTAACATTAGGATCCCGTGCGAGTGCAGGAGTAAGGGTAAACATGAAACAGTCTGGTAAACTGTTGGGTTAGTCCACGATGCAAGACATACAAATGATAAAGTCGCGGGACCTAGCTAGGTAATTTTTGCATATAGTAGATCATAAACGAGTCAAGCCCGGTAAGACATTTACGATAATAATTGGAATTGCTGCGGTAAACATTAGCAAAATGTCAAATATAAAATTATTAAGATTGGACCCGAGCATTAAGTACTGGACAAAATAATTTATTGATGAATTAAATATAAATCTACGAATAGAAATGGCAAAACAAATTAAACCGCAGAGAATATCAGTTATACCTTGTCAACGTAAATACGCTGTATGGGTAATTTGCGCGACGGGCAGTATGGCGACTACATTTACATGTTGATTGATCTCAACTGAATATTCATGCTTGCACGCAGGGTGCAAGTACCTACGTAATGTCGTTTTCTATGCGCGACCCACTCGATTGATCGAGGACCGTTACCCCGACGTAAAGCGGTCACATTGCACCTGATACCCTACGATAAAACGCTCGCATAACTTTATAAATGTCCACTTTATGTAGATATACTAATAGAAACAAAATATATGCCACGAAAACGTAAATGTCACCAAGAGCCAATAAAAATGTCATATCCCGAGGTTGCGGGATCTCACACCTTATTTCTGTACAGACATACAAAAATAGACGCGTGAATAACCGTGTTCTGTGACAATTGTGCAACAGAGGCCATAGGTCCGACTGCATGAGAGTGTAAACGCGATAGTCTATATCCCGACCGCCGTTCTAATAACAAATCTATCAAAACAACAACATATTGGTATGTTACTATTTGTAGTGAATGGACGCTGTTTGATGTAATACATATAACGTTATACCCCAGACAGTCAATTGTCAACGCACTCAAGTCGCTGATCGATAACAGTTATTGATACTAGTTACAAATATCATTAAGTAAACTTTTACAGTAACGTTTCACGTTTTCCAGACAGATAGCGCGACCTAAATATTTCACATTAATGGCAGATTGTAAAATATAAAAGCGATAATTAGAATTTTAGGGCAAACGTCCAATTCTACGTATTTTATTATCATTTTGATAATCCCAATAGTAGAGGCGTGGTCATTATCACTGAATGCTATCAACAGTTTTTAAATAAAATTCTATATCACTTCGACGGTATTTATATTATCGTGGGGACATGTCGTGCATGACAAATTGACGACAAAAACACAAGGCCCGGTAAACACTACGCAGTTATATTTCAGGTGATACGATATCTAGAGATATCGAGTACAAAAGATACGTAATTTGCTTAGATATTTCAAGAGATTACTGTAACGGATTACGAGGGCGACAAGTGAAACAATAGCATACAAATCGTCTTGACAGTAACAGATGTAATTAATGATCTGTCAATGAATGTTGACATGGATGAAGAGATAACGATTGAAAAGTACAAATTGAACGGTGGGCGATACTTGGACAAATAAACACAGATTGAACGTCACTCTTGTGTCAATTGTATTGTACGATTGACAATTGCGGTTAATGGTTTGAACAAAAACTGCATGTAGGCGAACTAGTAATGTTGAACGAGTATGTAAACTAAAGAAACGTTATGGATGCAACATATTGTTGTACAAGCATAGCGTACTGATACCGTTAGAAGAAAATAACGGGTAAAAATTGGTCTTAAAGCTTAATTTGTAAATGCGTAGAGTATCAGTGCGTTATATTAAGCTACGAAGTTCTGCATTAATTTTTTTTCAATTAAAAGAGGTTGAATGTGCTCCTGGCACTACAGTTTTGTGACGTGAGCCATCACGGACAATAACAAAAAAAAACTGATTAAAATTAGAAAGTGATGATGAAACAATTTTAATGAAACTTAATGCATGAATGCAGAATCTTTCTAGACATTAGGTCCCATGAGCTTCGTGGGCGAGACTGAGCAAGTCTATCAATGCTTTTGATATGGTTTTTATATCTTTGTGTTTAAGATGTAATATGTTAAGGAGTAGTGGTTTATGCGTGTCAACTGGACACGGTCAGGCACGACAGGTGACGCCCACAACTGCGTGAAAGTCGTATCGGCCCGAGTGCGATACATGGCCTCGGGGATAACTGAGTTATTGGACTATCGCCTCGACAACTAGCGGACTGAAAGCTAACGAACTGAATAATGTACTAACTAGTATAAAGTGATTAAAACGTCGTACTATATTATTAAGAATTTCAAACAGACATGTTGGCTGAACGAAAGTGCTGTTATTGAATGTAAACTTGTGCATAAATCTATCATACGGCTCAATTAAGTCAATAAAGAAAGAAAACTATATAAAGCCTCGCCTACATCTACAAAAGTTCATAATATGTCTAAAGAAACAATTGGAGGCTTTGAATGGTGATATTATATTTACAATGCAACTTTTGAGCGAGCTTCGTGGTCTATCATTTCACGTTAATGTGTTTCAAGGACTTACAGCTATTTAAAGAGGCAATTTAATATATAAACTAGATTATGTCGAAGTAGTTTCGACCTGAAATTGGTTTAAATAGGAATCCAGAATTCGCGTAGGAGTGCCAATGTGCCAGCTACGAACTTTTGACCGGTGCGACGCAACGAGATGTGTGGCCGATTGCATAACATTAACAAGCATACTCGCTATATGTACGAGTATACATTTAATGTATAACCCATATCACGTTTTACAGTTCAAACACATGTATACGATAAACTAAACTTTAAGCACTGAATATCCAGTTACATATTTTTTTTATGAATATGGTAATGCAAAATTCATCTACAAACTGCCGGGGAAAAACCAGTCTACAAGTGAATACACACCAGATCATATCACACCATAAATCTACGAATGTTGAACATGGTAAACGAATAAACAAATAATAATAATAATAACTTCACACATCTCACACACGGCTGTCTGATCCCAAACTAGGCAAAGCCTGTACTATGGTACCCAAACTGCTAATCTTATATATAATTGTTTTTAAACTTTCGCGACTTTGATACATATTAGATGTGTAATTCGTGACTTATAATATTTAAAAGGTACAAAGGGTAAGTTACCAAGAATTATTGAACCTTTTAAATCTTATCGCGATTAAGACCCGAATTACACATCTAATATATATTTATAATATATAAGTGTATACATACATATTATAGATAAATTACACCCAGACACGGAACACATGATCATGTTCATCTCACAATTATTTGTCCTATGTGGGAATCAAATCCACGACCTCTGGCTCAGCAGTCAGGGTCACTAACCACTAGACATATTTTCTCTTTTTACAAGTTTAATATATTAATTGACGGATATATTTACATATTATCCATGGCAAGCTAGCACTTTACCGGATGGACCGACTTAAGTGCAGTTTTAAAAGACCGCCGTGTTGGTTCATAGCTAAGTTTGGTAAAAATATATTGATGTTTCGAAAATATCACCTTGATTCGTCTGAGGGTTTTTAATATAAGTAGGTACAGTGGTACACATTTCTTTATTAAAACTTGTTGTTAACTTTACCAAATAAAATGACCATTGCATTATTATTTTTATAAACAAGGAGAGTAGACAGGAGATTTATTTATGAAGTAATGTGAACGTTTATTCAAATTCAAATTCAAAAAATCTTTATTTCATAAAATTGACCATCAATTATTCGAAATAGTCGATTTAATAAATAATTATTATAATTAAAAATTATAGATCAACACACACAGAGTCACCGCAACAATAGTTTGCTTCGTCAAATGTAAAATGATTAAAGAAAACAAAAATGGATAACATAATATCACATCTGCCTGTTTCGATCTATAACCGATTCGATTTAGATAACTTAGTTACCCATTCTATAGCACAAAATCTCAGTTCAAATGTTCAGGCACAATTAAGGTGACATTACTGCCATTAAATAAAAGTACCTGGAAGACCGAGCTTTGCTCGGTGGCTTTTTGTAAAGTCGTCATTTTCTTTTTTTTTGTAAAATTGCGTTTTTACAGGATATACAACTACGCAGTTGAACCTAAAATGCAAAACTGTATCTGTATACAAAATGTCATCAAAATCGTTGGAGCCGTTCCCAAGATTCAGATTATATGTATAAATATACATATGTACAAGAATTGCTCGTTGAAAGGTATTAGATAGATAGATCACTATAACTATAAATCATAGTTGATAGCTTCCAAGACTACCAAAAATACTTTCGAGAGCCAGATTATCTCTTTATCGCACACTGTAGTAGGTAAATCGTGTCAGATACAATTGCAGGACGTTTGAACTCTAATCGCCTCGTGTAGGCGACTTACTCGACTGAAACCGATGGATAGGTACGACTTTAGTGTTGAGCCTCCGACGCGACGGCTGCGATACATATATGTATATAATTTTGTATAATGGCTTCTGTAAGATTGCCATACTAATTGTTAAAATTTCAAATATTTCCGTTTATATATTGTGCAACAGTCTGCAAGATTTGTTATGGAATAGAGGCAACATAGGGGTTCAACAAACAAGCAAAATGAATATTCAGTCTAATCACGCTGTGAAATCATCGTTTTGTAGAACAGGTTTACTATAAATTGTATGCTGTGCTACCTATATGTAGTTATGGTTTATAGAGAATAATCAAAATAAGTAATTACTACAGGTTCTTCTTTCAAGAATCGCTTTACTTATAACAATAGTCTCCTATTAAATAAACTTAATTAGAGTCTTTAAGGAAATTCGTATCAATTTATCAAAATGAGTCCCGCCTTCTACAGACTTAAAGTGGATTGGGTAGATTCCTATTTTAAAAATAAATTATTTCACCGAAGTCAGGCAATGCAACATCTTAAAATGCTGCGAAAATTGTCCTCCTAAAAAATCAATAAAAAAACATGAACGTCTAAAAAATACAGTTCATAATGTAGATAAAAAATATTTAGACAGTTTAATGTACTATAATATAAAAATATTTTTCACAACAAATTAAACCGACGAAAAGAACTAAAAAGCAAAAAATAAATAAACCTTAAGTCTTAAGTATTGAGCTTATTTACATAAACTATCTAATTTTATATAAACTTATTTTGAGTTGAGCTTTAAGTTAAGTTTGTTGTTTGGCGCGCCGCCTCAAAATAAGTTTATATAAAATTTGATAGTTTATGTAAATAAGCTCAATACTTAAGACTTAAGGTTTATTTATTTTTTTGCTTTTTAGTTCTTTTCGTCGGTTTAATTTTTTGTGAAAAAGATTTTTATTTAATGGTTTTGTTCATCATCAGCTCAGCTACATGATGTGATGATTTCTGAAACACTATTCGTTCCTACAATTTTCGAGGGTTTCTCTCAATTTTTTCAGGATCCCATCATCAGATCATGACTTCCTTGACATGGGACCACCCTTGAGGTATACCCTATCTAACAAAAAAGAATAATCAAAATCGATTCATAAATAACGCAAATATGAACAAATGAGAAGCAAAGCAAAGATAAGAAGCAACTTAATAAAGTCATCAATAGGTACCAGACAAAATTTCGTAGATTGAACACCCTTAGTTTTTATAATTTAAATATTTTACTGCGTAGTCAGCGCACTTATCGATGTGAAAAATATGTCAATTTGTTAACATTTAGAAAAGTGTTCAGGTGTTCAACGGCTCTTATACTTTTAATGTAGTAAATTAAACTGTTTAAATAAATTGTAAATATTCTTTTAGACTTTTTCTATTGAAATTTTTAAGGTTGAGAACCTCTTTTTGCGAATCGGCCGCTCCGAATAAGTCGCCAACTTCAGACTCATAAAGTTAAATGGTCCCACTATGTCACAGTCCAAAATAAACCTTGTTTGCATGTAATATTATATTAATCTTATGTAAGGTAATATTATAGCATTAAAACACTTCATTTACTTCGACGCCGAAATTGTAATATGATACTTTATAAACAGATATGATCTAAACAGGATCTTTTTGTCCGGTCAAGGACACAAAAAAATACATAAGGGTTTTTAAAATATTTTTTTACAACAAATGCTTTGGATGTTTTACGTATATCACGCATTTTTTGGCATAGTATTGGGTATTATATATTATTATTATTTTTTTGGAGTTTACTTTTTAAGAATCGATTTGCATATAAGGCGCCCGGTATGAAAAAAATATGAAGATTAAAATTTAGTGATCGGAGTGCAGCGTAACGCTTTATTGGGCTTTTTATGCTTTATTGGAGTTTACTCCTTATTCTCGACGCATGTAAGTAGATATGTGTATTACCTTTATGTTATATATATGTGTAAATATATACAGAATATATAGTAAGTGACTACCGTCGCCCATGGACACCTAGAACTCAAGAGTCACAAGTGCGTTGCCGGCCTTTGAGATGGGAGTAACAGGGAAACGTGTAAGCCCTTTGGCGTTTACGCATTTCTATAAAACTAATACGAATTACCAAAAACCGTACCATATTCCGCAACAGTATCTTCAGATAACATAAAGAAGGGTATGTTGTAAAAGAACTAGGCCCATAGCTGGTCAGCACGTAATCTTTCTGCAGTGACCACCCACCCTTTTAATGCTGTCAATATTAACGTTACGTTTTGTAAGTGCTTTTTAAGTGAAACAACATATTAATATAGGACATGTTTATGTTAGGCCTCGGACACGAAGTCAGCTTGAGTCGCAGCGGCGCGGCATCGCTCTTGTGCGCCGCTCGCCGCCCGCTCCTTGCGCCGCTGCCTTCGAGGCCAGTTCCATATACATGTATGCATTGAAACGCGCCGCCGACGCTGCCGCCCCGCTCAGACTGACTTCGTGACCGAGGCCTTATAAGCCCCTTCAACAAAATATGTGTATTCCTTGTCATGAGTTGCGTTTTCTAATCATTATAGCATACAATAAAAGCAACGTAATAGTTTCATTAACTACTAAACATGTTATAGTGAAACTTAGCATCTTACACTACAGCTATGGTGTAACTAACCAACGGTACTACTGAGCCGACACTACTGAGTACATAAAGCAAAGGCTTCACATAAACAACATAACATGTCTTTAACATCTTTAGGAATAAGGAAACCACGTAATGTACAGTGGGCGGTCTACGGCTTAGCTCTCCTTTTGAATTATTCAGTATTATGATCTGCTGGCAACCTGCTCATACTAACAAACAGAGACTCACTTTATATAGTTGAATAAATCTCGACACCGGAAATTTTAAATATTTACCTAATATCAGCTACTGGAAAATTGAATGTTAGAATGCTGCTATATGTATTAAGCTGTAAAGTGAAACTAGAAATCGTAAGGAGATCAATAAATAGTATAAGTGTAGAAACACTTACATATGAATACTAACTATTTAATAATCTCTACGGCAAGTCATTATTTATATTCTGTAAGTATAGATTAAGACGACACTGGCGTTGTACTAATCTCCATTAAGTTTATCCGTACGTCGCGTATGCGTCTAATAAAATAATATCAAAACATTTTTCCAAATTGGTTCAGGCTTATTCGAGTAATCGGTGAACATAAATAAAAAAAAAAGATTCCGACGAATTGAAAACCTCCTCCTTTTTTGAAGTCATTTAAAAATAGAAATACGTCTCAATGGCTTAAGATTCGTACAAAAACATACACTAGAGTTTACTAATCGTGCGGAAACAAAGTAATTAGGTACAAATCTGACACATTTTTATGAATACATTTGAGCATTATTGTAAAGTAATTAATTAAACACTACTATAGTTCGAAATTCTATAATTATTTATACATATTACGTTTTCATGATAGTACCCAAGGTAGTATTTCTTGTCGATTTTTGACTCACACTATAACCTTAAAAGTAACAGTCGATTGTGGTTGAACAGCTTTCAAAACTCAGATGGATGATGTGCTTTACACAATAAACTTAGCCACATGAATTATCTTTTATATTTTTTAGAACATCGAAATACTGAAAAATCAATAATATAATGATTGTTCACAATACGTCATAAAACGTGTTACATGCTTAGAAGAGTTAAATAATGTTGGCGCATCGGTAGTGTCTAGAAAGCAGCGCCCACGCATGCCGAGAGGTCACCACCGCCCACGCACCCCTTCGACGATCACTATTGAGCAAGAGAACCGAGCCTTCTCCACGGAGGTGTTCGTCGGCCAATTACCGCTGTAATTGATGATTATTGCGAAATGATGCCGGTGTCGGTGGGCGGCCATTAATGATGCTCCAATCTGATCGGGGGCGGACTGACGGCATGACGGATTGCATCAATAAAACGCTCAACAATATGATCGCATAACGGCATCGAATAAAAATGTAGTTAATAGAGAGTTGTTTGTCCACAAGCTTTTTCTTAAGTTAACAAAATTATTGGTAGGGGAATGGCGATGAATCAATGTCAGAATAAAGAAAGCAAAATCTGCGCAAATTCACTGCACGGATCGCGTACTCGTTAAATGTTATGTTATGTTTGCGACTAGTGTTGGGTTTCGATTCCAATAAGGGACAAATGAAGGAGGTAGTGTGTACAACTTATATCTAATAGAATTTGACTCACCGGAATCATTTGGAATTGGGTCAGAAGATCTGATCTGATTCTGATCGGACCTGATCCTATACCAATAATTACGTAGTACTCTCTTTTTCTGATAGTGAGTAGGGTCTCGGGTCAACAAAGAAGTGACACCACTGGTATTGCGATTTTATGGGTACCCGTAATCGTTTAATATCAGGCGGGCTGTGTGCTTTTAACACGCTTTTATATTAATTAGCTTGACTTCTAAGGTAAACACATTTTGGAAGTCAATTTAAACCTATTTCTAATTGTCGTATCGGCATGAAACTTTGTATGTATGTGTAATATACGAGTATGTATGCTGTTCGGATGATAATACTATAATTTGGCATCTTGGAGTCAGGAGGTGGATAGTAGAACGCTGCAGTGGCTACTAGTAAACCTATCGAGTTTGGGCTCATTTGATTCGTTTGGACGAGTCTAACAGATTGGGCTTTGTAACGGTGGCCTGATATATGGAGTCAGGAGATGGGTAGTGGACCTCTTTTTTACTTTTTAATGTAGTTCGCTATTAAAGTGTTTTTACTTATGTAAGAACACACACTTTAGTAGGAACACGCTACAACTTATACTACGATACTTGTAGGTATTAGCGTTATTTTTAGCGTGATCGTCACACAGGGATCAAGAAGTAAGATTGATAATATTTACAGCCTTATGTAACGCATTATGCTAAGATTTTTTTTTAAAACCATAAGCGTGACTGTTGATCACGAGCTTATGGACTATCAACAGAAGACGATGCACACGAAATGTGGTTAAAAACGTAATTACTGAGCCAAAGGTGTTTGCGATGCCCGATTTGTATACCTACGTGGTTGGAACACAAATTACCTGTAACAAAATTAATACTTATCGATGCTCGGGCGTTGTTTGGAGCACAAAAACCACTAATTTGTGGTATTGAAGGCAAAATTTGCAACACTTCGATTACGTTTAAGAGTTATCAAACAAGTACTAAATTGCGGACAGCTGCCAACTGTATGGTTGAGATACGACTGAGTTTGACTACATCTCTCACGCCGAGATATAATTATTGTGTATATAAACCGCTGTGGATGACGTGGTAGAAACATTTTGTCGAAACTGATAATCGATACAATATACATAATTATTGCATATTTCGTGTTATTATTGTTAGATTATTTTGACAAATATAAAAAAACAATGCTTTAGATGTCAGACAAGATAGATTATTTTGACGATTATTTAAAACTCTTTTTCTATTTAACTTCTTATATATACAGCTAACTGTATTTAGTTTATCATAAAAAAATATAGATAGCAGCAGGTAGGTGTACTTTAGTTAAAGTTGCAACAAGTTAAATATTTAACTGAAATATCAGTCAACAATATTTATCATATTTGATTAAATATTTTATCATCGATAGTGGGGTGCTTGATTGCAGTGTCTGTAAACAAATGGCACTTCACAGTTAATTTATATAAATAATATTCTGGTTTATTAAAGCATGTTTACTTTTAAACTTTCGCGTTCCTATATAATAATTATATTCAAAGGTATATTCAATCCTACTAACATTATAAACCTGAAAGTTTGTGAGGATGTTTGTTGCCTCTTTCACGCAAAACTACTGAACCGATTGCGATGAAACTTGGGATGTAGATAGCAGGAGACCTGGATCAACACATATGCTACTTTTTATCCCGATATTCTCACGGTATCTCGGAACTTACGCGGGTGAAACCGCACGGTGCAGTTAGTAAATACCTTATAAATACGTGATCACGTTGATTCCCGTTAACATAATTATATATAGCATGTTTTGGCCTCTTAGTTAGTAGTAAAATCATTATTCTCGTTATTATTTGAAACATAATTTTCATTTTTAAATATAGAAAAAAAAACTAAAAAGAAATAATAAGCTTAAAATAAAACGTATCTTGGATTTAAGGCACATTGGAATGCACGACGATATTTGCCAACCCTAAGGCCGCCTTTCCACTGTTGTCATCTCATAACGCTAGACAGCGGTTCTATCTTGTATATTTGAATGGAGTTGTTCACATACATTACAGCACGATTATCTGTCGTCCACGACTTTTTACTGTATTTTTTTTTTTATGGTATAGGGGGCAAACGAGCAGACGGGTCACCTGATGTGTGGGAAGAGGGGAGAGGGGGATTACAGGGGGGGGGAGAGGGGAAGGACGGGAATAGTAGAGAGGGAAGGGTTAGGGCCTCCGGTAACCTCACTCACGCGGCGAAAAGCAATGCATTGCTTCACTGCCGGTTTTCTGTGAGGCCATGGTATCGAGCGGAGTCGAGCCGGCCCATACGTGCCGAAGGATGGCTCTCCCACGTAAAAGTATGGCTGTCTGTATGGCGACAGACTGTCAAGGCAAGGCAATGGGAACATCGAAAAGACAGTGTCAAACGATAAATAAAACGTAGTCGCGACTATCTGTCGTAATAACGATAAAAATTAAATGTCGTATCATCGTCTACACTGTAACCAAAACTTTACGTTTTTCGCTTACTTCCTCTTTGATTCTTTTTTTAAAGTCATGCGTTATTAAATATTATCTTAACCTATTGTAAACGGGAGATAACACACACCACTAACTTCAAAAAGCACGTAGAGGCGACTGGGCGACTGCTGTGCAAATGACACGGTGACTGCCGTCACACAAGTAAAATTTCTTCACGATCCAGTGGGAACAGCATAGACACGACAACCGTTCAACGATAAAATTTCGACGACAAAGTGATGACAGATAGTCGTGATAATGGGAATAGGTAGACACCGCAGTCTTTCAATGATAAAAAAAAAAGCGTTACGCTAATGAAATCATTAATTACCTCCAACAATCACGTATCATTGAATTAATAAGTTATAATTACGGATATGGTAACATCACATGTGCAGATCGGATGCGCTCTCAGTCAACGCCAGAATTAATAAGTCGCTTTTGTTCTCATTTAAATTTGTACCAAGTAAATATCAGTATTCTTGGTGCATTGAATTCAGATGGTTATCTCGGTAGAAAGTAGATTTTCTAATTTCGTTACAAATAAGTAAAGAGTGCTCAAACAACTCGCAACTGGTCTTTCAGGTACATACTTGGACATGTGCAAAATAAGCAAATCATAATATGGATTCGGACCGCCACGGAATGTTACGTCGTGGAAGCCGTCTTGACAACGTCAAGAACGATTTCTCTATGTTTTGAGTCTTCCATTACTCTATTTTTTTGTGTGGTGGATTCTCCTACTTGCCTTCCACACCACAGTGCAGTAGCCAGGTTTACCCGCCTACTGTTGTCCAGGTAGGAGCCATTATGGAATACGTTTCTACCGCCTCTTGCTGGTACTGATGCCACTGCTGCCTGACACCAGAGGATTGCCTATTTAGTGGCGGCACTAAATGGCAGTCACAAGGCTGTCTTAGGACTATTGTAACAACAAAAAAAAATGTGTGTGTGTACCAGAGTACACAGGTAAGAAGTGAAACTTCTTTACGACATATCATTTTTCTACTATTTGCAACTTCACGAAAATGGGGTAGATAAGGCTTAAGCCTTAAGAAATTATAAAACGAAATATATAATCACTCTCACTTTTCTTGTAAATTCACTTAAATTTGAATAAGTCTTTTTATTTTATCACTTTCAAATTATTGTTGTTATTATTATAATATATTACATTATATTCTTTACGTCACTATACTAAACTTTGATAAAAAAAGCAACATGGCGCGTAACCGAAAAACGTGACGATTGCTACAAACATTTCTCCCATACGTCGATAAAGAAGTTTCACTTCTAAAAGAATTTGACGTTTGACTATGTACATTTTTATCTGACATTTACGCATAATATACAATTATGCACTTGTTTTTTGGTTTAATATGCAACCGGGATAAGAAGGCCTCGTATAGAGATAACATGTAACTCCAGTATTTAACTATTTTAACTTCAGTTTGAATATCTTCATAGAAAGATGAAGATCAACTAATATTATCTGACAATCTGCTATATTACTGCGAAAGGCAGGAATAGTGAGCCTCTACATTCTTGATTTAGAGTGGTACTTTTAGTTATAATGCAAGTTAATTGCATTAAAGAAATTCTTGACAAAATCTTCAATTTGATCTAAAGATTCCATCAGATTTCTGCGGTTTTCGGATTTTAAACTCCCTATGATATAGCGAGCACGATTGATGAGACTGATTAGATGCGCCTGATTTATAATCTAAAATTCATAATTTTTCTGTTTTTACCAATATTGACAATTGATCGACAGAGGAGAATCATATTGAAACCGACGCTTTGTTATTAAACACTATATTAGTCAACTTTTCTTTTTTATATATTACAATTCAATTTCACATCAGCCATTTTGTTTCATATACGTAATTAGAAATAACGTTCCGGCCAAAACTCATTTGAATGAGTATAAATTGTGTTTAAACTTAAATTACATAAATCATCTTATTTATGAATCTTAACCCCATCATAGATTCATAAAAGTTTTAAATTTAATTAAAAATTGTTGTGATAAGCCTCTTCATATTAATTAACGACATCAATTAATTAACATTATTAGATATAAATCTGATTTAGAAAACGTATCAAAAGTAATAAATCACATATGAAAACAATTTAGAGTTTATTAAAAAAGTATGAAAGGATTCATTATAATCTGCTCTTATGTACATATTATAAGACATACATATTTCTCTTTCTGAAGATTACACATTTGTCTGCAAGGCTAACAAACAGTAGCTAACTGTGAGCTTTAAAAAAATCGCAAGCGGCAATCCAAACCCCTGTTCGTTTTCAGTAAGTTAGTATTAAAATATAGCAATTATTTTACAAATTGACGACAATTTTTCAACGGACTCCCAAAAAATAGGAGCTGATATGTGTATTTCTTCGATAATTGTCAACAGATTTTAATGTTGTAGTGGTTCTAATTTTATTTTCAAAACTACGAAGCTAATGAAACCCTGGGGAAGCAAAGTACTTAATGATTGTTTATCCCAATCCTAACTTAATATTATCAATGCGAAAGTGAGTTGTTTGTTTTATTACGCTATCACGCCTTACTCAAGCGACCATACATGTACTTTCATCCAGTTCTGTATTCTGTATGTGCTGTGGACATAATTTAAACTCTTCCAATTGAAGTCAGTTAATTCCTTCTTACCTTTTTTATGTAGAAGCTCATATGAAACTAATAAGGTATGAGACTAAAAGGTATTTCTTATTCTTCTTCTCCATCATCATCTTGAATATGGAAGTTTTTTGGAATAGTTTGTACATCTTTCTATTTTCAGACTGCTTATAATTAATTTTACAGTTGTTTGGACTGAACAAGTGAAACGGTTAGCGTACTGTTTGCTCAGTGAAGACTTTTTGGTAAGATAAGGTGAGGTGGAATGGCTATTCACCCGCAATAAAATGGGAACAGTAAGACCACTGTCGTTATTTCATAGTTCTGGAAGTATCTGGTACAGTTATATCAGATGTGTCATTTCTGTCATAGGTACTCACCTATGACGTCAACAAGAAAAGACAAAGAATAAGACAAAAGTGACACTGGTATAATAATAATATATGATTTTAGAGGAATAGCTTAAATTATTTATCAAACGCTAACCTTATAAAGCCTAATTGTTAGACTTCCAGTAGGATTTTGTTTTTTAGGTTATAAGTATTATTAATATTTATATTTTCTTTTTTTAAATTGTGTAATGTGCCGTATTTCTTTTGCACGCTGTGGTTTTCTATAATTAAGAAAACACATGAACCACCATTTTATGTTTAGTTTTTTTTAAGAAAGATATTTCTTCTCTTTTTTTAAGAAAGATTTTTATTTTAAGAAAGGTATTTCTTGTTGAAGACCCTAAAATAAATAAATAAATAAATTGGACCCATTAATCAACGAAATCACTATTTTTATGCTGAGATACCACGGAGACAAATGAATGGATATACTAAAGGTAATTTTGCGAATACTGTATATTCAAAAAAGCGATGATATTCTGTCTGGGAAACGTTGGAAATACTGTCGATAGCAAGCAGGAATTACACTTTGGAATTTCAGAAATATAATACGACTAGTATCATGTTTCTTACCTGCTATAAACACCTGTGGCTTCGATAATTATAAATATTATAATTATACTCATTTTATAAGATCTTAGTGGGGGGTTTCAAATTACTTAGACCAGTATGTGTAAATCAATACATTTAGTTTTAAGCGATACGAGATAGCTAATTACAATAACTGGCTGTCATTATTAGTTGACAGTCCTCCAAATGTGACTAATCAAATTAGTGAATAATAATTAAACTTAGGTAACGCTTTATCGCACAACCGGTTCAAAGGTTATGGATGTCTAGAATGTCGTTTTTTTTATTATAATTATCTTGCTTTTGGCGTACGTAGCCGAATAAGCGTTTAGAACCGCCTGAAGACTGTAGGCCACTCCACGGCCCACAACAAACGGGTTTTTAATGCTTCTATGCGTTTGCGACCCATTGTCTTGCATTTAAATATGTGTACGAATGCTTAAAATGTTTACTTCTTTATTTAATACTTTTTACACTTTACACAACACGAGGCGAACTTCGCTCTATATGGCATTTTCTACTAATCAACTTTTGAAGGTTGCAGTGAGGGTCATGGATAGTCATGTCATGACAAATGCATAAGTAAAATCTATATTTCATACACCTTAATTCATTTCAGTTTCATATGTGAATGAAATAAAACTTAAAGACGAATTGTTATGGCGATCTAAATTCAAATCTGGCGAGTTCTCAAGTTCCAAAATCAATACTGGCAACAAAAGCACTTGTGTTTAATAAATAAAATAAAACTTAAGCCAATCAATGTACAGCTATAACGAACTTTCCACGAGATGAATGAATGGTAATCATAATGTTACTATAGAATGTTTATGCAAATAGCACCGTCCATTGAGGGGGCCCATTGACTTGTCTATAACGGGCCAGACAGGTCTGCAAAGCCAGCGGCAACCGTGTGCCGGTTACCAAGACGTTGTACCGTCGACATATACATTAAAATCTTACTTAATTATTCGCTGAGATTGTTTTTTGATGTTAAAATTGTTAGTGGTAATAAAAATGCTGATAATTATGCTATTAGTTAAAAAGAGAATCTTATTCGATCTCAGTCTTGACGTTTTCTTATGGTTTGATGTGGCTCATTAATACTTATAAATGTCTCAATTTTCAAAGTCCATGTAAGTTGTGGTTCGTCTCTTTTAATATGACAACGATGTTTTTTAAACAGAAAAGAATCCAAGGTGTGTCATGAGATTCTTAAATTGGCGGTAAGAAATGAATGATCATTTGCACGATTTTGCTTTGTATGCATTATCTCAAATATTGGATTTTGCATTATCAAATGAAAAACGATTGCACTAATGGATGTCTATTAAAAAAATGTTTCTTCTAAAGACTAAGGTGCGTCATGTCATGAAATACATTACTAAAATTCTCTTTCTTAAAAAAAAACTTGATCCGAAGTAAGCGCCTTAACTTTTTTTTTATAACAATAATATTCTTTCCAGACTTCAATTATTTAAACAGAAAAACTGACGTAAGTAGATCGGTTATCTACTGCCATTAATGGTATTGAAAACCCTTGAAACAAGTTAGTATAGTGCAAACTGTTAAATAATTTTTTCAGGTCATATAATGCGACTATTCTGGAGGTGTTATAAATAGATAGAACAATTCCTGCTATGCGTGCGTTACTTGCTATTAAAATTAAAAATATATATAAATCAAATTGACCTAATAATTGATATAAGATGAGATTACTGCATTTATACACCCAATACCAGTAAATTTTACTACAAAAAATATTATTATTGAGTTCTTTATTAATCCAGTGACAGTCGAGTAGTCAAAGAAACTGGTTCTGCAAATGTTATTGCAAAGAACGAAATATTAGTCATTTCTCCGCATGAAAACACCAAACACACTTTTATTAGGCACAGGTGTTCGCAATTCGTGACAAATGATTCCCAAAGCGATAAATGTCTAGATGTTATTGCGGTAGATATTGACTTTGCATACATTATTTATTTCTCATCAGCCTCAGTCATAAAACGAGTAATAGAGAAATCTGCATTGACCAAATTTGGGTGTTCCCATCCTTAATGGCAATAAATCATGGCACGTCAAACAGGTCTCATTCACCTGGCTGTTAAGGTTATAAATATAAAGTTCATGTACGTTTACGGTCGGGTCACACTATGATTTTTATTTTAAATAATATTACTTTCATCGCAAGTTAGTCATTTTGATCATGATGATTTAAATTTAACTAAAAACTATTATTATGTATATTACGATATACCTACCCGCTGATTGCGAGGACGCACGTTGGTAAATAAGATGTAGGTACGCTATCGATATCACCAAGACTAAGTAATTTATTGAAAAAGCGAAGCGAGTTTATTATACGCTTTGTGAAACCCATGATCTAAATTTTCCGTCCAAACGATTAACGTAACGTAATACGCAAAAAGTGCAACTTTTTTTTTAATACACAGATATAATTTGCTCAATTTACGGCGTCTGCTGTGTACCTAGGGCTGCCACCCGTCCGTTTTCCTAGTTTAGAGGGCGTCTGGGGAGCGTCCGGGCGGGGTTTTCAAAAAGTGTTCGGGTAGAGTGTCAAGGGACAATTATACTTGTAAGATAAATCGTTAACAAAATCGTTAAAAGGAATCGGCGTTTTTATAAGTTTTTGTCCGGCCTGAATTATAGTGCTGGCAGGCCTAGGTGTACCTAATATAATTTCGGTATAAAGTCCCAATAATTTAAATTGATTGATGATTATTAAATGTAGACACATTCAGTCCATTCTTAAATATAGACAGACGTGCACGTTACATTGTTTCCAGTAGTCGGTATATCACAATATGCTTCCTCGAGTCAAAGACCACTTAAACTGGACTAGAGACGAAGTAAGCCAGATCATTAATTTGTCCAATTTTGGGTGTGTTGATTTTAAATTGCTACATAAGAAACAAGTTTTGTCCGACAGTCGTGACCCCTTACTCATAGACAAGTTGCGACTAGTTGGGATCTATTAGAACTTTCTTTTTAATCAAAGCTTTAGGTTATGTTTCGCCTACACAAATAACAAGTAGCGAACTGGTTGCTTTATAAGTAAAAGGTAAAAATGAATGAACGTGATTTACGGTTTATCTGCTATCAGATTCTAAAATAATAAGTCAACAGTCAGTTTTGGAATAGTTAGCTTTACGTATTATATTATTTACTAGCAACCCGCCCAGACTTCGCACGGGTAGTAGAGACATCTCCAACAATCATCATCATATTTCAACCAATTTACACAAAACATTAACAAATTGTACACCTAAACCTTCCTCATAAATCACTCTGTCTAAATCAGCATGAAAGTCCGTTAAGTAGTTTTTCAGTTTATCGCGAACATACAGACAGAGAGACGCGGCGGGCCACTTTGTTTTTTGTAATATGTAGTGATTATTACAATGTTGCTATACAAATAAAATCTTTTTAACAAAAAATTAAACCGACGAAAAGAACTAAATAGCAAAAAATAAATAAACCTTAAGTCTTAAGTATTGAGCTTATTTACATAAACTATCTAATTTTATATAAACTTATTTTGAGTCGGCGTCAAACAACAAACTTAATCAGTTTGTTGTTTGGCGCCGACTCTAAATAAGTTATACCTGATAAAGTAATGAAAAGTAAACAGAAACACTATTCGTTCCTACAATTTTCGAGGGTTTCTCTCAATTTTTTCAGGATCCCATCATCAGATCCTGACTTCCTTGACATGGGACCACCCTTGAGATATACCCTATCTAACAAAAAAAGAAAATAATAATCAAAATCGGTTCATAAATAACGGAGTGAGGGCTGAACAGACATTAAAAAAAAATTAAAAAAATATTATACGGTCGAACAATAGGGATGTTGGTTGGAAGGACTCATTTTATAGTATTTGATGACGCCACTAATCGATTAACTGACAGTTCTACATAGAGTACTAAAAGTAAAAATGTAGTTAAAATTATGATACCAACTGACATCTGTCAGCTTGTTCATCGGTTAATGACGATCTATTGTAGCCTTCTTCAACCAATTTTATTATATTAACCGTTGCATTGTTGCTCCCTATAAAGACTTTCTTCAATACTAATTCGCTATGTCCCATCTCTTCTCATACATCGAAGGTAACATGCATAGGTAATTATTTGTTACTGTGTTATAGATAGTACTTAAAGATCCCTTTTTTTTTAATTCTACTTTTACGAACTTTCGATTCCTTCATCTTCAGGACATCATCTAAAAACTTTGGTGTCATCTATCTCCCTCCAAAGGGATTATGCCCGTCTGATAAGAAAAGAGTAGTAGAAGTTACCGCATCGGAAAAAGGGCTAAAATGATTAAAAATTAAATTAAAACTGATTTAACAGATGGCGCAGGACTGGACGGACAGCGATCGATTGATCGGCGAGCTAGGTTTAGCATACAGCCAACTGGCGCAGAGTTGTGTATATTAATAAAATTCTTGAGGGCACAAGGATAATTTCCTAGTAAGAGAGTTGTCTTTTTATTAAGAAAAGGAAACCTACTAATATTATAAATGTGAAAGTTTGTGAGGATGTATGGATGTACGATGGATGGTACGGATGGATGTTTGTTACTCTTTCACGCCAAAACTACTGAACCAATTGCGGTGAAACTTAGTATGTACATAGCTGGAGACCTGGATTAACATATAGGCTACTTTTTATCCCGATATTCACACGGGATCGGCACTTACGCGGGTGAAACCGCGGGGCGCTGCTAGTAAAGAATAAACCAGACGAAGAAAGTAGTTATGTGTAGTAGTATTTGGTTTGTTGTTGTTAAATAACCAGGGCATACTCCTGACATTACCAATCGTAAGTGAAAATAGCAGAACTATGCAATTTAATACTATTTTGTTGAATGATATACTACAACGATACTACAATATATATTTATATACACACTGTAATAAAAATCAATGTGAAATAATGAAGATTGGTTTTAAATGTCAACGGAAGACATTTATCACTTTCAACGCAAACATGTTCTGTTCAAAACCCGAAAAAGCATGTTTAATACAAGTCAGATTGTAATAACGTAAGCATAGATTTGTAATCGTTAGCCGTAATCGAGATTATAAATCATTTGAATCATGTATGACAAGTATATATTTAGATACAATCACAAAAAAAACACTAGAACTAAGTAAAACCGTAGTTTTTTGATTGGTTCAGACGTTTTATGGCAATAATTTATCATATGTATTATAGAGCGGAGGGAAGAAGCACTTGTTAATGAATATCGATTATGTTCATAAATGGATTCGTGATTCGTAGAACTTGAAAATAAACGTAAAGGTTACGGTGCTTATTGGTAGCAGTTACCAAAGATACATTGTTGTACCATAGTTTTTATACCAAAAATGTATATTTTCTGAGAAAAAAATGTTCCAATCCATATATTATAGTTTGGTGTAAAATAACTAGTATCCATCCGGAGATTTTTTTCAATTTGTCTGTTTGACAGGATCCTTTTCACAAGAAATGACGTATCAACTTGAAATTACTATCAAATACTTATCTACGATCCCTCACGCTGTAAAAAGGTTTCAATCAACACATTAAAAAATTACATTTGTACCGCATAATTGAAAACGTACAGACCTGAGAAACCTACTCCATGAAATAAGAAGTATGAGATTTGACAAAAAGCAAAGTGTCGCAATTTAAGTAAAGGAAATAAAAATGGTACTTTATCATTTTTATTGATATGTTAAGTATTTATATTTCTTTTGCAATTGGAGAATTGAATGTGAGGTGTATCGATGTAGGCATGCGAGAGCTTATTTTTCCAACACTAAATTATGTTTATCTTATAATTTTGGTAAGTTCAGTAGTTTCCTGGTTTGTATAAACTATCAATTCCGTGCAATATCTTTGTACGAAACGACAGCGAGAGGGTGAGCATTCTACTTGTCATTTTATTTTCTTCGAGTTCCGATATTTCGGCACTGTGACAACTACAACCCGCCATGTTCACGGAAAACTGCTGCAAATGTCGGCAAGCAAAATAAACCTAACTTAAACAGAATGATAATAATTATTATTGGACAAGTGTATTATGTTGTACGAGATATTGTTAATGAACTATTCAAATAGATCAAACAGACAATTTAATAGTTTGACGACATCCATCGAAAACAGATAATATGCACATCCGAGAACAATCGAATGATATGAATACCATAATTATAATTATTACGCAAGTACTGGTTACAACTGTTACATACGACTATTATAGACCAAGCTACAATCGCTTTAGAGTCGAAACATGATGCAGCTATATTTAAACAATATATAGGAATCGAGCATATTCAGTATAGAAATGACTTCATAATTTCACTGTACGCACGCGGCGATGCAGAAGAGTGTGTGACGTATAAGCGTACTCACACACTCTTAATATCCGGCCGCGTCTGTGAATGACGCTTACGCATGTTTACTACCGCTCGCTCTGCGGCCGGCTGTCGATCATTTTGGTACACAATTACGTCATCGTTCACTACAGTTCCCATTTCTACGTCTATGTGCGCGAGCCAACACTATTTAGGTTGACCTTTTCATGTTACTTTGGTACATTCTTTTTAAAAGCAGACATAATATATTTATTTATTGCGCACTTTACGACATGTACAGACATATTATTAATGCAATACAGCAGCATCGCCTATTTGAACATTTATGGTTTTGGCAATGTTGTTTTCGCTATAAAACCTTTACCATTTCAATGACTACTCTTTTCCGTGAATATTATGATAGAGGAATAAGTATGCAATGTATACATATTTAGCTAGAGTGCTTAAATTCATGAATAATACAATGTTATTGACAAATAGTTTAAAATCCATTAGCATAAATATTTACCGCCGAATCGCTAGCTGATCGTTTAAAAGAATTGAATTTCAATGCAAATTGGCTTCTATTACAAACATCGGGTGTTCGTGTCTACGAGACCCTTAGAACTACGTCGGTAGCATATCAATAAGCGTTGCTTCCTGTAGTCAGTACTGCTGTATTCTCACCCAACTGTTCCTTAGATAAACCACCGTGCTTTACTTTTCACCACAGAAGTTTTATAGACATATCCAACTGTAGATGAGTGTATTCGTGCTACGTTCACAATCGATTTCGTAAGAATCGATCAGAATATTTATAAACGATCACATTGTAATGTGTCCACTTACAGATTATCTGACCTGACTATATTAATAATAAAAAATACTGGTTTAATTTAATTGGTTTAGATCTTTGGGATATTACATTAATTTTGAAATTAAAAGACGACTTACGATCAATTTCAATAATGAGACTTCAAAAACATACCAAGAACGTACAACTGAGTGCGAGGTCGTATTTAACGCTTGCAAAGTTTGAGTTACAAACTAATATAAGAAGTATGGAAGCGGGCAAGGCCGCGGGATGCGGTAAAGTAATGACAGGAAACATTTGGAAACAGGCGAATGGCAATATTAAACATAATAATCTAAAAACAGTCGTAAAACAACACATTAACTCGTAACTGTATTGCAACCCTGTCTTGTTTTTTTGTAAATCACAGCTTATCTATTTATAGACAGTTGTAACTGCTTCCCAGATAAATAGGTGAGTCTGTGTAGACACAAATAAGTCACTAGGATTTCTTGCAACGAAATGGTAAGTCGATATTATGTAAAAGGTTTTATAATACCCACTAATGCTATAAATATAATCACGGCCCCTCAGGTAGTAAGCGTTTAGCGATATCTATAACAATCTCAATACCAGCAGGCTAAGACTAGTGGCTCGACTATAACTAGTTTATATAAGAGCCTAATTACGACCATTACCACAGAATACATAATAGTACAGGTACAGAAGACCCACTCCGCCAAATCATTCAAATAAATAGCGACTCTTGTTTCGACACAATAAAGTCGCAATTCAAATCGCACAACGCTAATTACCTACAGTGATATTCACCTATAAGCACAGAATACATAATAGTACCAGTACAGAAGGACCTCTTCGCAATACCATTTAAATAAATAGCGACTCTTGCTCCGACACAATAAGGTGCAATTCAGATCGCACACCGCTAATTCCAAACGGGTTTGGGGCATGTTTTAGGTTAATTTAACCTAAAACTTGCCTCTCTTTCTATCGCATAACTCTTATCTGTTCTGATGCCGTTAAGGTTGTCTTTTGTAAGAAGAAATAATCTAAATATTTAATAACCAGTTATGTGCCTATTACTTTGCTTCTGTGAACAAATGAAGTTTTAAATAAACGGAGGCTAGGGATTTACTTAGTAGTACCTACGTAGATGTAACTTATATTGAAGAAAACTATTTCATTTCACAATCTCTGCATAGATACTTTAATCTCTAAGAAGATAGGTATTTGCCATACGTTAGTGTGTACCTTGGAATGAAACTATCTCTTTTAGGTGTTTACCTAGGTAGGTATATGCAAATCAAATCGCGGAACCCTACTGCTTAGAACACCAGCTATTTGCCAGTGAAAGTCCCACGGAAATCGGTCCACGCGTTCCGGAGATTAGCCGAGCAAACAGACAGACAGACACAAAATTGTTGTAGTCCTAAACTTATCAAAGCTAAACTTGACTAGGCTACTCCTTATAACACCAGCTATCTATCTTTCAGTGAAAGTCCCGTGGAAATCGGTCCACCCGTTCCGTAGATTAGCCGGAACACACAGACAGACAGACAAAAATGTGAAAAATATTTTTTTGGTAAATTACCGTGTAAACATTCAGATGCATTTAGTAAAAAACTGTCATTATATCATTACAAACGGACACTTCAAATTTATTTATTTACATTTACTAGCAGTTCCCGCGCGGCTTCGCTCGCGTGTACATATTTATATATTTTGCGCGGAACCCTCATTCTTTTTCCAAAATCAAAGTAGCATAAGTTACTCCTTTTAACATCAGCTATCTGACAGTGAAAGTCCCGTGGAAATAGGGCCACCTGTTCCTGGGATTAGCTATAGATATTTTAAATAATGAATCAATCTTAATTACCAGTCAGTTACGTGCCTATTACTCTATTTTTGTGTACAAATAAACCTAGGCTAGGTACTCGATAGTCTAGATACAAAGGGTTTAGGCGACGTAGCGCGTGAGTGAGCATCGAAATAACGTGCGGCACGGCCGGCGCGTGGCAGCCCTGAACTTTGGCACGTTTAGTCGACCCCACCATGTATCTACTTGTAGACTTACTCTGCGAAGTGGACCTGGCCAGCCATTACTAAGAAACCATTAGTAAGTTCGAGTTACAGGTATGCGACCCTGACTAACTCGAGCTTATTTTCTTAACTTCTTACCTACCTTTCCCTTTCAATATATTCCCAAATTTTCCCATCTTTAATTGCCTCTCTTGTCTGACTGTTTCCATTGGCATAGACTCCTAGACGAGAACCACCCAACATATTTAGTATAATAGAAATGAATCAAGACGCGATACAGTTATTTATATTGCGTTTAATTTCGTTATCAAGGCGCAATTAGTGTAATTTCGCAAGACGTTCATTAGCAAACTCTTTGGTTTCGCTTCTGCAAATCGCTTCACGTGATCAATTTGCTTGTTCATTAGAGGAACATTGATTAAATTAACTATCATAAGTAATTAGCTGTGATAGGCGATTGATTGCGGAAAGCAGAGAAATTTTATTTCATGATTCTAGGTGAATGGGAAGTGGATAAGTTTTGATTTATCTGCGAAATGTTATAATATTTGGTTTAAATGGCCATGTCTTTTGCATGCGTTAACTTAGAAGCTTGATTTTTTACTGTGTCAAGAGATCGCACACTTAAATATTTGATGTTAATTTCAATTTGATTCCTCTACGCGTTCCTGAGAAAAAGGGTCTTGACAGACAGAGAGACTGACAACAAAGTGATCCTATAAGGGTTCCTTTTTTCCTTTTGAGAAACGGCAAACTAAAAAAGCACTTTACCTTTTTTTATAACCAAAAGTAAATAAGTTTAATTTTTTTGGTTAGACCAAATAAAATAACAAATGAAATTATTATTAACTAGCTGCGCGACGCATATTCATAGCAATATGTATGAAATTTTACTAAATCACAGCAAAAAGAGTGGTCGGGTTTAGCTAGTTTATAATAAATTAATTATTAACTATTTCCTGATTTTGTTATTAACTCTTAAACTTACCTGCATTCTCTCCACTACATTTTAATTCATCTTCCATGTAGGTATAGGAGGATTAAAGCATGGTGTGGAGTAATTATGTTCCATCAAAACAAAGATTGCGTCTCTTCTTTTGTGACGAAAAGATGAAGAGAATTTTTTTACTATAGACAAATATTTAAAGCGCACATATACTGTTAAAATACTTAGATCGGGAAAGAAATGTGCCTACAAAGCGAAATTGATCATGTCAGCTATGAAAATGTTTCCCTTAAAACATAGAAGGGTTATTTTTCACGCGTACATTTTGATGCAGAGGCTATGTTTAGAAGAAGGGGGGCGCATCTAACGATGTAATCATTGGCTATAGATATGTATGAGATTAATAACAGTTGCTTAGAGGAAAACATTAATCTCGACTAGATATCAGCAGATACTCTACTTATTAGGACTTATTTGTGTGAGCGGAAGATGCAAACTGATACAAACTAGTTTCCGATACATTTCGTGCAAAAGGTACTCACGCTCCCGTAAAAAAAGCGTATCGAAAGCAAACCCAAATAAGCTAGAAGCTAAATTTGCTACTGGTTATATAAAACCCAAGAAAAAAGGGCAATTGCAGTATATTCAGCTATTACACACTTGCATTATGCAGACCAGGAGTAGAGATTTCTACTCGAATTTGCGCCGTCCGACTGGTCTAAACTTTCCATAAGATCGTCGTTAAAAACTAGCGTTGTTGGAAGTGCCTACCCGACACAGATAACCGCTTACCATCAGGCGGGTCCAGTTAAAAAAAATAGTAAACCAGTGGTTAGTAGAAAAACCATAAATAATTATTTTTGCACGTTATGTAGAAAATATTCTTCAACATATTCACACTGAATTCAATTTTATTAAGTTTACGTCTTATTCTGCATCCTACTTATCTTAAACATCACCGAACTTGCCTGACAGCCAATTTCCTGAAAACCCAAATCTCACCGTGGGATCGAATCGATCATTAAGATGTTTACCGATAGCGAGTTCCAGTGAGCTAATAATTCTAGACGTTGCTTCTCACCTAGATATTAGCTAATTAGGTGTGTACTCATTAGCTCATACACACCTGCGAAACTAGATATGCCTCAACTCTATTAGTTATTAATAAAAAACTTGAATCAAATTTTTACTACACAGTTTTTTCTTATGTCTTTTGTATTAAAATATTCATAAGTTTTTGCATAAGTTATAAAATTTGAATAGCGAACACGGACAGGAAAGCGACGCCTGGGGCTGAGGGAGGTCACATGCTTGGGTCAGGTGCCAATCCAGATAAACTGAACGGAGGATGTAGGATGAGGACCGTTCCAATTCAAAACGTTTACAAAGAACAGTCTGTGATCTTTTTATCAATAACTTTAATAACATATTATTTACATGCTAAGCATTATGTAAGGTGGTTTATCCCGCATTTGGGCAGTTCTCTTTGGCGGGTTGGTCTAGTGGTTACTGATCCTAGCTAGCAGCCAGGCAGAGGTCTTGGTTTCAATCCCCACCCAGGCAAATAATTGTGTGATGTGCACGATCATTTGTTTTGTGTCTGGATGTAAGTTATCTATAATATGTATGTATTTAGTAAAACATAAGTATGTTTATCAGCAATCTGGTTACCATAGTATAGACTCTGTCTAGTTTGGGATCAGACGGAAATTATTATTTTATGTTGTAAAAGGACCACTCACTTAATTATAGATTTCCCTTACTATTCAACAGGTTCAATATAGTTTTGATTACTTTCCTGGATCGCGTGGTCAAAGATGGCTAAAATTTGTTCACGCAGACTGTGTTCTTACCATTTTATTATCGCTAGTCGTCTATCAAACATCATGCTAAGATGGTGACAGGCCATCAGCTACAAAATGCAAGTGATATTAGTACCATGTCAGTCAGAATAACGGTTCTTCCAAACGAATAGCCTGACCGCACATTATGCCCATGGAACGCGACAGTATCGAATTTCAGCGTCTTTCAATTACTTTTACCTGACCTAAGATCACCATGGTTAGCCATGAAAGATTGTAAGTCTGTCTCTTAGTAGCCATTTAGTTAAACATTTAACGAGAGTAATGGCCAGTATTGGAGGAAGTACGGAGAAGGCACACCTACGTATTGATAAACGAGTTTGAGTTGTGTAAGAAGATTCAAAAGGTAATATTAGTTCGGTTGTGGGAAGATATTTTGTTAAACATAATACATTTCCATATACTGAATTACTCTAAATTAGAAAAAAAATGTTATATTGTAGGTATATCTTGAAAATTATGCTTTTAGGATATCCAGAGTTTTCTGAAGACACGAATACTGACAAAGAAATGGCCTTTACGGGGATAGCTTTTTTTCTATGGGATAAACGAGCAGACGGGTCACCTGATGAAAAGTGACTACCGCCGCCCATGGACACCTGAAACTCAAGTGTCACAAGTGTGTTGCCCGCTTTTAAGGTGGGAGTAGTGGAAGGGGGTTAGGGCCTCCGGTAGGTAACCTCACTCACTCGGCGAAATACGACGTGGTATAATCTCGGTCGTGCCGAGTATGGCTCTCCCACGATTCAATTACTTAAGTAAATCTCATTAAGTTTAACTTTATTTAAGTAGAATACGTAATATATTTAAAAAAATATCTACCCGTATGATGTTTAAATTTTTTAAACCCAGGGTTCTATTGTTGCAATTGAACGCCTCATAACTATAGCGTTTCAGGATTATTTGAGTAAGAGGTTTTATATGCTTCAAAGTTTTATGGTCTGCAACCTCTTTTGTTGAATGTAAATAACACTATAGGATTCGTATGGCATGTTAATAAAATTGAGTTATGTAAGGTTTATATTGTTATAACAGTTGACTATAAAGTGAGCAAACGTGACTTTAAGTTAAAACAAAGTTTAAATCATGTTCACATGCAAAAGCACAAGCGAAAATTTCATTTAAGTTCGTATATGTTATGTTTTTATATCAGAGCAAGTAAACGGGAAGTGGCATATGGTATACATATTGTGTTGGTTAAGTGTAGATATTTTTGAAGTAAAACTTCTTTACGCACGCTTGACTTGGGGAGTAAGCTGGTGAATGCGTTACGAAAAATGTGATCGGGCGAGACGAACTGAAGAAGCTGGTGAATGCGTTGCGAAAAGTGTCATCAGGCGAGGCGAACGGAAGTTTAGAGGGAGATTTAAGTTAGTGAAGATAGAAAGAGAGAGAGAGTTACGTTTCGTTTATTACTGTAGCGGCAAGAGAGAGGTGCAAGCACACATTTTCTTTCTCTCCTTCTCTCATGGCCAGGTACGTTTCGTATAAAGTTTTACTTCAGTCGTGTGGTCTATAGCGCACTCGTTTTTTTTTTTAATTAAAACTTTTTAATGTTTATCTAGAAAATCACAGTATTTATTTTTAAAATACCTCTACCCTACGCTTGTTACTTCAATAATAATAAATATTTTTGTCGGACATTACTAGAAATCATAAGAAAAGGTTTAGTATGATTATGATGATTATAAATACGAAATTTGCTTGTTTTCTAACCTAAGCTGCGTACAAAAAAAATACTACGTTACGATTGCATCTCTGACAACTATTTTATTGTTGTTTAACTCGGATTCCTTCATAATTACTAGAATATATTTATTAGGTCATATTTATAAAGACTGATAAAGAATGACTAGTTTTAAGATTTTCCTACTCATATATCAAGTCTGTAGGTCCTACAGTCTGTAACAGTTGCACTAAGAAATTTATATTGAGTAAGATTTGGCAACTAAAACGAGGCGTGGCTCTCAAGTTTTGTTTTAGCAAATAGTACGAGTGCTTTCAATTAAATACGCAAGCAGTCTCTGGTCACCTTTTGCTCTGAAATGCAATATACATAATCTGCAGGTGTTCTCGCTAGACATAACACGCGGCGACATCCGTGGTGCGGTGCCAACTGTAAATATATTTAGTGTTGCACGCGCCGGGCCGTCTCGCAGAAACTATGTGCTCTATATAGGAATTATCTTGCAATCAGGTATGCTGTCTGGTTTCTAACTGATACTAGTCGTTTTCTCCTGAGAGTTTTAGTATCATAGTTTATCTAGAATATTTTAGAAACAATTTCGTAAGATAACATTTAATGTGCTGTCCAAACTCCATGAATGGCTCTATGATTTTATTAAAGTATATGTGTATATGAGATAGATTAATATACCTACCTAGATATTTATGTGACATTTTGGGGTCATGGAGTTATGCCGTGTTCCTATAATCAAGAAACGTTTCTTTTTGCTTACAGACGGTAAAATTTTCGTTGAAAATTTAACGAAATTTTACCGTCCGTAAACAAAACAAATCGTTTCTTTATTATAGGAACGGCATTAATGGCTGAGCAAAATTAACTGCTAACTGGAGTCAATAACTTATATTATAAGAAACCATTTTAAATATGTGTAATATTCTAAGACTGTAACACTGGTTAGAGACTTAGAATATAACTTATAAGGCAGGCGGGCAGTGACAACCAAAGTGTAGGTGGTGACTGCACGGATGGCGCAATGGTTTAAGTAGTCACCTCACCACTATGCCGCGCCGAGAATTGTAGGCTCAAATCCCACACTGGACAAAAATTTGTGTGATCCACAAATAGTTGTCCCGGTCTGCGTGTTTTTTGTGTCCGTTGTTTGAAGGTTTGTGAAGCCGAATATTTCTAATGCAGGATACAGAAAAAAATAGATGTACAGTATTTTCATGTCTGTTAATTTGATCAAGTCAACCCTCAAAGAGTTTTAATCTGATTAATATTTTTACGAATTCCGGTATAATTTCGACCGATGGACGAACACAATAAGGTGTTAAGTGGCATCAACTGCCACTTTTTATAGACGCCTTAAAAAGTTAGGTATAAAATGTGCGGGCAAGCAGTGCTCCAACAGTGCATACATCATAGAATATGAAACACTGTCCAATCAATACTCTAAATATAAATAGAAACAGCTGTATCGCACATGACTGACAGGAACTTATTGGTAGCAATGATATTATACATTGTTTGGTAGACAATTGGTACAAAATTTTGGACGTTTATGAGATTTCTGTGCAAGAAATAAAGGGCACGGAGATGTTCACCATTTCAAAGTTTCATTTAACAATAAACTCTTTAGAGGCGCGGCAAAGATTTCATATTAGACGGCACCTGCCACAGCAACACCCGTTACATAATTCCAATGGAAATTCAACTTAACAAAAATAAACTAATCATTGCAGGCTGTAAAGCTACACAATACGATTATAGCGCAACCGGCCAGTACATAAAGTCTATACAATATTCCACAAAAGGATCTATTTTACGACCAAAACCAGCAGGTATAAAATCCCCATCGCACATGTGCAGCAATAGTGAAGATTTCTGAGAAAATCGTCGTTTTCTCATCGCACCTACAATAACGCGAAGCATGTGGTAGACATGGTGTCGTCAACCACCGACAATGGTCCTTCGGTCGGTTGGGGAATGCACACAAAAGTCTACCTGCGCAGTACCTGCGACGCTATTGTGTAGGTTTGTATGCTGCGAATCGTAAATAAAAGCGTTATTTTAATGATCTACATAAAACTAAATAAAATATATATCAACATAAAATGGCAAATGGTTAAACATTTATTACATCAACGGACAACCTATAAACTGTATAAAAAAACTATATAATTTTTTGTGTCGTATCGAATGTATCAAGCCTCAGTCGGGCATCATAGATCATATAGGCGGTGAAAAAAACGAATTGTTTTTTTGGCTGTTCTCTGACTATAAACAGAACACTTTCAATCTAATTTGACACAATTTGGATTTCGTATTTACAATGCAACTTCGTAAAGACCACCCTGAATTATGAGTTACTTGGTAATTATGAATCTCGAAGTGTAGCCAGTGCAACCTGGTTGAAACGTCCGGCAATTCAGAGGTATGTAATACATTTTTGTGATCGCGTTAATTCCCGTAAATACATAAGTTTTTATTGTCTGTACAAATTTAATATACATATCATTAAAGAGTGACTAGCAGCTCAAAAAAAATTCAACTTACAAACTTAACAGATAAGACACGAACTATGCAAAAATATTAAAGACAGAAAGGAGACCTATATAAACATCTAACAAGTCCACATAACCATAGCAACATCAAGTTTTTTTCCGGCGTAACATAAAACGTAACGAGCGTAGATCACATCGCATCAATCTGTGCCAGCACAACCACAAAACACCATTACCTAAATCATAACGAGCATGGTAATTAGACCTCGAGCCATTGACCTGCTATACGACTGATTCCAGGTATGGCTCACCGTCTTGGCCACAATGCACCGTTTGTTGTCATACGAGAACTAAACACTATACTTAAGTGGATTCTGGAAGTCATTCACATCAGTCTGCCAACGACATTTGAGATGTATGTAACTAGGTATGTCGTATCCGTAAAGTATAAGTAACAGAAGATGCGGATCATGAAAATATGGCCTCATTAATATTTTTTTATTGTTGGAATACTTATCAAAAGTAAAAAAGAGCTTACAAAAGCTGTTGTCTTATTAATAAATGCGAAGTTATTCGCTTGAAATTCAATCTTTTGATACTGGTTATATATATAAACATGTTAAATATTTATTCTACATGATTAAAACTGTAGCAAAATACGTTGGAAATAATTTCAGTTTTGTTTCAACTGAGTTAATAAATAATCCGACACTATGTTTAAGACTGGACCACCTAAGTAAAACTCTTGGCAATGTGTCGATTAGCCAGGCTTCATATTACGATCCCATGATGTCGTATATTTTAGATCTTACACGATCAAATGACACGACACCTAATCTCCATCAACACGAGACGATAGATATGGCTACTCAGAAACAGTTGGTTTATCTCGAGAAATATGACGATAAACGAGACAAATGTGACAGAAACTTATGCAGCGAAGATGTCATCTAAAGGTGTCGTTAAGTTGTAAAAGTATGTACTGTGGTATTTTACAAAATATTTGTTGTATATAGGTAATGTACCTTGATAGATTTAAAGGAAACTAATACCGGGAAAACTAATGATGAATGTTTCGTTGACAAGTAAAAAAACTGTGAAATCGAGATTCGGGAGTTAACATTAAATAAGCGTATGTCCAAAATGAGGTTCTACTAACTTCAGCGGGAAGGCGGACCCTTTAATAGTCCATTAATTATATTCACACCTTTGTCGACCACGACTGAGCATTCAGGTGATCTTTTTTTACTGTAAAGCGACAGTTCTCGGAAAGAAGGCGGCGCGACGAGGCAGCAAACAAAAAGTAGGACTGCGAGCACGAGCGACTCGAATCTCGACGAATGTTTTAGAGGTCGTGACAAATACAGAAATACAATAAAATCAAAAAATCCATAAAGAATCGATTTTTATTAATAACTATGTGTGCCACAGCGGTTTTTAAAATCTAAAATGAAATAAGTATTGGTGTTTTGGATATATTTCATCAATTTAATAGAAGTGAATAGATTTGTGAAGCTTATATTATATATTCCTCTTTACAAACAGCATCGCAATTAAAAGATTTCACAAATATAGGTTAGCAATCTCAGTCGAGTCGAGTTAAGACACTTAATAGTTCATATTTGATCTCGGGATGACCCTGAAAATCGCACCTCGTTTAGAAAATTTAAGAATTTGTGGCACGTATAGTGGAAGCGACAACAAAGACTGAATTCCTTGAACACGTACCACAGGACAGCAGTTAATTCTAACCCTGTCAGGTTACTTTTTGTTGCCATGTCTCTGTAAAGTCAATTTATTTCACGCCAATTTAAGAGACATTTTACATAACAAATATGGGTGTTTTCGGAAATGGTTTCTGGCCGTACATACAAGTGGCGAATATCGAAAACGATGTTATTAAGGAGTGATCATTATAGGAATGTAACGAATATACAAAATGTTTAAGCCGATATTGAATCAATGATTGAAGGGTTTCCACACATCAAAGAGTTTGGTTGTTATATTCCTTATTGATTTGGGTAAATATATATATGCACGGCATCTTTTACGATAGTCTGAGACTCGTACTAACTTTGTGCTTTTTTAACGGACTTTAAAAAGGAAAGGAAGTTTTCAATTCGATTGATATTTTCTTGTGTCAATCTTACGCGATAATTTCGCCATTTGAGAACCGATTTCAATATTATTATTTTTTTAATTGAATCGGTTGCACTGAAGCTTGGTCCTATTGAAATTTGAAGAAAATATTCCACCTCTAGTGTGTGTGAGTGCAAAATTAAGGAATGAAGAATACAGCTTGGCGCACTGAAGTCGGTGATTCTTTTTAAGAAAGGCAATTTATCTTTCATTATAACTTCCTTTGTAGTGTAGAAAAGGCAGTCTAATACCGAATCAAAATCCATTGAAGCGCATCAGGTTCAATGTACGATGTGGGCCAGGCTACGGTAGGCGCTGTGGTCTAGATCGCCGCGGCCGATCATGACACGCTCTGTCGCCCGCTTCTGAGCTTGCTTACCGCACCTTTGCTAGGGCTAGAATACAACAACACTACGAGCGATTATGATTATGATTCCTTATTTCAAATAGTCAAGAAGTCATTACTAGTCGATCTTTAGCATCGCATATCAAATCAAAAACTTGCATTTTTTGATATACCATCTTCCTGTCTTGTTAGTTTTCTATAGCTATGTAACTTTAAAGTGTCTAAAAAAAGTATAAAAGTGTAGTTCGGTTTGTGTGAAAATAGTTGGTATAACATAGCGCCAAGTCTTGAAGAGTAAATTGCTTTAAAACTTTTAATTATTAATCGATTTCAATATGCTTTACGAACTATGAAATTCAATTTAATACTCCGATGAACGTGATGCATTTTCTAAACCCCTGACGCAAAAAGAGGGTTGTTATAAGTTTGACGTGTCTGTGTGTCTGTCTAGGTATCTGTGTGCCTGTCTGTGTCATTGTAGCTCCCAAACGAATGGACCGATTTAGTGGTTTTTTTATGTTAAAAAAATTAATTCAAGACAATCTGTTCAGCCGTTCATCAGCTCTTTTCTAATTCTTGAAAGAATTTTCGAGTCAGGGGTGTTTTAAATTTATGATTATTGTTGATAGAAGAATATAATATTAGCTATTTTTGTCTTCCACTAAATTATTATTACACGACGGACGAAGGAGTGTACGAAAGAGACAAACTTGCATGGCCGACAAATAGGAAGTCCTAATACATTTACTACTACTACATACTAAGGTTTATTCTACGAATCTGTTGGAGAACCGCTAAATCAAGAAACATGTCCGCTGTCTTAAACCGGTACACAAATGTTGTACAGCTAGCATTAAATGACCAGTTCAATGATTAGAGGTTAAATAGTGATTTCAATTTAGGTTCACTGCGTAATTATATATTATAAAGGTATATTAAGGTTATTCAATTCATTTTACGATTTGTTTCGCTATCTTATTTTTCCTTACTTTCCTGAGTGTCTGGCATAATTATATAGCTTTGAGTAGAAAAACGAGAACATTAAATATCCTATGTTACCAATTCCGTCAACTAACTAGTTGCAGGTTTTATAATATTTGCCTTACCTACTACCCGATACTTGCCGAGTATCTTGCTCGTCGTATTAGTGCGGGTAACGGAAATTCAAATAAAAAATTACTATTCATTATGACCACATTTTCAGACATCTAATGTCGTTGGGTCATAAAAACAAAGAAAGTTTGATGTTGAATTCCCTACAAAAATATTACTTGCTAGTCTGCACTGAAATTTCTTTTGTCATTGTAACTTCTTTCGTAGCAAATTATAAAAGTTACAAAAGCCGAATAAGTTGAGCTTATATTCCGACAATTCTAATGATAATCGGTAAAATATTGACTTCGTTGTGCAACTATAAGACTGCGAGTCCAGAGAAAATAACGGGACCTTTCAACCCGGATGGATAAGATTAAGAAGGTTTATTACCTCAAGACTTGTGATTACTGCAACTATATAAAGACAGTATAAATGTTAAAAATAATCACGTATCTTTATGTCCAGTCCATTAGTAGTAAATAGAAATTTTAATTAACAATCACTGCGCAGTGGATATAGTAAACAAACATCACAATCAAGTGTCATCAAAAAGCAATTGGCTGTGTAGAAAATTCTCGTAAAACACACCGGGTGTGGTGTAAATTGCCTGGACCAAGAAATTGTCAGTAGCAGGCGGGAAGCTTTCTCTTTAAACTTTTTTACACGCGTAATATATACGAGGGGTGATCAAAAAGTAATGATAAACGGATATTTCTAGTAATAATAAAATTCTAAAAAAATATTTTTTCAACTCCCTAATCCTTCACAACTTCCCTGACAAAAAATGGTATAAATAGGACGTCATTTTTAAAATATACATTCATTTGAATACTAGCAGTCGGAGTGATAACATCAAAATGGAGAAACATGAAGTGCGAAGCGTCATCAAATACCTGTGCTTGAAAAAAATGTCCACCAAAGACATTCATACTGACTTGGTGGAAATATTGGGAGACTCTGCTCCTCCATATTCTACAACTGCACGCTGGTGCAAGGAGTTTAAGATGGGAAGAACATCCACGGAAGACGAACACCGCGAAGGCCGTCCGTCCTCCTCCCTCACTGAAGAAAACGTCAAAAAAGTTCAAGATCTGGTTTTGGCAGACCGAAGAGTGACCATTCGTCATTTAGCTGAGAACACAGGCATTTCATTTGGTAGCATTCAAAGGATCTTAACTACCGAGATGAACATGAGAAAGGTCTCTGCACGTTGGGTCCCGAGAATGTTAACCGACGAACAAAAGAAGAAACGATTCAACATTTCAAGGACCAATCTTGAAATGTTCCAGGCGGATCAAGATATTTTTTGGCTCGATTTGTGACTATGGACGAAACGTGGATTCATCATTTTGATCCCGAAACCAAACAACAGTCAATGACATGGAAAAGGCCATCTTCACCGACTCCCAAGAAATTCAAAGTTTCAAGCTCTGCCGGCAAGGTTATGGCGTCTGTTTTCTGGGATGCTGAGGGAATAATTATGGTTGAATACCTTGATAAGGGCGCTACCATAACAGGCTCCTACTATGCTGACCAAATCAAAAGATTGCGAGAGGCCATCAAGGAAAAAAGACGGGGTAAACTGCGCGCAAAAGTTCTGTTCCATCAAGACAATGCACCTGCACACAAAGCTGAAGTTGCGATGGCTGCCATTCAAGAAGCTGGCTTCCAGCTGCTTGAACACCCACCCTATTCTCCAGATCTAGCCCCCAGCGACTTTTATTTGTTTCCTCGGCTCAAGGAACACCTCCGGGGCCAGAAATTTGAGGATAACGGCGAAGTGATGGCCGCTGAAGAGGCATTTTGGGAGAGTCAAGATAAAGATTTTTTTTTGAAGGGTATCGTTGGTTTAGAAAAGAGATGGACTAAATGTATTGACCTATTAGGAGACTATGTAGAAAAATAAATTTTATTTTTAAGTATATAGTTATTTTAATGTACCCATTCTCATTACTTTTGGATCACCCCTCGTACAATAAGGTGAGAGCCAAGTCGATTTCTCAATTAATGAGTATTAGCAATATCCCTTTTCTGCCGTTGCTTTGCCTTCTTAGGGAACATACCCATACTACGTGACCCATTTTTTACAATTTGTTATACCCCCCCCCCTCCTCCTCGGTGACCACCCGTAGTATATGCCAAGACCCCCCCCCTCCCCCTATAATTTTCACATAGTCATTTATAAATATGGTTTTAAATCATTTTTTGCCGACGCTTGTTGCTACCTGTTTACAAGTTTAAAACGCGCTAAGCGCGGCCATATTTGAACATAGCTCGAAAAAGCACGAGATTTCCCTAGAGGATATTGACTACGTGACGAAAACCTAAGCCCCCCCCCCCTCTCTCTGAGCAATTGTGGTATTTTAAAGACCCCCCTTCCCCCCCAGACAGGGTCACGTAGTATGGGTACGTTCCCTTACTTGGCTGTCCCTTTTAATATACTCGTTCGTACTCCAAATTTTCCCATCTTGAATTCAGGTCGAAGTGCGACGTTGACAACAATAGGCCCCCATTACGTGATTAGGGCCATATTGTCTACTATTAGTGTAAGGTAAAAACTGTATATTTGCAATTTAATAGTTAGCATCTAGTATCATAAAAACTTGTATTCTCTTGTACGGTGCTAAGAGGAACTGGTGACACAGGTAACACAGGCTTAAACCTAATAATAATAATGAGTTTATTGATAACAGATAACAGAATAGTACATACAATGTCTTAACCTATGGTACAGTAACTGGATGATTACAATAATCTATGATCCCTAACGTCTAAACTAGGCCGAGCCTGTATCTTAGACGTTAGTTTCTTCCGATGAATTAAAGTATTAACAGACATGTGTATTAAATCTTAAAGTATGTCTAGGTAATCAGTATTAAAATGTACCTGTAACCCATTTCAGACACCAGCGCCTCACAATCAACACTGTCTAAAATAATTATGTTTTGTTAGTTCTTGGAGTTTAAATACTAATGAAATAGAAATTTCGAGGTACTTGTGGTACTTGTGTATTATATATAAATTATTATTATTGTTGTTGGCAAATAATAGGTGTCCAATACGCCTCTTCCTAACCGCTTGGGGATACAAATGTTAGTGTATATGTATGCATATAAAATATTACTTTACTGCATATCAGAATTCAGTACAATGAGAAACTGTCGATACAATGTCACAATATTACTATACTTCAAGCGAGCAAGCGAATTGAAGTCAGCGCGACTTCGCCGTCACTCTTGTGCAGTCCATGGTTGAGTAGAGAGTGGCGCACACATTAGTGATTGATAAGACACTTCCATAGACTAGACAAGAAGAATGACAAAAACGTGATCGTGACAAGAGTCTTTGCACTCGTTAATAGCAATATTTGTCTACAATAACCAGAAACCAATCCAGATAGGCGTAGACTTACAATTACGACAAACAAAATAAACCAGATAGGTTTAAAACGAACACAACCTTAAAACTGTCAATCAATGTGTTTGACAGTTCATTTAAAACTTGTCTATTATCATATACCAATATCAATCAGTTTATCGGCAAATCAGCCTTATATTGGAGATAGATACCTAAGTTTTGGATGCTTGGAATAGTTCCGTGAGTGGGCCGACACGACCGGCACGCAGTGCCTTTCTAAGTCCAAACGGCGACAATATTGTAATACCTATTGTGATTTACACGGTATTTTAAGGCAAAAATCTTAGTAATTGCTTTAAAGTTAATATTTATGATCATATTAGGGATTAACTTTTGTTTGCGGCTTCGCTCGCGTTCATATAGATTTTGTGATTAAATTCAGCTATTGTTTTGGGAACAGTATTGTTTTTTGGGAAGAAAGGTTTTTATATCCTTCTTTTGTACACTTGACAACAAGCCTGCAAAACTCTATGATGATCGGTTGAGTAATTAAAGCGTAAAAGGATATCAAACAAGCTTACTCACATTAAGATTAGGATTACGGATGACAGACTGTATGGTTGGAAACGAAATATTATTTTGTTCACTAACCGTGTCTGGATATTATGTATGAACGTTTATTATTATTATTATCAACTTGTTGTTTTAGTACTGTTGTGTAGTACAGCGACACGGTTGTGTTTTAATAAATACTTTTTCTGATAACCGAAAAGAGTAAACAAAGCTTAGCTAAATCCTTTGTAAACAATGATAATCTACTTCTCAAATGTTTATATTTGTAGATGTAATGACGTGACTAAGAGGTCGGATTAACGACAGGGTGGGTTGAACCACTCCCAACCAAGCATTAGTTGACTGGATTAACAAAATATAAATAATTTAAGTAATTCATAATAAGTGTAATTCATCCGCTTTCTATAACGTCCACTAATTCCTATGTTCTCATGTCAAAATGTACATTTGAGTTCCGTCCTTTCTTCATAACGTTAGTTCTTGTTTAATGTTTTAACTACTGAAACTTAGCGAGTGAATTTCTGGTTCTAAAGCTCTTAGGCACAAGGGTAAGTAACAAATATCTTGTTTCACAATTGAGAATAGATTTTAGTAAATTCAAAATATAGTGGCAGTCGGTGAATACAAGTAGATGGTTGATTGGATCCATAGACTTTTAGACCTTTTTGTCGGTACTATCAGAATAACTAATCAGTACAGCATTCAGAAGCCAAATAATCAGATTCAAATGTATTCAACTCGGAGCACAATCAATTACATATTGGTTACAAGAAAGCGGTCAGTTTTTTGCACCACCACAATGAAATTGAAGCTTCTGTCGATAGCTAGCTAGGGTTGTCGTATATTATATGATTTTAACTATTAAACTGCCGATTTTTATAGGAAAAATAAAAAATAAATCTTTCCTAAGCCGAAGTATTATTAATTACTAGCTGTTGCCCGCCCGCGACTTCGTTCGCGTGGAAATGTTGGTGGAATCTATACCTATGTGCTATTTCAGACTATAATCTACCTCTGTGACAAATTTCATCCAGATCCGTTCAGCAGTTTTTGCGCCAAAGAGTAACAAACATCCATCCATTCATAAATACTCACAAACTTTCGCCTTTATAATATTAGTAAGATATGGGAGTAGGGTCTGGCGAGAACGGTGAGTGAAAGAGAATTTCTAGTCCTAAAAGTCCTAAAAACTCCGGTAGTTTTGAGACCGGCTGTCGTGGACAAGAGCAACTAACAACTCTGGTTCTTTGACATCGAGTTTGGGCATTATCATTAGCAATTTTTCAGAGTCTCGAGAAGCTGTATTAACATTGTCGTAACAATACTTTCACAAGCAGCTATTTGACTCAATTTGTGTTTGGATGTTTGGCTGCCTCTTCTGTCTCTAACCAGTGCGAAGGACTTGTCATACACGATGGAGTAATGACAATTTTAGCAACATGAAAGCATTTTCAACGCTGAAGTAAGTGTTGAACTTTCTTTTTAAAACCTACAGTATTTTAGGTGCTTAAGATTTGACACAAGTTCTTAAATGATTTGTTGCATTTATTTCAATAGTGATCATGTATAATGACATTAATTTGACGGTCCCTAATTATTAAATTTTTGCACTTGTAAAATTTATGGAGAGCACAACCCTAATTACCTACACACAGATTCCGTACTTCCATTATTTCTTTTTTATTTTGCACAAAACGCATAAGGTCGTTCGGCCAGCGCACGAACAATGGTATTTGCGTAACGCAACGGTATCGACAAACCGGACACAATTACGATGTGACCGGTACTTCTAATGAGGCGAGGTAACAAAAAAATAATTTCGGTTATTACTCAGTAGTAAAATTAAGTAAGGGAATTGAACTACATGTTAGCCTGGGCACTTTACATTAATTTGCAATTACAAAGGTTATTAATTTTTTAAGTTAGAATTTTAGATTTAGATTATTAAAAGCTGCTGGTAGAAATTACAATTCCGTTATGTTACGGTTACGGCGTTCATTTTTACTTACATATTTTATTATACAAAAACTACTACTATAAAATAATAACAGGCCAAGAAGGTAATATGTTAATATTTAAGCTGTTTTTTTTTTAATAATATTTAATTACTAACTATATATAAAACTATTCTTACTCTTTTAAAGTTAATCAAAGGCTGCGTAATTTTAGTTGCTTTAAAAGCGCTTTGGTTTTAAAATATTTTATTTCTTTTCTTCCTACCGTTGGTTTATCAATGACAACTTTAAGAGACAAAACATTCAATAGCAACATTTGTTTAAAGTTTTATGATTAAGATCGTTATTAATTAATGGGCTACGCCTTTGGACACACAAAAAACAATAACTACATAAACAGAAAATCATAATAATAATGTTAAATTGAAATACGCGGCTTGTTTACACATTTTTTTAATGAGTTTTACTGATAATGTTATCACTGTAAAGCGGAAACGTCGTAGGGAACTTTAAGAAATTCGGCAAAAACATGAGTATAATCAAAAAATTCAAATAATTAAAATACTAATCTCATCATTTATACATAAATCGATTTCTTAAGGTCGATGGTAATGCAATCCATACTGATATACCTAAACTAAGCATAGCCAATCAGCTATATGCAAATTATTTAAAAAAACAACATAGTTTCTTTATTTTTAATTAAAGGTTTAGAAGTAGTTCTTTTTTGTAAAATTAGACAAGGTTGTTGGAGTATTTTAGTACCTAAAAAGTATATACTACATCAAAATCGAACTAACTGTGTCTTGAAAATTCGTGAGACGTAATAAGTATGTGCATACATAACTACCAATGGCGAAAATTAAACAAATACACTTTACCTTCTAAAATGGTTTTTTCTCATTAATGAGCCTGTCCCCAGGTTCACTAAGTGTACTAATTTTTATATGTATAGGCTTACTTAGGGCTCATTCCACGGTAAATGATACCAGCCAGATAGGGCACAAAAAATAATTAAAGAATATGTGCATTTAAACTATTTTTGACCTAAGCCGTAATTTTTGACGTAAGCCGTCAAAAATAGTAAGTAAATTTAAATCGGGTAAAATAAAAAATTGCAAATTACAAAAGGCGGAGAGGGAGGGAGACAGCTGCCCTCCCCTGCCCCTCTGCTCGGTATGCGAATGATAACATGTTCAGCAATCAATCCTATTAAGATATTTCCCACCAGATTATCAGCGGTCGAGTTACATTTGGGCAGTGGTCCACTCAAATTAGCGGCCGACCACAACAAGTATTGACATCTGATCCCGCCCACTCGGTACGCACACCTTTCTAATGTTTGTAATATAATCATGTTACTCAACTGTAATTAATTCGAGCCGAACAAAGGTAAAGGTAAATTTAAACTGTATTTTTAGAAATTACGTTCTAGTGAGGGCTAAGTAAGTGTGGCTGTCGTCTGTTGCGTTTAAGAATAACAAGGATACCAAGTTTATTGTGAGAGATGTGTTTAGTCTGTTTGTGATTAGTTATATAGTCATAAGTCATAATAGTTTATATACGTAATAGTTTTTTTCTGTGAAGTCACTTCACTCTAAACCCAGAAAAATTGCAGTAAGTTGGTCATGATTGAATTTGCCTAGATTGTTTAAAACCAGTCTAATGCGTGTCAATGACTAAACGACTAGTAGAAAGATGAAACCCTTAGCAACTTATGGAAATTTACCTTATTTGATTTAAGTATTTTGGAAAATAGAAAAAGACTTTTTACGCTAACATTTACTTTTACATTTTTAACTCCGACCTATAATATACAATATGTCATATGTCCCAAAAAGTGATACTAGACTCTTTTCAACGTTTTCTAAAAAATTGTACATAACCTGTAATAGGACATTTTTTGTCTTACATTATCTCATTCTATGTAGTTTGATACGGTCTACATTGAAGCAAGTTTAGATAGACTTTAGAGATAATTTATTTACTAGCCCAACCTATATTATTATGGATGGAAATACAGATCTTTAGCGGTAGGAATTAAGTAGAAACAAAAAAAATATGTATATCGCCTATAAATAAATAATAGCGTTAAACCGTAATACGCTTGCTTACTAAAAGATTTTCTATTCTTACCAAGTATGATTTTAAAACCTTAAAATATTAATGAACATTCATTATTGAGATACGTGGCTTGCCGCTCGCATGCCTTTGAACCAATTAACGTAAATAAGCGCATCAGGTAACGTACTAGCCAGGTCGTCTAAGAATTTTTATATTTCCTCAATCAGTCGCATAAGTCAAGTTATAGGAGCTGAATGTAACTTCATATACATATATGTCATTATTATTGTTAAGGATTTAAAAAATAAAATGACAAGGCTAACAGATTGTGTGAATGTAGATAAAAATACTGTAACCTTGCCTCATCCACATTCCCCTGCACGAAGTTTAACGATGCAGATAAGTAGAATGCAAGTCAATTGTCACGGGCCGATACAACACAAGAGCGACAGAGAACGAATTAGACCGACGAACTTAAGAACTTTAATTAGCCAAACCTTTTCTTTTGTTTTACTGTTTGTTTAACTGCGATGCTAGGTATCCAAAACTTTTACGCATATTATGAAGATAACAACTCCTTTAACCTATGGATAACATGTGATAACTTTAAAATTTTTTAAGAGTCATCTGCCTGAGATTTTTCCAATTTTCATTGAGGTCGGCGCAATGTGTAACATTGCAAAGGGCATTGGCAGGTTTCTTCTATAGCCGGCCGCCCGGAATAAAGTAAACATGTATAAGGAATAATGGGCAGGGAAACGAACCTAGGGTAAGGGATACCGCAAATATCGGATGGGGACCGGGACTGAGACTGCAGTAGCTCGCTAAGGCCGGGTCGCGTATCTGAACGTCCTGTATTTCTTGTGACTAGAGAGGCCACTAGGAAAGGAACACCAACTATGTTTAAGAATCAATAATACATATTCAAGAACTAACGAAATAGGAAGCATAAGATAAACATAAAAATATACCAGTGACATGATAAATGTTTTCCAGTAAAACTATCTCAGAAATGCACCGTATAAACTGATTTGACTCTTGATCATAACCGCGGCTGGTGTAACCTGATCGAAACTAAATCAATAACGATGTCAAATATTATACTTGACATATGAGAGATGTAAGTCTATAAAATTAAGACAAAACTGAATATTTGTGGTCACATCGCTTATACCTTGTTCACGACTTATAGTAACTTATAGGAGTTTTGAAGTGACGCATTTGTATAGTACTAAAGGTGATAGTATAGCATGCTACCAACAAATTAACCTAATGGTATAAATGGTATATTATGACAAATTTATTAGTTGATTACTGTATAATTTAATAAATTAACAGTTCGAGAAAACGAACGCCACTAACCTTTATTGACACACCGGCACGGTATACAACATCTTGATAGCGTCATAAAAATTAATAGATATAATTTTACCTTAAACTAATGGAGAGACGCGTACTTGTTATAAAATACATACCTGAAACAAATAAACAATAAACATTGGTAAAAGCAAAATTTATATTCACATTAGTTTCTAGTCTAACGTCTACGAGTATCGAATGGATCGGATAGTCACATTAGAAATCAAATCCAATTCAATTGGGATTGAAATTGTATTGGGATATGACTAAACATAATATATAATCATATACATTTTGATTGCCATGTTACTTACGGTATAATCTAGCATCCATTAATTTCCAATCTTAGTTATACTGGTACTAACAAATTAAATGCCTATAAAAATAATGGAATTCCTTTAATCATTCCTTTTGCTCAATGATTAAAATACTGAGTGCAAGTTTAGTTATTTAAAAGAAGTTTAAAAGCTATCCTCATGTGTTCATGGAAATGAATGTTTGGAATAGATGGGAATAGGTCCACTAAAAATATTAAGCACAAATGTCTAATCTACTATTTAATATAATTGAGTTAATAGATGTTTATATGATTAGTTATACCAATGGCGCCACGCCATTGGTCCGCCTGAAACATGGTGGGGTGATAAAAAGGCTTGGTGTGCATTATAAGTTGATTACGGTCACTAAGTGTTGATCGAGGTACGAACAACATCGCGAATACTTTAATATTGTTTAGTGAATTTCATAGTTTATAGCAATACTGGTGAGGTTGTTGGTCTTATACGTATGTAACAAATAGCATGGATCAGATAACACCAATTCAAATTACATATTCACGAAATGCAGAACAACCCAACAATAATGATCAAAACGTGATCTTAACAACGGCGACAGAATGAACATGTCGCTATAATGGAAGCTACGTGTCAACTTGCCTTGCCTTATATGGAAGACAAAAGAAAAGCCCTGGGATGAAGTAAACCTGTCCGTCCCGGGATCACGTACAGCGGAGACGGAGATAACCCGTGCAAACATAACTGGGCTCATTGGACTCTACAAACATACCGACCAACCAATGTTTACTGTGCGCTTTACGTGTCCACCCAGCTAATATTTGAACACAATTTGAGGGCACCACGCTGTGTGTGTCAATTACAGCACCCGAGACAGGTTAAACCCCGCTAAGTGTGCTTTCGATCTTACGTAAGAAAATGTATAAGAGCTAAAAAGGTAAATTATATAAAAAATACGAATTACAAAGTACCCATGATGGTAGAATTTATTTGAAGATTACATTAACATAGTACCGTGCAGCCAGCACGGTACTATGTTAATGTGTCCAATCGGGCGCATTTGCATGAGTCGCAGTGCGCGAGCGCTGTTGAGTTTGCATCTAGATACGGCCGCCGCACACCAAGACACATTTGCTATTCATATGCTGAAGCAGCCGCACGCCCTGGCGCCGGCGCTCTTGTTAAACCGCTGTCCATCGCACAATGTCCAAAACACAAAAAACAACAACGGCCCACTTGAAATAAAAGCACGCAGACATATTTTTTAAAACCAGATTTAATACAATGGCTAAACTTATGCGCTTCATGAATCCCTTCTGACGAAAGGTGTATTTTAAAAACTGTTGCTATACAAAGTACGTGCATTATAGTCATAATGTTTTTTACATAAATACTTCAATAAAAGAGCAAAGGGAAAACAAATGCAAAAGCGGTGTACTTTTTGAAATGCCGCTTAAAGTTTTGTAATATTTCTCGGCGTACAAACATTCGCGATTGAGATCGGTACGCTCGTTTAAATTCCCGGCAACCAACCGAGGTGGGAAATGGTAGACGAGAAAAACGAACACCAAACTTACAAAAATGTAGAAAGCAAACCCTTGTAGGAATGTTAGTGACCACACCGACAAGAAATAAGGGGACACGTCCTTATTAAGAGCTCTCTTTGAAATGAAGCCGACCGCGTGCCGTATTACCATATAAAATAAATTAAACGCAGTTTACTTCATTCGGCCCATCATGGCGGCTATCTAATGGGTACGAACTAGTGAACAAAGCATTACAAATATGTCAAAGGCTTGCACCAAAATGGACAAGGGTTACGAAATACATGGTTCGCCTTTAGGCATACGCCTACTGATAGTAAAAAGACACCATTCCGTTGTCTACCACAAATAGTCAAGTTACTAAATCCCTTGTTATCCGTACATAGGGTGCAATAAACATAAGACTTAAAAGGCGGTGTCCGAATACGAAAACGGAAAGTAAACAGGATATTTCCGCACACATGTTGGGCGCTCGGCCGCGGCTGGATTCTAAGAAAGGATAAATCTCACTCTTTTGAGATATCCAACACGTACAGAGCTATCTCCGTCTTGGTAGTTTTATTAAGCTATAATTCAAAATATATATTTAAAAATTAGATTGTTCGTTGTCCGATCGATGCGTGAGAGTTCGATTCAGATATTCTCGAAACGGGGGTGTTTTAATAAGCGTCCAACCGTAGTGATTTATCGACAAAAGAACTCTCGGGTGTGATACATTGCACCTTGGAACCATAGTCCCAACATTTATAGACGGTGATTTATACAAGATTATCAATAAAAATATTAAGAAATGTGTAATAAAACGTTCCTGGTGCACGATTGTTACAAACCTGGGTTAGTTTACGATCGTGAAATTTTATTGAAATCGGATTATGGGCGCCTTTAACAATTTTTGTTAGATATCATTGGCGCGGTTAAACCTTCAAAATCATATTCATAATAATATTTTGAAGGATAATAAATTGCTAGTGAATAACTGTTTTTATGTTGATTATACATAGTTGTTTAATAGATGTACATAGTTGTGTTATTGCAACTGGTTAAAATTTCGCACTTACCACACAGAAGAATAAAAAATTCACCATAGGGGGGATTCTAAGAGATTCGCATTGAAAGCAGGCGTCGAGCAAGCCGTATTAACACAAATCCATGGAGTTTCAACAAGTGGATCGCGTGGCGAATCCAGTCATTAACCAGCGGAAATGTTAGAACTAGCTGTGCATAACAACTTATATACATACAAAATTACTACATTCCTACTACCGGGTTTTTTAATTTTTATTGGTTGTCTACATCATAAGTATAACAGCATTGCTTAACTTGTTCAAGGTATAGTTAAATCGAGAGTTACAGGAGCCTTTTTAATGTTTTTTTTTGTGATCGTAATCAATTCCATTAGACTCCCATATAAGTAGAAGAATGTATTCTACTACTGCTTAAGTAAATACTAGCTCAATATAAAAACTTGTAAGGCTTATCGGGGCTGTCGTCTCTGCGCAACTTTGTTCTAAATCAGGTTGGAAGTTGGAACAAAATTGTACTTTTGTGCGCGCGACAGGACAATGGACATATTGGATTTATACACGTCCCGCAGCGCCGCCGCTCTTGTACCCTTTATATATAACACGTATGTTTTGTGTAGTTTCCCTTTCGCAGACTCGCAAAAACGCACCACGGGACTTGTTAGCACTTCGGTCGTTAAAGCCCAAACATGAGAATGTGATTTCCAAATTTCTCGCGTTTCTTTTAAGTCTTTTTGTGTAAATATCGTTAAACCCGAGTGCAGCGCAGTTTAAGTTTACTTTACAAGCTATAAAATATGAATATTAATGAAAAAATGTATACATTTACTTCAAGCATTTCATGCTGAGTTGCAGATAAATGGTAGCGACACCTAATAAAGTCTTTAATAAAACATAAACGGACAGGTTTGGTAGGATTGGTAGTCATGATGATATAATCTTTGGAATTAGTATAGAAACTATAATGAATCAAGCTCATGAATTCATCCCACGCATATCATTACAAATTGCAATAATTTAGAATTGGTTGTCAGTACCGAGCGTAATTCCATGTTTGGTGTCGAGTTGGAACTTGAATCCTGTTACAAATGGGCTTGCCAAGGGCTCGCCTCGGGCTTGCTCGTGTTAGTGAGCTCAGTGTGGTCAGCGTAAATATGGACAAAATGACACCACTTCGTTACACATGAACATGTGATTACCACCCGAAACCATCCTGGAAAATTCTTATTTAAAAAATTTTGGGCATTCTCTGAGAAATATACAATTTTTGAAAAGCGAAACAAAGATTTTATGATTAATTTTAATTAATATAGTACAGAATACCTATCATAGAAGTATATCTACTACCCATCTGATAAGAGGTAACTGCTGTTTTGGGTAAGCGGTTCACACTCCTATAACATGAGATATTAGAGTATCAATTAGGCCAAAATAATAATTCCACAGCCTAAAAAGGTGTCACGGTGGTTTCTTTGAGAACGAATAGTAAACGGAATATATTAAAAATACCTTTAAGGCTTTAGTAATTAGAATAAATGAAGAATAAGTCGGTAATATATTTCAGTTTCTTCAAACTTATTACCCTAGAAATTGTAATGACAATCGCCCGAGGCCAAGTTCTCACGTCAGATTTACAACGAAGGGAAACTGCGCAACGGAAGGAATGAATTAAAAACACAACTATCATTACGGAGCTTTAAACTAATACTTTCCTCTGTTTCATTGCTAAATAAATGCATATATGAGAAACACGGTGGCTGGTAGTTTCGACTAATGGTAATAATGTCCCGTTCAAAAAATCAAAAGTCTTTAGGTAAAACATATTTATTTTGCGAATGCGATGATGACTTAGATTACTTGTATAAGAAAACTTTATAATTTGTACCGAGATATCGAAGAGGTTGCTGTAGACATTCGTCTTTAGTAGTCGGTAGGTTTACTAGATTGTATAAATCAAATACATCAGACTTATAGCCTTATACAATGCCTTTTTAATCACTTCACACACACATCTTAAAACGGAAGGTATCCTCCCGTATAGCGGTAACGATTAAGTAACCATACTACGCGACGAAGAGATGTCTACATTATTTCTTGCTCAGTGTTATTTTACAACAGAATCTACATACCTATCTCCATAGCCAGTCAAAGCAAAATAACTCGTCCTATCAATTTAAAATAATCCCGGCCCCTGGCGATTTGTGTAAGAGCATCTATTGAGAGCAGCCCGCATTCAGTCATACAAACATATAATTGAATGATCGCAGGAAACCGATAATGAACAGAACCATCGGGGTGGCTTGGCTGCATACATCATCATCACCGAGGACAGTCCCAATTGAATCTGTTAAACTGGGCACATTTGTTCTGTATCGCATTGATTCAATTTATTGGATTTGATTATAGTGTTCCTTCGAATTCGAGATTATTCTTATTAGATATTTATTTCCGCTCACTTGAATTGAATGCAAAGTAGAAAATTGGTTCGTATATCACAGTCATAGACAAAATGCTGACACAAATGCCAATAGTTTCGAATAACATTCCTCGAGATTCAAATGAGATATTATATATTCTATAACCTTCTATTCTATGGTTAAAGTGAATAAAATACATAACGATGACTTGTTGCCGCACCAAACATAGCTCGCAATATAAGCACATAAAAATTGTAAAACACTTATATTTTTATGTCCATCAAATGCAATGTAGCATGAATAAATTGAACGATACTAGTCTGAACAACGCCAGTGATAAAACGAATGAGTCGTAATCATAAAAATCATCATAGATATAATAAAATATGTTTATAGGCCCATCGATGGCTTTTTTAGCTTACGATCGCGAAATAGGAAAACTATTGAACATTATAGCCATATTAAATTGTAATATGTAGAGTTTAAAACGGAATATGCTCTCGGTAGCTACATAATGATGAAAGATAAGATTAATAACATGCGATTAAATTCGAATCAAGTAGTTAATAAGAATTTGGTCATAAATAAAATTTACAAATATATTTATATATATTCCGAAATAATTATCGCTGATGCTTTTATGCTTATTATTATGACCATTTTTACTGTCATCATTTTGCGTAATAGGAACTTTATTGAACGTGTTATTTCTTAGGAAAATAATTGCGAAATAACATTTAAAAAATAATACTGTTAACTTCTAATTACTTCACTGGTGATAACTGCACCGATAGTATAGCGGAATAAGTGTTTAGTGTTTGTAGCCACAGCCATAGAGTCAAGTAGTGTTAAGTCGATTTCCACATTGGATAATCGACTTTGTCACCGAAATATCTCCCTTGCTTGTTTTTTTGTTTTTTTCAAAAACAATACTTTTTTTCACAGGCATATGATGAATGCGTGATTGTTAACTTACTTTTAAAGCCGTACTTAGCTGTATAGAAAATAAAACGTTAAACGTGATCCTTTTTTTTTTAAATAAATTGTTCTGGAATTAGGTATTACTATAAATATTATTTTACTTTGATCGAACGCATTAAGCACGATACGAGAGCAAACCGAAGGCATTCAACGTTCAACACCTGTGTTGATACGATTAATGGATTATGTTAAACGATCTCAATCCAATCGTGTTGTTTGACAGTTATTAGATTTGCAGCTGGCAGACAGTTAAAAGACAATAATATCTGGCTGGCGATAGTTAATAAATTATTATAAAGACTACAAGTTTTGTTCTATTTAAGACACAATAAATATAGCTGAAATCAATCATCTTAGACTATTTATGTCTAATATGTAGGTAAAATGGGTAGGTATAACGCATCGGTTGTGACAAACGAAAATTTTAATGCATGGAGGTGAACTCCAACTTGGGTTGCGCGGACCACGAGGTCGCTCGGTGTCAGTCGTAATCGATAAAAAGCTCCTTGCTTCTTAAGCTCAGCATAGCATACTTGCTTCAAAATTGAACACAATTTTAATTTAAACACTGTATTAATAATTATAATAACTTCTCACACACGGCCGTCTGATTCCAAACTAGGCAGAGCCGTACTATGGTAACCAAACGGCTGATAAACATACTTATATATTTCTTTAATACATACATATTATAGATGAATTACACCCAGACACAGAACAAATGATCATGCTCTTCACATAATTATTTGTCCTGGGTGGGAATCGAACCCACGACCTCTGGCTCAGCAGTTAGGGTCACTAACCACTAGACCAACAGGCCAGTCAAGTTATTAATTAGTTAAGACTTCTTACTCGTTAACGCTCAACAATAATAAGTTACTTGTTGTGTAGGCATTTCCTCCTGAGGCAATAATTTTAGCCAAGAGCCGGGTCTTACAAATTGGCAGTATACTTGATAAAAATTTGCATAACTCAAATGGATATTAAAAAACGAGAAGCTACCATAGTTTTACCGTTTTTGTTAATCGGCAACACTTCCTTTGCTTTCATCAAATCTTAATGTTTAAATACTAGTTTAGTTAAACTGAACCAATCTCATAAAGATGGTGTCATTTTATTCCTATTCACTCCGACTCTTTTATAAACCAATACAGAGAGAAAGACCATTACTTCAAAGTAAGATACGACAGAGATCGAACCCAGTATAGTCTATCAACCCAGGCTATGTTCATGTTTCAGTAATAACTAGTTCCTCTAAAAATAATTAACATTTTATGCAACAATATTGCAAAGTTATTATTTTAATGCGTCCAAGCAAACGCGCGACTGGCTTCATAAGCGATTATTACTGCGTCCTATAAATAATAATAATAACTCCACACATCTCATCATCATCATCTGATCCAAAACTAGGCAAAGCCTGTACTATGGTAACCAGACTGATGATAAACATACTTATATATTTCTAAATACATACATATTATAGATGTATTACACCCAGACACAGAACAAATGATCATGTTTATCACATAATTATTTGTCCTGGGTGGGAATCGAACCCAAGACCTCTGGCTCAGCAGACAGAGTCACTAACCACTAGACCAACAGGCCAGTCAAGTTATTAATTAGTTAGACTTCTTACTCGTTAACAAAACAGCTCAACAATATTAAATTACTTATTGTGTAGGCATTTCCTCCTGAGGCAATAATTTTAGCCAACAGCCGGGGTCTTACAAATTGGCAAGTATACTTGATAAAACTTAAATTTTAAAATCATAATGCACCTAACTATTGCTATGTTGATTTTAACCTCTCGCTAATTTGCGATGGTCATCCAGTCTGGTTTGGTTGCCGTTTTCTATAAATCAGCTACGAAAACATAGTTGAAGATTAAAAAAAAACTAAAATAAACTTATTTTTATAAGAGCTATTCGAAATAGTGTTTCACATTTTCGAAAGCAAAGTGTAAATTTTTGCACTTAGTAGCCAAAGATCAAGGTGAATTCTACAAGTAATAAATAACCGGATGAATACATACGTTATAAAGAGTGATTGATATGGAACTACTTCCATAGGAGATAATATCTGAAAGCAACCGGAAACTTATCAATCGAGATGGCGGTTATAAAATGACGTGTAAACCTCTGTTTCCGGCGGTTCTAGACACACTGCCAGTGTCGATTTCAAATACATCCGAATGGCTCACGATATACAATTACATGAATCGAAAGATTTGATATGTTGTTCGTTCGTATATTAATATTATCAATTATTATACATCATAAGCACGACGTCACGGGTCTAGTTTCTACTGATGAATCATACAATGTGAGATCAACACCTGCGGAAAATACCAGAAACTCGATACCACAATGTCACTGATAAGAAGAAAATGTGGTTTTGAGATATATATTTTTATATAATACGCTTGAATGTTTCACGATCAATCAAGGCCGTGTTTGCTTCGCAGTGGGATGCCGCGTATTCACTTGGATTTGGAAAGCCCGGACGTGTAGAGTTACCAGTCATAACTCCTATAGTTATATATAGTTATATAGTGCTGTTTTGAAGAAGGAGCTGACTAGAGTTTTTGAATAGCCTTGGTTATTTGCCAGCCTACTTGTTCACCATCATTTGCAATTCTTCCCAGTACAACTCTGCAGTAAATGTTGAGCTCATCTCAAGAACCTATACTTAACAATGACGACATAGGTTCACTTCACACTAACAAGCAGCTTCATCGACTCCAATTTGCGAAAGGGACATGGTTTGGCTACCTCTCCAGTGCTCAGCTAGTTTCACGGACGTTTTAGAATATAATACAAGATTTACATGTGACAATCCGTTGTTGTTCATTGAATTGAAACGCTACTTACTTTCAGAGCTTTTTCATCTTCCTAATTTAACGTAAATTAATCATTATCGTTTGATCAATTAGCCACACGGTCGACTTTCAATGTTACGGACTTTCGCCGTTCGGTCGGAAACAGGAGCTCATTTTTGAGATCCAAATTTCCGGAACGGAAACGTTCTACCAAAAACTCGGTGTGCGTTCACTTGCGGTACCTAGAGCACACAGATGGACCGTTGAAATTGCTTGTGCCACGAAGGTCATGGTCAGATTTTCCATCGTCGTAAACAGCAATACAACAAAAATGGATCAGCGCAAATTACGAGCTGATTTAAAATAATGTAGCTCGCAAGTATTAAAAATCGGCAATTTGTTAAGTAAAAGTCATATATTTATAATTATGAATATCCACACTGCCATTCTGTGCTCGGACCCAACGAGATTATATTTCCTTGAAGTCGTTGTTTGCTTTAAGCTTAACCTGTAGTCGGGTTTCAGACAAAGAATGTCCCTCATAAACACTTTGTTATACGACCTAGCAACATACCGAATGAGATTTTCAACGCAGCTATTACATTTAGTCATATAACGATAAATCATTTTGAAAGTAGTGGAGTATATATGGAGTATTAAACAACCACATTTAACCAAACATAATTTGGTTCTACTCACGCAAGCCTACTACCGTCAACACTTTGGGAACTAAAGATGGGAAAATTGGGAGTATATTGAAAGGGAAAGGTAGAATAAGAAAACAATGGAAGTACAATATATTGCTTACACGGACAAATTAAAAGTTGGGGAGTGTAAGCTCTAAGTAATAGCTCGAGCAGGGCTCTCTCTCAAACTTGCTGTTTAATGTACACGTAAACACGATCAAACTTGCAAACCTTAGTGTTCCTTCGCTGCATCGCGCTTTCGAAAAGCCTCTAAATTTGCCAGTCTAAGTATCGTTAGTGCAATTGCCAAGCTTACTTGATAAAGGGGCTGTCTGAACGAAATGTATGTTTCAATTTTGAGAACATCGCGATTAATTATTAATTGGGTATGAAGTATTGGGTTTACTCATCATAACTTTTCTCATGAACATTTATGTATAAAATACATGCATGAATATAATATAGATGTGAAGGGGAACGAATGTAACACCCGCAAAACGTTAAATCATGTGGAGCGGTACACGCATTCGTCTAGACATTTGATACGCATCAGCTTGCGTTCTATTGATTTAAACGCTTAAACGAATCAACGTTCGAGACGTTGTTTATCGTAAGAAATCATTTACTTTAACACAAAGCTATAAGTACGGTCTGTGGCGACCTTTCGAGCACAGCACACACTAAATTGAAGGTTTGACAGACAGTAACTTCGTCCATATCAGCCAACTATTAACAAGTTACTTGTCAAGTAACTAAACTGTTGGCGATACTCTAGATAACTAAATGCGTCTAACACAACGTTACAAGTAAATCTCAAAGTTGGCCTGTCTTTACGTGTCCAACTACGCACTTACATGTATTCTGCGCCAAAATATTAATTTCTTCTGTAACTAAACACATTTTTTGTCAATTGGGATTCCTGACTCGTTCGCTGATAGAAGAAAACACATAAATATTTCACGTCACAAAGCAATTTCCTGCGAATTTAAAACGTAATTGATGAGCGTTCGCAGATACTTGTCGGAATTAAATCTAGTGTTGTCGTGAAGAAACGTTGACCTGTACGCTTGTATGGTTTGTAATCGATCGGAGCACTCCTCCAAAACGTCTCGCACACATATAAGACTGGTCTTTTTTTACGATATTGTCGGTATAGTATATAATATCTTCGTCTAAGTAAAACTACAGTAAAACATATTATAAAGGCGAAAGTTTGTGAGCATGGATGAATGGATGTTTATTTCTCTTTCACGCAAAACGACACAACGGATCTGGATGAAATTTGAACCAGAGATAGATTATAGTCTGGAATAGCACATAGGCTACTTTTATCCCGGAAAAGTGTACAGTTCCCGTGGGATAGATTTCACCAAAATTTTAACGCATACGAAGTCGCGGGCAACATATTGAATGTTCTATATAAATTAATATCATATTAATTTATTAAGTTTTACTTAGATAAAAGATACATTTGTAACAGACTAGCCGTCCCCGTAGTTTCACCTGCGTTTATAGTCACTGCTTGGCTCCTATTGATCGTAGCGAGATGTTATATAGCCTAAAACCTCCCTCGATAAATGGGCTATCCAACACTAAAATAATTTTTCAATTGGGTGAAAAATACTTTACAACTTATTGTCAAATATACAAAAAAATAATTAAAATCGGTCGAAGTGTTTCGGAGGAGTTCGACCACAAACACATGAGATTTTTATATATTAGATAGATATACTATACAGACAGATATACTATACAGATAGATATACTATACCTAAAAGAACATGGAGACATTGTATATCATTAATGTTGTACGGATATAACATAAATGGGGGGGGAAGTCTCTATTTTAGTCTGGACTGTAAATCTCCTTAATATCTCGCGCTTTATGGTGTTTTATATATAACACTACATTGGATGATAAAACGAACCAGAAAGGGTGACACTTTACTTTTACATGTCTTAAAATAAATAAGTATAAAATGATATGTAAACATGACGGACTGCACGGATGGATAGTTGTTCTGAGTATGAGTGTTCTTTGTGTCAATTAATTATATACACATACGAGTATATCCGTAATTTTACACTTGCCACACTGATTATTTCCATCCTAAGTAGATTATGAAATTTCTAATTGTAATTTAAGCACATCTAGAGATATTATTAATCCCACTAATATTATAAATGTGAAAGTTTGTATGGATAGATGGATGGATGAATGGATGTTTGTTACTCTTTCACGCCAAAACTACTGAACCGATTGCGATAAAACTTGGTGGAGACCTGGATTAACATATAGGCTACTTTTTGTCCCGGGACTTACGCGGGTACAAAAACCGCGGGGCGCTGCTAGTAGAGATATAAATTAATTATACGGCTATGGTTACAGATGAACGCAGTACAATAGAAAGTCTAGATAGACACTAATGTCTCATATTCACTATAAACAATATTAATGAAAGTAATAACACATGTTAAAGTTATTCCAAACGATGGACAATCAGAAATTATCGTAAGTTACAACCATCTCATCTCGTAGTTAAATGGTAAGATTCAAGCCTAAGATTTTCTAATAACAACTTATAGACCTCACGTCTTAGTACGCTTATGGTGGAACCGGTCGTGATGTGGTCCTTAAAAGTCCATATCAATAAATATGTTGGCGACCAGCTTTAAGCTCGGCCCAGCTTGCTTTGTACAGAATCTTAGGAACGTCGCTCACTGCCTCGTCTTGAAGTATTGAGAACGTGTTTACCACCAACCTCAAAATATAATACCAACATAAAAAGGGCATCTTGTATGCAGTGTATTAGATGTCTAAAATGGGACTTTATGGAAACTGAGTTTGTTTGTATGTTATGCTCTCAACCGACCATCATTAAATTTTGGATACACGTTGGCAGGCGTACAGGAAAGGACGTAAATAAGATAAGATATTTATTCGCCAAGAATATGGTAGGTACATTAGGTGATAACATCAAAAAGATATATTCGTCTATAATAGGCATGCCAAATTTTACTTTAAACTATTAGGTTTTACAACAAAAAAAAAAACATTTATGTTGAAAAAGCACTTTTCAAGTAGCTGAAACTTTAATTTTCATTAAAATCGCATCAATTGTAATTCTCTTATTGCTTGAGGAATGGGGTACCACAAAAGTACTGTTCCCGAAAGATAGTAAATTTATTGACAAAATCTAAATAATAACTTGAGACTCCTCACACACGGCGGTCTAATCCCAAACTAGGCAGAGCCTGGACTATGATAACCAGACTGCTGATAAACTTACTTATATATTTCTAAATACATACATATTATAGATAAATTACACCCAGACACAGAATAAATGATTGTGCTCATCAAACAATTATTTGTCCTGGGTGAGAATCCAACCCACGACCTCTAGGTCAGCAGTCAGGATCACTAACCATTAGACCAACAGGCCAGTCAAATGTACATTCACGTTAGCGAAGCCGTGGGCGGAAGCTAGTTAGTAATCATTATAAGGTACGACACTTTTTTACCTGGTATTATTTTGACGTGGTGTCAGCGTGACAACAGTGCAGTTCGGGCGAAATACTTTTTGTCAATAAAGTTGTGGTTTTAACCACTACTTTATTGACAACGATTAAGCATTAAAAAACGAAATGAGTATACTAGAAGTAGACATAACTAATGAGACTCGTTTAAGGTGAATTTATAAAGAACACCAAAAAACGTTGGCCGCAGTTACCCTATAATACGAAATGATAGAAACATCTCTTATATATTTTGGAGGTTTCAGCCCTTTGAGGCAAGTAGCTATTGATTTTGCGTTGTGTGCGAAGCCCTTAACTTAGTCCTAGTACAAACAGATGTGACCTCGGTACTTCGACCAAGTTTACGGTCTCTATATTCTAAACTTTATTTGCTCGTTTGTCACTGTCTTATGCGAATACATATACATATATTAAAGAGATTCATAGTTTTCCTGATGTGTGTATTATGTTTCAAGTCCAATTTCATGTTAGTTAAAGACGGACGCTGTAGTAATAGTGTTACTGAAATAGAAATTCAAACAGTTTAATGTGCTGTAATGTTTGTGAGAGAAAATACACATTAGCAGATTATAAAAATATGGAACTACCATATGACTTCATGCTTATATAATTGATAATGGCTGAAGTAATAAGCAATGCTGTTCTTTTAAAACCTCGATAGAAATCTAATTCCGTATGCAACGAAGAACATATCTGTTAATGTATTCATGTTTCTTAAAATGCGTGAAAACAAAAAGAAAAATATTCCCAAGACATTCGTCAGAGGTTCAAAAACCTAAAATTCCACATCATTTCTACGGCAGCGAGAACATAGCATCACAATTCGTCCCGTGACTGATCGCTAATCAACGTGCCGAGCCATGGGCACGACCACTCCACGCTGCGCCCGAGTGCTTCGATCATGTCGCAATGACCAATTTGCGAACACCTGACAGATTTACTGCCATTATGTTTTACATGCAAGATATATCGCTTTTTAGATTCGATTATGAAGAAAATGGTATTTTGAAATTATTTAATGAAATCAGCTTTATATCGAACAAAGTTAAAATCCGAAGAGTTGACAATACTTTAGATTTTCATATAAAAATAGCAGAATGTAGAAGAAAGCTGTATGTAGATAGATGTTATAAATATCAATAAAGAATCTAGGGTTCAATTATCATTTCTGCCTACATTATATTTATAAATATTAGTCATTTATTTATTTATAAATATTGGTCAATTCCACACAGTTATAAGTACTACTACTACTTAAGTGGTAATATTTTGATACAGTATAAGTATATGTATTTACATCTAAACAAATTGTTTCCATTCTAATAGAAGGCAGGAATAGAAGAAAAAGGTGGTAACATAAAATCTTACTACTATATATAAATGTAAAAGTTTTGAATATAGACGTTTGTTACTCAATCACGCCAGAACGGCTAAACGGATCTGGATGAAATTGGGCAGAGACCTAGATTGTAGTCTGGAATAGCACGTAGGCTAGGTAGTAATGTGATAATCGACAATGATGTCAAGTGTAATTTGATTTTGCGCCATGTGGGAATGGTTAATTTTGCGCCATGTGGGAATGGTTAATTTTGCGCCATGTGGGAATGGTTAATTTTGCGCCATGTGGAAATGGTTAATTTTAAATAAAAACGATGTTTCGTGCATTAGATTTACCTAGAGCAAGAGTTGAGTTTTTTTTTCGAGAAAAGTGCTACAGTTTTTGCTTATCATTGAAAACTGGCATAAATGAGTAGACAATTAATTGGGACCCACTCATGTAATAGGGGGCAAGCCTACTGCCGTCAACCGGGCACTTCGGGAATTAAAGGTAGGAAACTTAGAAGTATATTGGAAGGGAAATGTAAGAAGGAAAGGTAATAAAAGGATATTGCGTCTACGCAAAAAAAAAAGCATACCCGTGACCCTCTTGCTGTTGCCGGGAAGACGAAGTCCTCAACGAATATAATTAATTTACTATCTTTAGGGAACGTACCCATACTACGTGACCCATTTTTTATACCCCTCCCCCCCCCTCGGTGACAACCCGGTAGTATATGCTAAGACCCCCTCCCCTCTAGTTTTTACGTAGTAGTTTATAAATATGGTTTTAAATCATTTTCTGCCGAAAGAAAGTTAAAAAGCGCTAAACGCTTGCTTGTTGCCACTTGTGAGTTTAAAAACCGCTAAACGCTGCGCGCCATATTTGAATATAGCTCGAAAAAGCACGAGTTTTCCCTAGACGATATTGACTACGTGACGAAAACCTAAGCATCCCTTCCACCCCTATGTTCCCTTAAATGGTGATACCAATATTGTTGGGTATTAAGCACCACACTTAACTGGTGCGTGATTTCTGTAAGTCTGAATAAAGCTTTTTCTTTTTTGTTTAAAGACACGTGCTTATTCAAGCACGTGTCTTTAAACAGTATGATTAATAGTTATGATAGCTAAGGCCATAGATGCCCATAACACTGCTATTTTGCTTTTTATATTTCCTTCTAAACTTTCTCAGATGTGTTTTAATTAATCGTTAACTATAAAAAAACTTTATCACGCAATGCACAAAGCCGGAATGCATACCTAATGTTACATGTTTGCATCGCGACATCCATCCAAATGATCACGATGCGAGATAAAAACACTATCTGAATCTGTAAAGCCTTAGTTATAAATAAAACATGAAGATCTGATGATAACCATGTAATTCTTTGAGACAATACAAACTGAAAGGTCACAATATATGAATAAGAGGGTTTAATACTGTTCAAATAAGGACCTTTCTTCCACAAAGGCATTTATGAAATTTTATATCGACAGATCATATTCTTCTACTGTCCTTAATAATATTGTGTATCAATACAGAATTCTGTAGATACTATTCCACCAATTAAATACCTTTTACACAAATAACAGAATTAATATCCCTAAACATTAAGTTAACGAAAAAGTGTTTTGATACACCATATTATTAAGGACAGTAGAAGAATATGATGTGTCGATATAAAATGTCATAAATGCCTTTGTAATATTGTTCAATTATTATACCATACTAGCGAACCGCCCCGGCTTCGCACGGGTTTAATTTATTTTTTACTCTGTAGCTTGATATGTTTTCCTTAGTTTACACAAAATAAATTTCTGAACGCACATAAATATTTGACAACCAATATGTATGTCAATCCTTTTCCATTACTGAGATTATTCTTAATTTTTAAAATCTAATATACAATACCAACGTCACTCAATTGTTTTGCCTTTCCGGCACCTCTCCACTAACACTTCAACTTTGTGGTATGGTATTAAAGTTCAAATTGACTTTTAAGTATTTATTACAAATCGTTTGTATGGAAGTATAGAAAAGTGTTTTTTTTAGACTTTTTCAGGCAATTTTTTAAATTTTTCTCTGCGTTAAAACCATCCTCGTACTTCAAGGAATATTCTAAAAAAAGAATTAGCGAAATCGGTTCAGCTGTTCTCGATATTTGCGCTTAGCAACACATTCAGCGATTCATTTTTATATTATGGAAGATTACTGATTCGTTAATCTAATTATTCAATAATGCTTGTATTTAATCTATTTTCTCTCAAATTTGCAATGCCTGGGAAAAGCTACTAAGTAGAGATAAATTGTTAGACTATTTATGTTATGTACACTTGGTTGGCAAACAAAGATTGATTTGATAGGGTGAGATGATCTAATGAGAGCCTTAATCGGGGGGACACGTTCACATTTATGTAGTGTTATATTACTGCTACAGTGTAGGGTCGCGAAGACATTTGGTTATCACTCAACAGCCAGTGGGCTGACACTTGGGCATACAGTATGTGATTGTTTATTAATTTAGTGGTATAATAAGGTACTTGTATTTATAGCTAACCTTATTATTCTTAACTAGGTATATTGAGGTCAACTGAGCTTAGACTAGAATACCCGTTTTTCCATGGGTGAAAAAATAAGTAACAAGTGGCAGCCATGATATAGGTGTATGGTATTCCAGATAGACCATGCCTTCTCCTTTACAGCTTTTATTTGTTTATACTGCCCCAGATAGACCAGTCACTTGTAATCGTGACAGACCAGACCAGACTCCGAGACCTAAACATTTAGTCAATTACTCTATAAATAGCCGTCCATAAATAGTGTTTAAACTTTGCTTAGGTACATGCTAACCCGTTATGCATAAAGACCGAAGTTTTATATACGTAGGAACCATACCATAAACAAACATTATATTTTTCAGTACATTTTCTGCAATTACGGCAAACGAAATCGAAAGGCTACTTGTGCTAGGGAAGTAGGTACATACAACTTGCAAATGTTTCATGTTATCAACAAATTGTATCAGAAGTGTGATTTGTTGAGTCAGATCTGATACCGAGTGAATGAATACCACATAAATAATTCAGTAATCTAGAAATACTACTACGATTGAACTCAAATGTTCCTAGGTTTTATCCGTTTTATCTCCGAGCTAGGATTTTAATGTTGTTTTTGCGCACTGTATAATTTAAAAATATCTTATTATCAAATTAACGAACTATGCTTTGTGTTTAAAAAAAAAGTATCTTACAAACAAAAGTTACATGCAACTTAATGAGTGTAAGACAAACCCAACAATAATTCAAAAATTTTATCACCTAGTCTATTCAGAATGAAGATTCATCTAATGGTACAAGTAAAACTAATTGACAAGACTACAAGGATTAAACAATTAAAATACATCGTTTCAATATATTTTAGTGGGTGCTGTAGGTTTTCATATAACAATAATAATAAAGATCTTTGTACAAAGGGTATTTTAATATCGATTTTGAAAAGCAACAGGTTGTAGCTTAAATGTACACAGAAATATTCGGATATTTCTCAGAATAAAACAACTGCACTAGTTATATTAACATACCGAGTTGTATTTACTCAAAACGCAAAGATATAGAGAGAAAAGTTTAACCGAGTTTTGCATTTGAATACGTAAAAAAGTCTAATGCTAACCTAGAAATACTGTGATACCATTCACGGCAAATTGCAACCAGTCAATAAATCACCAAACATACATCAAACCCAACATGTTTGCTTCATCGAGTATTCTGTACAACACACGTAGCGGACCATTCATGAGTGTGCGGTGTACATTACAATTAATTACCAGCGACCACGACGCGTCCTGATTTCCAGCGTAATTGGTGCCGTTGATACAAATGTACGATTAATTGTTCGTAGAGCGCTGGTGGACAACAGTTGATGATACGAGGATATTAATTGGGGACTTGATTATGAGGACTAGGATGTCAAGCAAAACTTTAAGTCGATGAAATTCATTTCGACGATTGTGCTGAGTTGTTGCAATGGTTTCCACCATGAAGAGCAAGATATAATACTGGACAGTTCTATTTAGGGCACCTATACGTGAAGACTAACTGCTTCTAATTGTCGGGTCGTATCGAATTTAAACTTTGTATGTATATGTAGTTTGGATGATAATAATATAATTTGGCATCTTGGAGCTGAGCTGATGGTGGAGCCAAGAGGTGGATAGTGGAACTCTTCAGTGGCTATTAGTAAGCCCCTCGAGTTTGGGCTCATATGATTCGTTTTGACAAGTCCAACAGATTGGGCTTCGTAACGATGGTCTGATACTGAAAACATCAGGTGGATAGTGAAACTTTTCTTTACTTTTTAATTCGATTCGGCATTAAAGCGTGTTTTTTAGGTTTCCTTAACTACAATATTTATTTATAATGTACATCACAACATCTCTAGTAACAATTTCATCTCTCTATAGCTGGTGAGAAAAGTCATCAGAGGTTTTTCACTGCAGCCTTTCCACTGGCTCAATACCTCAACCCTACAAAAGACTGTGCTATTATTGATGGTGCTGTTGTGATGTGTCCTTTTTTGCTGGTAGTCACCAGTTGAAGTTTCTCTTTATCCTACTACCAAAACATCAACAGATATTAATGAGGATAAACCATACGTCTACATATACATATATGGATATATTCATATCGAAGCCAAATCATTTCATGGCAGACTATCAAACTGGCTTCACTAATTACAAGATCCGACACCTGAAGAGCAGGTCGTTAAATAAATTAATTTGAACTCACGTAGCAATAAAAAGTGACATGCTTAATGAATTCGCTTACTGCTTATTAGTATTTTTTAAATGGATTGTGCAGACCTTGCAAACATACCTAGTATCATCTAGAATAATAATAATAACTTGAGCCTGTACTGTGGAAACCAAACTACTGATAAACATGCTTATGTATATACATTTATATCACTACAAATTATAAAACAAAGTCCCCCACCGCATTTGTCGCAATAAACTGAAAAACTATTGACCAGATTTTCATGCGGTTTTCAGACGAGAAAGGTTTAGGTGTATAATTTGTAGCCGTGCGAAGCCGGGGCGGGTTGCTAGTTATAGATAAATTACTCCCAGACACAGAACAAATAGTCATCCTCATCACACAATTATTTATCCCAGGTGATTACTTGAACCACGACCTCTGGCTTAGCAGTTAGGATATCTAACCACTAGACCAATAGGCCCGTCAAACAAATGAACATATTGATACATACTTGTACTATATGGTTTACATACTTAGTAACTCTACATAGCATTTTACAGTATAATATCATCATCCGACGACGACCTACATTTCTGGTCAAGGGTTCGATCCCCGATTATATATTAAATAATAAATATTTAAGTATGTTTATCTCTTATACAAACTTTGATTAGTTTCGGTCTAGATGGCGTAGCGATGTCCTAGAATAATATAAAAACAGTTAATCACTTCGCCGGGTCAGAGGAACATTCGTTTGTTGTTGACGAACGCCGCACCTGGTTCCATTCTCTCATAGCATTATCGATTCCAATGAAGGTTTAACGAGTGGGTTTTAAACATGCAAGTTTTTCCACAATATTTTCTCAAATCATTGTATCAAATGATTATAAATTCTTAAACGGGCGACTCAAATATACACACTACTTACAAGTATTTTATGTAATAACGAGGCTGCAAATCTGAACAGTTGCTGCGCAGATTGAGATCATCGTGATAACTGGACAAGAATTTATATTAAAAATAGGTCATATCTATTTATAAAGTAGTCTACTCAGACAACATAGGATATATAGCCAAAAATAACATTATTTCTTTCTATTTATCATAAATAAACGCGTGCTGTCCTAATGTATTATAAACGTACGTTCGCGAGCTTTTCACGCGGAAGTAAGGGACTGTTTATTATTTTAATAGCGAGCTAGACATCGTTAAAAAATGTTTTATTGTAGATAGCAATAATAAATCGCGCTTGCCGGCAGTTAAGTACGCTTCCGGAATGAAGAAATTAGGTAACCTGTGGCATGATGATTACAAAATAAATAATTAGGCTCGTTAGCTTTCAACTTGTCTATGGAAGGCGGTGAAGTCACCGCTAGACGAGTCATATTGAATCATTAAAACATTTGATGTTAGTAGTGATGGTAAATCAGGTTTGGAATTAACAAATCTTGTCAATTTTTTTTTTTTGAGCGTGGTAACTTTCATGAATCCCCAAATTTCCAAGGTTATCGAGGAAGTTGTAGAACGCACGATGCGTTCTACAACTGCCCGTTAACACTTAATTTTTGAATGATTTTTGTAAACGTCTATTTTTTTTACCACCGAACTGAGAAATAATGCCTTGGCGGATACTTTATGATTTAAGTCGAATCGATTCTTATATGTACATACATATAACCATCTCTCTGGACTTTTGGACAGAGATGTCCAGATTTATCTAAACTGTTCTTTGTGCAATCTACAATCTGACTGCACGACCGACATTTGATTTAAACAATGTCTAAAAATACGTTCTTTTTTGCTTTAAAATGTAAGTTGAAACTTTTCCAGCTTTATGTAGCGAAATTTTAGTATCTACTTAATCTTTATATTATATCAGTTCAGTTCTTAAAAAGGAACCCCGTAAGAACAGTGTTATATCTCATGTACCATCGTCAGTGTCATGAGATGAAAGTGCGGTTGCAATTAATCAAATGGTGGAGCGCTCTACAGTTATTACGGTGCGGTTATCAGTGTCTGGCGGTTTGTGAGCGAAAGCGTCGCGTGCGCACCTCACATCTGTTATAATTCTAAAGATAAAACGAATGCGGTCGGGCACCCAGCCCTTTTCCGCTGATCGCAAAGAGACCGCACAACATTCTATCGGCTATCGCTGAACATGAAGTTTTAGACCGATCGATGTCGTAAAATGCATACCTATAGGTAAAAATAAATTACTTTTTAATTAAATCGTATTTGTGAATTATTAAAGTGGAGGTTACTAATTTAACTCTTATTCAATACTCCTGCTTTTTGACAACGTTAACACTGAGAAAGTTTTTTCCTATGAACCCTTGATAGATAGACCGTACGATTAAGAAGGACTTGTAAGTGTGAAATTAGGTGGGCCTATCTCTTCTTTTGTGTCTACGTTATAGATAACGTAGACACAAAACAAGAGATAGGATAGAGTACTAGATGATTTAGAAGTGGCAATATCTGAGACAGCTTTCTGTCTCAGATATTGCCACTTCAAGATAGTAGTTACTTGGTAAACAGAAGTAACATATCCGAACCCCATCCAGTTCATACTATGTTAGTTGTACATGTTAAGAAGAACACAAGTAAAATGTAACTCACTTGTAACTTTAGAAATGCAGGAGATTACGTAAATAACTTTATTAATCCAATTCGAAGGAACACTTGATTGTTTTTTATTACGAAACGAAACGTCGAAACAAATAAACTAGATTTAAACCGTTATTTTTTTGTTTTCGCATTATTAAACTTAGCACTTTCAATTGTACGTCGTCGTATGATGCCGTATGTAAAAGACGCATCTGCTAGGTTTTTTTCCATTCCAGAAACAACGATGATCGTGGAAACGTACTCATATTTTCCTAAGCCAATACCCATATTGCAATAAACCCTACGATATAGATTTAATTAAAATTGCTATATGTCTAAGTATTTTTAAAATATATATATATATATATATATATATATTTTAATAGCAGATTAGGTTACACTTCTAAAATATTCAAACTTTAAATATACCGAGAAAAATGAAACATGTTACGAGCAAACAGCAAACAAGCTTTTAAAATGTTTTCGATGATTCGTATCATAACAAAGGTTAAAGTGTTGCTAAAAGCCCTATAGAAAATGCATTAACTCAAAACGAACCATATGGACGTTAGCTATCTTTTAAAATGTTGTGAAGAAACAAACAACGAGAGCTTGACCACCAATGTCTCAAGACCCATTCGTCCATTTAAGAACCCTTTGATCGAATCAACCAAAGTGGTGTCGATGAGTAATAAATTAAATGCTTTTATAATGATTATCCCTCTCCAGTTCGGTGGTCGCAGGAGATTGAATACAACCAGTGCCCTATACCATGTATGGCAACCTGTCGCAACACTGCTGGTAATTTACACGTTACAATATCAACAAGGACATAGATTGTAACGTTGTTTTATAAATAAACGATATTTACCAAAAAAAATCTGTATAATAACAATGAGAGCAGTTACAGTTCTGGGCACAGATTTGTATCTTAAACAAATTGTGCAGGTCCCTGTGTTGAGAGCGGTTGTACCTGGCCTCGAAGAACATACCCAGATTTTTTTTTTCATGGTATAGGGGGCAAACGAGCAACGACGGGTCACCAGGTGGTAAATGACTACCGCCGCCCATGAGGACCTGCAACTCAAAAGTCACAAGTGCGTTGCCAGCATTTAAGGCGGGACTAGAGGGAGGGGGGGAACGAAGGGTTAGGGTATCCAGTAACTTAACTCACTCGGTGAAAAGCAAAAGCATTGCTTCACTGCCGGTTTTCAGTGAGACCCTGGTATCACTCCGGTCGAGCCGGCCCATATGTGCCGAAGCATGGCTCCCCCATGAAAAAAGATATACCTCCTTGATTGGTTCTTGGAAGCATTTAGAATAATATGTAATATACAGACAAATGTAAATGTCTAAAGCCAATTCCTGAGGGTTTTCAAAATCGGTTTTTCTTCCTCTTAAGCGTCTATTGGATGACAACTAGTTATAGAGAAACGAGACATTCGTTGATTTTCAAATTTTAAGTAAGCAACATAGGAAAGTTAAAAACATAACAGACACATGTCATAATACTAGTGGTAATACAAATATAGGCTTTTTATTTTCTTATTTACCTATTACTACAACTTTCCATCATGCGATAATTGGAAAAGGATTTATTACTAACATGGTTCACTCAAAAGTTAATAAATTTGGGAGTATAATTTGAAAAAACCCTCTTTGTTACTCAGCAACTACTTTTGTACAATAATAACGGAATAAGAAATGCCTTGTTAGAACGTTGTTGACTAATTTTAACTATTGTCAATAAATATTCAATTTAAACCATTTGTTAGCGTGTTCTTATTGTTTCTATGAGTAAGCTGCCTAAAATAGGGCAGGAACTGACACTGATAGGCAAGAGGTACCTTGAACAAGGAAAATAATCCTACTAATATTATAAACGTGAAAGTTTGTGAGGTTATATGGATGTTTGTTACTCTTTCACGCAAAAACTACTGAACCGATTGCGATGACACTTGATATGTAGATAGCTGGGGACCTGGATTAACACATAAGCTACTTTCTATCCCGATAGTCCGCGGAACGCAGCTAGTAAAGAATATATTTATAAAATACAAGAATTCAATCTGAAATAAAAACATTTACTACTAGTGAATGGTCATTCTGAACTAAAAATTGTATTAAAAGTTTCACGACAATGTTATTTTGTTATACATAGGTGTTGAACGTGTTACGAATTTTTAGTAGGCAAGTTACACATACTAGTGAATATAATTATCTGGCATCAGTTGCAACTTTATGACAGACAAGATTTACACAAAGGAAACAAACAGACTCATTCGTTTATTATCTCGGCCGATGTTTACTGTTGTGTACGATACTAGCGCCGCTGCGCAGGCGCCGCCGAGACGCCCAGACGTTTGGATAATTCATAAGGGCGCGAGTTTCCATCGAGAACTGAACCTGCTGCAAGTCTTCCGGGTTACTGCTTATTGTTTACCCAAAATGGTATCTTAATAACCGTTATAGATATGCTAAGCCGTTATCTCTGTCAGCTGGCTGGCGCTTGTTACGCAATTGCTTTTGTTCTCAAGTCGGAACCAATGACTAGTTTCTATGTCTATTACAAAATGCTTGTCCATTTAGAAAGCTATAATATTGTATTCACCTTAGCTTTACGGTAAGCGAAATAACAAAGAAGGTAATACCAGCAAGCCGTCGTCCGCCATTGAAGCGCGAAGTTGAAAATCTGCCCACCTTAATGGTCTATATTGAAATGGAATAAAAACTGGTCGTTTATATGCCGGGGCGGGCAGGACCGCTGGCGCCAGCACACGATCGTTTTGTTGTTCAACCCGACAAGTGATGCTGGAAAATTATCATATTTCACTATGGCACTCGCACCTGACGTTTATGGGATACGAGGATCGTACGAACTTCGAAATATTTATTAAAAAATATAATTGAGAGTGACCTACAGACTTATAAACTTGGGATATCGTTGACAGAAATAATTTTGGATACAACATTTTTACGACTTTCGTGATTTTAATGGCTAGTTGAATAGCTTTCAACTATTTAAGATAACGTCGGAAATTTATATGCGTTAGTCAAAAGTCACATATAAAAGACATAAATAATTTTGATCAATCTTATTTTAAAATTACGTTTCGAGTGGAATTGCTCAGCGACGAGAAATGTTTGATTTTTTTACTGGTATTCATTTATAATAAGAAGCATTACATAACTCAATAATCTGTAAATGGTGCGGAGTGGGTAGTACCACAAGACGCAATGGAATCATGCATGCGCGCTCAATCCCATGGCACGAAACGACTGGGCTAGAGGCAGTCGGCGACAGAAAAAATCTCACTTGCCTAATAAGGACCTAGTACGTGTTCGGACACTACCGTTTGCGATTATCTCACGGTCCGTAGAACGGGGTCATGTGAGAACCAAATTGCTGCTTCTGTACTTAATGACTACTTTTAAAATAAATATCCCAAGTTGGAGTCACGGAATCCTTTTTTAATCGTGTACGATGTAAATGATAAGGTTTTTCTGCGACGAGTCGCAAGCGCAGCGAAAGAAATGGTTATACTAGACAAGAAGCATAAATATGAGAGCCAAAGAAAAACCAGTTGTTGACACTTGATGAAGAAAATGTTTTGAACCACTTAGCGTAGCAATTATGTCGAGTTCAGACAAATTATGTCCTTAGTGAGAACAGTAAGCGGTGTAATTTGCGCAAACTGTTCTCCGCCCTACCACTCCAATTATGGTATTTAATTTAAATCGACAGCAATGTCTATAAACACGTGTAATTACAATAACTTTGTGTTCTGATGACGTATAGATTACCTACTTGAAGGTGGTATTGAGTTAGTTAAACAAGCGTGAGTAAGCTCTGCTTATATACCCATACATGGAAATCCCTTGTTGAATCAAAATAATAAATGCTAGAAACTTGACGTGGCTGCAGTAAAATTACTCAACAAGAAAGTGTAATAGAAATACAAACTGCGTTCTTTGTACAAAAGGAATTGCTAATTAGTTACTCATATTCTGATTCAGAGAAAAACACCTATAAACGTTACAAAACAACAATAAACACTAAACTTCTCAAAATAATTGTCATATTTAGACACGTTATAAAGATAACCGCGTCGAAACCCAGATTAGGAATCCGGTATAAGCCGTCCTCGGAGTTGAATATAAAGATGGTCGACCTATAAACGAAAAACTAACCGGTTAGTATTATCGATGGCGAGCCGCGATAGGGGGCAAGGCGCCTGCCCGGCGACCACCGCCGGCAGAATAATTGGACACCACAGGACTTCACACCATACGCACAATGACCACTTCGGCCCGGCCACGTTACGAACGAGATGGATAAACGCTCCACATAAGAATTGTTATTTCACAAATAAATTGTCTCGAAGCACCCGAGTTTTGGAATGGAGAATTCGAATGGACTTTATAAATGGTACAGAAATGGAATTTGGGGACGTCGACGCTTAATCGAAATGTTTCCATCTCGTCGTTACTGCGTGTTTTTGTACCAATAAAGAACTCCAGCTCTTAATGTGTGCGAGCTATATTTCAGATGAGATGATCGTAATGAAATTGGAAAAATTCGATATTTTTAAACGGTCAACATCTGCCGTAGGAGGAAAAACCAATTTGCTTCGACGAAAGATGTATTTCTACTGTAATTTACGATATATTTGTTTATGTATCATAACATTGATTTATTGTCAGTAACCTCAGTGAAGAATACTTACCGATTTTATTTAATTTTCAACCAGATTAGCCGTATGATTATTGAAAATAATATTTTCTGTACTATTACTGCTTCAATGCCTTATAACGAACTAAAATCTGCATGTATACATCTTAGATAGCATTAACAGATATACATTATCTTCGCCAATCCTTCAAGAAAGCGTTTAATAACATGATGTAATCCAAGAGAAGAGATCGAGCATACTGTGATAAACGAAGGGGAAACTTTGGTACTATAGGACATACAGGCTCATGATATTAATTACTATCGATTTCAGGTCTAAAATCCTAAATGTGAGAAACATGCAACAATCTTGAGATAAGATATTATAAACGCTGCAGAGTTTATGGATCCAGCCGCAATGTTACAATTAAATCTATAATAATATAAGAAAGCTGAAGGGTACTTTTGTTTGTTTATTTAAATACGATAATCCCTGGAATCCCTATTAGTCGGATTGGAATAATTCTTTTCTATTTTGGATAGAGTATTAATTGAGGGATATTATAGGATATTATAGGCTATCATATATGTGACATCACGCTACGACCCTTAGGAGCGGAGCCGTGACCATAAACGTTGGTGGAACAAAAATAAAAACGGAGAAATTAAATGTCTTTTTTTATATTTATCTAGCCGTAGACTGGAGTAGGCTGATTCACATTTTTTAAACGCTGAATCTTTTTGAGTACGCTGTGATAAATTATTATCAGTCACAAATGCTCAATAGTTTCTGTAAATACATATTCTCAACTGCATATATTGCGATATACGCTGAGAAACAACTAATTATATTGAAGACTAAATTGAAGGTAAACCTACAGATCTTGCGTGGAAATACCACCATCAGTGCAGAGAATCAGCACGAGCTTTGTTCCATAAGTTGGATGGTATTAAAGATATGTAAGGCAATGTTATCATTAAGGAACGTATCTCATTACGGGTTCGTTAACCCACCTAGACGTCGCGGAATTTAGCGAGCATCGTGTATTTCGGTCCGGGGCTCGGGCGGATGCTAGTAGCCTTCCTCCGACAGTAAATCCACAAATATATAAATGTTATGTATAGGCATATTACTGAAACTTTTACGACGCACGCCGTCGATAAGCTTGGCTCTTACGAATATGATTACGATTACATTACTTACTGTATGATCTTGCTAAAGTTCCCCGGTATTGAATAAAGTCAAAGAAGTTCATAAACAACATTCTATATTAACATTTTTTGGATACATCTTTAACTAAAGAGTGTCATCAATTTTGAGAGCAGTCTCCTAAATCTTAAATGTTTTGCAAGGAAGTCTGGCTGAACAGAACTGAGAAAGGAAACCTTACAAGACTCCACATTACAAGAAGACCTCGTTAAACTAGATCTAATACCATAATGTTGGCATACTGCTGAGTAGAATCAAAAAAGCATTAGTAGTAGTATCGTTCCTCACAGATGAATGCAAAACATTATCATATAGGTACATATTCATTTACAAATTATAACTGGTTTCATACATTGTCGGACTAATGAGAACCTAGAAGCCGTGTATCATTCAGCAACAATGTTGTGGATTAATATTTAAATGTGTTCATGGAAACGAGATAAAATCCACTGTAAATATGATTTGTTTTCAAATCTCACTTACGTCTTACCAGTGCATTTATAGAAACACAGAATACATCTTGCGAAGGGGTGCGAATTCTCGAGAAGCTGCATAAGCTGCTAAGAACTTTTGAGTTTATTTTTAGGAGCTCGCCGAACGACGTTAAACATACTTATGCCATTTTTAGATTTTTTGAGCTCAGCTCTTTTTTTAGTCAGTCACTTTATTATTTGTACCTCAAATGTAAAATTTGATTTGTTCAACTAAAATTTCAAGCTACTGTCAAATTACCTTACCTAATTTTAACGTAACTACGATTACTTGTATGAGAGCTAACTTCAATAAATGTCGTATACATTTATTGAAGTTAGCTCTCACACAAGTCTAAACTCATTAAAATCATAAATGTAAGCATTACTTGTTGCTACAGTGAATCATGATAGTAGGCCTTAAGTGGGTCACCGGTGCCTTTGACGACTAGCAACACCAGGGGTGTCATATGCGTGTTGCTAATCCCCCCCTCTCTTTCCCCTCCCTCTGATAAATCTTTGGCGATACTAATTACGAGTAGAAACTTAAGTCCGGTGGGACGTATCCAATTAGTGCAGAAATCTGCTCTACCCGATGGGTAGATTATCTCAATATTTAATTACCACATTACTTTTACAATGTCAATAGTGTCACCATCCCCAACATAAATGTAACGTAAGTTGTCACATGAATTCATTGGGAATATTGTTTTTTCAATGTTTAAATAGCATCGGTCCTTTTGCTCGTTCACAATAATTTTCAGTGACAATATCTCTCTCGTGTTTTCTACACAGTTTAGGTAATTACATGTACCTACTGCAGGTCTTACAAGACGTTGTAAAAAAGCAGTAAATCCTACATGTCTCGGGATATGACAATCTTATCATAATGAAGTTTCTTGTAAGTCCCTACTACATGGATAGCGAGGTGTCTTAAGCGGTCTGGTGGAAAATCGCCATAACGCATCGAGTGTTGTGGATTCGATTCTCATGGATAGCTATTCGGAATCCAAGTGCGTCTGTTAGTTGTAATGTTGTAAGGTTTTTTAGAACACAGGGTTTAATTCCCTTGTGCGGAAGTTATTCTTAATCGGCGATTTCGAATAGTTGAAGATCAATTTTATGAAAAAAAGATATTGAATTTGAATTTACAAACATTTATAGATAAAACAAAACTACGTTTATAAAAAATGTTTCGAAACCTTGAGTATATTATAAACACGATAATATTTAAAAGGTACAATACCTCTTGGTTATCGTGGTGGGCGATAGGTGCAATTCGATCGAAACGTCGGGTAACCAAGAGGTATTGTACCTTTTAAATATTATTGCGATTAAGTCCCGAGTTACACATCTAATATGTATCAAAGTCGCGAAAGTTTAAAAACCATTATATTTTAATCGTTATATATAAAATAAAAATATTCTAATGCATTTAAGAAAAATACAAGTCAAGTCAAGTCAAGGATTATAGATATTTTCTGTGTCTACAAAAATAAGATCTAATAATCGTACTTCCTACTAATATTATAAGCGTGAAAGTTTGTGAGGATGTATGTATGTTCGTATAATAAGTGGTAATAGGGCTTTTTTAAAGCATTTTATAAGCAAGGAGATATCCTTGCTTATAAAATGCTTTAAAAAAGCCCTATTAAAACTTACTTATACGTTGATTAACGAATAAATCACCTAAACAAGTAGGTAATCGATTTTATCTGTTTCAAAGTGAATATGAATCAATAAAAGGTTGGGTGTGCATCGTTTCGCGTGGGAGTAGGACGACACTTAACGTGCGCGCACGCAGACACCCGCTAATTAAAAGGATTTTGTTAGCTGTCAACGTGAGATAAAACCACGCTTTGAAGTCGCCGCACACAGCCGCACGTTGAACGTTGATCGGGGTTATTAAAACTATTTATAGGGGAAAAGATGCTTGTTTAACTATGATATAAATCAGTGCGATTTACTGATATGGTCGTAATTAGTTTTTAATGTTCGAGTTGATAGTTTTTGTTGTACCGGAACTAAATATTTAGGTTAATGTACAGTAATATTTTCAAAGCTTTTACACAGATAAAGTTTAAAACGCGATACATTTTACGTTACAGAGATTTTTGTAAGATAGCAAATTGTTTATAAAACAACAGCCTGCATAATAAGGTGTGGCGACTTCCACATACAGCAAAAACATACTCCAACATCATCCAGCGAAGACAAGCTGAACTACGAAGTAACTACTAATCCGCTTCAGCATCGCGCTATGAGAGTTCTCGCGCCGATTAGTATATATACAACTTCTCAACATCAACCGCGGCCCGCCAGGCACGATCACCTCGCCTGGTCGGAGGATCGTCCCTTTGTGTTGGCGGGACATAGCACCCGTTCCTCCACAAAGGTAAATAAAATCGGTAGAGTAAAAATGTAAAAGAAACAAAAAAAAAATCTAGAAAATTTGTAAAAAACACTTTAAAAACAGAGTGCCCTGGGAGTTTCTTGCCTGTTCTTCTCCATATGATCTACGTATTGGAACAGGCAACTAGCTTCACAACTGATTTAGTCTGACTGACTCCTACTCCTGACAATTCAAAAATACCTATTATTTGTTTAATTAAAATAAATGGTTTTGATTTTGATTTTTGATTGAATCAAAGATACTTTCGATACTCCAGATATGTTTTTTTTGCGCTTTGATAAAACAGTCTCAGAATCTACAGTAAATATATTTTTTTTTTTGTAACTGTACTTTACGTTCCTCGATAGAAGCATGCTAATTAGTTAAATTATAAAATTGTAACTTCAAAGAAACAAACAACAACACAATTACAATTAATTCTCGCTATTTAAATTCAGGTATCGTACTTCACACTTATCGCTTTTATACTCGCTGATTGCTCAACTAAAAACTCCATTCATACCACAATGCATGCGTCTTTATATGAAAGTATAAAACAAATTAAGAAACTTCGAGTACGATAAGTAGGTAATGATAGTATTCAAAATGTACTTTTGAAGTGAAAACTTCTTTAGGCACTTTTGTGCACTTTTGCTATAGGGAAAAAGCACTGAACTCGCTACCGTCACGCTAATAATACATATTTAGGATCCACTAGAGGGCACTAATCTAAACATTGAGTTTTATCAGCTCCTTGTTAATTAATCTTTAAAAATATAATTAGCGGGTTGATTTTTACATCTTTGTGTTATTATATTCATTTCATAATTATAGGATAAAGATACAACACAAATTTAATTATAAAAGACAACAGGTTTACAAGTGTGAACAAAAAATACTTAAATTTACAAAAGTCCACCCCGATCCCCACCCAACACAAAGCTGCCCATTACACAGGCCGCGGTTCCCCGCTGTACGGCAATGGACAACCTTTGCGCCAAGTAAGACCCGGAGCGACTGTCAAATCCCCGCTCTCTAAGGCGACGGCCGATCTCTCTGATAAGCATAATGGCATCAGACCCCCAACATCCAGACGTCTCGAACGCTAGTGGTACTAACAAGTAATTTTCACCCGGGCATATTTCTCCCGCTTTCTCGCAGCCGCACTCTCAGCGGCTGCCCCAGCCGTCCGTGTTGTGTGAGTCAGATGAGAGACCGCGAAAGTATTGACACACGTAGCATCCCACACCAAACTACTCCCCCTTTGCCATGGGACCAGCGTCAAACCATCGGGTCTTTTGCCATCGGAGCGACTGAGACCTGGTGGCTCCAAGACGCATGGGACATTTGCCGACACTAAGGCTGTCCGGACAATGTCGCTTAGGGCGTGGTGTCGAGGAAATCTCCCCGAGCATCGACCGCAACTCAGCGCATGATGAGCGTTGGCCCCCACCATGGACCCGCACATGCATAGGTGTGGTTGACAAACATCGCAGCCCAGGCGGAGAGAGAGCCACCGTAAAATATAATTAGTTTAATAAAAGTGAAAACAATATACTAATTTGTCTGTGGAAGTGTTATCTTTACTTTAATCCAGGGATACCGGAATCTGTATGTACTTATGATGAAGTCACTAGTAGATGGCATCACTTTTTGAAGTGAAAACTTCTTTAGGCACGTTGGGCACTGGGCATATTGTCATGATGACATATAGATGTGTCTGTGTATTCACTTCTGACTCGCAATCCTACAACTGAGTTCTTTTTTCGCTTTTATCGCTTTTATGAGCTTCATTTGTAACTAACAAACAATGTAAACAAATCTTGGAAGTAAATTTTAACGTACTTCTAATTGTATCGATTTAAAACCTTGTTTTCTTTGTCAATTAGTATTATTAGTAGTATTAGTATTTCCGGTATCTGTCTTGGTGATATAATATTTTGTTGTCTTTCAATCCTTTAGTCAGTCCTTTTTAGCCCAGTTGACTGAACTAGTGTATTTTACAAACTTCCTTCAGTACTTATAATAACAAGCAGCTGAAAGTAATGATATCACCGCATCGGCGCGATCGTAATAACAATTGCCAGTAGTACTACCAGCTTCCTTATCGACAATTTCGGGACGCCATTTTTTTATTAACAATGAATTAAGTCTTTGTAAAAAAACATTTGCTGAATCAGTTTTTCATTTACACCTAATATTAAAACCAATTGTTCATTAAAACCACTACCTACTACAATGTGATCATTACAGTTTAAAGAATATTACTTTTGGTTTTTTTTTATATATTAGAGGTCTCCTCTTAGTGTGAGATGGGTTTAGCCATAATCCTGGTCTAGTGTACGTGTCTTGGCAGTATTAACACACATTTTAGAACATATGGAGCAGTTTGAGGTTTGCGAGGTTTCGACTTTGTTCCACGACCCGGGATCGAAATGCAACCGTCGACTATTCGGCTATTATTGCTTATAGGAAGATAATACTGATAGAATTAGAGCATAAGTTATTTCTTATCTAATTTAAAATATACCGTATGAACGAATATTATTACTGTACTTTAAACACGGAATACATAATAGTACAGGTACAGAGTCTTACCCCGTAAAATCATTTAAATAAATAGCGACTCTTGCTCCGACACTATAAAGTCGCAATTAAGGTCGGACAGCGCTAATTATCTACAGCTGTTCTATTCACTTAGAAGTTGCCTCCACTTATATTGCGTAGCGGGCGCGTCGGTTCTCTTTTTTTTTTAAATTAATTATCTCAATATTTAATTACCAGTAAGGTATGTTTGTTTGTGAAATAAACCTAGGCTAAGTACTAATTTACTCGATAGTCTAGATACGAACGGATGGCGCGCCAGAGCGCGTTGAGTGAGGATCGAACTAACATGCGACCCGGACGGCGCGCGACATCCTATTGAATTTTTGTCACGATTAATCGATCCCGTCATGTACTTGTTGCTTTATGCCTAACGTGCGGAGTGGTCCTGGCCTGCTTTTAGCTAACTTTTTTAGTTTATCTGCGCTTCTATAAACTAGTAATATAGTGTATTTAACATAAGGTGTAAGACCTCCAGTAGATAATATATTGTTATATATATGTAGTCCTACAATTAGCTAGAGGTAATATCCCGCTTCAACTGATAGATGTGGCAACACTATTAGCGAGTCAAACTCCTTCGATTAGTAGTAGCATTCGTTTCAATTGTCGCTCATTTCCAACAATACTAACAATTTGATCTTTTACAATGTCAATAGTGTCACCATCCCCAACATAAATGTAACGTAAGTTGTCACATGAATTCATTGGGAATATTGTTTTTTCAATGTTTAAATAGCATCGGTCCTTTTGCTCGTTCACAATAATTTTCAGTGACAATATCTCTCTCGTGTTTTCTACACAGTTTAGGTAATTACATGTACCTACTGCAGGTCTTACAAGACGTTGTAAAAAAGCAGTAAATCCTACATGTCTCGGGATATGACAATCTTATCATAATGAAGTTTCTTGTAAGTCCCTACTACATGGATAGCGAGGTGTTTTAAGCGGTCTGGTGGAAAATCGCCATAACGCATCGAGTGTTGTGGATTCGATTCTCATGGATAGCTATTCGGAATCCAAGTGCGTCTGTTAGTTGTAATGTTGTAAGGTTTTTTAGAACACAGGGTTTAATTCCCTTGTGCGGAAGTTATTCTTAATCGGCGATTTCGAATAGTTGAAGATCAATTTTATGAAATAAAGATATTGAATTTGAATTTACACCGCGGGGCGCAACTAATGATTAATAATAAGGTTTTTGTCATAATAAAAAAATAATTATTACCTACACATTTTTCAGACAAGACCACTACATATCTGCAAATCGTTAAACAAAATATTCAGATAGATAGAGATCAATCTATTGAGATAAAGTCGCCTGTGTAGATTTTAGGTAGATTTCGAAGAAAAGTCTACCTATTGGTTTTGTACCAGTTGTCGAATTTTCCTAAAAATTTCTTCACAGGAGGTCTAGTTATGATCCCTAGACTCCAAAACAACCGCCAGTTAAAAAGTTTATATATATATATATATAACCTTTTTTTGTATGTATCTCAATTTTACCGGCACGATAGAGGTCGCAATTATGCACCGATTGCTTTCAAACTTGAACGAAAAATCAACAGGGCAAAAATGAACTCCCAAAGAGGATGACTGGGAGGCAGATTAAAAAAAAACACGAAATCTACCTCTGCGGGCCTGCTGCAGGCCCGGTTTTTTACTCCATATCCATATTATGTACAAAACTGACTCCCTATTGTACATCGTGTGTTTTAATTGGCCTACAGTTAGTGTATGTACTACAATTCAATTATATTACATATCAATAAATATCTTCAACAATTGTTTCCATTGTGAGAGTGGGTTTTGTAGTAGGGAGACCTGAGTTACAGATCACCAGGCTCCCTCTTGGACCAAGTGGGGCGCATAACTTATCAAAAATACAACTAAATGCAATTACTGACTAAATCTAAAGACCTAAAATAGAATTATATTATGTTCTACACGGTGTGCGTGCGTGTGTGGTTGTATTTGTGTGTGTGCGTGAGTGTGTACGTGAGTGTGTGCGTGTTTGTGTGAGTGTAGGTATGAGTGCTCTGACTGCAATGACTCATCAATGCAAATAAATAAAATTTAAGTGTCTGTTTGTAGTGTCAAAGTAATAGTTTTAAGCTCACAGTCATTTGGACTAAAAATCAGTTTTTAAAATTTTTGTCTGTCTGTCTGTTTGTTCCGGTTAATTTCCGGAACGGGTGGACCGATTTCCACGGAACTTTCACTGGCAGATATCTGGTGGTAAAAGGAGTAACTTGGGCTACTTTTATATTGGCAAAAGAATTAGGGTTAAACGCAAAATATATAAATAAGTACGCGCGAACAAATCCGCGCGGGAACTGCTAGTTTTGTAATAAAAGAAAATAACACAATATTAAAATAATTCCAGTACAGTAGCTGAACGGTGAGTGAGCATAGCGTGTTATTATTATACTCGATCCCTAATTGGTAGCTTTAAGAGCCGTAGGCATTTCTTACCTTAAACGAATAAATACATATAAATGAACATATAAGTGAATATAAAAGTCGTTTCCACTTCTAGAAGTGAATACTTTTAAAGCAATAATTCTAAAACATGTAAATAAACAGAGACGGACTAAAAGTTATCTTCTGTATATTACGTTTGCGATAAACTCAACAACTACCGAACGGATTTTCATACGGTTTTCTCCAGTAGACGGAGTGATTCAAGGTTTAGGTGTGTTTTGTGTAAAATGACTGAAATATGACGATGACTGTTAAATATGCTTTGTTACCCGTGGGAAACCGGGGCGGGTTGCTAGTATATAAACAAAACAAAATATAAAAACTTTTAATGAAGGCGTAACATTTCTTCCGCATTGGAACGAAAGCTAACACTCAATTCTTAATTATATATTAACACAACAAATACTTGTAATGACTTTCCGGGTTAGAGTTGGGGACCAGTTCTCGACGACAATAGACCTCTAACGAAAGGATTAGACCCGGAGTCAGATTTTGTTAATGATACCCCTTTGTAGAACGCCTCGCTCACCGACGGAAATCATTTATTTAACCGTAACCAATTCACATTTCCATATATTTTTTTAGTTAACGTGCTACAGGTTCGTTTCTAAGCTGTCGCCTACGCTTGAAAGCTTAAGAAACTGGTCACGGACATAAGTGTTAGTTTCAAACTACCGTACTAGCGTGTAGGATGCCTATTTATGAACTAAAGTATTACTAAAACTAGATAAGTAGCCGTTATATGTGATTGTTGAGATACACTACTATCTATAGAATGAAAATTTTATTACATATTGCAATGCTTTTTTTTGTTTAAAGTAACAAAGTAACGTTCCGTTGCTATGTTAAGCCCTCCCACACCATCTGTATTACTATAATCAATAGAAGTAGATCTCTTGCGGCGCCTGCCGTCAATCAATCTGACTGGCACCGTATCATTCCCGGGTTCCTTAATAAAACATCTGTAAGTAAAACTCCGAGAATCAAAACGGACGTATTAGTGTAGTTTATTTATATTTTGGAAAATGAAGTGAGTATGAGTAAACCAAACTTCTTGTGATTAACTTACGAACGCATCTAAAATACAAATGGGAAGGGATCACTATTTATTTGCCGAATGCAATCCGAAAAGCTATGAAACTAAATTCAATGTGTCAAAAAAGTACATGGACTCTTACCAAAAGTACATGGACTCTTACCAAAAGTACATGGACTCTTACCAAAAGAAACTAAGATTCTAACAAAGCCACAATTTAATAGCTTTAGACAGGAAACCAACCTTTTCAACGTACTTTGACGAGCGAACATTAGACCAGACGATCTAAAGACTCAAAGGGTCAAATAAAATCATTTTAGTCGGACCACAAGAAATATCACACGTCGTAAATGGAGGTGAGGCCGTATTATTTGAAGACGGCTCGGGATATGATCAACACACAAGGGTTTTGAAGAGACGCCTAACGAACTAAGCGATGCGTCAATCAAGTCGTTGCATTGCTACGGACAATACAAATTCATAAGGTTGATTTGCTTTGTATTAAATTTTCTATAGAACATCGGATCCAAATTCTTTCCTTAAGGCATTCCTTCTCTCGAGTTGGTAGATCTCGGCTTCTAGTTTACACTGATTAAGATAATGATGTACCATTGACTTAAAACGCTCTTCATGCTACCGGAAATTGAGATACCTAGAATTATACAAACGGGTATTTCGCTTTGAGGAAGAGGCGAACTAATTGCTGCTAATGAGTGTAACATAACTTATTACAGCAATTTTATTCCAATGCATACTCTCTTATGTCGTGAGAATACATGTGTTTAGTATTAATAAGTACACAATTCAATCTTTAAATAATAAAATCATACAAGTGCGCAATCTTAAGAACATTTCTAGAAAACGGCTATAAAATTTAAGTTCTAAACACTTTTCCGACGAGACGGTTTCAACGATAAAGATCATTTAAGCGATCGTTAAAATAACTATTAAACACGTTTAAAAATAAAATGTGTCGCTATATCCGGTGATGATATTAGTAAAAGATAGCTAAGTAGCGCTTATTGTGTGAATTATTATGTTAACTTAAAGCATAAGAAGTTTTAATTTAACGGAAACCGCTGTTTTTTACTATTACAATAAAAAGGTTACGGTATTTCCGGAGATAGACGAAATAAAACTTGTGTGGCCTCTTTAATTACCATGTTCATTGGGTTATTTTTCTTCATTTTGCATAATAGTTACGGTCTAAACACAAGGTTCTATACTATATAGCAAAAAAACTTAGTAACTTTGATTCAGCAGACTCTAATTTCGAAAGACATTAACAGGATTAAAAATTTTAATTTACGAATTGGCACTTTTTGGTAGGCAGATGTATGAACAGATTTATTTATTTTTAAATAAATATATTTTTACAAAATTTGCAGCTTGACATAAAATTAATAGAAATTTCTTTTACTTTATGAACGTTAATAATACTAATACAAACAACATACAACATTGTTCAGAACGTGGATATTCACATTTGTTAATACACTTTAAGGAAAATAAAACGGATTCTTAGGTATAACTGGCTTTTAATCATCGAATGTCTACCTAAAGAAACCCTCATCATTTTAAAGTAACACCTAATGGCTATCACAATTAGGAGAAGCCCGCCTCAACCGTCAGCCATTATTTACTAAAAAAAAAACTATATTTATCCCATTTGTTGGTGGATATTTGTCTAAAAACACGTATTCGTAGGATACACTGAGGCGAATATGATTTATAAGCGGCCGAATTTATTATAAACCTAATATTAATCGAAAATATACCTTATATGCATGACCATAGGGCGGTTGAATTCAATTTCGTATGCGTAATGGATGGTCATCGCAGGCGCCGCGAAGCCGCGTTTTTTCATGTGGAGATTTTATTTTACTCAACCGAGTCGGATAGGAATACCGATCGGTTCAAATACTTGATGAATAGAGGTACATACAGACGGAATATATCCCTTAACGTAATGGATATGTCAAAACAACAAAAGTATACTTAAAATAACAGAAATATAAAAAATAAACTATTGCATAAGTTTCATGATGGTTTTTCACTATGTTATACACACCATTAAATTTGAAGCAATAAATAAAGAAAAATATAATTTGAGATTATCTAGTTAAAAATAAGTTAATATTCTATAGACTGCTCATAATAATTTGTTGTTATTATGAGCAGATTAATCGCCACGGGTTAAGTAATTAATCCATAACGATTTAATGAATAACACGATACACGATGATAATAAATTAATTAATACACTGGAGTATTAAACTATACACTGATAAACAGGTCACTATTTACAGTAGGTAAGAAGAATTTAAAATTCAATTAATATAAAACGTGTAGCTTTAAATAATTATATTATCATTACTTTATAAAAATGTAAGAGAAAAGTTATGTAACCGAGTTTAGAAAAGAAGGTTATGTGTTCTGGGTGTGCCTTCTTTTTTTGGTGGCCGTATTTCAAAATAAGTAATACGTGTATGCACTTTAGCAAAAATATTATTTTATACTATGTAGTAACCTATTATATTTATCTTTTAATCCTTTCTGAACTTTTTCATTTGAGTAACTTCTGGAGTATCTATCCACAACTTTATTGTTAGACTAGGTGTAATATTTTTCTCAAACTATGAAAGGATAATAATTTTTTATTTGCTTCACAGTTACATGACTTCCAATTTTGTCTTCAATTAAATAAAATCATGAATACCTTATTAAAAAATTAAATAAATAAAAAGTACGAAATTAATCATGTTTCATTTTAGATCAAGGTAAAAAACTAATAACGAATATTAATATATGCGTCCTCCAACGAAATACTCAATAATCCGTGAAATTTTCATTCTATACAATATTAATACGTTCGTTGGTGGGAACTTGGCAGGTATACAGAGTGCATTTAGATAATAACAGGGTTAAGTGGCGCAGGCGCAGCCTCCGTACCGCAGTGCCCGTGCCAGTCGGTAGCCATTAGCGTTTACACCTATACAATTACTGCTACAAATCGATGGAATTGGAACTAAGAATGGAATATGAAGGTCGCTGGTAGATAATTCAGCTTGAATTAAAGGCCGTGAATGAACAGACTGAGAACTGTCTTGGAAAATCTTATTTATTAATTGTTACTTATTTTATTATACACCCAAGGATATAAGTCTGCCTCTTGTACCTAGAGGTTTAGTCGTATAGGTAACTGTTACTATCAAACTTCAGAAAATATTGAAAAATCTTAGAATCTTGAACTTACAAAAAAGTTATCAGACACCTATGATAGTTAGAAGGGCGAACGAGGTGACGCCTTAAGATTTTAATCAAGGAAGCTCATAATCGATTACAAACGGTGCGACAACCAAAATGAAGTGGACAAAACACAAATGCTATAAATCGCCCTTAGCTGGCACAAAAACACGCCCAAAAAGAGTTAAGCGTTCGAGAGATCGTCGAATACAGATTACCGGGCGCAGGTGTTAAATAAAAATAATAAAATTCGACACGGAGCATGTTAAAAAGACGAGTCGGAGCGGCCGTGCGGCGCCGAACAAGGCGTAATTTCGTTCCCGAACAAAAAATACATGTACCATCGAGTTAACCACGACCTGCACATCGCCAACGTTCGCCATTCACAGTCAATCCGCACGCTCTCGGCGTCTATTTTAATACCTTATAAGACCAGCCGTAACTTCCACACCCCTTGACGATCCTTATTCGAACAAGATTTAACACAGCGTTTCAAAAAAAGAAAGTAAAAGATACCTGATTTCCAATTATGGAAAATAATAAAGATACTAGGTAAATCGATACAAAAAGGACCTGGAGTCATTCAACTTTGAAATATTCGGTTATCGATTACGCAGAGAAAATGAGGGGGCAATTAAGTCACATTAAACATTGCCAGGCTCGACTGACAAATTGACCACTTCCGAGAAGTGAATTCGAAGCGAGAGGTAAAGCGAAGTAAATAAAATGGTCGATGCAGTCTGCGCAAACTGCAATTAAGGAAAGCAATTCTTCTTCGCACGTACTAACAAATTTCAGGTAGGAGGGATGGCCGGTTGACCGCAAAAACCATGTATACACCACGTATATGTGAATGCAACTGAAGTGACACTTTTCACGGCACCATATGATCACTAATACGGCAGTAGCATAATCCTTGGCGATGATATAGAAATTATATCAACAGCTCTGTTTGCAGCAAAAGAAATGTAAATGGTTCCTAATGATTGAAGCGACGATTTCATTATTAATGAAAAACGTTTCGTTTTTCGGTCCACATAAAATATTACATGCGTGTATGAAACAAAAAATAAATTCTAAGAAAGCATTTAGAAACCAAATCCAATTTAAAGACGGAAAGGAGTCATTAACTAGAGCTTAATGTTTAAAGGAATCCATGGCATTTATTCTATCGTCCTCGAAATGAATACTATGAAACATGTCAGTGTTATTGGACTTTAAGCCAACGCATAATTAGGGGTATGGACAGGACGAATAAATAACAGGTTTATCGTACCATCGCACATGTGATCCGGCATAATTCAAGGTGAGATTTACGGTTCGTTTTCTGTTACGTAAGTCGATGTAGGCGGCGTGGCGGTAGTTTCTGGGTATGTAGTCATGAACAAAGGAGGGTCTAAACAACACATGCTGAAATCGGAACTGGATCTGTTAAGAATCAGTGCAATGGAAATAGAACGCACGTGTAAGTGGAAATATACAAGAGACGCTATTACGTTAAATAATAATGATTCGAGCCGCATTATCTAATCACATCACACTTACGATTGTGTACTCATTGAGTACGGGCGTAATTTGTTTATAGAAGGAAAATAATCAACCCTTCACTTAATTAAAATAATGAAGTAGAACTTATAACAACAATAAACACACACTATTCTTAGGATATCAAAAACTACCTAAAATGTTATGCTATTCTAATATTTCGCGAATGGAGCAGCTTGAAATTTTATATTATTATTTTATAGAAGTGCAGAAAGACAAATAACATGAAAACGGCAACACCAAGCTACAAGTGTCCAGTATGTTATTTATTAACCTGTCATGGTACGAGTCTACAAACGACAGTTCAACTTATACTGGCCAATTAAATAAATAAAAAAACCCCACAAGTGCGAGTCTGACTCGCGCACGGAGGGTTCCGTAAGGAAACAAACTTGTATACGTCTCGGGAATCAATTCTCAAAGACTTTTGCCCGTCTTTTTTGAAAGAAAAACTTAGCTTAACTTAACAAAATATAAGTTTGTAATGTCAAAAACTTTTTTTTTAACAACAAATTAACGACTTTCGGATCTTTCCTTCACTTGTGCTGTCAGACCTTGCTTCTTACCAAATTTCATTATTCTAGGCAAAGGGGAAGTACCCTATAGGTTTTGGACCCAAAACCTATAGGTTACTTCCGGTTGACCTAGAATTGTCAATTTTGATTAAAGGAAGGTCTTACAAGCACAAGTAAAGGGAAAATTCCGAAAAATAAAAAGTAAAAAATTAAGGTAAATTTTGTTCCTTACAAGTTTTAGCGAAACTGAGGGCCTTGATTTTTATACACCTAATAGGAACTATAGACGTCTGAATCTGGTATAAATTTGAACTTGCTAGGTCCACCCGTTCCTGAGAAAATCGGTGGTGACACACGGACAGACGGACAAGAGAGTGATCTTATAAGGGTTCCTTTTTTACCTTTTGAGGTGCGGAACCCTAAAAATTATCGAAATTCGACCACCAGGCGTATTTTAGTATAATTTAATAGGGCAATACTGAACCAGTTACAACTGACTGATAATTTTTGAGTACAAAATCTTAATTCAAATATGAACACTAGTAAGAGCCTGTCAAAATTCATACATGCAAAGTCAATTGCGATGCATAAAGCAAGCAACACTAATTGCTGACAGCTTTTCTTTTTATGTTGGTTCTAAATGATCCATCATTTACGTACGAAGTGCCTACAGAGCTGGAGGGAGCCCAGGTACCCTGCTATAGCATTACCTTCAGAATATTATCGTCAGATCTCCCCGCGCGGCGGAATTTAATTCCACCGTAGTTAACTCGACGCCCACACTATTACTGATTTGAATTCATCGATAGCCGCTTGTAAATATTATTTAAGTTTACGTTACATTTGTATGTTACGAGTTTAATCAGTCAACGGTTGTAATAGTAATTCGCTACACGTTGCTTGAATTTGAGTATGAATAACATTACATTCAAATTGAAGATACAAATTTAAAAGAATTGTCTTTTTTCTGTCTACGAGTTTCAGATTTAAATAGTCTATTTGTTATCGTGATCAAGGTTTCTTGTCAGAATGATACACGTGTCCACTTACCCTCACTCGGTGGATTTTATTATTGTCATCTTGAGTTGCCCACTTTATGTATGTAATTCCCTTAAGACTTTTAGAAAACTATGTTCTGTCATTTATGGAATCATATTTCTAAAGTAAAAACCCTCACAAACAACTCATGCTTTATTTCAGCTCCTTCCCGTCCTGCACTCGTGCACTTTATACGCGAAGTACAGCAGGCCTCCACAACACCAACTTCAAATAACATTCTACGTCTCGCCTACTGTCAAACATGGCCACTCAAAATAGTTGTATCAGACTAAACGTACAAATACGGCGCCTACAATGTCCAAGTAGAGTTGTACTTGCGAGGCAATATTAATGCTGGAATGCGATACATTGTTATAATTCAAACAACATTTGTTGTAAAACAAATAGCTCATTTTAGAAGGGTAACGCCCTAGATTGTAAACTGGTGTGTGCTCCAACAATACGTTCTTAGTATTTTCCGTTCGGGTCACCGACTTGTAAACAAACGTGCGCGTGGATTTGTACAGAAATAATGTATACCAAACTCGTGAGAAATACGTGACGTACTCCGATATTAATATTGTTATCCCGACATTTTTGTCTTTTGGCAATACTTATCGTATTTCAGCACAATTTCTGACCAGCGATAGTAAGTTTTTAAATAATTGAAGTACCTAACCAAAACAACATACAGTCCGACGACGCGGCGGTTAGGCTGTAATCAATGAACCATACACTCACGTGTGTTGTCTCCTGGTCTACTCACTCTGACTAGAATCAGGTGAGGTCCTGACGTGAACCACTCTACCTTCCACTTCTTTCTTGTTCTTTCTTTCTTTATTGAAGTAGAAGAGAGAAATAATTAGGTACTGGAGATGAAACGCATAGTTATTCAACCGGATACTGGATACTGAACATCTAGCCAGCCACCATGCCGCTGAAGCCAGAACGGCGGATATCCGGCCGCTGAATACCCGGTCGAACATTGTCGAATGTCAATTTCCCTGCCTGCATGTCGTAAGTAATGCCACACGTTGCTGCCTTTCAAAAAATAGATAATGATTAAACTGAGCAAAGAACTCCTGATTTACCACGCATGAGGGCCTCGTTGAAAGCGAATAATAAAGTCGTTTCAACTCCTCCTCCTCGTTTCTATTGTAATTTTTAAAAACATCTTGCAAATTGTCCTCCAGCAGCAGTTAACCTTCAAAGCCGGCATAAAATTTCATTTATGCATCGCAATTTCTTTATACATAACCAAGTTTGTCAGAATTTATATGATAGATGCACCCTGCGCCAGGAACCGTTTGTTTAGGAATTGAAAAGTTGTTCATCACCAGAAATATGGTACTACACTTGTAGTGCTGGTTTACTTCGGTCCTCTGTAAAGCCAGAATGAGGAAGTACCTCCAGTGGTTTCACAGTCTAGCTCGTCTACGAAAATATTTATTTTATTTAAATTTTTTGTATTCTGACCGACATGATCTGACTTGAATATGAAGACGATGATTTAGATTGTGATCACCCGACATTAATAGGCCACTATGGTTAAAGTCATACTCCCAAGTAAAAGATGTAGCGATAACTTTTAAGAAGCTAAAAGAACTTTGGAGTGGTTGAGATGCGGACGAATGATTCTACATGTAATCGAGTCAACATAGGGCTCTTAGCGACGACAATAGAAACGATTTAGTATCGATATCTAAATCGATGCATCTGTGCTCTTACTTCGATTCATTATGTTTTACGTCTTGTTCAGCTACGAAAAAAGCGATTACGAAGTCCAACAATGTTAAAAATAACAAAGGCTAGGTAGGTTTAAAAAATCAAATGCATCTTTATGTCGATAATAAATAATCAAGAGTTTTATAGTAAAGAATTAAGATCTTGTGATGATAAAAATGTATGTTCAGTAAGATTGATTTTAATGTTATTGGTCAGAAAATTAAATAGATATTTGTTTTGAATTAGTAATCTCTTTTGTTCTACAATGTATTTGTATATATATAATGTTGCCCGCGACTTCGATCGCGTGGAAAATTTATACACAGGAACCAATTTTCTGCTCAATTTTCTTAATTTATCGTTCTGTAAGAATCTTCTACAAAGTATTCAAAAACATGAAAAAAAAAATTAATGAAATCGGTTAAGTCGTTCTAAAGTTATGGCGTGACCAAGGGAAACAGGTATTTATTTATATATAATTAGATTTTACGGTTTTTTTTTCACCTTAAAGGGTCGACATTTTCTCGATATAATCACGGAAAAAGTGTTTCCCTGAATCTTAAAATGTTTGTCTTTCACACATCACATCGATCCCAAAGAGAACTATTTCCGAAGTATATCTTGACAACTAGCTCCTGTATGGTCAGATATTTTATGTATGTATTATTTAATATATTTCCAGTAGTTTGTAAGATATTTCCCTAAGGGACAAGCCTTTGTAGAACGTAAGGTTTCATAAGATAACAGTTATACTATATGATCATTTGCATATAATCTTACCGAAGTTTGATTAACATCTGTTCAAAGACATTTTAAAGACATCGTCATTTTGTGTAATCCTATGTACATATCCTTTCCTACGTTCATCTTTAATCATCATGAATCATCATCGTGAATCAATTAATCATACTTAGTTTAATTAACTGGTTACACTCTTTTATAGCCCCACAAAGTTTCGCTGGTGTAAAATTACGAGAGCATTGGCGCCCCTGATCGTTGCGATGGAATCGGTTTTATACGTGATCACATTATAGCGAGTTTCCGATTCGTCATGCGCCATCAGGACATTAAGATGGACGATACTACATTTCCCATATATGTAATAACTAATATTACTTTTTTTTATAGATAAAAATAATGGATTTAGTAATGCTTCTTTTTTGTTTCTGGGTTTTGCTATTTGTATCATATCATCAAATATAATGTGTTATAAACACTAAAGATATATTTCATCGATAAATTAAGTTTTTTTGTGAAATATTGGTCATGGCAAAACTTTTTTACGTGTTAGTTTTTTAAGTCCTCTTAGGAAGCCCCTCTGTAGAGGTAAGATATCAAATTCGCATAGAATCAGCAGGTAATCCATCACGTATACATATGTAGGTATATGGCATAATTTTTAAAAGAAGATATCTTCCAACTTTCGTCAAGCCTTGGCTGCTGACAGGGAACTGCACCAGACTGCATTGTGTCGGGGTGTCTTTTAAACTTTACTGTGACCACGGCCAGTGCAACCTGGTCAACACGTCATGCAATTATACTTTTTACGTGATCGCGTTAATTCCTGTAAGTACATATTACGTGATGTGTCGATCTTTCCGTATTTCTCAAGCCGACGCTCTTCGGCGATCGGAGTATTTTTTTTTATGATACAGGGAGTAAAAAACGAGCAGACGGGTCATCTGATCGTAAATTACTACCGCCGCCCATGAGCACTTACTTGCAACTCAGTCACAAGTGCGTTGCCGGTCTTTAAGGTGGAAGTAGGGAGAGGGGGGAATAAGGGGCGAGGAAGGGCGAGAGGAAGTATAGCGAGGAAGTGTATTTCTTCTTTCTAACGTTTTAAAGCTCTGGGTAAGGACCATGGAATACAAGATCTAAGTATGAATCTAGAATAAATACGACATTTATTTAAAACATTCCACCGGCATTGTAAGAATAAATTTACCTATTCGATGAGATTTATAAAATCTTAAAACATTAATATAATATTGGTAATTTGAATAGATAAGCCAATGCCGTTTATTATCTTTACAATTACAATTTTATAAATAGGATTTATATGTCAGGGATCCACGAAATACCGGCTTAACCTATTGATATGAATATGGCTTATCAGATAAACTAAATATTATTTATTTAGATTAGAACTACATAATCGGCACGCGGATATGGAATATTTATTAGTACATTTGTACCCAATAAAACAGAATTATAAGGTTTTAGAAGTTTATCAGAATAATACCATATTAGGCAACGTACCCATACTACGTGACCCGTTCTGGGGAAGGAAAAATACTTCTTTAAAATACCACGCTCGGTCACAGGGGCAGAGGAGGGGGCTTAGGTTTCCGTCACGTAGTCAATATCCTCTAGGGAAATCTCGTGCTTTTTCGAGGTATATTCGAATATGGTCCGCAGCGTTTAGCGTTTTTTAAACTCACTGGTAGCAACAAGCAAGCGTTTAGAGAAAAAATGATTTAAAACCATATTTATAAATGACTACGTGAAAATTAGAGGGGGAGGGGGGCTCTTGGCATATACTACGGGTGGTCACCGAGGGAGGGGATGGGTATAAAAAATTGTAAAACATGGGTCACGTAGTATGGGTATGTTCCCTTACAAATTATAAGTATGCACACACCGCAAGAGATACAACCCTAATGTTAGTAAATAACAAGGCATTCACTCCCGCTTTCACAAGACTACATCTTTGAGTGTCTTTCAAGACAAGATCGATCAAACGTTTATTATCTAGCATTACGAGCAATTTTACTAACAGAATCGCATTACCATTACATAATGGCTGATATCATTAGATCACCGTACAGCTATGCTCCATAATGAACAAAGTGATTCCATCATTCCACAATTATTCTCCGCCAACCCTACCCACTATATTAAATACCAAACTTAAAAGCTCGTGCACACTGGACGATAAGACGTGCGGGACAATTTAATTAAATACGAACCGGCGCGGCGTTGCATCACGCACCGTACACAAAAGTTATGACTGGGTACCGTGTGTTTTATCACCAACAACTTATAGACAGCAAAAATAAAATAAAGTTTAGGACTTGGATTATTTTATAATTTTTTAAATCATAAATCCTTGGAATCCTAAACTTTGGAGCTGTATACAGTAAATTTTAACAGATACCTTCTTAAATTAATAAAATCTCCAAAAGTACATATAATTTACTTAAGTGTGTCATTACAGAAATCCATTATAAACTAATATTTGGGGTGGGAACTTACTTTACTCAACTTGGGTTTGTCAACACGAAGATAACAAATTGACATAGACAGGGATTGCAAATCTATCTCGCTTATACAAAGATTTGATTTATAATCCCTAATAGTCAACGGATGCGCATGCGCCGGTGCCATAACATGTACAGTGTGCGAACGCCTTGATACTATATATACATTTACGCACTGAACAACAATAGCAGCGTCACCGTAGTGACGTAGGCGTGAGCGTCATTGTCACTTGCGAAGTAAGAAAAAAGTTGTGTATTTATTAAGTTAATGAGACACAAATAGACGTCCAGACAAACGAGGTGCGTCATGAGGAATAGTTAAGAAAAAAGAAGCTCATGATCCATATTATTTACGACTTCTTTCAAATTCTTAGGCTATTCTAATTAGACGAGACTGAACGTTTAACTTGAGGACTTTTTTTTTTATCGTGTGGAAACCCCCTCGGGTCATCACTCCACTGGGGCTGCCAGTGAAGTGGTATGTCGGAATCGAACCGACTAAAACCACACGATGTTCCGTCATAAATAAGTCTATTGCTAGTGACTCGGGTATAGCCTAGGAAGGAAGTCCCCGAGAACCCTGGCAGACCTTGGCCGCCTCTTAAACAAAAGGCAGCCACGCCCTTGCGAGCGGGGGGCCTTGCCCCCCTTCCAGTGTAGAGAGGCGCGCGCGGAACACGGCGCGCCACCGTCTCAGGCCTGCTTCTGCTAGAGTAACGGGCAGGCTCACCCGTTACCCCCAGGCCAGCGCTCATGGAGGCCGGAGATCGTTCTGCGCTCTCCGGCGCCTGGTGCCTCTCCTTCGGGACGGCAGAGTACTAGCCCTCTCCCGTTCCCTTTCCGCTGCCTCTTTAGCTGACCTCACTTCCTCATAAAAAGAGGCAGCGGAACAAAAAGAGGCAGCGGATTAACTTAAGGACTGGATACCGGTTCAGTGAGTGCGGACTTTTACATAACACTGATTTTCATCCGTTTTTACCATTATGATACAATATCAATATTTTCGCTTGGCGTTCATAACAAATATAATGCATGAACCAGTGTGCTTCTATTATTTCAAAAAATCTATATTTATAAAAAGTAAATATTGTTGGTTAGTAAGCACATGACTTGTGAACAGTGCAAGTTATCGTTGCGGTGACATAGTGTTGATCTATAATTTTTAGTTAAACAAATCCGGACAAGTACGAGTCTGACTCGCGCACCGAGGGTTCCGTAAGCAAACAAAGTTGTATGTAGATAGATAATACATATATATCGGGAATCAATACTCGAAGATTTTTGCCCGACTTTTCGAAAGACAAAATTAAGTTTTCAGTTCTAAAAATACTCTCTCATACATCGATTTACGACAAAGTCAACTTTCCAACAGCAAAATTTAAGTTTGTAATCACAAAAACTATTTTTTTATGTGATATAACAACAAATTAACGATTTTCGAATTTTATCCTTTACTTGTGCGGTCAGACCTTGTTTCTTCCAAGTTTCATGATTCTAAATCAATGGGAAGTACCCTATAGGTTTTGATTAAAATGCAAAATGTTCAAATTTGTTAAAATCTAAGGTTTAATCGCCGCATCTTTTGATTGCGTTGACTAAGAAACTTGATTATTTTACAGCTTCAAGGGACCGCTGACATATATATTTGATGTTAATTTCAACTTAATGCCTTCACGTGTTCCTGAGAAAAAGGGTCTTGAAGACAAATTGACAACCAAGTGTATCCTATAAAGGTTCCTTTTTTCCTTTTTAGAAACGGAACCCTAATCAGGAAGGTTATTCGGAAAATTAGAAAAATCTTAACTGATATTCTCTATGGGATTAAACCAAGTACAAATTTATTGAAACTTAACAGAACAATGTGTATTGAGTTAGCTAATAAAATAAGTTTGGTTCATTAAGATTGAAAACACGTAGCAGCTAGAGATGTCGTCCCAGATTGGATGGGAATAATCAGTTAAATGACTAAGACAAACAGTCGTAAGTGCAGAGGCTTTAGAACTAGATGTCACTAAGAGACAAGTTACAAACAAACCCATCACTCGGAGAACTGTAAATTTCTTCAAAAGTAAGCCCAAACTGAATTCGAGCAACTGGATTAGATGATAGTCACCAGAGGACAAATATTATCTTTATTAAATACAGAACTACAGTTTCTTTTTACGTTATAGGGGGCAAACGAGCAGACGGGTCACCTGATGGTAAGTGACTACCGCCGCCCGCCCAAAATTGTAGATGATAAAATTAGCATTATTGATGAAGATTTATCGACTGATTAAGTGATTAATCCCTTCAAATTAATCAACACAATATTTTTTATTTTATTTTATTTAATTAATGTTTAACTCCAATTACTCGCGCGTGCCTTTGGCAAGCTCCTTTTAACAAAACACGTAATATCTCTATAATTTCTTCATAATAAGTAGTACAACTCAAGTAATATTTTTTAGGAAAGTTAACCGCAATAGTAAGGGAGAAGTTTTATGTTAACACCAAAAGTGACTAAATAACGTATAATTATAACTAGACATCGCCATTAGATGAATAGTATTAAATATTTATATGGAATTATCCTCATAAGTCAAGGTATGTTGCAAACAAGCACCTCTCTCTGGTTTAACGTACACACTATCAATAACAAAAATTAAACTTAATCGATATTGAGGTTGCTGTAGTAAGAGCACACTTGAAAATCATTCTGATTCCACTTTTTTTTATCGTCTAAATAATAACTACTAAAGGCTTAGGGGAAAGCAATATCCAAGTTCGTTGAGCTTAACGCAACAATAGTCCCGTCAGTTTCACGGCCGCGCCGGCGCGCTGCTAGCGCCATTGTCACGAGGTGTCGGGCACCGAATCTCGACAGGGAAATAAGGAAAAAAGTCAACGGACTTGCCTCTTCAAAGTAGGGTTGCCACTTTTCCTCAATAAGTTTCAATTGTTGAGGCAGTATCATTTTACTTTAATTTATCCTTCTATATAATAGACGTCAGGTTTCTTTAGTATTTAAAAGCTAAAATTGTAAAAAAAGCGAATACCATAAAGTTTTTGGAATTTAAATATATAATAATTGAGTAGATCTAAAATGTAATGTCATGCTAACACTTTAAATAGTATTAACGTGTGTGCTATTACACCGATGACCATAACTTCCATACTAACTAAAATATCTACAGTACACTATTTAGCTTATCAGTAAAATGTAATTTAGATAGTAAATCTAAATAAGAATTTTCCAATATACGTATAGATACAAATCATTGATGCCTTTTAAGATTAAATTAGCATACGCAACACAAAAACCGCATTTCGTATCATTAAAATAGCTTAAGAACCATAATCGATTCCTCTAAAGAAGGGCAATAATATTTATCTTTGCAATAATGGCGGCACGTATCCAATTTAGTGAAATAAGAACACAAATAGTACAGCGCAACATTAATACATAATTATTCATAGAGTTAAAAGTTAACAGCTTAAATTGAACTTTGACATCATTATAATAAATTTCCATGAGTCACGGACATACAGAGCAAAATAACTTTCCATATATTTGATGATGTCGCTTGCTACACAAACGTGACAATTTAGTTGAATAATTTTCATAACGTGTTTATGGATTGGAAGCGACGTTTTTAATGGTACACGTGTATTAAATATTTAACGTAAAAAAAAATATTTTAGAGTTATGACCTGAAGCTAGTAATCGAAGATTTGGGGTTTTGAAACAAACATACAAAACATTACTGAATTTTGAGTATAGAAAAATATATGTACAATATGAAAAAGTGCGCTGTCTGCAAATTATTTTGTCGCCAATTCGATTACAGGTAAAGCGTTACTCTACTACGAACCAGGTTTCATCTCAGAATTAAAGTTTTTTTTTAAACAAAATAAGTATTTTATATTTTTAACCGAATTAGCGGAGTTTTGTAAAGGGTCCTTAAAATACTTTCAACTAACCAAAATATTTGTTTCTTTTTTTATGATAAACTAGCAGCGCCCCGCGGTTTCACCCGCGTAAGTCCCGATCTCGTGGGAATATCGGGATAAAAAGTAGCCTTTATGTTAATCCAGGTCTCCAGCTGTCTACATACCATCATCGCAATGGGTTCAGTAGTTTTGGCGTGAAAGAGTAACAAACATCCATACATACATCCATACATCCTCACAAACTTTCACGTTTATAATATTAGTAAGATTCCATAAACGCCTTCTTGAGGAAAACCACATCAAATAGTTTTTCTTAATTCCTTCATGAATCATAAAACCATAACCATTCATTAATTAAATTTATAAAGAGGCAACCCTGCGTGAGATCCATGCTATTGTTATTACAAAATGACCCATCTCAATGTCGAACGATTCTCGGAACCAAGTTCTTCGCGGTTGAAATTATGTACAACGTAAGCGCCTTTGAACATTTTATAAAGGCTTATTTCTGACACCTCGAATGAAACATGGCGCATAACGAATGCGTACGCGCATGGATGGGATGAGCCCATAAAGGTGAACCACACAAAATAGGATACCAAATTTGTTACAACGATTTATATATGGATATTAAATTAAATGGTTTACAGACGTGTCTAATCTACACGTATGGGTTAAAAAAATGTTATATGATGACGTAAATCAAAACTTGCTGCGAGATCTTTAAGTCGGGTCTTAATATGTTTTTTTTTTTTTTTGAGAAAAGTCTTAAATCTATGAATACTTCGCTAGCTCCCTGCTTTTCTACTCTTGCTATTCTGCTGATCAGTACTCTAGTTAACCAGTACCTAGCAGAACAATGACATATTTTTCACTGAGCCCCACGGTAGATCAGGTTGTCAACGCACGCACAAGTTACACCACTCTTGTTGCAAATAAAGTCGATAACTGATTATAATCGGACTGCCTACTATGCTTACAGACCGTATGCTTTCTTGCGAACATAGTTAAAAAAAACGATATAACATTTTCTAGTTATCTTACGCAAGAAGGTAGTATGTGTTAGTTTCGCAGAAAGAGTTGGCTTTACCCATCTTTACCGACAAACAGATTGCAGAGCACCATTGCAAAATTTCCACCCGTTCACGGAAAAACGGGTTATGTGTCCCTCGAACACAAAGGAAGGATCCTCCGAGACCAGGCTAGGTGATCATGCCTGCCGGAGCGCGACCCAACGGTTGATATTGCAAAGTTGTATAATACTAATCGGGCGAGAACTTTAATTGTGCGATTCAGGATTAGCAGTTAGATATTGTGTTGTTTGGTCTTCTGTCGGTTCGCATGATGATTTTGAAGTATGTTTGTGTGTGGATGTCGCCACACACGGTTTAACAAACGATGGTTACAACCACTTTCAACAATTTGGAAAAGAAACTAGTCTCACTTAGTTTCTACTGAGTCAGATTATTTTTCTAAATCTATACTATTTAATAAAGCAGCAGAGTTTTTTTGTTCGTTTGTTTAATCCCGCTAATCTCTGGAACTTTCAGACGGATTCTGAAAAATTGTTATATATGATAGCCAAATTCATGAGGAATAGTTTAAGCTATGTCACATCACGTTAACATCACCCTTAGGAGTGGGGTAGTGTCCAAAAACGCGGTAAACGGCTAGTCCCTCATAAGCAGCAACAAGTAATTATAGAATCATTTTCTTTTATAGTAAGTAGCACAGAATCATTTAGGTACTCGATTAACATAAGCTAAATTGATGTGATAGCAAAAAACTCGATAATTTAAGCAGCATTAAGTTAATGGAATAATCATTTTAAGAGGTGCTCCAATCAGGCTAAAGGCTAGTCTGTTTTGTAGATGTTGGCGCCTCTCACTGAATTAGGAAGCAATTAATTAAATCAGTGGAATCGATTTATCTATAAATCAGACAGATTTCATGGTTGGAGTTGTGCATATTATTCAAAAAACTTTACGAAGTCTTATAATATTGTTTCTACGAAAACTGTTGTATGTACTTTATTAACCATGTCAATGTAAAATGCTATAATTTTGTTTTTCTCTTACAAAGGACTAAATTTTTTTATTTATATAAGGCAAAACAGCCTGGCTGTCAAAAAATGTAGTGTAGTAGATGAATAATGATCAAAATCTCTCGACTGATATCAACCATCGATGTGTAAATAAATGCGGTAGTTTTAGGATAATTGATGGTAGCGACAAAAGTTTTATCGCGTATCCGATTCTTTGAGGATATCATTATCATCATTCGGTCCCGATTCGCCTTCGGTCTACTAATAATAGTTATAAACTAGACTGCTAGTTTATAACTATTATTAGTAGACCGAAGGCGAATCGCGAAAATACGCGAGCGAAGCCGCGCAGGAACTGTCCTGCGCGGCTTTGCTCGCGTGTTTACATATTTTCCCTAAAGAACCCGTTCTTTTTCCCAAATAAAAGTAGCCTAAGTTACTCTTTATAATATGAGCTATCTGCCAGTAAAAATCACTGTATGAGCTTGAAAAAACCTATCATTTTGACATTACAAAGAGACACTTCAATTTAATTTATTTGTACTGATGATTTTCATTGTAACTATTTGAATAACATCATTTTATCTAAATAAATTAGAGAGAAAATTTACTGTAACCTTATTTTAGTAAATATTTTCTTTTATTTTTTTTATTTAAATAAATTTGGGAGAAGGGCATGATGATTTTCTTGTATTTAAATCCTTGCGTAGTAGGTACGTAGGGTAGTTTTCAACTTGTGTATTTATTCTACAGGTTTATATACGTGTATTTTTTTGTAACAACGTAATGACGCAGATATTGAAGATACTAAATCATCCTCCGCGTCTTTTCAAAGCTAAGTTGGGGTCGGCTTTCAGTCTAACTACGATACAGCCTAACTTTGATATTTTACGTGAAGTGACTGCCATCAGACCTCTACAACCCAAGTACTAGGCGATATCGAAGTTATGTAGTTAGACCAGGTTGTCGGACTTTTTAAGGCTCCCACTACCCTTAACGAATGCCACAGATGTTCGTATGGCAACCTGGACCGACGGCTTAACGTGCTTTCCGAGGCGCGGAGGGGTCTCAATGTGTTAAGAATGGACCTATAATGGTATTACTTAACCTTCTAATGTGCTAACCTACTCGGTTACCACTTAGCCACTAGAGTAATTTTGCACCTATTTTATCTTTTTTCCTCAGGAAGGTAATAGTCGTCACCTCGAGAAATACTTCTGCTCACGTCACTGAGGTCCAACATCGCAATTTCCTCTATGGATATAAACATTCACTTACTAAAGGCAAGAAAAAAACTGCAATCAACTCAGTATTATTATATTGGGAAGATTAAAGATTTCTGCTGACAGAAAACCATTAACATGAATACAATTCCGCTCTAGGTACTGGTACTACGTAAGAGATAGGTATCTATAATTAAATAGAAAAATGGAACCCTTTAACAGTGAATAGAATATACCTTATGAGAAGAGAACTATAAGAGAAACTTAGATTTCGACGGGTTTTAAAACCTTCGGTGATTCAACCTTATATTATAAGGATAGGAGAGGAGGATCGGATTGTCAGATACAACGATCATCACAACCGGGAAAGAAGGAAACGGGGTTTTCAAAGAGTTATCGCGTAAATTGAGAGGAAGTTTCGACAGACAATGAAACCTGTTTATGGCTGCTAGGAAAGCGCCATTTACAATTAAGATTTATTTTCGTATATTAAAGTCGTAGACGGGGTCAGTCACGGGGTTATGACCCTAGGCCTAGATATAAACTTTTAAACACATTGTCACCTAAATATATAAATAGTTGTTTTTACTTCACTGACCGTAACCACGTTCAGTTCATGCGACCACAATACAGCAGAACATCTCTAAATCTATTTTACAACAGGCATTAGAATCTCTAATATTATAAATGCGAAAGTAACTCTGTATGTCTGCCCGTTTGTCTGTCTGTCTGTTTGTCGCCTTTTCAGGCCCAAAACTACTGAACATAAATATAATTTGGTACACAGATAGTCTAGAGCCTGAGAAAGGACATAGGCTGAGAGACTTTTTAAAGCGAAAAAAAGAGGTGTAAGGGGTTAAAAGGTGGGGATGAAAAGTTGTATGGAAGTATTGTCAATTAGCCTAAATAATTAAAAATTCTACCCAAAGACAATATTCCACGCGGACGAAGTCGCGGGCACAGCTAGTCAAAGAATCAAATCATATTTTTCTTGACAACTAGCGTCATCTATTGGAAAATATTTGAACTTCTTATCGCACATACTTTTAAAGAAAAACCTAGGACAGGGTTAAGTATAGGTAGTAAATTCAGACACATTCAAAAAATTGCCTGCAATACATTGAAAAAATAAGAAAAAAGTGTAGGTAATAAAATTCTTGAGTAGGGGTTGAATTTTTATGTCAATAAAAGTCTAAAAAACGCGAGTACGGTATGACGAATAACAAAAACAAGAATCCGACCAGTTTATTATTCCATTTTTATTTCATAATTTCATTTCATTTATTAAAGTTAGAACTAGTTCACCCCATCACACTTCATAAACATCTGACTAATTATCACGGTCAATTGACTGACAGAATAATTAGATTTATAAACAGAAACATTTTATCGAGATTACACAAAAGTATATAAAAGGATTTGGATACTTACCCATATTACGTTGCGTTAAAAGGTTCAAGCGTTTGAATCACTTCCAATAATTATAAACACAGGAAAAACAAGACCACAAACATTACACACAGACAGCCATTTTGGTTTTACTCCACTTATGTTACCAGCACAGAAAAAAATAAATAACGCATATTTTTAACTTGGAAAGCGAAAACTGTTTTGTACATTACCTTATTGTATAATTTGTATAGGAACAAAACATTGTATTAATTAAAATGTTTTCATTATACGTCAACTACCGGAAGAATAAGACTAGATAAAATTACAGTTTAAAACTGAAACATTTGATACAATTAATACTCATTAAAATTTGTTTTATCAATCAAAAAGTCAATATCAGTGCCAAACTAAGGCCAAATAACGTGCTAAAATCTTTAATACATCTTTTATGTGCACTGTAAAATAATAAAGAATGAAGACACCTACTGTTATAGATTGTATTTGATTTGATTGTAGTATTGTATGTGAGTACTTTATTTAACAACCCCCACTCGTACCGTGCGTGGCATTGCTTTACTTCTTCAAATATGCTGTTTGAGTGCACCTAGTATCCACCCCTCATTATTTCAGCTATCTATTATTTTAGCAATGGGGGCTGGGTTCAATTAATTGCAAATAACGTCCTATCATTTACTACAATTACTACCACTGAACTAAGTGAACCCCTCATAGTCCTAAACTTTCAACTTTGAACATTGGCAGCCTCCTTACAGTCTGGTTTAGTCTGTGCTGTCTTCAAAGTTGCCATAAGCAAGATTGTTTTTCTTTTCCTGTCAACAGCTGTCAAAAAGGTTGGGATTTGTGTGGTGTAAAATAAATAAAATAAAATCTATCACAATCTAGTTCGAATTCTTAAGTATTTGAAATAAAGCTAGTGGAACGAATAGTGGGCGACGTGTTACTTATAATTTCTTTCATATTTCAGCTTAAAAATGGTACAGCGGCTTACGTTCAGACGACGTCTGTCGTACAATACAAAGTCAAACCAAAGGAGAATGTAAGTAATTATTTGTAAAACTTTATATGAATACTTAGTTTTAAGCATTATCTTCCTAATGTAGGTAATTCATTTCTGATCATTCACTGTCCCATGTTTTCATTTCATGTTTAAACTTTAAGCTAACCTCTAAATCGGGTTTTGACTGCATTGAATCTCTGACTTGATTGAAATATTATATTATGTGATGTTGTGTTAGTAGATAGATAGTCATGAATCTTGAGCGCTAAAGATACTTGCCGACTAGTGTAGTATATTTAAGTTTATTTGCTATTATTTACTTAGGTATTGAATTTAATGACTGCAAATGGATTGCTACTTACATTTACAAACATAATTTGACTGCCGTACCTCTACACGTTTAAAGGTCTTGGTCTTTAACAACTAGTGTTTTAGTATAAGAATGTTAAAATCATTTGAATGTTATCATTTGTTCTTCAAATTTATGACACTTAACATACTTACATTCTTAAAGTGAATTGTGTTCTTAATGTGGTGTTTGCTAGACAGAGAGTGCTGATGTCCATGGTCACTCAACACAGCTGTTAAACCTGACGCTAGGATAACAAATCACTCTATTCATAAAGTGACAAGTAATTTTGCAATGATTTATTAACTAATTGTGTTATGTCTTATTTCAACTGCTGTAAAGTAAAAAAACAACTAGTTATTGCTTGTTTTGTACTGATGTAATAACATGTTTGACAACTTCAGTATCCTAAAGTGTATATTGTAGACGAGTTTGACTAAAATGCAGAACCGTGCCTCATGACAAGGACTAAAACTTGGTACTTTATAGAAGATTGCAATAATTCTGAGTAATGCACAAAGACATAAATGTGACTGGCAGAAAACATCTAGGTACTGTACAGTGGAAAATGTTGCACTGACAGGTGATTAAAACTCAAAGATAGACTGCAACTATCCATCATTGAACATTTAACCAACAACATGTAGTTAGAGGAATGGTTCAAAGGCAACTAAGCCTAACAAACAAGCTAAACTAATAAAAATATTTTTAACAAAAAATTAAACTAACGAAAAGAGCTAAAAAGCAAAAAATAAATAAACTTTTTAAGTCTTAAGTATTGAGTTTATGTACATTAGCTATCAAATTTTATATATACAAATTTTGAGTCGGCGCCAAACAACAAACTGATTAATTATCTAAAATTCAAATGTACCTACATAGAAACGGACTTGGCTCTACGTAGGTAATTAATCATTTTATTATTTGGCGCCGATTAAATATATATATATGATCGAATTGGGAACCTCCTATTCCTATCTTACCTACCTTTAAATTGGTTTCTATTTTGAAAGGCTAATCAACCCAGAAATTAACTAATTGTAAGTCAAATCTCTTGTCAAGTATATATTCAGTTGTTGAAAGCATATTAGGCACTTTGATTTGATCATTGGATCAGTTAAGAACTCATTTTAGATGTCATTTGAATGTTCAATAAAGTTGATGATAAATTAGTAATTTTTTCTTTTCAAACTCAAATTAATTTGACACCACTGTTAACTTGACAACTAACAAAGTTGAACAATAATATTATGATCAGCCTTTCAGAAAGTAAGTAAGTACAAAGTAGAGCTACTAAAGACCAGAAATGGTTGAAGTAGCTCTAGGCACTTAAAACAACAACAAGTACAAAGTACAAGTATTTTATTCATGTCAGGCATAGTGTAGATGAGGTTTGCCACTTGCAGATATTTTTAGACTGTACATGCACAATAATTATTGTTTCAAACTAAACATAACAAAAACCATGCATTGCATGCATGTTTACTCTGGTGTGTCACTTAATTCTTAAAATGTAAATTTAAAATTTCAGAGTAAGAACTCCTGGTGGACGATTGGTCTATCAGTATGTCAAGAAGCCCAAGAAGATCCCAAGATGTGGCCAGTGCAAGAGCAAACTCCGTGGTATTCAGCCTGCAAGACCCGCTGAACGTTCACGTCTCTGCTACCGCAAGAAGACTGTCAAGCGTGTGTATGGTGGTGTCCTCTGCCACAAGTGTGTAAAGCAGCGCATTGTCAGAGCTTTCCTTATTGAAGAACAGAAGATTGTCAAGGTTCTCAAAGCACAACAGGCAAACGTTAAGGCTGGTGGAGGAAAGAAAGCAACTAAGTGAATGTTAGGGCTTAAAATATATAAGTGAAAAATCTATTTGATTTTATTTATTTAATTGTGATCTTAGTAATAGGACCTATTCTATAATCTCTGATTGAGGGATCGCTCATAAACTCATCTGTTAATTTTTCCCTTGCTAGTAAATACAAATGTATTTACTAGCAACCCGCCCCGGCTTTGCACGGGTAGCAGAAACATGTTCAACAATCATCAACATATTTCAATCAATTTATTTTTTACTTATTTTTTTTTATTTTACACTTTATGCACCAAAAAAATGTACAATGGCAGACTTAATGCCGTAGGCATTTTCTACCAGTCTACCTTAGGGTGGTGCAGAAATGAGTGAATAGGTGCACTAGGTTTAAGTAGAAAAGAAAAAAGGAACTAGGAAAGATGACAGGAGAACAAATATATATACCTATACATACATACATACACATACAAATAAACATAGATACGTGCTAACTTTCACGTTAAATATATAAATAAATATAATGTATTACTGTATTGATGATTCTGCTAGGTTTCGCGAAATGATGGTTCGTACTTTCGCCTTGAACGAGAGGCGACTAGGTGCTATCCTGATTTCCAGAGGTAGAGCGTTCCAGAGGAGGACAGATTGAATAAGAAAGGAAGAGTGAACTCACGCGGATGTATGAGTGGGGCATAACAGAAGAAGATTGTTTGAAGAACGGAGAGTTCTGTTGTGATTGGAGCATAAAAACTGAAATAAGGATGTTAAGTATGTGGGAGAAGTGGGTAAGTTGAGAATAGAATAAAGAGTGGTAAGAGCGCGTAGCTGGCGGCGCTGCCGAATCGGCAGCCAATTCAACTCGTGACGAAAGGAGGAGACATGGTCAAATTTACGAAGATTAAAAATGAATCGAATGCAGTTATTCAGAAGTCGGTCGTATTTATTGAGGAGATCTGCATTCAGGTCGTAGTAGCATACATCACCAAAATCCATAATGGGGATAATTAGAGTCTGTACTAGCATCGCTTTTGTCTCGGATGAAAGAAAGTTCTTAAGCCGATATAAGGCCCGTAACGTGCCTGTGACTCTCTGGCTGAAGTAGCCTGAATTTGCCAGCTAAGGTTGGAATCGATAAACAGGCCCAGATCCTTAACAGAGGTACTTAACGGTACGATTGATCCGTTGAAAGTAATAGATGGCAGTTTATCTGGATCTAGCCTCCTGATTATTTGTTGACTGCCAACGACGATAGCCTGACACTTGGTTGAGTTTACAGTCAAACCAAACCGGTCAGACCAGCCATTAATAGCCTCTAGGTCTCTGTTAACCATAGAAATGGCCTCTGTTATGTTGTCTATGGTAGCTTGATGGTAGTTGCAAGTCATCGGCATAAAGATGATACGCACACTGAAGATTCTGAGTGATGAGATTGATGAATATTGAGAATAATAGAGGAGAGAGAATGCCGCCTTGAGGGACACCAGAGTTAAGATCACGCCAACTAGACGAGGAGTCATCGACACGGACCGACTGCTGGCGCCCTCGGAAGATATGACGAGAACCATTCCAGTCCATCAGGTGAAATCATGAGATAGGAGAGGATAGACAGAAGGATATCGTGACTAACGGTATTAAATGCGTTCGAGAAATCTACCAGAGCCAACACGGTAACTTTGGATTTCTCAATTCCTACCTGTCACCAGTCACTTTCAGGAGAGCCGAAGTTGTGCTGTGCCCCGGTCTGAACCCTGATTGGAAAGGACTTAATAAATGGTTGCGATATACAAATTGCGATAACAGGTGGTACACACAGGCTTCAAGCACTTTGGATAGGAAGGGAAGAATGGAAATTGGTCGTAAATGATTCAAGATGGGTAGGACTTGGGATCTTGGGGAGGGGGATGACAAACGCTTTACGCCACAGTGAAGGGAAAATCCCTGAGTCAAGAGAAAAGTTCACTATATGCGTAAGCACGGGGAGAAGGTGTTCGAGGATAGGAGTGATCATGCGATGCCTAATGTTATCGCTTCCCATTGCATTGGATTTGATTAAAAGGATTATCTTTTTGACTTCACCTGGTGCAACTGGAGAAAACTGAAAAAAATCGGTAAAAGGGCGACGTAGGTCGGCCAGGTACTGTTGGGTACGACATTACATTTGATGTGAGGTGAAATGACGGTTAATATCATCTAAATCAAAGGTCGTAGGAGGGCTGCATTTTCCAGATTTGCCGATACCCATGGTACCAAGGAACCTCCAGATATTCGAAGCAGAGGAACAATTAAGGTTTTTAAGAATGTGGCAGCGTTTAGCGTTACGCACCATCTGGTTACACCAGTTTCTTGCAACTTTATAAAGTGACCAGTTTTCTTCACTCCGGAATTTACGAAATGACTTATCTCTGCGTCTCATTGCCTCTCGGATACCTACAGATATCCAGGGGACGCTTTATTTTTACATTTGTAATTGGGGCGTGTTTTTTGTAGAGATTTATTACTAAGGTGTTAAATTAGTGAACCTTGTCGTCTACTGTGGAGGTCTCTAGCACAGGTTTCCAATTTAAATTAGAATCATCACTACGAAGTTTGTCTTCAACCATCCGTCCGAAACAGCGAGTATGGAGAATCTGAGGTCGGGGCTTGGGAGGTTTTAAGGTATGCCTTAAAATCATGTTGGGAAAAACCTGGTGCAGGGTGTTGGCCATAATTACGGACAAGGGAAGGGGAGGAGGTAAGGATAAGGTCCAGCCAAGTGTCAGGACCGTCGAAGTTATGATGCGTGGCTGACTACGGAAGTGTATGCAGACTTGATGATTCGATGACCTGGAGGAGTTTACGGGAACGAGGGGAATTGGAAGCAAGGAGATCGGTATTAAAATCGCCCATGATGATATGATGTGTATACATGGACCCTAAAGATTCCAGAATCAATTCGAGACTGGAGAAGTAGTCGACGGTGGGGGGACAATAGACACACATAAACCCTTAACAAATTATACACCTAAACCTTCCTCATCTCATGAATCATTCTGTTTATTAGTGAAAACCGCATGAAATTTCGTTCAGTAGTTTTTCAGTTTATCGCGAACAGACAGACACGCGGCGGGGAACTTTATTTTAAAATATGTAGTGACTATCATAGGCGTATATAGAGGGTGGGCCGGGTGGACCGTGCCCACCCCAGAATGGTCTGATGCCCACCCTAGGATGTTTGGGGACTGATTCGAAACTATAGATTGGATACATACACCCGGTATGTGTTACAGAAACGCTCCCGAAAACGAAGACAGATGATAGTACTAATGATACCTTTAAAGATAATAAAATTATGTTGACGAGAATCAACGTGACTTGCAACAGTAGTCAGCCTGTGACCTCGACCAGTGCAAGCTGGTCGAAACGTCAGGCGAATCAAAGGTACCTTTTAAATACGTGATCGCATAATTTTATTATCATATATTTTAGCATTTATGACAATTAGATTTCAAAAAAAAAGGATACCTACCTTTTTTATTTATAAAATCGGCAAATTGGATTTGAATTACACTTTTTTTCTTGGTAATTGTGATTGAGATTTGATTTAATTAAATTACAAAAATCAGGGATTTCCGATCTTTCTTTAATAAAACACCGCATACCGATGAGCAATCTCTGGATAATGCAGAGGGGCCAGCAGCCCCAGTCCTAGTACCAAGTACGTATTTTAACTCAAGATTGAATAAACAAGTTTTGCATTCAAAGATCTTAAGTGACTTACGGTACTTGAGGTACGCTTCAGACTGGACCATGTCAGCCCAGAATTGACTTACTCCGTACAAAATTCGAAGAAAGCTGACGGCATTTAAGGCAAAAAACTTTTTTTTCTTAGTTTTATCATGCGATCAGTCCTTCCGACTATGAGCAAATGTGAAAGAGAGAGAGAGAGAAATATTTGTTTGGTATTTTCCGGGTGGGGAAGTTTCTCATTAGAAACATCTTCTATATGGATAAAGCGGCTTATTTATTACTGCCGAGTTCCGGGATCCTACGCCTTTTCAAGCTAGTTGGTTTGGATGATTTTCCAGTCTAGTTTTTTTTTTTAAGAGAGGCTTTTACTTCCTCCTTTACAGGGGCCATATTTAGATGAGCATGAACTTCCGAGTTTCTTATGAAGCAGGGCACGTTGCGAATCACACAGGTTCACCACAATCGAATGCCATAGATCCAGACTGGTTTTATGACAGACTTAAAAAGCAGCAGTTTGTTGTCGTTGGACAGTTTTGAATTTCTTCCTAGAAGCCAATATAGCCCCAGGATCATCTGCGTAGGTTGCAATAGTAACCCCAGGTGTTTGCGGTACATCTCCTGTAAATATGGTGTACAAAACTGAGCCAAGTTCTGAGTCTTGTGGTACCCCATCAACAACAACAACAGGGCTCCAGGAGATGACAGAATTACTACTGAACTCCTAAAAGTAGGGACCCCGACCCTGAAAGAATTAGCGACTCCCTTTAATTCTATCATCGAGTAGGGTTTAACACCAAGGGCATAGAGCGGGAGGGCGGTGGTATTGTTCTTCAAAAAAGGCGACAAGACCTTGTTGAAGAACTACAGACCCATCTCACTCCTGGCCCAATATCTACAGTTTGTTCTCGAGAGTCGTCACAAATCGTCTCGCGAGAAAGCTTGACGAATTCCAGCCACCAGAACAGAACACCGGGTTTGAAAAAGGCTATCAGCACCGTAGACTACATTCATACTGTTCGCAGATTGTGCAAAAGACTGAGGAGTACAATCAGCCGCTGTGTATGGCTTTTGTGGACTACGAGAAAGCCTTCGGGTCCATTGAGACCTGGGCAGTTTTGCAAAGATGTCGTGTCGACTGGCGATATATCGTGGTGCTGAGAAGCTTATACAACACCGCCACGATGACCGTACAGCTCCAAGACCAGAGGACCAATCCCATAAGTTTGCAGCGAGGCGTTAGACAGGGGGATGTAATATCCCCCAAACTATTCACCAACGCGCTTGAGGACGTATTCAAGACACTGGATTGGACTGGACGGAGAATTATTGTAAACGGGGAGCATATCTCGCACCTTCAGTTTGCCGATAACATCGCCTTAGTAGCAGAGTCATTGGAGCAGCTGGGTGAGATGCTGCACAGCCTAAATGAAGCATCTCGACGCGTCGGTCTTAGTGTGAACTTGGACAAAACCAAAGTTATTTTCAATGAACACGTTACACCCAGACCGATTGATGTCGAAGGGTCGACGCTCGAAGTTGTTCAAGAATATGTCTACCTTGGGCTTAGGTTATCCAGCTCAGTGGAAACAACTTAAGTCACCAGAATAGTCCAGAGTTAGGTTGGGCAACATTTGGCAAATTAACCTCAAAACCAAGGTCTTTCAGTGCGTTCTACCTGTAATGACTTATGATGCCGAGACGTGGACACTAACGGTGAGACTAGTCCACAAACTAAAAGTCGTGCAGCGGACCATGCAGCGAGTAATGATTGGAGTCTCTTTGCAGGATAAAATTCGAAATGAGGTCATCCGACAAAAAACTAAAGTTACCGACATAGCTCGCAGAATAAGCACGCTTAAATGGCAATGGGCTGGTCACGTATGCCGAAGGACCGATGGCCGTTGGAGCAAGCGGATCTTAGAGTGGAGACCGCGAATCGGTAAACGCAAAGTAGGACGCCCTGCAGCCAGATGGACGTCGGTCCGACCTGAGGAAGGTAGCTTGAAAGGGACTGGATGCGGAAGGTGGAGGACCGGGTACTATGGCGCACATTGAGAGAGGCCTGTGTCCAGCAGTGGACTAGAATAGGTAGAATAATTAATTGATTCATTGATATATCCATTTTACAAAGCCTGGCTGTCACGCTGTTCTTTACAAAAAAAACAAGATTCTCTTAATACAAAGACTAGTCGTGAAATGGGCAGTTTAAGCACCACGAGATGGAACTGTCGGTATGAAAATCGTAGCGCTGTAATACATAATTATGATGCACTTAAAACGGCACTGGAAGAAGAAATAAGTCAAAATAAAGACAAACATGTCGCGAAAGCCATAGGTTTACTAACTTCGATGTCAAAACCACAATTAATTGTTTGTTCATACGTATTACATTCGGTATAGAAGAGATAGAAGAGTTTTGCACAAAAGCATCAACTTTGTCTGGAACCTACAACAAGTGAGCAAAATAAAACATAATCGAGCCGGTGGAGGAAGCTGAGATAGAGACTTTTATATTTTATCTAAACTTGGTAAAGAAAATTGCATTGATTTGCCGCCTGATTCACGGGCCAGCGAATATTGGAAATCGACCATTTAATAGTTAATATGAATAACAGGTTTGAAAGTATACCTTTAGCCTAATCGATCGATGTGATTTTGAATCTCAAGGTAGAAGGCTTTTCGTTGATAATTATAAGGATATTCTCCAAATTAATGAGACTATTTTAAGAGCAGAATGTTTACTAATGAAAAACGTGCTAAAAGAAAAGGAGATTACATTAGAAGTTTTGTAGAACGTAAAACAATAATTGTGTCCAAATCTCTTTAAATTGATCCAAGCTGCAATAGTCATTCCAGTCAGCTCAGCAGGATGCGAGTGGAGCTTTTCAACAATGAAGAAATTAGAATTAAGACGTGGCTGAGGTCTACTAAGGGAGAAGAGGGGTTCTCAAGTACTACCCTTCTTCACATAGAAAAATAAGTACGTCAAGGAAAACTTTACACCAGAAAAAGTTTTTAATATTTTTACTGAGAAGAAACGTAAATTATAAAACTTTAATTTTAATAAAAAAAAAATAAAAATAAAAACATAGCTTATATTACGCTGGTCTTAATGATGCTTATTAGTCAAGTAAAATTACTTTAATGCGTTTGTTTGACGTCTTATACTGTACAGTGTGTATATGAAAATGGAACACTTACTTAAATCACTAAAAGGGCAAGACTCTAACAAGCAGTTATAAAAAGAAAATAAAAAAAAAACTATCCGTTTGAATTTATATTCTATATTTACCTCCGTTTCTCAAAAAGCAGGTGGAATGTGTAAAGTAAAAGATTTTAAACCGTACATATTTTTTTATTTCGTGATAATCGTTAAACACTAATTTCAAAAAAAAATTTAAGTAAATTTTTATGGATTTTCTCAATAACTAAGTAAATACAATTTCGAAAATAAAAAAATTAGGTAAAAAGTAGAGTACGATTTAAAATCTTAAACTTTATAAATTCCTCCTGCTTTAATGAGAGACGGAGGTACCTGGAAATTCAAACGGTCATAACTTGTAATCGGGAAGCTTTTTTAAAAAATTATTTACTGACTGCATGCTAGACATGCATGCATGCTACACTGCATGACTGCATGCTTTCAGTAATTTAACTAAGTGATCCATTGTCAGATACACCCTGTATACTTTGTGACTGTATCGCTTTTAAATTAATATAGCTATTCAAACATGCGAAATATAATGTTACGTTAGAGCGACAAAGTTCATAAGAAGTGTAATGCTATTTATGAATTATGATGCTAATCATGCCAACCAACTGAATTCGTCGTATCTCAGGTTAGGGGCCAGGCCCCCCCTGGACAAAATTCCTAAATACGCCAATGGTGACTATGACCTGAGTTTTCTATAATAGCAAATGCTAGGAATTGCAACTGCAAGTAGACTCATACACTAAGTTTAAAAAGCAGGTATTTAGTTAGGTCATTTAGGTTAACTATTGCTTATTATTTTCTCTCTTTGAAGCATAGGCACATATAAGATAATAGTTACTTCTTAACAGATACATCACTCCCATACAAAACTGAAAATACCTACGTTATAATAGCCTACAAAATTTAAATAATAATACCTGGCGTTAGCTGCGACCAGAAATATATCTTATTTACGCTTGTCGAAAGTTGAGGACGCCTTGCCCACCGCGCGACCTTCGTCTGTGTGTGTAGCCGAACTGCCGGACACTCTAGGGTTGTACAAAGTATATATTTGGGGTATGTTCCGATATACATTGCGAGCACTGTTCAGTGCTCTTACCGCGCAAAAATTCGTTTCGTTATGGACTGACAGTATACTGCCGCAGTATCCTAGGGAAATAAATGATGTTATAAATAGTCGCTATTTTTGTACTGTGAGCACTATCGTTTTCGAGGAAAGGTGCTCTCAGTGCTTTGATTACGTGATCAACTACAATTTTTTTTAGTTAAATAGTACACAACAATAATTTGTCGAAATATGTTCATCACTTTTAACGTACATATCCCCATTTAAATAATTCGGTTATAAAGTTATTATGCATTCGGTTACTTGAAAAATAATATTTTCTTTTAATAAAAAGTAAACTTACTTTTTTATGCGAGTAATTCAATTAACAATTGACCTGAATATTAAATTTTTAAATATAACTACATTCAAACAATATTTTTTCTTGTTGAACAGATAATTTGTACATATATATGATAATTATTTTCACGTCAAAACAGCGCCAAAAAACATAAATGACAGTATACTGAACTGCGTTCCGTATTAAACAGTAACCAGTATAGGTAATTATAAAGGAACAGCTTCGCAGTATATTAAATTGACGTCACTCCTTATAGTGCTCGCATTGCATATCGGAACACACACTTGATAATCAAATTTATGGGTGAGTTTTACATAATGATAAATAAAATTATTTCCCAAATGAAATTTATATCTTTAATTTTTATAGGTAATTAAAGTATCCCTTAAACCTTCGATAGTAACATAAAATGTTGATGCTGTAGACATATACATCACTATCACTACATCACGACATATTATAAACTCAAAATTTGTCTGTCTGTCTATCTGTTCACGATAAACTTAAAAACTACTTAACAGCTTTTCATGCGGTTTTCATCAATAGATAGAGCGTTTTATGATTAAGGTTTACGCATGTAATTTGTTAAGTATTTGTGTAAGTTGGTTGAAATATGATCACGATTGTTGAAGATGTCTCTGCTACCCGTGCGAAGCTGGGGCGGGTTGCTATTAATGGCTGTTGCGTAGACTAGAGAAAGATACTCTGATAATTTAAACTTTGTATAACATATTATGTTACACTAAAGTATTAAATAACAAATAGCTACCTACTAAAATAAAAACCTCAACCGTGCCGATCTCAATATGTTTTACATTTCAGTAGCTCTTATTATTATTTCCACTACATTTCTAACTATATTACATATTGTGTGAGAGAAGCAGCCGTCAGTTCGCCTTGCCTTCAAGTTACAACAAATGAATACGCTGGCAGTTCACACCTACTAAGTTCGTTACCTTTCGTAGAAATTATGGGTTTATTATTGACGGTTTAATAGACTACATTTATCACATCATCATCATTTATCAACATCGTATAGAATTTATATAAGCAACATTTATTTATTTGTTGTGAAGATAACTATTATTTATTATTAATACAGCCACGGCAATGGCGAGTAAAGAATAAACACCTGAAGTGGAGATGTTTTTATATTATATTGACAAAAAAGTAATAGCTAAAATCATTTTTGCAACTTATTTTTAAAGGATTTCACAGATCACTAACGTCTAACAATAACGCAATTTAACATAATAAATAGATATAGCAATAACAAAACATCTCCTCTTCATAATAAGTTCGATTTGATATTTTGTTTTTATTTAGGGAGAATACCGTTCTGCCGTGCGTGCGTGCTCTCAGCTACGCATTGTCGCCCCTACTGACACTTTTACCGTGGACGGGAAGCTAAATTGGTAGGTATATAAAACGCGACCTCGAGCGAGTGATGTAGCCCTGGCATAGGCCCAGGTAGACATAGTCCATGAATTATTTATAATGTCTTCTTACTTTTGATCAGGTACCTACCATTTTAGGGGAAATATTTAGATGTGACTTTTTCGTCTGTTTATTTATTTTTTGTGTTAAAAGTCTTATTTTATGACTTTGAGGCTCGCGTCATCCCTTAATACTCTGACAACTACTATATTTTAACATTTAATACAAAATACTATAAAACGGTATCAAACGTCTTTTCTTCAAAGCATATGAAGTGATTTTTGTGACTAAAACCACAGTTTTTATATCTAACTTCTAATTGTATGGTATCTAATGTCTATGTGATGATTCCTAAACGAAAATAGGTACCTGATTAAGTTATAGAAAATAAACAGAAACACTATTCTTGCCTACAATTTTCGAGGGTTTCTCTCAATTTTATCGGGATCCTATCATCTGATCCTGACTTCCTTGACATGAGACCACTCTTGAGGTATACTCTATGTAACAAAAAAAGAATCATCAAAATCGGTTCGTAAATAACGGAGTGAGGTGTGAACATAAATAAAAATAAATCGAATTGAGAACCTCCTTTTTTTCCTAGGTTAAAAGCACTTAATGTTTTACAAAAGTAATAATGTTAAAGCGGCTACAAGAAGCTACAGGGTCCAGTATATATGTTGGCCTGTCATTGGCATTTCAACAATTACATTAAAGTTTAAGTAATCCTATTAAAGTCGATGATATAAAACTAAATGAATTTGTTCGAAATTCGACCACCAGGTAATTTCTTGTATACATGTATAACGTGATTCAACAGCAACTATTATCTTCTGGTAATAAGATTCTAAATCTTCATGGGAACGGAACAAGGTTGGCCGAATGACACCGCTAGTGAGTGTGCCAGTATGATTGCGATAACCGCTTTCCATCAAGCGTTATGGCAATAGGTAAAACAGGGGCGCAACAACCCTCAAAAATTAGGTGGTCTCCAAAATATTTTTTATGAGGACTAAAAATATTTCATGAAATTTCAAAGTATTGTATTGTAAGGCTTATTAAATAATTTGGTGTTACGATAAAAATTTCAATTTATTTTGATTCACATTTTTATTAAAATTTTCCGCAAACTACTCGAAAGGGGTGTCCACACGTTCTTATAGGGGGTGGCTGGACACCCCCTGTTGTTGCTCGTCGGGTAAAATAGCTCATCATCCTAGCTAAGGTAGTCCTTCATCATCGATGCGACGTATTCCGCATGCCCATCTAAACTGAAGATGCTAATGTCACAACTTGTAGCTATGTAAGGGCTAAGTAATCGACCACTGCGGTTTTTAGCTTTCATTAGGCTGGTGCTAGTAAGGTTTTTCACAACCAAAATAAAATCATGTTTTGGACCAAGAAATTGTAGTTAGTAAAAATCCCACTAACATTATAAATGTGAAAGTTTGAATGGGTGGATGGATGTTTGTTAAGCTTTCACGCCAAAACTACTGAACCGATTGTGATGAAATTTGGTATGTAGATAGCTGGAGACCTGGATTAACATATAGGCTATTTTTTATCCCGATATTCGATGATCGATGTTTAATAAAATCCTCCTTAAAAAACTTTTATATAAAATAAAAGTTAAGAAACAATCCCAACAACAATTCGTGTGGACATGTGGTGCGGGGCGATTAGTGGGTATTATTTGTAACTACCTCGACAAAGGGATCTCAATTTGCAACATTCTTGCCATGAGCAACCACTGCTTGACCTGATCGTTTGAGATTGAGAGTGCCTCCAACACCGTCAACTGGCGCATGAGACTCAAGATTTATGTATTTATTTTATTGAGTGAGGACACACCTTTCTTTTAATTTTAATTCTTGTTATCTTTTGTTTGAAATGAAATGCCCTATTTCTTGTATTTTTTAACTAAATATTGAGTCGGCCCTTGGTAGAATCAGCTTTAGCGAACTTGAACCTAGCGACTCGGATTTATAAGAGTTGGCAGCACTGGTATTTAACTTAATGTCAAAAAGTCAAAATTGTCAAATCAGAAAAGATTTATTGTGTTGGTTCACTTGGTTCATCTGCCACAGGCCACAGTATTGGTTCATATTGTGTAATATCAAACTAAACAGTTATTTATATTTTTATTCTAAGACCTGTGATATAGTTTTAAAACAAACGATACAAAATGTCGAGCCCGTGGAAAAAAATTGCCGCACCAACCGATGTGCAAGATCTTACTGAGATCATGTCTGAGGAATTAGCACGAGGACTCCAAGTTAAGGAGGAAATAAAGTTCGCTGAACAACTGTCTGATCAGCATGTGAGCACTTCTAACGATATACCACAAGCATTATTGAAAGAAATAGAACTCACAAATACTAAGTTCTGTGACTCGGATGCAATTATTGCGAAAGTGTTGCAATGCCAGTTCGACAGAGAATACGACGACGAGCTGAAAAGGGTAGAAAAGAAAAAGAATGGGGATGCTAAGGTATCGGTGTCGTACGACAATTACTTCAATGTACCTAAGCATTTGATCTATGATTCAGATTCAGACGAGGAGGATATTGTGGAAAAGAAGGATTGGGACCGATTTGAAACTAATGAGAAGGAATTTGCGAGTCTCCCTAAGCGTGGATATATGATGAAAGATGGTGAGATGGTTACTAAACATGACAGTGTAATTAATGGCAGGAGAAATGCCTGCAAAGTGATGGCATTCCCTCCTGAGATATGTACTGGTGATGGAGACGGATTCGACATGAAATTATCTAATTCTGTCTTCAACCATTTGAGGGAACAAACAAAGCATCAAAATACTCGCAAACACAAAATGTTGGATCGTAAAGAAAGTCAAGCTACAGCAGAAATGGGTCTTGATGAACCAACCAGGCTTATTCTATTTAAGCTTATTAACAATGGATTGTTGGACGACATCAATGGAATTATATCTACTGGCAAAGAATCAGTTGTACTCCATGCCAATGGAGACCCCTCTTACCCTGACTTAACAGTTCCTAAGGAATGTGCAATCAAAGTATTTAAGACTACTCTGAATGAGTTCAAAACTCGTGATAAATATATAGAAGCAGATTACCGGTTTAAAGATCGGTTCTCCAAGCAGAACCCTCGAAAAATTGTACACATGTGGGCTGAAAAAGAGATGCACAACATGTTACGTATGAAGAAAATTGGGCTGAATTGTCCCGATATGGTTTGTTTGAAGAAGCATATTTTGTTGATGTCTTTTATTGGAAGAGACAATAAGCCTGCTCCCAAGTTGAGAGATGTTATTTTGAAGCCAGAAAAATGGCAGAGTGTGTACAATGAAGTTGTGGACGCAGTTCACAAGATGTACAATGTTGGGCACATGATTCATGCTGATCTGTCTGAATACAACATCCTTTGGTGGGACAATAAGTGCTGGTTCATTGATGTGTCCCAGTCTGTACAGCCTGATCACCCTAATGGACTCGAGTTCTTGCTAAGAGATTGCCGTAATATTGCTAATGTAAGTATATCATATTATTTTTATTTTATGTACCATTTTAGTTATTATTTACTTTGAGATAAGAACTGTTGCATTTATTGATGCAATCTTCAGATCAGATTGTGACTAATCTATATGTATATGTGAAGATAATTCTTTGTATAAATTTTTAAGAAATTTTGCAATGGCAGGAACATAGAATACTTAACGTTTGTGTATAGAAGAAGTGCAAACAGCCAAAATTGATAACAATATTATATCTTACAACTTTAAAAATTACTAGATCAAGCTACATACCGCAGTAAATATGTATATTGACTTGTCATGGTAAGTAAGTCTATATAATGACAGTTCAAGTTACACTGGCCATTGAAATAGACCAAATGAATTATCTTTGAAATCTGACCTCTAACTTAGTAATAATAACTTGACACCTTACACTCCAGGTGATTCCAAACTAGGCGGAGTACCGTACTTTGGTAACCAGGCTGCTGATAAACATACATATATTACTGAATACTTATGTATTACTATATGTACTATATATCACCAATATTTATACTTACTTTTTTAATCTAGATAAATCAGATAAATTGTTTTGTTTAATTTATATGAGAAACAACCGTTTTAATGTCTCCTTTAACTTGAACTGTCATTACATAGATTTCTGTACCATGACTTGTCAAAATATACCGGACCCCTATAGCTTTATGTAGTCATTATAAAATAATTTTTAACTTTATAACACATTGTTTAAAAATTTTAGTTTTCTGCACTCCTTCAAATTTGACTTAGATTAACAGAGTAGGTTTTGAGTTTTTATCTACAACCCATGAGGCATTTAATCAGAAAATAGTCATCAATATTTTAACATATTTCTCTTAAAAACAAGTCATGTTCTCATGGTACCTGTGATCCAGAAGGTGTGTGTTTTGTTGCAATAAATATAATTGTCTATTGTTGTAATCATAACATAGAATATGATATTCAGATATTAACAGATTATTTTTTATTCTTTCCAGTTCTTTGACAAAAAGGGTATACAAGAAATGAAGTCAGGTGAAGACTTATTCAAATATATCACTGGGTTTGATGAAGTTGATGTTAACTTACTTGAAGGTGTCCACACAATATATAACTCACTGTCTTCCCGATTTGAGATTGCTCCTGATGATAATAGAAATGTCAGTTACCCATTTGAGTACTGCTGGCAAAAGGTTAATGAGGGCAAAGCCAAGAGTGACAAGAGTGCAGATGAAGATGATGAGGAAGAAGATGAATTTGCAGAGATGTGGACTCATTCTATTCAAAATAAATCTGTTGATAAAGCTGCCGATTTTGGTAATCCAATTGATTTAAAGGAGGATGGTGGCCCAAAGGAAGATATTCCTCCAGTTGTAGACAAAAAAGTCCATTTCGGAACAGAACTGGAAGTTATTGTACCTAAGTTAGGCACCAGTAGTATTGATAAAAAGTCTTAATAATATTCTAAAAACAAACTGTGTTCATTACAGTCAAGGAAACAATAGTATTTTACTGATGTAAAAATAAAAAAAAAATAATGTTTTGACAATACATATAACCTGTAACATTGATATATCGTATTTCTTTTTCAAACAAGCGGAGATTGTATGGATGTATGAAGATGGACTGTAAGGTGTACTTCATTGTTTTATGATGACACAATCTTTTAATTGAAACAATGATTTAAATAACAACCATAGACAACATAGACAATAATGTTTATATTTAGTAGTAGGGAGCAATAGAACACTTCTCTTAGTTGGTACACAACTCTTAAGAATTATAAGGACAACTGTTTATTACAAAAGTAACAGAGTAACACTAAGCAGCTTGAATGCTTCTAAAAAATTCTTATATGTCCAATTTAATTATGTAATACATGGTTATAAAATTGCAGCAGTGTGACTGCCAAAGTTCAAACTGTATTGTTGTAATGAACATTGTATATATTTCAACCTTTTAATTCTTAATTTTTCTGCATCAAGAAATTGTTCTAAGTATTAAATTAGGTCAAGGAGTTGATAAAATTACAATTATTTATAGATATTTATTAAAACTTACAAGGTTTTTATGTTTTGATAGATAGGAAGGAAAAATGATAAAAATAATTTGGGGTATTAACCGCTTCATCCTTCCGTTTTCAGTTTAGTTATTCTAAATGTCCTAAGTTTTTAGGTTGGCAACACGTAATTGACATGTGCATGTTACCAGTAGAATGACTTTTAACCTTAATTTAAAAACGAGGTTAAGGTTAACTTTAGAACATTATTGTCATTCAAAGTCGACTTTGTCCATCTACATAATATAAACAGCATAAAAGTGTTATTTATAAATCTCGAAATAGAAGTTCAAGCCTGTCCATTTTCCTTGTCATCCGGTGGCATGCGAGAACAGAAACGGATTTCCATACTGTAACTATTATGAATAAAACATTTAATTAAAAAAAAAACAGATTTATTATTTTATTTATCTCTATAATTACGATTACACAGCTAGGTGCTAAAACTATATTAACAAATCCCACTAATATTATAAACGTGAAAGTTTGTGAGGATTGCGATGAAACTTGGTATGTAGATAGCTGGAGACCTGGATTAATATATAGGCTACTTTTTTTCCTAATATTCCCACGGGATCGGGACTTACATGGGTGAAACCGCGGGGCACTGCTAGTAGTATATAACTGTTTATATTTTTTAAGTAACAAAAAAACTATTCTTAAACTCACTAGTCTACAGATCTACTATATTTACATATATCTGGGGTGATCTGACAATTGATCTAGTTTATGTTCCGAGATCAACTTGTGCAATAACTCCACTTGCTGCAGAGTTAGGAACTGCCTGGTGCTCGCAGCCACACTGATCAAGGAATGTACGTCGCCTGTTGTGTGACATATAATGACGGATTGAATCTTTAATCTTATATCTGTATTCAATGGAATTGCTGAAACAAAAGGCATTCACATTAATCAATGTGTATTGTAATAATGGAATCATTGCATTTCCCTCTTTCATAGAAAGACCTATTTAAAAAAATAACCTATTCACAGAAGCTTTCTTTTCATGTCTGCAGCAAATGAATAAGCACGAATAAATAATCACTACATTATGAAAGAAAGTCCCCCGCCCGGTTTGTCTGTTCGCGATAAACTCAATAACTACCGAACGGATTTCCATACGGTTTTCACCAATAGACTGAGTAATTCATAAGAAAAGTTTAAGTGTATAATTCATTACAATTTTGTGTAAAATGCAGAAAATATGGCTATGATTGTTGAAGAAATCGGAAAAAATCAATACGTGCAAAGCCGGGGCTAGTTGCTAGTTATTAATAAATATATTGACAGTCTAACTGTGATGATTTTAGTTATTTATTATTATGATTTTTTAACCCTAATTAAGATTTTTTTTTTTATATTATAGGGGGCAAACGAGCAGACGGGTCATCTGATGGTAAGTGACTACCGTCGCCCATGGACACCTGCAACTCAAGAGTCACAAGTGCGTTGCCGGCCTTTGAGAAAGGAGTACGCTCTTTTCTTGAAGGTTTGAAGGTCGTATCGGTCCGGAAATACCGTAGGCGACAATTGTTCATGTGACAACTGTGTAGTCACTTATTTAGTTAAATTTCCTATGTTGCTTGGCAGTTCTGAGTATGTCATGCTCGCCTAGAAGTCCTGCCGATGGTGGCGTATATGTCGGGTCGTTCAGTTCCCTTCAATATGGTTGATCTATACGATGGCTGGCGTGTGCGTCATGCTCGTGAACGGGTGCCGTTGGTGGGGGCTGGTCATCTCCGGACTGTTAATACTTAAATATGTATAGTAGTAATTTGCGCGTCTATTTATATTTTAGAATAATAGGTATGTTACATTGTCCTCACATTTCATTTACGCTTATAAGCAATGTAACCAGAAATTTATAAAAAACATTTTGAAAAAGAGTGTCCTTGGAGTTTCTTGCCTGTTCTTCTCCATAGGATCTACGTATTGGAACAGGCAACTAGCTTCACGACTAACTTAGTCTGACTGACTCCTACTCCTGACAATTCAAAAATACCTATTATTGGTTTAATTGAAATAAATGGTTTTGATTTTGTCTTCTGTGCTATAATGGAAAGAAATAATACAATATAAAAGCTAATAAAGAAAATTGTGGTGGCAAACAAGCATACGGCCGGCTTGATGGTTAGCGGCTATCGTAGCCTATGGAAGCCTGCAATTCCACGGAATTCGCATGTTCGTTGCCGATCCTTTAGAAACCTATAGGTACCCTTATTTCTTCAAGAACCCTAGGCCCTCGAGGAAAGCTACTGTTTTTTCCAATGTGTGGGCAATGCAGCAATAACAGGGTGTCACTCTCTTACAAGTATAGTAAGAAACCTATCTTATGAATCCTATAAAAGTTTTGGGGGTTGGATAGGATTGACAAATGATCAATGTGTCCTTACCATCACTTTCATTATCATTCATGATGTCTATAAACAATTGCTTCAAGGAAGGACGTTTGATATCTTCTGGTGGTTTTTCAAGTAATGCCAAAAGTATTCTGCTTACTTGGACTCTAGAAGTAAACAAAATAAATATGTTATGTACAACGTGTTTATAAATTCAAGGATAGGATATGAATGTTTGGTTTTGTCTTAAGGCAGTATACGTCACCGGGAACATTCGCCTGTAATGTAACTGATCAGATTCAAGCATAACATCGATATTGAGATGAACCGAGCGTCAACATCCTACTAATATTATAAACGTTAAAGTTTGTGAGGATGTGTGGATGTTTGTTACTCTTTAACGCCAAAACTACTGATCCGATTGCGATGAAACTTGGTATGTAGCTGGAGACCTGGATTAACATATAGACTACTTTTTATCCCGATATTCTCACGGGATCGGGACTTACCAGGGTGAAACCGAGGGGCGCTGCTAGTAATAATATAAAATGATACAATTTGTAACATTATCTCAGTCATTGAGATGAAACGAGTATTGCAGTGCGCAACCTTTAATAATACAGTTTTGTAACACCGCGATAAAATACGTATTAGTAACGTGATTTGTTAGAAGTTGCGATATCAATATCGTTTCTTTTGCTTTTTTTATATAAAATACTTAATCGAATTAATATTGCCGCGCTAAGGGGTATGGCTGTATCTATCGACATTGTAAAAACAACTGATGAATTTTGGATAGTGATATTGCAGGCGAATGAGGCAGTATTGTAACGTATCTAACGCTTAAAATAGAATCTTAGATTTTTACATTACAGCTGGTGAAGGACTGCCTTTAAATAGGAGCCAGGTTGTATGCAGGGAAAATATAATATAATGCAAACAGTCTACAAATTCGATAACTATTCCATGAGCTCTAACATAAAATCGGCAAACGTGGATGTTTCTCACCGTTTGCGCAGCGCCGCGCCGGCCAGGTGCCAGGTGGCGAGGGGCGCCATTTCCAGCAAACTTTTACGGCTTCTTTTAAAAGCCTGTCCTTTAACTACTTATTACAATACCTACATAGCTTACAGATTTTATTATTTTCTGACTTACACTTACTCAGCAATAATATCATCCGGGACACGGACACCTAAATTGAAGTCACATATTTTGTTGGCAATTTCTAGTGCCTCATCAAGTTTGGCTGAAAAAATAACAAAAAGATTGCAATCTATCACTGATCAGGTACTCCTCCATATGAGTCATGTAGACCATTAGGTATTTAAAAAACTTAAAATAATGACTAACATGTACGTAGGTATGTAATAGGTATAAATTAATATATATATAGCGTGTAGGTTTGAGCTGCGCGAAAACATTACAAAACCTTTTTCTGTTTATCACAATACAAAAGTCAGTTCATCATAAAAATAGAAGATTAAGGATTTGAGGTCATTAGTTTTATTTCATTCCAATGATTTTCGACTCAGAATGATGGTCTGAATACACTATTTCAGTATTCGGTATGGTGTTTCTTACACCCAGTATATTTTTTATTGTTATTGTACTATTAATAATTATCATATTTGTAGTATCTAACCTCACACTTCACATGATGTGTGATAAAATAGACGAAACGAAATAAATGAATCTGATCAAATTAGATAAACGGAGACACAATTCTCATCTCACAACAGCAACTCTCTTTATGTGTTGGCCGTTACACACATAGACTACAAGAGTAATAGTTTATATTGAATCAGAGTCATTGATATTGTGTCCCACTTTAATAGAACTACTAAAAAAATACTAACCACAGTCAATCTTCAAATTGAGTAGGTTTCTCAAACACATAACCTTCATGGTAGATTCATCCACCATTTCAATTGCTTGTTCATAATAAGAAGTTGCTTCCAACTTGTGGTTCAGTTCTACCAGGTCATTAGCCAGTTCCATCAGAATTGAGGTTCTTAATGGGGACTTCTCTGGATACTTGTGAAGAGCCTGTATGAAACAGCCTGTTGCTGCCTGTAATGAGAAATATCAATATTTTATCTATTTTATTTTATTTTATTTGGGATGTTTAAGGCTTAAATAGATACAAAATGACATTCATTGTAGCAGACGCCAATTACAAGCTTCCAAATTTAATATGCTCTATTCTAATATAGACTTCTTAAATAGGTACATACATACAGATTAAACTTTTATAAAATGGTATGTACATTAAATTATAACTACATACATCTGATTGTCTACATTACATTGTAATGTTGTATAGGGCGACTTGTAATTATAAAACACTTTAAAAAAAAAGGTAAATGGACCTTGATGTGTTGAGTTATAGACATGCCACCGTGACCTGCTCAAGCTGTGGCCGGACATGCACTTTTAAATTTTTTTATTCACGGCCTCACAGAAAATTGTGAAACAGGCAGTGAAACAATGATTGCATTGCTTTTCGCCGCGTGAGTGAGGTTACTGGAGGCCCTAACCCTTCCCTCTCCCCTATTCCCGTCCTTAATCGACAGGCGACACACTTGTGACTCTCGAGTTACAGGTGCTCATGGGCTGTGGTAGTCATTTACCATCAGGTGACCCGTCTGCTTGTTTGCCCCCATACCATAAAAAAAAGTTAAATTCTTTAAATGATACTTTGCAAATGAAGATCAGCTTTCAACTCTTTCCTTTGATATACTCCAACTCTTCAAGATGGTGTCTAATTCAGTAAAAAAACAATTCCTATGTTAATTTTACGGCTAATGAGAAGTTTCTTTATATTTAAGTGGAGTATAAATGAAGACTGTTAAAAACATTTTTACAAATTACAAGTTTTAAAAATATATCAACAATTGACAACAATGGGATAAAAAAGCCCTTAACTATTGCCTTAAATCCAAAAGGTCCAATGGCCCTGAACCTGTTCTCTTAAGTAGAAGAACACAAGTGGTTCAAGATATGTAGGCCTCCTACAGTCAAATCAAGCATCAAAAATATGGTAAGGAGATATCTATATATTACCTGTTTTACCAACAATTTTTTTTTTCCACTTTCTTCTTTATTATCTAAACTGTTCCTGCAACGGAGGCGGAAAAGAAAGAATATTTTTTTACCTCTAAGTTCTCTCTATCAGCACTGTAGAATTTCAAAGACTTTAACTTTTTCTCAGCCTTCATAAACTGTCTAGCTGCAGCCAAATAATGTTCCGCCTCGCCTAAAAAGTTACCAACAGAAGCTTCACACTTTGCAGCACCAACATAAGCATGTCCTGCAAATGCTGGCTGGTCAGAGTGTTCACACTGAATTGCTAAAGCTATGAACTCGTTTGTTGCTTCCGATACATTTGGCTTTCGCATGAATCTCCTGCGTAATAAATACCTGTGTTATTTGAAAGTTTCAATTTATTAAAAAAATATATTTTTTATAGTAATTCATACTCACTTTTTCATTTTAGTGTTAATGTTCATGTATTGTTCGTTGAAACTGGCATTGAGATCCGTAGACATTTTTGGAAATAGTTTATTACACGTGTAATATACTAAGCAATATTTCACCAAATATAAATTATAACAACATTCAATAAATTCACGAATATTAGTGGCATGCAAGCAGAGCAAAGTGAGGTGAGAATATTGTTGACAATGGAACCGTCAAAAGGAAAAATAGACCTAATTTACATTCTAAATCAATATGTAAGAGAACCTTATCACATACAACACAAGAATGATAATATTCGTTCTCAGATTCGTAAAAGAAATCACATTTCAATTACAGACTATGACAGAGACTGACGGCAACATCAAAGTTACTCTGTGACTGACAGATCGTTTTGTTATGTGACTACGCTACGGTTTTCCAAGATAATTCATTATTTTACAAGAATTATGACCTGGTGGTCGAAGTTAAAACCTGACCAGATTTAAATGTCACTTTATAAGTGAATCGAATAAAATTCCACATATATAAATAACTAGATGGAGTTTATTTCATGTGACGGCATTAACACTTTGTTAAAATAAACATCAGTTACAGATCACAAAGTATCAACAAAACGTTAATCTTAAATGTCAGAAATGCTTTGACGTGTCGTGTTTAAGGGATAGGATTAATGGATTTTCCCGAGTTTTAGTATTTTGAGCAATGAATTCTCAAGAGTAAAAGTAAAGTGTGTTAACATTAGTAATAAGGAATTTGTGAAAATGGATTTTTTTAAGAGTGGTTTGAAAACCGTGCTGGGTGCGCCGGAACCTGGCCATCAACCTACTGGAGCGGAGACCGTAAGTTTTTCACTATTTACTTCTAGGATTTAAACATACGGTGACCTATTTATAGTCAGATATGCAGTGCAGCTGATTTATAAATATAATATAAGCGTAGGTGGGCCAGATCGGATGTAAAGATCCAAGATTATTAATATGATAGTGACAATTTTCTATCGACTTTAATCATGTGCCTTTCTCATTATACTGAGAACATATTTAGGAATATATTTAGTATAATTAGCTGCCTACATGAACCATAAAATTTTGCCAAATCCATTGGTGTTGTTCTAATAAATTTAATTAAATATTCTTGTAACAAATGATCAACATGAATGTATTGAAATATGTTATCACAAAATGAAATGAAGTTTTATTGGTGTTGGTAAGTGGTTAGTTATGAAATGAGTTCTTAGGTTTATTTAGCAATCTTTTAAATTATTTCTTGATGTAAAGATATGTGATACTCAACAATTTCTTGATTCTCATTATGTTGTGGGTGTACAATAAAGATTATTCTATTCTATTCTATGTAAAAATGTGAAATACATTTTTATTAAAAAAAAAACAATAGATATAAATACTTATCTATCGTCTGGTTAGTGATCCTGACTGCTGAGCCAGTGGCTATGGGTTTGATTTCCACCCAGGACAAATAATTGTGTGATGTGCAAGATCATTTGTTTTGTGTCTCAGTGTAATTTATCTATAATAAGTATGTAATTGTTTTAAAACTTTCGCAACTTTGATACATATCACATGTATATCTCAGGAGATAATATGTGATTACACGGTCACAATTGGTACAATTCGGTCGAAAGTTTGGGTAACCAAGATTATTATATTACATATATATTATAGTATTGTACCTCTTAAATATTATCGCAATTAAGTCCCGAGTTACACATCAAATAAGTATGTATTTAGTAATATGTAAGTATGTTATCAGCTGTCAGTACACTACAGTATAGGCTTTGCCTAGTTTGGGATCAGACAGCCGTGTCTCAAGTTATTATTATATTATATCTACATTGCCAGTCCCTTTGACTTTGGAAATAAATGGTATACTCCATTTGTTAATTGAATTTTTATAGTTTAATAAAAGTTTATAGATTAATAACAATCATAAATATCAATATACTACTAATATTATAAACATGAAAGTTTGTGAGGATGTATGGATGTTTGTTACTCGTTCACACCAAAACTACTGAACTGATTGCAATGAAACTTGGTATGCAGATAGCTAGAGATCTGGATTAACATATAGGCTAGGCGGGGCACTGCTAGTTAATAATCTCACACTTTCACGTTTATAATATTAGTAGGATGAATAAAATAATTTGAAAGAGTAATAAACATCCATACATCCTCACAAACTTTCACGTTTATAATATTAGTAGGATGAATAAAATAATTTGAAAACACTCAAAATACAAGTTTCCAAGACAGATTCCCAGAAGAACAAAAAATGGCATTGACACAGGAAAACTCAGTTAAAGATAGGTTGCCCACTACTTTTAAATGGAAGTAATTTTATGAAATTCATGTAAAGTTCTATATTCCTCAATTGTCACATTTCAAGGTAGGAAATCCTGAATATTGACTTATAATCTGCTCATGTAAAGTCATTCTACACCAGTACACTGTCTACAAAGTGGCCCATTAATGTAGACCATTGTGTCGAGGAGCCATTCACTACTTTTACAAACAAGTAATACTGATACTATTAACCTTAACTGAGTACTGGTACTTGGAAACTAACCAAACAAACTTACATAAACATTCAGTTTGTATAGTACTTTACTGCCCTGTTTCTTGGTTTACCATGGAATGTTTGAAGAATTTTGGTTGTTTGCTTAATTTGTTTAGTTATAAAACAATCATCAGACCTGCCGTCCTGTATGGTTCTGAAAGTTGGCCTACAAAGAGAACGGATGAGAGACGCCTGTACGTAGCCGAAATGCAAATGTTGAGATGGATGTGTGGTGTGACTAGGATGGACAAGGTGAGAAATGAATATATTAGAGGAAGCCTGAAAGTAGCACCAGTGGATGAAAAGCTGAAGAGCAATAGGTTATCGTGGTATGGACATGTGATGCGGAGGGATGAGCAAAATGTAGTGAAACGAGTTTTATGTTTGGATGTTAACGGTACAAGAGAAGAGGACGACCAAAGAAAAGATGGATGGACTGTGTGAGAGAAGATATGGCTAGAAATGGAGTAAGCAGTGAAATGACGAACGATAGAGTAGAATGGAAGAATAAAACATATTGCACCGACCCCAAATAAAATTGGGACAAGGGTAGGCAGATGATGACGTTTAGCTATCGGCGACGTTGATTTCTTATCAATAAATATACATATACTCTTATGTCGCCTTCAGGTTGAGCGGTTAGTAGATCGTGTAAATAACTCGACTTTACTAGAAGACCGCAGAGATGCTTGTCGAGCGCTCAAGGCTATGTCGCGGACGTATAGGGTGGAAGTCGGCGCCCTATGTTTGGATACGTTAAAACAGGTTAGTAGAAATTAGAAATTAATAATATCGGTAATAATAAAAAATACTGTTTTATTATTATGACCGACATATTTGTAATAATAATTTGTCAACTCTATGCCTCTAACTCCGATCCTCTTGTTATGGTTTTTTACAGCAGTATAATAATCGTGAATGGAGCAGTGTGTGGCTTTAAAATTTTTCGCATCTTGAATGCACATTAGATATGTAAATCAGAACTTAACCGCATTAATTTTTACAAAGTTTCGGTCGGATTCACCGGTCGATTGCACTGATCATGTTTACGAGTGATTAAACCCCGATTATGTGATTGTAATTAGATCCGATGAGCAGCGTGATCTAGGGCAACATTGCGCATGATGAGCAGTGCAAATTCTTTTGCTTTAAATATTCATTGAAGCGGCACTAGTGTAATAGCTAAAGCCTCGGACTTGCGGGCAAGTGGTTTCGGGTTCAGACCACCCTGTGCTTAGACGTAAACCCACTCCTAACACAGCATTTAGCTTAGCTAGAGGGTTAACGAGAATACTACTAATGTGTGACCCAAGTTGCTAGTATTCTTTAAAATAATATCTCCTAACGACAGTTTCATTAGTATAGTGCAAAAACATCTTTCATAGCGGTCTCGGTTTGGATGCTTCACATCTCAATAGGAGTGCCTGAGGCATTCAAACCTGACCTCATGCTTAGATATTAAATATGATTGTATTAGAGATTGTTATTTATAGTGTTTGTTAATAGATTGATTGATTGATTTGCCTGTTTGCACATACTATGTACATTACGATCTAGATCAAATCAATGTATTTAACATTAATATTTTTACGATTGTAATGTGTTTTGTTTATTTAAATAAACTAAATAAATAAGAAAGCATGATGGCTCTAATTCTGGACTATTTGGTTTTCATTAGTTTTGTGTTTTAAACGCTGCTCAGGAATTGTTCCCAGAAAGAAAATCCGAATATGTTGCTATTTTAAACAAATTAACAAATCCCAACAATTTCTTCCAGGTTCTAGAACTAGACAGAGCAGACAACGAAACAATCAATTATGCTTTAGACACAATAAACAACATCATGTCCCCAACACAGTTCGAGGAAGAAGAAGACAACCCTCGCGTACCCATGAACATTGGAGAACAGTTCACAGAAATGTTCATCAAGGACCATCACAACATACAACTGATCTTGGACCTGCTAGATGAATATGATTTTCGAGTCAGAATGTCAGCTGTGCAACTCTTAACATCCTTACTTACAAACCGACCAAAAGACATACAAGAAATTATCTTAGTAAAGCCTATGGGGGTCTCCAAAATGATGGATCTTCTAGGAGATACCAGAGAAGTCATACGTAATGAAACACTTCTTCTTTTGATAAAGTTAACCAAAGGAAACGCAAATATACAGAAGATTGTAGCCTTCGAAAACGCTTTTGATAGATTATTTGAAATTGTATCTTCTGAGGGTTACTCAGATGGTGGTATAATTGTTGAAGATTGTCTATTACTCATGCTGAACCTATTGAAGAATAATAGCAGTAATATAAACTTTTTTAAAGAAGGTAGTTACATCCAGAAGATGCTTCCTATGTTTAATACACCACCAGAAGGAGCCGAAGAAGAGGGTTGGTCACCACAGAAGGTTTCCAACGTTCATTGTATGTTGCTTATAGTCCGAACACTAGTATCCCCAAGTAATTCTGCTCAAATTATTTCGAACTGCCAGAAGATAATGAAAAAAGTTGGTTTATTGGATGCTCTGTGTAATATTTTAATGTCAAGTGGAGTACCAGCAGACATTTTGACAGAGACGATAAATACTGTTGGGGAGTGTGTGAGGGGAGATGTGGCGAATCAGGAATTTCTAGGCAATGTGATGGCTCCTTCTAATCCGCCTAGAGCATGTATTGTTGTGTTACTGATGTCCATGGTCAATGAGAAACAGCCATTTTCTTTAAGGCGAGTCTTGCATAATTGTTCTTTATTATTATTGTAATCAGTACTTTTGCCGCCTATTCCAAAACGTCTGTAACGAAAGAATTAAGTTTAAGTGATGCCTAACTAACAGTGGTAGTCTAGTACTTTTGTTAGTCCACGTTTTTTAATATTACGGTTAATGTCTTGTGGTAGTGATGGTGGTGCAAATGCATATTGGGGTTTTATGTTAAGAAATTGGCAGCACCAGATTTTGGGAATGTATAAAAAAAAAAACACGAATAATTCTCGCAATTTTCAGCTCATTGTTGAGATTTAGTTTTTAGAGCCAGCCAAATTAATTTCTTCACAAATAAATTATTTAACAAATTTGTATTATACTCTGTATATGGCACGTGGCAGGTGCTTTTTTTAGTTGAGCTTTAGGAAAAAAAGCAAAATATTTTTCATCCCTCACAGAATACATAATAGTACCAATACAGAAGACCCTCTCCGCAAAATCATTTAAATAAGTTGCAATTCAGTTCGCACAACGAATTACAGTTAAATACTCATTCTCTTCTATTCATTCCTACTTTTCTATTTACAGATGTGCAGTCCTCTACTGCTTCGAATGTTACCTATACCACAACGAAACATCTCAAGCCTCTCTCGTCCAAACTCTTCTGCCATCTTCCACAGAAATGTCTACCCTGACCAGCGGACAACTTCTTTGTGGAGGTTTATTCTCCTCAGATGTTCTTTCAAACTGGTTCTCTGCCGTTGCCCTAATGCATGCGTTAATAGAGAACCCCATACAGAAAGAACAGCTGTTGAGAGTGTTGTTGGCCACGAATATTGGCAGCTCACCTGTGTCCTTGCTTCATCAGTGTACCTTGCTGCTGCAACAGACGACGAAATTAAAAGCTAAGGTTTGTAGTGTTTTTTCATGATGTCGTGCTAGGGTTGAGGATAGATAGATAGATAGAATATTTTTTATCATTCATCAATAGTAACATACAGTTGAAAATAAATTTATCTTACCCAAGCGATCTCTACCAGATAACCTTTGGATGAAGATAACCGCAAAATTAATAATAATAACTTGAGACACCTCACACACAGTCGTCTGATCCCAAACTAGGCAGAGCCTGTACTATGGTAACCAGACTGCTGATAATTTATAAATACATAAATATTATAGATAAATTACACCCAGACACAGAACAAATGATCATGCTCATCACACAATTATTTGTCCTGGGTGGGAATCGAACCCACTACCACTGGTTTAGCAGTCAAGGTCACTAACTACTAGACCAACGGGCCAGTCAAAAAAAAATTGTAAAATAAAGCATGTTGCAAAAGTGATGTCCTTTATATTTTTATGATTCTGACTGACTGCTACTCCTGACAATTCAAATATACCTATTATATATATTATAATATTTGGTTCATATAAATGAATTATTATACAACTTGAAATTTTGGTGATACCACAGCGGTGACAGGATGAGGGTAAATATCCCTTTCTAACAATATCACATGTTTGCAATTACAGGTGGGCCTGCTGATGCTACTATGCCAATGGACGTCGTACTGTCCGGCTGCCGTAAGTGCCTTCCTCCGCGCCCCCGGAGGGGTGAGCTGGCTGGTGGCGCAGACCTGCGCCAACGAGCATGACGACAACGAGTACCTGCTGCAGGGGCTTAGTGCCTTCCTTCTAGCTATTTGCATTCACTTCAATGATGACTCGGTTGAAGATTACTCCAAGGTATGTGGAATGGCTGGTGACGCAGACCTGTCCTAACGAGCATGATGGCAACGGCTGCAAAAGCTCATGTGACATATTATTACATTCATACCTTAATGTTCTGTTGATTTCAAAATGTTTTTGGGTGTCTATTCGAAATAAGAAAAAAAAATTTAATTTTTTCTGAACTTGCCAGCTTTCAGTATATAGTTTGGATTTTCCTATACCTAAGAACCTTATATATAAACAAGCTAATTCCACTTAGTCAGCAGAAATTATTTAATTTATTAATTAAACCAGAACAGAAATGAATTTTCTTGTTTTGTATATTAAATTGTTTTGGGTTCCAGGATTCTCTCCGGCAGCTGCTAACAAAGCGCATAGGCATGGAGATGTTCACGGCCAAAGTGAGCGAGGTGTCGCGCCACGAGCTGTACAACAAGGCCGCCAAGCACCCGCAGCTGCGCGCCAAGATTGCTGCCGACGTACTTATTGACTACGAGTTCTGTCGGCTCTTCAAAGTATTAGAAAGTAAGTATGTATTATTCTCCTTGAACTAATTTTAGACTCCTGAAGATGGGCAAGAAATAAATGCAGTAAACTCTGAAAAATCTTATACAAATATTTTTTACAGTAATGCATGTGAATTGTAAGGTTATACATAAAATGTTATTGCATTCCACAAATGTATTTTTAGCATATATTCTATCCATTTGTGGAATGCAGCTAAAGTTAACAGTTATGAAGGATCTACTTATTATGCAGAGTTTTTGTTAGATTTTGTAATGTTTATACGAGCTTGTATACAAGTTTGGTTAAATTTTCGTATTGAGTCTTGATTTATCCACAATTACTCATTCGAACGAACAGGCCGAAAAAAGGGGGGTGATTGAAGTATGTAGCGTTCGTATCAAAACCACGTTAAAATAAGCATCGTAGGTTAACATCACTTCTGCAATACAATAGTGATAATCTTATTAAAATAATATTCCATTGACCAGGTGTTCTCATCCAAAGTTTAACGACAACACATCAGAACGGTACTGGAGAGCCTGCTGCAGGTCGTACTTCTCCCGAGAGTGGTAACCTGGAACAGTACAAGTCGCTCATACGTCAGCAAGACGCCAGGCTGCAAGAACTCATGTCGCAGGTTGAAGGATTGCTTCAACAGAACCAGAGTTTGCAGGTATATTACCCTAATTTTAAGTTATATTCTGGAAATAAAAAAAAACAGGGGGACTTTATTATAACATTCAATTAATAGTCATTAAGTATATCCATATTCAGAACAACTATCTATGTATCCATAGTCCATACAATTCAAATAATTGTTCTATCTCACTTCACTTCACCACTTCGAGTTTTGGGATGAAAACTCAACACTGGAAGCTGTGATAATTGGGTAGTTTCCTATACTCAAAATTATTTTTTTTTAGTTAAAATCCTGTGAAAATTATCATCCTCATAGTTTAAGGTTTTTATTTATTTTGTAACCATCACATCAACATTACAAGTGAATAATTTTACAACACTAGGGCGTGACGACATGCCGTGATAATTTAAACCAAGTTGTACTGAACCTTTGAACATTGACTCGGGAGTCATCTACCTTATTATGTTGGCTTAATGACCACTTAACTACAATATCTGCAAAGCGATTTTTTATTGTAGTTTTTGTCGTACACTGGGTTGAGATTTAAAAAATATATATTAGACAAAATGTTACTAAACCAATGCACAACTTACGAAATTGTAAATAGCACTTGAAAAACAAATTAGAAGAGGGTTAGTTTCTGCTGAAGTCACTTGTTGATTTTTTTTATTTTTACGCCATCTGTGGATTCTGCGCGATACTACTCATATCTTGTATACAAATTATGCGTATATTGGTTAGGGCAACTTTTACAAATGGTGCAATTTTAATTTGGAGTATTTACAATAAGACACCTCACGGTTATTCTGTAAAAATAGGTGATTGGTTATAGTGAAAGTGCCGAGCTCTAATGACCATACTCACAACATGAACCCAAAGCTTGTGGCTGTGGTCAAATCCCCTAACACTCCCAGCGCAAGGATTAAAAATAAATAACAAGTTGATATATGATTCCAGGGAGCACTTAATGACTCCATTGCTTCAAATTCTCACTTAAAAGACGAGAACACACTGTTGAAGGCGCAAGTTTCCGCTTCCAAGACTTTACCTGGACCCCCCGCCCCAAGCCTGCCTGGTCAAGAAGATCCTCGGGTGAAGGAATACGAGGGAAATATCCAAGGGTTAATGGCAGAAGTAACGAGGTTAAATGAACAACTGAGGATCAGTCAAGAAGGACAGAAGACGGCAGCTGAGGAATTGGAGAAAGTAAAGAAGGACCAAGATGATTTGTTAGAGTTACTTGCTGATCAGGTAAGTGTGATTTATTATCTCTGTGTGTCGAAGTCACCAGATTTTGCCCCCAACCATATTCTATTATTATAGTTCGCCTGGTCGTCAAATTTCGACCATAATTTATTAAGTTTTGAATTTTAAAGTTTTGAGCATTTTACATATAAACTTTAAGTATTACAAATTTCACATTCCTCCGTGCTCGACATTGTGTAAAAAAGGGGTACAAAGAATTATTTTCATCCATAGAAACAAATATAGTATAATATAGTATCATTGTATATAACTGTTCTTGAATCCAATAAATAAATAGACACTTTTATGCACACAAATATTTGTACCGAGAGCGGGAAGCGAAACCGCGATCGCTGACGTGGTAGTCGAATGCTCCACCTCCGCGCCACAGAGGTATTCAAACCAGTCAGTCAACGGCAAGTTTGGTCTAGTGTTTAGCAACTTTAATAAAAAACCTATGGCTGAACTTTGGCACTAGACACTATATAGTGACTTAATCAATGCATCGCGCATAGCTTATCTTCGCGGGGTATGGCCGAAATATATTTGCTACTACCAGCGGCCCACGGTCTCACCCGCATAAGTCCCGATCCCGTGGGAATATCGGGATAAAAAGTAGCCTATGCGTTAATCCAGGTCTCGAGCTATCTACATACCAAGTTTCATCGCAATCAGTTCAGTGGTTTTTGCGTGAAAGTGTAACAAACATCCATACATCCAAATTTTCACATTTATAATATCAGTGGGATTATGCTTATTTCTTCACAATAGCACTATTAGTTAAAAGTCCTTTTTATGATGCCCACTTATTATACAACATGTATCTAGTTTGCAGACAGACACTGCAACAGCTTAAACTGGTTACTATTTTAACCGACTTAAAAAAGAAGAAGGTTCTCAATTCCACTGCTTTTTTTTTCGTGCCTATGTTACGCGATGTATTCGCGATTTGTAAACCGATTTCAATATATTTTTTTATTGAATTGGTTGTTTTCAAAGTTGGTTTCATTTATCCTTACTAATATTATAAATGCGAAAGTAACTGTCTGTCTGTCTGTCGGTCGGTCTGTCTGCCTGTCGGTCCGTCTGTCTGTCGGTCTGTCTGTCTGTCAGTCTGTCGGTCTGTCTGTCTGTCTGTCTATCTGTCTGTCTGTCTGTCTGTCTGTCTGTCTGTCGCCCTTTCACGCCAAAACTACTAAACCGATTTAAATGAAATTTGGTACACAGATAGTCTGGAGCCTGAGAAAGGACATAGGCTACTTTTTAATGCAAAAAAAGGGGTGCAAGGGGCGGAAAGGTGGGGGTGAAAAGTTGTATGGAAGTATCGTTAATTAGCCTAAATAATTTAAAATTCTACCCAAAGACACTATTCCACGCGGACGAAGTCGCGGGCACAGCTAGTATTTGAATAAATTATTTTACCTCGGAATGGAAAATGAAGGGATAGACCATACAGCTTATTACAATTTATCATGATTTAGGCCCATTGAAGTCTATGATACTTTTTTAAACATTAATTTATTATTTTACAGGATATGAAAGTAAACGAATACAAAATGCGTTTAGTTTCTCTCGGGCAACCTGTCGAAGATGAACCCTCGGGTCCTCCTGCGGAGACGATGGCCCCACCAGTCGCTCTATTTCCATCCACCCCTACGGCCCCACCAGTCGCTCTATTTCCATCCACCCCTACGGCCCCACCAGTCAACATGGTTCCACCGAACACTGGGGCCCCGCCAGTCAGCATGGCTCCACCAGTCGCCATGGCCCCTCCAGTCAACATGTTTCCACCTTCCAACATATCTCAACATGTCGCCACGGCACCACAGTCTGAGTTTAACGAGCTAGTATAGAATATAGTCATTGACCCCTAGCAGGGGGTCTTAGGACAAGACTAGTCCGCAGAAGGTTCAAGAGAAAAAGACAATTCGGCTTTTGCTCTGAAGTTAGGTGCTTGTGATATAGTCTTTCGTCATTAACAATGATAACTTATTGACAAAGTCTTTCACAAGTGGTATAATTAAAGAATATGTAGTAAGACATATAATTTAAAATCTAAGACTATGTTTTCATTATCACAACTAAAAATGAATCTACAACCAAACTAGGTTAAAAACTTTAATCTCGGTATCCAACGATAACGCCAATATTATGCCTGAAAATAATTATAGTTAAGCAAAATAACAATTATCAGAAATATATGTATTACACTATTCAGTGGTAACACTCAGCAGGTGGTTATTAATAATGCCAAATGTGTTATACCAGTGTTGCTGACCGCTCACTCAGTACGGCGACAAGCGCGTTCTATGAGACGTGTGACGAACTCAAACACTGTAAGCGATTTTGATCTTGTATTGTGTGTGTGTATAAGCTGTTAGTTATTAATATTGAACTTTATCACTACATATTATAAAACAAATTCCCCGTGTCTGTCTGCTCGCGATAAATTAAAAACTACTGAACGGATTTTCATGCGGTTTTCACTAATAGACAGAGTGATTCATAAGGAAGGTTTATGTATATTAATTTGTTAAAGTTTTGTGTAAAATGGCTGAAATATGACGAGGATTTTTGAAGATGTAAACTCTGCTACCCGTGCGAAGCCTGGGCGGGTTGCTAGTTTATTTATAAAAATCGGTAAAAATAAAGTAGTAAAAAAATTATATAATCGGACTCACACTCCCGAAGGACTTGCAACATATTATCTACAATGAGTAAGGTGTTAAACATTGGTAAAGGAGAAATTCCAAAAATCTTTGGCATTAGGCATAGACAATAGGCCATTTTTTTATGTAACAACAAGATCCATGTAACAGATTTTAGTAGTTTTTAAATGATTTTATTAAACTTGACTTGTTTGTGTATTATGTGGGTCAAATCTTCTAATTTAAATTTTACCCCCTTTCTGTTGACCATTAATCTGAAATTTGGTACACTCCTTTAGTTCTGATGGCAATACAATTATATGATTCAGTATCATTGTAAATCCAACATGGCTGATGCCACAAAATATTGGATTACATATCTTTACTTATTTTATGGATATACACTTACACAAACACCGCGTTACACTCATCACAACCGCTTGGTGGCCATATACCTGACTAGAGTATAACAGCGATAAACTAAAAAAAAACCTGCGTTGAAACTCATAAGTATGTTGTGCATTTGCAGGATTGCCAGAGTAGAAATTAAACCGTCATTTTTTGCTTAATCCGGCTTATTATAAAACAAGGACTAACGAAAATACTATTTTTGTAAGCGGCAATCTCGTTGTAGCGGTATGGCAACAATGCCAACAAAATAATTAACAGTACGACTGATATTGTTTCGCTACTTTAAGATAATCTGTGGATGCCTTATATATATTATCTTGTCTTGTCATATGACCCCGTGCTAAAGGCACAGAATACATATTAATATATTGTTACTTATAATAAATGATTCGAATGTAAAAATGTATGAATAAAGAGTGTTATTGCTTATTTTGTTTGACATTTATTTTTTGAGTTTTTTTTATACTCTTTTTATGTCACAAAAATAATTATAGTTTAGTAAAACTAAACCAACACGAACTGAATTAAAAGTAAAGGAGTTCCTGGCTTCATCATCAGCCTATAGTTACCAAGCCCAATCTGTTGGACTCTTCAAAGCGAATCATATGAGCCCAAACTCGAGGGGTTTACTAGTAGCCACTGAAGAGTTCCACTATCCACCTCCTGACTCCAGCACCACATCAGTTCCAAGATGCCAAGTTATAGTATTGTCATCCAAACTATTTTTTTTTTTATGGTATAGGGGGCAAACGAGCAGACGGGTCACCTGACGGTAAATGACTACCGCCGCCCATGGGCACCTGTAACTCAAGAGTCACAAGTGCGTTGCCGCCCTTTAAGGTGGGAGTAGGGGAAGACGGACGAGGGGGATTAGAGGGAAGGACGGGAATAGGGGAGAGGTAACGGTTAGGGCCTCCGGTAACCTCACTCACGCGGCGAAAAGAAATGCAAGCATTATTTCACTGCCAGTTTTCTGTGAGGCCGTGGTATCGAGCGGAATCGAGCCAGTCCATACGTGCCGAAGCATGGCTCTCCCACGTAAAAACCAAACAAAAAATAATATAAGTATACCTATGTATATATTATTTTTTGTGGACTCTATCCCGTTGGAAGAATCAGCACAGGAATTCCGCCAATGTCAAGTGTTTTATATCTTATAAGGTAGCAAAATAACAAAAAAGTTAAAAAAAATGAACGCTTATTCGTACATCTTGAAAAAATCTCTACATTATATATACAGGTATATGGTGTAAGAAACACCGTACCGAATATTGAAATAATTTACCGAAAAAAAAATTCATTAATACCCCATACAGCCAAAAAGTGCAATGTAATCAATTAAACAACATTTATGCAATCAGCTGCTTCGACGGCGCCGAGTGTTCTAGGAGTATAGGTCATTCACCGTAGTGCACAAAAATAATACCGCGTACATTGCGTAGCGCCAAACGAAACTAAAGACTATAAATCCTTAATCTCGCATTTTTATGATGAACTGACTTTTGTATTGTGAAAAGTATCCACAGAAAGAGGTTTTTGTAAGTTTTTCGCGTAGCTCAAACTTACAGGCTGTATATACCGACAAAATTTCAATTAAATTATACCTAATTATACAATTAGAAGTACGTCAAAATTGACTTCCAAAATTTGTTTACATAGTTACAAGTGAAGCTAATAAAAAGAAAGCAAAAAACCTTTTTTGTCTTTTTTTTTCAAAATTTTAGGCTCATTAGAAGAAATGGCCAATTTCATCAATTTTCTAATTAATATAATAATTTATAATAATTTTCTAATTTCTAATAAAATATTAATCTTAAAATTATAAAGAAATATATATTTGAGACTCTCACAACAAGTCCTTCCATCGGATATGTAACACGGTAAAGTTTGCATTTTTAATTCCTAATTTGACCCCCAAAAGTGACCCCCATATTAGAAAATAATTTATTTACGTTGTACATCTGTGTTTAGGTCACAGGAATTGAAATGTGTACTAAATTTAAACTTAATGGGATTCTAAGCAAATTGGCTATGACAGACGGACAGACGCACACGAATGATCCTATAATGGTTCCGTTTTTCATTCGGACGTACAGAACCCTAAAAATGATATTTTTATCCATTAAAACTCACTTCTTTTTTTTATACTACGTCGATGGCAAACAAGCATACCGCCCGCCTGATAGGTGTGCGTTCGCGCAGCGGAATGTTGTTGAATTCAAAGATTTTAATAATGCAGATATTTAGTGTATGACGTCGTGTAATTGTGTATGGTAAAAAAAAAATTAAGCATGCAGCCATTGTGGAGAAATTCGCTAAAAACGGATTCCGCTGGGCGAACGTTGTCCTGGCGGAACTACTTTGTTTAATCCATGGACTTAGAAGAAAAAAAATGTGTCCAAAAATTAGTGTGTATTTGTGTGTAATTGTGTATGTGTGAATAAAATTAGTGCATGCATAAACTTCGGAGAAATTCAAGTTTCCGCTACGCGAACGTTTGGCCATTAGCTAGTTTTCATATAAAGCGCTTTATATAGAGAGCTGTAGATTTTACATACGTTGTTTTGAATTTGTTTAAAAAACAGATTTAGAAAAAATCGTAGGGTTTAAAAGATAAAAATATAAACGTAAAATACGCTTATTAGGTGTTAGATCGTAAAGTATGCACTTTGGGGTCTAGATTTTCACGTTTATACAAACCTTGTAAGAGTGCCTGCATGTTGCCAAGTATAAATGATGTTCCGTTAGTAATTAAAGAGTTATAGGACAATTTACCATGAATAGACCACTGTTTACAAAGCAGTCAATTATCACGACGTTCTAAGAGAATTGCATAGTAAAATGTATTCCAATAATTAGTGTATTAATTTAACTACTCACATGCAGAATGTCATGTCATTAAATTCAGTAATTAAAGAGAAACAATTAAAATACTGACAAAGCATCGAAAACCTACATAACCCGACCAAGTTCGGATGGCTACAAAAAAGCGGCCGTGCAAATTAGGTAACATTCTAAAATTTACAGTATAATACCGGTATTGAATTGGTACAGGTGATAACACAATTGTTGTTTCGATATAATTTATAGGTCATTTATTTTCTACACCTGCTTTTTTAAATGTATTTGACTATGACAGTAAGTACCTACTATTTACGTAGGTACTTTATTTAAGTGTGCGCTGCTTAAGACTTGCGTCAGTATATGATATTACCGTTGTACTGGTAGTGACGTATGTATGCATTTTAAGTCTATTGCTGTCTCTAACCAATGACAGAGTATGTTCCGTTTTTAGCGAATTTTTCCACAATGGCTGCATGCACAATTTTTTTTTTACCATACACAATTACACGACGTCATACACTAAATATCTGCATAATTAAAATCTTTAAATTCAACAACATTCCGCTGCGCGAACGCACACGCCTGATAGTAAGCGGTTACCGTAGCCCATAGACGCTTACAATTTCAGGAAACTCTCATGCGCGTAGCCGACCATTTAAAAACCTATACACTACATTTTTCAAGAACCATTAGGGATACCATTTAGGTTACAACGTGTGAGGATTATGAATGCCCTGCCGGCGGTTAGCGGTGCGGTGGTAGAATGCGGCAGTGGGCATCATGTCCAAACTTCTGTACCTCCTTTGCTATTTCTGATAAATATATGAGTCGGATATTGACTTTGTATTAATTCTTATACTGGAAAGGTGTGTCGCCGTAAAAAAGTCTTGTCAACATAAACTACTATTCAAAACATGAAATACACTTTATTTGGCTTACTCCATAGACTTATATTACAATAAACATTTTATCTATCTACATTATTAAGAACAGTCTCTTATAAATTATATTTGTGTTGTGATTCTTAGAAGACATATGAAGTACCCGTTCCACCACTATTCAATTAAATTATATCAGTTTCAAATGATTACAGTCTGATTTACACGGTTTAAAATTCACAAACAGTTTATTAAAGTTAGAACTTCAAATACCTAATAACTTTAAAAAAATGTTGGTAATATAAATTTTACAGACAGACTTTTAAACACACATTTTACATAATACAAATAAATAAGTTCCGTCACAAGTCTGGGTCTATTGTAAGGTACCCGGGATACCCTAAGAAGGAGGCCTCCGGGAACCCTTGCAGACCTTGGCCGCCTCTTGAAAAGGCGGCCACCTCCGATTTAGAGAAGCGCGCTCGGAACACGTCGCGCCGCCGTCTCAGGCCTGCTTTTCTGCCAGGGTAACGGATAACCCCATCCGTCACCGAAAGAGACCTGACTGAACACTAATATACAATGTATGTACATATTGTAAGTATGTAACTGATTTAACTACAATAATACGTTGTAATTAATTTTGTTTGTGGAACTATAAGTCAGATTTGAATCATTCTATTGGATTGAGTATTCATTGAGGAACGAGGAACATCTACGATCTTTAGAACACACAGGAACAGTGACTAGAAGCACATGTGGACCTACGGGGAACGACTGGTATCATATAATAGTGAAACAGGCACCAATTGTTGTGTAAAGTGCTCATATAACTCTCTGTCTCTCTCCATTATTAATTGTGGGTAGATTGAAAAATAATAAACTTTGATAGACTTTGTTTCATATTTACTAAGATACTGTGAACGTTAATATGTATTAGAATATTTAAACAATATACATAGTAGTACAACCGAATGGTTTAGATTACAGGAATGCATACAACAATCACAATGGCATAGATTACTTATATGAAAGCAGCTCATAGGCCAAGTAGTTAAATATTAATTAACAATAACTATACATTATAACTATAAAAAAATACTAAGAGGGTATTAGCGACCAAAGGTTCGTTTGAACTAAAGGGGCCTCCCTTTCTCAGTTTAATTTTCGCTCCAACCTCGGACCAGTTGACTGTCGCGTGCTGGCTGTATTGTAATATATTATAATGGCAATTATACCTCCAAGCAATCATCAAATGGAATCCTTTTATCTTGAGTACAATTCGCGCTAAAAAAAACGATTGCGTTCTACTATACGCAGATAGTTCCTGTTCTCAGTATGATAAGACAAAACCAGGAAATCTTAATCATACAGTCGGCCTAAACACAGTTTCTCAATCTTTTAATAGTGACCCCTTCAGAACGACTTTAGCTTTTCTTTCCCTATTATACCCCTACGTGTGCTCTTAGTTTTTATAACATATCGCATATTTAAATACCTGTCTCGTAAGGCACGTTTGTCTATACGCCTATTCGATACGAATCCTTCAATATCACTACATATTATAAAACAAAGTCCCCCGCTGCGTCTGTCTGTCTGTCTGTTCGCGATAAACTAAGAAACTAATGAAAACGGATTTTCATGCGGTTTTCGCCATAGACAGTGATTCATGAGGAAGATTTAGGTGTATAATTTGTTAAGATTTTGTGTAAATTGACTGAAATATGTTGATGATTGTTGAAGATTTCTCTGCTACCCGTGCGAAGCCGGGGCAGGTTACTAGTATTTTACTATATGAAATAAAAAATATTATATTACGAGACTGTCAGGACAATATCACGTTAACATACTTTCATTTTTTATCCGTGTCTGTGATGGTCAAGATTTACCAGAGCTTATAAAATATCTAATCACCGTTGCTGTCAGTCGCGTGTTGCTACTACTACCCTGATGGAGTATATATTCATAGATGTTACCTAAAAATCGGCTGTAAACTGTCAAACCTTGTGCTAAAGTAAACAATTTAGATCCATGCTATTTATATAGGTACCCACATATTGCTAACTGATTTTCATATATAAAATAGACACCTTCACGACAAATGAGCAAGTGGTCACAGATTGAGAAACAGCGACCTAAATAATAAATTCACTATTCACAGCAACACACTATATTATATAATGTTCACTTCACGTGCTACGTCAAGGAGAAGTATAGTCCTACCAGCAGCAAAGCACCCAAGGTGAGAAACACCATGATCAGCACGAAGCGGTCCTGAAGTGCTCGCATTACCATTGTGTTCATCAGACGCGTGGAACGGTTCAACTGTTCGTCTGTCTCGCGGAGCTGAAATAAAATTATTAGTATCAGACATGTATGTTTGTACACCATATCAAGCAAATAAGCCTTTACTGTGTAACAACCTTCATAAAAGTGAATTAGTTTGCTCTATAGTTAAGACAGCTTGTTTTACTTTTGAGTTTTTAATATCTTTTATGTAATGATATTTATAATACATATATTGAAATATATCTGTACTGATTACTAAAATCAGCTAATAAAAGCATTGGGTGAAGAATCTGGCATGAAAGGTGTTTCAACAGTAAAAATATAATATCCATGGCCCAAGAGCAATTCCTTGTGGGAACCGTATTTAATAGTTATAGAAGAAAATTTGGACATTTATAAACAAACTCACCCTTCCTCTAGACCGCTGTATAGTTTCTCTCTGACCACTCAGGTCCTGCAATACGGTTGCTCCAATCTGTTCAGTCTCCAGTATTATCCTGTATCCCTCAGTAAGTGTTTTGCCAGTCCTCTCAAGACGCTCTGTATTGTCCAGCAACTTCTGTTGCTGATCATTGGCTCCCCAGTCATCATAGACTTCGTCTGTGTCTATGTTATCTGCAAACAAATGTTTATAAAGAATATGGTTTTATCACAGATTATAAAGGAGTGGGTACAGCAGAAAGGCTTAAGTTAAAAAAACGATTTAATAAAGAGCAAATCCTGCTATAAAGGATTTTAGACAAATTTTAAATGTGTGTCTATGCACATCTATCATCTATTTTACATTCCACTGATATGCACCACCATATATGTGATCAATACATGCAAGAAATACCTTTAATAGTAAGCATTAAAAATCGTTTTATTATGACAAAGTCAGTTTTTTGCATAATCACCTTCATCGTCATGATCTCATATATTCTTGATGAATATTTACAATACCAACTTACATGCAGCTGAGTTATTGGAGACTGAGCGATACTCATCACGGACACGCTGTAGTTCAGCTCGATACGCTGCCACACGTGACCCAGCACCTGCTCCACGTGATTCCAACTCAAGTTGCTCCAGCTGTAAAAATTAAATCAGTATTTTGGCCAACACTAGTTATCTGTTAACTTGACTTAACTGATTATAATTATAACCTAAACAACAAAAGAACTTATCAGTGTGTATCAGCTCTGTTTGGACAAATATAGAAACTGAAATGTACAGACTGTTCGGTTCTGATAAGCACTGGGCTATCAGCACTTAGTCAATGATAGTATAAGATTAATATTGGAAATAAGTATATCCTAAATACCTTGACATACCAATGTCTACCCATATTTTGTGAGATTAAGAAGTTAATGATAATGATAATTTTTAAATTTAAATCATTTAAATGTGGCTGGAATCAAATAAATAAAATCTTGCATTTATTGGACTTGGAACTGCTGCTTCCTAAAATGAAATGAAAAATTTAACCAAAACATGTCCGGTGAAACACTAAATTATCCACAAACTGTTGTTATCTACCAAAAGTATAGGCCTCATTAAATTTACATCTTAATGCCAAATATTTGTTTTGTGATACTAGTATTTAAATAATTAGGCAATGGTTCTTACAGCATTAATTACAAGGCTTAGATAAATACTCACTTCTACTTATTTCATTTTAAAAAAAAACAAACTTACCAAATCATTGGCTTCTTCAAAATTTGAATGTATTTCTCTTGATAACTGGTCACGATTGTCTTAAAAAAACATATTTTTACAAACAACTGGCTTTTTTATATATAACACTAGCCTGTACTATATTCAACACATTAGATTCAGAAGAAAATAGGTACATGTTTTTCTAGATAATAAGGCTTTTTTCGAAGAATATTTTCTTGGACCCTTTTGCAAAACTTGATATTTTGATATCTGCAATTAATGTAAAGCCTCATATCTTAAGCAAACAGTCAACCAGCAGACTATTGATTTTAATTTTAAATATTAGACTGATCAGATGAATTGCAGAACAGTCTGTTTCTCCTTTATTACTTGAATCGCCAAGCATTAAGTAGCCGGTCAAACGAAAATATATGCGGTAAGATTAATTTGACTAACAATAAGGTCATACCTGCAGTGCCTGCTTTTAAACGTCCGATTTTAGCTGTAATGTCTGCCGTGAGAACTGAATATTGCTGTTCATATGATTGAATTAATGTAGCCATTTTTGTACACAATAATTATCTGACCCAATGGAACTAGTAATCAATAATTTATTTATAAAATAAAACACGTAGAATGAAAATTATGACTGGTCAGTGAAAGTTGTTCAGTAATTTAACATATTTTGTTATCAATAATAGAGCATGAGAAAGGGATAAATTTACCTAACTATTGCTATGTGTGACAGAGAACGCTATAAACAAGCTAGCTCACTTGTCAAGTATTAGAACACAATGTTTGTGTTCTTTTTGACAGCTTGGTGAACGTTCCTTTTCTCCTTGTAACTTCACCAATTTTGATATTTTAGATAACTGACTATAATTACGATTCATTTAATCAATTAGATATAAGTTATACGTTTGATATATGGAATTAACTGTTTCTTTCTTAGATGGTTCTCCTGCCGTTACTATTACTTACTATTTTTGTAAATAGATAGCTAGTAGAGTTGTTTTATTAATGTTACGTAAAATGACTTTCATTTCATTCAATAGGTACTCGCATCTCGAACTGAGGAATGTTGATAAAACTTTAAGTTGTGACTGTTGTGAGAAACTCGCATAATGACCTAACTCGATGAAGAAAATAAAAGTTATGTGTACTTCTTGTGTTACTGTTTTACTTTATTAGAGTTTTATACATTGAAAGTAAGAGTAATGTGAGTGACATTCTGTTTTTTTGCGAACGTTAGTAGTTTTAAATCTGAATTTTTCTTATACTATCAACCTTCCGTGCTTTTATTGCTCAAATACGTAATTCAATAGTCATAACTGCATAAAATATTTGAATGAAAATTCAAAACACTCATTGTCTGGAATGCGATTGCCTTCACAATAATATTGTATTCTAAGCGCGTGATGTTTATACACTGCGTTTGATTATTTGAATATTTTGTGCCCGTTTAAAGAGATAATTTTTATCAACCAATGAAAAACAAGCTCGAAATAAGTAAGACTTCGGTAGAAATGTTGACTGATATTTTATGTTTGGAAAATTGTTTTTTTTTTTTCCAATGAATGCTAGCACTGAGTCATAAATTACGAGTATTCTTGTTAACCCCTTCAGCTAAGCTAAATGCTTGTGTCAGGAGTGGGTTCACGTCGGTATTGCACTGGGTGGGGTTCGAATCCTCAACCGCATGATCGCAAGTCCGACGCCTTAGCCATTACTCTACCGCCGCTTCATAGTATTATTGTTTTAGAGCCTATAGATGTACTTCGACCATTTGTAGTGTTTTCAACGCACTCATGCTTTATAGTTCACTCCTCAAACTTATGGTTTCGAGAAAAATCCAGATCTTGGGAAACAGTAAATAAAAACTGCTAAATATTAACCCTTACTGCAGCTTTTATACCCAGTCAACGGCAATAGCTTTGCCCCTTATTATGTGAGTAGGTCCAAATTTTAGTTGGCAAAATATGTGTGTTTAATATGCCTCTGCCTATCCCTTTGGGATATTAGGTGTAAGGGTATGTATTTATAATGATTTACTGTGTCAATATAGATGTTTTGGAATTTAGTTTAGTAATGTGTGTCACAATGGAATGCATTGTATATTTAATTAGAAAAATTTACAATTATTCTTATCCCTTTATTTCATCCCCATAGAGGTGAACATACAATGTTTTTTTTAAGCACTTTGTAACAGAAACAATCCTACAAAAGGTATTTATCTAATTAAAATTTTGATCTCACAAACTTTCAGGCCCTTTGTTACCCCTTTAGGTGTTGATTTTTCTTAAATCCTGTCTTGGCTGATTCCTACTCACTTTGAGAAATGTACTTGCTAAATTTCAAGTTTGTAGCATTTATACTTTGTAAGATTTTGTGATTAATGTGTATTGTGATAAAGTGAGTGGTATTTCACTTTTATATATATAGATTTTTATTATTTTTCAGCACAATGCCTCGTGTCTGTGATGAAGACTCAGGGAGAAGCTCCTGTTCAGCAGCATCCATTGGCCTTAACCCATGCATGGACTTCAATATAGATGATGACATGCATTATGTAAAGCGACGACATACCAAAACTCAAGAGGCAGGTACCAACACAGACTTAAAAGTTAGTGTTCGCCCAAGAAGTTGTGTCACCCTCCTCAAATCACCTGATGAACGAGACCCATTCCCTAGCTGTAGAGTTCCAAGAAACTATAGAAAACCTATTTTCAATCTATTTGATACTCCTAGAAGAGGTGGCCTCAGTAATGCCCATTCCACTAATGACATAGCCTGCAGCACTCAAATTGAAGAGCCCAAGATTCAAACCAACACTGTTTCGATGACAACAATTGCACTGAATGATAACTTAATTCATTCTCACCCACATCCAACCATAAATTTTAGAAGAGGTAAACCTGTGCAGAGAGCAGCCTCAAGGTTATATAAGGCTGAATGTGGTTTCAAGGGTAAAGATGGTTGTGTTGGGCCTGAATTCATTGTCAGAGCATCACAACCTGCAAAACATATTGACTTAACTCTCTCTTCAGTTTGTGATAAAAGAGTAATTACTGTGGTTTTGTTAAATGGACAAAAGGTTGACATTTTGTGTGATCCACATGTCATAACAGCTGGACAATTATTTGAGGCTTTAGTTCACAGTGAGAAGTATGAACATAACTTCATGCTTGGCATTGCCATTTTAATCAGCGGAGACTTTGTGTTCTTACCAGATGATTACAAAATCAAAAAGGTGGCTAAAGAAAGCTGGCACAAGTTAAATAACAAAAAGAAAACTTCTGAAGATATTACACTGACTTTATTTTTAAGAATTAAATTCTTCTTGCCTAAAACCATTGCCAGTAATATACAGGGTGGTGAATGGAGGCATAGAGTGTATTTGCAACTCAGAAGAGCAACATTAGAGGGTCAATTAACCTCAACAATCCAAAACCTTATTTTATTAGCTGGGTACGCACTGCACATTGAGTTTGGTGAGTTTTCATTTCGAGATCATGGAACAGCAGACTACTTTTTACTTGAACATTATTTACCAGAATCTGTAATAACCAATGACATGACGGACTTCAAGCTGCGCATGAAAAGAGCACATGAATCTCGACACGGACTAGATAGAAATAAGGCAATACTCAATTACATAACATTAGCACAAACATTTAGAGATTACGGTGCACATTTCTATTCAGCTATTTGGGCAACTAGAGATGGATTTTGTAGAGATGTCTGGCTCGCGATTGGTCCAAGAGGCATTACTCTCTATTCCCGTAATAACCACCTAGCAGATGAATCAGGGAATAATATAAACAGAATAGTTCTGCAAAGCTTACCTTGGCATCACATTCACACATTTTATTATAACAAGAAAAGCTTATATATAATGCCTAACTCATATTCAGGATTGTCCAAAATTGGTGTTAAATATAAACTTAAAATGGTGGACAATAAAAGCTACTTTACATTTTGGTTAGCTTCTCTACACCACAGGTTATATCTAAAACTGTATGCCAAAGAGGACTTCTTGAATTACTTATCTGGTGAAATGAGTCAGCCTTTGTATGCTACAGAAGATAAAAAGATTAACTGTAGCAATTATCAAGATAGCTACAATTTAGCAGTAAGAAACCCAGTTAGAGCAAGGAGACCTACACGACGAAGATTCAAAGTTGAACTTTTTGGGGAAAAAAAGGTTCAGAACAAGGAGAATGAGAAACCCAACACAGAGGAGCTATTGAGACAAATATTGTCACCACAACAAAGTGATGAAAGTGTGCTCAATGCTTCAAGTATTCATATGCAAGAGAACTCTTCTAATGATGGATTATCATCTTCAGAAAGTTGTAGCATACCAAGGAGACAAGGAGTCAAAATGGGCACAAGAGTGTTTCATGGCCTGAAGTCTTTTGCAGACAGTAGATCCCCTGTCAGTGTATCCAATCCTTGTTTAAGGTCTGAAGGTGATCTAACCATGACCCAGAGTGACTCTGATGATCTGAGTACTGAACAGAGGCAAAATTGCAATGTAAATAGTATGAAGTTGTTACCACAAAGACATTACAATCAAAGCATGTCTAATTCACCAACGGCTTATGTGATAGAATCTCCAAAAGTTTACCCAGATGCCTTTAATTATAATGTGGCAAACAGTGAGTCATGTCTGAATACTTCACTGTTTGATAAATTAGAAAATATGGAATGTGTGCAAGGAGAACGAATATTTGTTACAGCTATCTTAGAGAGAGATGAAATGAATGCTTTAGGTTTGCAAGTGGCTGAGGGATCAGATGGCAATGTGTATATAAAGTCTATTACGCACGGAAGCTCTGCTGATTTATGTAAAAAGCTGTTACCAGGGGACCAAATTATATCAGTTAATGGAAAGACTTTATTGAATGTAAAGTATGATATAGCTTTACTTATGTTGCAATCAGCACCACAGAGAGTTGAACTTATTGTTCTCCAAAATGCAAATAAGGCTTGCAGTATAGACTATCAAGATACAGAGAATCCGCTTGATGGAAGTAAACGCCTAAGTGCAAAGTGTATTGGTAACAGTATAACTAGTACCTTAGATGTACAAATATCAGATGATGAGTTATTAAATGAAGAAGCTTTAAAAACAATATATGCGTTGATTAAGCTTACAAAAGATAAAGTTATAAGTAGAATGAAAGACAAATGTATTAGACAAACAACACCCAATAAAAGTAATCTGCAAAAATGTTTTTCAGAAAATAAAGTTTATGAGGAATCTGATATAGGGAATTATTCATCTCAGGAAAATACACCCCAGAAGAGAAACTCACAGAAATTTAATACATGGCGTGGTCAATTTACAAATGCGAGACCAAAACGACGACCATTGAGCCTCAGTATTCCTGCTGACGTAGATTTATCAGATGACTTCTTGAACGATAATTCTAGTGATTTGCTCAAACAATCATCCTTAAAATCAATCCAATCGTCACTTAATAGCCTAGATAAATCTACAAAAAGTAGTTCATCAAAGAATGTTGCATTACCACGTAACTTTGGATTTGGCAGAAGGTGGTTGGGCCCAGTGAGATATCCAGTAACTCCTTGTAAAAATAGCAACGTAGAGACTGAACCAAGTGCACTTGTTAATGAGAATGTAACACGAAGACATTTCGTATATGGTGCTGGAGATTCAGATGAAGATCAAATATTTTTATGAATATAATTGTTTACTATGAGAATAAGAATTATTTTATATTATGTTTATGACAGATTTAATAAATGCTATTATGTAACATCCTAGCGGTTTTTAAATTAGACCCCATTGTAAAATAAAATCAAAATCATTTATTTTATTATTATAGGTATTTTTGAATTGTCAGTAGTAGTCAGTCAGACTAAGTCAGTCGTGAAGGTAGTTGCCTGTTCCAATAGATATAGGACAATCTTTTTCAACATGTTTTTTACAAGTCTTTGGTTACATTGCTTATATCCGCAAATTAAATGTAAGGACAATGTAACGTATTGTTCTAGAGGGACTGAAGTCGGGAGTTTTCTCACAAGACTTAAATATAACAATATCACTGCCGCTAGGCCAACACAGTTCCAAATTCTAATGTGTGTTGCGATAACCTACGCCGCTACTGCGGTCGTGTCAAAAGGTATAGAGGAGTACAACATCCGTATACTGTCAGACAGTATAGCCGTACTAAAGGCCCTGGAGGGCAACACCATAAACTCCGGTCTCATTTACGAATGCCACCAGACGCTGGAGCATTTATTAGCCTATGCAAATGGGGTAATTCTTCAATAGATCAAAGGGCATAGTGATTCACTCAGGAACGATGCCGCCGATGAGCTGGCAAGGAAGGGATCTGTAACGTCAATGGCAGGTCCAACTATACTGCTGCCACTTCCCTTTAATCAATTTCGGTCATGGGTAAGGCAACGGACCCGCGAAGCACGTAAAGGTTGCTGGGCCGATACACCCGGCTGCAGGCAGTCTAAACTGGTGCTGACGGAGGTCTCACCACGTTTAACTTGCAGACTGCTCAATCTCAACCGACTTGACATCAGAATAGTTGTAGGAAACATTACGGGCCTCTTGGCCCTAAACCGGCACCTATTCACCATCAACGCGACAGATAGTCCTCTATACAGAGGATGTTTCAACGCGGAGGAAACGGCCGTCTACAATATCCTGGAGTGCGAGGGAGTGGTCACACAACGGGCAAGTATCCTCGCAGATGCGAGGTCGCTCCTAGAAGCCTGTGAACGCTCCAGGAGGCTTCTGTGCTTCTGGAAAGAGCTAGGCTGGCTCAACTAGTCAGCTTATCTGAAAACATAATGCACTACCTATGAGTCCAAATGCGGAAACAGAGCCCTATACCAATAGGGTGGAAGAAGCAGTCCGAACTTTGGGGATGTTTACTTGACTGCACGCAACCGTATTCATCGCCCTAAAAACGGAGAGAGTTCTTAGAATGTTGTTAGGGCTGTCACGAACACGGCATAACAGGGAAGCGCATAATTGTAGGAAAGCTGGCAAACATTGCCAGCTTTCCTACAAAACACGACAGCTCCATCAACACCCGAAAGGTGTTTTAGTACAGGACGCGTATCGGCCTTCTGCGTATAGTTCACCCACAGTTTGCACGTGAAAAAGATTAGCTGTGAAAAACGTGACCTTTTTTTTTTACATCAAACGGGTAATGACCTGCGACTAAGTATGGTTGTCGAAAAACAGCTTTAGCAAGCGTGTTCGCTCGTTTTAATTTAGATTTTGTCAATCAATGAAAGTATGGATAGGGAACAGTAAAAAGTACCTAACTTTTTTCTGGATGTAAGGTATCTACCCTAAGTCCTTATCTGTAGCTATCCCTGACGTCAAAATTTTAATTCAATTTCAATGTTCGGTAGGCGTGAAAGTGTTACAAGTTGGCATTTATAATATCAGTTGAGATTTACTCTTCTAATGTAAATGTCTTCTATTATTATGCAAACTCTTTGGGTGTATTCTTTACAAGAAAATAGGTTAGGTAGGTACTTAACTGTGGTATGTGCCATGCGAAAAGTATTAAAATATACTTGCATAGCCCATTAACTTGTCTAATAGCGTAAAGGAAGATTATGGCATAGCCGTTGCTCAAATTTAGTACATAGTTTGATCATACAAAATTGTAATCAAGGCGCGACCGAACTACAATTTCGCTATCTACATCTGGTAGTTAGACAATGAACTCATGATAAGTTATCAGCAGTCACTGGCAAGTTTATAACCCGCCAATTATTAGTTACGTAATGCCACACTCAACTCCCAGAAAATTCTAGAACAAAAACTAGGGCACCTATTACATCAAGAGGGTATGCACAATGGGGAGTTAAAGGAATATATAAAATTGGGGAAAGTAAAATAGCCAGAAATAAAAACAATCATTTATTTTAAAATAACACAGGTATTGCTCATTCTATTCAAGCAAATAAAACTAAATATTATTTTGTAATACAGTCACAACGTAATGGGAAGTACACTTTCATTCCACAGATTGTTTCAACTTCAGTCAACTACTAAACCATTGCAGTACCCATAACAACAATATAACTAAGTATTTCAGTTCTTTTTACACACTAAATGCATCGAGATGTGTGATGGGGGCTTACATCATGCCACCCATACCACCCATACCGCCCATTCCACCCATACCACCTCCCATACCCGCCATGGGGTTAGGCTCTTTTTCTTGTGGCATATCACAGATGACAGCCTCCGCAGTAGTGAGTAATGATGCCACTCCACTGGCATCTGTTAGTGCTGTTCTTACAACCTTGGTGGGGTCAATGATACCCTTTTCAATCATGTTTACATATTCATTATTAAGAGCATCATATCCAAACTCAGGGCCCAGATCCTCAACCTTGGCAACTACAACAGCCCCATCAATACCAGCATTGCGTGCAATTGTCATGCAAGGCATTCTGAGGGCCTTCTTGACTATTTCAACACCTGTCGACTGGTCCGAGTTAGCTGTCTTTAGTTGATCAAGATCTGGGATACATCTGAGAAGAGCTGCGCCACCTCCAGGAACAATACCTTCTTCAACTGCTGCTCGGGTTGCATTCAGAGCATCGTTAACTCTGTCTTTCTTTTCATTCACCTCAACTTCACTGGAGCCACCAACATGCAATACAGCAACTCCTGAAGCTAAACGAGCTAGACGCTCCTGTAGTTTCTCTTTTTCATATTCAGAAGTGGTTTCCTGAATCTGGTCTCTGATCTGTTCAGCTCTCCTGTCAATATCAGACTTCTTTCCCTTTCCTTTAAGCAGAAGAGTGTCATCCTTTGTGATGATAATCTCACCAACTTGACCAAAGTCAGACAGTTGAACATCTTCTAATTTCACCAGGTTTGCATCATCTCCAAATACCACACCACCAGTAGCAATTGCCATATCGCTGAGGGTAGACTTGCGGTTGTCACCAAATCCTGGAGCTTTTACAGCAGCAATCTGAAGACCAATCTTTAGCCTATTCACAACCAGTGTGGATAAAGCTTCCCCATCAACATCCTCAGCAATGATCACTAGAGGTTTTCTCTGTTGGTTAGCCATTTCCAAAGCAGGAATAATTGTTTGAACATTGCTAATTTTCTTTTCAGAGAAAATTACTAAAGCATCTTGGAATTCCACTTTAGCACCCTTTGAAGAGTTGATGAAATAGGGTGAAATGTAACCTCTGTCGAATTTCATACCTTCAATAATCTCCAATTCATCAGTAAGTGTTTTACCATCTTTAACAGTAATGACTCCGTCTCTGCCAACCTTCTTCATGGCATCAGCAATAAGTTTCCCGATTGCCGTATCACCGTTGGCGGAGATGGTGGCCACTTGTGCAATTTCTTCTGGCGTCGTAACCGGTTTAGACATCCCTTTCAGCTTGTTCTTGACAGCGTCAACGGCGATCATGACTCCTCTTCTGATCTCTATAGGGTTAGCACCCTTAGAAATTTTTTCGAAGCCCTCTTTCGCGATGGCCCGGGCGAGAACTGTGGCGGTCGTTGTGCCGTCTCCAGCCTCCTCGTTTGTGTTGTTCGCTACATTTTGTACTAGTTTTGCACCAATGTTCTGGAATTTATCTTTAAGTTCGACTCCCTTCGCAACTGTCACACCGTCTTTTGTAATCTTTGGTGAACCCCATGATTGTTCCAAAATGACATTCCTGCCTTTTGGACCCATTGTGACAGCGACGGCATCTGCGAGCACGTCTACGCCTTGCAGCATGAGGGCTCTTACATCAGCACCGAATCTCACATCTTTGGCGTAAAATCTTGAAATTTGTTGAGATTTGTGTATTAAAGCTGTTTGACGAACAACGTGTGGTAGGCGCAACATTTTAAAATTGATTGGAATGATATCTCACAAATTCAAAATAAATTCCAACCTTCTTTCTCGAAAATTCTACCCGGGATCGCAAAACGTGATCTTCCACCGGTTGTAGGTTATGAAATACTACTAACGCGGTAGAAGGACTCTATGGTTTTTTAGAACAATTGAAGAACTTACCAGCCTGTACACAATTATACAAAGTAACATCTCTCTTTCTCTTTTACTCTCGTACTATTTTTTCACCTAAAAGCGAGAGCGCAATGTTCAAAGAACGAATTCTTAACCATACTCTTTGGTCGAGATAACTTCTCGTTCATTCATTGATCAATCGATTAGTGTTACTATTTAAAAAATGCTAAAGTTCTGAAATGATAGCGAAAATCTACTAAAATATGCTACACCTAGATTTTTTAAGATATAAAGTATAGGGCTTTTAAATGAAGTAAATCTGGCAAAAATTGGAGTTAATTAAGTTTTTCCCACGTCTTATACAGTTAAGTGACTTATATTCTAACTGAACTAAAGAGAAAACACTTAGAACCAGGAAGCGTGAGAAAGCCCTAAAGCGCTCCCTAGACGATCATGCAGCATGACATGAGTTACGTGCTGTCAAGCATCCATGATCGTTTATTTGCATTGATTGATGCGAATGACATGCAACCTACGTGCGTGCAGTTGATTGACAAGTTTTTTCATTTTACATTCTGCAAACTATGATTGTACATGCTGCATGATGGACTCTTAATAGGTCCTTCATGCAACATGATGATTCAGCATGCCATGCCGCATGATTGTTTAGGGAGCGCTTTACTGTTACTACTTGAACTAAAATTAAACTAGTATGTAGGTCAACCCAAAAAAAAAGATTATTCTTCAATAAAAAAAATTTTATTGGAATAAAATGAATTGAAGAATAAATAATGCAGAAATGAAAGAAATAAATAATACTATATAACAAAGTTATATGTATCTAAGATGTTTTTCTGTGGGAGAGCCGTGGCACGCATGGGCCGGCTCGACGGGAGTCATACAACGGCCTCACAGGAAACCGGCAGTGAAGCAATGGTTTTTTTGTGTTTCGCCGAGTGAGTGAGCGGTTATCAGAGGTCCTAACCCTTCCCTCTCCCCCTTTTCCCCTTCCTCCACTCCCTCTCTTCCCACCTACTCCTACACCCACCTTAAAGGCCGCCAACGCACTTGTGGCTCTTGAGTTGCAGATGGTAGTAGTCACTTACCATCAGTACACGGTCAGGGACACGGTATCGAATAGAAAGTATCGATACTGTGTTCATGAGTAGTATCGAAAGTTTCGTACTCGTAGGAATATCAAAAGTATCTAGTACTTTCCTAATGCGTACAGAACTTTACTATTATAAATATACGACATGACGTCAATGTCAGTCAGTGATGTCAGTTTAGCTTCAGTAGAACAAAAGGGGACTGATGTCGCAGGCATTGATAACTATTGTAGTGCCAACTTGTATAACTTTGGGAAAACTCGAATTGTTGCAAAGGATCTATGGAAAACACCACTTTCCATAGATCCTTTGCAACAATTCGAGTACCTGAATAGGTTCACTACCGATAATACTAGGCGTGGTAATAATAAATCGTCTCTCTGAGCACAGGAGCCGAAAACCCAAGTTTTGAGTAGGTAATTTCACAACAGGTGGCCAATGAACATCAAAACAAGGCCATTCTATCGGACATAATCATAATAATAAGAATAGGTAGGTAATTTATGAGATTTATCCGATACGATACCTGTTAAAAAGTACTCATTGATTAAAAGTATCTTACACAGTATCGAGTACAAAAGCATCGGTATCGAAAGAAAAAGTACTCGATGCCACAACGTATTATTCCTTTTTTATGTCTTTAGACCATCAGGTGACCCGTCTGTTCGTTTGCACCCCATAAAAAAATAAGATAAGGGACTTTGTGAATGTGCATCATTAACTTCACCAATGCAACGCAACGAAAATAAACTTTTATGACACGCATGTTTCAATAGTACAAAAAATACATGTGGCACGTATACCGGGTTATCAACGATAAGATATTTTATGGGAATGGATTATTACTAATAAATAATAAATATTTTGTAATAATCCTTTACTAAAATCTACAATATAAGGTTAAATTGGGTTAAATATACAGAATTAATAGAATACGTACTAAAAGAACGCGTGGGGTGTATTTGGGACACCCGGTTGGAAGTGCCTTTTGATATATAAATATATTTAATGGATTGAATAAATTGTATCAAAATATTGTAAAAACTCGAAATTACAATTGTGCCATCTGTGAAAATTACCCGAACTAATTTATGGATAATTTGTATACAACCAACATCAAATAACAGTATTATCACGCAGAATCCACAGCCACAGATGAAAAAATCAACTGGTGGTCGCGAGCGTCTGAAGCAGTAGACATGTGTAGTTCCGGAGCGTAATAGTTCCTGGAACTATATCCGCAGTCGGAACTATGTCAGTTCTCTCCAACTTGATCAACCTAATAGTTCCAGTTCCACAGTTCTTCGGAACGACGCGGATTGAAGGATCGGCCGGAGCGGTATTGAATGGTGGAACGAATAACGAACTGTCCGTGTGACGTATGCCGCGACGTTGCGCTCCGGGCCGTCATCCCCTACTTCTGTTCCGTGCAAGGGTGTATTTTGAAAAGCAGAACTTACTTTTATGGACAGATTGAAGGCATCAAAGGTGCCTGAGCTACTTTTTATGTTAGCAGTTATAAATAAAATACCTATATATAATATATGCTCACTAAAATTTTATTGCTTGCGGCGTCGTCATGGGGCGGGTCATTTCTTTCCCTCTGATATGGCGAAGGAGATGATGGCTGGTCCATGCGTCATACTCGTGAACGGTGCTGCTTGGGGTGACTGGTCGGCATAGTCAGCGATGCTTTAGCCTATACTATTATTTTGGTTCGATCAACTGCAACTCTAGCCTCTTAGTCCAGTCACGAATTATTTTTAACAGTAGTTTTTGCAACTGAATGAAGGTAGATGTGCACCTTGAATGATTTCTATGTTTAATAGGTTCAAACCTTCAACGGTATCACTGAGTGATTTTTATTTTTTAGTACGTTAGCTTTTGGAGCATTTCAATAAAATGAAATTCAGGTTGCATCAGCTTGCATCCTGTTTACCTCTCGTGTAACACTAACACTATTGTACCTGAAGATCTGACTTTTAAAAAGAGTGGCCATGAGTTTCTTTGCCAGTATTCTTCTCATAAGGCCCTACGCATTTTGGAAACTGGTAGTTATAGATCGACACAAACAGGCAGTAGATTTTGGCGTTTTCACCTAATTTACCTCGACAATCCAGCACATGCTGTGGCGTCTGTTTGTGCCGATCTATGATTTTAACTCTAGCTTCAATTTAACGTTCATAAATGTCACTTAGTGTCTTAATTAAATAAATGATTTTGAATTTGAATTTGAATATTATGTATTATTATATATAAATTTAAATATTATTTAACTATGTATACATACTATCAATTGATTTTTAAAGACCAAGGAACTAGATAGTTCCTCGGACATGTTTCCTGGAACTAGTTCCGACAAGGAAAGGAACCGTTCCAGGTTCAATTCCATGTCGGACATGGTTTGCGCATGTCTATGAAGCAGTAACGTTTTAAAAACAATGCAATGCTGACATCAATGCAGATGGCAGATTGCCATTTATACCTATAGTAAATTTCTACTAAAAAGTATTGAAAAAATTAATTAAGTGGAATAGCAATATATTTATGATCAAGTCACCCACATAATGAAGATTCAAAGACATTACAAATTTATAAGCCCTTATACGTAACTGTAGTGCTTGGCTTGACGCTTCGTTCTGTAGTTTGGCTGTCAACATGTATGCGCAATTCATAATTTTTTTTTGTATATAAATATGTAGAGACATTAATGTCATCATAATATATCGAGTCGAGAAAGTCCCTTTACTTTAATATTAAGCTAGAGACTGTTATAAATAAAGACAAAACAGGACAAAACCATGGAACTATGGTTTTATTCCACAAAAAAATATCGTATGATATGAATGACATCTATGATATGAGACATTTACCATGACATGAGAAGTAGAGTAAAACAAAAATAATAAGGTTACATAAATCCTCAACGAAAGAGTTCACCACACAGACGTTTTATGACTGAATTTTATGACAAACGAAGTACTTGGTCAAACCGCCAACTTGACGGCAATTTTTTTTTTTTGATAACAGATCGAACAAAAAAAAATGTTGATCTGATGGCGCGTTTACACGCTGGCGTTCAAACCGACATTCAACGAGCACATTCAACGACGCAAGCGTGTGAACAGGCTGTTTGTGCATGCCTGCGTGAATGTGATCGCGCTTGGCGCCGATCGGGACGACTAACGCCTGCGTTCACACGCTCGCGTTCAAACCGACATTCAACGACGCAAGCATGTGAACAGGCTGTTTGTGCATGCTTGTGTGAATGTGCACGCGCTTGGCGCCGATCGGGACGACTGTCGGTTTTTTGACACACTTCATGGCGCGTTTACACGCTGGCGTTCAAACCGACATTCAACGAGCACATTCAACGACGCAAGCGTGTGAACAGGCTGTTTGTGCATGCCTGCGTGAATGTGATCGCGCTTGGCGCCGATCGGGACGACTAACGCCTGCGTTCACACGCTCGCGTTCAAACCGACATTCAACGACGCAAGCATGTGAACAGGCTGTTTGTGCATGCTTGTGTGAATGTGCACGCGCTTGGCGCCGATCGGGACGACTGTCGGTTTTTTGACACACTTCAAAGGGTGAATGTGCTTGTGTGCCTATTTACACACACACACACACGCTCTCGGCCGCGTTAGTATAGTTTTCATCTTCGTGGCATACAGACGACGTAACGATCGAAATTAATTTTTGACGACACCAAATATATCGGAGTGGTCTGAACCATTATCATGCATGAATCGAAAGCAAAAGAAGACTTCAGAAAGATGTTTCTGAACTATTCTTTTAGTAAAAATAAATATTGTTTATCAGGGCCCAAAAAAATATGAAACAAAATAGTGCCAGTTCTTAGGATTAAAGTTAGTATTGATTGATTGACGATTAGAGAATTGTAACTAATCGCATATCAATGATGTGCAGTAAATAAAATAGATTTATGTATGCCTTAAAACAGTTACGAAACACATTTAATGAAGAAGCCGCCCCCAATGCTTCGCATGGTTAATTATGTTCATGTTTATTAGAAATAATAAAAAATTATATTCAAAAGTTAGCGAAGATAGTAAATTCATTCAAAGAGATCCCACTAAAGTAAGAAACGAATTATGTAAAAGCACTTTTCGATGTAAAAATAGTTATAACGCATGTCAAATAAAAAAATCAAATTTAAAGTTTTGGCTACTTGAAAAGTGTTTTTACACCATAAATGATTTTTTAATTGTAAAACCTAATAGTTTTAAGTAAAATTTCGCATGCATAATTATGTCGGGCTGTTTTTTTTTCAATAAAAATAGATCAAGGCCAAAGCAGTAGCTCCCACGAGATCTACGTCTACATCGTCTCCCATGTTTGCACTGACTACCATGTCCACAGAACACTAATACCCTACGGACCATGCCTGCAAGTGTGTGAAACAGGGCTGCCAGAGTGTAAATTGGATACAAAATTGGTATAATATCGGTTATCTTTTGTATCCTGTTTGTATAGTAGATTGCATTGCATAATTCGATACAATGTCATTGCTGATGTTATAGCGTAAAAAGTACGTACATACACATAGAGATACTTAAAACAAATCATGTCTGTGATAAACTGTTAAATCCTTATACGTTAAAGTTAAAACACCTTTTACTAAAATCCCCAAAGAGTGACGTTCTATAGTTGTACAACACTGATTTTGTATAATAGTACATGATTTTGTATAATTTCCGAGTCTTAGCGGTATAAAATAAGTTGTCTTTACTGGCAGCCCTTGTGTGAAAAGCTTGCGTGGCACGCTGCGTGGCAGGCTGCCCGCCGAGCTGCGTGCCATGCTGCTTGCCAGGCTGCACGGCGTGCGTGTAAACGTACCATGACAATCAATGATGAACAAATAACGAACAGTTGAAATAGCAAAAAAAAAAATGTTAAAAAAACGACTTCTCCCCGCCAACTTGAGGGTATTTTTTTATTTTATTTTTAAAAGAAAAAGTAATATCGAACAAATAAAAATTTTGATCGAACAATGAAGAACAGTTAACGAACAGTTGAAATAGCAAAACAGAAAGGTTAAAAAACGACTTCTCCCCGCCAATTTGAGGGTAATTTTTTATTTTATTTTTAATAGAAAAAGAACTTGAAGAAATCCAGATTCACAGGCATGAGGAAGAGCAATATGACACCCATCAAACAAGGTGATGAGACATAGATGTGATCGTGAAATCCTGTGCCATCCTGATGATCTATGCGAGCGGTGCTGACGATCGCTTGTAGAACCACAGTCAGCATAAAATATATAAAAAGAAATATAGAAAAAGTAATATGGAACAAATAAAACTTTTGACCGAACAATGAAGAACGGGTTAACGAACAGTTGAAATAGCAAAAAAGAAAGGTGAAAAAACGACTTCTCCCCGCCAACTTAAGAAAGCAAATTTTTTATTTTATTTATAAAACAAAACTAAGATCGAAGAAATAAAAAAATAGTTTTCAGAATTGTATTTGTAAGGTTCTAAATCCATGTTCTGAATCTAATCTTAAGATTCCGAACGGTAGACAGTTTTGACGTCTCCGAGTTTTGCCTGAAAATTTGACATTTCTTGACTACCAGTGGTAGATTGCGAACGCGAGCGCGATTGATGGTTATCGTAACAACAAAAACACGCGGTAATATTGTGTCGTAAGCCAATAACTTCTCAGAATCAATTGACGACTCAAATCGTATTCATTACTTTATTTAGTCATTTTACTTTGGTGCTATAATAACAGTATTACATAATGGATCCATCCAGGTAAGATTTTTTCATTATAAGAACTTCCTTTGGAAGAGCCTGTTTTAATTTGGTTAATTTGACGGAACAATCATGTTATACCATAAAAAAAGTAAGTTGTCACACACGGGCGGCTAATTTTACGGTCGCTGTTATAATGTACATCGTAAATTTATAATATATATCGATGGTGCCAACTATTGTTATTTATTATTCAAATTGTCCCCGATCTTATGGTTGTTAGCATTAGTGTTTTAACAATGGCACTAATAAAAAAATATTTTCCGCTAAATGAGTTGAATTATATTATTTTTTACTTCTGTACATTTTTATATAGATATTACGTTTTATCTCAATAATCGTTGTTATCCTATCCTATTAAATTTTAATAATATATTATTAATTTGTAACCCATTGTGGTTGGTGGCTTGGAAGAGATTGCAATCTGCTGCTGGCACGCCTCTTATTTCAACTGTACATACAATTTTATCTTTTATCTATATATTTTATAGGCTTAAATATTTTTAAATCTGAATAGTTTATTTTATTTTAATTTTTTGTATACTTTTAATTTTTTTTTTAAGATTATATATATATATATATATATATAGATAATAGCATGGTCACATAAAACTATAATTTGTTATAGTATAATAATATTCAATTAGGTTAAATACTTGTGTTATGATTAACATTTTCATTGTTAAAGATGTGGCTTGAACCCGTAACATCTGTAGGAGTAAGCCACCTTAACGAGGCATTCTGCTGCCACTACTTACTAATCTTTTAGCTTTCCACCAGGTCTCAAAGTATTCCTCATATACGACAGATCCTTAATAAGTCTTCTCTCATCTATTCTTTACAGTGTAATCTACTTGCAGATTTAGTCCAAATTTTGTATGATTGTTATTTTTTTTTTATTTGTTATTCATTGTCATTAATGCAGGGATGTGAAAAGTACAATGAAGTGCTTGGCTGCTTGCAATAGCCGAAAAGATCGTGATTTGTCTAATTGTTCACAGTGAGTGCTGTAAACAAAACTACTTTGTAGTTTGATTGTTTATTTGAATATTCATGTAGATATTGTAGCATTTGTTGTTGGTGTACAATAAAATATGTTTCTATTCTACTTCGGATAAAAATAAAATTAGACCATCTATATATAGTATATAGATAGATACATATAATCCACCCACTATATGTCTGTATGCTTGTATTCCTACAGGGGTAGGCAGAGCTGTATTAAACATCCACATTTTGCCAACTGCCAAATTAGTTCCACTCGTGTTATAGCAGGCAAGCCTATTACCGTTAACGGCCACTTTGGGGATTTCAGGTTATTGATTCATTAGTGTAGGAATTCATTGCAGACTAACAATGTGATATGAAATTTTCATATACATATGTAGATATTAAACTATTCAACAACTAGAAAATCAAAATAGTAAAATAAAGTAGCACTTACATATAGACAAATAAATTGTAAAATAAACTAAACCTTTGGCAATTTATTTTGAACATGTAAAATAATTTTTTGCTCATGTTGAAAATGAACCTATACTGATATTTTTTTTAGTTTGCCTGAAGGTCTTCTCGTGGGTATTGGGAACCCTCTGCTAGATATTTCAGCGTGTGTGGGACAGGATCTTCTAGATAAGTATGATCTACAACCAAATGATGCTATTATGGCTGAAGAGAAGCACATGCCGCTATATCAGGAGCTCATGGAGAAGTATGTTATTTCAGTTACTTTGATACCTAAATGTAATAAATGACAAGACTGTCCATGGCTCTTGCACTGTTTAGTTTTAACCTATAACAAATATTGTAACGGTATCTATATAATAAAGTATCAGTGATGCATCTGGAGATCAAGTGCCTTTAAAACAATACAAACCTGAATAGGTAATATTTTTATTTGAAGTCTTAGAAACCCTCTTTGTGTATTGTTTAATGAGAATCTAGGCCAGAACCAGTACATAGGGGTTCTTCACACACCACATAGGTTGTTGACTGTCACGTGGAAGTAGTATACTTGTTTGCCATATATTAGGTATAGTTTTCAGTAATTCAAATTCAAATTCAAAATCATTTATTCAATTAAGACACTAAGTGACATTTATGAACGTTAAATTGAAGCTAGAGTTAAAATCATAGATCGGCACAAACAGACGCCACAGCATGTGCTGGATTGTCGAGGTAAATTAGGTGAAAACGCCAAAATCTACTGCCTGCTTGTGTCGATCTATAACTTCCAGTTTCCAAAATGCGTAGAGCCTTATGAGAAGAATACTGGCAAAGAAACTCATGGCCACTCTTTTTAAAAGTCAGATCTTCAGGTACAATAGTGTTGGTGTTACACGAAAGACAAACAGGATGCAAGCTGATGCCACCTGAATTTCATTTTATTGAAATGCTCCAAAAGCTAACGTACTAAAAAATAAAAATCACTCAGTGATACCGTTGAAGGTTTGAACTTATTAAACATAGAAATCATTCAAGGTGCACATCTACTTTCATTCAATTACAAAATCTACTGTTAAAAATAATTCGTGACTGGATTAAGAGGCTAGAGTTGCAGTTGATAGAACCAAAATAATAGTATAGGCTAAAGCATCGCTGACTAGGCCGACCAGTCACCCCAAGCAGCACCCGTTCACGAGTATGACGCATGGACCAACCATCATCTCCTTCGCCTTATCAGAGGGAAAGAAATGACCCGCCCCATGACGACGCCGCAAGCAATGACATTTTAGTGAGCATTAAAAAAGAGGTTCTGAATTAGATCTGTAGGTATGTTGGTATGTCTGCGATTTTCTTAAAAAGCAATGGACTAATGTTCATGATTGTTTCATTAACGTATTTAACATATTTTCAGGAAGGTTTAAGTATACATATAATACATACGATATTAATTAGTAAATTCTTTTCACAATCAATTTCGTAGAAGTCGGTTTATTTTTTGTTATTTTTTTTTCTTGTCCTCTGGCAGGTATAATGCTGAATTCATAGCGGGTGGCAGCGTCCAGAACACCCTGAGGGTCGCGCAGTGGATGCTCAAGAAACCTAGAGTGTGTACATACTTCGGCTGCGTGGGGAATGATGACTACGCTAAAATATTGAGGGAGAGAGCCACGTAAGTGACATACTATCATTAACTACTTATAGAAATTTTAGATATAAATTATATTTTGTTTTTAGGTTAATTATGTCATATGCAAACATCCCTCAAAATCCACTAAAAATATTTCTTACCGATAGTTTAAACCCCGTATAAAAATAATTCCGGCACCACGTTTTTTCTCCCTACATTTGAGAAGAAAATCTCCTAGTTGGCAACCATAGTCTAAGATGGACATAATACAATGTCATCAAAATCACGATCATACAGCCAATGTGAATTACGGTTATCGGTTATAATAACACCGGTGCTAATATTTAGTTTTATTGCTTATTAATAATATAGCAAAAAAACTAAATACCTGCTTGTTTTCCGGCCCAGTTCACTAATAATAATTTAGCAAAATAAAACCAAATACTTATGATACGGCTCATCTTCTCGACTTCGCGTGGGGGACGTGACACTTCAACCTTTTGAATGGTACCTAATACAGATCCCTTTCTTCGATAGTAAGAATTTAACACAAATCTTCCTTCAGAAGGGAGATAGTACCTATCTATAGATCGACTACATCGATCAATATCGAGATTTCATATACTCGTGACATCTCTGTGGTGCCAGCATTTAAAGTAACGGTCACCACTTACCATCAGACAAAATATGTGATTGCCACCTTACTGTGTAAAAAATAAAGATTCTTAATTTAGTTGCCCTGCTATTTTGTGGGTATGGTATTTCGACATTGTGGTTGCTTGTCTAGATCAGTGGTTCCCAATTAGTTTTTCCTACGTACCACTTCAAAAGAGACCTGAAACTCGCGTACCCCTTATTAAATAAACAAATCTGTTTGTTTTTAATATATTCCATCTTTAAATTTAAGAGCTATTTCTTGTCCCCTCCCTTACCTGTTTCTAGAATTTTCCCTGTGGCCCACTCAATGAAGTTTGCCTAATTTTTTTACTGATTTTCTTAGTCAAGTGTTTGCTTCGCGTACCCCTTGATGAAACCTCGCGTACCCCTGGGGGTACGCGTACCACTAATTGGGAAACACTGGTCTAGATAATGTTTGTTGAGCTTTGTGTAAAATGAGATAACGTTATCTATACTCTTCTTGTGTAGTCCCGACGGCGACGCGACGTTCGATTAAATAAACATGATTCCATACAAACAGAACATTGTATCAGTTTCTTTTTATTGAAGCTCCAGTGTTAAGAACTGAGGTTATATAAAATATACATTTTTGTATTATTTTAAGACCGGTTTGAAATGATAGGTATGGATAGAAAAATATTAATGGACTTTAAGTTCAAAATCTTTAGAATGAAGTTATCGTTTTTGTAACACATAATCAAAACACTTGACCAACATAAGAAGCAAGACATTTAATAATCAGGGTTGACATCTCTAAGTAAAATTACCTTTTTTATTAACCCCAGACGTAAAAACGAGGGGTGTTATAAGTTAAACATGTATGCAGCATTAATTGCTATGCCGATGATAGCACGAGTGATGCCTTGTATACCGGCCGCGCTAACATTTCTCGGGAAAACGTCACCGAGATTCGATCCAAACTTGTGTCTGAAATCGAAGCCTCCTTAGAAGCAGTTTCTAATTGGGGTCGACTTAATTAAAATTTAACCCAACGAAGACACAGGTTTGCGCGTTCACCGCCAAAAAGATACCGTATGTCGTGTCATTTCGGTTTGAGAGCACTTCCCTTATGCCACAGCCAGTCCAGTTTCGCGGTCACTTGGAGGGTAAGGCTAAATTAGCCTCGAAGAAGCTTGGTGCGCTGAACAGATCGAGACAGTATTTCACCCCGGCCCACCGCCTACAACGTTATAAGGCGCAGGTTCGGCCGCATATGGAATATTGCTCTCATATCTATGCAGGGGCACCCCAGTGCCAGCTTCTCCCTCTTGACCACATTCAACGGAGAGCGACTCGAATCGTCGATTGCCAGGATATTTCAGATCGGCTTGACCCCTTGGCATTGCGTAGAGATGTAGCTTCACTCTGCATTCTCTACCGTATGTATCATGGGGAGTGCTCCGAGGAATTGTTCGGACTTATACCAGCCGCAACGTTTCGCCATCGTTCAACGCGACAGAACTTTCATCCCTATCACCTGGATAATTGGCAATCCACCACTGTGCGGTTCTCCAGAATTTTTTTGCCTTACACAACCGATCTCTGGGACAAATTGTCGCCTGCAGTATTTCCGGACCGATACGACCTTAAGAAAAGAGCGTACTCCCATCTCAAAGGCCGGCAACGCACTTGTGACTCTTGAGTTGCAGGTCTCCAACGGCGACGGTAGTCACTTAACACCAGGTGACCCGTCTGCTCGTTGGCCCCTATAATATAAAAAAAAATAACTATTAGTTAATTAATTCATGTTAATTATTAAACACATCTGTATTAATTTGACCAATAACTTTTATATAAATATCTAACATTAAATTTATTAACATTAGTAAATTATTTGTGTTGATTTTACTTTTTATTTCTCATTCTCTCGTAGGATACTTTTCTGAAGTTTCACTTCTGCCGTGTGTGAATTTCACACCCACACACTTTTATTTTGGTATGTGTACCTACTGTGTAAATATTCGGATACATCACGTAAAACGCTGTTATTATGACATTACAAACAGACACTTCAATTTAATTTTATTTATAGACTAGGTTTTGCCTTCGCCTTCGCTTGCTAAAAGTATTTTTTTCCATCCTTCGGGAACAGTACTTTTTTTCTGGATAAGATGGCATAAAAACGTACAAACATATACTGATTTTTATATTTAAAAAAATAATAGAATAAAAATGTAAAAAATATATCAAAAAACATATACATATGAATACAACGTTTTGTAAACATTTCAAAACGATCAGTAGGTAAATAACTTTAACAAACGAACATAAAATGTTTATATACATAAATATAGATTCGTCAATAACTAGCAAATTATAGTCCATTTCATTACAATGTGTGCGGTGGGAAAAATGTATTAACTGTTTGGTTTAGTAATCATTGATTACACCAACCATCGGGTTTGCTAAGGCAACTCAATCAACGTCAACAATATCATCGCTGCATCGTGATAAGCGTTACGATGTCGGGCATAGTACATTTTAATACGAACTCCATTGAAATTCTATCACTACAAAATTAAAGAAACAAAGTCGATTAACTCTAAAGACTGAGTAATTCAAGAGGAAGGTTTGGGTGTATAATTAATAAAGGTTTTGTGTAAAATAGTTGAAATATGACGATGGTTGAAGATGTCGGAAAAAATCAATATGCAGGGTGTATTTGAAAAAGGAACACTCATTTAAATCACTGAAAGGGCATGACTCTAGCACGCAGTTACAATAAGATAAAAAAAAAAACTATCCGTTTATAAGTTATGGACCGTTTGAATTTCGAGGTATTTTTACCTCCGTTTCTTATAAAAGCAGGTGGAACGTCAAAAGTTAAAGATTTTACATGGTACATATTTTATTTGCTACTTAATAATAATCAAAGTCATTCATAATCTTTTGATTTTAGCTATCCTTATATTTCATTAATTAATATCAAACGTTAATCACTTTCGATCGACGAAACGATGCTTATGCTTAAGTCATCGTTTGAAGCAATCTATAATATAATTTTATTGATAAATTTATTGGAAAGAACATAGTTTTATTGCATTATTCCACCTAATGTTTTGTATAATTTCTCTAAGGAACTGTTGACTCATTTTTAAATTATATATTTTATGGATCAAATTAAATATGGGGCAAAAACTCAAAACTATTTTAATAAACTTAATAGAACACCGCCACTTACGTGCCTCAGATAGTGCTCTGCTAGATGTATCCGCTAGACAGGTCTAACGCGTTGACAGTCACTTAATTCTGTAACAGATTCGGTATTTGACTTTTATATCATATCTAGGCATGCTTGTGACAGTGCGTAACTTATGCCATTTCTGTGTTAGATAATGTCAATCAGTTTATCTAATGTAAAACCACCTAATACTTATATGAGTTTATGTCTTTAAATAAGATTGGAATTAAGGTTGCATCTACTCTCTGTTCCTTGTAAAGTTTTCATGTTCAGTTTATTATTAAAATATTGTTTTTTAGATTTTTATTTCAATTGTAGCCTTTTCCTGCTTATAGAATTACCATAACTCTAATTTCATAAATCATTGAATGTGATAAAAGGCCTTCCTTTTGTGGGAGAGCCGTGCTTCGGCACGTATGGGTCGGCTCGACCGAAGTGATACCACGGCCTCACAGAAAACCGGCAGTGAAGCAATGATTGCATTGCAACCCAAGTCCAACCCTATTGCAGTCTACTTTACATGTTACCATAATCCGTGCTGCTACTGTTCATCTCCTGATAGAAGTATCAAATAACTATTCGCTTGAACCAGAAATTGAACCCAAGACTTCACGGTTGCAAGCAAGCATAGGCGTGAACTTAGGGACAAACGAGATCAGGCAATTCGAGGAGAAATTTGAGTCTAAGTATCTTTACACGACATCGAATTCGCAACCGACCTCCTACAATAAAATGTAATTTCAATAAATTGGATTGAATGAAAAAAGGTGAAAAATGAAAAATGCATACAAAAACCAGTGGGAGGGCAGATGACCTCCCTTGGGCCCGCCCATGGTAGGAGGGACTTGACCAGTCCAAAAAGTTTTTAATTATTAACTTTGTAATCACCATACACTATTTTGTAGTTTAGGGTTAATTTTTTTCTCCAGTGATGTGTCCGGCTTAAGCCGTGCTCTTATCTTTTCTTTGATTGATCGATTAATGTATGATGTAATTTAAAAGTCATAAGAATGAGTTTAAGCTACTGTTTACACATATTGATAAGCGCATTGATAACATTCAACCCTGTTATCTGTCATTATCGTTGTCTGTACAAAGCTACTACCTATAATAAATTCACTTTAATTGTGTTCTTCGAATGTACATGGAGATTATTCACAGAAGAGGAGATAGGCATAGGTGATTTCTTGTCAGATGTTGAGCCATAGACAAGGGAAAATCTTCTCATACCTCTACAGATGACCAAAATTAACCAGCATTATTTTGATTTGTATATTATGTTATGGTACTTCCCATTCACCTAGAATCATGAAATTCGGTAAGAAGCAAGGTCTGACATCACAAGTAAATGAAAAAAAAAAACGAAAGTTAAGTTGTTGTTATATTATATAACATAAAACAATAGTTTTTCTGATTAGAAACATAAATTTTGCGGTTGGCAAGTTGACTGTCGTACATCGATGTATGGGAGAGTATTTTTAAAACCCCAAAATTAAGTTTGTTTTTGGGAAAAGATAGGTAAAAATCTTCGAGAATTGATTCCCGAGATAAACAAACTATTTACAAACAAGTTTGTTTGCTTACGGAACTTTCGGTGCACAAGTCAGAGTTGCACTTGCAACTTTTTTTATTTTGCAATCTGTAGATGTTTAATGATTTCATGTGTCATTTGTTTTTATAAAATGGCGGCAAATTAAAAAGTGTCTGTCGTGCTTCGAAATGGATTTGACGAGATAACATTTTCGCTCAAAGATTTATTACGACTTTGATTGGCATTACAATGTTACGATAGCCCTTGATTGGCATTTCATTACGAAGCCCCATCTCGTGCCACTGTTTACAACTGGTTTAATGAGTTTAAAAACGTGGTCGAAGCAAACTCACTGATGATTCTCGAGAAGGACGTCCTTCTGCGGCGACTATTGAAGATAACGTGAGTGCTGTGCGGCTAATTAGAGAAGCTGATATAAGGGTGACATAATAACAGATTCGGGCAGCTTTAGGCATTGGTATGAGTCAAGTACAAAAAGTCTTACATGAACATTTAGGCGTTAGAAAGCTTTGTATTAGATGGATACCTCATAATTTGACGGACGATTAAAGACGCCGTCGTTTGGATTGGTGCCGCTCAATGCTTGAAAAGTATGACGGACGGAGGTGACTCGAATGCTGTATATGACATCGTCACAGGTGATGAAAGCTGGATATATTGTTACGAACTAAAACCAAAGACAATCTGCGCAATGGATGTTTCCATTCGAAGATTTGCCGACAAAAGTAAAAAAGGGTAGAAGTCAGGGGAAAAAGAACATTTCGCAACAATCATTCTAGAAGATAAAAGGACTGTTACTGCAGGTTGTTATGTCAGTCATTGTCTACTAGTTCTCTTGGAAAATGTTAGACAGCAGCGCCCAAGAATCCTCCTTCACCATGACAACGCTCTAGCTCACTCCGCCAGATGGACTATCAAATATTTGTTTATCGAAGGTGTGGAGCTAGGAAGTGAGTCATCCTCCTTACAGTCCCGACCTGGCACCTTGTGACTTTTATTTATTTCCAAAAATAAATCACTGCCTAACTTGGGCATTCCATAAACGGATGCCCTGTACTATAAATTAATTTCCTCATGAGCTTTTCAGAAGTATTCCGGCGAAGACCTATAGGTAACCGTTGCTTGATACAACAAGTTAACTAATTGGCCTTCACATAACATTCAGAAACGTGGTCAAATTTGCGCAATCCATACATTTTGAAATCCCTTAATCTCATTAAGTTGGTCCTTAGTGTAGTAACATGTAACACGTATTTATAATTAAGTACAATAAGTTTAATCTTGCCAAATCTTTAAATCCTCACGAAGTACCTACAATCTTCACTAATTAATTAAGCTTCTTCTTCATAACTCCTTGATTACTATCACTATGGCGTTTGTCTGTCTCAATGCGCTTAACTCAATAACTACCGAACACATTTTCATTCGGTTTTCGGATTCTTTACGCATCGATATGAGGGTGGTTTAGGTATATGATTATTCATTAGGGTTTTGTTTAAAATGTCTGAAATATAACGATTTTATTCACGTAAAGCAATCGTATCATAGTTTCGCAAGGCCGTCTGCAATATTAATCGTCTCATTTGCTTAAATTATTCATGTAGGTAATTTGAACAGAACAGACGTTGACCAAACATTATCAATCAATTTATATTGGTATCATGAGTGCATACTGTCCTGAATAAATAACATGACACAGACACATCGCAGTTCACATGTGAGAGTAATTCCTGAAACAAACTCGGCCATTTCATTAGATTTTATTTCTAAATTCATAAAAATAACAATGATCTACGTTTAGTTGTTGCTAATCAACTGTTATTGTTACATGGAAAGTAAATAACTTGTTTAAAATTATCAAGCTATTACTACACTTAACCGTGGGAGAGCCATGCTTCGGCACGTATGGGCCGGCTCGATACCACGGCCTCACAGAAAACCGGCTGTGAAGCAATGCTTGCATTGCATTTCGCCGCGTGAGTGAGGTTACCGGAGGCCCTAACCCTTCCCTCTCCCCTATTCCCGTCCTTCCCCTCTCCCCCCTCCCCCTCTTCTACTCCCACCTTCAAGGGTGGCAACGCACTTGTGACTCTTGAGTTACAGGTGCCTATGGGCGGCGGTAGTCATTTACCATCAGGTGACCCGTCTGCTCGTTTGCCCACTATACCATAAAAAAAAAAATACACAATATAATCAATGACAATACATAATTTTGTAGTCAAATCAGCAAGTAAATGAAAGGCGACATAAAGTCATTTAAAGTGTTTAGATCGTGACGTGTTGGTAGGTATACCTATTGCTTACAATGATACTCGAAGTGAGAATAAGACGCACAACAGTTTCTTGAATGAATTAACATGTGACTAATTTAAATAATTAATAAACAACTGCCTTGCTAAGAACCGAATTACGCTCCATACAGCCAGCATAAAAATAATAAAAACAAAAATTATAGCCTGTGTCATTCGGAGTGATGAAAGGATTCCAACGATACCCTATACATCCAAATCTGTGCAGGTATTTAGAAGTTTTGTTGGAATAAAGAAAATATTTTTGGTACGCCACCAGCTGTTGCTTCCATACAAATGTTGTCTGGAAGACATCGCTTTTAGCGATAAGACCGCGTTGTACTTATCTTATTATCAATTGTTTTTAACTATGTTTAACTTTTAATTACTGTCTAAACTTTGGTGTACAATAAAGAATATTCTATCTATTTTTTCTTTCAAAATCAAAATCATTTATTTCAGCTAAACCATTATGGGTATTTTTGAATTGTCAGGAGTAGTAGTCAGTCAGACTAAGTCAGTCGTGCAGCTAGTTGTCTGTTCCAATTCGTAGATCCAGTGGAGAAGAACAGGCAAGAAACTCCAAGGACACTCTTTTTCAACATGTTTTTTACATATCACTGGTTACATTGCTTATATGCGCAAGTTAAATGTGAGGACAATGTAACGTATTGTTCTAAACTATAAACAGTCGCGCAAACTACTACTATATGTAAGTAATAGCAGTTCAGAAATGACCAGTCCCAACCAACGGCACTCTTTCACGAGCATGACGCACGCGCTAGCCATCGTCCACTTCAACCATATGATATCAATGGATATCAAAGAGAGTGGAACGACCCGACACGCACGCCACCATCGGCAGGGCGTCAAAGCGGACACGGCATACTGCCAGGCAACATAGCAAATTAACTTAATATGTTATTGACTACACTTTGACTTTGCTAGATTGTGTGTAACTTAAGACCTATTTTGCAAAATACTAACCAATAGTTATTATCAACTTAAATTAAAGACTTTAAGCACTGAGTGGCTAATTATAGATGAAGATTATTGCTAGTTATTGTTAATGTGCCATATGAATGGGTATTTAAATGTTTCTAGTTGACCCGACAGATGCTGTCCTATTCGACTACCAATAGAGCGATTGTTTTTATCTTTAGAAAATAGCACTTCCGGATTAATCCAAAATCTTTCTGATTTTCCTGAAACCTTTCTCATTTCCTTGTCTAAAAAGCTTTTTAACCAAATCCATCCAGCTTCGATCCGTGATGCGTATACCAACAAACCAGGGGTGTAGCTACCGCCGTATCAGCCGTATCAATGATACGGGGCCCCCGGGTTACAGAGGCCCCTAACGTGTGTAAGCAAAAATGAGTAAAATGTTATCCACATTGTCACTTAATTGTGCTTCCCGGGAAAAAATATATGATAAAAATAAATATTTATTTTAATGCAAGCATTTTTGTATGTTTTGTGAGAAATCTTTACCCTTCATTTGGGCCCCCAACTAATTTTGATACATTTTATAGTCGTATGATAGTTACTAAAATAATTCTATAAGTAGGTACTCTATGTAAATAAAAATGAAATGTTTATTGCAGTGGCGTAGTCCCTTTGAGTACCTACTTATAGAATTGTTTAGTAACTATCATACGACTATAAAATAACCAAATTAGTTTGTGGCGTCTCCTCGTAATTATAGCACAATGCATTTTAATAGAGCCATTATCATTGACGTGTGCACGCAAAACTAGGCTTTATGGTGACCAAGCTTATTATTCCACCTTAGCATTTACATACAAATTAACACGCTTAACGTAACAAAGTTTTCACATATGCATTTGCCTTGGCTTGCGTATCTAATGTGATTACCATGATTACTATTACATAATGTAATTAACTATGCTATTTCCAAGTCTATTTACTGCATAAATACGTCTTTGTCTTCCATATCACTGAATAAAACATTGAAGCAATTTTCCCTGTATGAAAGCAAATATGATAAACTATTTTGATTAATTAAATAATTGTGTTTGCTCAGCATACAGTCAATTAAAATAAGAAGTTTATGTGGCGAATTTTTTTTCCTGTAAGGGAACTTTAGCGACATCTTTTTATTCGAATCTTTTATGGTCTAGAAAATTCTATATAACATACCAAATTATAGTATGGTTTTGCGATATACACACATACGAGATTATACATACATATTTTCATTCATTTCGATACGACACTTGGTAGAAGGTAAAATTAAAATTGACTTCCGAGCAGTGGCGGAATTACACATTTACCGCCAGTAGGATATTAAAATTTTGCAGCTCCTACCGGTCGGTCTATCTAATTCGATACCCCAGGAAAAGACAAAAAATAATGTAGGCCTCAAATTTGCCGCTCCGAATATCTGCCGCCCTAGGCTCATGCCTACTCGGCCTGCTGGTAAATCCGCCACTGCTTTCAAGATTTGATTACATTGTTAGTGTGAAGCAGATAAAAGGGTTTTAACTACAATTAAACTTATTAACTACAATGGTTGGCAATCCTGCATACTAGACGCATTACTAAATAAATAGATTACGTCTTATTTTCCGATTTTCGATCGACTTGTAGCGATCATAGTCACTGTTTTTTGTATAATAAATTTTATACAAATGTTACAAAAAGTTGTGGTCATATTTTAGGATCGTATAGTTAGACCCCGTGGATAATGTCTATGTCTGATTTTTAGTATAGAAATATTTTTTTGAAACTGACAAATTGAACTTGAAAATTGACCGATGTAGCTGGTATTTCGTAAGAGAGAGAGCTGACATGACTCAACGTATGGGTATTTAATACTAAGGATGATGATGGACTATCCTAATTTTTCTGAAAATATCTGGATAAAAAAAAACAAAATAATAATGAAATTGAAATGAAAATTCATAGTATATTGTTTAGAAATGACTACTACTAGTACACCAGGAAGAGCATTTTCCGAAAAAAAAAATCAAAATGTTTGTGTTCAACAAACGTGAGTCTACTATTTGTCGGCTTCACATAACGCTGCTAAAATTTGACCACACTTTCCTGTAATCCCTGTATACGTTTCTATCGACTTTGACTCTTAGACTTTGAAGGAGTAAACTCAAATTAATTTTTTTTTCACTCATAACCAATCACACCTTTAATTAGTTAAAGAATTATGAATTATACAAACACTTATAGGTCTTCTTATTAACAAGACAAGACAGATCGTTTGAAATTTTACTTTAAATTTGTAGGAATTCTAAATAAAACAATTATTTTATTAGAAACAACAACAAAATCTACCGAGGGCCTTAACCGTTCCCTCTCCTCCTCTTACCCCCTTAAAGGCCGGCAACGCCCTGTGACTCTTGAGTTGCAGGTGCCCATGGGCGGCGGTAGTTATTTACCATCAGGTGACCCGTTTGCTCGTTTGGCACCTATACCATAAAAAACAACAACATTAGAGCACTAGTTGTAGCTCTAATGTGGGTTAAATTGTATTTCATACATATATTAGAACTAGGACCCTCTTAATTGTTCTCATTCAAATTTTCCAATTATAATTCCAATCAAGCGGATATAATAAAGCATCCAATAAAAATAAATCGCTGCATATCAATGAAATACTAATAAAATGATCATGAGAGCTCTATTATTCATTGGGTGCATCAATTGATGTATAACTACCGATCATATGTACAAATTAGGTCAGTGATATTATACCTATGTCTACATACTTGTATGTTCCGAATGTCATGCACTATAACACCGAGCATGACATTCGAGGCAATCTCTTACAAATTCAATTTCTTTTTGTAAATCTTACTGCTAAACAATTTTAATCAGAACCGTAGCTAAACGTAATGACCTGTTGGCCTAGTGGTTAGTGACCCTGACTGCTGTGCCATAGGTCATAGGTCGTGGGTTCGATTCCCACCCGAGTCTGGGTGTTCTTTGTGTCCGTTGTTTGTATGTTTGTAAAGTCCCCCGCGACACAGGAGTAATTCCTAATGCGGGAGTTGTCTTTTTCTAAAAAACAAGAAAAACAATGGTTGCTAGAAATTCCACTTATTTAATATGCATCATGTCGTGTTTGATTGAGGTTGCCAGAATTAGACTCTTAAGGGAGGTAGGACCACTATTCATCGACGTCAAAACCTGGGTTCACCGGATGTGACAAACATAACCATCAGTAACTAATCTTTTGCTCAATTCTTCTGCTTATCCCTCGAATTCTCTGTAAGATAAGATAAGATAAGATAAATTTATTTGTGTCAGACATGTGTACAATAGCGGTATTATATAATAAACATAGTTTCAACATGCTGTGTCAGTAAGTTACAGACATACAAATACATTTGGGGAAGTATAATATTTAGGTTAACAGGTTAACAACTATCATTATACAAATTTACTTTACAGCTATTAGACTATCATTTTACTAGATTACAATCACATTACTTTAACAAAAAACCATAAGTATTTAACCAAGCATATTGGAAGTAATATTCATAATTCATACATACATAAGATAAACAAACATTTTAAGTTACTAATTACATATCACGATCGTCAAGAAAATCTTTTATTGTATAATAACATTTACCACATAGGAACGCACTCAATTCTTGTTTAAACATGATTAGATTCAAATCTTTAAGAGAGTTTGGTATCTTGTTATAGATTTTGGGTGCCATACAGAATATACTGTTCGGCATCAGTGCCGTGTTTGCTCCATGCATGCACAGTCTTTTGCCGTCTCTTCGGTTTCGTTCAGAAATTTCTGACAAACGTGGAAACAAGTGCGAATTGGACTTAACAAATAAAGCAGTCTCAAGTATATATAATGAGGGAACAGTTAAGATTTTATATTTTATAAAATACGGTTTGCAGCTATCTGTTAATTGCACACTGAACATAGCTCGGATGCACCGTTTCTGTTGCTTGAAAGCAATATCTTTATCGACAGAGTTCCCCCAAAATAAAATCCCATATCTCACTATGGAAGCAACTAGGCCATGGTAGGCTGTAAGTAGAGTGGTGATGTTTACAATAGGTGCAAGCTTATATAGGGCATATGAACTACTACTAATTCTTTTACAAAGTTCTTCTATATGCGGTTTCCAATTTAATTTTTTGTCTATTATTAGGCCGAGGAATTTAGTTTTATCTACTTCACTTATGACGTTATTTTGGAATTTAATATTTAAGTTTTGAGTCGGTGGAATCCGCTGGCTAAAATGCATGATGTGCGTTTTGTTAAGGTTTATTTTAAGGTTATTGTTATTTAACCATGATATTACAGAGGAAAGTGACTCATTTATATCATTTTCGTAAGAAGCTCTACTTTGGCATGGTACTATAATAGTGCTGTCATCGGCAAATAAGGTCATTGGATAGTTAGTGGATGTGGGTATGTCATTTATGTATGCTATAAACAGCAAGGGGCCTAATACGCTTCCTTGTGGCACTCCATATTTGACTACGCGGGTCTCAGACGTATAAACAGACTCTTTTTTGGTTTTTATGTTTATTCTGGATATTAGCGTGACTTGTTTTCTATTTGTTAGATATGATGATATTAAATCAAGCACATTACCTCTTATACCATATCATTCTAGTTTTTTCTTTAAGATATTATGGTCTACATAATCAAAGGGCAAGCCTTTGATTATGTAGACCATGTCATATCACAGAACACGGCACAAACCGGATTTCTTTTATCAACGTTTACTATTGTTTTATATAAGAAGTTATAAACAGCCTTATTTATCGTCATATGTTGTCTAAAGCCATATTGCTCTTTGCAGATGATGTTGTTTCTTTCAAAGTATTTATTTAGCCTTTTATATATATATCTTTCAAAAATTTTAGAAAATACTGGGATTAGTGCGATTGGTCTGTAGTTTGACATCAATCCCCTGGAGGCATTTTTAAAAATAGGTTTAATACTTGGATGCATAAACATGGAATCTTTCGATTTTATTATAGAGGCGGTAACTTTGTTATCCGCTTCATTAATTGGTACTACCTTGTCAATAAAATAGTTGTTAAATCTATTTGCGATCTCTTGTGGGTCTTCAACGGTTCTATTGTTTATCTGAAGAGTTTTTATAGTATTAATAGGAGGACAGAACTTTGGATTGTTTATTATCTGCCATGCTGTTTTTGTTTTGTTGCTTGATGTGTTTATCTTATGGACGTTTTGGGCACGCTTGGTTAGTCTAATAATTTTCCTAAATAACTTTGTGTAATCTGTGTAGCGCTTTTTGTTTATGCGAGACGGTTTAGTTCTGTACGTCCATAAAAGTTGTCTTTTAATTTTGCTACATTTTTTTATACCTTTAGAAATCCATTTGGCTTTTTTCACCGTTTTTATAGTGACTACTCTAGTTGGAAAGCAGAGGTTGTAAAAGAGGTTAAATTGATCTAAAAATAATTCGAATGCAATGTTAGGGTTATCTGTATTATAAATTTCCGAAAATGTTAAACTTTTTAAGCAATCTTGAAATTTAATGATATTCTCTGGAGCATAGTGTCTTTGGGTTTTGCGCCAATATTTTAGTGTACATGATCTGTCCACTGGGCATTTTATAATTTGGGCCGTATGATCTGATAAAGCAAGTTTTACTATCTTGGTTGTAGTTCGTGACTTTGAAAAGTTGTGAGCAAAATTATCTATGCAAGTCTGACTTACCAATCTGGTTGGTCGTTTCAAAGCTAAAGATAAATTAAAGTTAAGCAACAGACAGTTAAGTTCAAGCGTTACACTATTATTTTTCATGACATCTATGTTAAAATCTCCAGCCACTATTACATTTTTACATTTGATTTTATTTATTCTAATTAATACCTGTTCAAATTTCTGAAAAAATACATCCAATAGAGCCTGTTTTCGCACTCGGTATAAAGAAACAACAATTAGTTTACAATCGACTAGTTCTATGGCACAGCACTCAAAGATACCACTAATAGACAATTGTGTCACCTCGGGTATATCTTTCCATGCATGTCCGTTCCTTACTATGATACAAGAACCTCCCCTTTTACTATCAGCTCTACAGTAGTATGCTGCTAATCGGTAGTTGGGAATGTGAAAATGGATTTCTTGACCTGCCATCATAAAGTGCTCTGTTATGCATAAAACGTCTATATTGATTTTTTTATCGGCAAGTGTTGCTAACGAAACAGACAGAGCATCAGCTTTATTTATCAAGCCTGCAATATTCTGGTGCAGAACGTACAATGATTTAGATACGAAAAAAACTATCGCTTGTTGAAGGTCGATTTTCTACAGGTATATTGGACGTGTTTGGAATGTTTACAGGGGTGTTTATGTTTACAGTGGTTCCAGATATTTCATCCTTTTTGTATGATATTATGGTGTCTGTTTGGGAAGCTTTGTCTAACATAGGCTTTTTCATTTTCAACGCATTCTGAAATTCATTATATTGCATCTGATAATTGATACATAGTACCTCTCTAATCACTCTCTGACATACAAGGCGAACAAAGTAAGCACGACGGGGAATGTGTATGCTAAAGTCCAAGTCAAGATATTTTGCATTGTAGAATTTAGAGCAGAAAAGTTTCACTTCATAGTTTAATTTAGTTTCCTTTAAAAACTTATTATGAGGAATTTCATTAAATATTACATTAGTATTTCTGGTTTGACATAGAAAATTGCTTAAACAAATTTTTAGGATAGTTGGGGATCTATCATGCATTCCCCCTAAAACAATTACAAAGTCTCTTTTACTCAGCGTTCTTATTTGAGAGTGCTCTGTTAACAGTACATCCTGTAGCGTAGCTCCCGACTTCCAGAAGCAGTTACTTGCTTCGACTCGAACCGGTCTCCAATAAGGGCCTGCAGAGAATGTTGCATACCCCGTCCCTGGTCATCCGCAATAACGATAATTCTATTCTTCAGTTTTTTATCAATGTCTTTAGATCCATTTGAAGAGGTGGAATTAATGTCCTGGACATCTATGATTGTGGCCATATCTATGTTGTCACATGACTTGACAAGTTTCGGTGGAGCAATCGGTGTGGGGAGGTGGTGGTAAAAATTTGTGATAGTTGATGATTGGCTTCTAGTTCTAGGTGTAATAGAACTATCACTGGTTTCAATTTCTTCCAAAACTATTTTTTTAGAAGGCTCCCTTTGAAGATTACATATATGTCGTCTCTGATATTGTGGTGAGTAAAATTTTATGGGTGTCTTGTTCCTTAAATATTGCGTTTCGGATAAACCTACGGATTTATATAAGTTGATTTTACGTTTTAATTCCATTAATTCCTTTTTTAAAGTAACATTTTCTAAACTTAAGTCGTCTACTTCTTTGTTAGCAATATCCAATTCTGTTTTTAAGTTGTCAATTTTATCCTTCATATCATTAAATTCTTCTTGGGTGTAATGTGTTGCGCTAGGTAGACTTTGGAAGGACGAATTCAATTCAAACTCACTATTATCAAAATCAAGTCTACGTTGCCTTCGCTGCGTATTTACATTTTCAGTGTCATCCATGTTGTTAGAAATCAGAGGAAGGATAATTTGCAGTAATAAAAAGGTGAAGCGTGAAAAAAAAGAAAAAGAAAAAAATCTTATGACTATCCTCTAAGATACTACGACGGCGACGTATTCGTTACTTGTGTGTCTTCAAATGACCAATAGATGGCGCTGCAGTATGCAAGAAAGAGAGCAAAAATGTATTTTGAATGCTAATCATTAGAATTTCTCTAACTGGAACGCGCTCTCATTTGTTAAGGTTGGTAGTACTGGTCTGATTGTGACTAATTTTAAATGTTGTACGAGATTTAGAGTGAAAAAAAGTTAACTTTGATAGTTCAATGCAGTAATAATATGTTAAACGTCTCTTTATTGTCACAGTTATCACAGAGATCGGTCTCAAGCCATCTAAAGTTCAATCGTTTCTTTGTTAACTTCACGGACACTCTCACTGGCTACTACGTTATTTGATTTATTTGGACAAAATAGTGGTTTTATTGTCTACAAACGTTTTCACTTAGGTATTGCAATGTATATCACTCGCTGACAACACTAGCTTGAATATTTATCTGTTTTTGACTTAAAACTTTTAAATTATGTAGGAGATTATTGTTTACACTTGTGCAGGCAGGGTTGCCATCATGTGTACTCTTCTCTTGGTAAAAAAAGAATATCTCCCGTTATAGCCGACTTTAGCGGCTTTCCGTGACCTTTTAAACTTAGCTACGTCATCTCCGAAAATTCTCCCGTTCTAAGTGCTGAGATCAGGTCATCGGACTCTATTTTCTATCCTTTGGTCAAAGTTCCCTCTCGGGAATTGTCGAAATGACCGTTGCAGCCGCAATTGGTTTTGCCATAACATTTCTAAAGATGACAGCGGTATATTTAAGTAAGAATTTCCTTTTTTCTTGTTCGTTAGTGCTGATGGCGTGATCCTCCAGTATCAGGTCACAAATGAAGCGCCTACGGGGACTTGCGCAGTCCTCGTGACGGATATGAAGAGGTCACTGTGCGCGAACCTCGCTGCCGCGCAGAAGTTCACACAAGATCATCTAGCCAAAGAAGAATGCAAGAAGAGTATTGAAGCTGCTAAGTTCTTTTATTCTTCGGTAAGTCATGTAATAGAATTTCAAAGGCATTTTTCTGCCTTTGGAAATGGGGGTTTCCACCAGGCCGTCTCCGCCACCTGGGTTTTCGGCGGGGCGGTGTCTGGAATTCGAACCGACTAAAACCGAGGGTCCGGGAGTTTCTGATGAGAACGATCGCGGAGGAGGATACCACTGATGTTGGGAATACTTCTAAGCGATGGTGACAGTTTACTATTAGTTACGCCGTGTAGCAACTTAGCCGTATCAAAAAAGAAAACCTTTTAGTGTTTTCAAAAATTTTAAATTATTTATAAGACGACAGATGTTTCTAGTTACGCCATCTGTTATAACGTAACGAGAACTATAGCTTATCCTGCCAGGCCCGTCACAGATGATGTTATCGCGAATCTATGCAACAGTTTTGTTAGACCTTGACACTGGAACGTCTGCAAAAGTTCGAAAGTTCACGCTGAAACTACCTACCGGGCACTTTGGATGGACTTTAAAGATGGGAAAATTGGGAGTATATTGCAAATGAAAGGTAGATAAGAAAGGGAAATGACTTATACGGATGGAGAGTCAGAGTTGCAAATCTGTAATTTTTTTTTTTTAAATAGATTGTTGCTGGGAAGTTCGATCCCTCTAATAACGCTTATATTTTCAATTTGGTTACCAAAAACGTATGTATTTCCTTGCAGGGTTTCTTCGTAGCAGTGTCCCCGGAGTCAATGTTGCAGTTAGGAGAGTATGCGCATAGCAACGGTCACTTGTTCCTAATAAACCTGAGCGCGCCCTTCGTCTCACAGTTCTACAAAGAGCCCCTAGAGAAAATACTCCATTATTGTGATGTTATTTTCGGAAATGAAATGGTAAGTTATTTTGTAACTATAAATAGCTACACTCCGTGGGTGCTATGGTACGTGCTTCACATACAAATTCCTGCTCACATTGCACAGTAATAAAATGAGACTTATAAAAACATAATCAGAAACATATCGGATTATCTAAATTCAAAATAAAATTAATTTATTCATTTGAATCTTTAAATTTAATACGATTTTATTTGATGGGTTTTGTTTTTTTTTTTATCTTCTTTCTCATTTTCCTCTTTGATTAGTTATTATTAACCGAAGTTGCGTTACATATTGTTTCAACGGGGATATTTATAACTACATAAATACAAACTGGAATAAAAATCACGAGTTTTTATCTCAAGAAAATCCTATTTTTAGTCAAATCAGCAAAATTTGCGAAAACGTTTTGAATGAGAGATCGTTCCTGGCATGTTTATTAAACAAAGTCGAAAATCATTACAGGAAGTAGAAGCCTTCGCAAAAGCTTTCAACATCGCAGGAAACAACTTACAAGAGATCGCGCTCGAAATGTCGCAACTACCTTCAACGAAAGCGAAGGGTCCCAGAACCGTAATCGTCACCCAGGGCCCGGACCCTGTCATCTTAGTAGAGAATGCTAAAATTACATTAATCCCTGTACCTAAACTCGAGAAGCAACAAATGGTGGACACTAACGGAGCCGGTGATGCGTTCACAGGTGGGTTTATAAGCCAGTTGATCTTAGGTAAGTCATACAAAACATGCGTTGAAGGTGGAATTTATGGTGCTAGACATGTAATTCAACATTCTGGGTGTACGTTTAGTGGCGAAAGCGACTTCAAACCTAGCAGCTAGGAACGTTTAGATTTGGGCACATTGATTGGATGGACCATTCTATTAACAAGCTTTTTAAATTTAGAATCAAATTTGAGATGTTACAGGAAGTTGTGGTCAAGTCAAACACTTTTAAAGCCACTAATGGAACCCTCAATAAAATGATAAACACTGCAGTTTAAAATGAGTCAGGCTATACACCGACGTCTTCTGCCTAAAGTTGTACGACTGGCAACACGCTGTTGAGTGCAAATATGCTCAAAAAAATACAATAAAAAAATATGTGTTTTTATCATAAGCTCGCTTAATCCATTATTTGACGAATCTACACGAGAGAGTTTGTCTCTATTTACGCGATTTTACTCAAGGCATAAGGATGTCATTTGACGACTACGTGTAAATGTAACACACTTAGTTATTCTGCTGATATTGATTGTTTCTACTTTATAAAAACTAGACAAACAAACATTTTATTAACTTAATTACTTAGTTGTTTTTTTTTTATAACCATAGGTTATGGTGTATTTATTTATTTGTTTAACACTTCCTGCATTTTACATTGCACGAGGAAGATCTGGTGGATATTTTTTTATATTATGTGGCAACCCTGATTACGTCCGCATCTTTCTGTAACACTAGTAACGGTAATAATTGATATAAATGTAGCCTAAAAGCTTAGCTTAGGCATCTTGTTCTGTGTTGTTCATTCTTAGGAAATTATTGACTTAGGTTCTTCCACTAAGTAAAGCATTGCTCTAAGTGCATAATGTTAGTGACATCATCATGTTAAGGCCGCTTCACACTTTTTTATTTTAATGGCTTGCCCCCTATTACGTGAGTGAGACCAAATTATATTAGGCAAAATGTGATACTGGTGTGATTGTTTGTATTGGTTATTAACATCGAAAATGTCACGTGATATGGAATATAAAATTCTGGTGTTACTAGCTTGGTGATTCCCTCTTTGATATAGTATACTCCTCAACGAATCTCTTCTTACATCGCCCCCTTATTGGGTATAAAACAGAAATACGAAGTTTTTACACCATTATAATTCAAGTATACCACATGTTTTAAAGATTTACTCTAAAACTTACCATATTCATGTCATTGGCAATTGCAGTGCAAAGGGGCTCATGTTTAGGTAGCACAAAAGTGTATGTGGCCTTAGCTCATAAGTGTCATTTTTGCTCATTACAACTATGAATGGTGTATGTATATGAATAATCTGAGATTTTGTCTAAAACTGCAATATAAAATTTCTCGAAATAATATAAGTGACGCAATATGTAGGTAAAGGTTATTATTTAGTTTAGACAATAACGTAATTAGTCAGACTGTAAAAAACCTCAACACGATTATCAGTGGCTCCGTTTTGATTGATGTCATGATTGTATTGTAGTTGATGTAGATGATTAAATTTATAGTACAAATATGAAATAGATGCATATTCAGATCGATTATACAGTTTTTTAACTGGGTCATTATTGATAAAGTCAAATCTATAGTATATACAGGAAAACTGTCTCAGGAACCAGTGCTTGGTCAAGCATGAGTTGTCCACGAAATTTATAAAATAATCATTTTTGTTTTTTCTATTGACAATTATCAATATATTAATTTATAAATATATTAGGCTAATAAGTACAATATTATTCAACCCATTATTCAGTGTTTCACAAAAAAATAAATAATCTATGCCTAAATTGCTTTCACAAAAAAAAGCCTTATTAGTTTTTACGATAATTACCCATTATATCCTGTGGATTTGGATATCCATGCGTTGCTAGTAAAAAAAAATCACTGTACTTATCGCAAATAAGCCTTACCTTACTTTATAAATACTTGTTTAACTACTTAATATCGTACCTTTAGAATCATAAAGGCCTAATGCAAAAAATTGGAAAATTAACTTCATGACATAAATATTATTGACTTCAATCGACTATATTCATCGACTAATAATAAAACATGGAACAGAGACCTACAATATACAACGATTTACTATTAACGTATGACTAGACGTTGACGACTATTGCTCCAACAAACAAAAAACGATTCGTTTTGCTTACGGACGGTAAAATTTTCGTTGAAAATTCAACGAAATTTTACCATCCGTAAGCATATAATCTTGGAACGTTCGAGAGTAGAGTGAATAGGTTTCTCTTGGATAGGTGTGTACCATCTTTGTCTTCATCTTCACTTTCCATAAGGTGAGTTGGAAGATAAACACCTATTTATTCCATTACACAATAAAAAAAAAACCTTTTCTTTTTAAATTAAATGTCTATAATTCTAAAGGTGCGATATGTACCTACTGTATATAAATCAAAAGCATAACCGAAATAAAACAAATGATTGCCGGTGTATCAGCAAGTATGGCTGTGCATTAACCTTTGCACTGTGTAAGTACCGAAAGTACTACAGGTTTATTCTGTCGTTCATTTTAATATGAATGTACTAACTCGAATTACATATAACTGTAATAGTATTATACATAGATCTGATATCAATTACGTTCTAAGCAAAAATCTGTGGAAAAAACCCTTAAGGGATTGTCCATTAATCAGGTGAGGCTCGAAAGGGGGGAGCGTTCGGAAAAATCACGAAATATCATAAGGGGGGGGGGGTGTGTGTAGTGAGATATCTATCACGCGTATTTATTTTTTCGTAGAAGCCGCGATTATATTTGTATTTCAAGATAACATTTTGAAAACGAAATATATTTTGAACTAAAAAATACACGTGATTTTGGATAGAGGTTAGTCTAAAACCTCACCACGTATCACCTGGGGGAGGGGTGGATCAAAAAGTTGCCAAAAAAACATCACGTGATTAATGGACAGTCCCTAAGTAGGTAGTCAAATATAAGGTAAGTACAGGTAGTGGTTGAATTTCAAATTGAATTTCAATTAATATTTCCTTTAACTACTCAAAGTAGTATGTGTCTGTTGGACTACCTACAGTGTGCAATACATTCCTTCGAACTGAACCGGCAAAGTTAGCGGTGAGTGGCTTATCATTACGTGTTTACTCGTGGGAACGAGAGCGATTTTCAGAGACAAAGCACTGAATAGTGAATGTCGAAATTTCTGTCTTTGTTACTCTTCAGGCATGGTCTGGAATGGCTAACTTTAACCAGATCAGCTTTGAATAAATATATTGTATTAATGAACCATTTGTTTATTTGCCTGACCAACCAATTAAAATGTTTACTACAAATCAATTAGGATTTAAAAAAATAATTATTTATATGTTGACATTGTTAGATATTTAGTATTTTTGACTGGACTGGCTGCTGATTATTTTACATATTTATATTTCAATTCTACACAAAATTACTTGTATAGAAGTGGTGATTTAGACCTTTTAATTTAGAGGGCTACAAATAAGGTATATTTTTTATTCTTTATATCTCAGTTTATAATAAAATAATAATACTTAACTCAGGAACAAAACATAATTTTATTTTTAACCGACGAAAAAAACCGGAAGAGTTTCACAAGTCGACTCGTATATATCGGAGAGATATATTTTATGTATGACCACGCATGACTTTTTACAGGGTAGTCCGATTTCGATAATTCGATCGATTTTTTATTGTATAGGGCATACTTCTAAGTTTAAATTTGATTATTTAAATTTATTTAAATTTGAAATAAATATTTTAACTGGAAAAATAGGAGACGAATGATGTTCACCCATTGACTTTTCACCTGTGAACCGATTTTGTTGAGATTTAGTACACAAATGTAGTTCTAATGATACTACAAAATAAAGGAGACCTGTAGTTGTTAAAAATAAACTTGTTAGTCTAACTAAACTTCTACACTAAAGTACCTAAATAATTGTGCGCCAAACATGCACACAAAAATGAAATTCTAAAACACTTGGGCAAATAGACGCGTCGCCGCTAATATATGCCGCATAATTATACTTAATAATTAGTTTGTTTGTTTGTATGTTTGGCGCCGACTCAAAATGATGTAGGTATTTACTTACATTAGTTTAGGGAACGTACCCATACTACGTGATCCATTTTTATACCCCTCCCCCCTCGGTAACCACCCGTAGTATACGCCAAGAGTATACGCCCCCCCCCCCCCCTCGAGTTTTACGTAGTAATTTATAAATATGGTTTTAAATCATTTTTTGCAAAGTTAAAAAGCGTTCCAAAGTTCGCAAAGTTTCTCCTTTCGTCGGTAAAATTTTTTGTTCATTTTTTATTGACGTATTCTTGTGCAGATGTATATGATAAAAGCAATGGCAAAGGGTTATTTTTAACCAACTTAAAAACAAGGAGGAGGTTCTCATTTTTATTGTATTTTTTTTATGTTTGCTACCTTAGAACTCATTTACTAACCAATTTTGAACATTCTTTTTTATTTATTATATTTGAGGGTATGCTTCCCATTTGGTCCCATGTAAGTCTGAAGAAAATATACCACCCCTAAAATTAAATAGATGAAATTTAGTATCGAACTCAACTTTAAATTATAATTTACTCTAAAATAACAATAATTGTACATTATATTGACCTAATAATTGTATTGTCTTAACACAAGAAGGATAAATTGTATTCACACGGTTTAAATAGCATTAAGCAGGCAATAATTAATTATAAGTGTGGCAATGTCAGTTAAACTAGCTTGCGACATTAGGAGTCTTAGCTGGTAGAACAGAAACAGTACAATATTGTATACATACTTTTAATGGCAAGTGCTCACATAGCATATCGAATAATTAACAAAATAATGTTGAGTAACAATCAACATTACTGCAACAAAAACAATACTTGTATAGAATTATATAAACTATCAAAATGTCAAAAAGTAGAACTAGGAATTAGGTATTAGTTATGTCAATCTATGCTGTAGTTATTATTTCAGTGCTGATTTTATGAAACTTACAATGATAATTCTGTAGGCATAATTACAGGAAGAATTACAATAATATTCTAAATAAAAAAAAAATGTGTTCCACAATCACTTGTATGATTGTAAACTAAAACTCAAACTATCTGTACTATATCAATACTGTATAAATTATTAATTTTTTGGATATTGTTATTACTAAAGAAACATTAATAAACAGGACTAAACATTGTACAGGTAAATTTCAAATTTGAAATCAACTGATTATAATATCTTAATCTGTTAGTCAAACACGGAATGCATACTCTTAATTAGTTAAAAATATAGTTATCAACTTTTTCAGTCTTCACATACACAATAGAAAATCTTACAATATGCACATCCCAATTTGGTACTTTTTCTTCATCACCTAATAGAGGCATGCATCTGTAGTTTTCTAATATTATAAAATCATGGAAGTTATCGAGCAGTTTCTGTAGACTTCTAGTGACCCGCACGGGAATATCAAGACAAGTTTGCATATTGTCATCCATAGCATTTCTCTTGTTCATAGTAAACACAGACTTGGCTACAGTTCTAACTTTGGGTGTCCTGTAAATTGTACATAAAGCAGTTGTAATGTACTTATGTTTGTAATTTTTTTGTGTAATAAAGATCTTTTGTATCACTAGTTTGATTTTTTATTTAATGTTTTTTTTTAAATATGACTACCAAACAAATACCTAGCTTGTTTTTTTTAAAACTGCATCATTCAATGCTGGCCATTGATGTTACAAATCACTAAGATTATCTTCTAAATCTCCTCTACCTCGGTTACAAAAATAAACCCTGTCTACCGTTTCAGTACTCACTATATATATATGGTAAGTGTTTATTTTATATTTACTATTTCTACTGTGATTTGTATCTATTGTATCCATAACATGTTATCAACATCCAATTTCTTCCTATTTTATTCTCAACACCCGAAATTCTATATCAATCTATAATTCCTTTTTAAGATTCTTTCCATGTATGGGTGCCTGGAAGAGATTGCATCGAGCAATAAGGCCGCCATAAGGCCGCCCTTTGCACATTATATTATGCTTGATATAATTTTATTATGTAAATGTATTGTAAAAATAGTGTACAAATAAAGAGTAACTATCTATCCATTCAATGGTTGCCTGTAAGAGATTGCCTTGTGCTAAGGCCTCCAGTTGTACAAATATTTTATACTTATTAGTTACTGTATTGTATATCTGGTGTAGCGTAAAGAGAATTATTATTGTTATTATAATTAAGTAAGGACTACAAGGAAATTAGATTTTTGAATAAAGGATTTTAGAGATATTTCTGGTGGTCTGGCTGATCATGTCGCGAGTAACTTCTCACATGTATGAACGCGATAAAATAATATTTAGGACAAAATCATCTTACCTCACCTCGTAAACAGAAAAAAGGTATCAAGTTGGAATCAAATTTCAATAGCTTCGTGCGCATTTAAGCGATCAACATCGTTGACCATTCAATAAATTCCTACATAAAGTTTATGTCTGATGATCGATTATAATACTGAAACATGATAGGGACTTAAAAAATTCAAGCATCAAATATGGAAACTTCTATACAATTTACAAAATACCCGCTGAGTCTGAAAATTTTCATCACAAAGTCATAGACAAACTGTCTCTCTCTGTCTAATAGAATTGTGTTGCTTTCGTAAAAAAGGAAGTTAGCGTTTGCGAGTTTTTATGGCGCGTTTACACGCTGGCGTTCAAACCGACATTCAACGAGCACATTCAACGACGCAAGCGTGTGAACAGGCTGTTTGTGCATGCCTGCGTGAATGTGATCGCGCTTGGCGCCGATCGGGACGACTAACGCCTGCGTTCATGGCGCGTTTACACGCTGGCGTTCAAACCGACATTCAACGAGCACATTCAACGACGCAAGCGTGTGAACAGGCTGTTTGTGCATGCCTGCGTGAATGTGATCGCGCTTGGCGCCGATCGGGACGACTAACGCCTGCGTTCACACGCTCGCGTTCAAACCGACATTCAACGACGCAAGCATGTGAACAGGCTGTTTGTGCATGCTTGCGTGAATGTGCACGCGCTTGGCGCCGATCGGGACGACTGTCGGTTTTTTGACACACTTCAAAGGGTGAATGTGCTTGTGTGCCTGTTTACACACACACACACACGCTCTCGGCCGCGTTAGTATAGTTTTCATCTTCGTGGCATACAGACGACGTGACGATCGAAATTAATTTTTGACGACACTAAATATATCGGAGTGGTCTGAACCTTTATCATGCATGAATCGAAAGCAAAAGAAGACTTCAGAAAGATGTTTCTGAACTATTCTTTTAGTAAAAATAAATATTGTTTATCAGGGCCCAAAAAAATATGAAACAAAATAGTGCCAATTCTTAGGATTAAAGTTAGTATTGATTGATTGACGATTAGAGAATTGTAACTAATCGCATATCAATGATGTGCAGTAAATAAAATAGATTTATGTATGCCTTAAAACAGTTACGAAACACATTTAATGAAGAACCCGCCCCCAATGCTTATCATGGTTAATTATGTTCATGTTTATTAGAAATAATAAAAAATTATATTCAAAAGTTAGCGAGGATAGTAAATTCATTCAAAGAGATCCCACTAAAGTAAGAAACGAATTATGTAAAAGCACTCTTCGATGTAAAAATAGTTATAACGCATGTCAAATAAAAAAATCAAATTTAAAGTTTTGGCTAGTTGAAAAGTGTTTTTACACCATAAATGATTTTTTAATTGTAAAACCTAATAGTTTTAAGTAAAATTTCGCATGCATAATTATGTCGGGCTGTTTTTTTTTTTCAATAAAAATAGATCAAGGCCAAAGCAGTAGCTCCCACGAGATCTACGTCTACATCGTCTCCCATGTTTGCACTGACTACCATGTCCACAGAACACTAATACCCTACGGACCATGCCTGCAAGTGTGTGAAACAGGGCTGCCAGAGTGTAAATTGGATACAAAATTGGTATAATATCGGTTATCTTTTGTATCCTGTTTGTATAGTAGATTGCATTGCATAATTGGATACAATGTCATTGCTGATGTTATAGCGTAAAAAGTACGTACATACACATAGAGATACTTAAAACAAATCATGTCTGTGATAAACTGTTAAATCCTTATACGTTAAAGTTAAAACACCTTTTACTAAAATCCCCAAAGAGTGACGTTCTATAGTTGTACAACACTGATTTTGTATAATAGTACATGATTTTGTATAATTTCCGAGTCTTAGCGGTATAAAATAAGTTGTCTTTACTGGCAGCCCTGGTGTGAAAAGCTTGCGTGGCACGCTGCGTGGCAGGCTGCCCGCCGAGCTGCGTGCCATGCTGCTTGCCAGGCTGCACGGCGTGCGTGTAAACGTACCATCACACGCTCGCGTTCAAACCGACATTCAACGACGCAAGCATGTGAACAGGCTGTTTGTGCATGCTTGCGTGAATGTGCACGCGCTTGGCGCCGATCGGGACGACTGTCGGTTTTTTGACACACTTCAAAGGGTGAATGTGCTTGTGTGCCTGTTTACACACACACACACACGCTCTCGGCCGCGTTAGTATAGTTTTCATCTTCGTGGCATACAGACGACGTAACGATCGAAATTAATTTTTGACGACACCAAATATATCGGAGTGGTCTGAACCTTTATCATGCATGAATCGAAAGCAAAAGAAGACTTCAGAAAGATGTTTCTGAACTATTCTTTTAGTAAAAATAAATATTGTTTATCAGGGCCCAAAAAAATATGAAACAAAATAGTTCCAATTCTTAGGATTAAAGTTAGTATTGATTGATTGACGATTAGAGAATTGTAACTAATCGCATATCAATGATGTGCAGTAAATAAAATAGATTTATGTATGCCTTAAAACAGTTACGAAACACATTTAATGAAGAAGCCGCCCCCAATGCTTATCATGGTTAATTATGTTCATGTTTATTAGAAATAATAAAAAAATATATTCAAAAGTTAGCGAGGATAGTAAATTCATTCAAAGAGATCCCACTAAAGTAAGAAACGAATTATGTAAAAGCACTCTTCGATGTAAAAATAGTTATAACGCATGTCAAATAAAAAAATCAAATTTACAGTTTTGGCTACTTGAAAAGTGTTTTTACACCATAAATGATTTTTTAATTGTAAAACCAAATAGTTTTAAGTAAAATTTCGCATGCATAATTATGACGGGCTGTTTTTTTTTCAATAAAAATAGATCAAGCCCAAAGCAGTAGCTCCCACGAGATCTACGTCTACATCGTCTCCCATGTTTGCACTGACTACCATGTCCACAGAACACTAATACCCTACGGACCATGCCTGCAAGTGTGTGAAACAGGGCTGCCAGATTGTAAATTGGATACAAAATTGGTATAATATCGGTTATCTTTTGTATCCTGTTTGTATAGTAGATTGCATTGCATAATTGGACACAATGTCATTGCTGATGTTATAGCGTGAAAAGTACGTACATACACATAGAGATACTTAAAACAAATCATGTCTGTGATAAACTGTTAAATCCTTATACGTTAAAGTTAAAACACCTTTTACTAAAATCCCCAAAGAGTGACGTTCTATAGTTGTACAACACTGATTTTGTATAATAGTACATGATTTTGTATAATTTCCGAGTCTTAGCGGTATAAAATAAGTTGTCTTTACTGGCAGCCCTGGTGTGAAAAGCTTGCGTGGCACGCTGCGTGGCAGGCTGCCCGCCGAGCTGCCTGCCATGCTGCTTGCCAGGCTGCACGGCGTGCGTGTAAACGTACCATTATGGCGCGTTTACACGCTGGCGTTCAAACCGACATTCAACGAGCACATTCAACGACGCAAGCGTGTGAACAGGCTGTTTGTGCATGCCTGCGTGAATGTGATCGCGCTTGGCGCCGATCGGGACGACTAACGCCTGCGTTCACACGCTCGCGTTCAAACCGACATTCAACGACGCAAGCATGTGAACAGGCTGTTTGTGCATGCTTGCGTGAATGTGCACGCGCTTGGCGCCGATCGGGACGACTGTCGGTTTTTTGACACACTTCAAAGGATGAATGTGCTTGTGTGCCTGTTTACACACACACACACACGCTTCCGGCCGCGTTAGTATAGTTTTCATCTTCGTGGCATACAGACGACGTAACGATCGAAATTAATTTTTGACGACACCAAATATATCGGAGTGGTCTGAACCTTTATCATGCATGAATCGAAAGCAAAAGAAGACTTCAGAAAGATATTTCTGAACTATTCTTTTAGTAAAAATAAATATTGTTTATCAGGGCCCAAAAAAATATGAAACAAAATAGTGACAATTCTTAGGATTAAAGTTAGTATTGATTGATTGACGATTAGAGAATTGTAACTAATCGCATATCAATGATGTGCAGTAAATAAAATAGATTTATGTATGCCTTAAAACAGTTACGAAACACATTTAATGAAGAAGCCGCCCCCAATGCTTATCATGGTTAATTATGTTCATGTTTATTAGAAATAATAAAAAATTATATTCAAAAGTTAGCGAGGATAGTAAATTCATTCAAAGAGATCCCAATAAAGTAAGAAACGAATTATGTAAAAGCACTCTTCGATGTAAAAATAGTTATAACGCATGTCAAATAAAAAAATCAAATTTAAAGTTTTGGCTACTTTAAAAGTGTTTTTACACCATAAATGATTTTTTAAATAATTATGTCGGGCTGTTTTTTTTTTTCAATAAAAATACATCAAGCCCAAAGCAGTAGCTCCCACGAGATCTACGTCTACATCGTCTCCCATGTTTGCACTGACTACCATGTCCACAGAACACTAATACCCTACGGACCATGCCTGCAAGTGTGTGAAACAGGGCTGCCAGAGTGTAAATTGGATACAAAATTGGTATAATATCGGTTATCTTTTGTATCCTGTTTGTATAGTAGATTGCATTGCATAATTGGATACAATGTCATTGCTGATGTTATAGCGTAAAAAGTACGTACATACACATAGAGATACTTAAAACAAATCATGTCTGTGATAAACTGTTAAATCCTTATACGTTAAAGTTAAAACACCTTTTACTAAAATCCCCAAAGAGTGACGTTCTATAGTTGTACAACACTGATTTTGTATAATAGTACATGATTTTGTATAATTTCCGAGTCTTAGCGGTATAAAATAAGTTGTCTTTACTGGCAGCCCTGGTGTGAAAAGCTTGCGTGGCACGCTGCGTGGCAGGCTGCCCGCCGAGCTGCCTGCCATGTTGCTTGCCAGGCTGCACGGCGTGCGTGTAAACGTACCATTAGAACTACCACCATAACCATAATACCCATGCGCCATGATACCAGATAATTTCTAGGTCCATATTATTATAATTTAAATCTCTATTTCTCAAAATTTCTTTGAATTTTCATATATAAAATTAGTGGTAGATTCGAGTTGGCTTTGAACTGTTTGTTTACGCTTTATCCTAGAAGCACGTAAGTACATATATTATGTGTATTTACCTTTATGTTATATATATATATATATATATATATATATATATATATATATATATATATATATATATATATATATACTGTACACTGTGATTACCGTCGCCCATCAATACCTGCAACTCAAGAGTCACAAGTGCATTTTCGGCCTTTGAGATTGGCGTACTCTCTTTTCTTGAAGGTCGCGTCAGTCCTGAAATACCGCAGGCGACAATTTGTTCCAGAGATTGGTTGTGCGAGGCAAAAAATTTCTGGAGAACCGCACAAAGGTGGATTGCCAATTATCCAGGTGATGGGGATGAAAGTTTTGTTGCGTTGAACGATGGCGAAACTCTGCGGCCGGTATAAGTCTGAACAATTCCTCGGAGGACTCCCCATGATACAGGCAATAGAGAATGCAGAGTGAAGCTACCTCTATAAGAACATAGAACAGTATTCCATATACGGCCGAACCGACCGAACGCGCCTTACAAAGTTGTAGGCTGTGGGCCGGGGTGAAATACTGTTTCGATCTGTTCAGCACACTAAGCTTCTTCGAGGCTAATTTGGAATTACCCTCCAAGTGACCGCGAAACTGGACGTAACTGGCTGTGGCAGTTAGGGAAGTGCTCTTAAAGCAGGTAATACGACAAACGGTATCTTTTTGGCGGTGAACGCGCAAGCCTGTGTCTTCGTTGGGTTAAATTATATTAGATTAAGTCGACCCCCATCAGAAACTCCTAAGGAGGCTTCGATTTCAGACACAAGTTTGGATCGACTCTCAGTGACGTTTTCCCGAGAAATGTTAGCGCGGCCGGCATACAAGGCATCGCTCGTGCTATCATCGGCATAGCAATGAATGCTGCTGATTTGCAACATATCATTGATATGCAGAAGAAACAGCGTGGGTGATAGCACACAGCCTTGTGTGACACGAGCATTCACAGACTTGAAGTCGGAGCATGCACAATTTCTCGGGAAGCCCATAGGAAAGAAGCGAGAGAGAGAAGCGCTTTGTGCCAGACTCGATCGAAGGCCTTCGCTATGTCCAAACTGACTGACAATGCCTTCACCTTTCTTCTCGATCGCCTGTGCCCACCGGTGAGTCAGGTATACAAGAAGATCACCAGCTAAATGACCCTGACGGAAACCGTATTGTCTGTCATTGAGTAGCTGTTGGTCTTTTAAGTACCGAAGGAGCTGGCGATTGATTATTGATTCCATTATCTTGGAGAACAAGGTGGTTATGGCTTTAGGTCTGTAGTTGGACGGATACGAGCGGTCACTTTTTTTAGGATCGGGTGCACTAAAGCTGTCTTCCATGAGTTCGGGACGACGCCAAGAGTAGGAGAGCCAATAAAGGCTCGTTAAAACCAGTGTCAACTCTGGAGCACACGTCTTCAGCATGATGGGAGAAATTCCATCCGGCCCACTCCACTCATGAATATCGAGGAAAGAAGTGCTTTACGCACTGAGCTTTGGAAGAAGCTGACTTCCGGCATACAGCTGTCGCACCGCGGTGTGGTCGGTGGTACGTTTACCCCGTTACCCAAAGTTGAGTTGGACGCAAAGAGTTTGCCCAAAAGGTCAGCTTTCTCCCTAGCGTCGTGGGCCAACGAATTATGCTGGGATGAAAGGAATGGTCTACAGATATTCCCCTAGACAGCTTTGGCAAGAGACCAAAATGCACGAGTTCCAGAAGGGAGACTCACACGTCTCTCACCAATTCTGCCGATGTGCTCCGACTTCGCCCTTGCAATATCTCTTTTGAAGGAGCTGGAGGCAAAGTAGAGCTATTTTTTTAATGCGCTAGTCTTTACATTCCGTACTGCCGCTGCATTTACCAAAGCTTGGTAACATTCCTGCTTTCGGCGGGACGCCGTTTTGCAGGATGGACCAAACCAAGGCTGAGATTTGCCACCAATGGGAATTAGAGAGTATGGAATGAAAGCTACATTTCCTGAAGTTCCACATGATTGACAGAATCGGCAACGACGTTAGGATCATCCGGCTTGAAGCAGACCGCCCATCATGACTATCCCAATCTGCTGACCTATAGTGCCACACACGGCGGCAACCTGGAACTCGCGGCCGCGGTGAGCACGTGAATGTCACCGTACTCCGGATCCGGCAATGGTCCGAGGAGCCAATTGGGGCCTCAGCGGAGACTTGGTAGCCGTCCGGATGAGAGGTCAGCAGAAGGTCCAACAGTGAAGGCTCGTGGCTTTCTAGAACTGGAATTCGCGTAAGCGTTGCTACCAGTTGTGTCAAGCCATATGTCAGGGCGAAGTCGTGAACAGATCTCCCCGCATGGTCGGTTTTGCGTGAGCCAAACCATTCAGTGTGGTGGGCATTAGTCGCCAAGTATCACGATTTCTGCGGATGTCTGCTGGAGACGATATCTGCGTCTCGGTTAAAAAGAGCAAGGCCGGCTTTGCTGTTTCGAGGTGGTGTTGGACATCGTTGAGGTTGCAATGTATGCCCCTGATGTTGCAGAAGTCCACGGTAAGCGTGGCAAGGCGTGCCTTGATATACTTGCTCTTGCCCCGAGCAGATCTTTTTGGCGCGGTTGTGCCCTCCCCAGAGTACGAGGGGCAGCCTGGGCATCCACATCCTGGTGCATTGTGTTCTGAACATGGACGCCCAGAAGATTCTCAAACGCAAGCGCAGCTGGTACTCCCCTAGGTTATGTACTTTTTAACGGTGCCGTCATTGGAGGGAGAGAGGGTTGGGTCTCTGGTAACCTCAATCACTCTTTTTACATAGAACTTTCACCGGCTCATGCTTTCACCAGCGTTTACCTTCCACCCGTTATTGTAATAAAATCTGTTAGGTACCAGGTCGGAATAACGAGTAAAAAAGATATCCATGATCTTGAGTATAACATTATCAGTACTCACACTAGAATGACAAATTAGCAGAACTACGAATCGGTCAGCTCAACCTCACCACACCTCTAACCAGGGGTCTTGGTTGGATGGTGGACAAATACGAGTAAAAAGCGGACTGTATTTTACGCTGGTTTATAATGTCACAAGTAGGTAGGAACGTGTTCAGGGCAGTAATCCCGATCAAGTTCATAAGGCGAGTGTCCAACTGTCCTGCGTAATAGCGGTGGTAGTGGGAGCCTCATTGCATCCACGCCCGTTCCCTCCTTGCCTCTCGGTCGCCTGCGTTGTACGTCGTTCGCTAGCGGCTTTAGCCGGTTAAAGGCACCTGGCCACGGGAGGATTAACGTTTTATTCTCGGCACACCTATTTAAAAAGTCAATAATTAATTCTCAGGATAATCACAAGATACACACTAGCTTTAAATATTACATATTTAGTTACTAAAATAAAATTAGGTAGTGTCATGTAAAATATAAGTTACATAGCTTTTTTTTTATTGAAAAATCGATATTTAATCGTTCGAAAGAAGTTATTGTAGCTTTATTTCAGCACATATCCTGCAAGCTTAATATATAATAATATATACATATCCACTAATGATACACAAGATAATACACACTAGCTTTAAATATGACATTTGTTACTAAAATAAAAATGTTAATTATAAGCAACATACTTTTTTTATCTAAGTCTAGAATAAATTACTAAACATACTAGAACAACAAACTTGTGCTCTTAAACTCTGATCCTAGTTTCCTAGACTATTCATTATTAATTACCCACTGCCTTGTGATGCTATTTAATTAAATGTAATGTAAGAGTTAAGAGTTCGTCATAGTTTTCTGAGTTGTACAAATAGTCTAACTAAATAGTATTTACGCAACTAATTCCCTTTTTCGTGACGCTTTCTCAGCAGTTTCAGCTCGAGACAGTATTGATTGAAATGCCATTAATTAGATTATAATACAATGTTTTTCTAAATCTTGGCTTTTGAAAATCCTATCATTTATTCATATATTTATATACTCCTAGACGAACTTGGAAGAACTCAACAATAGAAACAAAATTGTTAGTTTATGTTTCAACCAACGTACCGGTCTTTTCGCCACCTACTGACAATATATATCAAAAAAATGCCTGTCTTTGTTATCAAGACTTTTACTGTAATAGATGTTTTGCAAAGTTTTACAGTTGTCCTTAAGTTTTGCGACGCTACATATACCGTTCCGGGTAACATCCGGTCAAAAAAAAAAACATCCTAATACATCGCCTCCCGGTAAAAAAAGTGTCTTGATACAAAAACAGCTATTTCGAGAAGACACGACTTTTAGGCCTGTGAATTGAACAAAACAGCTCATAACGATGCTAATAACGATGTTTTTACAGCTGACCAAATGCAATATTTGCTATTCAATGCTATAAAAATGTTAAACGTACCTAACATGTGATATGAGTATATGACACTTTTTTTGTGATATGACACTTTTCTTGCGACATTCCCGCGATTTACGCAGTGTTAAGAACGATCTTATTTAAGTGGATAGATGATAAAGAGAAATGGGAATTTGTTTACTTCCTAAGTACTACCTACGAAAGGGAACCTGGTACCCAAGGAGTATCCTGAAAATTCCAATCTAACTTGCATCGAATTTTATTTGAGTAAAATATTACCCAGCCCAGGGAGAAGTGACTACGAATTTGTAGCTGGCGGTTATTAGTGTCTTCCTAAGGTGTATATTTAGGTTTTAACGTATATATTTTATTTATATTTTATAAAAAAAAAAAACGGAAATAAACTTTCTGATTTGGGTCCATAGAGTGTTAGGACTCCGAGGGCCCTGGGGCTAGGTCGATTACCTATTTTTGCTCGTTTGTCTGCTATTTTGCTAATGTGAATACAGTAGATTTATAATATTTAATATAACTCCTCCAATATATGGGCTACATTTTACAGAACTACAGTTTTTTTTACAGTTTCTTGTTGTGAGATCCGTCGAGTATAATGATGAGTGATTTTGTGGATCAATACTGTTGAACCTTCTATACCAAAGTCGCAGTTGCGGGAATATCAGTGGGATTAGGCCCTAAAAAACTCCTCCAAAAGGGATATATTAGTGATGATATTGACGTTAATGGCTTAACTATAAAAATGTCTCGGCTTGACAAAACAACCTACCTTGGATTGAGCAGTAAAATCAAGGATGGAGGATCATAAAAGGTGCTAGATGTTGGTGCTTCCACATGCTCTAGAAAACTGCTGCTACTCCAAACCATAGTCCCGGGTACATACAGTACTGATGGTGTTTCTTTTGAGCAGTGACTTTAAGGAAAAAAAAACTCCACAGCCTTTACACCTCCACAGCTTTAATAGGTGTTATAAATATAGATAAAAGCATGGAACTGTGGTTTTGTCATCCGATATCGTATGATATGAATGACACCTTGAGGAAAGTAAGATGTATGACATCTATGATATGACACACTTATATGAGATGAGATTACATGAGAGGTAGAGTAAAACATAAATAATAAGGGCACATTCTTAACGAAAGAGTTCACCACATTATCCCGTCAATAAAATTGAGATATAGTCACGAAGATACGAAGGGTGCCTCTCCCGAGAGGAGCGTCGTGGACCATCCTCAGCTCTTAAATCAGGCGATCTTGTGTTGTCACCAAAATGATCCTGAGCTGGTTCATTTTCTGGAGCCTGTGTGTCTTCAAACTCTTCATCACTATCGATCTCGTCTTGTGGTAGTGGCGGAGGTGCTATCTGTCGGTTAGAGACTGTAGGTATTTCTCGTCCATCTGAGAACCGATATTTAATCGTTCGAAAGGAACTGTAGCGTTTATAAGGTGCCCATCTGTCACATTCGTAACGAAAGTGTTCACAGCAGTAGGTCTGATGGTTCAACACGGCTTTCACCCCTCGTTGGCGATCGTTCTTTTCTATTTTTGTGACAATGCTGCAATGTTTAGCTGGATTATTTTGAAAATAAATGAGAAAATATCTGTTATTCTATCTTTTTGACAAGCGTAATTATAAATATTTCTGCATATGTATTTAATATGTCGGTGTTGACAATAGGCAATGTATTTTGCGTTTGATTTTATATCTTAGCCGTTCAGATATTATGGGTCATTATAAAAGTAGCCCTATTATCACAATGTAGCCTTATGTACCCCACCTGTCAAATGTAATCGCCATTTCCTCCTAATCTACAGCTGCTTATAGTTTGAATTCTTGTTTTACATAAATTTAAGCAATTACTCTAGAAAGGACTAAAATGTTTGACCATAGACAATGAATATAATGACAAATTAGTACAAATATGATGTAATTATAATTAAAATGGCAATACAATGTGACGGACAGGATATCAAAAATATTTTTAACTAGGCAATCTAATTGATAGCCATTTTGAAGAGCCTTTTGTTGGTGTTTTGTGAATGTTTTCAATAAAATTTTGTAATATTTCTATGATATGAAAGTGTATTCGAAGCATAGATCTCATTGATATGAGTAAATATTGAATCAAGTTACAAATAATTGTAGTGTTGTTTGTTTGGTGAAGGCGCATTGTGATAAAAAAAACCGGAAAGAACTGTGCCGTATTTTAGTTTTGTAAAAAAAAGCTCTCTAAATAATCATTAATTTTATGACAGTGGATTGATTGATTGCTACGGATGTCGTTGATAAGTTGAATAATTTCGCCTAAACATCGTTATTATTTACGTCGCGTGTTTTGTTCGCTACGTAAAATTTAGATCGCCACAAGATGGCGGACGTCGGATGCCCGCTCCGCCAAAACTCGCTCGCGGGGCCCGATGTGTCATCGGGTTGCGAGGGCTTCGGTGACATGCTGTAAACCGGCGTCTCGCACCGCGACCAAAGTTACCGGTCGCATACGGCGAGGTTCCATTTCATAAAATGGAATTTCGCTCGAGGCGCCAAAATGTGATGGGTGTTGACATAAGTGCAATACCATACCGTTACTCAGGCGGCAGTACGTAATAATTATTGACGAAGATGTGCGAGCCGGACGACGTCGGCAAAGAAGTGTGGAAGCGATGGATCCTTGAAGCCATACATAAAATACGCTCTCAGAAGCAAAGGCCAAGTGTGGAAAGGATATGTCACGCTATCAGACAGCATCACAACTATCATGAGGATGTGGTGTCGGAGCGTCTGGAGTTAGCAGTACGCGAGGGGGCGGTGCTAAAGGTATATAACAAGGGCCAGAGCTCTTACAAGGATCCAGGTGGACTGCAAAATAAGCTTCTACGAATAACGCAAGATGTGGACCTTTCAAGGATTGTTGCGAAGGCAGTGCGTGAGTTAGGTGAACGTGACGGTTCTACGTTAAAAAGTATTGAGAGACATTTGCATACAGCATATCAAGTGGCAGTGGAAACTGATGTGGATGTGCGTGCAGTGTTGCGTGCGGCGGCCAAACGCGCAGTAGCGAGAGGTCTGTTAACACACCAAGGAGGTGTATACAAGGCAACTGAGAGACCTCTCACCACATCATCTGATCGCAGCTCGAAGCAGCGGCCCAAAACTTCCCTGGACTCCCCTGAGAAGGTGAGTTAATAAATTTGACAACAAAGTTTGTTTACATTCTCTTGTCAGGGTTGAAATCTTTAGTTCTTATCTGACTACATTCTGTTAGTAAACAACTGATAAACAACAACAAACTATTTCACCGAATTCCTTTTTAAATAGACCCTACTTTTTATAGTATTCATATTTATTATAATGCAATCTATATTTTAGGAGTATTTTTTGATTAGTGAATAAAATTTTGAAGGTAATCAAGTTAAAATACTCCTACTGTTAAAATTTTTAAGCCTGATTTTCTGGTTGTTGGGTTTATTGTATTATTTTAGTCTTATACAAACATGTTTATCATTTAAATGGTCAGTAAATTAAGGAGGTTTTATATCTATTCATAGTAGAAATGAAGTACTTATATACTTAATTCTTAATTAATTGTATCAAAACCATAGGTTGTAAATTATGACCAGGTCTATATGAACAGTAATATGTATAGATTGTAATGATGTTGTTGATCTGCTATTAACGTTCAAGGCCAAGTCTGTCACAAAAAATGCCAAATATGAAAAAAACATATGAATTCAATGAATTAGTCTATGTTATTCTACATAATTACTGTATCAATTTACTTGTTTAAGCTAGATTAAGTAGGTTTACTCCCAGTATTATAGTACATTGTTTTTTAACTGATTTAAAAACAGGAGGTTTTCAAGTCAACCTGTATTTTTTATCAATACAATTTGTTTGTCTTATGCCTGATTACAGATTGATTAATAAAAATTATGAATTGTATCCATGTCCCTCCACATACTATTCACATGTAACATATATATTATGTAATTATTTAGTTATTAGTAGCAATATAATTTGTTGAATATTTTAAAATATACTTTAATCTTTTTAGGTTTTACAATTTAACTTATTGAGTGCTCCTGAATATTTACACTTTGAGCAACTTAGTTTTGACTTACTAGAACAACTACATTAGTTGTTTTTGTAATGGATAAATTAAGATGTTATATTAATGTGGCTCTACCTGATATATATATATTTAATAATACTTTAATGTTATGCCAGTTTTTTTTTCATTGTATTATTTGTCCAAAGTTAAGTAAATAATATCAAGATGTATAATTAGAAAAAATTAGAACAGTAATATAACTACATACACTTACATCTAAATCTCTGAAGGGATAGTCAGAGGTTAAACACTCATACTTGGTCCCAATTATGTAAAAGAGGCAAGGCTCTAGAAATTACCGAGCACTTTGGATGATAAAGATGGGAAAATTAGGAGTATATTAAAAGGAAAAGTAGGTAAGAGAAGGGATATTGCTCCTATGGATGGATTGAGGAGTGTAAGCAATAGCTCAAGTATGCAAGGGTTGCATACCTGTTATAACTAGAAATTACTGTTGCTGGGAAGTCCAAGCCCTCTTGGAATAACTGCTAATGTTAAATTTATAAGCTGGTAGGAGGTAATTTTGTTTTCTATTAACACATTAGGAGATTATCGTATAAGAAATATTTCTTATGCTAGCATTTTACCATAATTATTAGTGCGGAGAGTAGAGCTGTGATTACATATCAGTACACACACAGTACTGTTCCCAATAAACTGAAAAACTACTGAATGAATTTTCATGCAGTTTTCACCAATAGTTATACATAATAGTTTTATTATAGATGTCTAAATTATTTAATCTAATATCAGTATATGAAAATAATTTACAAGTGAGGTTCTTGTGGCATACATACAGCATGACAATATCTATGTATAAGTATTTTTATAACATCAATTGAACGCATTGTGTGGTAGTGACTCATACTCAAATATTAGTTTACTCAGAAGAAATCTCCATGTGTCACAAAATATCCAGACCCTATTATTTAATAAGAACAAGTTTCACAACACTTAAAAACATTAAATAAAGTCAGATAAACAATTGGAAGAAGCCATTGTTTTTTTACCTTAAACTATATTCCCTTGGTGATTCCTTTTACTTCCGCGTCATTGTTCACAATAAAACCAAAAATCTTCAGAAATGTAATGAAGCTCTTAAAATAACTGAAGTCCTCTTTCTTATGTCACATGCTTGATTTGAATAATATAGTATTTTAGGCAAATTACCAACAATGTATTATATTAATGTAAGCCAACAATGACACAGAAGAATGAAGGATTAATCATAAATTTAACATTTTAAAACACCCCCGACTCAAAAATCCCTTTGATGATTAGAAAAGAGCTGATCTTCAAACAGCTGTACAGATTTTCTTGAATTATATTGATCAAGACCTCTTTGGAACAAAAAAAAAAATGCACTTAAATTGGTCACAGATACACAGACACACAGATACACAGACACACAGATACACGTCAAACTTATAACACACCTCTTTTTGCATCGGGGGTTAAAAATAATGAATACTCACCCTATTCAATATTAAAACAAACATTAATATTCTAATAGTAAGGTAAAGTATGAATTTAATAATTTCTCATAAGATAATATTATAGGCATTAACTCTAATATTATTATAATCACACCAGTTAGCAGAATACTTAAGTAGTAATGTATTTGATAGAGACAATTCACTAAGAAACAAGTATACACTTTGCTAGCCAGATGGTTGATCAGATTGGATAGAGATGAAGGTTCTACATCTATTCTATTAGAAACAATAGACTAAGATCCATGCATAGCATAGAAAAGATTCTTAATCTGTAGATTTGTTTACACAACTCTCTGTTTTACTGGACTATTGGTCTAGTGGTAAATGATCCTGACTGCTAAACCAGAGGTTGTGGGTTCAATTGCCACCCAGGACAAATAATTGTGTGATGAGTGTGATCTTTCTTGGTTCTGTGTTTGGGTATAATTTATCTATAATATGTAGGTATTTAGAAATACATAAGTATGTTTATCAGCAGTCTGGTTGCCATAGCGCAGGCTCTGCCTAGTTTTCGATTAGATGATGATAATTATTTCACACATCTCACACACAACCAGTGCATGAGATGTGTGAAGTAATTATTATTATTAATTGAGGAAAGCAATAGGCTATATATCATCATGCGACGACTCAGGAGTTGAGCTGTGACGATAAACATTACTGAAACTGTGGGGAATAGCTAGTGAAGCATGAAGAAATAGAATGAAATATAAATGCTGATAAAGCTTTGGTGCCAGAAATACATTTTTTGTTTTTTATTTTCATAGAAACAAAATCAAGAAGGAGTTCCTGTGTGTAACGAGTGCCTTGGAACAGATGCAAGAAACAGACTAGGGGCAGTAGAATCTCTGATCTGCTGTCATCAGTGCAAGACCTATGCACATCCAACATGCCTCAATCTATTGGATAATAATGAAATACCTGTTTTAAAGGTAAGCGATTAGTTTCAATAATTCAGCTTTAGATAAAATTATAAAGGCTAATTAGTGGAAGTTACAGTCTAGAGCTGGGATCCCACAACCTATCAATGCCACAGCCAATGTCAAAAATTGCCACACCTTTCAGACTTTCGAGTCCTTGTCTAGCAATCAATTCCTGACTAATCAAAAATGGGTGATAATAATAAGTATGTTTTCTATCTGAAGAGACCGTCTAATGTGCCATTGGGCGTCAACATTTTTGTACAGTCTGCTACTACAGTATATTCAAATGTAGAAGTAAATTTAATATGATTTACTATTCATACCCTATACTAATCGTCATTACCCTATACTAATTAAAGTAAAAGACATAATCAGTACCTAAGGTTTTCCTTAAATTGTCACAGTTCCTGCAATTATATGGAAACTAACTGTACCCTGCGGTTTCACCCACGTAAGTCCCGATGGCGTGGGAATATCGGTATAAACAGTAGCCTATGTGTTAATCCAGGTTTCCAGCTATCTACATACCAAGTTTCATCGCAATCGGTTCAGTAGTTTTTGTGTGAAAGAGTAACAAACATCAGTACATCTATAACTAGATTGTTTTTTTTATTTCTTTAATGTTGGATAAATCCAATTTAGTGTAGCACATGACTTTCTGTTTAGACAGATTTAGGATTTTCACTAATCTTATTTTTATATTTGGGGCTTGCCTATTCGAAAGTAGTTAAAATACATATATACAGCCTCTGAACACTCGTTACACCACGTGCGTCGTGCTTTGCAGATGTTATAGAAAAGTACTTGTATGCATTACCTGTAAAATGTTCAAAGATGATGTGTAAATTGCAGTCTGTTTGGTGGTCGTGCGGGTCTTGCGCCTGGTGCGATGTGTGTTCGCCGGGCGGGGCCGACGGCGAGGACGCGGGGCCCCGCGGCTGGGCGGCGCGCTGCGCGGCGTGCGCCCGCCACGCGCACCCGCGCTGTGGCGAGCCGCCCTGGCGCTGCGACCACTGCCTTAACAACGCACCCAGTAACAAGCGGTACGTCTTGAGTTCAGCCTACACCAGGTACCCCTCGTCCCACGATCGAATCTTATGTATGACAGTGATCCTCTTTGCAGATCGTCGGTAGCGGGTACGCCGCGCGGCAGGAAACCTCGCACCCCGGCGCGCAAACCGGAATCCGACGACGAGCCCTCCGACGGTAATGGACCGACGCTCACGCGACCCGAACAGAGAATGTCCCGAGAGAAGCAGAAATTCTTCAGATTCTCCGCTTTTAACTTAGTGAAGCGGCGCCGGCGCCGATCGTCCTCCGAGTGGGAGGGGTGGGGCGGCGTTAGAGTCACGCGAGTGCAGAGACTAGAGTTACGACTCGAGCGCCGCCCCGCCTCCCCCCGTGACACTGTCTCCACCCCTCTGTCGAGTACGCGCTCCACCCCCTCACCTCTGTCGGTCTCGCCGAGTTCCGTGTCGCCCTCCCCCAGCACTCGCGCCTCGTCCAGTGAGGCCGAACTGCCGGCCCCCGCCGCCGTGTCAACGGTGTTCGAGCGTTTAGCTGCCGATGAGGCGCCCGGTGGAGTGTGGGGATTCGCCGCCGAGGCGCAAAAGCAGCGTAGGCTGGAGCCCGAAACGCGCCAAACTCCCGAGCGGCACAGAGTCGCGAGACGGCGCAGTCGTTGTGGGGAGAGATTGCTGACGACGCTGTTCGACGGGCTCTCGGAGTTTTACTCGGTGCGAACGGCGTCACGATCACAGTCGCGTCCGCGCCCCACGCGTCCTCCCGAGCCCGAGGAAGACCGTACCGTGCTGAAGGAAACGAGGAGCACCTTCCGACGATACCAGGCGGAGCTACGTCGTGCGCGGAGTCGAACTAGGGAACCCGACCCTAAGCCTGAACCGTTACCCGTCACAAAGGAGGAACAGGTCGTTCGAGCTAGATCGAGGAGTAGATCTCGACCACGAGTGGATGCGCGAGTAGTGACGCCCGTGGAGAGCCGAGGTCGAAGCGTAGACCGTAGTCCGATGCGTAGAGAGAAGGAGATAGAGATAGAGGAACTGCGACTATCCGCATCGCAGCTCGTTAGGACCGCAGCGGTGGGCAAGCACCGGACGGTATCGGAGGACTCGGAAAAACTGTATCGCGGCTTAGCTTTGGCGAGTCGGCAGGCCGGCGTCGGGAGGCCGGCCACCAATCAGACGGGTAAGATCGGTTCGTGAGGTGCGGTGAAAGTGTCGTAGTGGATCTGACCGACTCGCTCTGATTGTTGGCCGGCGCTCCGCTCTCGCGTCGTTTCGTTTCGTTTCTCTAACTCTGTTCGGGACGGGTGAGTGAGCCGCGAGCTCCCGATTATCGCTTCTCCATTCGGACACCGAGCGCCGATGACAAACCATTTGTTACTCGGGTTTCGGCAGTATCCACACATGCACTTTCGCTCGCGCCTCTGGCAGGCGTGACACACGGAGACTCGAGCACTCGCATCTCTAGCGGCTCGCGCCAGACGTGCGGGTACTCGGGAGCGACATGCTTTCATTTTGCTTGCCATGTTCCCTATTGACATTCTGTGCTACTTTTTGGTTTGTAGTTAAGTAACAGTTCAGGTCTGAGCTAAGAACTGAACTGATCGCATTTTTCTTTTTCATCGCCATTGCTTTTTTATTACAACTTAAAACTAAATGTTTTAATCCGTAAAATTTTTTTGTAGATATGTAATATGTTCAACAGAAATATTTGTATACTTTGCAATAAGATAATTTCATTATAGATCTCTGGATTGTTAAATTTTGTACTGAGTAATATTCGAAAATATATATTAATAAATAAATATCTATTTAACTGTTTAGGTGAGATAATAATATTGCAATTATTGTATGATCCTTATTCAAACCGTTATAGTTTATACAATTATACATTTCAAACTACTCTAACAAAACTACTAAAAAAATCCCTTTAACAATTAGAAAAGAGCTGATGTTCTTCGAACGGCTGAAAATTTTCATGAATAATAGCTAAGAACAATCAATCAAGTCACCTTTCAAACACAAGAAAAAACCAAATCAATATTGAGTCATCTGTTTAGGTGCTGTAATGCCACAACACCTCTTATTTTCGAACATTTTTTGTAGATATGTTCATCTGGTTCTTATACCGTGACCTTCTAATAGACATAGTGGCCATGTTTTACTTGCATTCTAGTATGATAATATATTAATGATCACTGTTTAAAGTTAACTATGAAAAAGTTCATAGCATTCATCTAAGGGCCCGTATTTTGGATATTGATTTCATGTGATCAATTTTACTAGTCAATTTGAAATTCAGTATGATGCTAATATTGTTAACTTACAAATTAGTATTTGGATTTTCTAAAGTTAATTTGTGCAAATACAAATATGTCTGTTCTATAGTCAATATAAATATTATTTGCTTAATTCATATTTGTTTTGGCGTGATCTCTTCTTTTTGTAAAGGCATGTAATATATACAATCAGGGTCGGATGATTTACGTCGGGGTCTCTAGGCAATACGGTAAAAGGTACCCGTTTCTAACTTAAAAAAAAATATATTTTCTATTACAACGTAAGTTTATTCTATTTTTTTTACTACATTGCCAAGGTATGCCAATACCAATTCAATAAAAAAAAATGCCTGCATACAAAGATATAACCAAAAATGTATAAAAAGATCGTTAATTGGTCTTATCAGTAAAGTGATCTCTTCTACAAAATTTTTGGTACACAGAAAAACAATGATTAGCTAGAAAGAATCTAAGCAAAACCAAACTGGCACCCCTTTGCTTACTCATAAAACAAATTACTTTTTCTCCGCGCCCCTAGCCGATGCGGGTTCTCTAGGCGGTTGAGTACACTGCTTCATGGATAATCCGGCACTGTGCAATTTCGAATGTAAAGAATGAGCTTTGGGAATGATGAATGACACGCTAGTCTCGGTGCGCAGAGGGCGGGGCCGCGCTACCGAGCGGCGTGGGCGCGGCCGACGCGGCGCTGTTCGCGGCGGCGCTGGCGGCGGCGCTGGCCGCGGCGGGCGCGCCCGAGCCGCCGCCCCACGCGCCGCCCGCACCCCTCGCGCCCCTCGCGCCCGCGCGCTGCCCCTCCGCCATCCAGTTCGGCCAGTGGGAGATCGACACCTGGTACTCCAGCCCCTTCCCGCAGGAGTACGCCAGGTAAGACGCTCCAACCTTGACTCCTTGTTATGAAACATTTAACACTTTGTTTCTGTTTAGCCATTTTAGTTCTGTTTATTTGAAAATAAAAAAAAACATTTAGAAAAATAAATAAATATATCACTGCTGTGCTCGTTTGTGCCTGTGCTGATAAGTAGGATCATAGATAATTGGGAGAAGGGGTCGTTCCAAAAATAACACTAGTTTCAACTTTCTTTGAATAATCAAAGAAGGTTGAAACTAGTGTTATATAAATAGTTGTAATGCCATACTTTTCTAATAGTATTACTTTTTTCTTTGCTTTTACATTATTTTTTTTTTGCTTTTACATAAATATTTTAGATTTCTAATAAAAATATTATTCATTTCAGACTACCGAAACTATTCCTATGCGAGTTCTGCTTGAAATACGCAAAGAGTCGAGCGGTGTTGATGCGGCACCTGGACAAATGTCTCTGGCGACATCCCCCAGCCACAGAAATATATCGATGCGGTGATATATCAGTCTTCGAAGTGGACGGCAACGCCAACAAAATCTACTGTCAGAACCTGTGCCTCCTCGCAAAGTTGTTCCTTGATCACAAAACACTGTACTATGACGTCGAACCGTTCCTATTTTACGTGTTAACGAAGAACGACAACAAAGGATGTCATTTAGTTGGCTACTTCTCCAAAGAAAAACATTGTCAGCAGAAATATAATGTTTCATGCATCATGACGATGCCGCAGTACCAGAGACAAGGCTTTGGGCGGTTTCTCATCCATTTTAGTGAGTGGTGAAATCTTTATTACTTCTACGCTTTTTAATAAACTACCTAACAAATGAATGAGGCAAATGGAAAGTTAAATTAGTCTTAAAAGTTATATCGTACAAAATGTATCCTCCCCATATACTTAATTCGAAACATCTAACAAATATCCTACTCAGACAAATGGTTCCCATCGTGCTAAGTTTCTGCTATTCTATTTTATAAAGAATTTACTTCTATAGATAAAATTTGTCTCTAAATTTGTGAAGTAGGTAATGTTCTTACAAATTATTCATTGAGTGTTTAGATAATGTCAGACTTTTTTGTTCTCAGGTTATTTGCTATCAAAAGAGGAAGGACAGCCAGGTACACCTGAAAAGCCTCTATCAGATCTTGGCAGAGTATCATACCATGCTTACTGGAAGTCTGTAATTCTAGAATACCTCTATGACCATAAAGAAAAATCATTCACTTTTGAAGATATTGCGCATACTACAGGAATGCATATGAATGATATTGCTATAACATTTCAGTTGTTAGGCTTTGTAAGATATATTCCTAATAATGAATCCAGCAAATTAGGACTTTGTTTAGACTGGAATAGAGTTGATAATCATATGAAGAAAGTTAAGAGTAAACCTAGGCTTGAGATTGACCCTGAATGCTTAAGATGGACGCCATTATTAGCTCCAACTGTGAATCCGTTCAGATCGCCGGAAGAGGCTTCTGGGGTTGACCAGGATACTGAAAATGAAGAGTTGAAGACTGAAAGTGAGGATACCGCGACTGAAAACGAAGTTCCGGTAGCCAAGGAAGAACCTAAACAAAAGGTTACAGTAAGAGAAAATTCTGAAACACTAGTAGAAGTGACGTCATCTGGTAGAAGACGAACGAGACCCCTGAAGTATAGTGAGAGTACCTATCAAACTACACCAACACTTACTGAAGGTAACAGAAAGAGAAAACGAGAACTAAGTAGAAAGATTTCTGAAAGTAACTTGGAAGAAGATAAGAGTAAAGATGAAGAGACACCTAGAAGACAGAGAAGTAAAAGTGTTGCTCGAAGATCGTCCAGAGTTACTCAGAATGAAATCCCAGAAGATGTTGCGCCTACGGAGAGAAGACAGAGTATTAGAGAAGTAGGTTATGGCTCTGACAGTCAAGATAGTCAAGAAAGTATGGATGCCGAAGCCCTAACGCCAGCAGTTAATAACGTAAAAGCTAAAAGTAAAAGAACATTCAAATATAGAGGTCGTCCCAAGAAGAGACAAAAGGTCAATAAAACTGCTGCTCGAACTTCCTCGCCAGCTAGTAAAAAAGCCAAGCTTAATGAAAGCGACAAAGTGGAAGTTAATGACTACAAAACTGACGATTCTATGGAAGATGTCTCTAAACCCGAGGAGGTTGAAAACAATATTTCCCCAGAAAATAAACAACCCATTGAAGAAAAAACCCAAGACAAAAGCAAAAATTCAGAAGCAAGTTCTGAAGACTCTTCAGGGGAGGCAGATGATGAGATGGATGTTGAAGAAGGGGAAGAAAGGAAACCAGTTAGTAAACCAGCATCGCCAAGACATATTGAAGAGAATAGCACTGATCATCACACTAGTGACATGGAACTTGATAGCATTCACATGGACTCACCAAAATCTATAGCAGAAAAGGACCAAGTTATTAACGAAGCTAACGATAAACCAGACAATGCTGAACCAGAGAGTACAGAGGAATCATTAGAGAAACCTGTAGAAAATACTAAAGAAACAGCAGAAGAACCACCTGAGACGGCAAAACCGTCTGAACCAATGAATGGTGAAATGAAATCTCCTGCAAAACCAGTATTAGATGATAAAGATACTATAGTTATATCTGAATCAGATGATAATAACAGTCAGAGCTGTCCTTTACCATCACCTAAACCAAATGTAGTAGCCCCTGTACACCAGAACAATGAAAATAAACCTAAGGAAGTTGAAGAAAAAGAGAGTCCATCTAAAGTTATACCTGTCGTATCCACAGAGAATGCTCATATTGTCTTAGACCCTAAAGTACAAGAGGACGTGAATACAATAAAGCCATCAGTAGACTTGATTGTTCCTAGAACGAATCAAATTGAAACTATAGTTGTCGAAGGCGAATCTGATACTGCTAATTCACCGCAGGCAGGCGTATCACCAAAGAAAAATGATAAAATGGTGATAAATGAGTCTCCTAAACCAAAAAAGTCGCCAGAAAGTGTCAACTCCGGTGTATACTGCGAGCAGAAAAAATGTGAAGTAAGAAAAGAAACTGTTATACAACACCAAAATACTGATGAGGCCAAGAACACCGATAAGAAGTCACCAAGTAAAATAGAATCTATCATTCAAAATTTAGATTCTCATAGAGATTTAGTACCTAGTACAAAGAAGCCCGACCCCGTCAAAATAGATAGCTTTATTGAAGTCGATAATAGAAATAAATTACCAAATCCAATTGTAGCTAGAGAAAGTGAAATTCCATTTCGGAACGACATAATGATTAGGAAAGATGAGATCGTAATAACTAGAAACATAATAGAGCAGCCGTCCCCGCTGCATACTTTTCAAAACCCAGTGTCAAACTCCATGACGATACAGCAGATAAATACCGCTCAACACTCTTTTTTGAATCACAGAGCGAATGTCACAAAAGAATCGCAAGCAGTACAGACAGACAAGGTTTTAATAAAGACTAGCGAACAAAACCGCGTAATAAACAACAGTTTAGACCCTACACCTGTGATCAGTAAAAGTACGACGAAGTTAGAAGTGCCTCATCCTATATCCTCACCGGTGATAAACCCTGTTATACCAAAAGTTCCCAATGTTACTGATATCAATTTTTTACCCCGATGTCAGAGCGCTAACGCTGCTGTCAACATCGGCCTGGACAGGTCGGACTTAGAAGCCAGCTTCGCAAACAGTAGCGCCATACAAAACTCATTGAGTGGGTCCATGAACATTGTCCAAAGTAACACTCTAGATAAGAACGAACTGAATCAAAAGCCAAGAGAGAAGAGTAAACTGCGAGACGTAAGAGTGAATTCCGCTCACAGTAAGTTAGAAAAAACTGATAAGAAAACTAAGAATGACACTCCGAGGAGCACGCCCGAGCCCAAGATGTTTTTTCCAGAACAGAGTAACACGAGGAAGCCGGAGACGTCAGTCCCAATAAACGTAATCAACTCCGTGCCGGTCACGAGCAAAGTTGAAACAAAAACTACAAACGAAGCTCCCAAAAAGCAGGATTTTTTTAAGAAAGAGAAATCTAACGCGTCCAAGTGTGACTCCAAGAGTGCTTCAGTCAAACATGACAAAAGTTGCACTGCCCAATTGAATCTAAAATCAGATCAAAATGATTTGAACAAAATGCTACCAAAATTTAAGTATGATAATGAATTAATGCCTAAAGCTGACTACGCTATGAATCAAATTCCTAATTACCACACGACCCATGGGCAGTACCAGTGGCCGCCCTGGGATCCAACTAGAATTCAGGGCACTTGGGAGCACAACAGAATTTTCGATATGAAGAACAGTGTAAGTGATAAAAACTATTTAGACAAACTGCAAGGATTTAATCTACCTCATTTAGAACAGGTTCAGAAGTCACCTCAAAAACTGCTACCAAAATACGATCAAAAGGATTTCCATAACATTACGTACGGCGCGTTAAGCGGTAGTTTGTATGCAACGACAGGATTACCGCATTTTAAAGAAACCAAGACTCCAATATCTAAATCTGAGTGTTCACAAAAGAACGAGTGCAAACCTTCAAAACAGTCTAAAACAACTACAGCCTGCCAAACGCAATGCGATACCAAGAAGTCACATTCCCAAAGTACGGCAGACCAGATGAAGCAAATGATGCAGCGACAAGTGAATAAGCAGCAAGAAGTTGTGACTAGTTGCGCTGAGTACCGCCAACAAAGTCCTCAAGTATTGACTTCATCGGGCTGTAAGACTCCGTTTAATCAGAACGGGCCATGCGGCCAGGAAAAATCTGACATCGAGAAGAAATCTCGACAGCAATCCAAAAAGGAGGAGTCTCCAAAAGACAATAGTAAAGAGGAGTTATGTGAAGCGGTTAGCCCCGCCTTGCAGTCTATGGGGGTGTACACTCCTGACTCGACGAGTAATTCCGTGCATTCGGTGCAATATCCTGCCTGCGAGTTGGACGTCAGCCAACTCGGACTGGAGTCGCCGACTAGTATAGGATCCGACCTGGCGTCGCCTTGCTCTATGATGCATATGCACCCCGCCCCCAGCCCGCAGTATTCGTCTATTCACATACCGTCCATTATGAGTCAACCCAACCAGCCACCGAAGCAGCAGAAGATTAATAATAGGAACAGGTATGTATCATTTGACTGTAATATACTGTGTAATAATATAAATGCGATGTCACCGTGTTTTTACAACGCGCGTTTACAAGTAGACTAATTCTGTTCAAAGCTCTCGTTTGTGAATATTATACAAAAATCCATCTGATTGTTATCTTATATCTAAATTGTGACTATATGTCTATATTGTGTGACTAAATGTCTATATTGTGATTATATGCCTATATTGTGTGACTATATGTCTATATTGTGTGACTATATGTCTATATTGTGACTATATGTCTATATTGTAACTATTTGTCTATACTGTGACCATAGTCAGGCCTGTCATTGGATGTAAATACCTACTGGCTAAAATTTTACAATTTATATTGGAAACAAATGTAGTTAGTTTATTGCAGCGTTAGTGAGGAGGTATCTATCGGAAATCGAGTAAAATTATGCAATTGTAAAATAATACAATAAATTTTCTTGTTCTTACTGATTTCGGGTGAAATGTTTGGTTAAATATGTTCATTATAATGTCTGTTGTGTCTCCAGGAGTGGCGGTGGCGGCGGCGGCGGAGGCGGAGGTGGAGGCGGAGGCGGAGGCGGCGGCGAGCTGAAGGGCGCGCTGCGCGCCGCTCCCACGCCGCCGGCGCGACGCCAGGCCACGCCGCCCAACCTGCAGCCGCACGGTACACTCCCACCACCTACTTACGACTTAAATTCATAAGAATTGTAAACGTTAAACAGGACGTATCTGACCGTATAACACTCACTTAAATCACTCAAAGGCTGTGCACTGCATTGCATGCGATTACCTTTCTAGGGTGTACCCGGTGTACCTGAGGCTCACTGTGTGGTTTTAGTCGGTTCGAGTCCGAAATATCCGAAGAGGTGACGACCCGTGGGGGATTCGACAAAAAAAATCATGCAATGTGTAAAGTTGAAATGAAAGGTTTAAATTAAACAATTTTTTTTATTTTGAAATTATTCATTCCGAAAATCCATTAAAACTAACATTAAAAGTTAAGCATGTCAGCAACTTTCTTGTCGTCTTTTTTGTAACTGCATGCTAGAGTCATGCAGTGATTAAAGTAATTCCGTTATCAAATACACCCTGTATACAACCCTCTCTTTTTAACGCTATGCGTCTCCATCGTTTAGATCTGAGATTATCAAACTTATCTGTCTCACAGACCACGTCTGTCTCATAGTTTTTGGATTTGAGTAGACCCCCCGATTAAATAATATTCCATTTTGCAAATTCATTGCATTGCAAGTTTCGACAAGTTCAAAGTGCATTGCGACCACGTAACAAATACCCTACTTACTTACACAATTTTATGAGGAAAACTAATTTGCCATTAACACATAGGTACTTATTATTATAATTTTGCGAAAATAAGTTTGTTTTGCAAAAGCTCCGAGACACGAATAGGATTGTCGTCGTCAGTCTGTTATTTACATTTTAAGTTAAAATTAAGCAATCTGTGTATGTGGTTATTCCATTAATAGAAAGTCAAAAGTATAGACCGGACTTGCCTAAATGAGATCTACTGTCGTGGACCCCCGTTTATATGTCACGGGTCCCCAATTATTTTTTTCACTCTCATATACAGCTGTAAGCGACACCGTACCGAATCCTGAAATAGTGTATTCAGATCAGTAGTCTGAATTGAAAATCATTGGAATTTTCTGCCGGAAAACTAATAATTTTTTATTTTTTTTATTTTTTTTTGCTTAAAAGTGATATCATAATGAGTAAACTTAACATTTTACAGAAAAAAATGTAACAAATACCGCATACGGCCAAAAACAGCAATGTCAAAATCAATCGTGCAACATTTAAACATTTTATGCAATCAGTTGGGTCTTGACGGCGCCGAACGTTGAAGGTCATACGCCGTTGCGCACAAAAAGAATACCTACGCACGTTGTATGTACGCTGCGTAGCGTCAAATGAAACTAATGACTATAAATATTTAATCTCGTATTTTTATGATGAACTCACTTTTGTGTTGTGTTAAGTATAAACAGAAAGAGATTATTGTAAATTCACAAACTTACACGCTGTAAATGATCGATATAGATCCACTTTGGGTATCCGTGGTCCAGTTTGATATAATATGTCCAACACAACAATAGGAAGATCCAATCACTGAAAGCCAAATAAATGCCTTCATCTTATAAAAGTTCGTATCTGAAATAAGTTCTTACGTTATCTTACTCTCAAAACTCGCAAAATCTTACGAAATTTTGGAAATTAGGAATATGAAAAGGTGTTTAGTATACTCTTGACAAAGTATTCTTAACCAATATGTAATGCTGTCAAAAGCAGATGATACAGCTTAGTTCACAATGCTTCGCCATTGTTTTTATCGACAAATAATTAAATACATTACATTTTTGATTAATTTCACAATTATATGAGTCCTTTAATGTTGGTTTTAATGCCACAAACTGCATTCCTTTATGACATGTGACGTCGTACTACACGTAAAACCCTCGTATAAAGTAATAAATACGCCTCGATACGACAATATATTTTGTTCTAGTACAATAAAGTGGGTTATAATAAATCCGACTATTATAAACGTGAAAGCTTGTGAGGATGTATAAATGTATGGATGTTTGTTACTCTTTCACGCCAAAACTACTGAACCGATTGCGACGCAACTTGGTATGTAGATAGCTGGAGATCTGGATTAACACATAGGTTTTTTATCCCGATATTCCCACGGCATTGGAACTTACGCGGGTGAAACCGCGGAGCGCTGTTAGTATTATGATAAAACTTGAAGACTCATGTTTAAACAAAATTTTCACTCGTATTATTTTTGTTTTCTACAAAAAACATGTCATGGTTGGTAAAGTTGGTTTCTTATAATATATATATATATCAATTTATGAGTTCGGATTGCCTCAGCAATAAACACTGTGTATGTAACAAGTTGTTTGTTTGACTTTCTTGCAACTATATTGTTGGTCTAGTGGTTAGTGACCCTGACTGCTAAGCCAGAGGTCGTGGGTTCGATTCCCACCCAGGACAAATAATTGTGTGATGAGCATGATCATTTGCTCTGTGTCTGGGTGTAATTTATCTATAATATGTATGTATTTAGAAATATATAAGTATGTTTATCAGCAGTCTGGTTACCATAGTACAGGCTCTGCCTAGTTTGGGATCAGACGGCCGTGTGTGAGATGTGTGGAGTTATTATAAAAAAAAAAAAAATTAGACACTTCATGTCATATTTAATTTAGTTCTGGCGTTAACTAACTTTTGTTTTTCTGTTCAGGAGGTGGCAGCGTGATGCAGGGCGGGGGCGGTGCGACGGGCGGGTACCAGGGCGGCTACCTGTCGTTCCAGCAGCAGCAGCAGTACCACGCGGGCGGCTGGCCGCCCTCCTGCTCGCTCGCCAAGCTGCAGCAGATGGCAGAGGCGCCGCAGCACCACCCGCCGCACCAGGTACTTGCTCACGAGTATTCACTGCTATCAAAACCTTTACTACATATTTAAATATTTTGATGACAGAGGAGTGACTCTTTGCCAGTCTCAAGGGTTATATATAATATTAAGTCTTGTACTTTATTTACAACACTTGTGACTGATTGGTTGGGTTAATTTTTGCTAGGAGTCGATATATTTGCTATATATTCATATGATTTTACCTAAACATTAAATAAAAATTTAAATAGATAGAGATACAGTAATTAATGTTAATGTACAATTTTAACGTACTGTTACGGAAGCCTAGTTTGATATCTAATTTGAACTTTGTTCCCTTTTCACTCAGCTGTTTTGTTCAATTCACAGGCATAAAAGTCGTGTCTTCTCGAAATATCTGTTTTTGTATTATGTGACTCTTTTTGCCGGGAGGCGTATTATATTTTTTAGCTTCCGGCCCCAATTAAAAATAACGTTATTATACGTATATATATGTATTAAATGCGAAATTATTCCCCGATTTACGCGATTTCGACTCACGCGGTTATCGCTCAGTCCCATCTACTGCGTAGTTTCGGGGTGTCACTCTACTTAATTGCAGATGTTGAGCTAACAAGAATGATAAAAATCTAGATATAGGTTAAAATATCCTTCCAAGAGTAAAAATGATCGTCACGTGAGGAGTGCGCGATGTATGAGTCGTGGTGAATGTTGCAGTACGCGCAGCAGTCGGGCACGCCGCCCGCGAGCGCGGCGGGCCACTACCACGCCGCCGCCGCCAAGTACTACGCGCCGCCGCACAACCAGCTCGACGCGCCCAGGAACGCGCGCAACACCACCAGTCAGTATACCAGTCACTCACTCAGTATGTATCTAATGGAGGGACAGTGTTCGCCAAAAATAAATTGTTCTTACAATTAAAGCTTAACAATTGATTCATCGTTAGTTGTGACTACCACGCGAACGAGCGACGAACAGACAGACGCGGCAAGGGACTTTGATTACATATTGATAGGTATTGTAAAAAGTAAATGTATGTATATCCATGTTCCAGATAACCATTAGTAAAGCTCTACTCTATTTGGATCTTAATAATAATACTTTATTATAAAAAAGCCAAATACAATTTGTCCATCTCATAATAGTTAAATGTTATTAATAGTTATATGTTGTAATATGTAATACTTAATATTAAGATAAATTTCTGTTTAATTTATATCTCAAACTTTAATAATATTTTTTTTAAATACAGCGTTTACGTAGACTAATGTGGTATTTGGGTCGTTAAATGAAGTTTAATGATCTGTACCAGTGTTATGTATCTTCGCAGGCAACCTGAGTCCGATGCAGCACATGCAGATGGCGCCCACGTCCCGCATGTCCCCCAACCTGAACACGCACATCATCAGCCAGTACGGGCTCAACGGGTACCGCGTGGGTCCCCAGCAGCAGTTCAACAACCTGCAGATGATGTCCCCGGCCAACGCCGTGCAGTACGGCGGCGCCGACCCGCGCGCGCAGCAGTCCAACGTCTACGCGTACGGCTACATCAACCACCCGCCGCCGCCGCCGCTCGCCATGCAGCCGCTCAACTCCACCATGCGCCGGTAGCACCACCACTAGCACCACCACCACCACCACTTCTAGTTATATTGCTTTTTAGACTGTCGATCGGTAAGAAAATTTCCTATATCTCATTTGGCTCAAGTATACAGTCACAAATCATTGGTTTATGTAATATACAAAACTACATAGGCTATGATACTAAGCAATTTACGAGCGAATTGCAATAATGTTATCGAAGTTTCGATTAAGATACTTGGTGGCTTGGGCGTGTTGATAATTAAAAATAAATAATATAAGGGCTATACATCTAACCACCTGCACGACTTGATAGTATGTACATATATGTATATTTTGAACGACATAAAAAAACGGTGTACTGTTTCGTCTGTTTTTTTAAACTTGTTATCTCATATCTAGTTTTTTCGTTGTTATTGTACTTCCCTGCATGTTTTTGGGAGAAGCAACAATATTTTTTAAATAAATCCAATTGTCATTGCGTCATTTAGGCACATTAAAACCGCTGCTTCTTTAAAAGACCAGTTATCAAAAGAAAGAAACACCTGACTTAATATTTACAGTTGAATATCAATGACTTTGTTCATATCCACACTTTCCATCGACTTAACAATAACTTTTTAAAAGGGAAAAATATAATTATTTTAAATAGATTAATCACAGTTTTACATAACGTACAGGGTTCAGAATGTTTGGCTAGTTTCAGAGTGCACACTCACAAAAGGTCCTTAATTTGGTCCGGAACGAATCAAATCATTCTGCACTAGGCTGTGGGTTAGGTCAAAACAGAATTACCTTTCAATATACGCTACATACATACCTATACTCACGTCTGTATCTCCGAAGGAAAGGGGCAGAGGAACCTACATTTTTCCTATTATAATGTGACACCCACTCATTAAATTCATATTAATATATTTAAAGCACAGTGATAGCAATGTCTCAATATTTTTATAATTAATCATATTTTTTTTATATGTTCGGTTTTGGTGTGTCTATCACAATGAGAATTGTATAAAAAGTTTTGTAATACATAGGGACTTTATTTACACATTTATGGGTATAGAAAAAAGGCAAGAACTATATGTTTTGTTCTGTAGCTGATAAAGTAAGGAAGAATGTCCAGTGCACAAGTTGCGCAGGTGGTTGGTTGCGGATGTGGTTGGTTGCGGATGTGGTTGGTTGCGCAGGTGGTTGCTAGCCGCGAGTGGCGCGCGTGGCTACAAATGAATACTCAGTTGGCATTCCATACGAAATTATGTTTTTGGCAGTAGTCCCCTTCTGTCCACTTAGATGCTCGGTATATAATGATGACCAAAAACCATTTGGAGTGTATTATATATTTAAGTAATTAAGGCATAGTACAAATAAAGATTTTGTTTTCAGATGATAAGTGCTAGTTTTTGTATATAAAGTTTATATGTAAGTATTGAAATGAACGTCTGACACCAGTTAAGTTGCCTTATCCTGTCGCGACTCTGGCAGCTGAGTTATACTTTTGTATCATATGTATGTAATTGATCGTTTTGTTTGTCATTGATAACGCAGTACCCGGTAAGCTGAATTAAAGTACAAAATTGCAGATAAAAATGTATTTAAATCTGTTTTATAATAATAATGACAGTGAAATGTAGCATAATTATATAGTGCAATAATTGTACGTACACTGTAGAAAGTGCTCGTTTTGTACCAGTGAGGACTGAGGACTTTTGGGTCCCATCGAGGCGGTCTGTGAGTGTACAGAGACCATGGCGCGTGCTTAATTCATAAATTAATATATTCTCGATTCCCAAAGAAACAATGTAATGTGTAAGGTCCTTGGTTATGTTAAGTGCAATGTTTTTACTGTTCGTACTGCGTACCGAGGTGTAAAGAATCGTTCGGAACTGTGCTCTTTTATATGTATATCGTGTTTACGTTTTGATGTATTGTGTAAGGCGACGTGTCGCTTGTACAGTCGGCGTTGTGTAATTATAATTTAACGTAGGATCCTAGTTTGTGTCGAATCTGTTCTGAAGTGCCTCTCACCGTCTGTCCGCTTGTCGCCTCGACTCCATGTACCATATTGTAAATGTAATCGCTTTGAACCGTAACAAGGCTGTATACATAGCTGATAAACTAGTTTATTTGTATTATAGGCTTTTATTTGATCAATGTGATAGTGCGCTAACAGAGCGGCAATCGCTCACCTAACGTAAACAGGCCTAAAGGACGGATAATTTTTTTAGTATTTTATATTCTTTTACACTTGGTAGGTTTAATGTTTTATAATTGCGACGATGACTTTGTTTTTAACGCTTCGCTTAAGAATTATTTTCGTGTTATCCCAGTAATTTATTGCCAAATGTTATTAACACCTACGTTTATTATAGTTTTACGATTTAAGTATTAGTTATGTCACGTTTAGTTTCGTCCTTCGCACGTAGGTATACAGCAGGGCGGGCCTCGCCATTCGCCGTAAATTATTGTGTAAGATCTGCTCCTCTAAGGTTATGAATGTTATTTGTTACTAATGTGTAGTATATAAAATATTGTAAATACAATAACAGTAAGAAACATGTAGCAGGTGTTATCACACAAAATATAATTTTGTGAAAAACTGGTGAGTTTTATTTACTTATCCTTTTCCTTTACATTGTATTGTGTACTAAACTTAGTTCAATAATCATGTACTTTTATTTATTTGTATTGAGTAGATATTGATTGTATTGTGTCTTATATCGTCCGAGGGGTTTTATTATAAAAAAATAATAGAGACAACTGCTATTTAAATATTTTATTAGCGTTTAATAAGCCTTTCAAATTACGGATATATTTGAATTTATACAAAACAAAAAAATTTAATTTTGGTATAAATAAAATCTTTTCAGAATTAGGTCAGTCTACTATTATAATAATATTCAGAACATCAAGATTATGTAAATTTAATAGATATTTATAACACAATCTAGTCCTCTGTAAAATAAAGTATAAGCAGTGTTGCAATGCTACATTATGTACGTATTTTTTATTCCAGAAAACTATTATTTGTACATATATATAGTCTCAGCTGTTTAATATATAGGTAGGTATGTATAATATTATTTCGTAACTTGGGATTATTAAAATATCGAACCACAAATGCCGCTTTATCCTACCTATTTATATGAACAAAATTGTACAGCATAAAGGTTTTATACATATTTATACAATAAAAATATATATACGGTCGAATTGAGAACCTCCTTTTTTTTTTCGTCGGTAAAAAACAGTTGCTGATATCAAATTTTAACTATTGTTGTTGTGTTGTAACCATTAAATTAATTAATTTAGTGAGACAAAATTTACTTAAACTTAATCGACTGGACCCAAAAACATTCTTTTCACCTCACTTCAAACTACTAACTACGACCTAATTTGCTAAAATATCGCTTTTATTAAGTCAGTGGTCAGGGCTCGCTATACAACATATAACTTGCTTGACACGTTAACATACATACGCATACAGGGTGTTTCCTACAAGGGAAGTACTAGTAGGCCGTAAAAAAAAAAAATATGAAAAAAATGTATCCTGTCAAAAGTTATGACCACCGTTTCTCATAAAAGCATGTAGAATGTGTAAGAGCGCAGAACGATCTCCGGCCTCCATGAGCGTTGACCTGAGGATGACGGGTGGGGTATCCGTTACCCTAGCAGAAGCCGGCCTTAGCTCTGTGTGTGGTGGCCACTATTGAACAAGAGGCGGCCAAGGTCTGCAGGGGTTCCCGGAGGCTTCCTTCTTAGGGTATACCCGAGTCCCTTGCAAGAGGTTTATATATAACAAAGATATATACACATATATAATTAGATGCGTTAGCTGCCTCGCAGCATACCCTGTGTACGTCGGCTACACACAAGTATACAACAAGAGATTAAATACAAAAAATCTCGTATTTATATTTTCCTTAAACTAATTCAGAGAAATCTCTACTATCGGTACTTTAGTAACTAATAGGGTTGTCAATCATCTCGCTAAAGCAGGACGTCCTGTTTCCTGTGTCTTGATTATGTTTGGCAAATACATTTTTGTTAGAAGCGAGTATGGCGATTTCCATATACATCAAAAAGACATACTTCAACGTCATCTAGCGAAAATAAGCTGAATTGCATAGGAACTATTTCCTAATCCTGCCTAAAAACGAAGTAGACTAAAGTGTTGCTGAAACTATGAAAGGTAGAGGTAAGGAGCGCCATCTTGTATGCGACGCAAACCGAAAAAGTGTCCAGCAGATAACAGTAACAGATAGTTTTATAATACAGTATATTGTTTCAGATCAACCTAAAAAACTAACAATTAGTCGGATCCTCAACATACCTACAGCAGTATAAGATATAGACGATCATCCAATATTCCATCTACACTAAAAATAAATTACAGTTACAGTAAGGGAACATACCCATACTACCTGACCCGTTCTGAGGGGGAAGGAGGTCTTCAAAATAGCACGTTTGGTCACAATGCCGGGTAAATCACTTAGGTTTTCGTCATGTAGTCAATATCCTCTAGGGAAATCTCGTGCTTTTATTCTCGAGCTATATTCAAATATGGCTCATAGCGTTTAGAGCTTTTTAAATTCACAGGTGGCAACAAGCAAGCGTTTAGCGCTTTTTAACTTTCTGTCGGCAAAAAAATATTTAAAACTAGAGGGGGGTCTTGGAATATAATACGAATGGTCACCGAGGGTGGGGTGGGGGGTAGGTGTGTAAAAAAAAAATGGGTAAAAAACGTATGGGTGCGTTCCCTAATGCATAATATTCATTTATCTAGGATTTTTTTACCAGCAGTTCAAGACCAAAAGATAAACGCACATCAAGAATTTGTGATTAAAATCCTACCTCAACAATACATAAATAGAGCTTAAATTTAGCAAAATGTATTTGGCACAATACTTAAAATTTAAATTAAAGGTAACATTTTATGGATAATAAGTTAAAATATTTGTTATTCCTATATCACATAAAAAACAATAAAAACAATTTATTGTGCTCAATTCTACTATTACTAACTCAACCATATTTAGATCTCTCAAACAATAAATAAATAGAATGATCATTTTTAAAAAGCATATTACACATTGTAATAAACAGTGTCCTATCTCCATCTTACTAGACATTTAAAAAGAAACTATAATTTTTTTTAATAATATTTTTTAAATAATATTCTGGTGTATATAAAAATCACAACATATTCAAGTTAATTGAATGTGAATGCATTGGTTTATTGAATGCATATGCACTCCGGTACCAATGCAATGCAAGTAATATGAGTGTGGTTCCCAGAGGCTTCCTTCTTAGGATATACCCAGGTCCCATGCAATAGACTTGTGACGAAACACCGTGTGGTTTTAGTTGGTTCGATTTCGACATACCACTTCACTGGTGAGACTCCATGCTAGAATCATGCCCGTTCAGTGATTTGAGTAGGTGTTCCAATGTCAGATACACTCTGTATATAGCCACAGAAATATATTTCTGATATTACTCTATATTGATATTATGCTATGAATATTCAAGTTCATTGAATACTAGCAGCGTCCCGCGGTTTCACCCGCGTAAGTCCCGATCCCGTGGGAATATCGGGATAAAAAGTAGCCTATATGTTAATCCAGGTCTCCAGCTATCTACACACTAAGTTTTATCGCAATCGGTTCAGTAGTTTTGGCGTGAAAGAGTAACAAACATCCATACATCCTCACAAACTTTCACGTTTATAATATTAGTAGGAAGTAGGATTCTGTATTGCTGAGTACCATAATGGGGTAATTTATTACATAGTGTAAAATGCATTTAAATGATATTAAATAGCCCAAATAATTTTAAATCAGTTATACTATTTTTCATAGAAAATTGATTATTTATTTTTCATGATAGACAAAATCAGCTATTTATTTTGTTATTTAAGTAGCTACGGCATGAATATAAACTCCTCGGCAATATATTTATAAACATTATAATCTACAACTAAGGATAACCTACCCAACAAACACACAACATACTAGAAGAGAACTACTAAATATATATGACAACCTTTGAGTTAGACCTGTACGTAGATAGGGACAGGTATAGGTTCCACGGGCCTCCTATCTAGGTGCACCCTGTTCCTCATCAGTTTTAGACTATTCTCAGTGACTTTGGTACATCCTCGCACAAGCAGGCCTTGTAGTTTGGGACTATGAAGTCCTAAAGACCTGAAATGTGTTGAATAAAAAATTATGGGTGTGTATAAGGTGAGTCCTGTGTTTACTGTTATTTTTTTTTTCCATTCTACAGTGACATCAGATAGCTGGTGGAGCAGTGGAGGTTTTGTAAGTTGCAGTTGGTGTTCATATAAAATAAGAGTGTGCTATAGTGAATGTAAAACCAGATTTATTTTCAATAAGACAATTATTACAAGTTTACCTAAGGGAACTACCCATACTACGTGACCCACTTTTTACAATTTTTTATACCCCTCCCGCACCTCGGTGACTACCCGTAGTATATGCCAAGACCCCCCTCCCCCTCCAATTTTCACGTATTAATTTATAAATATGGTTTTAAATAATTTTTTGCCTTTGACTACATGAGGAAAACCTAAGACCCCCCTCCGCCCCTGTGACCAAGCATGGTATTTTGAAGACCCCCCTCCCCCCCCAGAACGGGTCACGTAGTATGGGTACGTTCCCTAATCAGCGATTACATACTACTATGCAAAGTGTTTATTTAGTCCAATGATTGATATTGAACACTGGTTATAAAATCTGTATATTATTGTAAAGTCTGTGTCATCAAATCATGTATGCACTCCTACTCCCATTTTATAACACTTCCTTCCTTTGTCTATGTCAATGTGTCACGCCTGCCACTTTAAGTACAGTCAGTAAACAAATGTTTCATTATTAGCATGTGAATATAATCACATAGGTATCAGTACTAGTAATATCAGTGTAATAAAATGTTCAATTTATATACAGGTGTCCCAAAAATCAATGTCAAGCTGAAATTGGGTGATAGGGCAGGTGGTGACTGTTCCCATAAAAATATAAAAAAGAAATTCTTTGTCAAAACATTTTTGAAATTATAGGCATTCACAAAAAAAAATCTGACAGTTGACTGTGATGATCTTTCTATTGATGTGACCACAAACTTTACTTTTCTTGTGTTTATTTGGCTTGACATTGATTTTTGGGACACCTGTACTATAGCTACATAAAGATCATTGGTCTTAAGAGTTTATAGGTACTCGTAACTTATACCGTGAACGAATTGTGAGTACTCTTGTTGACTCTTAAATTATGCCATAAATCCATGCAGCACACTATTGGGTATTAACTTGGTATTATTAGTTGTATCTGTTGTTACTTTTATTTTTGCCAACTCTGTGTTATATTTACACTTCTGCCTTTTTAAATGCCAGGAAACTCTACTATTGGCTTAAGACCTTTTTGTTATAGGTGGCACCAGCAAATAATACATTGAACATATGTTACCTACTAGTGTTTAAGCAAGCGTTAGTCAATGCTGCTGGTGGTATCTACACTATTGTCTATGGATATGGAAAACAAGCTGTTGAGTTTCTAATAAATAAATAAATAAATAAAATAAATACTATCTTACCTAGGGCAAGCTTATTTGATTATTTGACAAATAAATAAATATTTTTTGGATCAAGCAGTGCAAAGATTAATTTTGTGTATGGGTGATAAATTTATGAGGTAAAAATATATCTTACCTGATACCTCTATCAGTAATCTCTGAACATCCGCCCAGATTCAACATCTTTAGTAAAGTGCTGTACTTAGCTAGAGCAAACACAGTCTTGTCGGTCACCTGTTTATTGCCTTCCAAGTTAAACGTTTTTAAGTGTCGGAACTTCTTAATGAATATTAGTATGCAGCTTTCAGAGATTGAGACACAGTAAGACAGGTCTACATCTTCAAGCATGCACTGGTGCAAAGCCAGAGCTTCCACGGCACCAGTGGTCAACCACGCACATCGCGCTAGCTTTAATGTCCGTAAATTGTTACAATATAGAATTACTGGTTGTAGACATTTAGCTGACAAACTTTTACACTGACTCAAGTTTAGGCTTAGCAAATTCTGATTTCTTAACAAAATTGGAATTAAATCTCCGTCTGTTATCGTCGCACAGCGACTCAAATTCAAATTCGTTAGTCGGGTACAAGCTATCGCAAAAACCTGGAAAATATTTGTTTTTTTTACAAATTATGACAACTCGTATCGGATAGCACACTACACAAATTACTTACACTAAACGTGTGAGGTGAGAATCCCTTATTCATCAATTTTAAAGATTTTAGTTTTGCAAAGTACATATTTATTATTTGCAAACAAGTCTTCGAAACGCAACGGAAATTAAAGCACTCCTTAATTGTTAAATATGGCATAACCTTAGCAACTAATATATCTTCCCAATACAAATCAAATAGCTGTGTGTTCCTCTTCATGTTTATTTCAATTTATTGTTATATTATTTTGAAAATCTATTTTGGAACATTCTCGTGATTATCAGACTGACAAACTTTTTACATTTTATAATATTCTCTCTTTATCTTACTTATTAGATCATAAAGAGATGGCCATAATAACAGTGGTCCAATGCTAAAACTGTATAGAAATTTAATTTTATTATATTATTATCGAACGTTCTGAAAAAATGACATTTGCGGCTTGTTTTTACTGTGTAAATTGAAGTTGCTAGGAATGATATTATCATGAATAATGTGAATAATATAGCCACGTTTTGTTATTTATAACTATGTTTTACATCAAAAGTTAGTTACTCAGAGCAATAGTATTATTGTTGTTAGGTTAGTTACATAAGAAATAAACCTGTAGGGAAAATAAACGCGAGTGTAATAACGACAAAATAAAGAAAAAAATCCGGGGTTTCAGTGGGGCGATGTGTCGAAATCCAATCGACTAACTGTGCCATACTGCGTCGGAAATAGGAGGGATCCGGGAAAAGGTTTTCTTAAGACATCCGGACTCCTCCGAGCGCCAGCTCTCAAAGCGCGGGCATCACCTTCGGATAAAAACCTTTCAATTAGGCAACGTCCAGGCACACAAGGGCGTCATCTCCTCGCGGTTGGCCACGATAGTAGATGGAAAGGAAAAACCCGTCCCGTCCACCTGCGGTCACACTCAGTGGTGACAGGCGGGACTCAATTCCCCCCTAGCGACCGATTGCAAGTTCTTTCCGAAACAGCCATACCCGGAAACAACCTGCGTCAGTTGGAAAGAAAGTGCTGTTATAGCCCTGCCCACTCAACGATGACTGGCTTGAGCGCCTCCACCAGTGGCGTAACAATGGGGTGGCAGAGCGGGCAAAATGCCACAAACCCCAGGCTTAAGGGGGCCCCCAGATTGGTGTGGATGATCGCCCCGAACGAGTGATCAATGTGTGTGATGGCACCCTAAGGGAGGGCCCCATCCGATGAATTAGCAACGGGCCTCAGATGGTATAGTTACGCCACTGGCCTACACGGTAGCAAAGCCAGCACGTGGAGCCTCCAACCGGTCCAGCCAGTTGGGCTCTATCGTAGTTAGCCTGAAAACCGACCCTAACTTAGTTGGGTAAAGGATGATTTAATTTTATCTCTTCCAAACAAACACTACTACTTCTGGTTAATGTCACGACAAAGGAGGAGTGGCTTCTCTTCTGGCCTCTTTGATTGCTGATCTTACTCTAATTCTCCACGTGTCTCTCTGATTATTAATATGGGGTACAGGGTAAAAAATACGCTGATGGCATGGTAATGGTGGCAAAGGCAGACCGTCACGCTATGAACGGGTCTTAGAACGCGGCACACTTCTTGAGAATGAGGATTATTTGTTCTCCTCAAAGTGGATGAGTTCACAAGAAATGGTGGCTAGGAGGTCCAGGGCTTGGTATAATGGCCTCATGGCATGTACACCCGCCAATAGGGTAGTTACTTGCTGTTAAAATAAATCATGTAATAGTCCTCAGGATATGAAATGTTTTTAAGACTTTTTATTCAAGAAAAATTTCATTCCTTATTAATTTCAACTTTGTTTTTTTTTTTATTGTAAAACTAAAGCAGGGTATGACGTTATAAACCCTTATTGCATAAAAGTTTTTAACCGACTTCAAAAAAGGAGGAGGTTCTATGTTCGGCTGTTTGTATTTTTTTTTATGAATGTTCACCGATATTTCAGTCCTTTATGGACCGATTTTAAAAATTCTTTTTTTGTTTGAAAGGGTATGCTCCCCAGGTGGTTCCATTATCACTAAGTCCGGATCTGATGATGGTATCTGAGTGAAACCATCAGAAATGAAGGACAGATGTAGTGTGTTCGTTGAATTTTCCTGAAATTAAGCAACCTTGACGATTAATGTGATGAACGTTTTTGTTATTAACGGACTTAAAAAAGGAGGAGGTTCTACGTTCAGCTGTTTGTATTTTTTTTTTATATAATTCATTCAATCAAGTGCAGCAACTTGCTAGACAAACTTAAAATCTGACCACCTTATCTCAAAAAAATATCGGGCTTATAAAACCACAGTAAATATAATCTAACGAACTGCAGTTCGGTAATTTAGATTACAGTAAGTAATGATCTAATTACCGTATCTACTCAGTACGTACGTACCTTACACTAAAAATGACAAAATAAATACTTAAAAAAAAAGTGCCACCACGGTGGACCTACCCTATCTATCAAGTATCTATTTAGCTTGGCACTGTTTCTTAGTGCTTTTTGAAGTCGGTTTAACTTTTTTTTATGTGTTTATTACACTGACCTCTAGCGTACTTGTATAATAGAGGTCAGTGGTTTATTACCTACAGAGCTACACAGCGTATCTTTTTGACGTTTATCAAAGATACACTGATTTGACTTGACAGTCTACTACCGTATTGTGTATTATCGGAGCCAACGAGTGGTTTTAGTCGGATTGACCCTGATATTACCGCTTGGCATTGCCCTCGGATTGGTGTAAAAAAGGGGCACGTAACGATTGAAACACTGATTATAATGCTAATAATAAATATGCTTAACTTTGCTTACAATAGACTACCTACTTAATAGATTATGCGTGTATATGAGTGCAATAAAGTGATATTATTTTTCATAACATACATTATCACGTTAGGTACTACAATATAAAACATGAGGAAATAATGTTTGCCTTACAATGTGAACGATGTTTCGCAATCACCGTTGACACGCATTAATTGTATATAATTTTCGTACTTGGAAGCAGTGATTTTGTACATTTTGTATGCTTATTAAGTGTAATGCGGTCTTATTCAGAATTTTAAACATGATTTATGAGGTATAAACGGAGATATTATAAAATTGCAAATAAATAAATTCGCGAGTTATGTTCATAACTCATCATCTTCTCGCTCCTTTCCTGACTTTATTTACTTGTTCTCTTCTTCCATTTTAATCTATTATAGGTATTATAGTAGGTATCCTTCAACTTAGTTTGGCTTTCTCCTCAACTTTTTACCAACTGACTCTATTTTCTGGCTCCCTCTAATGTATTTATTCGTCACTGTGTCCATCCTAGTCACACCACATATTCATCTCAACATTCGCATCGTATTTCCGCTTCATACAGGATACAGGCGTCTAACATCCGTTTTCTTGGATGGCAGGTCTGATGATCGTCATAGAAATCTCTCTACAGGATATCTCCAGGTTAGGATATTGCAGTGCTACGTATGGCTTGTCGTCATGTACGGTATTGAATCATGGACCTTGAAAGAGAACCTACAAGACGCGTAACTCGTCGGCCACGACATCACCGCTCGCGCGACCTGCGACTTGCGTTTGCATCGGCGTTGAAAACAAATGAATGAAGCTATTTAGAGCCGGCTACGACTGGGCGCGATGCGTCTTGCGGCGAGGCGAGCGGCGCGAAAACACATGACATGAGTGACTTCGACCGGCGACGAGCGGGATGGCGGCGTGCGATTAGAACAAAAGTACTATTAGATATCAGCGCAGCGGCCACGACTGGCGACTGTGATGGACGAATTCAGCGTCAAGCGTCTTGATTAAATAATTTTGTACTTTCCGCTGCGCGGTGATACAGTTCTCTTGCATTTAAGTTGTACTTTTATATTTTCTTCTATATACAATAGTATATAATCAAAAGTATAAACAGTCATTCTTGTATAATCAAAAAAAAAAAAATATGCAATTGCAATTTACACTTAAATTCGCCAGTTTTGTTTCTTTTTATTAACGGGATTTACTTCTTGCCTTGCCTTTAAAATATCTTCAGCAAAAAAGGAAATTGATTTTAGGCAGGATCGTGCCACTTTTGTTAAAGACATTTACATTCTAAATTCGCCCGATGGCGACGCGGTCGCAGACGCCGCCGCGCCGCTCTGGCGGGCGGGTCGTGGCATGGCGACGCCAGTCGCAAGATGCAGGACGCACCGCTCGATTTCGTGGCCGAGGGGTAAAGGCGTTCGAAATGTGGTGCTACCGCCGTATGTTATTGCCGCCGTAATATTACAAATCGGGGCTTCTAGGTAGAATGTACGTAATGTAATTTGTAACTATAAATTAACGATACATCTAAAAACTACGTCAAGAATTTATGTATGAAGTGTAAAATTATCTAAGTGAACTAAATCACTACATATTATAAAACAAAGTCCCCCGTCGCATCTGTCTGTCTGTTCGCGATAAATTAAATAACTATTTTCACTAATAGACAGAGTGATTCATGAAAAAGGTTTAGATGTATAATTAGTACCGGTGCGAAGCCGGGGCGGTTTGCTACTTATACCATAAAACAATGGGTTTAATTATTTATTTGAGTATCTTGATTTCACAAAATTCTGAATTGTACAGACTCGTGAAATTTATATTTTTATTAGTTTTAGTTCGTTTAGTTTATTAGAACACCATCTATTATCAATTATCATAGTCTTGTCTTGTTGTTTAAACCTGCACCTCACTTGTATTCAAATGTTATATTTTCGTTTCATTGTGTCATGATGATGGACGTCTTGACACTCAACATGGCCCACCATTGCTCAGGCCAAGCAAGCACGTGTTCCCATACAAACTTTGCCACCCCTTTTCAACCACTTTGGGGTAGAATTTTCAAAAACCCTTTCTTGTCGGATGCCTACATCATATAAGGAATACGTCCTCCTAATTTCACGTCTCTACGACCTACGGTTTAGCCTGTGCGTTGATCCGTCAAAAGGGGTCAGGGCAAAGGATTTTATATATATAGATAAAGATGTCTTATGTTAATACGGTCGCTATAAAATGTTGTGACTTAACTAATATATAAAATATGTAATAATGTGCACCAACTAAAAATGAATAAATGAATTATTATTTAATAATTAGGTAACAATGAGATATCACCACTTTTTGCTGAAAAAAAAATGCTTTACGAGAATTGCACTTTTTTACAAGCTATGTTTTTGAACCGAGGACCGAGAGGAGTGGAAGCGTAAGGGAGAGGCCTTTGCCCAGCAGTGGGACACGTGCGAGGCTAACTAAAAAAAAAATGTTTTCATGGGATCTCATTTATTTTTGAAGGTAGGTATATAAAAGGTTACATCGTTTGTTTGTGACTTACTATACCTCCCTACCTATGCCTACTAATTACCTACCTACTTGTGTAAGTGACCAAAAATTGTATAAACTGCGAAAGTAACCGGTAATTGCATATCAATTTTATAGAATTACAAAGTTACTAAGCAGTTTGTATATCCAGAAAATGGAACTGTAATCTACTAATCCTACTACATACTAATACAAATTACCACATTTTTTCCCAGCCATTAAAAGTAATGAACGTCATTTAATTAATTATTATAGATTGTTGCTTGGATTGTATAAGACAGTCTCGGACGTACAAAAAGTATAAAGTTTTTCAAGTACATTAAGAAAGCAAAATTTAGCCTGTTTGATCTCGGTTTCACTTCATTTAATTTATGAGATTAGAAAGGGAGCAAATGGATCCAGGAAAAGTTCTACCAAAGATTATTAGAAATGGAGCGTTTGATTTCAGAACACAGAATTTGTATTTTGAGAGTTGAGGCGCCATTTTGCCTTATTAGATTAGAAGGAATTGAAATGTACGTTCCGAAATAAAAAAACGGCACGGAAGATTTATAAGACCACGGTTAGGTAGGTTTGTTTTACCCATTTTAGCATACGTCATGAAGAGAATAGCTGATTAAATGGATTTTTGATTAATGATTACCTTATTAGGATATTACCCGAAGGTAAAACAGCATTTTAATACTTGTTTATGGTCGATTTAGTAAAAGAACTCAACGTTACCTAACTTGGTGCATGGGACAGAAATAACCTGCTTAGAAAAAGTGGCGTGTCGAGAAGTTACTCTTAGCTTTTAGTACCCTTTTTTATGTATGAACCCTCACGGGCCTTCGCTACCACCAGTGTTTTCGGTGACCGGGTGCGTCGACTAAAACTCGGACTAAAACAGTGTTCCATACTGCGTCTATAAATAGGAGTGGACTGTGCTACTCCTAGTCATCATCCTCCTCCGCGCCTTTTCCCAACTATGTTGGGGTCGGCTTTCAGTCTAACTACAACACGGCCGAAGTTTGATATTTTACGTGAAGCGACTGTCATCAGATCTCCACAACCCAAGTATTAGGCAATATCAGACCTGGTCTAGGTTGTCGGACATTTTAGGGCCCCAACTACCCGTAACGAATGCCACAGATAAACAGAATAAATAAAAATAAATAAATAAAAAGATGTTCGTATGGCAACCGGGACCGACGGTTTAACGTGCTCTCCGAGGCGGACGGAGGGGTCTCAGTGTGTTAAGAATGGTCATACATCCTATACTGACCTGGTTAGTATTATTTAACTTTGTAATGTGCTAATCTACTCGGTTACCACTTAGCCAGGCCCCTGCTACTCCTAGTAAATGCTTTAAAGTTTCTCTACGTATTATGTTTTGTCGATCCCTCCATTTCTTAACAGCGCCACTGACAACTAAAATAAGTTTTGCAAAGAGTCGATGTCGCCATGTCAGTCAGAAGTCATGCTACTTACCATATCTGAACGTTACTTGAGTTTATCTCTTACCAATCAGCCTGTTGATCGCTAACCTTACAATAATTGCTGACTCCATGTTCTATTCTATATCTCTTATCAAACGGGATGGTTACATTGCCAAACACAGCGCGGCACTCCAATCGATCTAACACATAATACATATACCCTTTTTTTTTTCTCTAGGAAACGAAGAGACAATGGTCCCAATTCTGTTACTTCACTCGCTAAATTAAAATTCACTAAATTTTCTTCATATAAGATGTAAACCTTGTACACTTCAAAACAAGGTCTTATTTCAAATTGAAACAAGTAGGTAACATATGACACTATCGAAATAAGCAATTTATTTGTCGACTAAAGTCTGATACGCTTAAATAAACTTTAATACCACGTAGCGAGAGCCGCTATCCGTTGAATGCCATCTCTTTTGCTCTGTGTTTTTAGTAAGCGTCTTCGTAGGTGTAGATTAAAAACACGTCATCCTTGTTGGTTTTAAACAAGTTTTTATACGGCAATTATACAGCGTTTGAATAAATGGAGACTCTCGCTGCGTGGGAATAAAGTTGAGTATACGTTTACAGGTTTTAGTAAAATTTAGTGGCGCTGAGAAATAGATGCCAGTAAGAAATAGACCTTATTACGAAGAACACTAGGTTGATTTCATATGAAGAAATTAAGTCAGGTTTTAGTTTAGTCGAGTGTACAATAGAATCGGCACCAATAACAATAACAGTTGTGTGTGGTCGAAATTGTGGCGGATCTTCATATCGAAGAACAAATATTTAACTATCCTGGCTTGTTAAGATCTTCGATCCTCAATTATCGTTAATCTATCGAAAAAGTATTAAACCACGAAACTTTGTCTTATTTTTGTTTTATATACTATATCTCCTTATTTAGTGGTTTTGCAGCATCGATGATATGTCCCATTATTTTCTAGATTTTGAATTTGTCCGATCCTTATTAAATTGTTACTGACTGTACTAGGTAAGGTCGCACTTATGTCTGATTAGCGCAATTTATATATAATACCGGAGGCGGATCAAGATGTAAGCAATCCTTTGTACCATCTCCAAGTCGAGACACGTGTGTGGAGATGTAAGTAAAGACAATTTCTTAATTAGTTAAATTAATTGTAAAACAGGTTTTGCACGATAATTTATATAAAAAAATCATAATACCTTTACGTTTTTTTTTTATAGTCATAGAAGACTATTATTTTATTTTTACTTTCTAAAGTTTTTTTGGGACGTTGGCTAGCTAGCTGACGGATTGTTTTGTGACTGCGGTCAGTTTCTCCTAGGACTACAGACTATCAGTTTTCCCTGAGATTACAAACTATCCGTCAGCCAGCCAGATCACATTTTGCCAACTACGTAACCTACCACAATACCTATTTCCATAAAGGGGTACTTAGGGAATGAAATATGGAAAAGTCGGAGTATATTGAAAGGGAAAGATAGGCTAGAAGGTAACGCACAGGAAAGGAAAAGGATTTGCTTATACTAATTGATTGGGGAGTATATTAGTATTGGTGTAGGGCTCTGTTTCCGCATATAGACTCATAGGCGATCCATTATGCGTTCAGATAAGGCTGATTAGTTGAGCCAGCCTAGCTCCTTCCAGGAGCACAGAGGCCTCCTGCGGCGTTCACAGGCTTCTAGGAGCAACCTCATACCCGCGAGGATATTTGCCCGTTGTGTAGCCACTGCCTCGCGCTCCAGGATAATGTGGGCGGCCGTTTCCTTCGCGTTGAGACATCCTCTGCACACAGGGCTGTCTGTCGCATTGATGGTGCATAGGTGCCGGTTTAGGGGCAGGCCAGTAATGCTTCCTACAACTATCCTGATGTCGAGTCGGATGAGATTGAGCATTCTGCAAGTTAAACGCGGTGAGACCTCCATTAGCACTACTTTAGTTGGGGAGTGTAATAGTTTGAGAATCAGGGTTGCATACCTGTAACTTAAACTGGCATTTGCTGGGAATTCCAAGCCATCTAACCATCTATATACTATTTCTTCTCCATCTACATATTATCTATACACAGAATGCAGTTATGGCAGTATACAATAGTTGGTGTACTAACGCTCTGCGTTGTGCTGCTGTTATGGGTCCGAGAGGGACGCGTGCGCAAGCGTTTTGCAGGAGTATCCAGTTATCCTCTTCTTCCTTTTATTGGTAATATCCACCAGGTCTTCGGCGACAGCAAAGGTGAGTATACCCGTAAAATCAATACAATATACGCTTATAAATATATATCTATATCGCTTAAATCCTTCTGCTGATTAACTGCAGTCTTCTATAAAATTCTCAAAATGTGGGATCAAATGAGAAATCTGCTCTGATATTTTTATATCCAAGAATTCGCCTTTCATTGCTTTATCTATATATGTAGGTACCTATCGCACATACATAGATTTAGATTAACGATCGTCTTCAAACACTCATATGTTTACTGTTCTACTCATACTATAAATAGAAGAATGTATGTACGTGTATATGGATATTGAATACATCAACATTAATTAATATAACATTAAAATATAAATACATATCTTGACGTACTGTCACCTTGGAAATTAAACTTAAAACCGAACAATATTTTTTAAATTTTCTTTTCTTATTAACTTTATTATTTATAGTCCGTACATTGAGATGATTAAACATCTATTTTTGAAATAAATGTATTTTAGGCACAATGTAGATAATGTATTATGTTAGCAGTGATATTTAGCCAATCTTGTGGGTCCAATCTAAACAGAAATCTACGGTGCTGAACATTCTACCAAACCACCTTCTTTTATACAAATTAAGTACTACAATAACATGACCAAAAGAGTCTTATTGATAAAATAAGTTATTTAATAGTTCTCAACTTAATAATAAGTGTCATAATACTCATAATAGACACTATTAATTCTATCTTAAATCATCTAATTTCTGTCATTTTTAATTAAGCTACGGAAAAAAAGGAGGTTCTCAATTCGACCATATAATTTTTTTTTTATGTCTGTTCAGCCCTCACTCCGTTATTTATGAACCGATTTTGATTATTCTTCTTGTTATATCTATTCTTCTATCTTTTTGTTAGATAGGGTATGCCTCAAGGGTGGTCCCATGTCAAGGAAGTCTGCATCTGATCATGGGATCCTGATAAAGTTGGGAGAAACCTTCGAAAATTGTAGAAACGAATAGTGTTTCTGTTTAATTTTCATTTCTTTATCAGGTATTTGCGTTTAGAAATCATCACATCATGTAGCTGAGCTGATGATGAAAAAAAACATAAAATAAAAATCTTTTTAACAAAAAATTAAACCGACGAAGAGAACTAAAAAGCCAAAAATAAATAAACCTTAAGTCTTAAGTATTGAGCTAATTTACATAAACTTTCAAATTTTATATAAACTTATTTAGAGTCGGCGCCAAACAACAAATTTGCCTTTAATTAATTGTTACACCAGCAAATGTTATTTAGTTGATAAATAGTAAATGTATTGTGTAAACAATTGTTGGCTAACCTAAAATAATAAAATAAATAATTATAAGCATGGTTGCAAACCATAAACTTAGTTTTGCAACATTAAATTAGCTACTACTTCCTTCACGCTTGTTATTAAATATATTTTAATTAATTATTAAACCAACCCCTAAAATAAAACGATTTGACAACACCCAGATATGTTATTTTTTAGTAACTTCAGAGTCAACTACTAATAATAATTCTTCAATCTAAAAAGACAAAATGGCTCCCGAACTCTCAAAATTCACTGTTCTAAAATCAAACGTTCCATTCTAATAATCTGTGGTCGAACTTTTTCCTGATCCATTACTGTCCTGCCTCCTGTAATGCATTGCATTATGCATAATTTATGCAAAAACATTTACACAATACATGTTGAAATTTTATGGCAGTGTTCCCAGAAGAGAAGGCTGGAAGGATTACTACGTTGAGTGGTAATGCTAATTCTAAATAAATTTTAAAACTATTTTATTTTAGCATTGTTTCGTCACATAGCGCATATTTCGAAGGTTTGTGAAAAAAATCAGAGCGGAAGGTTCGTTATATGGCTTGGTCACTGCCCCATTTTAGGTGAGTACTTACTCTAAGGTAAAGTCGCCAAATAGCGAAGGATTCTGTAATCAAAGCATTGCTCCTTTAGGAGTTACTTTTTGATTTAGCAAATTTTATTATATAAGAATTTACCTCCCTAAAGTTCTATAAATTTTCTCAAGTAAATAGTCAAAGTATAACTTAGGAAGATTTATATGCTATTTTTATTGTTAAGACGGCAAACAAGCATACTGCAAACAGTGAGCACTTTTCAACGAGACAGGCTTGAATGGAAAGAGGTCACCGTCGCTTTTATTATTTACTCTAACCTACTATTATTTTAGTATCTAATGATTTCTGTACCTATATGATTACTGCCACGAATAAGATTTTTATTGGCTGCATGGATGGGTCAATGGTTAAAGTGGTCGCCTCGCCATTACGCCGCCGCCGAGCCGAGTTCGAAAACAAGATGATGCGAAAGTCTTCATCTTCGCATCATCATATCTTACTCTGTCATTGTCAGTTCTTTAGATAAAAACGATGACTGCTTCACCATTTCACGACCATAATTATGACCTTCCTAGTAACCGCGATGTCTGTAAATTCAGATATAGATCCTCGCCGTCTGAGTAAAATTTTGGAGCTCCTGTTTCGATAGTGAATCATCTTCTTTTATCATCCTCTTTATTCGTTTCCGTTCCGTTCGTTATTTATTTGGCCATGGTCATAATGAATATTAGGAATTCTACAGTGACACAGGATCCAGACGACGTGCGAACAATAACGAATGCCTTTGTGGAGAAGCCTTATTTCTACAGTTTTGCCAAAATGTGGCTTGGAGATGGACTTGTTACAGCATCTGGTAATTATTAATAATTTTCAATAGAATAAGATCTTGGATAGCAGTGATTGTACTCGATGACTGAATAGTGTAATTAATTAGTTAAATAATTAGGCAATCAAAGGATTGGCAAGCTCACAAAATACATTTACTAAGAATGAAATAGTACGTCAACCACAGTCGAATACTCCCATGCGATCCTGGCTGTTCTAACGATAAGTCAATCTATGTGGGAGTTAGCGTAAGATGCAGTTGTAGCCTAGAGCAGTAAGGGTAAACCATACATGGATTTTTTTCATGACTAGTAACCCGCCCCGGGTTCGCACGGGTACAAATTATACACCTAAACCTTCTTCATGAATCACTCTATCTATTAGTGAAAACCGCATGAAAATCCGTTCAGTAGTTTTTCAGACAGACAGACAGACGCGGCGGGGGACTTTGTTTTTTTAAAAAATATGTAGTGATGATCGTCTTAGTACAAGTGTAACAAACAAACAAACATTCGCATTCATATTTAATATTAGCTTTTGCCCGCGGCTTCGCTTGCGTTCCATTTATTTATCTATTCCTCGGGAACAATACTTTTTTTCAGTCTGAAAGGTATCTTATGCCGTTTCTGTTCCCCTGACAAACTAATTGTAAGCAAAACTTCGTGTTTATCGGTTAAGTACAGGGCTGCCAGTAGCGCCAGCCTGGTAATTCATCAACTTGTCCTACATGCTTACGGCCCATTTAGAACGACTTGCAGAAATTCAATATAAATATTATTTTCATTCTACTATATAAATTTTGTATCTATTTATACAAGGTAATCTGAAATACATGTTGGATACATAAGACAGCTATATTATATACATTTTGTATCCAATTATACAAGGTAATCTGAAATATATATTGGATACAAAACACAGCTATATTATAGACATGTTGTATCCAACTATACAAGGTAATCTGAAATACATATTGGATACATAAGACGGCTATATTATATACATGTTGTATCCAATTATACAAGGTAATCTGAAATAAATATTGGATACATAGGACAGCTATATTATATACATTTTGTATCCAATTATACAAGGTAATCTGAAATACATATTGGATACATAGGACAACTATATTTTATACATTTTGTATCTAATTATACGACTTGGCAGGTTCAGTAGCTAAGGCGTGAAAACGTAAAAAAACAAACATTAGCTTTTATAATATTAGTAATGACTAGCTGTTGCCCGCGACTTCGTTCGCGTATAAATTTTGATGTGTGTGTGTGTGTAAATCTATCTTACGGGAGCGGGATAAAAGACTATTATCTATCTCTCTGCCAAATTTCATCCAGACAAATATTCATCCTAACTTTCGCATTTATAACAGTAGTAATATTCACATTGTTTACAGGATCAACTTGGAAGCAGAGTATAAGAAAGTTAGCAGGGACTTTCAGTTCATTAGTAGTAGATGGTTATTTGGGTGTATTTAATGCGCAAGCTCAGAAATTGATTGGAAGTCTGCAGACGGAGGTCGGGAAGGAACCCTTTGATATAATACACAAGTACTTAGCATATACTACATTGGAGGCTATTTGCCGTAAGTCGATCCTTAGATATGTATATACTAAAATATATTTATCGTGGGAGAGTCATGCTTCGGTACGTATGGACCGGCTCGACCGGAGTGATACCACGGCCTCACAGAAAACCGGTAGTGAAGCAATGCAATTGCTTCTCGCCAAGTGAGTGAGGTTACCGGAGGCCCTAACCCTTAACCCCCCCCTTCTTCCCATTCCCTTACTCCCGGCACTTAAAGGCCGGCAACGCACTTGCGACTCTTAAGTTGCCACTTACCATCAGGTGACCCGTCTGCTTATTTGCCTATATCATAAGAAAAAGAAAAAAAGAAATCAACGTATTAGGTGTTTTGTCTCAAGGGACGTTTACCCTGGGTATTATTTTGTAAAGGCAGAAGGGAATCGCTCCGTGTCTAAGAGAGGGGTGACCTTCTCATATTTGTCGAAGGCTAATGTGGAGACAAACCGCAAGAGGGCGGTCGGGTTCTCTCATTCCTTGATATTTTCAGTGTGGTAGACTCGATCTGAAACAGTCCTCCGTCCGGAGACAACCGTATCACTGCAGGGACAGACGACCTCATAAAGGTTGAAGGTCCTCGGTGGATGCAGGCCGCTTCTGTCTTTTTGGAAGTCTTTGAGGGAGGCCTATGTCCAGTAGTAGACTTCCTATGGCTGAAATGATGATGATGATGATGAGCATAAAATAAGAATAAGATATCTTTGAAAACTAATAATAATAATAACTTTAGATACTTCACGTCGTCGTCTGATCCCAAACTAGGCAGAGCCTGTACTATAGGTAATTAGACCTTTGTTAAACATACTTATATAATTCTAAATACATACATTTTATAAAAAGTTACAACCAGAAACAGAACAAATGATCGTAATCATCACACAATTATTTGTCCTGGTTTGGTTCCTGATGGTAAACGATCACCGGTGGCTAGAAATACACGTAACACCAACTGTATAACTCTTTTTTTATATACATACACTGACGCTTGTATTCCAGAAGGAGTAGGCAGAGGCGTATTTACCACATTTTTTCAAACATAATTTGGTCCCATCAAATTTTAATTATTAAAAATGGGAAAATTGGAAGGATATTGAAAGGAAAGGTAGGGCAGAAGGGAAGGTATTGGAATGAAAATATTACTTATAGGTATAGCTCAGGGAGTGGAAGCAGTAGCTCGCGAGGAGCAGGGTCACATACCTGCAACTCGGACTGTCTATTACCGGGAAGATCGAGCCCTTTTTTAAATTGGTAATATAATTAGAATAAGCGTTTATTTGGCCAACCTATTTACCTATCTCTGCCACTCTCGGGGACTTACTTCCCAGAAAAAACAAGTACTACACCTACCTACTGCAATTGATAAAAAGTAAACTTATATAACTTCTTACTTAAACAGAGACTGCTTTAGGAGTGTCAAAGATATCTGAAAGCATTGTGACAACGGAGTATTACGTAGCCTTCAACCGATGTCTTGAGCTGCTTGTCAATAGGGGCTTGAACGCTTTGACACATCCAGACTTCATATACAAGTTGACTCCAACGTACCAGGAGATAAAGAAGTGTGTTAGGGTACTTCATAATGTTTCTGACACAGTAAGTAAAACCTATTTTGAAATCTGATTCTTTGGTAATCTTATTCATTCTTTTCGATTTTAACGCTGTTTGTAGTCTTGTTGTTGGGCTTCTTTTAAAATTCTCTGTAAATGTATTGCAACAATCGTGGTGTGGTCTGATGAGAGATCAGTTATGTCTTCTTAAGTTGCAAGTTTCGGTAACTAAGGATAATAGCAGTTCAAAAAAATTGTGTAATTTGATCGAGTTATAATTATTCTATACAACTTCTCCAGGTCATGAGGAAAAGGAAGCGTGAACGTGAGAAATTAAGGAAAGAAGAAATTGAAGAAACGGAGAATAATGGTAATTAACAAAATAATAATTTTTCTCTTAGCATGTAATTTAAGAGATACAGTAGCATCTATACAAATATAAAGAGATAAAGTTTGTAAGATATTTGTTTGTACTAATCGCTGAAACTACTGATACGATTTTGAAAATTCTATAGGCTATTTTTATTACACTAGATGTAAATTATACTCGTGGTAAGCCTAGCTTAGCATATAAAAAGATATACTGACGAAACTTAATATTAGCGTAATGTTTTTCTTTTGTTGGGTCACTATAGCTCGATAGGTGTTTATCTCTAACCATGTCCTTGGTTAATAATTAGTCTACTACAGCTCAGATCTGTAAAATTAGTCTTCTGTAGGGTGCAGGATTTTCCCCAACTGGCAGTTTGAATTCGAGCAAAAATTAACTGTCCACTCTATTATACGAGAAATTTACATTTTAGAATTAGAAGAACCAAAATTCAAGGCATTCCTGGATATTTTGTTAGATTTGAGAGAGATAGACCCTAGTCTTACAGAGCAACAGATCAAGTCAGAGGTGGACACAATCATACTGGGAGGACAGGAGACCGTTGCCTCTACGATGTTTTATACTCTGCTCCTTATTGGTTGTAAAACGAAGGTGCAGGACAAGCTATACGCGGAGTAAGTAATACTTATTATTTATCAAATGAATTGCAATAGATCATTTTTTTATTAATTTAGATGGTCTTTCAAACGAAGCGAAATTATTTCATAAGCATTGATCTTGCTTATATCTCGCAATAAAAATTCTAAGATCAATTGCTGGCAGAAATGATCACTTAGTCTGATTAGAGGATCCTCCACGTTACTCCACAAAGGCTTTGTATTAGATCACTATTCGGATTGAAACCAGAAATATCTTGTTTGTAACATTTTTTATAGCTTTTTGTTGTTTTTTGTGCATTTCATAGCTAATTTCACTATTCCAGAATCTTTACCTCTTAAGATTGAGGTTTTTTAAGCGTAGAAAAGGCTAGTTGTGCATTTGGAGTAAATTCCTGACGTTAGACTGTTTCTGAGAAATTACTGAATGAGCTTTTAGATTAAGAGCTATATATAGTTAACTGTGATGAAAGTCTATATGTTAATTCTCTTTACTTCGTAAAAGTTTATTAAATTTTATTTTCTACTTAGGATAAAATCTATATTTGGTGATAGCACCCGTCCAGTGACAAAAGAAGACCTTTCAGAGATGAAATATCTTGAAGCAGTCATCAACGAGACGCTACGCATGTTCCCGCCCGTCCCGGGATTCATGCGGTATGCAGACAAGGATTTACAGATTAGTGAGTATTTGTACTACACAGTATACGGAATAGTCACAAACGTTTATCAACGTTAGGTTTGTTTAAACTTATTGTCCTTTAACTTTGTTTGTTGTTGTGTGAAGTTAAATGCGTATGTTAGGATTCTGTTTATATTTAGTTTGTAGCGTTGTTGTTATTAGTGAGGCTTGAAATTCTAATCTGAAACTTTTTGCCAACACCAATTTTATATTTTTCTTTTTATTCATAAATAATAAGTAAGAATACTAAAATATTTATACTCTGCCACACTGATGCATGTAAGGTCCTAAATTACCTCCTTGAAGGATACTTAAGTACTTTTACAGAAAATTAATAGCTAAAAAATTAATCTACTTATGTGTTTTTTTAGAATCATTCACCATCCCTAAAGGTACAATTTGTGCTATAAACGGTTGGGGTGCGGGTCGGTCAGTCCGCGTTTGGGGGAAGGATGCTTCCTTATATCGCCCTGAACGATGGCTCGAGGACCAGCCCCCTGGGAATACTGCTTCGTTTCTGGCCTTCAGCTACGGTAGAAGAGCCTGCATAGGTAAGAGAAAATACTTTTAAGGACTCTACTCGTTTTATCAACGAGTTTAATAACGGCCAATAACACCGGCGTTGTTTCGCCCTGGAACTTCCTCGTTTATTTGTGGCGTGGTAATTTGTCGCTCTTGCTAACTAATGTGGTAAGTAAAATAACAAAAGCTTCTTAAGAATCTCAGAATTGCCGAAGGGAAAATCATCTCAGTTTTTTCAGTACAAGTACAGCAAAGTCTATTTTTATCGTGTGGATACCCATGGGACATCACTGTTCACCGGAGCTAAACTTTTAAGTGGTATGTCGGAATCGAACTGTATAAAACCATACGGTGTTTTGTAACAAATGGGTCTATCCGTCTATTGCAGGATATACGGTTATACATTAACAAGGAGCCTCCGAGAACCCCTGCAGACCTTGGCCGCCTCTTAATCAGTAGGCGGCCACACTGTGGAGAGCGAAATCCCTTTGAAAAATAACGGACAGCCCCACCCACTACTCGACTAATAGAGGTCGCAGATCATTGAGCGCTCTTCTTTTTCTTCTGCAGGACAGTAGAGCACTAGTTCTCTCCCGTTCACTTTGCTGCCACCTCTTAAGTACAGCAAAATTATCCTTTTTTAGAATTTGTAATGCATATTATTTATTGTAATGTTAAAACAAAACTCAAACATAGATATCATCACGCCGAACCAAGTAAAGATACGCCATCGTTCCTATTACAATAATCGTTAAATAGCAAAACGACCATGTTCATGCAGTTAATGCTTTTAATTCTAAAACATGTGATAGAAATAGCAGGAAAACAGAAATTAAATTAAGTACAATAAAATCAATGTGTGTTGTTTACGTTGATTGTAATGATGGTCGTTAAAGATAATGGAAGATGGTTAGATTAAGAGGCCACAAATGTGCACGGTGGATTGGCTGCAAAGCCAATTTCAGTTGTGTTTTGAACTGTTTTCTATTACTGGGCCGATTTAAAATTAAAATAGAATAAGTGTATACTTGCCAATGTATACACTTAATTCTTACTTCTATGGCGTAGATTTTAATTTTTTCACGAGGTCTAAGTGGACATCACACATACAAGTATACACATCGTAAAGCCCACTGAAAGTATCTGACAATATAAAAAAAAACCGGTCAAGTGCAAGTCGGACTCGTGCACGAAGGGCTCCGTACCATTATCTATACAAAATTAGACACCATATTATTTTATTCTGTTTTTAGTAATTGTTGTAATAGCGGCAACAGAAATACATCATCTGTGAAAATTTCAACTGTCTAGCTATCACGGTTCATGAGATACAGAATCGTGACAGACAGACAGTCAGACAGACAGACAGTGGAGTCACAGTAATAGAGTCCCGCTTTTACCCTTTGCGTACGGAACCCTAAAAAGTTATATTATTTTTTCACCTTCTGTTAAAAATATACCAACATACTTTAATAATATTCAATTTAGCAAGTACTCATACGCACTTAATAAAATATAACTCTTTAATTAATAAAAATAACTTTGACAAAGTTGCAAGGTTTAGCATTAGCAGCATTGAGGTCTCACTTAAAAGTCTTAAGAACAAAGCATATACGAGTAGGTCCTACTTAAACCTATTGGTCATGTACTGGCCACATGCAAACGTGTCTATGGCGAAAAACGTCACTGGTGTTGTCAGATAAAAAATATTTTAGAAGCTTAATCAATGAAAAATCTTGTAATAAAAAAATTTAAATAAATAATAAAATATATGCACTACGTGATGGCAATAGGTTTACCTCCTAGTACATGGGATCTTCACCTAATTGGCGAAACGTGCATGTAACAATACAGAAACATTTTATGAAATAGTTCCGAGCGAATTGTCTTGCAGGAGAAAAGCCTTCGTAGCATTTGCTTGGAGTTGGGTTTGAGTTAAAGCTCGTTGCAGGTAAAAAATATGCTATGGCAATACTAAAGACGATGATTGCACGATGTGTGAGAGAACTGGAGTTTATTTCTGAAGCCGACAACATGCAGTTGAAAGTGGATATCGCGCTGCGCCCCATATCCGGACATCTTCTACAAGTACGGCGGAGAGATTGTCTGCAGAAGTGATTGTATCAGTAATGTCGACATGTGCATTTTGGGCCTATTGTGTAGTGGTAGAAAAAGTTAAAATAAATTAAGTTGTCTTAGTTATTGTTTTATTTCTATCACGGCCAAGTTTATAGACCGATTGGTTTACAAGTTGTTGGTTGACAGTCCTGGCAATCATAGCCACCATCTAAATGATTGCTAAGACCCGGTTTGGACTGTATTCTAACTGTAACTCAGAAAGAGGACTTAAAAATTCTGCTAGATAGTATTACTCATTACAAGTTCTTCTAAATAGGAATAAATAATGGTATTATTTTGTAATGAGCTACAGAGTGTGGTATAACGAGCACAGAATTGTTTGCAAATTTAATTTTAAATCGAAGAGCATTTGAGAGTGGATGATTGCTTTTACATCTCTCTATTTGTTGAAGTACTGTGGAGATTAGCAATATTTCATTGTGTATCCAGGCGAAAATTAGTTCAAACCACGCGCATATGGCCTTAAATATGAAAGATCTCATGTAAAGGAAGACCAGCCGATGTTTATATTGATAAAAAGCTGTCAAAACGAGAGTATCGTACTCTCGTTTATATACTCGGTTATATACGATAGTATAATTTTGCATCAAGCTAATCTGACGATGCAGTCAGGAGGTGGTCAGTAGAACTCTGCAGTGACTAAACCCCTCGAGTTTGGGCTCATATGATTTGTTTCGACGAGTGCCATAGATTAGAAACGATGTTCAAATGAGGGAACCGCGAAGTGGATAGTGGCACGCCTTTTTACTTTTTAATTTGTGTTTGAGTGAATGAGTGCTTTTCAGATATTATCCAACTATAATTTATTTATTCACATTTAAAAAATGATCAAGCGTTTTGCATAAAATTACGCAAACTCTAGTATACTAAGTTAATTTCAAGTTTAACGGTGAATCTCTCCTTAGACGGTTTTATCTGATAGGATTGCATCATTTTGTAATTTAACTAGAATTGATGTTTTCGGCGAAACTTCTCCTAATGAATTCTTTTATGAATAATGTACATTTAGTTACAAAAGTGAACGCAAAAAAAAATTGGTTTTAAAAACTTAGACATTGGTCTATTTCAGCAACTTTTCCACACCTTAGATTAAGTGGTCAAAAAAATAAAGGCTTAAGTCAAGAACAATTAAATGTCAAGTTTATTGTGTGTCTACTATATGACTGTTTCTATCTCTAAGAGCATAGATGCAGTTTTGGTTGTTAATCAATAACAGTTAAAAGGTAGATCTGAGAGCAGTGTAAGCAGAATATATTCCCCTTGTGATAGACATCAAGCAAGTGAAGTTCAACATTGCTATACCGCCGGCAGACAATGTCATAGTCTTCTGAGCACTCTGCAGCATTACAAACACCATCTTCATATTTGCTTTGTCAAATTTCTCCCATTGGCAATCATATACAGCCTGTTCAAACACAACACTTGCATCCATCACTCGTTGACCAGTGAAACAATCCATGGCAACTTGCATAAAAGCGAAAGGCATCTGAAGGTATGTGTTTTCGAGCTTTCCAAGGAGTTCTGCGATTAATCCAAGTACGAGAAGGAGGAAACCCATTGCTATTGCTCCTTTGAATACATCCTCAACTTTGAAAAATAGGTTCTTCACTAAAGCATGTCTGATAATGATTATCTTTAAACGTTTTTCTACGTGCTTATTGATTAATACTTTATTACGTGCCTCGCACTCTTTTAAATGCACAACGTTCATATCTGCTTCTGAATTCTTGACAGCATCGGGCCAAATTTGAACAACTTCTTCGCTCAAAGCTAGGAGCTGTGATTCAGTGTATCCTGCAATGACTATGAGGTAGGCTGTGACGCAAGCTGGCACGTAGCATATAAAGAATACACCAGCCGACATTATAGCACACGCTATTTCGTAGTTAGGGCTTTCAAACATAGGTTCTAATCCTGGAAGTATTAATACATTGCATTATTAAACTGTGTTAAGGAAAGACCAATACTGATGCTAGTGGATTATTATTATTTATCCTACGAATATTATAAACGTGAAAGTTTGTGAGGATGTATGGATGTATGGATGTTTGTTGCCCTTTTACGCACGAAACTACTGAACCGATTGCGATGAAACCTTGCTGGAGACCTGAATTAATATATAGGCTACTTTTTATTGTCCCGATATTCCCACGGCATCGGGACTTACGCGGGTGAAATCGCGGAGCGCAGCTAGTATATTTTAAATTTGATATAGCTATTGATTATTATCACTACTTATTATAAAACAAAGTCCCCGCCACGTCTGGCTGTCTGTACGCGATAAACTGAAAAACTACTAAACGGATTTTCATGAAGTTTTCACTAATAGACAGAGTGATTCATGAGGAAGGTTTAGGTGTATAATTTGTTGAGATTTTGTGTAAATTGGTTGAAATATGTTGATGATTGTTGAAGATGTCTCTGCTACCTGCGCGGAGCCGGGCGAGTTGCTAGTAAATTATACGTTACATAATATTTCATTGATTTAACAAACGGAATAGATTCTCGAAAAAAAAAATGTGTAGGTTTGATTAAAAAAGTACAAGCGACTACAATAAAAATCTTGTTAGTTGAAACATTTATTGCCAACCTTCTGGAAGATTGTCAATACATATTTTAATATTTTTTTTAAATTAATTCTGGAGATATCATATCTAATAAAGATAAAGATTATTAAATAATGAAATAGTTGATAAAAATGTAAAATAGATAGGTATATAAATTGAACATCTGACCTTATTCACTATTCTATTAAGGCAAATAATAATGATTACGCAAAGAAAAGCTCATAAATTTATTTTTCCTTTTTTTAATTGTGCATGTCTGTCACCACAATAGGTCAAACTTCACCAAGTCTAGCTCTTGTCTGGGACAACATTTTCGGGAGCATAACACCCGGTATAAAACAGAAGGGGACCCTTTTCTTTTATCAACATACGTACCAAAGCTCCATACGCAAAATATCAGACTTACCATAAATGACGTAGTGATTCTCGGGTAAATTTTTACCGGGCATTACAACGGGTTTCAAAAGGTACAAGATTCCGTTACCCACAATCACTGTCCAATATATGAGGGCTCGTTTCTTGACCACCCTTGACGCCTTAAGTAAGTTGCCCTGGAACCGGCTGCCCAGTACTGTCTGAGCGTCACATTCTAAGAAGTCGTCTGCTATCTTCCTTATCTTGTCACTGGGGAAAGTTTCAAAATAGTTACCTGAATATCTTGGCTGATTGCAAAGTCTCACGAACATCGATAACAGGATACTGTCAGGTGCAACTAACAGAGATTCATTGATTTCTGTATTCAAGTGCGTCTTTCCAGATCAGAATATTTAGAACTAACTAAAACCTTATAGTTTACTCATGGCATTTTCTTCGTTTAAAAAAATATTAACGGTGATTTTTTGACACAGAATGAATAGGTAAATTAAGTAGCAAATGGTGGACAGTTACTTGTCTACCATTTGTGCAATACTTACACATAAATAAACATATAAAACAATTTGACGGTCCCAATCTCGCTGGAAATACCCAAAGATAGTACCACCATAGCGGAAACCAAGTCTCCAGTCTGCCGGCAACGGATAAACACAAACCATATCATGCAGATGAGGAACACGTAGAAATAAGAAACAGCAGTCACCGAAGTCAGAAGATAGTAGTAGAAGGGTATGCCTTAAAATTAAAAGTTTCAGTTGATGGTTAGTGTCATAGGAAAGGCCTCAACTACACTGTTGCTGCTTCTACTTCACTTCTGAGGATTACTAGGTTTTGACCGCTCGCCTATAAGTTTTTTTTTATATTTCTCGGAAGTAGTAGTACTTTTTTTCTGAATGTAAGGTATCCTGTATTTTTTTGCATCTCTGGTAACGTGTAAGCAAAATATCATGGCGATTGAATAGAAAAAAGAAAGAAAAACATTTATTTTGTCACACACAGAGACATCAACGAAGGGCATGCAACAATTGATATGACACTTAAAAAAATAAACATTAGATAATAAAATAACAAAAGATAAATTGAATAAAATAATACATAACACGATAAAATACAAAAAGAAAATAAAATACAAAGTAAGAGGTGTCAAAGGAGAGGTGTCTCATCGCATGATCGAAATAGGACCTATATAGTTCAGCATATGTCAGGTAACATACCTGATGCTGGTTTTCAACTAGTCACTTTAGTAACTCAGGAAGGAAAAGATTTGTTTAGTAGTTAGGCGTAAAACTTTAACAAACAAACTCACATTCACATTTATAATATTAGTTGGGATTAGAATGTTAATTACTTAAAGACGTTTCTCACTTTTTGAGCATTATTGTATGCTTATTTTGAATTTAAGTGACTTAGTTACAAAAATCAGTTTTTTTTAATACAATACTATACATACTATACACAAATCCATTGCATCTATCCATCCAAAGGTTATCCGTAAGAAATCGCAACAAGACCACCGTTTATAACATATTTTTTTTTGTCTTTCTAAATCTTTTAAACTGTATACAATAAAGAGTATTGTATTGTATTGTATTGTATTGTATTGTATTGTACAATCTAGTTAATATCAATTATACTTATTTGTGACTACTATTAAATTATTATTCGTAATTTTTGGTGATGTTGTAAGTTTTTGTATTTGCCATGTGTCTGGAATCAATGGGTGATTGATTACCTTTATCATATTTGCTGTCAATGTTCAAAGTTAGCACTCTTAGCCCAACGGCCACGTTCCACAGCATCGTTGGTAGGTCGCAGTGATCTAAGTCGAACTTACGAAGTCCCTCCCACATATTGTAAGGAACTAAAATGAAATTTTACGCACTTCTTTATTAATTACATAAATTATACTTGATTTTGGTATTTTATCAAGGCTGGTCTGAAAGTCAAAAAGGATGTCTGTCAATGCATTTAAGTTTAAAAAATTCCACAGCCTTTATTAGACTGTGGAATTATTAATGAAGGTTAAGTTTAATGTGATGCCTTTACTATTGCGGTATTATACTATGCGGTTCCGTACCTCGAAAGGAAAAAACGGAACAATTATAGGATCACTTTGTTGTCCGTCCGTTTGTCTGTCTCTGGAGGTATCAAGCTGGAATTTATATCAAATACTCAGGTCTACTGTCACTTGGAGCTGTGAAAAAATCAAACATCTAAGCCAACGCAATCAAAAGATAGAGCCGTTTATGCCGCAAATTTCCGCAAATTTTCGACACTCGCAAGGGAATTAAAACCTACAGGGTACTTTCCGTGAACTCAGAATCTTGAAATTTGGTGCGAAGCAACGTCTTATAGCACAGATAAAGGAAAAATTGCGAAAACCGTACATTTTCAGTTACATCATATAATAAAAATATTTTACGGAACCCTCGGTGCGCGAGAGTTAATAACTAAACATTCCACCTACAAAGTATGAAATATTTTAAATCATGATAAAGAATAATGTGAGTCTTCACAGCAAAGTCTTTACTTATATGGTTTTTAAACAACCATAAGGGATTAGTAGCAATAGTAGAAGTGAAAGAAGTGAAATAATCTGACTTCTGTACACCAAGATCAGCAACAGTGATCAGCGAAAGCATTGAGCGTGACGCTCGACTAATTCCAGAAAAAGTTAAAAACTGGTTTAGAACCTGCAACGAATTTAATAAGAAAGAGTTAGAAATGTTATAAATCCATTTCCCTCCTTAGATAGATAGATAACTCTTTATTTGTAGACTATTTACAAACTATGTACTTAGCAAAGTAAGAGACAAAAATATCAATGATTTAGTCCAATTTTAAATTTTAGACTAAATGGCAATGAATGTTTTATGGCCGGAGCCACCCATAAAACATATTACAATCGCGCCATAATTTTCCATAATATCACAAAAACAATTAAAATTACAAGAATGGAATTTTGGAGTATTCGTATACCCACTTGGTAAACGTAATCACAATGATACCAGTTTCACCCGCTACCCAAAACGATTTAATGTTTTTAATCTACAACAAAGTCATCAAAATAGTGACTAACTACCAAATAAATATTAAATAACAGGGATGTGTGAAGAAGGTATTAATTGTTACCTGCTGGTAATTATGTTGTCAGAGCGGTGTTAGGTGTTACAATATTGGTCTACAGCTGCTCGTTATTAATTTCTCCCAAACGAAATAATTACAGGTTGCTGTGTCGTTTGAAAATACAACTAATGTATGTGTTGAATTGACTACTGTGCTATTACCTAGAATTATTGTTTAATTGTAGAAATTTTGGTAAGCTGTAACAATAGAAGGTAATGAATAAAATGGAAGAAAACAATAAAAATTCCGAACTCGGTTCGAGACTGATATCTCGTCTATCTCGTGAATGAAATTGCCCGTTGGTGAACTGGTGCGAAAATAGGCGTATCATGTGCCCCTAAGGGTGGCCACTGTTGGGTGGGATTGGCCGCAGTAGACTGTGAAAGGGTGATGACCGTGCTTGTATCGATAACAGTTTAGTAGATGAAACCCACTGACAACAGTGCGGATTGAATCTGAAGTACGGTACGGTTCATTCGCTTTAAGTTCATAGTGTGGGTGACACGGTTTAGTTTCGATCAGTTTGAATTCTTCCTATTTGTTAATCCAGGTCTCAAGCTATCTACATACCAAGTTTCATCGCAATCGGTTCAGTAGTTTTGGCATGAAAGAGTAACATACATCCATCCATCCATCCATCCAAACTTTTACATTTATAATATTAGTGGGATAATGGGATTACCCGAGATGGTTTCTACATGCATAAAAAAGAATACTTTCAAACTTTTATACTGCATTCACCTCTCTCAAAATTGAGTGGTTGAGTAACTACCAATTGTAAAGTGAAAAATTCTGGGTATTGACTTTATTTTGGATCGAAAATTTTACAATGTCTTACCTAAGTGTTAACCGTTGATCTAAGAGCCGTATAAGTAGAATATACTCCTCTTATAATAGCCATTAAGCTGCTAAAACTCAATGTAGCCATGCCACCAGCAGATAATGTCATGCTCTTCTGTGAATTTAGCACCATGACTTGAACCATCTTCATGTTAGTTTTATCAAAGTTTTCCCAGTGGCAATTGTACACCGCCTGTTCGAATTTTACGCCAGCATCCATCACTCGCTGACCAGCAAAACAATCCATTCCAACTTGAATAAGTGAAAAAGGCATCTGCAAGTATGTGTTTTCTAGCTTTCCCAAGAGTGCTGCTAAAAATCCTAGTATCAGTAGGACGAAACCAATGGCTATTGAACCGCTGAATACGTCTTCAACATTACGAAAGAGGTTTATTACCATCGCGTGATGAGCCATAATTTCTTTTAGACGTTTATCAACGTGTTTGTTGATGATTACATTATATTTTACTTTGTACATATGAAAGTTTTCTGCATTTATTTCTTCTTCCGTTTTTCTGATAGCGTCAGGCCATAAATTAACCATTTCTTCACAGAGGGCTGTCATTTGAGACTCTATGTAGCCTGCGATGACTATTAGGAATGCTGTTACGCTCGCTGGCACGTAGCATGTGTAGAAGACGCCAAATGCCATTATGGTCCAACCTATTTCAAAATATGGTGTTTCAAATGGTGGCTCTAGTCCTGCAAGAATAACAAGAATTTGATTTTAATACATACCTTTTAATTAAAACATGATAAAGTGTAGTACTTATCGAATAACTCAGTAATGAACTCACTAATCATCTTTGATACTTTGATAAATCTTTTAACACAGGCATGGTAGCAGTCTCTCTTCGTTTACGAACTTGGGCACATTTAGTATATTTAGTGTTAAAACCAACCAATATATTCTGTACTATGCATAAAAATCTTAATAAATAATCCTGGACTGTAGATATTACATAAAAATAACAGACTATGGTTCTTGATTGATCTACACGAATTAAATTTAATATTGTTCCGAGCTGAGGTTCGGGATTAGAAAATTACACCAATTTATTACCAAAATAGACACAATTTATTTCAATAATACACAGAGAAACAAACAACAACTCAATTACAATTAATTATTACTATTACACTTTTAAATTCACTTGCACTGGGCACTTTACTCGTTTGTTACTGAACTAAAAGTCTATCTCATACCGCCATGCATGCGTCTTATATAACCAAACGATATTTCCTAGAGAGATCGCGACATCTTTCGAAAACTTAAAACTTCTCTAGAATTTTCTAATACGTCGTAACATATTATCATACTATTTATCTATAATATGTATGTATTTAGTAATATATAAGTATGTTTATCACCAGTCTGATTACCATAGTACAGGCTTTGCAAAGTTTGGGATCAGACGGTCGTGCGTGAGATGTGTCAAGTATTATTATTGAAGTGATAACTTCTTATGGGAGGGTAAACCACTTTGTTACGTAACGCGTTACGGCGCCAGTCTGTCTGTCGTTTAAGTTATCACTTCTGTCAGGCGTTCCGAGATGCACACATTTTTTTTATATTCTATGTATAGACTTATTAGTTCCGTGTATTAATTATCAAAAGATGGCGTGCATCTCAATTTAGGTAATGACTTAATATATTCGACAACAGATAGCGCCGGCGGCACAGATTACTAAGTAGTTACTACGTAACAGATAAATCACTCCCTACAAAAACGTCCATATCTACCGTTTTAATTACCTACTCTTTCCGAGCACCAACCCCTGCATGCGAAAATGATCTTTAATGTTCTTAAAACACGATTATTATTGCCTCGCAATAACGCATGGTTGCTTTGCCGTAAGTGAGTTTAGGGTTAAATCTTTTTATGTAATATTAAATATCTATATTTTTATAAAAAAAGTGTATGTTAATTAAGTAAAGTTTTATTACACAAAAAATCGGGTGTGTCACCTGACTTAGAAAAGTGTAACACTTAATTCCACGTCCCCGTAAGTTTACTAATACGAAACACCTAACAACAAATCGCTTCTCCGAAAAACTTATTGCCGAAGCCACGCGACCTTGCTTAACCAAACCTCTAACGAGAAACATCAATAAACTATTCGAGGAAAGAAACTTAAAGAATTTGCCGTAGCGTGATACTATATAGCCTATAGCCTTCCTCTATAAATGGATAGTCCACCCAACACAAAATTTTAAGAATTTTTCAATTCGAACCAGCAGTTCCTGAGATTAGCGCTTCAACCAAACAAACGAACTCTTCAGCTTTATAATATTAGTATAGATGTGATGTAGTAATAAATCTAAAGAACAACGTTGCATATGTGTATTGTTGATGCTCCTCAAATTAAAGTTGAGTACCTACATCCAAATCTTTTCCCAATCAAACGCGTGGAATTCACTACACGAGGAGATGCGTCGTTGTCCTTGACGACAATAGCGCCGACAAAATCTTTAAACGAAAAGTTTTTGATAAAAAAATAAGGTACCTAGGTACTAAAGATTTTATTTCTTGTAGTTATGGCATTCTTATAAATATAAACTAATAAAGTATCATTTACTTAAAAATTATAAAGATAAGGTATTTAGTACTTACCTAAGTCTATATTTTTTCCATAAATAGAATCTTAAAACCATTTCAAAATTACGTATTTTCTTTACTATTATAAATATTTAATAAGAATGGTAAACCATTATTAATTACTTTTATTACAGAATTAACTAATTGTATTGGAAATAAACACTTGATTAATTAAATAAATTGTATAATTCGAATGGTTTACCATTCGAATTAAGTAGGTACCTATTTGTATATTAAAGAAAGGGCATAAAAATCCTTATCTAAAAAACAACTCTATGTGATAGTGAAAACCGTATTAAGTCTTATTTATTTGTAACAGAAACCAAAACATCAAAATAGAACAAAATTAATTTGAAAATAAAAACAATTACAGATTTTGTTAATTTTTTCTTATACTGGATCTACATCCATGTACAGCACATAAACTACCAGAAACCATGTCAATTTGTCTGTATTTAAAGTATATAAAGGTATAAAAATACGATTTCGAATTACGTAAAAATTCAAAAATAAAAGCGTGAGCGCGCGGTACCGCTGTCGGCAACCCACTGCGCGAGACTGCGTATAAGGGCCGCCAGCGGCCATGCAGCCGGTAGTTGTTTAGCGCACGAGTTAAGTACATCGAGTGGTATAGGCCTGCCCGCGGGTCTTTAGGCTTAACAATATGATGTAGTCGGTTCCAAGAAATCATCTGTATAAATAAAAAACTTTTTCTTTGAACTTTTAGTAATAAATCAGGTTAATGTTTTAGGGAAAATATGAATAATGCCTGGCACATTTGAAAATTCGGGAAACAAATTTAAGTGCTTTTTTCCATGGAACTAAAATCCCCAAATGAATTGAAATGTCCTGTGCAAATATTGATAATGTCTAACGTCTGTCGGGTCACATTAAATTTCAATAAATTAGAGGTTTAATCGTATTGGGTACGAGTATAAATTGACCCTCTTTCATTTAGGTTACAGCTCTATTAAAGAATACAATTAAATAATGTCATTGTAATATTTACCATACATAATATAACGATTTTCTGGTAAGTTTCTCCCGTGCATAAAAATGGGCTTCAAGAGGTACAGGATCGCATTGACCATAAGCACCATCCAGTACATCATAGCTCGTTTCTTGACGACTCTCAGTTTCTTAAGCAGGTTGCTTTGGTACCGACTGCTAGACACAATCTGCTTGTCACATTCCAAGAAGTCATCCGCTATTTTCCTTATCTTGTCGCTAACATTTTAGGAGAAAAACTATAGTGAGGAAATAATATACCTATAAGAAGTAAATAGAATATATTATTCACAATTTCACTATGTGATGACAATGCTATAAGAATTGTCTGCGCATAATTGAGAATTAAAAACTGTCATTGAATAGTTTATAAGAAATGGTTACTAATACATTAACCACCACCAACACAAACCACTCGTTTCAGAGAGAATAAAGATATTTTACAAATCCATAACTTTTCATTCTTGAATAGTTTACGATAAAAAGTGTATCTTCTTGATATTAAAACTACAAAGTGCCTTGACCCGATAGATACAATATGAAAGTCTAACTTTCTTGTTAGACTAAAAAGTATAAGAACACCATTTAACGCTTTACTAAAGAACGATATAATTTTAACTTACACATAAATAAACATATAGATAAGCTTTAAGTTTCCGATTTCGCTGGAGACACCAAGAGACAGTACAACCATTGCTGCAACCAGGTCACCGGTCGGCGGGAAGCGAATAGCCACTAACCACACCATGCTTATCAGGTACACATAGAAGTAGCAAAGTGCCGACGTCAGAGTCAGAAGATAGAAATAGATTGGGATACCTGGAGAAGACACAGGAAGATTGAGGAAGATTGAGATTCTGTTTAGGTTATTGTTGCTAGGAACAGACTTATCATTTCCGGAGCAGTTCTATTCAGGGTAACCTTGGACCTTGGGTTCTGGGCTAGAAAGGGGTACTGGGCTAGAAAACTTCCTCGTGGTGCACCCTGGGCAACGGAAGCGGCAATATCTCTCTTCCTTCTTTCTTGGGGGAGGCATTGCTGCTTCCGGCTAATGTTCTGCCGTGGCGGGAGTAGCCCATGGTTTGGGCTACTCAGTTTTTCGAGTGTCTTTCTGAGCAGCAGAGGGTACAGTGGAGGGAGATTGATGGGGCGAGCGGGTTCAGCGTTCTGGTTTTGGAGAGGTGGACATGGTCTGATGCAGACCACCGTTCGGCCAAGTCGTAACCCTGTCTTTCAACGGACAGGAACGGTCGCTCTTCGAGGCCGCGAGGATAAAAACCTCTGAAAAACTTACCCTGATAGCCTGATAGTGGTGGCAAGACCTGCTGGAGGTTGGTGGGTACTGCATTCTACGTGACAAACCACCTTTCCTGGATTACCAGGAGAGGCGGGAAAACCACACGGTATCTCCGACATACACATTGGACACACCGTGTGGTTTTCGTCGTGCCTGCGTTGGAGTGGTACCTGGAGGTTTCTACACGGAAAAAAGGGTAACCAAGTCGGACCATAGAAATTCATTTATGGAAATAAATAGGGATTTAATTAGGCCTAGGCAAGGTTTTGAGAAGCCCGTATTTTGGGCGTGCGCGTGTTCATTCATTTAGAAGAGGGTACAGTTGAAAACCTGTGAGGGGATGGTCGGGTTCATTGTCTCATTATTTATTCGTAGCGTTAGACATGGCCTGACACATACCTTCTTTCGGTCCAAGCCGTTACCCTGACCGGCAACAGATGAGAAAAAAAAGATGGGTATCAAAATTTCTACCAATTCTTGCAACCAAAATATAAAAGAATGTGGTATATAATGTAATGTGGCTTGTGTCTCGAGAGAGGAACAAAATTCCCTTTCCTCTCGCTGATCGTGATCGGCTGGAATTTCCCGGGAAGTTTTATTACGAAAAAAAGGAGGGATAAGATAGTGAGGGTTTACCTTTGTCATACTTGCTGTCGATGTTTAGAGTAAGTACTCTCAGACCAACGGCCACATTCCACAGCATTGTTGGTAGGTCGCAGTGATTCAAGTCGAACTTTTGAAGGTCTTGTAACATCTTGTATCATATGATTGACATTTTGCCTGCAAAAAGGTTCGTGTATCGCCTAATCCGAGTAGGCAGGTTCTAAAAATGCAGTTTTGATTAAAATCAAATCTATCGTAGGTTCAGTAGACAAGTAAGTAAGTTGAGGTTAGTTTGTTTTAGTTAACAATCTAAAACCTGAGTTTCATCGTTTAATATTCTAAATATAATATTGTATCTCCCTAGATACTAGGCATTCGACAGCAATTGCAATTTCTATTTTTTTTATAGAAAATCTTAATGTTAACTGTATTATTACAACTTATAACTTAAAAGTTGGTTAGTAATCGCTTAATAAAGTTTCAGTTCATTTTATCGGCAGTAATGGTAGTAGATTCTATATTCATTTGAACTTTGCATCTAGGGAAGACCACCATTTATCGATATGTTTTAGTTTTAATTTTGTGATACCGTAAGTTTGTAAACCGTTTTAAGTTTGTAAAATCACAGGATATCGTACGATTGTGACTACTATTCTGCGAATATTTACAATTGAAACTGAATAAAGTTAAGTAAAAATTAGCAAATTGCATTATTATTCTCAAATATGGAGGGACGGTTGTTGTGTCTCTCCAATACAGAGTCAGGACCCTCCGATCAATCTAGGTGATCATGCTGGTAGCTCATAGTTAGGCCACGGTAAAGTTGTATACTAAATATACTAATTGGCTTAAACTTTCATTGCGCGATTCACGATCAGTAATTAGTTACTATGTATTTCAGCTTCGTTATCGTCGTCTTATTGACGTTGAAGTATGTATTATAATAAGTAAATAATGACACAACAACCTTTCCGCTTTTTGGCATACTTCGATACATCGACACTTTATCAATGTTGCTGTTGTTGTTACCAAATAGGGATGCTTTTTTCCTTATATTATCATGACGTATTCATCGTGGTTAAAAGTACCTACCTATGTACTGTCAACTTAAATAGTCGATGAGAAATCAGGTTGAAGCAGTAGCTTGAAGGTAATGGTGAATTATTGTGTTTAATATGAAAAAAATAATCGAATATTTTTAAATATTTTGTAAAAGCTAGAGTATGATGCCAGCAACGGTATGGTAAATACTAAAGAATTTAATTTAGTGTTTGTTCGAAACACAAGTTTGTGCAATTAGTAAACATTATGATTCAGTAATGTTTGTGATGGATGTACAATGTTCATGTACTGATGCAATCGTATGTTTGTCTAATCAACATACATATGTGGATAGACGGTTTGCATGCTCTTTATGAAATGTTATTGAGTTTTCCATATCTAGGTTTTAACTGTATTGATTCTCTAGCTGTTAAAAGCTAGGTAGGTAGTTTTATAGGTACGATTTTATTAACTTGTAGCTAACTAACTAGCGAAATATGTATACAAATCTTGGAAGTAAATTTTAACATTCCTTTAATTGTCGTTTAAAACAACTATGTATGCAACATGTAGCTTAGGTGAGAATACTATAATTTGGTATCTTGGGGCTGATATGATGATGGAACCAGGAGTTGGATACTGGAACTCTTATTGTTTTTATTTATTTATTTAAAAAAAAGACAACTCCCGCATTAGGAATTACTCCTGTGTCGCGGCGGACTTTACAAACATACAAACAACGGACACACACAAAGAACACCCAGACTGGGGTTTGAATCGGACCCACGACCTATGGCATAGCAGTCAGGGTCACTAACCACAAGGCCAACAGACCAGTCTAGTAAACCCCTGGAGTTTGGTCTGATTAGTTTTGACGAGTCCATCATATTGGGCTTAGTAACGATGGTCTAATGACGTCGACATTTTTCGCTTCGCCATTGAAATGATCTTTTTTAGTTCTTTTTCGTTTTTTTTTTAGCTATTGTTCGCGGCTTCCTTCACCTTAATCTAGATTTAGGCCTTCGGTAATAGTACTTTTGTCCGGATGAAAAGTACCCAGTGATATGGTTTTCAAAATTGAATCAGTAATTTCAACATTATCGGTTCAGTATTTCAGGTGTGAATGTGTACGTAACAAACAATCAAACAAACTCACAGTTGCATTTATACTATTAATTAGGATGTTGGCCCAGTTTTTTTCGAAACTAGGATTTTTGTAATTTCTTAATCTTCTAAAAAAAACACACGTATATAAACAAACTACATAAAGGATTTAATGTTGGGTTAACAAACATTGGGTTTTATTTTAAAAAAGTAAAAAAAGAACATAAAAGAACGTAGATGGTAAAGCCAATAAGTTCTTTAGACAAAATAGGAAGAATAGAATAAGAATCTAAATAATACTATTCTTTCTTTAATATATATTTTAAACATTATAGTTTTGTACAATAACATTTTCAAATTCATTGTACATATCCACTTTGTGTATTTGTCGTTGGTGTGCAATAAATATTCAATTCTATTCTATTTTTTATTAATAAGTAGTTGCCCTAATTTAAAGTAGATCTGAGAGCAGTATAAGCAGAATATATTCCCCTGGTGATTGTCATTAAGCACCTAAAACTCAACCTGGCCATCCCACCAGCGGACAAAGTCATGGTCTTCTGCGAATTCTGCACCATAATGTGAACCATCTTCATGTTAGCTTTATCAAAGTTCTCCCATTGGCAATCGTACACAGCCTGTTCAAACACAACACTGGCGTCCGTCATTCGCTGACCAGTGAAACAATCCATGGCAACTTGCATAAAAGCGAAAGGCATCTGAAGGTATGTGTTTTCTAGTTTTCCCAGGAGCTCTGTGATCATACCGATAATTAATAAAATAAACCCCATAGCAAAAGCTCCTCTAAAGACTTCCTCGACTTGTCTAAACAGATTTATTAACAAGGCATGGCGAACAATTATTTCTTTCAGACGTCTTTCTACGTATTTATTGATAATTCTTTTGTTATTAGGATCATGTTCATCGATGTTACTGACTTCCATTTTTTTTTCAGCTCTTTTGATTGCTTCAGGCCATATGTGTAGCATTTCTTCACTTAATGCCAACATCTGTGATTCTGCGTAACCAGCAATGACGATGAGGAAAGCCGTGACATTAGCCGGTACATAGCAAATGAAGAAGAGGCTCCCAATCATCAAGAGGTATGCTATTTCGTAGTTTGGTGATACAAACATTGGTTCCAAACCTGTTATAATAAAAGAAGAATACAAAAAGGTACATTTCAGCAATTTATTGCTGGAATAGATTTCAAAATCAAACATTTATTTTAAGCGGCGGTAGCGTAATGGCTAAGGCGTCGGACTTTCGATTAACTGGTTGCGGGTTCGAACCCCACCCTGTGCACTACCGGCGTAAACCCACTCCTAACACAAGCATTTAGCTTAACTGCAGGGGATGACAAGAATACTAGTAATGTGTGACCCACGTTACTAGTATTCTTTAAAAAAAAAAATTAAATAAAAAAAGAAATTAAACCAATTGTTGCCTGTTGCCTGTTGGCAGGCAAGAACAACATATTTTTGACAAGTTACTAGAAACATTGTTTGTAAGCGCAATGAAAATGTAAAGGACAAATTAACATATTGTTCTAAAATATAAACAGTCGAGGAAACTTTATTACTACTATATTTAAGTTCGGAGTTCGGCAGGCTGGCAGTCCAAAGATGACCAGCCTGTACCAATGGCACTCGTTCACGACGAACGCGCCTCTACGATACAGATGATGGCAGTATAGCGATAGCATTCAAGGGAGGGGAGAATTTACGGTATTCAATAAGAGAACAAGAAATTTGGAATCCTAGTGTCTATAGTTTGTGTTATATTTACCGTAAATAACATAACGATTTTCCGGAAGATTCCTTCCAGGCATCAGGGCGGGTTTCAGTAGGTATAGTATTCCATTGCCAACAAGAATCATCCAGTAAAGGATGGCGCGTTTCTTCACATTTCTCAAGCCTTTCAGTGAATTTACATGAAAGCGACTTCCACGTATTATTTGAGAGTCACAAGCCAAAAAATCTTTTGCTATTTTTTTTATTTTATTCCTGGAAAATAAAAAGGAGAGAAAGAAAGAGTACGAATATGTGGGTATTATATTTTAATAATAAAAATAAGGTATTTGGTTGCGAAGCCAAATCAGTTTCTCTTCATTCAACGCAAAAACACGGCAAGTTCTGTAGAAACTTGCCTGAAATAACAACTTGTGATATCTTAGTTTTAATGTTTGATAAAAAAATATATTACCAGTTGTGAAAATAATTACAAATGTGTTTCTTAAGATCTCTTATGTTATAATAATATCCTAATCCTAATTTGCTGAGGTCTACAGAGTATTCTATTTAGAGGGCAGAAGCAGGCCTGAGACGTGGCGAGACGTGTGGCCGCCTACTGATCAAGAGGCAGCCAAGTTCTGCAGGGGTCCCGGAGGCTTCCTTCTTACGGTATACTCGGGTCCTTTGCAATAGACCCACTTGTGACGGAATACCGTGTAGTTTTAGTCGGTTCGATTCTGATATACCACTTCACCGTTAGCTCCGGTGAAGTGATGACCCGTGGGGATTTCCAGAGCAAAAAAAAAAATTAAAGATTAGATTAATTTTAACTATGGGAAACTATCCAATTTTTTAAACTTTCGTGACTTGTATGCATATTGTATGTATAGATCGATCCCGTTTTACTCGTGATTACGATCAGTGCAATTCGATCGAAATGCCAAATTAACGACTTATAAATATTTCCACAATTAAGGTCCGATTTATACATCTAATCGATTTTAAAACGGTTTTAAACTTACAGTGTAAGTAAGAGTTGCTAACTTACATATGAAGGCACATATAAATAAGTTTAAGGTTCCCAATTTCGCTGGTGATCCCAAGGGAAAGTATAATCATGGCTGCGACCTGTTCTCCAGTGATGGTACAGCGCCAGAATACAAACCACACCATAGAAAACAAGTAAACATAGAAGTAGGAGGCAGCTGTCACTGTGGTTATGATGTAATAGTACCAAGGTATTCCTGAGGATAAGAAGATCATAAATGAATTATTTAGTTTTAGTATTTTAACAGCTAGTGTGATGTCGAGCAGGTCTTCTATTTATGTATGCGTGTATGCGTAACTTTTGGCACACTTTTCAGCTTAAATAGCTTAACGAATTATGTTGACATATATGGTGTCATTAAATTCATATCCATTCTGGTGTGATAGCGTATATTACAGTTAGTATTTCAACGTAGTCTGGTTTTCTGTTTCCTTTAATACAAGTTCAAAATTGTTACATTTTATACAATTCCCGTCCTTCCCCTCTCCCCTCTTCCCCCCCTCCCCCTCTTCTCCCACCTTAAAGGGCGCTAACGCACTTGTGACTCTTGAGTTACAGGTGCCCATGAGCAGCGGTAGTCATTTACAATCAGCTGAACCGTCTACTCGTTTGCCCCAATAAAAAAAAAGTTTTGACGTTCGCCTGATGTTTAGCAATGATTGGTGCCATTAAAAACCTTTGAACATCGGTGGTGTCGTTGCATGTTATATGTCATAGTGTGCTGTCGTCAAATCAGTTACTTTTAAATGTTTTATTTCGTAGATACATAATGTTCAAAGTCTTATATGTAGAGCGCTACATAAGTTTGTCATATGTTGTGTGCCATTAACTCCAAGTAATATTAAAAAAAAAACAAATTTGAAGCCCAGGAATCGTTTAATTGTTTTTTTTTTTTAATTAAAATGGCAGGTATCTCTCGTTACGACATTCGTGAAATTACATTGTATAACTTTAATCGTGGCTTAACTAAACAATATTAATTTTAACTTTGAGGATGATATAAGGTTCGGCAGGCAGATAGAACTGACTACCGATAAGAACATTGAGACTGTACGAAAATTATTGGAGGAAGACTGACGTGAGATATATTGAAGACCGAAATAACCATTTAGAAGTACGGAAACTTTGTTCACTCTGGGTACCGCACTTGATGACTGACACACTGAGGGAGCAGCGTGTGACTTGGTCTCGTGATAAGTTAAAAAAAATTGAAAGCGGCTGATGTAACTTTGAGAGTGTCGCCGTCAGGTCCCTGTCGAACATCCTCGAAATACTCACAAAAGTTTTTATTCTAATGGTTCATTTTGTAATACTTTACCTTTCTTATAATTGTTATCTATATTTACAGTCAGAACCCTCAACAATATAGATACGTTTAACAGCATAGTCGGTAAATCGCTGTATTCTAAGCCAAATTTGCGAAGTTTTTCCCACATTTCATCCATTGCCTCAACTTCTTATACTTCCAAAACCAAGAAGCCTTTTCACTACGACGACTAGAGGAGTACCTACCTTAACCGAGGTGAATCGGGAAAGTGATTCTTTTCTTTATATCGTCCAGTCTTTGAACATTCGAGAAATAGCAGTTAACACTTTTATGTAGATGACGTGGTTAAACCTACAATAGATAAATTGTTGCTTGTGTATTTTTTAAGTGAATTCTTAATATTAGCTAGGTTAACCAATCTATGACGAAAGTGTTGGATATTTCTTGAAAATTGTTACTAATGCTTTTGTGCTCTTGACGGAGTAGAAGCATTTTTGGCCTTTAACAAGTTTTCGTCGTTTTACGCGCATCAATGGGCACTGAACATTACCTGTGTTTATCAATTAGTGTTAGGAATCCATCTAATCGGGAGTATTAAAAATATTTAGATAAGAGAGTATAGGCGGCTGACTCACAAAGATATCTAAATTACGTAGTAACTTTAATCCTGCATTGCACTATGAAAATTGTCAACATCAACCATTGGTTTGATTGCCTGGCCTGATCGGAGGTTCCGCCCTTTGTGTTGGAGAGATGCAACAACGGTTCCTCCACAATGGTAAATGAAAAAAAAAGCTATTATTATCTATTATTTATCAGCCCAGTGTCAACGAATAAGATAATCAGAAATCCATGATGCATTCATGTTTGAACGTGGGAGAGCCGTGCTTCGGCACGTATGGGCCGACTCGACTCCGCTCGATACCACGGCCTCTCAGAAAACCGGCAGTGAAGCAATGCTTGCATTGCATTTCGCCGCGTGAGTGAGGTTACCGGAAGCCCTAACCCTTCCCTCTCCCCTATTCCCATACTTCCCTTCTCCCCCCTCTCCCCTCTTCCCCGCACCCCCACTTCTCCATTTACCATTAGGTGACCCGTCTGCTCGTTTGCCCCTTATACCATAAAAAAAAATCTGTTAATCGAATTGAAACAAAAGTCGTTTCTTTTTTCAAATTAGATGTTTGTCGAATACTTTTATAAAGATTCTATATACCTGTGACATATAAAATTAAAGAATAATTCATCATAATCATCATTTTAAACACTAGGCTCAGACTTCCGAGATGAGCGAAAACAATTCACGTATTGGCAAATCCCGAATTGCAGTTCTAAATATTATTTAGCAACATGTTAAATTTACTGACAGCTCTCAACTTACAGACCTGAAGCGATAATATCTGAAGTTCCAATTCACAAATATCCTCGATCTTTATTAAAACAGTTGGTTACCGTTACGGTAACGCAACTACCCGCTATTTATTAGTGAAACATGTCAACGCCGCCTTTACTGCCAAGCGTGATGACACGTTACGATTGTGTTTTATAACAACGGATAGCTAACTTTGTATTTACATAATGCAATGGTTTGAAGAGTAGCTAGCATAACATACAGCATAGAATACCTAAAAATTATAAAGGATGATTTCACATAATTACATGACTGCCCAAAAAGGGGTGTACCTAATATGTTTAGTGATCATGTACGCATGTGAGTTTCTTTATTCCACCATGACTTCTAAATGCATGTGAATAGATGATTGTAGTATCGTTAGAATCCTTACTTAATCACAAGTGACACTTGATATACATTTTTTGAAAAAATGAAATCAATATGGCGGTTGTAGTTCGCCATTTTCAAATAATAAAGAATTTTTTGGCCGAGCAATAGTATTTTGAATTAGTAACTTGTTTTTTTATGGTCTCCACTTATATATCCATATAAAATAACACTTTTAGAATAGAATAGACTGATTGCAGTTTTAATGGAATGACTAAAATGGTTAAAGAAACTTTTATATGGGGTAAAAATAATCATAAAAATGATTAAAATTCGAACTAATTGTTCTAAACGTTTGTAAAATATTACGTAGAAGCGAGTATTTGTCAAAGAACTTCAAACACCAAGAATACCACGTCATACTACCGTAAAAAAACTGTTGAGTATATAATTCACGTTGTTGGGAATTACAGTGATCCCGTATTTAAAAGCACGTTTCACTGAGTCAGCCTGTGACCACGGCTAGTGAACCTGGTTGAAACGTCAGGCAGGTTTTACCTATTAAATACATGATCACGTTAATTCTCGTTAACATAATTATATTACCACTAGCAGCGCCCCGCGGTTTCACCCGCGTAAGTCCCGATCCCGTGGGAATGTCGGGATAAAAAGTAGCCTATGTGTTAATCCAGGTCCCCAGCTGTCTGCATACCAAGTTTCATCGCAATCGGTTCAGTAGTTTTGGCGAGAAAGAGTAACAAACATCCATCCATCCATCCATCTAAACTTTCACATTTATAATATTAGTGGGATGGAACGCAAAAGTTTAAAAGTTAGTAAACTGTTGAGTGTCAAACTTCGTCCCGTATTCTGAATCCGCTGGACTAAAACTACTACTATCAATTAAGAAGTTTTTATTGTCTATTAAACACAACTTATTTCTTCTGGTGGGCTTAGTTATTTATTCTGGTGTAGAGGTCACAGTCAATCGTTAGGCTTCGAGTACACAATAGATTTTGTTGTCAGTTTAACGTCAGTTAGATTTACCGATTAAGAAAAGCTCAATGTTACCCGCAATATGTAATTCCGAAGAAAAAATGTTTCCTGTGTTTCTAACTTATGTTTCTTTGCCTCTAAATATTGCCTCGAAAGGATTAATATTTGTATGGTAAGAAATAAATTACGGTTGGTAATTTTGTATCACATAAAGTCCACTAACCATCAGCTACCAGTTATTTAGACTTTACAGATTCCTAAAAACTTCCAACAATTTTATTTCTGTAAATATTTTTACAACAAATATTGCCCTTCTAAATAAACTTTCTGATCCTTGATCGTCATTGTCCATCAGATGAGTTAGAAAACAAACAGCTATTCCATTATTCAATTTAAAAAAAAGTCAGCACTTCTTATTGTTTCAGAAACTGTGGGAAAACTACCTACCCAATTAACAACCCCATTGTTTAACTGCTGACTGCGAAAAAAACCCAGATTTCTCGGCCATACCGTATTATATTATCCTTCAGTCGTAGTATGATAAAACTGACAGCAAAACCTATCGTGTAATGGCTGCCTTAAGTACTCATTTCTCCTTTCAGTGCACTGACCTCTATTGTACAAGTGTATAATAGAGGTCAGTGTTTCAGTGTATTCAAGATGAATATTTCAATACGGTACAAGGGTTTCCATTACGAACGCATCATTCAGACAAGTCGCACATCTCCTAAGGTAATGTTAGATCTCCCACAGTCTATTAAATGCTAGAATTGTGTTCGTAGCATCTACATTATTAAATAGGGTTCAGTCAGACAGCTTCTATTTGGTTAGAATTCTCCAAACGTTTATTTAGCGAGACACAAGATTATATAAATTGTCGAAAAGGCTAAATTTTAGGCTGTCTTAAGTTAGAAAAAAAAAATGTAAAAACCGACTTCTCCCCGCCAACTTGAGGGTAATTTTTTATTTTATTTTTAATAAAAAACTAAGATCGAACAAATAAAAATTTTGATCGAACAGTTACGAACAGTTAACGAACAGTTGAAAGAGCAAAAAAAAAGTGTAAAAAAACGACTTCTCCCCGCCAACTTGAGGGTAATTTTTTATTTTATTTTTAATAAAAAAACTAAGATCGAACAAATAAAAATTTTGATCGAACAATGACGAACAGTTAACGAACAATTGAACTAGCAAAAAAAAAGTAAAAAAACGACTTCTCCCCGCCAACTTGAGGGTAATTTTTTATTTTATTTTTAATAAAAAAACTAAGATCGAACAAATAAAAATTTTGATCGAACAATGACGAACAGTTAACGAACAATTGAACTAGCAAAAAAAAAGTAAAAAAACGACTTCTCCCCGCCAACTTGAGGGTAATTTTTTATTTTATTTTTAATAAAAAACTAAGATCGAACAAATAAAAATTTTGATCGAACAGTTACGAACAGTTAACGAACAGTTGAAAGAGCAAAAAAAAAGTGTAAAAAAACGACTTCTCCCCGCCAACTTAAGACAGCCTAAATTTTGTTTTCCGAGAAATTATGTGATCATTGCGGTTTGGCTTGCGAGAGTTTTTCATAAATTGGAACTTTTACCAAGACTTACGATGTATTGCGTCAAAATCAGTCTGAGTGATCTATTTAATGTTGAAGATACTTATTTAGTTTTAGAAATTTCAGAAAGCATTTGACATTTGAAAAAAAAAAGCAAAATTATTAAAAACACATTTTGAATACGTCTTTCATTGAAGATTAATCTAAGACAATTCAATTTGGAATGTTTCTATCTATCTGAAAAATATCAAATAATAATAATAATGCCTCACTGCCGTTGTTTTGGCAGTTCCGATACTTCATCAATTAACGTTTACTTTTGACGTACAGTAGCTTATGTAACTAGTAAACGTTATGATAATCATAAATTCCTCTTTTCTATATATATTGTTTTGTTGCTGCCTGTAGTTTTTCCTTATTGCCGACTCTCATATTTTGACCAACAAGTTAACAGGCTATCATGAGAATTGCATAGAGCGCAAAGAATCCGGATCAGTCTTGAGCCCTGGCTAATTTTTCCACGCTTTTTAATAAAATAATGCGTCACTTGTAAAGCTGTGAAATGTCGTATCGTAACGAAACGTTGTATGTATATGTAGTTCGGATACTATAATTTGGCATCTTGGAACTGATCTGATGATGTGTAACTCTTCAGTGGCTACTAGTAAACCCGTCGAGTTTGACCTTATATGTTTCGTTTTGTCAAGTTCAATAGATTGGGATGGAGCCAGGAAGTGGATAGTGGAATTCCTTTTTACTTTGGTTTGCTATTGAAAGGATTTTTCTTTTTTAGGTTTTCTTAATATTCAAAGTGTTTACGATAGTAGATATTAGGGAGTTAGAATCAGTTAATTATAATCAGAAAAAAATATTTCCATTGCTGGTGAATTAAAATTAATCGATTAATACTGCTTACTGCGTTAGGTGCGTGGAGATGTTTTGGTTATGGTAGGAGTATTCTAGATTGCTTGGCTACCAAGAAGGCTTAGGGAAAGTCATGATTAGAAAGACTAATATAATTTTAAATTATTATAATATTATTAACCCCCGACGCAAAACGAGAGATGTTATAAGTTTTACGTGTCTGTGTCTCTGTTTGTGGCATCGTAGAGCTCCCAAACAAATAGACCGATTTAAGTGATTTTTTTTTTTTTGAAAGGTGACTTGATCGAGAGTGATCTTAGATATAATTCAAGAAAATCTGTTCAGCCGTTTGGACATCATCAGCTGTTTTCTTATCTTTGAAGGGATTTTCGAGTCGGGGTTGTTTTAAATTTATGATTATAGGATAGTGTTAACTTGTGAAATACTTCCTTGAGCCATATCAGCTAAATATGAGCTGGTACTCTGACTTCTTTTATGTTGTAGGTTCCGTTCCACAGCAATAATACAAATCTATACCCAATTCAATTAACTAAACGCATTTAAATTCAGTCGAAATTCCCCCTTTTTTACCCCCGACGCAAAAAGAGGGGTGTTATAAGTTTGACTTGTCTGTGTGTCTGTCTGTGGCATCATAGTTCCCAAGCGGATGAATCGATTTGAGTGCGGTTTTATTGTTTGAAAATTGACTTGATCGAGAGTGTTCCTAAATTTAATTTAAAAAATCTGTTCAGTCAATGCAAGATCATCAGCTCCTTTGTAATCCTTGAAGGGATTTTCAAGTCGGGGGTATTTTAAATTTTTATATACATGGGAAAAGCATTCTATACCATTGATCTTAGAGTATTATATGCAGAGTAAGTGTTCTTGATAATAGACATCAAGGAACTAAAGCTGAGTATCACCAAGCCTCCTGCCGACAACGTCATCGTCTTCTGAGAATTCTGCAATATCACCAATACCATTTTCCTATTAGATTCATTGAAGTTTTCCCACTTACAACTGTACACAGCCTGTTCAAACTTGATATTAGAATTTATCAGTTTCTGGCCTAAGTAGCAATCCGTACTCAGCTGCAGCATCGTATATGGTAGCTGTAACCATGTCTTTTCAAACCCGCCTAATAACTCTGCTATTAATCCCATGATTAAATATAGAAAGCCAACAGCATTCGGAACTCTCATCACGTCTTCTATTTCTTGTAGATTGTTTATGTTCATAGCGTGTTTATCTATTATTTCAATTAGATGGTTTTTAATATATTTGTTGATTATATCATCTTCAGGTCCTTTACTATTTTTTATATTATGCACATGTTCATTGTAATTCATTGTTTTAATTTTTTTCTTGAAACGATTCATTGCGTCGTCATAAAGATGTATCATTTCTTCGCTTAAAGCTAACATTTGGGCTTCGATGTAGCCGATGATAAGGTTTAAAAAGCATGAGACGTTTGCCGCTGCGAAGCATATAAATATAACATCTATGGACGTAATCGCAGTGGCTATCTCAAAGTTCGGAGATTCCAGCATTGGTTCCAGACCTGAGGGAGATTAAGATAAAATAAAATAAAATTTAATGTAGCATTTAAATCAATTAACAATTGGTAACATTTTCGCAGACCTAAATGACTTGAACACTACAGTTAGCCTAAACAACCATGAGTACATTCTGCATAGTTTCCAAAGTTAGATGAGAAGTTTAGAAAAAAATATTTTATATAATAAAAATATATTATGATATCTAATTACAAGAATAAAGACAGGTAAAAATACAAGAATAAAGGCAGGTGATACCAAATATTTATTCTATATTTTATTATTATCCTGAAAACTATAGAAGACCATAAAAAATTATGTTGGTTTTTTGGTAATGTCACATCTTTATTCACGTCAACAACGTGTGATAATATTAGTGTCCCATCCAACATACTAACTAGAATACGAATCATCAATCTAAACATGCCACAAACCATAAATAACGAAATTATTCAACGACAGTTGCCGTCCAGGGGTCACCAGAGGCTTGATCACATACGCGAGACCATTCAACATCAGTATCAACCAGTAGACAATGCCACGTCTGTTCACGTGTCTGAGATTCTTTAGCATGTTGTTAGAGAACCTGCTGCCTTTCGGTATACGAGCATCGAGGGCTAAACACTTGTTAGTCAGTGCCTTGAGCTTCTCTCTGTAAACGAGTCTCAGTTAAAATAATTAACTTAAAAAAAGCATATAACCGACTTCCATGCGCTTAATTTATGATAAACATCATTAGATCTTTACGAAATTTTTAAATGGGGCCATTTTAGAATAAACTTCTTTTGAACAAAAAAATAATTTTGAAAATCCGTCTTTTTATGACGAACTTTATGCTCGAACATACCTACATAAAAAAATATAAACATCCAAATTGAGAACATCCTCCTTATTGAAGTCGGTTAATAAAACAAGCAAAAAAGGTCGAAATACCGAATAACCAATAAAGTTGTGATTTTGGCGATTGATCTTAAGTAATAGCTTTGGCCAAAGTTTACCGATTCCTTCTTTAGAAGATTTTTTCATATTCTGGATCATGTAATGAAGCCTCTGAGTTCCAGTGTAGTAGTATTTAGAACTTGTTTCGAGAACATTATTCTGGTCTTCATAAGACTTGAAAATTGCCTTGTCCAATCTGGACCTCAACCCCTTCGAACAATTGGGTTTGTGAAAAAAAAAAATATCGATTTTTGTTCATGTATTTTAAAACTTTAATAATTAGACATTCAAAAAAAAAAACAATTGAAAAAACCTTTTTTTTCAATCAATTATAAACAAGAATCACGTGACCCTAAACGCCCCACGCCGCCTATTTATGACGTCATAATGTTAAAGTCAATCCACATTAGTACACGGCCGACGGTTTCTACGTAGTATATGTAGTGATAAAAAAATTCAGTATTTGTTATAATATATATCGAGTGAATAATGTGTGATAAAGTAGTGGAAAACATAATTTTTGTGTTACTTTTAAATCATTTGGTGTTTCGCATCACGAAGCGAAGACATCATATTTGATCTTTTGACTATATGTCCCATGTGAGGTATAAATGTGAATTTATTATCAAAAAGGACTCCCAAATTGTTAATAGAATTTACTTCTTAATGCTTTAGATTATTTATAAAATATTCTGAATTAATAGAGTGTGCTTTCCTAGTATATTTCAGATAGTAACAGTGATGGCAGTCGCTTCACGTAAAATATTAAAGTTCGGCCGTATCGTAGTTAGACTGAAAGCCGACCCCAACTTAGTTGGGAAAAGGCGCGGAAGATGAAGCTGCATCCTGCAGCGGAGGTAAGTTAAGATGATTAGTAGAACTAAAAAAAAATACTAAATGAATAATTATCAGAATGATTTAAATTTTATTATAACAAGAGAACCATCATCATAGATAATATAATTTTAAAGATCTCAATTTTATCCAATTAATAGTATGGAAATATAAAACTGCATTAATTGATTGTTTTCAAAACATGGTTTAAACACATTTTTTGGGAGTTTTTTTTGTATTTAAGTTGTTTTGTAAGGTTTGACTCAACTTTGTAAGGTTGGGATCAACTGCATGTAATGCTACAATGCTTAGGGCGCACTCGGGTTAGTTCGGGAACTGTTCGGTACTGAGTTTAAAACCTTATTTTTAATTTATTATAACTTTATAAGATATTTCTAACTAAAACAAAAAAAAGTAACAAATAATTGTTTTGTTATAAAACTCATATATGATCTTTCGATTTATGACAAGAAATTTTTAAAGTCGCCATACATTTTCTACATTCAGAATACTTACTCATAAAACATCATGGAGAATAGTTTAATAACCGCGACTTGGCTGGTGACGTTTAAGGAAAACACAACGAAGGCCGCGGATATTTCACCAATTTCCAGAGCGTGCCAGAAAGTAAACCAGAAGCCAGAAAGCACGTACGCATAAACGAAGAGGATGGAAGATATCACCGTTAGTATGATGTATACTGTTGGAATACCTGAAACATTTTGGAAAGGGTACATATTTAATCTGCTTAAGTATGATCGTCTTGCGACTTTAAAGGGGTGACTGCTGACTTGTCTACTTGCTACCGGATCAGCGACGGAGCTTGTGCTTACAATAAGTATAATTATGTTTTAGACATAACAAAAAGTTAAGATATTTTAACTAGTGGTAGTTAAAAGATTGTGCGTTTCTGTTATTAATAATAATTATATTTATTTTTCAAGAATGTAGTTTCACACTGTTGGTATTTGTAAATTAGTAGACCTTATTCTGTCATAATAAGGTTCGAAAATAATTAAAAACCATTTATAGCATTCCACATTATTTATAAAAAAAAGTTAGTGGAAATTGTGAATAAAATGTCAGTAGAAGCTAAACATTGATAAGTAATAATCATAAACCCGCTAAAAGTATTATGTATACTAAATTTATGGTAATAATATAATATTGACAAATGTCAAAAATTAAAGAAATGTCAAATACCATACATTCAACTATTAAATTGTCTTCTATCAATGTAATAAATTCTTTTAAATTATAGAACCTTTTTTCTGAAAGCCACAATGTAAGTTTTTTCTACAGATACAACATTTAAATCTTTAAATTTATTAGGTAATTTGTTGTACAATTGTTGTACACTCAAACCCTATACCATAAAAAAAAAACTTCTATACCTATACATAATAATATATGATATCCTTCATATACACATTTTTTCTGAAATACATCCAAACGACACCAACGTCGGTAAAGCTTAAATTTATTTCGCACGGTTTACTCACAAGAGATTGGAAGAAATTGCCAAATTCTTCCGAGTAAACCGTGAAATATTGCAAATTCAATTTTACAAAAACACATAGTTCTCTAATATACACATAGACTTGTGGTAAAATGGCTTGCAACCATCTGTTAACTAGGTTCCACATTTCTTTTGTACACGAAATGCTTTCTCAACATTAACCGAGTTCCCCCACAATAAGAGCCATATGAAAGTATGGACGACACGCATCCATGGTACGCAGAAATTACAATCCAATTACGGTACGAATTGCGGATACGATTTGTCGCAATCTGTTAATAGCAAACACGAATCTGTAAAGTTTATTGCAAACATACTACACATGAGGCTTCCAGTTACAGTGTCTATCTACGATTATTCCAAGAAACTTTGTTGAGTGCACTTCCTATATTGTATTATTGACTGCACGGATGGCGCAATGGTTTAAATGGTCACCTCGCCACTACGCCGCGCCGAGTGTTGTGGGTTCAAATCCCGCACGGGAGAAAAAATTATGTGAACCACAATAGTTGTCCCGAGGTCCGTTGTTTGAATGTTTGTGAAGCCCCTCGCGACACAGGAATATTCCTAATGCGGGAGTTTAAAAAACAAAACAAAAAAAATATATATTGTACTTTCAAGACAACATGAGTTTTATTAAAATAAATTTTCTGATTATTATTTGTTAACTAGTTAATTATACTTAGTTATGTACTTATACGGGATCACGAATAGGTATTACTTACCTTTGTAATACTTATTAGTGATCGCGTCATTTGTAAGCAAACCGATCTGTCCTATTTTGGTGTTTATCCGGCTGCGCATAAAAGCGAGGTGGCATGTTTTTGCTTTTCAGAGGTATGGTATGTAATACCTATTGATGATCGCGTTAATTCCCGTATAAAGACATAATTAAGTATATAATGGAACGCGAAAGTTAAAAAACTAGTTAATTGTCTTGTTAATTGATATATCGTCCGTTGATGTCCAGAACCCTCCTGTTACATATACATATATCTAGTTCTATTTTAATTCAACTAGTTCAATTTTTTGTCACCATCTTCTACTTTCAAACAGCCTTCCATTCGAAGTCAGGATGTTCACAAACCGTTATGTATTTATAAATAAAGAACACACACTACTAAACTGATCATCATCATCTTCATGGTCTTTGCCAAATCTTCATTAGGGTCGGCGAAAGGTCAGTAACATTGCAAAGGGTTTTGGCTAGTTACTTTTATGGCCAGCCGCCTGCCTGACGCCAACTCCCATTGGGAATGTGGTGGTGTTAAGACGTTAAAGAAGGAAAAAGGTAAATTTATAGAATGAAAAATGGTTAGGGAGAGGAACCTAGGGTTGGATGGGGAACGGGACTGAGACTGTAGTAGCTCGCAGAGGTCTAGGTCGCGTACCCGATTGTCCTTTGTTTCCTGTGACTAAAGATTCTACTAGGACAGGAACACCAGCTGGCTGGCATAAACTTCTTAACCTATTAAGCAAATTATCTTTGAACTATTCTTGACACATTCAGTATTCTTTACACGTGTCAAGTTCCGGTCGATTTAGAGAACATGGATGTAATTTTTTTGGCAGAAAAACAATCACTGTTTAGTCAATTGATTGTTCAATCAAAATGATGATGGTGACGGTGACTGTAAAGTATGGTCAGCCGTCTCGTAGCGAGGTTCACCCAAATCAGACGAGAGTCGCCTAAGGGCGGACGCAGCGCCAACTAGCTTTGGAGCAAGCTACTGGAAGTGCTCGTCGAAGCGTCATCTTCCGTCGAGGATCAGGACCAGATACTGGTTGTGGAGATGAACTGGTACGAGGACCGAGTTGATCTGGATGGCGGCGCCAGGATGTGGACCACGACGCAGCCCACGGAATAATAGGGCCTCCGCCTTATCCAAGACAGGCCTAGCGTATCGATGCGCCCGACCACCAGCGAGACTCTCATAGTGGCCAAGCGCGCCGCCTCTATGGAGATTGCTATCTAACCTAACCTTGTTGAAAAATAACAAGGTACATAATTTCATAAATTTCATTGTAAAAGTGCGAAATTAATTATTGCTTCAAGGTTGAAAGGTTCTTGGTGAGCTTTTCAAACTTTAAACAACGAAGAAATTACACTAAATTTAGAAATATTGTTATGAAACTCTACTACTGAAAAACAAACTGATAGTTTAATCCAGCAAATAAACCATTGACTTTGTAACAGTTGTTAATAAAATATTTTAGTAAAATAACTTGCTTTGACTGCCCAGGAAAAAACCTATTTTTAATAGTTTCAAAAGTTCTTTTTCCGGGACTCGTAAATATAATGAGACTGAAAGCCTTAGATCCACCAGAATAATTAATGCGGTGTCGCGTCGCTTTCAGGTATTATGGGGCATACCTACGTGAAGTTGTGGGAAGGTGAAATGTTATTTGGAAGACTATGCAATATCTTTTAGTACCCAGTACCTTCTAGTTGTAAGCTGTATAATATAGCCGACGTTTAAGCGTTGTAAGAAAAGCACGATTATGTCTTGTTTACCTGAGAGGTACTCACGTTTCTTATTCCTTCCATCAATGTTGACCACAAGTATTCTTAGCATTGCAGACACGTTTGATAGCATCGTAGGCAAGTCGCTATACTCCAGACCAAACTTTCTAACGGCTTCCCACATATTATTTGCTTTTTTCTTTGACTGAAGTTGTCTCTTAATTGTTTTTTATTACTTGATTTATATATATAGTATTGATTTCTCGACGTTTCCTTTGACTTAATTTAGTCGTGATGTCGGGAAGACTTACTGATATTTAGCATATAAATAATAGCCATACTAAATATATGAAATTACTTACGTATTTCATTTACTAAACATGATTAAGTTTCAATATCTTTATTTTTGAATACGCCTACAAATCGCGTAAGTCTAAAACAGTTTATGTTGAACATAATCGTCATTCACGAACAAAGAACATATCATTAGTTGGAATCAATTTAGTTACGTTTTCCACGGAGTACAATGTGTATCTGTTTGTCAAACTGACTGTTATTGCGAAGATTTCTATCTATGTATAGTTAGTAGGTTACAATGTGTAGTTTATTAGTAATTTACGTTCTTTTTTACTTTTTTAATATTGATTGTTCACTGTACATTTTCTATTTTAACATAAACTATTTTGTCTATTTCATGGTTGGTCTTAATTTCAAATAATAAAGTGATTGAGTTGACTTGCATTAAAAGTTGAAATACATATGTTCACACATATAAGTAGATAACCACAGTACCACCAAGAGTTCGCAAATACGTCGTCTTTAGTGAACTTTGCACAATGTATGCACTTACGCCGTCTTTAAGGATATTAAATGCAGACAATCTTGGCAAAAAATTTAACCCTATCTCTGCTCACCTAAATAAATTTAACCAACACCTATTTTACTATTTACAAATTAATTTACAGCATTCATAATAATTATGTATGACGATGTTAAAAACGAAAGATCTTTAGTTTCATTTTAAATATATAAGTAGGGATTCGTAATGCAATGAATTGCTGTCATATAAAATTATAGTATGCAGTCGATAAAGCCTTTAAATGCTCGGAACAAAGGTAACTTACATGTTTAAATGCCATGACCAACTTTATACGGAAAACCATTATTTAACAATTTTAAGTGTCCGGGGCAGACAGCACATTTGGAAAGGCGATTTTTGAGGATGCATCTTCTGCCACCGGAATGAATTGTTTTTATCTTCTTAAGTAATCTCTCAGAATCTAAACCATTGTACAAGTTGTACACTATACATAAGGTGGTTCGAACAAACCTAAGATTTCAATAGTGCTTTTGATCGGATGATCAGGATTGCGAGTGAAATCCTAAAGACTCATCAGTTGTAGAAGAGTAACACCACTTATAAATGAAGACCCAGACTTGCGGTTCCAAGCAGCGGGCTTTGCCCTACACTTTTGATTACCAGTTAACCTTAATATCTTATTCTTATTGCATAATAAATACGCCAACTTAGTTTTTATATTAGGTCAGAATTAAACATCTCTTAGTATTCTACACATACATAAAAGTAATTGGATGCTTCTATAATATGTATTTAAAAGTTACGATCAGAATCGAAAAACAATTTTATAAAAAAAATAGCAACCCGTCTGGCTTCGCACGGGTAGCAGAGACATCTTCAACAATCATCATCATATTTAATAAATTTACACAAAATTTTAACAAATTATACACCTAAACCTCCCTCATGAATCACTGTATTTGTGAAAACCGCATGAAAATCCGTTTAGTAGTTTTTCAGTTTATCGCGAACAGACGCGGCGGGGCACTTTGTTTTATAACATGTAGTGATTTAAAAGACGAAACACACTTTGTTCAGAGTTACTTTGGGCGCTAAAACATTATTCTTTTTTTAAATACGGAAAATCTCGTCCTTGCTTTACGACTGCCTGATGGTTCGCTGTCTTTAGTAATTGATTCTCGCACTGTTTTATGGAATTTAGTCTTTGGCTCATTTACACTGCCTTTGCTATTGTTATGTATATTGATACTCCGATACTGGTATATTACTTATACATAGTTCCTCGATCCCACGATCGCTGCACCACTGCTGCACGATTGTTGTTTGCTATAGATAATATAAATTTCTGTCCGCGGGAACATAACCTTTGCTTATTTCTTTTCTGTCCATACTTACCTTATTATTCAAAGTGTCTGTATTAAAAAGGAGTGTTGTAATAAATACTTGAAGAATTGAATAAATGGACGATGTATTCAACTAGTGGTTTATTTTTCATCTACACAATTTTAAAAGTTTATTCTAGACCAAAGATCCTAGTGTAGTATACGCAGAGTATGTGTTTGTGATAATAGCCATCAAGCAAGTGAAACTGAGTATCACCATCCCGCCTGCTGTCAATGTCATAGTTTTTTGAGCATTCTGCAACATCATCAAGATAATCTTCCTATTTGATACATTGAAGTACTCCCATTTGCAAAAATACACAGCCTGTTCAAACTTAATATTACAATCCATCACTTTCTGCCCTAAGTAGCAATCTACACTTATTTGCAGCATCGTGAACGGTAGTTGCAACCACGTATTCTCTAACCCACCCAACAACTCTGCTATCAGTCCTATGATAAAATAGAGAAACCCAATAGCATTCGGCATTCTCATGACATCTTCTATTTCTTGCATATAACCAATATTCATTGCATGTTTATCTATTATAGCTATTAGATGCTCTTCAATATACTGGTTGATTATTACCGTTTCTACATCTGGGCTAATATTTTTGTAAGGTTTAGTTTTAAATTTATCAGTTTTATCAATTATTTTCTTAAAATTGTGAACGGTGTCATCATAAATATGTACCATTTCATCGCTCAGAGATAGCATTTGGGCTTCGATATAGCCGATGAGGAGGATTAAAAAGCATGTGACATTGGCCGCCGCATAGCTTATAAACATTATGGCAACAGTCGTGAACGCGGTGGCTATCTCGTAATTTGGAGATTCCAGCATTGGTTCCAATCCTGTGGGAAAGAAAGATAGAAATTCATTTGGAGTAGTGTAGCAAATCGTTCGATCATAGACTTTTTGGAAATCAACAAGAAAAAATGCCGATATTAGACTATTTATCTTCTTTCGTTACCTGATCACTAAATAGTTATTATTAATAAACCATACTAACCGTAAATAACGAAAGTATCAAGGCTCAGGTGGCGTCCCGGCATCAAAAGCGGCAGGCTCAAATACACGACTGCGTCAACCATAATTATAAACCAATAGACAATGCCACGTCTCTTCACGTACCTAAGACTCTTCAGCATGTTGTTAGAGAATCTGCTACCATTTGCAATACTAGTATCCAGAACTAGGTACTTATTCGTCAGTATTTCAAACTTCTCTCTGCAAAATATTTGTTACTTTTGAGAGACAAATTTTCCGTAGTGCCGAGTAAAAGAATGTTTCAAGAATAAACTATAAATAGTTGTTTTAGATTTGCGATATACCGGAGTGTAAATACAACATCTAGAGCAAGTTTTATGCGTCACCTACCGACTGACACAGGTACTCCCTGGGCATGGTTGCTTCGGTGAGTACCTGAATCGGATTGGACGCGAGGAGACGGCACAATGCCAGCACTGCGCAGCCGACTGGGACTCCGCCCAGCATACGCTGGAAGACTGCCGAACGCGAGGTCCTGGTCGACCAAATCGGACGAGACCTGTCCCCGCCAGCAATCATTGCTGCTATGCTGACGGGTGAGGAGGGCTGGGGCGCAGTGGTCTCTTTCTGTGAAGCTGTAATGCTCCAGAAAGAGACGGCTGAAGGGATCGGGAGAGGGCCGATCTCGAGCGTAGAGGACGTCGGCGGCGGTATCAGCCGTCGACGGGGCCGCAGGCTGCCAGATAGTGGGAATCTCTGGTGGCAGATTAATTGCTGCGGTAGACGATAGGATGGCGGCCCGATCGCATTTTTGCGATCGGGCCGCAACACACATTGATTAGGCTAATAGGCGTGGCGAGTATAGCCTGCTTTCCCCGGGATAGGGCTTGGCTAGGCGCTGCGTCGATCCGGGGGGGACCTGAAATAACATGGTCCGGGTCCTCCCCCGAGCAGGGCGCCTGAGACCGGCTGAGATCATCAGCTCTTTTGTAATCGTTGAAGGGATTTTCGAGTAGATATTTTAAATTTTAAATTTATTATTATTTCTCTTGTAAACTTGACTGGAATTTCATTTGAACTAACACTAGTAAGATAATGATTTACAAAAGGTTATTCTTAATAATTTAGAGACACAACTTACTTATAAAACATCATAAAGTACAACTTGATTACAATGACTTGGCTGATGATGTTTAAAGAGAGCACAATGAAGGCTCCAGATATTTCACCAATCTCAAACGCGTGATAGAAGGTATACCAGAATCCAGAGAGCACGTACGCATAAATGAAGATGATAGAACATGCCACCATAAGGATGACGCAAGCTATAGGTATGCCTGAAAATTATGAAGTTTTAAAACCGTATTTCTGATTGTTATATTGTACGTGTTGTACGTCATAGAATAGATAACCTGTGTAATCAGTTTTAATAGTTACTTCAGTAAATCTGTTATTACGATGTAAACTCCAGCCTGATCCCAGCCAATTAGGTTTAGCATAGACCCGTTTATCTTTTAATTCTGGACGGCACAGATCTCTATTTGACCTATTCTGTCTTGGAATGTGCTATAACGGAATTAGGTTATTTGTTAACAGTTAGACTTGGCTGTTGGAAGAAGGTATACTTCGCTTTATGAGATTAACCAGTGTTTAAACACTTGTTTGTTTACCAGATCAGATTGACCAGTTCACTGAAATAAACTTACGTTTCTTATTGCGTCCATCAATGTTGAGTGCAATTATTCTCAGCATTGCAGACACATTTGATAGCATTGTCGGAAAATCGCAATACTCCAGACCAAACTTTCGCACAGCTTCCCACATATCAAATCTCTTCTATTTTTTCAATTAATATAATTCTTAAAATGTTCAGTTTGCTTGAAAAACTATGTGAAACACTTTTGAATAAGTTTAAAAGCTTAATTTACATAAAACTTTGTTATTCAATATCGAAGATACATCGATCTTCGCCGTTTTTCATACACTGTATGGTTGATTCCAACTAACGACATACCTATCGTTACTTGGAATCAACTCATTTATCATTTTTACCAAATAAAGAATATAAATGTTGAACTTATGGATTTAACTCTATGTGTTAAAAGTTGTTTCTATTTTAAATTATTTGTTGAGTGCTGATTAGAAATTGATTTCATTGTTCATCTTAATGTTTATGGGTACGCCGAGTGCATAACCCATCCAACTTGCATGCTAGCTATAGCTGCTGATAGCTAACTTGCACGATAGCGAACTGATATATTTGCTAAACACTAATTAATTTAGCCACGAATCTAATCATCAGCAAATGTTGTCGAGCACTGTCTGTTGAATTCTTCCTTCCTTACTTCGTTGATGTCATGGTCCTTTTGCACCGCTGACCTCTTGAGGATGTAGGAATTGAAGGCAGTGTAATTCATATTTAGGCAAATCTATATAGCGCAGACCAGTTATTTCAGTGGAGTTACACGTGCACTTCTAGCAAACGAACACAGTGGTATTCAACAGTCACGCCCGTATTTCCAGCCGCTATATTTGTGTCCATGAATATGTCTGCTTTCATTGATCTGGATGTTTCTATGTATAATGTGTATGCATCTAAAAAAAAAGTATCTCTGTATGTATATCTGTGTTCTAGAACCCACAGTAAAAGCTCTGCTTAGTTTGGGCCTAGATAGCGATGTATAATATATGTATACATATTTAGAAGAACATACATTTTGTCTAAATTAGAAGCGATCTGTCAGTCACACCAAATAAACCTATTTTAATTAGGTAACCTAAACTACAAGTTCCTCCATAGTTGTGCCTTCTGGCTAAAAGTCCTATTAAAAGTCTCCTACGATTAATATCCTTTTGGAATTCTGTTTTGGTTATTAGATAATTAATTATTATGTGTAAATAAAGTGAAAAAAATTATACTTAATTTTTTAAGTAATTTGTACAGACAGTGATGGACTTATCGGACGGTCTCAGTCATATTTTTAGTCACTAGGTCAGGTTATATGCATTAATAAACGTATTTCTTCAATCTGTCCTACATATTTTTGTATTGGGTATTGTGCTTTATTTTTAACCTTTAGACACATACAAATATAATTTTAGACCATCGATCTTAGAGTAGTGTACGCAGAATATGTCGTTTTGACAATAGACATCAAACAAACGAAGTTAAGTTTCGCCATGCCTCCTGCTGACAATGTCATAGTCCTCTGAGAATTCTGCAGCATCACCAGCACAATATTTTTATTTGATTCATTGAACTTTTCCCACTTGCAAGCATACACCGCTTTTTCAAACTTGAAATTAGAATCCATAACTTTCTGTCCTAAGTAGCAGTCTACGCTTAATTGCAGCATCGTGAACGGTAACTGCAGCCACGTTTTCTCTAGCCCACCCAAGAGCTCTGCTGTTAATCCTACGATTAAAAAAAGAAACCCAACGGCATTTGGACCTCTCATTACCTCTTCTATTTCTTTTAGGTAGCTAATGTTCATAGCGTGTTTAACTATTATATCTGAGAGATGCTCTTTAATATACTGGTTGATTATTATTGCTTTTGTAACTTTTCTAGTATTTTTATAGACCACAGGATTAAAGTTATCATTTATAGCAATTGTTTTATTAAAATGGTAAACCGCATCATCGTAAATATGAACCATTTCTTCCGTTAAAGCTAGCATTTGGGCTTCAATATAGCCGATAACGAGGATCAAAAAACACGTGACGTTGGCCACTGTATAGCATATAAAACATATGCCTGTGGCCATAACCACGGTGGCTATCTCATGGTTTGGAGATTCTAGCATTGGTTCCAGACCTAAAAGATAGAGATACATGTTAAAATTTTTACACGAAATCATCACAGAGATAAATTACTACTAAAGGTTTGAGTTAAAATATTTTTGAACGTCTAAAAGATCTGAAAATCGCGGTTGGACAGAACATTTTTATGTAAGTTTAAGTAAACTTACATAAAAATATCCCAAGTTTTAATATACCTACTTATATTTCGTACATGACGATTTTCTCTAAAAATATAGCATTGCCGACACTTAACAATACTATCGATGATAAGGTAAGTTTATAGACATATTACTTTTTTTACAAACCATAAATAACGAAACTATCCACGGTCAGATGTCGTCCGGGGGTCACTAGCGGTTTAGTAATATAAACGAATGCGTCCACCAACAGTATCGTCCAGTAGATGATGCCACGTGTCTTTACTTTCTTGAGACTTTTCAGCATGTTGTTCGAGAACCTGCTACCTTTCGGTATACGAGCGTCAAGGGCTAGGTACTTGTTTGTCAGAACTTTAAGCTTTTCTCTGAAAATTATCATTAGTTTGAAGCAAATAATAAACTAACTTTTAAAATTTTTGAAGATGCAAAGGTTTAGGCCGTAGATTCTCAAAATCTGATTACTATAGCCCACTACTTTTCGTGATTAATATTCATATCGTTTTATTACATGTTTAAAATTATAGGCGCCTGGTCCCAAACTACCGATATCGATGTAGATCATAGGTTTTCAACATTTTATGGACTATCGCCCCCTTTACAAGAAAAAATAATCCAACGCCCCCTTTAGATAATAGTTAATTATACTTACCAATGTTATATATCTGTCTATTATCTATTAATAATCACAAATTAAAAATTAATTTGCTCTCTCTATGTAATCGTGCTGCTCGTGGTGTTGGCTGAGGTTCATAATTATTAATTATTTAAAAAAACAAAAACATGTTATAATAAAAACATTTGATTCAGACAAAGACCATACAAAGTGTTATTAACAAAATTATATCTTAACCAACAAATGCAAGACAATTCACAAAGCTGGAGCACCCCGCACCTGCACTTAGGTACTGCACAAAGGCAAGACGAAAAAAAAACACAATTCAATAAGAAACATAAATATCAATAAGATAGTTGAGGCTGGTGGAGTTTTAAGAATTTGTTGATGTCGGGTTTCAATTTAGTTAACATCAGTCGCAAATCAACACGCTCAGTGATCTGCAGCCTTTTCCTTTTCTTAAACAGTAAACTAGCTACTGCACTAAACCCACGCTTAGCCAAATATGATGAAGGAAACACAATTAAAAATTTCTGCACTAATTCCCACAATCCAGTGTGGAGCACTTGATATTGATTTTTGGAGCCAGAACTCTTGGTATCCATTTCTGAATTTTACTTTTAATTCTTCATTAGTTGTGAGTTCTACGAGTTCTTCTTCTAAATTTGATGATCTGATATCTGATATCTGCATTTGCGAAAGGGCAAGGCTTGGTATATTCATATTTAAAATATCCTGAAATCGCTCTGTAAAATCAGCGTGAAGAGCGTCCAGGTGTTGGCCTTAAGTAAGTAAATCTTTTTGTTTTTACTAGATTTCGTTTGAATAGAAGAAGCTACGACGTTTTTTGTTTTTATTAAATTTAACCATCAACTAATTGTAAATGAACGTAATTAAATATTTTAAAAAAGTCTGTGAAATAAGCGATGTCATTTTTCTACGCAATCAAATTTCCGCGCAGTTCATCGTCTCTATTTTCAAGAAAGTCCCGTACTGAGTCAAATAGATTGAAAAAGCGATTCAGACAAAAACCTTTCGAGGGCCATCGCACTTCTATGTGCAGCAGCAAGCGGTTATAGTCTTCATCATTTTCACTACAACTCTCATTTATTGAATTGCTTCTTATCTTGTTGCCTGCCCTAATAACGAAATATGACGACGCATGCAAAACAAAATGTACAGCGAGTACATTTGGTACTGCTCGTTTTAATGCGCAATGAAACCCTTATGACGCCCCGTCATTGCTGGAGCATCATCTGTAGCAACTGACAAAATATTTCGAATAGGAATTTCTCTCTCTTGAAAAAAATCGTGCACATATTCTACTTTTGTTAATTTTTTGCAAATGTTATTATTTGCAAAAAAAAAATTTTTTGTCAATTTTTTACTTCTTTTATGAATCGGACGTAAGCCAAGAGTAGTGTTTCGTTATTTGGTACAGTTGATTCATATCGAGTTGAATGGAGAATTTGGAAGTCTTTAAGTAATCACATAATGATATTTCAACGTCTTTAGCCATTTCATTGATACTTCTTTGCACTCAAAGAATTTTTTTGATGGTATCTGATGCCGTCTTATGATGAAGAACAGTTTCAATTACCTCTTTGACTGCCGAAATAATTAATTCCTCACCAATTGTGTGTGGTTTTCACGCTTTTGCGATTAATAATAAAATGTTTTAATATTATTAATAATAAATATGAAGCTCGTAGTCCATCCTCTTGTTTAGAACACGATGCAAAAAGGTTTAATATAGTTGGCTGTTTTAAATATATCTTTTCAAGTCCTTGAAAATATGATAAATCTTTGTCCTTTTTATCAGCATGTATTTTATTCAAATGCTCTTGGAGATTAGAAGGCTTCATGGCCTCTTTTGAAAATACTTTTTGTCAAATTAAAAACATAGGTTATTGGTTTGTTGGAGATTGCGTAAATCCGTATTTTTATTATAGTTTTTTTTTTTATTTCTCTCTTTGTTATTATACGAGTATGTTATGTATGTTGCGGGTTGTGAATAAATATAGTTTCTTTCTTTCTTTCTTTCTATTTCAAATACTCAATGTTGTACTGCCGACATTTCTTTATAGTTTCAGACATTTTGGAATTCACTATCTTTAACGTCACTACTTTTAATACATTAACTTTTCAACCGAATTATAGAAAGTTATAAAACTAATGGCTAGGTATAATGACTTCTTTACTTTATCAGTTACGCGCGAGTATGGATCACTGGCGGAGCACACAGGAACAATAAGACATTAGAAGAGCTATCCCTGCCTTTTAAGGATTTGATTTCGAGCAAGCAACAACTTGTATGCTTTTCTTTGTTCATCATTGCCCTGCAAACAGGTTGTTACAAGTTCCCGTATTTTTGTCGAAACATGTTTGATTGCGTAATAATAATAATATAATAACTCCACACATCTCACACACGGCCGTCTGATCCCAAACTAGGCAGAGCCTGTACTATGGTAACCAGACTGCTGATAAACATACTTATATATTTCTAAATACATACATATTATAGATAAATTACACCCAGACACAGAACAAATGACCGTGCTCATCACACAATTATTTGTCCTGGGTGGGAATCGAACCCACGACCTCTGGCTTAGCAGTCAGGGTCACTAACCACTAGACCAACAGGCCAGTCTAATATAAATCAGGTTGTTGCTTACCAAATAGCATAGACTTGTTACCGACAGTCCTAAACCGAATTAATTATTTAGTTTATACTTATTGCTTATTTAAAGGTTTGGTTTAATTAATTAATTAAATACAGTAGTACTACTGCATTGTGAATTATGTTAGACAAGGTAACAAAAAGTAATTTAATAGTATAGACTAAAACACAGAAATTGAAATATGAATTTGATTATGATTTGTTAGCGAATTAAATAATCAATTAGAGTCAGCTAATTAAGTGTCTTTAATTAATATCCATTATTAAAAAGAAAAAAAAATATATCATATCCGAATACACAAAACTCACTTGTAGAACAACATATAAAACAGCTTGACTACAGCGACTTGGCTGGTGATGTTCAAAGAGAATTCGACAAAGGCCCCGGACACGTCACCGATTTCAGATGCGTGCCAAAACGTGTACCAAAAGCTGGATAAAATGTACGCATAGATGTACAGGATTGAGGATATCACCGTTAGTATGATGTATGGTATGGGGATGCCTGAAACATTTAGCGTAATTAAATTCACCTGTTGAACGGATGCTAGAAGAAAATTAATAGTACTTATTTACACATACTTGTGTGTAAAAACAAAATTTAGGAACAAAACGTATTGATGAAACTGTTAAATTATCTGACATGGAATGCTCTTTGAGTAATAAGTTTCATATGATAATATAATTAAGCTAAAGCGTTAGTTCTACTAGGAACCTCTGGAAGTAACAGATCGGATTTGAAAAATCCTTTTTGCCGTCGATACGCCGCCGACGATTCTTAAGAACGGAGCTGTGTATATAACACAGGTGATACTGCGGGAATAGGCTAGTATTTTATACGAGGTAGTTTGGTGATTAAATCTCGTGTTATCGAAACTTACTTTTTTTATTCCTTCCATCAATGTTAAGTGCCAGTACTCTTAGCATAGCAGAGACATTTGATAACATAGTAGGCAGGTCACAAAATTCCGGACCAAATTTTCGGACCGACTCCCACATATCTAATTTTTACCCGTTCGCTTCACTGTCAAACTTCTCTATGAAAGCTTAGTAATGCTATTAAATGTATTCACAGACAATAAGTATAAAATCTACATAATCATAATGTACGTAATATTACTTTTACCGTAATAAGTACTTATACCTAATAGTTTTCAACAACTTATTTCTTTCTCATGAAACTTCTTCTTCATGATTGTTATTAGTATATTGAGCGTGATCGATTGTGGGTAGGTCGTTCAAGGCAAGAGTATATTATTAGTTGGCGTTCATTTATTTATCTTATTCTCCAAAAAGAATCAGTTGTTTGAATTTGTGACCTGTTTTTGCAGGTTTTCTTGTTCATATTAGGTGTATTCTTTTGGTTTTATCTCATAAATTTAACTTAATTTTCATATTATCTATTTCATTGTTGTTCTTAATGTTGTATACGCCGAGTAAATAGATCTGTTGACTTGCATTAAGCAACTAAAACTCAACATGATAATACCACCAGCAGACAACTTCATTCTCTTCTGTGAATTTTGCAAGATGATCTGCACTGTTTTCATATTAGTTTTATCATAATTTTCCCATTTACAATCGTAAACTGCTCTTTCAAACTTCACACTGGCATCCATTACTCGTTGTCCGGTAAAACAGTCCATACCAACTTGCATCATAGCGAATGGAATCTCCATATATGTGTTCTCTAAACCACCTAAAAGTTCTGCTATTAAACCAATTACGAGTAAGAAGAATTCCAAAGCAATTGCTACACTAAATAAACTTTCCACTTGATGCAAAAGGTTGATATTCCTTCCATGATTTTTTATGATATCCTTTAATTGTACTCCGATGTATTCATTGACTAATTTGGTTTTAGTGACTTGATGAGTTGCTGTTTCTTCTAAAACACTAATAGTTGGTTTCATTTTATGATAATGTTTTTCAGCGTCTTCCCACAGAAGAAGGAGTTCTTCAGAGAGGGCTAGCATTTGAGCCTCAATGTAACCCGTGATGACTATGAGAAATGCCGTGATATTTGCTGGGAGATAACAGGTGAATATTACTCCTGACATCATTAGGAGGAATGCTATTTGGTAATTAGGAGTTTCATACATTGGTTCAAGGCCTGCGAATAAATAAGATTTATTACAACGAGAGAACCCGCAGCGTTGTGTTGATAATGTAATTCAAAAATAACGCTCTCATATCATATCTCAGTAATTGTAATCTTGGCGTAGCCGTGACTTGCTACGCTGATGATACCCTCGTGACGGCGCGAGGCAAGACGCACCGCTAGGCTACTATAAAAGCCACGGCCGGTGTCGCTCAAGTCGTTGGAAGGATTCGGCGGCTAGGTCTCGAGGTGGCCCTACATAAATGCGAGGCCCTTTGTTTCCACGGGCCTCGGAAGAGGCCTCCAGCTGGATCTAGCCTCATTGTAGGAGGTGTTCGCATCGGCATCGAGCCTTCGATGAGATATCTAGGGCTAGTACTCAATAGCCGATGGGATTTCGGATACCACTTTCGGAATCTGGCCCCCAAACTTATAAGGACGGCGGCTGCGCTTTCGCGGCTGTTGCCTAACTTAGGGGCACTCGACACCTTCTGTAGGAGACTCTACGATGGTATCGTGCGGTCCATGGCCCTATATGGCGCCTCTATTTGGGCGGAGACCCTGACGGCTCGCAATGCTGCCATATTGCGGCGACCATAACGAGACACTTGCATCGTTGTATCATTGGCGCAAGGAGCGAGAGCTGAGACCCACTCCTCAGGAAATTGAGGTGCAACGGTCTCAGCTCCGTCAGGTCCTAATGGCAGAGTGGAAAGAGCGACTTGAGCGACCGAGCGCAGGGCACGCCACAATCGTGGCGGTAAGACCCATCATGGAGGATTGGCCGGAGAGGCAGCACGGTCGCCTCTCCTACCGGCTGACGCAGGTGCTGACCGACCACGGCTGTTTCGGAGGGGCCGGGAACCAACGTCTGCGTGACATCACTGCGGAGGCTGTCGCGCGGATACTGCACTCCACACTCTTGTGGAGTGCTCAGCGTGGATGCAACAGCGCCGCAACCTCGCGGCGGCTATCGGTGTGGGAAGCCTCTCGCTGGAGAGCCTCCTCTCAAGGCCCTCCGCTACCAATGGTGTGGCTGCCTTCTGTTTGAGGGCGGCCAAAGTCTGCCAGGGTTCTCGGGGACTTCCTTTCTAGGGTATACCCGAGTCCCTTGCAATAGACTCACTTGTGACGGAACACCGTGTGGTTTTAGTCTATTCGATTCCGACATACCACTTCACCGATAGCCATGGGACCCGTGGGGGCTTCCACACGTAAAAAAAAAAAATTGTAATCTTGACTTGACATGATAGGATTGAGAATTAATTTATCTTCTATTTTGAAGCATATATTATATATACGTATTATTTTTACAGTGCATTATATAAACGTATATTGAAAGTCAAATTGAATATTCACACCTAGCTTTCTTACAACTTAACCAATTTAAGTCGGTAAAATCTCAAAAGAAAGAACTCATTCCAGCGCGTATTCTTAGACCAAAACCAACGGCGTAGCTGAAGTAGAACCGGACATATTGAGAAGAAAAAGCTATGAAAACGATAGATAGGAAGAAATCGCGTTTGAGTATAATTTGGATAGGATTGAAAGTTTAGTGATTTAAAATGCTTGATGATAAATCTGTGCAATATCATTCATTAAAAAAAAACAAATCGGTTGGATAAAACGGCCGGGCGGACACGGAATAGATTTCATATTTTTTTAAATCTATAAAAATATATGACTGGATTTTGTAAGGTGAGCTACTATTCCTTCGTGTTTGTTGAGTAGGTAATAGCACGGTAATGTTATCTATATATTACCGTGGTAATAGGCTCTTCTTTTGATGTAACAATAAAATACTTTCACAATTAACGGATGAAACACAGGGTTTTTGTACAAAGCACGCTTGTCGTCATAAAACTTTTATAATAGTGTAAATTGGCTAGAGGGCTGTCACTTAGCTGTCAACTATATCGTGGGAAACAACTATGACCTACTAGCAGCACCCTGCGGTTTCACCCGCGTATCCCGTAGTCCCGATCCCCTGGGAATATCGGAATAAATAGTAGCCTATATGTTAATCCAGGTCTTCAGCTATCTACATACCAAGTTTCATCGCAATCGGTTCAGTAGTTTTGGCGTGAAAGAGAAAAAAACCTCCATCCATCCATCCAAACTTTCACATTCCATAATATTAGTGGGATAATACTGAAAAGATTACTATCAAGTTTGGAATAACAGCGTGTGACGTTCATCTGTTTCTTTCGTAAAAAAACTTACTTTTAATGTTGGGTTTTACAATAAAAACAAACTTGAAAATAGTAACGAATATATTTTTTATAATTTTAAGTAATTTTTAACTCTTAATTTCATGAAAAATGCTTTGTTCTTCCCTTGTGGTCGAACTAGGTCTGACTAGGATGTCCTGTATTTTCTTTTCTTCGTAAATAAAATAGGATTAAAGGAATTTTTAATAAGTGCATGTAGTCTTTTCTTTGCCTTTGGTTTCAAGACCAATATCATAGTCGATTCAGTTTTCGTCATGAGCTATCGTAGAAATAACCCAACTTTCGTTATTACAACCAGCGTTTTCGAACTTGATAGTATTCAATAAATTTAGGACTCCTAGACGAAAGTTCATATACTGTTGTTCATTCAAACCCTCAACGTCAGGTATGAGGGATAAAAGAAAATTCTTAGTTGCTGTCGAATGAGACTCATTATTTTGCGTTCTTATTAAAGCTGTCAGCGAACGCTTAGCTGTAGAAGTAACTGCCTTCGGTAGAGATCTTTTCTGGTTTCCACTTTCTACCTTAATTTCAATAGCTTCTTCTTCCTCTCCTTCTTCTTGGTGTTCTTGATTCTCAGGTCCATCATTACCTGAAGTGAAAGACTCATCATCAGAAGCGTTCGACGTTTGAGCGGGAAAATAATTCTGCTGATCCAAGAAGCTCAAATATTGGAAATAACTATACAGTCTCTTCTTTGTAACTTTGTGCCCCTTCGGGTTGTTTTCTTCTTTCTTTTGCCTCTTCCTTTCCTTTTTGTAATAGTCTCTTATGTTTCTCCATTTTTTTGTCATCTCTAAAACTGAAACAGAATGTTATTCTTAGTGTTTTTTTACTATACCTATAAACACTCGTAATGCCAGCCCCTTACTCATTAAGTTTAGTTTGGTTTAGGTAAACCTTATGTATTTTAAGTTTAGGTATTAAGTTCTGTCAGTTATTGAATTCTTTTTAACATTTACACTTTGCCTCTATTTTTTGTTTACTATCCTCTCTCCACTTACAAGATTTACTGGAAGAAAACTCAACTATGCGTTAAGCTCGCATTTGTACATGCCATTTTCCTTCCTGTAAATGATTTTGTTATTTTTGTGTACAATAAATAATATGATTATGAGTTCTGGTGACTTTGCTTACCAGAAGAAGCCTATCGCTATTTTAGCAGTGCTCATTTACCGTACTCGTTCGTCTGTAGGGTGGATGTATAATCCAGGTAGAAATTAGCTGTGCCCAACCTGCTATATTTGAGTTTAAAATTTACCTTATAAACAATTTGCTTTATGAAAATCATTTGTAAAAAATTGCATAAAGGTGCTGGGTTCTTAAGGGGTGCCTAAAGGAAGGTTCCTAAATGAGGGTTCCAAAGGGGTTAGGTGATTAATAAATTGTTTGCGATCGTATGTCCAAAGTTAGGCATGATACCGATTTGTTAAGTTGTAGAATAGTAAGATAGATAGAAACAGAATATTAAAATAAAAAGTGATTTAAAATTTATAAACCGCAATTTATTTTTATTTCAACAAATATATTGGCTGTAATTTACTCATAGTGATAGAATATCTCTAGAATACACGATTTAATTTTAAACTAGCATTAGTCCGACGCTCCTTTCTAGTAAAACTTATTTGTCTTTCGTTTGGGAACAGCACATTTTTCTGGATGACGGTACCCCTATGTAATTTTCTGTACCACTGGCAAATACTTATGTTATTGTTTTACCTCAAATATCATGCATTTTATTGCAATGTTGATATAAATATGGACGCCTTCTTGTTATGATGTAGCAAACACTTGCACTAGTTTATTTTATAATACAGAGGAGAGGTAGTAGGTTTGTTTTGTTTTTCGAGTTAACTAAATTTCCGAGTTAAATATTTACCGAACAGTATTGTATCACATACAATACTGTTCGGTAAATATTTTTTCGTTTATTGACTCTATAAAATAATAATAATATGTCATAACTAGCAGCGCCCCGCGGTTTCACCCGCGTAAGTCCAGATCCCGTGAGAATATCGGGATAAAAAGTAGCCTATATGTTAATCCAGGTCTCCAGCTATCTACATACCAAGTTTTATCGCAATCGGTTGAGTAGCTTTCGCGTGAAAGAGTAACCAGCATCCATACATCCATACTCACAAACTTTCACGTTTATAATATTAGTAGGATAATAGCTTGACACATCTCACACACCCGTCTGATGCCAAACTAGGCAGAGCCTGTACTATAATAACTAGACTACCGATAAACATTCTTATATATTTCTAAATACATGCCTACATACATATCATCAACTTATGGAGTTGTAATAGCATTCAAATCAACGATATCTGGGTGCCCAACATTATGTTACCAAGAGTAGACCAATTATTTTACGAGAATATTTTGCTGTACAAATTTAATTACATATTATGTAATACATACTCATATATTTACACCCAGACACAAAACAAATGATCATGTTCATCATACAGTTATTTGTCCTGGGTGGGAAACATTTGGCTGAGCAATCAGGATCACTAAACCAACAGTCCGGTCAAAATATTGCCTTGCTTTTTTCACCCACTCGCACTTGCCTTTCAAAGTAACTTTTATTGGATGTTTTATGGAATTAATAATACTTCTACGTTGTACAAAAAGCGCCTAAAGGCTCGGTGAAAAATAAAAGCGAAAATAATGTTTTTAAAAATATACGTATCGCTTTTGAACAATATACCGTCGAACAGGAAATCAGCATCGTAATGTGAATGAACCCTAACATTGCCAACATCTTAATATGAAAGCCCCTTTGTGTGGCCGAATAAAAATGACCTTGGACAAGAAATAATTGTCAATGAGCTATACTTAATAGTTAATTAGACGTAGACCGAGTTGTTTGCACGATACCTATGCCTAAAAAACCGGTTTTAAAAATTTTTGTCTTTCTGTCTGTCTGTCTGTTTGTTCCGGGTAATCTCCGGAACGGGTGGACCGATTTCCACGGGATTTGCACTGGCACGTGGTTGATGTTATAAGGAGTAACTAAGGCTACTTTTATTTTAAAAAAGAATTAGGGTTCTGCGCAAAATATATAAATATGTACACGCGAGCGAAGCCGCGCCGGGAACTGCTAGTATTGAATATTTAAAAAAAAATTATAGCCAGTGTCACTCGGAATGATGTATTCTAAGATAAGATACGAAACCCCTTACATCCAATCTGTTATAGCATTTATAAGTTATGGTGGAATATAGAAACTCACATACAATACATCCAAACATGATTCATAAACCCCAAAAACATTATAGATACTCGTTTTTTGGGCAATTGTGTAATATCACAGATGACGTCACGCCTCACTGACGTCCAGAGATTATAAGAATAAGGTTTATTTTAAACATAGGCAACTAAGTTACAACTAAGTTACTCTGTTCAAAATTCTAACCTAAATGCCAAACTAACAAGCTTTTACAAATAAACTATCATTCTATTTGAAACGAACAAACGAGAATTTCCGTTCGAATATTTAGCCTCCCGATAAAGGAAGTAAACTTCCGCCCCCCCTACGGAAAACCGCAGTTCTTGTTCAGCACTGCTTCAGTAACCTGCTTACCCTCAAAGTAGTACAACCATTGTTGTAAGAGTTTACCAGCATCGGTATTCGTATTAGCTTAATAAATAATAATATAAGAGGTAATAAATAAACACATACCTTTTTCATCTTTTTCGAAATATGTTGTGTTGTTCCAATTATGATAAATAACTTGACCAATTTCCTCCCATGCTGCTCTTCTTGCTTCTGAATTATTATAATCCGTATCATTTCTATTCCATATACACTTTTTTTTCTCTACTTCTTGAATAAAATCTTCCGTTTGGAACATTCTAGAATTAGCAGCAGTACGCGGCGGCCGTAGTGAAAGCGGTAGGTATATGTCTCGTCGGAGACTGTACGCGATGTGACGCAAGTTGATTGCGGAAAGCAACGTTGTCAGCTCGCTTCATTCCGTCGAAGCGGCAACGTAATTTCCGTACCGAACGCCCGCGCGGCAGTCACTATCGCAGCTGTTGTGGTTGCTTATAATGTAGTTTTTTTTTTGCACAATCGCAAATCTACTAAAGTTACAAGTTATTTATGTTCAGATTTAAAAATATGATATTTATTTTAAATACATAGGTACTGATCGATCCTACTGATTGATTATTATTAAATATTAATAAGAAAAGATAAAAATCATAGAAACGATACCATACCTAGACGATATTAGTAACACCTACCAATACGAGAGAACAATATTAGAGATAGGTACCTAACTTTAATATTGTTCTCTAGACAATATTAGTGTATGTTAATTTGCATCGGCAATCAAACGGGAAAATAAAATTTATATATAAGTATTTAAATTAGAATTTGGGCTACGAAATTAGTGCAAATGAGATTAAGACGGAGGAGATTAAATGGCTGTCATATAAGTATGTTTAAATAGCGTTAATGTATAGGTAATAATACGTTATTTAATACTCATTAGGTATTATTATAATTCTATTAAGTAGTAACTAGGCACTTCATCACGGAAAATACAATAGTACCTAGGTACTACATAACTGTATATTGCCCTGTTGCACATGTTGCAGAAGTTTTGGTGGTATCCCACAAGAACCGTATATTTTTCCGGGATAAACAGTAGCCTATAAGGCTGGAGGGGGTCGTGGCTAAGTGCTTCGGGAAGTACCTGCACTCGGTCGCTAGGAGGGAATTTAGTCCCGCCTGTCACCACTACGACTGCAGTGAGGACTCGGCTCAGCACACGCTGGCGGTTTTCCCCAGTTGGGCGGCGCAGCGTCGGGCCCTCACTGGGGACCTCTCGCTGCCGGCCGTCATACGCTCCATGGCCAGTAGCGACAGGAATTTTACCGCGGTCGCGACCTTCTGTGAGGACGTCATCTCGCAGAAGGAGGCGGCGGAAAGGGTCCGGGAGGATGATCTCCACTCGGACCTAATTCGCCGCCGGCGAACCGGGCGACAGAGGCGCGTCTACCAGCGCCTCATGCCGCCCTGAGTGTGGCCGCGGGTGGTCGGGACGGGTTTTGCCTTCCACACGGGGCCATAGTGGCCCCCCGCGAGGAGGCGGCTTCCGAGTGTGCCTGGATGTGGCATAATTGAGAGGTTTTTACCCGAAAGTGGTGCCCACGCTTTGCGGACAGGCGCTAGGAGGGTTCCGGATGTCTTAATAAAAGCTGTTCCCGAATCCCTCCTACTTAAGGCGCAGTACGGCACACCGTGTGGTTTTAGTCGGTTCGATTCCAACACACCGCCCCACCGAAAACCCCTTTTGGGGTGACGGCCCGAGGGGGTTTCCACACGCACAAAAAAAATAAAACAAAGGGTCGTCGCTAAGTGAGCCTAAGCTAAGCTAACCAAGTAGGTTAGCACATTACAGAGTTAAGTAATACTAGCCAGGTCAGTCTAGGATGGGTGGCCATTCTTAACACATTGAGACCCCTCCTGCCTCGGAGAGCACATATTGTCTATATGGAAACGTGACTAATTTGTCTATGCGTATTGCGTAATGTATGTATTGGTCCCAATTCTGTTACTTCACTCGCTAAATTAAAATTCACAAAATTTTCTTCATATAAGATGTAACCCTTCTAAACTTCGAAACAAGGTCTTATTTCAAATTGAAACAAGTAGGTAACATATGTCGCTATCGAAATAAGCAATTTATTTGTCGACTAAAGTCTGATACGCTTAAATAAACTTTAATACCACGTAGCAAGAGCCGCTATCCGTTGAATGCCATCTCTTTTGCTCTGTGTTTTTAGTAAGCGTCTTCGTATGTGTCGATTAAAATAACGTCATCTTAGTTCGTTTCGAAGAAGTTTTTATACGGCATTTGTTTTTTACGGCATTTTTATTTAATGGGAGAGTCCCCATTAAATAAAAATGTTCAATTTTAGTGCTCAATTTTAGTTCCCCTGCGTGGAAATAAAATTGAGCATACGTTCACAGGTTTCAGTGAAATTTAGTGGCGCTGAGACCTTATTACGAAAATCACAAGGTTGATTTTATATGAAGAAATTAAGTCAGGTTTTAGTTTAGTCGAGTGTACAATAGAATCGGCAACATTGTGTGATGTAAACCACAATAAAACGGTCTACCTATTAAAAAAAAGTTATAATGACTTACCATAGAGTATAAACTTGTCCTCCATCAAGTGTCTCCCCGGAAGCAATACCGGTTTCATGATATAAACTATGCCATTAGAAATTATGACCAGCCAGAAAATCATGGCTCGTTTCTTTACCTCCCGCAAGGTAGCCAGGAGATTGTTGGAGAACCTGCTGTTTGGGACCACAGAGGCATCGCAGGCTAAGATTTCTGTTACAATTTGTCGTATTTTGTCGCTGGAACAAAAATATGATTTTAATCCAAGCCCAAACGGGCGTTTGTCTTGTTTCGTGTTGTCATGTTTAAGAAAAGCATTTTGACAGACTACGAAAATCGATGGTGGTACAAAAGTAACAATTATTTAATTAAATTATTTAGTTCTATAAATATACATAAAAAAACGTAATTGAAATCTATTTAGTTAATAGATTTAATTTTCGTTCCTGTGTCGATTAATAACAAATAAAACTGTGGGGGATGAACTCCGATTTTGGTCAATAAAACAGCAGAGATGTGAAATGAACTTGTAATGCTCAAAGTAAAGACAAGGTGACAATTATAAAATTAACTTAAGCTATCGACGATATACCGATGACAGTGAAGACATGCAACATTTAACGCTTCGTCTGTATTGCGGTTATTATATCTTCAGGCACCCAGACATGCCCCCGAACGTCGAAAGGTGTGCTTTCAACCACCAATTGAAGTATGAATGAGAATGTTCTTCGTATTACTCCTACTGACGTCTTTGAATTAGTGAACAACTTTATCAGCTTCAGCATAGCTGACACGAAAACAGCAACGATTCTTCCTAGACGCCACTTGAAAGGAAGCAGTTCTCACGAGTCAAGTTTAGTTTAGTTGGCAATTTAATAATAATATGAATAAAGAGAATAATAAACATCTTAACCCCAAACTAAGCAGTGCTTGTACTTCGGGTCCTAGAACACAAATAAATATAAAGAGATACATTTTTTTTTGTAAATACATACATATTATACATAAAAACATCCAGAACAATGCAAATTAAGATATTCGTGCATACAAATATCTGTACTGAGCGGGAATCGAACCCGCTACCGCCGGTGTAGTAGTCGAATGCCTCTACCGCCTCGCCACTGAGGTCGTCCATATAGATTAGAATAGTTAGCCGAGTGGCTGAGTAGCGTTCTCGTATTTTTTTTTATATCTAAATCTTAGATTATATATAGGTCCAGATACCGTGACCAGTACAAAAGTCACCGTTTAGTTTGAAGCCACTTTTTGGAGCTGTGTGAGTGAATCCCGCCCAACGCGAGTGTCAACATCAGACAACATACAATATCTGCGCTTGTGTGCGTGACGGTTTTACTACCAGTGCATAGAGGTCGACCCAAAACTTAGGGACTTTTTTATGAAACATAATATTTTTTTTTTGATGTAAGTAATATCAAATAAAGACATTTTAAATGTATTTAAATGTGTTACAAGTATTCGTTTATTTTTTTTTCATTTAATCGTTTAGTTAAAAAGACAAATGTAAAATAAAAATAAAGCTATTTAATAGGAACTATATATATACTCAATGTATCAGGAAACCGGGGCATCGTATCTCAATATTATTGCATTTTAATTCAGCCACTCAAACCATGTAAATTTAAAGACATATTTACAAGAATACTTGGATATATATATATATATTTTCAGCGAAAAATCATATCTGACCTTTTTCGTAGATCGTTTAATTTCCTACAAGAATATGTATTGATTTTTACAACTTGTCAATTCGTTGGAACGCGAAAAATTTTAATTAAAAAAATAAAAATATCACGTTATTTAAATGGGAAATCAAAAATCACGAAGCGGCACCTCTTAATTGTAATATTAAGAGCTGCTGTTTTTACAGCCTTATTTTTACGTCATCTTGAACAATATTTTCATGGTAACTGATGAAAAAAGAAATCAACAGCCCTATAGCTGTGTTCGTAGGAGTAGTAATAATAAATTATAATACGAGTACAATCCTAAAGCCAAAGTATCGTTTGACGGACACATTGAACTCCGGGCGCTAGAGCTTAGAAATTAAGAATATTTTAAGCATTCCAGTTCCGAGAACATTAACAGTAAGCATATTTCTCGTCTTTCTATAAATAACAAGTTTGGCAAAGAAAATTATACATACTGCTAGAATGCGTTATGGGTAAATGAAATCCACGTCCCTGGCAATATCTCTAATAATGGCGTCCGCAATTTTATTATTTTGAAATTTTGTTCTATTGTTTATAAATTACATTAGGAAATAGAACACTTACAAGTAAAATGTGATGTTCGGACACTTAAGATTTTTTTTTGTATAATTTTTACAGGATGTAACTGCACAACCAGGCATTTTTGAATATTATATAAATAGCACCTCTAGACTTACTTCAGCGGCGAACGTTCGCTCGCGTGTGACAAGTGAGTCGCTTGTATTTGTATTAGTCGCTTGTATTTTTTGGCTTCAGTTTTGAGGCGCGGTTTAGGTATCTGGACATAATAGAATATAAGATCTAAATGTAGTTTATAACTTGAGGCAGAGCCTGTACCATGGTAACCAGACTGCTAATAAACATACTTAAGTATATATTTCTAAATACATAGGTACATATTATAGATAAATTACACCCAGAAACATTATTTGGCCTGGGTCGGAATTCGAACCCACAACCTCTGCCTCAGCAGTCAGCATCACTAACCACTAGACCACCAGGCCTGTCGAACTATGTCAGTCATAAATAGTAACTTCAATGTTATATTCATATATTTAAAATCGTACTGCGTTTTCTTTTACGGTAGTTTCCCCATATATATCATTAATCCTTAGAGGTGTTCCGGCAGCGCTGGTGCCACGGCGGAACTCGTACTTGTGAACAAAATGATGTCAAAGAAAAATCAAATGGCGCGAACACAAACGAATCACAAAATTCGAAACAAGTCAAATTTGAAATTAATTTGAATTTGGAACGCCTAACCAAACTGGCCACTTCGATCTCAAATATCTGGTATTTGAGATCGAAGTGGCCAGTTTGACAAAACGCCAGAGAGTAAATGAAATGAAATGAAATGAAATTTTATTTTTTTGCAGAATATGGGTGTACAAACACAGATGGTAGAGTTAAAAAAGTAGTAAAGGCGCAATACCATATTCAACCGTCGCCGGTGTGCAAAATAATTACATAATTTATATTAATTATATTATTTGCATTATTAATAATTATAAAGTAGAGAGAGAAAAAAAAAAAATTATTATATAAAATGTCATCTCAAATTCAAGATAATAACCATGTCAATTTTATATAAATGTCAACTATAAGGGAAAAAAATCAAATGCAAATCAATTATAATGAACGTCAGTATGCAACCTTAAATTGACATGCATCAGATGAATCAACAATATGATTGGCATACAATATTTATTTATTATTATAAAGCATCATTAAGAAATTCATTTAAGGAGTAGTAACATTTAGAACACAACATACGTAAGCGTAACGTAAAGACTAATACTTACATATGAAGGAACATGTACATCAGTTTGACAGTACCAATCTCGCTGGAAATTCCTAGCGAGAACACGATCAGGGCAGCCAGCATGTCGCCTGTTTCAGGGCACCTTACGAAGACGAACCAGATCATAGACACGAGGTATACGAAGAAGTACCCCAGAGCTATCAGCAGGCACACCAAGTATACGAAGAAAGGAATCGCTGGAAAGAAGAGAATAAGGCGAGTTTCTCTGGCAATTGTTTAAATAAAAGTGTGCCGTCATATTCCGCGATTAAATAGTTCTGCTCGAATAATTTTAATAATAAAGACACGGTGAACTACTAGAAAACTACTGATTGTAATGTTGTACTTAAATTCAGATATATTGGAGGACGCATGGCATATCTAAAGGCAGTTGGCCGCGGTTCTCAGAGAATTATTTTGTTTATCATAAGGCCTCGTGACGGAATACTGTGTGTTTTTAGTCTGTTCGGTTCTTTGAGGTGATGATCTGTGGCGGTTCAAAACGTCAAAAATAAGGGCTTATGTGTAAACTAAATATTTCATGTAGCTATTTATTTGAGCGACACTCATACACAAAACGTCTTGATGTCAAATAAATTGCATCCATGCAAGAACGATTTACGCCCGTTCATTGAATAATTATTACCTTTAATTATGGTGACACGTAAATAATATTTACGTAACACGTATTTACGTAAAATCGATAAAATTATGTCAACACCTGTAGGTTCAATTATATCTGCCGAAATTTCAGACCTTGTCTCTTAAGGTAGTCATACACGGTAGGGTGTACCTGACAGATTTGCCTGTACAGTTACACCCGTCAGGTAAGCTTGAGCTGAGTAAAACCTGAAACCTGCAGTTGTGCAACATACACGCTCCGGTTTACCTGTAAAATTCAACTGTACAGGCAAACCTGTCAGGTACACCCTACCGTGTATGGCTTTAGTAATCGTAAATTAAAAAACAAAAATAGGACGTAATTTAAAGCTGCAACAATACTGATACTGTCAAATACGCTACTAAACCAATTGAGATCCGATTTCCGTTTGTTAATATTTTGATTTTACTATTAAGGTGGCACCTAACAAGTCTGATGGCTGAATCTCATTTTACATTTTACACTAGCAGTTCCCTCGCAGTGTCGCTCGCGTGTACATATTTATATATTTTGCGCGGAACCCTAATTCTTGTTCCAAAATAAAAGTAGCCTAAGTTACTCTTTATAACATTAGCTATCTGCAAGTGAAAGTCCCGTGGAAATCGGTCTACTTGTTCCGGAGATTAGCAGGAACAAACAGACAGACAGACAAAAAAATTAAAAACTGATTTTTAGGCATACGTATTGTGCAAATAACTGTATGAGCTTAAAAAAAACTATTATTTGGACATTACAAACAGACATTTCAATTTTATTTAATACTCAATACTCAATACATTTATTGCGTTCCATAATGTGATACGGATGTCAAGCTTATAATTAGGTTTTTATTTATTTGTATTGTTGTCAAACAAGTCTCTGTATCGCAATCGTAACATAATTAATAACTCCTTTATTAAATATTTTTATTAATCGTAGCATGTTTGCGGTGGTATTACCGTTCAGCTCCGCCTGGACCCAAAGGGCTTAAGTTACTATTCTATACTGTCAGGCCTGGCTAAAAAAAATAGTTGCTATAAATTCTATTGTGTGCGTTGCGTTTCCTTCCAAGGTACATCTTCAATGCAAGTGATAGAACGTATAGCTTGATGTGAGATAGGTACTCTTTATGATCTATTTTTTTAAAACTAAATACATTAGACACTTCATCATCATCACAACCCTGCGTCATCCACTGCTGAAGATAAGCCAGTCCCAAAGAGCGGTTTTGAACGCTTTAATGTCATGGTATAAGGTTGCTGCTACACTAAATCCCTTTATCTATAATAATATAATTAAATTAAATTTAAGTGTCTTTTTGTAATGTTAAAATAACAGGTTTTTACTGAATGCATCTGAATCTTTATACGGTCGTTTTACAAAAAAAAAAAAACAATTTTTAAAATTGACAGTCTGGTTATTTCGGGTAATCTGCAAAATGACTGGACCGAATTCACTGGCAGATAGCTGTTGTTATAAGAAGTAACTTAGGTACTTTAGGTACTTTCTTTAAAAAAAAATTAGGTTTCCTTGCAAAAACTATATAAATATGTAGGTACGTACACGCGAGCAAAGTAGCGGCATCCACAGTAGTTAAAAAAAGTAATAATAAGATAAGTTTATAGATATCATTCAATGTTGATTAATTAAAAAAGAACACCGATGGCTAACCGAATTTAAAAGTAAGAGTTCCACTATCCACCTCCTGGCTTCATTATCAGGCCATCGTTATCAAACCTAATTTGTTGGAGTCAAAACGAATGGTATGAGCCCAAACTGAAAAGATTTATTATCAGATCAGCTCCAAGTTATCGATACGATAATTCGAACGAAGTAGGTTAAAATTACATTCCAAGATTTGTTTACATACTTAGTTACAAGTGAAGCGAATAAAACCGTGTTAATAAAAAAAGAAAGGCCGTTAATCAACGGCTCCTTGCAACTTCGTTTCGCTTATAAAGTCGCTTATAAAAAAAAATTGTGCCTGTGTCGAGTGTAGCGCTCTCTTTAGTTTTTGCGCAGCCATGTGCAGTGCAAAATGAACCAAAAGATAAACTTACGAGTCTTATTCCGGCTGTCAATATTGAGTGTCAGCGCTCTCAGCATCACAGCTACATTCCACAACATTGTCGGCAGGTCGCAGTATTGAAGTCCAAACTTTTTCACCTTACCCCACATTATTATACTAATATTTACACATACCGATGCGATCGTGGCGGCACCTTATTAAGCACTGGACTTATTAATATTACTAGTCTACTGGTCAGCCAAAGGTTGAAATTCAATCGTAATTAATTAAATTATTGCTAATAAAGAAAACGAAAAACAACGTATAGAAATGCTTTTATTCATAACACTGAAGCTGGCTGAAAAGGGAGAGCCATGCTTCTGCACGTATGGCCCGGCTCGACCGGAGTGATACCACAGCCTCACAGAAAAGCGGCAGTGAATCAATGCTTGCATTGCTTCTCGCTGAGTGAGTGAGATTACCGGAGGCCCTAACCCTTCCCTTCCCCCTTCTCCTACTCCATACTTAAAAGAGTCTTAAGGATCCGGACTTACTTACTCTTAAACAAGATATATTTCTGGCCGCAGCTAACGCCGGGAATTATTAATTAAATTTTGTAGGCTATAGCGTAGGTATTTCCACTTTTGTAAGAGAGTGATGTGTCTGTTATGAAGTAACTATTATCTTATCTGTGCTATGGTATAAGAATTTTTTAGATATGACACAGCGCTATATAATCTTATCTAAACCCAAATCTACAAACTAAGCATAGCTTGTACTATCTACATTACTTTTTACTCTGTAAAATTAAATACTAAAAAACGGATAATCATTTTTAGATATATATTTTTTCATATACCTATTATTATCTGGTTTTATGTACGTAGATACATCCAGACTAAAACAAATAAAATAGTTTTCATTTTAGTCTGATCAATGCTCTAGAGTCTAGACTGATGAAGGAGAGTATTGTTATGACGTGCACCTGGTACCTACCTAACTTTTTTTTAGCTTTTACTACATTATCTGCATCATCATTATATTTTTTTTAGCAGAGTGATATCAGGGTTTCCTTGAAATGAGTATAAACCTGTATTTTGGCATTCTAAATGTCTTCAATAACTCCTAAAATATCGGTCACGAAAGTAGTTTCTTGAAAATATCTCGCGTTCTACGGCTCTAAAGATGTTGACTTCTATTACAAAATGGTTGTACTCAGCGAGAAGCATACAATTCTTGTGAATCTTGCTGAATTATAAAGTTCATTAATAAATAGGTAATGCAAATTATTTATATTTTAGTAGTTTAGCAATTTCATACAAGTACAAATACATACGGAGACTGATAGTTGACCTTGCATTATTATTCTCCGCGCTCTATTTCAAAAGCGGTTAAGCGCATGAAACAATATTAAGAAGAAAATTTACATACAATTTTATGTTCTACAATTTCATAGTAGCTGCCTCCTTTGAGCCACAGAAAGGTAGATATTTCCAAAAAAAAAAAATTATGACCTTTGACCTTAAATATCTGAGGACGTGGACACGAGATTTTATGATACTTGAGACAACATTTAGAATGCCGAAACAAAGTTTATACGCGTTTAAGTTTGTGTCTCATTACGAGATACACCCTGTATTTTGGCTTAATTGGCTGGACTATTTACAATAAAGCCGTTAAAAACATATTTTTTATTTATGAAGGATTTACCAGCAATAAAAAATTTACGTAGTTTTTGCACCGAATGAATGCTAATCGTGCCAATAGCTCGGACCCTTTCCCTAATGTCGAAGATAAAGAAAATTATAAGTAGGTAAATTTTTGGGGTAACATTGTAAAGTTTTACAAAGATTAGGTTTTATTTCAATGAGCCTATTGTAGGGGTGTGTACAGACAAGAGAGCGCTGAATTTAAATCTCCCACTGCGGTATATCCACACTAGGAAATTTGTAATTTGAAGAGTTGGGAATGTTGCCAAGGCAACTCTCATATGTTTATGGACTGTTACTGTGTTCAGAACTTTTGAATATTTTTAGACCCGAAAAAAATAAAAAATATATTAACTAACTTTAACTTAACCACAAACTTTAAAAAATAAATAATAGCTTTAATTTAATAGCTTTGTTAAAACCTTATTTAAAGTGATATCTTAAAGTTAATCAGTAAATTATATTACCCCCGTTTAATTATATAAAAATTGATTATTATCATTACTATTACAAAAAACTCAAGTGACGAATCTACTGTGTCATTTTTCACTTGATCACTAGTCTAAGTTCAAACTTAAATTTCAATCATTTTGAAGTAATTTATTGCAAATATAATTAATAACTAAATATGAAAGGCTTTTAATGATTAAGAAACACTTAAAATCGATTTTTGAACATGCTCTAAAATATTTGTTCACATCACCACGTACAATAGAACGTCACTGTTTTTATTGCCAAAAACAACAAACAAAAAAATTCAATTTCGCACTTGTTGGAATTAAATTATTTTATTATAGAAGGCAAAATTTAATCTTAGCAGTTCATAGATTTTTAAAAATTTTAAGTAGGTATTTTTCAACTATGGACGGTCAATATTTGACAGTCTGTACACTACATTACAATATCCGAGCCTTCATTTTTATGAGTAGAAGATTGAATTTTTATACTATATTTAACTTTTTAACTTTCTGTAAAAATAAGGGGGAATAAAATTATAAGTACTTAAACTTTGGTACTTCGGAAGAGAGTAAAGCTTATGTAAAAAGATTTCGTAAGTACTTTTCGTATTGTGAAAATGTTTTAATACATTTCATTATTTGAATTACTTTTAAGACGGAATTTAGATAAGATTATTCAGAATTGGTTAACGTTTTTATGCTAGGTAACTAAATAATTTTAAGTACAAAAATATAATATGTAACTTATTCTTTAAAAAATAAACTTTGGTATCGTTCACTGTTTGCTTTGAAATACAGACTTGGTTGGAGTTTGCTTGTCGAATAAATACCCTTAAATAGCCCTGCAAAGGCTTTCTACATTAATTTTATAGGCCATTTTGTGCGGCAGCTTTAATAAATAATGGAATTAATTACTCGAATGGATGGTTATGCAGACTAGAACCGATGCTTAAGTGTTTAAGTAGGCCGAACACCAAAGTTACCTTTGCCAAAGTGAATATTAGAAATTAATTTTTAATTGCTATGACGTTGAAATGATGTATTTAATTATAAAATTAAGTATATAATTATTATGTATGTAATTTAGGATTTTTCAGACGTACAAATGTTACGATGTTGTCACTCAAAATACATATAATGACTTTAATCAAGAAAATTAAGCGTTATTAGCATACATTAATTTTAGAGTAGTTGGTCAAATAATAAAAAAATACTTAGCATAAAATGTATTTTTTATACCTAAGGACGAATGCTCTGGTCATGTGGGCGAATTCCCAAGATTGGTAAATGTACTAATAAGTCTACTGCTCGCAGCAGGAAAAAAAAAATGAATAATAACTGTCACTTGTCAGCGCGTCGAAGAGTTGACCGGTAAGTTGAAGTGAGTGATTTGAATACTATTAGTTTTTTTATTCATTTTCATATGATTTTTGACACGCTTATAATAAATAGCTTGGTATGTATATATGTATGTAACGGAATCTTTTTTAGAGTTGATCACAAATAAAGTAAAGTAATAAGACTATTACAAATTCTTCGACAAGATGTTAAAAAAAAAGAAAAAAAAAAAGCCAATCAAACAGGACACTTTTGATGGAGCGGAAAGACATTAAACTTTAAAGATACAAATATGTATTTGGAGCGTATAAAAGTAAACCGCACTGGTCACTCCTGCGCTCCTGAGGGTCGTAGCGTGATTTTACTCAATGAATACGAATTCGAAAGAGAAAGAACAAATTTCCAGAGATAACCATGTTTAAACAAACAAACAATCAAACAAAAAAACTACTTAGCCGTGTTATATTAGTATTTACGTGGGAGAGCCATGCTTCGGCACGTATGGGCCGGCTCGACTCCGTTCGATACCACGGCCTCACAGAAAACCGGCAGTGAAACAATGTTGCATTGCTTTTCACCGCGTGAGTGAGGTTACCGGAGGCCCTAACCCTTCCCTCTCCCGTCCTTTCCCTTTCCCCCCTCTCCCGCCTTCCTGCCATATACCATAACAAAAAAAGTATCCATATGTCGCAATTACGTCATATCCGCAAGGCCAGCGCCACCTGTTGGTGCTTGAAGGAGTTAATGTTTAAAGCCACAGCGGCGCAGCCGGCACTTCTTGTGCGGCAGTCGGACAGAGCGGTCGAATATTGAAACCGTCACGCGTTCCTAGCGATATACGTATCTAGCTATAGTCGTTTACCTATCACTACATATTATAAAACAAAATCGCCGCCGCCTCCCCTCCCTCATATAGATATATCACGTATGTGTTTCGGGGAGGCCAGGCCCAGCCCGGCAGTAGCCAGCGACCTGGCGCTACGGTGTCAGTGATCTCTGCACATCGTTTTAGCCCTTGGTAAAGGATCTGCCGGAGGACATTGCCGGCACCGACACTCCATGTGATTATAATTTCTCTGATACTTAAGTAATTGATAGTTATGAATTATTACCGTGGTTTGCTGCTAATGAAATTAGGAATTATAAATATAGTAGCAGGCGCGGATGTGACCCAAAACTTTTAATATATTTATTTCATATCCTGAAGATAGCCAACAAACATACGGAACATAATTTATTAATTAAAAATATATCAATCAAATGGTATAGGTAAATTTTTATTTAAAGTATATTATTTACTTTGGGACCTTTCTTTTGGTAAGCGAATCTTATCCGAATAGCCCCCCGATTATGCCGTCTGGATCCGCCCCTGCATTAGTAGGTACTGAAACAAAGTTTGTTATAATTTTGACATTTAGTATACTTAGGATCGTTAACTAAGGCTTTTAAGATATGTAGTAGTATATGATATATACAGACAAACTAGTTGCAATAAAAGCCATGTAGCTTTTATTGCAGAAGAGGAGTTCTCTTAATGATGTCATTAAGAGAACTCCCGTCTCGTAATGAGTGCTCTAACAACTGTCAATTAGCAGGATTAGAACCGATTGGGTGCAGGAAAAGTTCGCATTCAATCCCGATTACAAGACACGTTTCATTTGGACTTATGTGAAAATTGTTGTTTCCAATGCCCGGAATCATCCAACTCTAAATAAAAAACGAATTGTCAGTTTTGTTTTTCACCCCTACGCTACAATTTGTAATGACTTACATTAAGTGATAAAATTTAATTGTTGCTGAGTGTTCGCCAGTCCACCTGCGACTACGATCGGTGCAATTCGGTCGAAACGTCGGGTAACCAAGAACAGATATTGTACCTTATAAATATTATCGTGATTAAGTTCCAATTTACACATCTAAGCAACTATCAAATATGCTTACCTTTACTTACTTAACTATTCATCGCGGTTTAGTGTTGTGTTAATTGTATAAATTTTTAATATTTGTTTATATTTATAATATGGCATTTTGGAGCTGATCTGCACAAATTTTTGATTTTTTTTTAGAATTTAAATTCTTTAAAGAAATTTAGACAGACTTCAGAAGCGACAACGGCATATTGGCTAAGGCGTTGGACTTACCATCAAATGGTTAACAGGAACACTAGTAATGTGTGACCTACGTTGCTAGTATACTTTTTAAAAAGAAAATGGTGAAGAAATTGCGTAACCGGCGTAACATACGTCACGTACACACAAAAATAAAAACTGTCGGATTGAGAACCTCCTTTTTGTAGTCGTTTAAAAAGAATCAATACTGATATAAAGCTCCTATTCATTACAATTAGAACGCTTCGAGTTCTATTCTCGATGCTTCCAGGTTCCAAATTCAAATATTGATACCATTGTCAGTTGACCGGCTTTGAAGTTGACTCTTATTGCGAATTTCGCCCCTTTGTACGTCTGTCCTGTCCATGTCGCCCCTGCCGGCGAGTATTGCCAGAGTCGAATAGATCTGTGAATTATAAAAGCGTTTCAGATTCGTTTGTCTGTGTTATCGATTAAAAAATTAATGATAATGGACGTCTTCCAAAATAATATTATGTTTGCATTTTATTGTATTGAAAAAAATCTGTAACGGACGGCAAAAATCTTTGAACCAATTAACAAGATTATTCTCAGTCAGTCAGGATGGATCAATGTAACTTCAGAGGTGGTGGGTTCGATTCAAAGTATGTCTATTTGCTTAACACCATCTCTGAAGTTTAAAATCCTTAAAATCCTGTGTGTTCGTCTGGTGGTTAGTGATTCTGACTGCTGTGCCAGAAGTCGTGGGTTCGATTCCCACCCAGGACAAATAAGCCCTCTTGACTATTCTTGGACTGGTTTCTTCACAGTGTCAAAATGCAGTTTTTTAATATGCTTTTATTAGTTCGACGTGTATGATGTAGTATGTACTAATTTACAAATGTATGAAACATCTGATTGATTTTAAAATTTGGACACGTGTTGAAAGCGGGATTTATAGTTTAAACGATATTTATTTGTATTTAGTAGTTCGCAAAGCTGTGCCAAGATGTTACGTTCCGAATGTTAGTCTGAAACCGGTGAGTCATAATTCCACCACTTTTACATGTACCTACCTACTACCAATAAGCCTTCTATGCCACCTTACTGAATGACATTAGTGTAAACATAAATTGGCCAACATTTATACCCAATTATCTTCGTGTTTTCTATAGATATGAGATGTTGTGTTTACTTTCAATATCAAAAGGACTCACATTCTCCACACAATGGACTAAAACTCAAACCTCAAGGGCATAACCCTTTCCCAACAATAGGAAGACACGGGTACAATATCTATTAATAAAATGAGGTAGGTACTGAAATCCGTAAGCTAGAGGCGATTACAAAATAAATATTAAATCACGATTAATTTCGTCCTTAAATCAGGTACAAGATAGAAAATATATTTAGGGTATACCTAGGGCTGTCATCCGTCCGGGTTTCCCCGGATTTGTCCTAGTTTAGAGGGCGTCCGGGGAGCGTCCGGACGCGGTTCTCAAAAGGTGTCCGGGCAGGATGGCATAGGTATACTTATATAACTATTATTTATCTATTTTCTCTTTCATTCATATACTTTAATAAGTATATACTTAAATAGTATATTTAAAATCTTTTACTTTACACATTCCCCCTGCTTTTTGAGAAACGGACGTAAATATAGAATATAAATTCAAACGGTCATAACTTGTAAACGGATAGTTTTTTTTTATTTTCTTTTTATAACTCCTTGCTAGAGTCGTGCCCTTTTAGTGATTTACATAAGTGTTCCATTTTCATATACATACTGTATAGTATAAGACGTCAAACGAACGCATTTAAGTAATTTTACTTGACTTTTAAGCATCATTGATTAAGACCAGCGTAATATAAGCTATGTTTTTCTTTTTTAATTAAAATTAAAGTTTTATAATTTACGTTTCTTCTCAGTAAAAATATTAAAAACTTTTTCTGGTGTGACGTTTTCCTTGACGTACTTATTTTCTATGTGAAGAAGGGTAGTACTTAAGAACCCCTTGTGGCGACTTCCTCATACAGCAACAAGAAACATCTACAACCTACTAATCCTGCATCGCGCTATGAGAGTTCTCTCGCCGATTAGTATATATACAACTTTCTCAACATCAACCGTTGGGCCGCGGTCCGCCAGGCATGATCACCTCGCCTGGTCGGAGGATCCTCCCTTTGTGTTGGAGGGACATAACACCCGTTCCTCCACACCCTCTTCTCCCTTAGTAGACCTCAGCCACGTCTTAAGTCTAATTTCTTCATTGTTGAAAAGCTCCACTCGCATCCTGCTGAGCTGACTGGAATGACTATTGCAGCTTGGATCAATTTAAAGAGATTTGGACACAATTATTGTTTTACGTTCTACAAAACTTCTTATAATCTCCTTTTCTTTTACCACGTTTTTCATTATTAAACATTCTGCTCTTAAAATAGCCTTGTGGAGGAACGGGTGTCATGTCCCTCCAACACAAAGGGAGGATCCTCCGACCAGGCGAGGTGATCATGCCTGGCGGGCCGCGGCCCAACGGTTGATGTTGGGAAGTTGTATATATACTAATCGGTGCGAGAACTCTTATAGCGCGATTCAGGATTAGTAGGTTGTAGATGTTTCTTGTTGCTGTATGTGGAAGTCGCCACATCACTCCCCTCCAAGACTGGAGGTCGATGTCTTGATGAGTCAGCTGTCTATGCTCTATTAAGGAGCGTGCCAGGGCCAGTAGTGAGTTGTTCCGGTGAGTCGGAACTAAGTGCCGCAAGTTCCAGTGAGTCGGAACTGTATTCCGCTAGTTCCAGTGAGTCGGAACTGAATGCCGCTAGTCCCAGTGAGTCGGGGCTGAAGTCCGCTGGTCCCAGTGAGTCGGGGCCGCGTGCGGTGCTGCTGCGGTAAAGTCCCCAGTGAGTCGGGGCGCTTGCTGCGTAGTGGCTGGCTGCTGCGTAGACGGGAGAGAGATGCTCTTCTTACGTGAACCGTAGGTGCAGTGTGCTGTGCCTAGACGCTGATGAGGCCGTAGGGGTAACCAGGCTGGAGCGGACGCTGCAGGCGTGTGGTATCCCTGTTGAGGCCGATAATGCTGGCTGGCTGAGACTTGATTACCGCTCATTGATGTAGGAGTGTATACGATGGTGGCGATGATGATGCTGCTGATCTGCTCCATGAAGGCTGCTTCCAATCACGTCGGGGTCACCACTGTGGAGGAACGGGTATCATGTCCCTCCAACACAAAGGGAGGATCCTCCGACCAGGCGAGGTGATCATGCCTGGCGGGCCGCGGCCCAACGGTTGATGTTGGGAAGTTGTATATATACTAATCGGCGCGAGAACTCTTATAGCGCGATTCAGAATTAGTAGGTTGTAGATGTTTCTTGTTGCTGTATGTGGAAGTCGCCACAGCCTCATTAATTTGGAGAATATCCTTATAATTATCAACAGAAAGCTTTCTACTTTGAGATTCAAAATCACATCGATCGATTCGGCTAAAGGTATACTTTCTAACATGTTATTCACATTAACTATTAAATGGTTATTTTCAAATATTCACTGGCCCGTGAATTAAGCTGCAAATCAATCCAATTTTCTTTACCAAGTGTAGATTAAATATAAAAGTCTCTATCTCAGCTTCCTCCACCGGCTCGATTATGTTTTCTTTTGCTCACTTGTTGTAGGTTCCAGACCAAGTTCATGTATTTGTGCAAACTCTTCTATCGCTTCTATACCGAATCTAATACATATAAACAAACAATGAATTGTGGTTTTGAGATCGAAGTTAATAAACCTATGACTTCCGCGACATGTTTGTCTTTGACCTATTTCTTATTCCAGTGCCGTTTTAAGTACATCATAATTATGTATTACAGCGCTACAATTTTCATACCGACAGTTTTATCTCGTGGAGCTTAAACTGCCCATTTCCCGACCAGTCTTTATATTAAGAGAATCTTCATTTTTTTTGTAAAGTACAGCGTGACAGCCAGGCTTTGTAAAATGGATATACAGTCAATCAATCAATCAATTATTCTACCTATTCTAGTCCACTGCTGGACATAGGCCTCTCCCAATGTGCGCCATAGTACCCGGTCCTCCGCCTTTCGCATCCAGTCCCTTCCAGCTACCTCTCTCAGATCGTTGTCGGTCCATCTGGCTGCAGGGCGTCCTGCCTTCCGTTTACCGATTCGCGGTCTCCACTCTAAGATCCGCTTGCTCCAACGGCCATCGGTCCTTCGGTATTTGTGACCAGCCCATTGCCATTAAGGCGTGCTTATTCTGCGAGGTATGTCGGTAACTTTAGTTCTTTGTCGAATTACCTCATTTCAAATTTTATCCTGCAAAGAGACTCTGAGAGGTCTGGGTGTGTTCATTGAACATAACTTTGGTTTTGTCCAAGTTCACACTACGACCGACGTGTCGAGATGCTTCATTTAGGCTGTGCAGCATCTCACCCAGCTGCTCCAGCGACTCTGCTACTAAGACGATGTCATCGGCAAACCGAAGGTGCGAGATATGCTCCCCGTTTACATTAATTCCCTGTCCAGTCCAATCCAGTGCCTTGAATACGTCCTCAAGCGCGTTGGTGAATAGTTTGGGGGATAATACATCCCCATGTCTAACGCTGCGCTGCAAACTTATGGGATTGGTCCTCTGGTCTTGGAGCTGTACGGTCATCGTGGCGGTGTTGTATAAGCTTCTCAGCACCACGATATACCGCCAGTCGACACGACATCGTTGCAGAGCATTCAAAACTGCCCAGGTCTCAATGGAGTCGAAGGCTTTCTCGTAGTCCACAAAAGCCATACACAGCGGCTGATTGTACTCCTCAGTCTTTTGCACAATCTGCCGAACAGTATGAATGTGGTCTACGGTGCTGTAGCCTTTTCCAAACCTGGCGTTCTGTTCTGGTGGCTGGAATTCGTCAAACTTTCTCGCGAGACGATTTGTGACGGCTCTCGAGAACAAATTGTAGATATGGCTCAGGAGTGAGATGGGTTTGTAGTTCTTCAACAAGGTCTTGTCGCCTTTTTTGAAGAACAATACCACCGCACTCCCGCTCCACGCCCTAGGTGTAAAACCCTACTCGATGATAGAATTAAAGATATTAATATTTCAGGATCGGGGTCCCTGATTTTAGGAGTTCAGTAGTAATTCTGTCATCTCCTGGAGCTCTGTTGTTCTTCAGCTGTTTGAGAGCCGCCTCTGGTTCGTATTGGTCAATCTCGGGTATCTCCTCAGTTTAATGGCACATTAATGGGGCTCTGTGGTCATCGTCCCTGAGTCTCGTTGGTTCTGAAGGATTCTATCGATCGAATTCTGGAATCTTACCTGAGCGATAGAATTTTTCAAGTAAATGAGGCTGAATATACATCACGGTTCTGCGACGTACTTGATGGGGTACCACAAGACTCAGAACTTGGCCCAGTTTTGTAAACCATATTTACAGGAGATGTACCGCAAACACCTGGGGTTACTATTGCAACCTACGCAGATGATCCTGGGGCTATATTAGCTTCTACGAAGAAATTCAAAACTGTCCACCGACAACAAACTGCTGCTTTTTAAGTCTGTCATAAAACCAGTTTGGACCTATGGCATTCGATTGTGGGGAGCCTGTATGATTCCAACATAAATAAAATAAAAAACTCGGAAGTTCATGCTCATCTAAATATGGCCCTGTAAAGGAGGAAGTAAAAGCCCCTTTAAAAAAAAAAACTAGACTGGAAAATCATCCAAACCAACTAGCTGTCCAGTTCACACTACCCAACTGCATAACTTGCTTGAAAAGGCGTAGGATCCCGGAACTCTTCAGTAATAAATAAGCCTCTTTATCCATATAGAAGATGTTTTTAATGAGAAACTTCCCCACCCGGAAAATATCAAACACTACATCTGCTCATAGTCGGAAAGACAAGATCGCATGATAAAACTAAGAAAAAAGTTTTGTGAATTAAGTGACCGCAGTTTTTCTCTGAATTTTGTACGGAGTAAGTCAAATCTGAGCTGACATGATCCAGTCTGAAGCGTATATAAGTCACTTATGATCTTTGAATGCAAAACTTGTTTATTCAAACTTGAGTTAAAATACATACTTGGTACTAGGACTGGGGCTGCTGGCCCCTTTGCATTATCCAGAGATTGCTGATCGGTTGCGGTGTTTTATTAAAGAAAGATCGGAGGTCCCTAATTTTCTTAAATAAATTATATCAAATCTCAATTACAATTACCATGAAAAAAAAGTGTAATTCAAATGTAATTTGCCGATTTTATAAATAATAAATGTAGGTATCCTTTTTTTTAATAAAACCTAATTGTCATAAATGATATATGATAATAATATTACGCGATCACGTATTTTAAAGGTACCTTTGATTCGCCTGACGTGTCGACCAGCTTGCTGGTCGAAACTGGTCGAGGTCACAGGCTGACTACTGTTGCAAGTCACGTTGATTTTCGTCAACATTATTTTATTATCTTCAAAGGTATCATTAGTACTATCGTCTACGTCTACGTTTTCGGGAGCGTTTCTCTAACACCCGGTATGTATCCAGTCTATAATTTCGAATCAGTCCCCAACCATCCTGGGGTGGGCATCAGACCATTCTTGGGTGGGCATGGCCCACCCGGCCCCCCCTCTATATACGCCTATGGTCTTTTGTCTATAACTATTAACGCATAGGCTACTTTTTGTCTATAACTATTAACGCATAGGCTTTAATATGCATGTATTTAGAAATATCTCATTATATCTAATAACTGAATGAAGGTAGATGTACACCTTGAATGATTTCTATGTTTAATAGGTTCAAACCTTCAACGGTATCACTGAGTGATTTTTATTTTTTAGTACGTTAGCTTTTGGAGCATTTCGATAAAATGAAATTCAGATGGCATCAGCTTGCACCCTGTTTACCTTTCGTGTAACACTAACACTATTGTACCTGAACATTGAATATTGGTACAGTACCAATATTCAATGTTCCTCTTTTATGTTGTAACTTTTTTCTATGGTATACAATAAAAAAAATTTGTGGACAAAAGTATAAATGCGAAAGTAGCTAGCTCAATAATTCCGAAATAGATGTTTGTGGCTAATAAATTTTCCATCGAAGGCTGATTGAAGTTATTTAGCTCCACTGAATATCAAGCAATCAGATCTATTTCTTTGCCATTTAATTGATTTTACGCTTTAGTTAAGTTAATGTTCTTAATTATTTGATTGCCAATCTTATTATCGAATTTAGTAAAGATGGTATATAGTTACAGCGTATTTTTTATCTTACTTTATATTATTACTAGCAACCCGCCCCGGCTTCGCACGGGTAGCAGAGACATTTTCAACAGTTATCATCATATTTCAACCAATTTACTCAAAACCTTAACAAATTATATACTTAAACCTTCCTCATGAATCGCTCTATCTATTGGTGAAAACTGCATGAAAATCCGTTCAGTAGATTTTGAGTTTATCGCGAAAAGGCAGACAGACGTGGCGTTCGCATTTGTTTTATAATATGTAGTGATTACTATTAATAAATTATGGATGTTTGTCACTCTTTCACGCCAAAACTACTGTACCGATTGCGATGAAACAGGTATGTAGATAGCTGGAGACCTGGATTAACATGTACGCTACTTTTTATCCCTATATTCAGACGGGATCGGGACTTACTCAGGTGAAACCGCCGGGCACTGCTAGTAACACATAAAAAAAAAGGAATACAAGAAAGGATTGATTGAATTTATACGGATAGATTGAATTGTTGCATACCCGCATACCTGTAAAGTGGCAAAATATGCTGTACAATAAAACAATGTACGAAACCTGAATTCACTGTATTGTTGGAAATAAATAAATTATTGTTGTTTTATCGAAATAGCTACTGCCGGGAAGATCGAGTACGGTTCTCCTGGGATGGACTCACGCAAACACGTCAAAATTTCCACGCGAACGAACTTGAGGGCAACAGCTATTAATATAATAAAACAATATTATCTTTATTTAGAACTACGAACAATACACCACAGAAATCAGACACTTAACTACATTATCGAGGGCAACAAAGTCAGCCCCAAAAGGATAACGAAGAGACCCCAATTATCTAAGGGTTATTTAGTCCCGTCACTTGATATCTGAAATTTACTGTGGATAAATTGTTTTATATGTAGCTTTTGTTAGAGGGGCTCGTGGCTAAGTGGTAACCGAGTAGGTTAACACATTACAAAGTTAAGTAATGCTAGCCAGGTCAGTCTAAAATGAGTGACCATTCTTAACACATTGAGACCCCTCCGTGCCTCGGAGAGCACGTTAAACCGTCGGTCCCGGGTGCCATACAAACATCTGTGGCATTCGTTACGGGTAGTTGGAGCCCTAAAAAGTCCGACAACCTGGTCTAACTACAGAACTTCGATATCGCCTAGTACTTGGGTTGTGGAGGTCTGATGGCAGTCGCTTCACGTAAAATATCAAAGTTCGGCCGTGTCGTAGTTAGATTGAAAGCCGACCCCAACTTAGTGGGGAAAAGGCGCGGAGAATGAGGATGTAGCTTTTGTTTTGGATTGTTTCAGATGGTAAAACTAATAAATAGGAACTTAATTGCTGATGTTTATTCAGTGTTATGTGAGAATATTACGAATATTTAAAATACATATTTCCCAAAAATCAGTTGTCTGTAAAGTCGGTTTACTGACGATAGTTGAACGTGACAACGTCATAAGGGAACTCCTCAGAGCGAGGTAACGCCGCATGAGCCATGTTTTTTCGTGTGTGCAGCCGGCTCCATCGAATTATAAGACGTTGTCACGTCAAAATCTCGACACAATATGTATCGATACTCATTTGCATTTCTGACATCCCTAACGCATGCTTAATTCATGCATCCTTAGTGTACAGGCTGGCGTTCGTACAACCATTAGTAATAGTTCTAAATTACAATAATCAACTCTAACTTCTATATCAATAATTCGGTCCGGGGTACGGTAGACTCGATTGAAACCTTACCTAAATAATAAAACATAAAAAAAATAATGATTACGAGTCGACAACATAATATATACCCGCAAAATTCGGATTGTCGAGTATTTTGTTCAATTCTAATGATGCAAATAGCAGTGGGCCACTCGGATGCCATCTTGAGTTCGTTAAGGCCGATTCACACGTATATCTACCTACATTTTGTAAAAGATTGTGTATCATGAGTCACATTTCACCCGAGCGAAGCCAGGTTTTCATCTAGTTTGAAATAAAATACAGTTAGTTTATTTTTAAAATGTGTGAAAGAGATATGCTGCGAACTTTGATATAATATAATAATTGACATAATGATGTATCTATAAAATGTATTTTAATTCAAAATCAGCTAAATGTATTAATCGCGTCATCGGATCTCAGACTATTAATTTAGATTGAATTCCAACGAGTCTGTCTATTAGCTCGGTCGTTGTAATGACAAAATGTTAGGAAATAACCTTCAGATATTTACGTAATTAACACCAGCTATCTATATCATTATCTTAAACACGTTAATTTTAGGTTTTTTTTTGCTATTAATTTTTATGCGACCGGCACGAAAATATAAATGATCTAAGAATAACATCATTAAAATCTACCTACCTAAAGATTTCAGATATAGTTCAATAAATATTGTCAATATAATTAAAATAAATTGACAAAATTAGTTGATTTGCTTACTTTTTGAAGTTGGTTAACAAAAACCAATATACATATAATATTATTATCTGTATTTATTTTGATATAAGTGCTGGACAAGTATTATTGTGTGACCATGTTTTACATATTTGTTTAACAACAGGGACCTGTGAAACTTAGCATTTTAGAATAAAGTGTACGCATTAAAAATAGGAGAAATCGTGGAGCGGTTTGTGGTTGTAATTATTGGCCCTATTGTAACCCTACTTTTGGACAAAAAACTATCAATCGACCAACAAATTCTTATATACCAAACATATGTACCATATTTACCTATACTAATTGATATAAATTTGAGTCTATGGCCTGCACCTCTTAAAACCGGAAGGGGGCAAGGGCCACCGCAGTCTACGGTGTGGCAACATTTTTAGAGTAAGGAATGGTATAGTTAAAAAAGTTAACTAAATTCTTTTCTTTTTCAATATAGTACAAGCAACCAGCCTCGGCTTTGCACGGGTAGTAGAAACATCTTCAACAATCATCATCATATTTCAACCAATTTACACAAAACGTTAACAAATTATACACCTAAACCTTTCTCATGAATCACTATGCGTATCACATGCGGTTTTCACCTATAGACAGTATAGGTTTTTCAGTTTATCACGAACAGACAGATAGACAGACAGACGCGGCGGGGACTTTGTTTTATTATATGTAGTAATGTAGTGATACGTTTATTGATACCAGATACCAGAATAATAAATTCGTAAAACATTCATATTGTCATGTCATTCTTTCCGATATATCCCAGCTAGTTCTAAATGTTCTAATCCTAACTAATATTACGTATATATAAATTCAATTGTTAAGTTTGTTAGTTTGTTTGTTACACTCATCATCATGAAACTTTTGCACACACGTCAGAGGAATAGAAAAGAGTACCTTTCATCTAGAAAAAAATACTGTTCCCGAGGGATACACAAGTACCATTATATATTAAGAAAGAGAGCCATGCTTCGGCACTTATGGGCCAGCTCGACCGGAATAATACCACAGCATCACAGAAAACCGGCAGTGAAGCAATGATTTGTTTTTCGCCGAGTGAGTGAGGTTACAGGAGGCCCTAACCCTTCCCTCTTCCCTCTCTTCCCCTACTCCCACCTTAAAGGCCGGCAACGCACTTGTGACTCGAGTTGCCTGACCCACCTGCTCGTTTGACCCCTATCCCATAAAAAAGTATATCTTGAAAACAAAGCAAAAGTGTTTATTTTCCGTATAGAATTCCTTACAAGCACAAATATTTTCTGAATTGTTTCTTCACTTTGTCGACGTGATAAACATGTATTAGTAGCGTAATAATAAGGTGGCAGAGCGGGAAAAATGCCACAGGCCCATGGCTCTAGGGGGCTCCCGCTCCGACCCCAAGGCCCTAAGCACACGAGGCACCAAGAGTGAACTTGTGCCCCATCCGATGAATTAGCCACGGGCCTAAGATGGTATAGTTACGTCACTGACATGTATACTCAAATTACAGCTTTCTGGTACTAATATGCTAAGCTTCGGATAGACGGACATGACGAAACTATAAGGGTTCCTTGTTGCCTACGGAACCCTAAAAATGAGAAAAGTCCAGACTAGTGTCTTGTTTTTTTTAGTTTATCTGGGCTTTGATACTTATTATTTTTAAATATTGACACTAATAAATCTAATATTACTGCTGTCTTGTTCATTTTTGATAAAGTAGTGTGTCGTAGATAAAAATTACTGAAGAGCATCTCCACACATTCTTTAGTCCGAGGTATTGTATTTTTTGCTGACATTAATGTATTCGGAGAGTTTGGTGCCCAGTTACCTGACCTCACCTCTTTCCCCAAAGATATTGCTGACATAGAACCAGTAAAAATATGCCGTTCAAATGTAGGTATAACACCAAATATTTGAACTTTATTGAAAAATGTCTTTGTAGTTTGCAGACACATTATACAGCGCTTTCTAGAACAAAACTAAGCATAGTTTGAACTGGGGTTTGTTTAAGAACATTGATGAAAATAATTGAATAATTTTTGGAGTTTACTCATTAAGAATCGACTATCATTTAAGGCGTCCTGTATGAATAAAATATGAAGAGTAAAATTTAGTGATCGAAAGGCAGCGTAACGCTATAACGCTTTGTTGTGATTTTTGTGCTTTATTGGAGTTTACTCATTATTCTCGACGCATGTAAGTATATCTGTGTTTATACCTTTATGTTATATGTATATATCTATATTAATCATTCGGCCAAGGGGTACGGTAGACTCGTTTGAAACCTTACCTGAATAATAAAACATAAAAAAGTTATGATTTCGATTCAACAACACATATCCGCAAAATTCGGATTGTGGAGTATTTTGTTAAATTCTAATGGTGCAAATGGCAGTCGCCATATTGGGCACTCGGATGCCATCTTGAGTTCGTTAAGGCCGATACAAACGTATATCTTGAGTTCGTTAAGGCCGATACACACGTATATCTTGAGTTCGTTAACGCCGATACACACGTATATCTAGAGTTCGTTAAGACCGATACACACGTATATCTTGAGTTCGTTAAGGCCAATACAGACGTATATCTTGAGTTCGTTAAGACCGACACAGATGTATATCTTGAGTTCGTTAAGGTCGATACAGGCGTATATCTTGAGTTCATTAAGGCCGACACAGACGTATATCTTGAATTCGTTAAGGCCGATACAGACGTATATCTTGAGTTCGTTAAGGCCGATACAGACGTATATGTTGAGTTCGTTAAGGCCGATACAGACGTATATCTTGAGTTCGTTAAGGCCGATACACACTTATATCTTGAGTTCGTTAACATTTTGTAAAAGATTGTGTATTATGAGTCACATTTCACCCGAGTGAAGCCGGGTTTTCATCTAGTAGAATACATACTGTTCAGCGCTGTTCAGCGTCTACAAATGATGAGAGAGATAGAGAGAGAGATCCTAAAGTAAATTGTAAACTCCAGTCGTGCGTCGGAGCTGACACACACCTTTTGTTTTTTTTGTAAATACATACATTTATGACACATAGAAACAGCATGTTGCGGCTAAAAGCCGAAGTACTGTTACACCTATTTCTAGCTGGTTAAAGCTATCTGCGGTCGGTAGCAGTTGGTTAAACTTAGGTGTATCCTTTTTATTCAATACTAACACCAAGTGTAGGCGATCTCTAGTAATTTTTGAAGTGATACTTCTTTGGAATGCTTGTGATTTGAAATTCGATGAAAAAGAGACAAACATTTATAAATAGGAGAATGAGATAGAATACAAGTATACAGCGTTTCAAATATTTTTTGAAAAGACATAAACATATTCATAAATAGGATTTAGCCTGCGAGAGAATGAGATAGAATACAAGTATATAGTGTTTCCTATAATCTTCGAATGCTAGCACGTGTCTTTGCGCCTGCGTACTACGAAGCCTTCTTGTGTCACTCACGTGTATCATTTTTGCACATTTTAAAATTCGTTGGTTAATTAATTTAGAAGTTTCACTTTTGCCGTGTGTGAATGGTACATAAGTACACTTTTTTATTATGTATAGTTCTTTTTTTTTGTTTGACTTGTCTTTACAAACTGCCGCGTGTCTAGATTATATATCAGAATAGATAAAACAAAAATATTACTACCTTCCCGCATTTGAAACCGTTAGACTTACTGGAACAAATTGTACAAAGTGTAAACTTCCTGATCCTATTATATGGCAGCATTTAAACAGTCTGCTTGCATTTAACAAGGCCCAGTTCTTGTTCTCCCAATTGTGGTGGAGTTGCTTTGAGCAATTTGCGAGCGAGCCCATTGCGGTTTGCCCCGTGGGATGCACGCCTCGGTCGGCTTTAATTGGCCGTATAATGGGAAATATCTTCAGAAATATATAGGATGAGAAACAACACGAATTTTATTGTTTAAAACTGAAACGCTTGTTGGTGTTTATATAGCTCTTATTTTGAGCAAAATATTTACTTATCTAAATATATATATATTTCTTCTGTACGTGTGTATGTCACTGAACTCCTAATAAACGGCTGGACCGATTTTAATGAAATTTTTTGTGTGGGGTCAGGGGGATTCGAGTATGGTTTAGATTTACAATTGCACCCGGTAGACGGCGTTGCGATAGGGTTACAGGAATAATATTTTTTACGTTTAAGCAGGACAACGTCTGTCGGATCCGCTAGTTTATTATATGTTTTACTCAGTGCCAATAATATTAAACTTAAGAAGTACGCTTCAGACCCCCTTGATCCTTCTTTGATTTATATGATATTAAAAGTCTTATTGTAATATACGATATTATTTTTAGTATACTCAACAGTAGTTTGTTAAAAATCAATATCTGACATAACCGATGGCAAGCTGAAACTCTGTAAAACGGCCAGACTAAATTAAAAATAAGACAGTTTAAAGGTATGTACATACTCAAACTATCATATTAATTAAGGTTGCCTAATGTAACCGCGTATCATAGACATCGAGATATTATGTACTAGAGAAATAACATGTTCCGTTTATATTTGAATTTGAAAGTAAAAAGCGCTGTAGCTCTAAAACAATAATTTGTAGTAAGCTAAAACTGGCAGCGCTCGATCGCTTTTGCCCTGTAGTTTTTTCGCGAGCCGTAATGTCGTTAGCGCTGCGATTTTCATGACGCTGACGCGTTTTGCCCAACGAACTGCTGCAACGATTTGTTTTCATAGATTTAGCGTGTTGTTTTTTTGATATGTCCGTCTGTGTGTCTGTCAATATCCTTTTTCTGTTCGTATTTGTATGCGGTCCCTTGAAGGTCTAAAGGAAGCTTCCAAGCTTCAAGCTTCCAAGCCAACGTAATCAAAAAATATATCCATTTTAGCCTTAGGTTTTGATAAATTTTAACATTTCGCAGATAAATCAAAACCTATAGGGAGGGTACTTCCGATTGATCTAGAATTATGAATTTTGGTAAGAAGCAAGGTCTGACAGCACAAGTAAAGCAAAAATCCGAAAGTCGTTAATTTGTTGTTATATCACATAAAAAATAGTTTTTGTGATTACAAAGTTATATCTTGCGGTTGAAAAGTTGTCTTTGTCGTACACCGATATATGGGAGAGTATTTTAAGAACCGCAAAGTTAAGTTTGTCTTTTGGAAAACACGGGAAAAATCTTTGAGAATTGATTCCCGAGATAGACGTACTATCTACATACAAGTTTGTTTGGTTACGGAACCCTCGGTGAGCGAGTCAGACTCGCACTTGTCCGGTTTTTGCTATACTTTCAGCTACTATTTAGGATTCACGGATGTACTTATTTTGGATTTTGTCCAGCCTCAACACATAACTTACCATAAGTTTTTTGCTCTTTAAAATTACCCTCTCAGCCAATACTTACATTACACACATTCTCACAACTATTTAGTAGATGTAAAACATCACTTTTTCTTTTCCATCACTCTAGAAATAGGGAAACTAAAACATTTAAGAAAAAAAATAAAAAAAGGAAGAAAAAAAAATGTAAGAGATGGAAAATAAGAAAAATACTAGCTCACATTTCATTTTTATTAAGTATGTGAAATAGCCTGTGAATCCAAAAATTTTTTTATCCACTCCTGAGTAAATAGTCCAGGCGGATCGATACCACGGCCTCACAGAAAACCGGCAGTGAAACAATGTTTCATTGCTTTTCGCCGAGTGAGTGAGGTTACCGGAGGCCGTAACCCCTCCCTCTCCTCCTCTTCCCCTCTTATCCCCCTCCCTGCACTCTCCCTCTTCCCTCCCTTCCTCTACTCCCACCTTAAAGGCTGGCAACGCACTTGTGACTCTTGAGTTACAGGTGCCCATGGGCGGCGGTAGTCACTTACCAACAGGTTACCCGTCTGCTCGTTTGCCCCCTATCACATAACAAAAAGGGCTTTAAGTCTAAACTTGATTAGACTTATCGTTTAAATATTATTTGGGATTTTATTATAAAATCGAACACATTGACCTCGAAACGACTCGTCAATGTTTTGGAGACTACTGGCAGGTGCATCTACTGTTACTACTAAACTTTTTATACTATATTTTTCCTGGTACGAATTCGGTGCAAATGAGCCGACAAAAACCCAAACGCATTTTTTCACTGATATCTTGCATTTCATAAGGACCGAAATAAAAGAATAAAAAATATATTTGTCATTTTTTATTAATATTATTTACAAATCTAATCACATCCGTTTGTTCTTCTAAATTATACAATTAGTATGATAAGAAGTTCTAACATAAAAACTATTAGATTTGGATACTTAAGGTTGATTTCTACTAACGTGTAAGCAAGTTGAGCGGAGCTCAGTTAAACATTGTTTCGTGAATGAGACAGCAATATGTTTTAATGTAGTCCAATACCGGATTGGTTAAAGGATCTCCGCTCAAGTCATATACGCTTGTAACAATTAAGATATTTTGTATATGTGAAAATTAGGCCATACATTCAGGAATGGTATGCTCACCTTATGTTTGTTTCCAGTTCAAATTTTAGACAAAATACATATTTTTATGTAAGTAATTTGCAATCGATATGATACTTTTGTTAAGACAGTTGTAATAATCAAATTCTAACAAAATAATGTTAAGCTCAAAACTAATAGAATGAATTTTATAATGGAATGGTCAATGAGATCAATTAAATGAAAATTCCAATTACATACGTAGGTAGTGTGATTTAAAAGTGGAAACTTTCTTGAAATTAGGTCATATATTAGAATATTAAAATATCTTTATTCAGAAATAGTAGGCAATTCCAAAACAGTTATTTTTAATAAAAGGATTCTAAACTGATATGACAGAACTAGTCTTGAAAGACGTCTAAAATAGTAACTGCTGGAATGCAACATTTTATCAAAATACCTACTCTAACTGTTCATAATATATTCTTAGAATGATTATCAATCTACTTTATACACAACTGGGCTTAAATATTAAACCAGACATTTTCAAAATATACATTACAACAATTTATTAGTCTGATTTTTTTAATTATACAACGAAAAGTTTATATTTAGCATCAATTCGTATAAAATTATTCAATTAGGTATAAAGTCATCCACAAAAATTACGAATCCGCAAAGTACTAATGACTTTATTCCAAATTTCAATGAATTTATGCCAAATACGAATTATAGCATTTTGAATACGAATGACTGTATACTAAATAAGATTGATTTACAGATGTTCCTCTCCGTCATGACTACGGAATTTAAGTGTAATTTACATATATTTACACTAAATACAATTTACAGGCCGAACGGTTCTAAGCTATGCTACTTACTTCATACATTCGAAGGCACATTTTTATTCATAGAATGACCTAATTCTGTTTTAATGTCTGTAGCTATTGATCTATATAGAACTTCTTAATTGTAGTAATTCTTTTACGCTTTTATTTAATATTGACATAATATTAAGGACCACTATACGAGTGATTGATTTGTGCGTATTTTGAGACATATCTTTATGTTTTAAAATAAAGTCATAAATAAATGTAGATGTTTTGTTATCTATGCTTTTGAAGCAACAACATTATAAAGTGATTACTTTCTGTTTTCATTAGATTGTTCATCTAAAGGCATCTATGGCAGGGTGTCAATGTGATCAATGAAATTAATGTAATTGTCGTATCTGTAATTAAAACACACACAGAAAATTCTCATATTATCTTGGAGTGCTTCATTGTATTCCGAAGTCAATTTTACATAAATTCAAAGACCCTATGAAGTTAGACAGTGACTTTACGCTATTATTCGTTCGAGCTATAAATAACAATAAATCTATTTTTATAGTCTGTGGTTGCTTTGGACCTTAGGTGTGGTTAAGGATATTTCTGCATTGATTTGTTGCAGTTTAGACAAAAAGGCGCGTAAAAGAATTGATTTTTATCGAGCTAACGATTAGCTTAGAATCTTTACTATACATTAATGTATCTGCAGCATTTATTATATTTCGAAGTTATGACGTTAAAATGCGCTCTTGACATTTCGAGAGTTAGAACTTAAAATCTTGGGAGTTTTCATTTGAACGAATATCAGTTAACTTTTGAGTTGAATGAAATCAAATCTTTCTGGTTCACGTCTTTTTATGTAGTGTGATCACTATATTGTCATATATCACCGACATCACTCATCAGAATATAATAAATGTAGCGGTCCATTAAGATTCCTAATCCTTTTGCAGCAGGCTTACATATTTACATGAAATGACAAGAAGTATGAGGTCTTCTTTTTTTTTTGGTTAAAATCACAAGTACGATACGATACTGAAAATATAATTACTTTTTTTACTTATATTCTATTATCTACACTCCGCTGCCACGGTAACTATCTGATTCAAACACTACACTTCACAGTTCAATTTCTGAAATTCACTCGCTTACTACCATTGAAACAAATTCTTTACATGTAACGCTAACTACAAAAAAAAAAAAAAACTATAGAACCTAATAATTTGAAACGAGGACATATGATAAAAAAACAGACTCACTCGCCATTTGACAATCGTATCGTCCAATCGCAAAGGATCAAAAAGTTTAATTATATTTGTAAGCCCTCTTTCAACTTGTCGATCGGGTGTCGATCTAATTTTGAAATTCAAATTCTAGAACATGAAAGTTTGGTTGATGGAGCGAGAGAATGAGTAGCTGAGGTGAAGAGTGCGCGTCGCGCAGGCCGCCGGCGCTCAGTAGCGCGGCGCCACCCGCGGCGACGACAGGCGCGGCGAGCGGAGCGGCGAGCGGCGCGCAGCCGCGGGCTGGAACAAACAATGATAATGTAATTATCGTATTGGAGGTATTAATGAATCATATTCGGTTGTTAAATATCGAATGCAATTTTTTTTTTTAAACACAAAGTATTTGGACAGCTTACAGAAGTATATTAGCCTATTCTATGACTTGTTTAAAGGCGTCGACTGCATCTTTCATAAGATACTGACCTAGCACGTGGTGTACATAACTACTAATTCACTGAAACTTAATGAAAATAAATGGCTATCGACTATCCTTATGTAATAAGATTTAACATGTTTAGAAAAAGAAGCTTCAGGGCCATCGGAGTACCAATGTAGTTAGGTATGCCATAGGGGTCTATGTTAAAGCCGCTCTTAATTTAAATCCAAAAGGGACTTGCTTCTCCACTCATAAAATGTTTTAACAAGTTTTCTTATTTTTTTTTTGGTAAATGACTGACAAAAATGAATCTTCTAAATGAACTCACACTTAGGAAGATAGTCTAGTCTGGAGTAATGAAGATCTACAGTGCATATTTTAGAAAATAAATTCAATGATATAAATAGCTTACCTATGGCTTCAGTCTCTTGAAGCCGGCGCCATCCTGACCCAGCCTCAACTCTTCGTACAGTGTAGGGTCTACCTCCCGTCCGGTGGGGATAGTGGTACCTGGATTATTCAACGTCTCTTGTCTCCATGCTGCACTATTTGACACTCCATTTGCGACTCCATTAGTAATCCCGTTGCCGTTAGCTGTGCCATTAGGCATTGACCCCTGTGCCAAATTATTAAAATATTTGTTTAAGTAAAGTATTAATGAAATAATTAATCATGATAGAGTTGACTTGGTTTTTGGAAAAAGCTATTTTTTTTTGATTTACTGTAGTAAAATGTTTAGTAGAATTATAATCTTGTAGATTTTAGAGTATATAACATGACTTACATTAACAACAGTGTCAGGATTTGGCTCTCTAAGGTAACTCGGGTTTTCAAATGCTACACCTCCTTGCGCCTTAAGTCTAAGGTTCTGAAAGGGTAAATACATAATTTATACGCTATAGTCAATAATTGAGGATACATATTAGCTATATTTTGAACAAGGGGCTTAGATATTGAGCCTATAGTATGACTTTTTGAAAGCCTTTAACTCATTATCGTACACCAGGTAAATAATACAACAGATAATTTAAAACTGTAAGTGATTTGTACAGTTGGCGGCCTTATCGCATAAAGGCTACTCTTACAGGCAACGATAGGATGAAGAGAAAATGTTATTAAGAGTTTTTGGGCAGTTTCTGGTGTTTTGAAAATGAGATAGAAAGAAATTGGATGGTAATTTTGTGATAGACTCAATTATGAGTTAGTATTATGCCTCTATATACTTCCTATATCTTTATCATTTATTATTTTTGTTTATGGATTCATGTGTTGGCTAACAATATTTGCGTACCTATATTATAGTAAAACCCGTTCCAACTTTAGATAAGGGCGTGGTAATTAAATCTTAGAGACGATCGATACACAATCTCTATGGGTATCATACCTTCCTATATCTATAATAGAATCCGGCCGCTAATAATATGGCGGCTACGAGAATGCAGGCCACGGCCACGCCGACAGCCGACGCGGCGCTGCCGCCGCCCACCGGCGCCGCCGCCGCGCCCGCCTCCTGTCCCGCCGTCGTGAACATTATTGGCGCGCTGAGAGATGATGTACCTACAGATAATAACAACATTTTTAGGTAAGTTTTCTGTAGATTGGAGTTGCTTCCATATTTACTCAGCATCAAATCGAGAACAGTGGTTAAGGTGGTAATCTCCCCAATTGTCAGGGCGTCGAACGAATTTTCAGCGTACAATTCTGAACTAGAACTTGCTTCATTAATAATCTTTATAAATATAATAACAAGCGTAAAATGAGGATTCAACTATTTCTAAACGTTAGAACTCACTTCATAATATTAAAAAATATTTTTTACTTATGTCAAATATATTATGTAAATGTAATTTTGTAACTGAACAAATTACTCACCAACGTCATTAGCCGCTTTTACGACGCACTCATATCGCACGTCATCCTGAAGTCCAGTTAGGACTACGCTGGTTTCACTGGTATCTAACTTCTCTGGCACCTTGGCACCGTAGGCCCGCCAGAACACTCGGTATAAGTAAACAGTTTGCGGGTTTTTGAGTGGCGCTTCCCAACTATCCGAAAAAAAAAACATTGTATTTTTTAAATTTAGAATGATTATAAAAAAAATATGGCTAGATATTACCAAATTTCATATAAAAACTAACCTCAACAGCACCGAGTTTGGTGTAGGAGCAACATGAGCCTTCAAATTTCTAGGTGGTCCAGGCAATCTGGATCCCGAATCCCTGAAACAGGCTAGTGCTCTCCTCGCATGTTGAAGTGTGCAGCTCCTGGACACGGATCCACCACGGCACAGCTCCAGGCAGTTGCGAGGGACACCCCATGATGCGCAGCAGCTGCGATGATCTGAGGACAAATTAATGTCATTGGATTTTGTAAAAAGTTGGTCCAGGACATTAATGTTACTGGTCTTCGCCCGGTGTCTGAATTCGACCATATCATTATGGGCGAAATACTAATATTAATTTACTGGTTTCTAACATTTTTTCCACACTTATTCATTCGTGCATTGTACTTCTGAGACCATAAACTTTTATAATACTAAAACCCCTTCGGAGGTAAAAAAAAACTTCAAATTTTTTTATTGACAACACTACAGCACGTCTATAGCTACTAAAAAAAGAAATTGACAATCAGAGCAAAAAATAATATATTATTACGTTCTAAATAAAAATCTCACCAGATCCATCGGCAGCGCATTTCATGAGTTTGTCGAAGTCGTTCATGCATTCTGGTCTATCCATTATGTTGTCCATGTCTAAATGGAAGCTGCATGCGTCGATGCATGTGGAAGATACGTTCATCTGAAAATTTATACACTTGAATGGCAGGTATGCTATGTATGAGACTTTAACACCTGGTTTCTGAAAGTAATAAACATATTGTTCAACTAACACAGCTGTTAAGTTAACAGTGGTGTCAAATTAATTCCAGTTTCTGAAATGTTGATCAAAGCAAAATTTACTAATTATGATCAATGTCATTGGATATTCGAATGGATTTTGGCATAAGATTTTGCAGTAAAACTGACATTTGACATAAGCTCTGTTAACTGATCCGATGTTCAAAACAAAGTGCCTAATCATGTTTTCAGCAACTCAATAATGATGTACTTGGCAAGAGATTTGACATACGATTGGTTAATTTTTGCGTTGATCAGCCATTCAAAACATGGGCGTTAGTGACCAATTTCATGCTCTGATTTTTTTATTTGATTCAGTACGCGGTGTTTAATAAATAGGGATTATAAAATGGCTAGTATTTAACTGAAAATCAAAAATCTTGCTCTTGTATATAAAAAAAAATCCCAATCCCAATCAAAAATACTGATTGCACAGCAAAATAGTTACCTCAAACTATTATTATTTTAGCAACAATTTGAGTTCAAGTTCAACTAGTGCACAATAAACTTTGTAATTCATTTTTGTTAAAACAAAGCTAACTCAATACATCGAGTGTTTAAAATATCGAATGTTGATTACAAAATTTGTGATTTTACAATAGAATTCGGTTCTGGCACTCGCCGGCCGCAAGCGCGCGGCACGCTCGCCTCGCTCCCTCGGCTCGTGCGTTGTGGTCGCAGTTCTAACCTAAACCTAGGGGCTAGCCTATATGTGTGGGTATTACGTTGGTACGCTCTGGTTAATTTGATGTGCAATCGGTATATTTACTTACGTACATAACTGACGTAAAAAAAATTACGGGTGATAAGTTTTTTGATGTGCATTTAAAAATAACTCTTACAATATTTGGAGATTTAGAACTCTGACGAGGTAGGTCTTGCGATAAACGGATAGAGTACGGAGGTGTTTTGAACCCACAAATGTGTGCTTACAGCATAGAATTTGTTGACAAAGTGCGATTAGGGTGTAGGACATAGCAGACTTCTATTTGAACCGCCAAAGCTTCTAGAGACCGGGTTGGTAAGGTATAAGTTACATCACTCAATTTTGAGAGTGTTCACTGGTATCGGTAAACGCTCTCTTAAGCGGAATATGTGGTTTTTCGTTTATTTTCAGCTTGGTACAATAAGCTACTTGCCAATCTTTTATGCGAAATTAACTTTAACATCTAAAATGATCCGAAATATCGGATCGCTACTAATATTATGTTTGCAAAAGAAAACTTCGAAGGCTTGTGGTCTCCGTCAGCTATATTTAGCTTCAACTACAGACGGGGATATTTCGATTGAGAAGTTTAACTTCCTTATTCCTTGAACGTAAAGCTTATTTGCCATGTTTATTGTCAGTTTAAATTGTAACATGTTTCAACAATTTCCAAAGACAGACAAAAAACAGGCTGAAAAGTATTTTATTATTGATAAAAATGGTGTATGTAGGTATAATTTGACATTGTAAACATCCCCTGTGTACATAAAATATTAAATTTAAATATTTAATTGTTTAAATAAGTTATGTTATAGTGAAATCTAAAGCAGTGTTCATATTACTCAAGTGACATTATTTGTGGGCAATATCTATCGACACAAACGTATATTATAGTGTTATAGTGAACAAGAACTTAACTGTAAAATCACTACATATAGGTAAACATTAAGTGTTGATTTCGAACAATACAACCTATAAGATAACTTTGAACCATAGTACAGTGATATTTCAGCTATAGTATTCTATAAGTGCAAAAAACATTTAAAATATTTTATTATCAACCTTTCCCGGCCTTATGGGCAAATCTGATTTGTTAGCAGTTCATATTGATAATTTCTCAAAACAGGGTAAGATTATTGATGTATTGTGCATTACAGAACACAATATGCTTAAATTTGATATGAATATATTAAGAATAGACAATTATGAACTTGCGTCATCTTATTCTAGAGCTAATAGACGAGGAGGATCATGTATTCTAGTACGAAATAGTCACAAATATCAATCAATAAATGACATAAATGAGTTTAGTGTGTCTAATATCATAGAGTGTAGCGCAGTAAAATTAATAGAGCATGATGTCTTAGTTTTATGTATATACAGACCACCAGAGAAGGATAGTAATAGTTTAAACACATTCTTTCAAAAGTTACAAGAATTGCTACAAAGATACTGTCTAAAATACAAAAAAGTGGTTATTTGCGGTGACTTTAACATTGACAGATTGATAACAACCAAAACCAGTGTTCAATTTGAGGAAATATGCACGTCCTTCAATCTCAAACTTGCCATAAATCAGCCCACTCGACCAGTCAGTGGTAAATGCATTGACAACATAATTTACAGCGTACGCGGCTGACAATCTGAGGTAAAGGAACTAGCGTTATCTGATCATTTGGCACAAATATTAACTTGCCCAGTTAGGGAATACTGCACTCTACCTTATTGGTACATAGCAAAGCGAGACTACAGATTAGGTAATATGACGAAATTTAAACAGTGTTTGACAAATCTTAGTTTTAGTGACATTTATAATTCAAATGATCCAAATATCGCATATAATAGCTTTCTTGACATTTTTACTTTATTCTATAATTTGTGTTTCCCTATTATAAAATTAAAAATAACTAGAAATATAAAGCCCCGGTGGATGAGTAAGGGTATTAAAGTATGTTCACGACGGAAGCGAGATCTACTTCATAAGCACAGGAAAAATCCAAGTAGCCAAAACAAAGAAATCTTTAAAACTTATAGCAGTAGACTTCGTACCATAATAAATTTAACCAAAAAAGCGCAAAATGATTTTAACATAAAGAATGCCAAAAATAAATCTCAAGCTACATGGAAAAATGTCAATGGATGCAAATCAAATACTCCCAAAGAAGAAATAAGATGTATAAAACTAGATAACATAATAATTAGTGATCCTCAACAGATATCACAGGCATTCAATGATTTCTTCTTAACTAAGTTTCAGCCTTCATCGGGAGATAATTCCAAAAACTACAAAGCTACGTTAACGTGGAACAAAGAGAATTCGATATTTATCAGCCCAGCAACTCCTTATGATATGCATAGAATCATGAACGACCTCAAGAATACTTCCAGTACAGGCTATGACGGCATATGTACAAAAGTTATAAAATTCGTTTCTATGAACATAGCAAACCCATTAAGCCATATCATGAATTTATGCATTAGTTGTGGTACTTTCCCTGACAAGTTGAAAATAACAATAACTATCCCTATTTTTAAAAAGGAAGATAAAGAAAATATGAAATTTTATAGACCCGTAGCGCTAATTTCTATATTCTCAAAAATCTTGGAAAAATTCATTCATCAATGTTTATATGAGTACCTAGACAAAAACGGAGTATTAACCGATGAACAGGTAGGGTTTAGAAAAAATAGAAATATAAACATAGCTATTTATAATTTCCTTTCAAAGGTCATGGGGAACCTAGAGAGTAAACTACCAGTATATGCTATGTATATGGATTTAACGCGAGCATTCGATTATGTGGATCACTCCATTCTAATAGATAAGTTATATACATATGGAATAAGAGGAAATGCGTTAGATCTATTGAAATCATATCTTCAAGGTAGAAAGCAGATTACACAAATAAGTAGAATATGTCCTAAATATAAGATGGAAGTAAAATATAGTATATTAGTACCGCAAGGAAGCGTTCTTGGCCCATTGCTGTTCATATTGTACATCAATGATTTCCCACGGTCAATAGGTTACCCGATGATCCTTTTTGCAGACGATAGTACTGTGATTTTTTCGGGGCAAGAAATTGTGAATAGGGTGGAAGATAGCATAAACTACACTATAGACAAAATAATCAAATGGCTGACATCAAATAATCTTCTAATAAATCTTGACAAAACAAACATTATGACATTCGGAAATAACATAAGGAAATTAAATGACATGAATATAACACATTTAAATAAAACTAATGTTGACATCGGAAGTACCAAATTTTTAGGAATACATATTGACGCAAATTCAAATTGGAAAGTGCACATTGATATGATATGTCCTAAATTAAATAGTTTCTCATATGCGCTCTATATGATGTCAAAAGTAGTCAATCAAAATGCGGTAATAACAGCATATCATGCCCACGTAACATCAATATTAAGATATGGGATTATATTCTGGGGCAATTCAACCGACAGGGATAGGGCGTTTAAGGCACAGAAAAGATGTATACGAGCAGTATGTAAATTGCAACAGACAGACACATGCAAACCACACTTCATTAAATTAAAAATACTAACTTTACCTTGTCTGTATATATATGAAACTGTAAATTTTGTAAAAAATAATATAAGCCGTTTCACTGCGTATAATAGTGTCCGAAATCGCTATAGAATATGTATCCCTCAACATAGAACAGCGCAATACGACAAGAGTGTTTTCTGTATGGCTCCTCGCTTATATAATAAATTGCCAAGACGTATTTTAGAACTTGACAAACCAAATGTATTTAAGAAAAATGTTCTTCACTTACTTTTAACGAAGGCATACTACAGTGTTGATGAATATCTGACAGACATCTTATAATTCAAAAATGTATTAAAAATAAATTTCATTACTATATTAAATTTAATTTTACAAACATTGATGGTTGCTTACGATTTTGATATTGACATTGTTCTATAGTTTTGACATAATTAATTTCATTTATTTCGTATTTTGTAAATCAGTTTGAGTAATTTAATTTTATTGACTTCTATTTTATTTATTTATTTTTAAATTTCTTTGAAAATTTGCATACCAATATGGTGGAATATGGAATGAACAAACTTACAAATCTGTGTAATATCTTACTGTACCTGTATTCGCAAATAAACTATGATTATGATTATGATTATGATTATAATTTTTTCACTAAGGAATAAATCCGTATCAGGCTTTGACAACATACTACACTGTTCTTCAAAACAGGACGTAAAATATTTTTTTTATCATATCCGATCATATTCAAAGTTTTGATTGCGAGAGATGAGTCGAACTCATCACGATAAGTGAGTAATATTTATGCTACTTTGGCTTGACACTAAAGTAAAAAAAAAAAAAAAATTAATATAATTTAAGTAAAACTATAGTGTAAAAAGTCGTACCCGAAAAACCGTCTTTATTCCGGAGGTTGTCATGATAAAAATCTTTTAATTCAACAATTCAAAATAATATAAATTAATGTTTTCGGGAATTAACGCGATTACATAATAGGTATTATAAAATTATTTATAATGGAATACGAAAGTTTATAGGTTAGTAATTCTCCACTAAATTTACTAGGCTCTAATTTTAATTTGGAGATTTCAAGCACCTTTTAAAGTTATTTACGACCAAAGTTGCCTGAAATTAGTGCTGAAATTCGAATCTTTGTGGCTATAAATTTGAATTGCTTTTTATTTGGTTATTCAACTAATAGCTATGCACCTAATGTACCTATAAGTATAAGAATATGAATATCACGCTTAATTTTGGCAATTTTGATCGTGGGAGAGCCATGCTTCGGCACATAGGGGCCGGCTCGACCAGAGTGGTACCACGGCCTCACAGAACACCGGCAGTGAAGCAACGTTCCATTGCTTTTCGCGGAGTGAGTGAGGTTACCGGAGGCCCTAACCGTTTCCCCCCCTTCCCCTACTCCTATCTCAAAGGCCGGCAACGCACTTGTGATTCTTGAGTTGCAGGTGCTAATGGGCGGCGGTAGTCATTTACCATCAGGTGACATGTCTGCTCGTTTGCCCTCTATACTATAAAAAATATGATCTGAAACAGCTTGTAAGGACGAAAATATCGAGAAGCTCAAACTTAACCTTTCTTTTAACTTTTAATACAAATAAAATATTAACAACTACAGCAAAACAATCTGATGATTTTGCGTTTAATGTAATATTAGTTATTAATCAACAAAACAATTAAGATAAACTTAAATTGAATTTTTGTTTATTACTTGTTGAAGTGAAACTTCTTTATCGACGTATGGGAGAAATTTTTGTAGCAATCGTCACGTTTTTCGGTTACGCGCCATCTTGCTTTTTTTATCAAAGTTTAGTATAGTGACGTAAAGAATATAATGTAATATATTATAATAATAACAACAATATATTAGTTTTGAAGTTTGGTTTGAAATAAGAATAACAATATATTAATTTGAAAGTGATAAAATAAAAAGACTTATTCAAATTTAGTTGAATTTACAAGAAAAGTGAGAGTGATTATATATTTCGTTTTATAATTTCTTAAGGCGTAAGCCTTATCTACCCCATTTTCGTGAAGTTGCAAATAGTAGAAAAATTATGTGTCGTAAAGAAGTTTCACTTCTTACCTGTGTACTCTGGTACACACACACATTTTTTTTCAATGAGTTTTGGCATGATAAAATAATCTCACTAATGAGTCGTTTGAAAGTTGTCGTTTTATCGCGAAAATTAAAATGAGATTTGATAGGCGTGAGTGTTTTGCAGCTCAGATCGCTAAAGTGCATTAAGAGTGTTAAAAAGGGCGTTAAAGATATCCCTAAAAAAGAGTGAATTTTAAACTTCAACTAGTAACCAAGCTTGCAGGTACATATTATGCACCTAAACCTTTCTCATGAATCACTCTGTCTATTAGTGTTGCACTAATACACAGAGTGATTCATGAAACCGCATGAAAATTCGTTCAGTAGTTTTTCAGTCTATCGCGAACACAAAGACAGACGCGGCGGGGGACTTTGTTTTATAATATGTAGTGAAGGAGTGGTTCCATAATATACACACTGGTGTATCAATCTCTCGGACTGACTCCCCTTCTAAAGCAGTCTTCAGTCAGAGTCAGTCAGAGAGATTGTTCAAGAAAATATTCGAAGTGATGAAATTTTGTATCAAGAAAATTTAAATGAGCATCTTTTGCTTATGAAATTCCTAAACGTTTGTAATTATCTTCTAAATTCGTTTGTTATATAAGGATTTTATACATTTGAAGTTAACGAACAATGGAATAAATGGATCTTTTGAAAACCCTTTTGTCTGCGAGCCCTAGATACAGTCCGAGATAGACAATGAGATTATATTCTTTTATGAACGTTGTGAAAGGTGTAGGCAGTATTTGTTTTTTCATACACTCATGTTACATACTTTGATTGGAAATACATATGTGGTTACAGTATCGTGTGTAAATATTTCATAGTACTTCGTAATGATTATTTTGTAATCGATTTTTTGGGTTAAAAGTAACATACGTCAGCATTACTCTACCGTCTGACTCTTAATCCGTATTGAACAGTTTAAACTTAATCCTACAGTTTCACCTGTGAGGTCGGTGAGATCGGTGCAACGGCAATAAAAGAGAGATTGAACATCTCTTCAGTACAATAGGGAATATGCATGTTGTTTAAATTTACTTGATTAATTTTCCCTTGAATCTTTATTGTCCAGATATTATGCCTAAACAATTATTTTCTTATTTAGTTCGTGTTTAATTGCAAAACATATTAATTATAATATGCAAAATAAGGGCGCGAAATTCAACTTTGCAAAACACTTCACCATTGGTCGAACCAAAACATGACGTGACATTCCACGTTCTGTCATTTATCGGCGCCTATATCCGTAGTGTTACGGAGAAAGATAGGTGTTCCTGTGGTTTTTGCTCTTAGCTAGTGCAATTTTAGCATTCTAGTGATATGAGAAATCATCTAGGACAATGACTGAATGTAGTTTTGTCAAAGCACAATCGGACAATCCACCGAAAATAGGTGCATTCATGATGACTATATATTTTGCATCAAATCCAGATTTTACGTCCGCTGAGGTTAAAGGAGTGAAAGCCGCAAGGTAATTATTATAATACTTGTTATGTTATAATCTAAAGGATAGGTAAGATATGTATAGTTAGTTATATTCATGAAGTTTTATTGGACTTTTGTTACCTAGTTTAAGTAGACAAGCAAGTTGCCTTCTGCTTGATATTTAAAACAAACATAAATTACTGCTGACTAATTCACACTATACTAGCAATTAAATTGTAATATGCTTACATTACAGTGATCTTCACAAGAATATAAACATGATATTGAAGATACTTCATCTCTTCTCATTAATGTACACCATTGTTTTCGTATTTTACATTATTATTTTGTATGGGAAAAAATACTGTATTGGGTGTACTTCATAAAGTGTTTTTACACTTAGGGACAAGGCAATATCTATAAAATGGTTTTTTTAACTTTATCCATCGTTTAATTACAATAAATAGTAATTACAACTGGAAATCGGTATAAATTTACTGTAACACTTCAAGTAAGTTTATGAAACAAACACTAAGCGTGGAACGTGACGTCATCCAAGGCCCGCGAGATATGGCGGCGTTCAAACAGATCAAATTTTATCGATGTTTTCAATGTTATTTTAAAAATTAGTTTGAACATTGCCAAGGTTATTTATATTTTTTATTAGAGTAGAATGATGGAACAAGTCAATAAAAGTTTAAAAAAAAAATTCATGCATATTCCCTAAATCGGTTTACAAATGGCGAAACATCTTCTTTTCAAAGTCGATTTAAATTGATTCGCCGTCTATCCGTGTGACAGTCATATATATGTGTCTTATGAACTGTAATAGATGGCCAATAACGTTATGGCATATGTCTTTGTCTGTGCGATTATCTACTTCACCTAGTTGCCAATAGTTATATTTGTTATTTATCATATTAGTGAAGGCAAGTGGGTACAAAACTGTAGACACAAACAAAGCGCCTAGAGATTTTCATCACATTTGATTGGAACATACAATTTAAATTTTTTTAAACAATATTAAAAAAATTAAAATGTTATACCTGTTGGCAGCATTCAGTGACGTTATGGTGCGGCCTCGTGGGCCTCAACCGGACAGAGACCGGTCTCAGCGTCTTGCCGAAAGCGTTCTCGGCGTGACAGAAGTAGTCACCCTCGTCTGCTTCGGATATCTTCTTTATTATTAACCGCATTGTGTATTTTGTTGGTTCCTAGGAAAAAAAAAATACTAATAAATAATAAAATAAATATTTTTTATTACTAATGCACAAATACGCGTCCATAAATTTTGTTTATTTGACTAAATTTAAAAAATAAACGTGAAATATTTATTAGAGAGAGAGAGAGAGAGGATAGAAGGGGCTAGTGAGAGAGGATAGAGGGGCATAGTGAGAGAGATAGGAGAGATACAGGGGCATAGTAATAGAGATAGACATGGTTAGAGGTAGGAGAGAGAAAGAGAGATCTCTCTCTCCTCTGTGCTATTCGAAAAAAAAAAACATTTACAACACATTTACAACATTTACAAACATAGTAGAAATGTAAAAAAAAGAGATCACTGTTAATGTTGCATATGCATCAAGCATTATATTTTCTATACATCTAGTAAGACATGTTTAACGCCATCTAACTTAGACAAGTTATTATCGGTCCTGCCTCGCACCTGCAACTTTGCAACAAAAACCTGTCCTTACCGTCGTACAGGCTCTGCCAGACTGCTGATAACCATACTTATATTACTAAATACATACATGTTACAGAGCCACAGAACAAATGCTCGTGCTCATCACACAATTACTTCTTCTGTGGTAATCGAATCTACGATCTCTGACTCAGCAGTCAGCATCACTAATATATGCCGTAACTAGGTTTTAAGCTTTCGGCTAATTTTTCTACACACATTGGAAACGGGACAAACAACAATAATTTTTCATGTTTCAAAATATTTGAATTTCGAATTTGAGTTTATAAAAAAACTCATATGTATAGAGAATAGCTGGTGAGCTGGGAGGACGAACGAAATATCAGCGAGCAAGTGTTGCATAAATTTAGATGCGCTTGGTTACTAAATTTCGTTCCATAATACGTATTTAAAGCTTACACACGATATTAAATTTGTTGCTTAGATACGAGACAGTAAAACCACTGGCAACAGTATTATACGCCGTAGTTAAATATGGAAACGACATCAGATAATATTACATTTACGAGCCCCGTGAGCAATATTCAACAAGCCTATTAATTCAAGTTATAACAATTTAAATGTTACACAGACAATTATAATAAAGTACCACACATTACATGTTATTTGAATAGCTATTATAACATGTTACGGTATTTGAACATGTTCAATAAAGTTTGTGAGGAATGAGTGAATAATGATGAATCGGAAATACTGATGCCGTTATTATTTTTAATATTTTAAGTGCTTTTTTTTGTGCGTGTGAAAAACCCCCTCGGGCCGTCACCCCACCGGGGTTTTCGGTGGGGTGGTGTGTGGAATTCGAACTGACTAAAACCACACGGTGTGCCGTACTGCGCCTAAAATAGGAGGGATCCGGGAACAGCTTTTATTAAGGCATCCGGTCCGCTATTATTTTAAGTGCCTAGTGCTACCTCGACTATTTCTAATCTTTAATAATAATAATAATAATAACTTTACACATCTCACACAGGGCCGTCTGATCCTAACTAGACGAACGAACGACGAACGAACTAGACAGAGCCTGTACTATGGTAACCAGACTGCTGATAAACATACTTATATATTTCTAAATACATACATATTATAGATAAATTACACCCAGACACAGAACAAATTATCGTGCTCATCACACAATTATTTGTCTTGGGTGTGGGTCCTGGGAATGGAACCCACGACCTCTGGCTTAGCAGTCAGGGCCACTAGACCAACAGGCCAGTCCGTTTTTGTAGCGCACTCTTGCTATCTAGTTCACTGCTCAGACTTATGGCTTCGAGAAACCTCCAGATCTTATGAGCGCAGTGATTGTTTGTATTTCCTGTTGTGTTTTAGGTTAATACTTCTGTACCGCATTAGTGGGCCACAAGAGCATAGAATATGCATTGCAGTTTCTTCTGCCTCACCACAGAATCTGCATTTTATGTTTTCGGCCAACTTTGGGTTAAACATATATTTATTTAGTTTGCAGTGTCGCTGATGCAGGAAAATTAACCAACTGAATAGAATTTTAAATTGCATATCAAGTACCTATTTGTTATTCGCTTTTCCTCGAAATCACGATATACACTAATAATCTCACGCATAATGCAAATTTGGTACATTACATTCGAATACCATTGGTATTTCTTTATAGTCAAATTAACTTTGTATTCCAAACGGATACCATTTTTTAAAACTAATACCAAAAGTTAAAAGGCATTACGTTTACTTGATTATAATAATAGTTGATTGCTCGTGATATTTTATATTTGAACTAAATTGTTGCTTATTTTTGTATTTTTTATCATTTAGGTATATTTTTGCGTCATGATAATTCAATTAAAAAAATCTTTATTTATTAAAATTTACCATCAATTATTCGAAATCGTCGATTTAATAAATAATTATTATAGTTAAAAATTATAGATCAACACACACACAGTCACCGCAACAATAGTTTGCTTCGTCAAATGTAAAATGATTAAAGAAAACAAAAATGGATAACATAATATCACATCTGCCTGTTTCGATCTATAACCGCCCGTTTCCAAATGGTTGAGCCTTGTGAGAAGAAATCGGGCAAACAAACTCACGGCCACTCTTTTAAAAAAGAAAAACCAGACAGTTACAACAATATTCAGTAAATTCACATCATTTTGTTGTGTGCTATTATGTTTTTAAAATTAAAAGTAAATAAACTAGAAAAAGAATATGACAATAGGGAAACTGAAAATTAAGGAAAAAATTAAAAAGAAGAAAAGAAAAACATGAGAGATGGAAAATAAGAAACATATTAGCTCATATTAGATTTCTATTACAATTCTATCCCAAGCGTTTTTATCCTGTATATAATCCCCTACTGAGTAATAGCCCTTAAGGCATAGCCGTCGTTTTACTGTAGACTTAACATTTGAATATTATCTGGGATTTTATTATAATATCGCACATATTGACCTTGAAACGACTTGTTAATTTTTTGAAGTCTAGAGGCAGGTACAACAAGTTTATGTTTATTACGCATGTTAAAAGAGTGTATATAACTTTTTTTACAGAAGTGATCTTTATTTTTATGAAGGTAAATTAGATTTTCATAAATATATTGGCACGCTACCGTCATTATGTTAATTTCTTTAAAATTCTGCCTCAGTGAATCACGATTGCCTACGTTATAAATTGCTCGAATAGCCCTCTTCTGCAGCACGAAGATAGATTGAATATCGTAGTAGAATACCATACGACATTATACTCTGAAAATAACTAAAATAAACTAATCTGGCTGTTTCAACATCAGTCAGTTCACGAATTTTTCTAACTGCGTATGCTGCTGAGCTGAGTCTATTCGATAATTTATCAATATGAGGGCCCCATTGAAGCTTAGAATCAAGAGTAATGCCTAAGAATTTTGTGGTATCAACTAGTTCCAACTCGTCTTCATTAAGTAGTATAGTCGTTTTCACCTGTTTAACGTTTGGAGTAGTGAACCGGATACATTTAGTTTTTTCTCCATTAAGAAGTAAATTGTTAACGTTAAACCAGCGAACCACTTTTGAAATAACATCGTTTACGTCGTCAAAATTTGTACACATACGTTTTAGCCTAAATAAGAGTGAAGTATCATCCGCAAACAATACTATTTCGTGGTTGTTCTTAACAATATAAGGTAAGTCATTAATGTAGATTAAGAACAAAAATGGCCCAAGTATAGATCCCTGTGGAACGCCCATTTTCACCACAGACCCTGGAGATAGCTTGCCATTAATATCGACTTTCTGAATCCTATTACTCAGATAAGAAGTAAGAAGATCCAGCGCCGTATCTTTGATAAGTACATGATCAATGTTTTTTATATTTTGATTCAGCTTATTTGGTTGTAAAAAAAAAATGAGTAACACTAGTACTGCCAGCGACTTTGTTCGCGTGAAAATGTTGGTGAAATCTATCCCACCGGTACCGTACATGTAAAAAACAGTTACAGTTTACAAACTATAATCTACCTCTTTGCTAATTTTTATCCAGATCCGTTCAGCCGTTTTTACGTAAAAGATAACAAATCCCTGTTAATTTTTATCAACTTGCAACCCTTGTAAAGTAAAGAAAAGTACTGTTCCTTAAGAATAGAATAAATAACCTTAACTACATACGCTTAATGCTTGACTGATGTAGTAATCACCGTGAAAACTTTCGTTGTGCGATACAGGACTACTAATAACGAGGCAGCTCAACATGCTTTCATTAGATGGCGTTTCGAATGCCGTCACAAAGATTTTCTTAATATATATTTTTTTGTAATATTTTTTTATGGTATCACTATCATTAAAACTCCTTTAAAAACACTTTAGAACTATTTCTACTACTTACTTCTGGATCTGGTAACAGTTGTATGGTATAGTTAGGGCCATCAATGACTGGAGTCCTTCCATTAGGGTCCCTCCAGAAGGCGATGGTTGGCTTGGGTAACGCTTCCACTCTACATTCGAGTATCACCGCATCACCTGCTGCTGCCATCGTGATACCTGATGCTTGAATGGTTGGTACATCTGTAACAAAAAAAAAGAAAATAATTTGGGATATTTTACACAGTGCTTTCTAGATTTAACTAAGCATAGATAGGTAGAATATTCTTTATTGTACACCATTAATAACAAACAGTTGAAAGAGATCTCATATAAAATATTAGAGTACAATTAGGTCTTATCGCTAATAGCGATCTCTACCAGACAATCTTTAGATGGAAATAATTACAGAAATCCCACTAATCCCACTATCTCACTAACATTAACACTCACTAATATTATAAATGTAAAAGTTTGGATGACTGGATGGATGGGTGGATGGATGTTTGTTACTCTTTCACGCCAAAACTACTGAACCGATTGCGATGAAATTTAGTATGTAGATAGTTGGATTAACATATAGGCTACTTTTAATCTCGACATTCCCACGGGATCGGGACTTACGCGGGTGAAATCGCGAGGTGTTGCTAGTATTAAATAAAAACATACTAGTTGATGGCGTACTGTTGAATATACAGACAATAATATACACATGTAGATATAAACATGTATATAGCTAGTTAGTAGAGATTACATACTCGTAGTATATTCGAAAGTAATCATGATATTAGTTACTAGCAACACCGTGGGAATATCGGGATAAAAAGTAGCCTATATGTTAATCCAGGTCTCCAGCTATCATATACATACAAAATTTCATCGCAATCGGTTGAGTAGTTTTGGCGTGAAAGAGTAACAAACATCCATACATCCATACTCACAAACTTTCACGTTTATAATATTAGTAGGATGTAATAGCTTGTACTGTGGCTTTGAAAACACGGCTAAACATTGTACATATATATAAAATACTAGTAATGTCTGACCCCACGTTGCAAGTATTCTTATTAAAAAAAGCCACCAAGACATATTCATGAATACAAAAATTTGCAATGAGCGGGTATCCAACACGGTTTCCTTTCAGTCATAGCCTTGAGATAGTCTTCTTGGAGGCAGATCAGACCTTAGTACACCCGGTTGGAGCGAAATTCCTTTCGTTAGGTATATAAATATATTTAATGGGCTGAATTTTTTTTTATCAAAATTTAGTAAATATTATGAAAGCTCGAAATTAGAATTGCGCCATCTGTGTACGTTGCCCGAACTAATATATGGATAATTAGTATACAACCAACATCAAATTACATTATTACGGCACAGATTCCATTGATGGCGTAAATAAAAAAATCAACTCTCAATCAACATTTATCGTTGAGCTAACACTTTTTCCGGCCCGGCCGCCGAGCGTCTAAAGTGTAACGCGCGATAAAGAACTTTATTCCACGAGAATTATAGTCAGATCTCATCTTCGTATCTTATCTTAGAAGACCTGGCTTTTTACTGATGTTCTTTGCTCTAGCTGACGTAGGACGTACGTGGGATTTATAATTTGGCACATCAGGACGAAATGATTGTGTACCGAGCTCCGAATTAGAGCTTAACTTGTACGTTGTTGTTGTGCGTTCTGGTTGAATCAGAGCAAAATGAAAGTAGAGCTCTGAGCTACAGATTGAGTTGTAGCCAGCGTTCTGAGAGAGTGTAAAAATAAAGCATTTTTGTAGTGTGCACTCCATAACAGACACAAAAGATATAAAAGAAATGAAAACCCAGAAATGAAAAGAGAGTAACGAAAATTGTGTTTTGTTGCTTCTAGAACTTGTATATATAAAAAAAAATAAAAAAAAAAATACTCACGTGAGATGTTAATCTTTCTGGAGGCCTGCATGGGTGTGCCGTATCCGTTGTCTGCGTAGCAAGAGATCTGGTTCATGTCTCTAGTGACGTTGTGGATCACCGTCACCATGTGGCGTGTTACCTCCTGACGGACGAGGCGACCTGTTGGCGAAAGAATCGGTTTGTTTTGGGCTAGGTATAGTCAGTGACAAAAGTTGCTCAAATTCTTACTAACAGATCTCTCGTGACTCTAACCGCCGCACGCAGAGATGCTTTATTTAAACAATCTCCATAATTGATTTTCTATGACAACATTTTTAATGTTTCCTCATTGCACTATGAGATATAGTAACGTCGTCATAATGCGTAATATACAGACATTACCTGAATCTTCTCCGATGATAGCTTTCAACCAGCACGTGAAAAATATGCCCTTAGACCAATGGTCCTCATGTTTTCAAAAATGGTTTGACCGAATAAAAAAGTGTTTAAAATATAATGAAGAATAAGCAGTAAATATATTACTTTACATGTAAATAGTTTTATTAATGAGTTAGGCAAAACTTTTAGTGTACCCCACGTACGATATTTTTAGGGCTGCGATTGCGATTTTTTACCGACTTCAAAAAAGGAGGAGGTTCTCAATTCGTCGGAATCTTTTTTTATGTATGTTCACCGATTACTCGAAGACGCCTGAACCAATTTTTAAAAATATTTTTTTTTGTTTCAAAGGGTATATACTTCCCAGGTGGTCCCATTTAAATTTTATCGAAATCAGTCGAGTGGTTTTTGAAAAATCAACAAATATCTAAAAATTGTATACGTCGATGATATTTTCGTTTGCCCCGAAACATCGCAGTCTAGTTGGTCGTTGGTAGGTTGTCGCGTAAAATGACAGATAATAAGGCCAGCCATTTATTTATGGGAAGGTAGACCTCCTACACTTGAGCAAAAGTCGATGTGTAACTATATTTTACCATAATGCTGGATGCCATGATTAGCATCAGAGCGAGTTGTAATGATAAGGGTGAAGACGTGGTGACGTGTGTTAGGAACGCGCTAATCGTCTCTGATGTAGATTAATAATAGTAAAGTATGTAATAACTTACCAGATATATAGAGAGAGATGGTTGGTGTCGGCGTGCCCATTGCAATGCAGAGGATGGTCATACTTGAACCTTCCACGACCAAGTTGACTGGGTTCACAGATGGCGGCTGGTAAAAATAAATGTAAGTGATTTATGGACAGCTTTTGCAGGTATAGTGTATCGTTTTTTGTATTTAACTATGATGGTTGATATATAAGAGAATAGTAAACAGGTTTCATATCTGATCTAAATTTTAATGGGCGACGCTTCCGGTATTCATGCGGAGCTAAAGACCATTTTTTTTTCAACTAGTAATATTTTTTTAATTGTTTTTTTTTTAAGTCTGTGTTACCTTTGCGGGCCAACAAAAGAAATGTTTTCTTTATATCATTCTTTTTAAGGTTTAACCGTGTAAAAAGGAATGTACATGCACATGACGTGTTGAGGACTATTTTTTAGTGATAGAATGTAATGTGTCATTAGTTTCATTTGGCGTTACGCAATGTACGCGGTATTCTTTTTGTGCGGTACGGTGAATGACCTTAAACGTACGCCGTCGAAGCAGCTGACTGCATAAATGTTGTTTAATTGATTACATTGCAGTTTTTGGCCGTCTGGCGTATCGCTTTTAACAAACAAAAATAAAATTATAAAAAATAATTATGAATTTTCCGGTAGAAAATTCCAATGATTTTCGACTCAGAATGATGGTCTGAATACACTATTCCAATATTCGGTACGGTGTTTCTTACATCCTGTATATACTCGTAATATAACATAACCTTTTATTATTTGTAAAATCACCATTTCTAAAAATCATTGGGATGAAAAAGTAAGTCATAAAATGCGCGGCAGCAATCTAAACATGTGCGTCTGACAGAAGCTTTGAATGTTAGGTACTAACAATAACTAATAAGATACATTCGACTTTTTTTTTTGAACGACAACTCCCGCATTACTGACTTTACAAACATATAAACAACGGACACAAAGAAGACCCAGAATCGAGTGGGAATCGAACCCACGACCTATGGCATAGCAGTCAGGGTCACTAACCACTAGGCCAACAGGACAAGGATGTGACAAAAAGAAAACACACACTATAATTTTATTAAAGTCTCATTTTGGTTCAGATAGTACCTATATGTATATCTACCCTACTAGTCTTTCAAACATTTTAAACCATATTCGTCTGTTAACTTTATTCAATGTACAAAGGCACAAAAATGCATTTCGTTTCAACCCTCCTTTGAACTGTTTATTTTCATATATTTTCTTATAACCGCTCAAAAGGGCCAATTTGCATTTAAATAATCCTAGCGACGAAGAAAAGGGGCCGTGTGATATATTGGATTCAATGAATATTACACGTTTTACGTAAATATATCTATCTTGTATTTAAGGGACCTACTGTAACTCTTGAAGTGTTCTTTTATGAGTAATTTTTAACCGAATTCCTAAAAGGAGGAGGTTCTCAATTCGGAATCTGTTCTGGAATCTTTTTTTTTATGTATGTTCGCCGATTACTCGAAGACGCCTGAACCAATTTTGAAAATTCTTTTTTTGTTTCAAAGGGTATACTTTCCTGGTGGTCCCATTTAAATTTTATCGAAATTAGTCTAGCGGTTTTAAAAAAATCAACAAATATCTAAAAATTGTATACATCGAAGATGTTTTCGTTTGCTCCGAAACATCGCTGTCTCGTTGGAGCAGTGCGTTGGCCTACCCAAATTATATTTAAATAAAATACATTTATTTTCCACTAAAAAGGTCATTGAAGTCGGTGATACTCTTTTTTTAAGATAATTATGGTCGTGACTATGACTTAGATAAATCTTATGAGTAGGGACTATCATAATAAATAATTTTTGAAGTTACACTAATAAGTAGGGCGTAATAAATATTATTTATTTAAATGAAGGAAAATAGTAGCATAAATGAACCTTAGGTATGTTGTTTTATTTGAATGGGATTAAAAGAGTACCATATTGTGTGAGTGCGTATTAGAAATGCAAATCGACTTGTGTTGAATACGGTACCTAGGACGACCAGATTTAAAAAAAAATGTTTTGACATTTTTATAGAATTGAATAGCAAATGTTGCATTTGGTCAGCTGTAAAAACATTTTTATTTGGTCAGTGAGCTGTTTTGTTCAATTCACCGGCATAAAAGTTGTGTCTTCTCGAACTAGCCGTTTTTGTACTATGACACTTTCTTTGCCGGGTGGTGATTTTATCGTTTAAAGTATTTTTGAAGGGTAGAGAGTAGTAGGTATGACGAATAGAAAGTATATTATAATCAATTAAAAAAAATTATGATGATAATAATAATAATATCATATACTAACTTTTAAACTTTCGCGTTCCATGATATAATATTATTTACGTATTAACGGGAATTAACGACGAAACGAAAATATCAAAAAAGTGGAGGTGGATGAAGAACCTTCTACCTCACGATGTCGACGACGGAGGGCGTGCACCGCTGAGCCAGTCAGCCTGTGACCACGGCCAGTGCAACCTGGTCGAAACGTCAGGCAATTCAGAGGAATGTAATACCTTTTCGTGATCGCGTAATTCCCGTTAATACGTAAATAATATTATAATAATATCATATATTTAAGTTATTATAATAATTTGTTAAATTTGCTTGCTATTTTTATGGCTAAATTGGCCGGTTCGCCTTATATCAAACTTGTAATATCACATTATGTAGGTACTACCCCATTTAAAACAACTAAAAAATTTGAATTTATCATCATCATCTTAGCTTAGTTGTTAAGATATAGATTTTAGTGCATCTATTCCTTCTGCCAATTTGACCAACTTGGATAAAGTGTTAGTGTTGAATTTTTATCTGGTTTATCAATAAAATATTTTTGTATTTTTTTTATGTCAAATAGTGTTATAGAAGAAGATTTTAGCCACAAAGATTTCGGTTTAGTGGTCGTTTTGTCACCCTTGTGCGCGTATGTATGTAGCATTTTTGTTTTTCTGAATGGTTTATTGTAAAAAGTGCGAATTGCCATCTAGTTTTTTTGAAGGCAGTCAATTCCCATGCAAATAAGTTTCATCTGTGTGAATCGACACCTCAAAAATATTATTGAAAAAAATAGTTAATTCGCACGATCCCAGCGAACATATTTGTGCGAAACGACCACTATGCATTTCTATTAGAGATACGGTTATTAAATTTGAAGATACGGTTTTTACAATCACATACACAATTACATAATATGAGCAATCTCTGGGATCGTATACTCAATAAAAAATTCACCCACCTCAACATAAGCTGGGTACGCAGGGTCAGTCCAGGCCAAGAGAGTCTCGGAAGGCTGCGAGTTTCCAGCCGCGGCGTGAGCCTTCACCCAAATGACATACTGAGTGTTGGGCGACAAGCGCTCCAGGGTGTGGCCAGGGACCGTCGTGGTGTAGTTCGTTATGTTATTTGTACCCACTTGCAAGGGAGACTTCACGAACAACCTATAAAAATAAAAATATTTATTTTCCGTACATGTTAGCACCCCAATTTTCATGGATTAGGCTATACGCGTACTACGATTTTTTAGGGCTGCGATTCAAGTAGGTATATCATTATTTGTTACCCGTTGTTTTAATAATTTTACTTTTGGCAAAGCAACCTATTGTTTCGGTGACTTTGTATGTGTTGATCTATAATTTTTAGTTAAAAAAGGACGATTTCAAACAATTGTTAAATGATTTTAAGAAATAAAAATGATTGACAATATTGACTACGAGGTTTATTCATTTAAACTACCAGAAGATTAAATGGTCGCCGCTTGCGCATGTTAGAGGATACAATAATACTTGAATTTTGTACGAGTTAGTGTATATAACAGATCACGTGCTGTGAGCGTACTCTGTATGTATACGTAATGGATGTGGCGAGTTTCACATACACCAAAACATACTTCAACGTCATCTAGCGAAAGGAAGCCATACTACATAGGAACTACCGATCCTGTATCGCGCAATTGAGTGATTTAGCAATTATTCTCGTTTGTTTACTTACGTGTAGCTGAGTTTCTCATCAGGTTGTGAGAACTGCGGAGGTTGCCAAGTCAGCGTGAGCCACGTCGCGGAGTGAGAGGATACCGACAGAGAGTGCGGGGGAGACGGGATACCGGCTACGTCTTTCTCTTCTGTTGGCAAGACATCAATTTAAGATCCATGTTATAGCTATAGCAGTTTCGTTCTGTCTGTTGTGTGTTACTAGGAAACTATCCCCGTGTGTAAGGGACTTAACAAATAAAATGTTACATTAAACAAAACTTTAATAAATACGGTATTTAACTGTTTAGTTAAACCATCTTCTCTTTATTAAACGTCAAAGTGTCTGTAGAAACTTGATTGACTTTTGAAAAATAAACCGTCGTTAAAACTATCTAATTGCGAATATAATTTAATTTCTACAGGTGTCTTACCTGCATCAGTGACATTGAAAAGCAACATGCTTGAGGGTAGTGACTCTCCGTAGCCATTGACTGCCACGACAAACACGTGGTACGTGCTGTTTGGCTCCAACTGATCCACATGCGCCATGGTATCGCTTACATTCATTTTCTGCACGGAGAACATAATATATTAGATTATTTTTTTAATATATATGATACACATACTGACAGCAGACGTCAAATATACAAAAAAATTACGAAATACTCGGTCATCATTGGTCTATTTCGTAGTAGATTATCCCACTGTGCTTTGAGAAAACCACTTTAAGAATATATTAAATTCTTTTTTTAGATATAGCATAATAACCAACAGCCACCTCTTGATATAGCGTTATTTGACGTGATGCTTCGCTCCATCCAATAGCGTTGCAGTTTAGAAATTTGCGAGGGAAATTTAAAATATCAAATATTAATGAACAAATCGTAGATTTAGGTAGAAGACGATAAATAAGAAACTTTAACGTATTCTAGATATTTCCATAGCAATAAAAAATTAGAAAATGAACAAAATTTACTTTGTCTATTTTGAATTTACATTAATTCAATTGAAAATAAAAAAATTTTTTTTTTAAAGTATCATGAGCCCTTATAATATTTTTTTTAACAATAGGACACTACGCTATAAAAAAGGCTTTGAACATATGAAATTGTTTACTGTAAGTATACATTAGTTTTACTAACATTTATTTAGAGTTGAAATAAAGTTATAAAAAAAAATATTATCTACTTACATTATAAGTAGATTGCATAGTATTATAACTGTAGGGTTGTGTATTATTGTCGATCTTCTGCCAGTGGACCACGTATCCCGTTGCGTTGGATCCGTCCTGAGGAGCCGCCCAGTCCAGGAACACCTTGGAGGAGGACACGACCGCGTGGAGCTCTCTAGGAGAACCCGGGAGAACGCCCGTACCTGAATTAGAGGATTTAGGATGTAGTTTTTGTAGTGTTTTCCATATTTTTGGTGAACGAAGTATGTCGTCTTTGTTACATCAAGGAAAACCTGTCATTGTCCTTCCTTTATGGTTGTTATTTGTCTTCCGGATGTCTTAATAAAAGCTGTTCCCGGATCCCTCCTACTTAAGGTGCAGTACAGCACACCGTGTGGTTTTAGTCGGTTCGATGCCGACATACCGCCCCACCGAAAATCCCGGTGGGGTGACGGCCCGAAGGGATTTCCACACGCACAAAAAAAATGGTTGTTATTTGTCTTACGGAGATTCGGTACTTTCCCATACCATCGTACACTATTTAACAATAACGCCGGATGACGTCACGTTTTTTGTATGTATTTTGTACACACTCTGAGAAAATTCAACTGTGTATCATTTACGATATATGAGATACAGCCCGCTGACAGACAGACGGACAGAGGAGGCTTAATAACAGGGTTCCGTTGTCACCCTCGACGGAATCCTTAAAAATAGGCTTGATTAAAACTTCTGGTTACATTAATAAATTCTGAAATTTAAGTCTTACCTTCTTCAAAGCACTGTACAATGTTGCCAATATAAGGCACACAGGTGTTGACACCTCCGCTGTATGCGCCCGCGCACACGCCGCGACAGTTAGCTGGCACTCCGCGCCGAGCGCAACACTGTTCGTGGTTACGACCTGTGATATATGTTACGTTCAGTATTTAGCGGCAGTTACCTCAAATATTAATTGATGATATTCGGTTAAGAAGTTAAACTCACATTCGCACAATGTTAGTTATTATATTCCCATAGAACTCCGATTCTTACCTCCAGCACCACATCGCAGTAGTTTATGGAACTCCTGAGCACAGAGCGGCGCTAACATCCTGAGGTCTGACATCTTAGCGTCATACGAACATAAAGGCATACACACACTAGCTAGCTGAACATGTTCGCAGCAGGCTGTCACATTATACGAATTGGCCACCTCTTCTTCTTCTTCAATCACCTAAAGATGAAATAAGGGATAATAACATCTGTCAAAGTTTTATTTATAATCATAATCATAACCCCTATCATAATCGTAAACCTAATCGTAATCATAATCGTAAACCTAATCGTAATCATAATTATTAACCTAATCGTAACGTTGATCATAATCGTAATAATATTTTTTTTTTATTATAATCAAAATTGTAACCCCAATCGAATAATTAGGATCACAAGTGAATTATAGGTAGGTAGATACTTAATATGTAGATGAATATGTATTTAGACATAGAATAATTATCTGCGAGCAAACTGAACAAACAAAATTCAACACATATTTAGTGATTCCCATTTCAATCGTTCTCGAATTAGAAGAATACACAAAATTAAGAGCGAAAACATTCGTCAAAAAACTAAACTCACCGATTCTCTCAGGCACGCACTCTCACTTAAGTGGAGATAGGCTGGACACATCTCACGATACCCAGACAAAAGATGAAATGATTGAAGCCACACGATGGAAAGGACCAATGGGGAAAAGGAATGTTGGTCGACAATTAAGACGGTGGGCTGATGACATAACACACGTCGCAGGAAATGACTGGATAAAGTTAGGCAAGGACAGGGAGTCATGGAAAAGGATGGAGGAGGCCTTTACCCAAACAGGGGTCCAAATCTCATAAATTATACTAACATTAATTATAAGCAACCTTTCTTAAATTTAAGCAACAACTTACTAACAAACATTGTAACATATATCGAAAGTGAGATTTGGAATAAATGGCTTTATTATTATTATTATTTCAATCGTTCTGATTTCGTAGAACAACTTATAATATATGTCGCTTCATTCGTATCTATGAGAAATCTGATATTCAGATGTTTGCAATTATTTCATTCGATTCAAGAGAATATGTATTATGTTCAAGTACGATATCTTTAAATAAGATTTCCATGGAAAAAATCTTTACCAAATTATATCTCAAGTATTTTGAAGACACGTGTAAGAAAGTTGGAGCGAACTTGTAATTTCGAAGTATCGTCACGATTCGTATTTCCCTCAGGATACACTTAACAACAAAACAAATATACGAATGGGTATTACACCATTCTTCACTGGATTTTGTTCTATTGGGATTAAATCAAGCCTGGACAGGTGACCAGACATGACGGTGACACATTGCTTGTACTCTTGTTAACCCTTCCAACAATACCACACATTTCACTGGACATGCTACAACTAGTAATGATAACTTCATGTTGCACCAACTGCAATGTTGCCTGAATACGGAGATAATACGAGTATATAATGTTCGTGGTTAGGATGTTGTCGTTGTGTTTATTCTAAGATTGTTATTAAGGATTGGCTTGAACAGAATAACAGCGGCTGGCATGCTTTGCGCTGTCATCCATATTCTGAGTCCAAGGCCATTTTGTCTTTACAGTGTTAATGCCTACCAAGTACTGTTTTTGATATTAAGTAATTTAAAAGACAAAGTTTTTCTTATTCTAGTACTCGTATTAGGAGTGTGTTCATATTAGTAGTGTACCTACTGGGTGGGTTTAGAACCTGCATCCACTTCATTGCCAGTCGAAATTTTGGCTATTATGCTACCGTTGCGTTCTTTAACGCACAAGTAATTATTAAGTAAATTTTTACCTGACTCTGAGTCCTGAAGATGAGTCTCGGTGAAGGATCTCCCACGCCGTGTTCGTTGACAGCTTCCACGTATATTTCATAGTCCGAGTTGGGCTCCAAGTTTTCCAAGATGTAGGGGGAATGAATCTGGTAGAATAATATAAATCGTATTAACATACACGTGCTCACAAATACAGAGAGAATTCGTCTTGGTTTAGCTGCACCGGTCGCGCAATGGTTATAGTGCCTTACTACTGCCACACGGGGCAACATTTTTGTTTGATCCACAAATAGTTGTCCCGAGTCTAGGTGTTCTTTGTGTTCCATGTTTGTAAAGTCCCCCGCGACTCAAGAGTCACTTCTATTGCGGGAGTTGTCTTTAAAAAAAATTAAGAAATGTAAATATAAATTAAATCCTGAGACAAAAAAATAACGACGTGTCGTTATGTTGAAATCCGTTAAACGGTTTAAGATGTGGAGCATGTCAAAGAATTAGACATACATACATGTGTATGTCACATACATATGCACGCTCGAAAAAATATATCCTCATTACTTCCTCGGCAGTCGGATCCTACCTCGCCGTTTCATGCACAACACTCTTAGCAAAAAAAAGGAGAATAGGTTGAGAAACAGAGAACGTTCAACTATTTAAAATAAGCAAATCGTCAGAACAAAGGCCACGCTAAAATGAGCCTAAAAGGAAAGAAGATAAGGCTTTATATTTATTACAAGGGACGTGTAACCACTGTAAGTAACTTCTAGTGACCTTAATATTTCAAAGTAAATACACTTTGACTATAGAGCCTATTTGTCGGAGTAAATAAAGCTTGTCATTTATTTACAAATTGAATATAATGTACGAATAATGGACCATTGAAATTAAAGGAAGCAGTAATATTTTAACAGTAAAAGCATAATTTTGTTGTGTAGCCTAAGGGACGCGGTGGTTAGTTAATACCTTCACCAAAATAGTCTCTTTTGTCGGCCTTGTCGTCTTTTGTCTCAAAGGCACTGCAAAAATAGGCAGAAATCTACATAACGGTTTTTGACTGTTTGCAGACTCGTGTTTCAATTTTGAATAACTTCATGCTGTGTATGTAGCTTAAAAAGTTTTATAATGTATTTGTCTTTTTGTGCTGAGACTAGATATTTATAAAAGAAGATTAGCAGCGGCTTCGCTCGCGTGTAAATATTTATATATTTTGTGCGAAACCCTAATTCTTTAACAAAATAAAATTAGCCTAAATTACCCCTTATAACACCAGCTACCGGCCAGTAAAAGTCCCGTGGAAATCGGTAGACCCGTTCCGGAGATTAGCCGGCACAAACAAACAGACAGAGAGACAGACGGGCAGACTGATGAAAACTGATGATGTTAACATCATATGTCACTGGGAAATTCCAAATATGCAATTACTAGACACAGAGTACACCCAGACTCAGAACAATTACCTGTAAATCACACAAATTTACAGTTGGCTAGATGACCACTACGCGAGCAGTCAAATCTATCTATACTAATAATGCTAAAGTAACTCTGTTTGTTTGTTACCTTTCCACGACTAAACGGCTAAACAGATCGTGATGAAATTTGGCAAGGAGATAGATTAAATTCTGGTTAAAGAAGGCTACTTTATTCCATGCGAATGAAATCGCGGACAAAAGCTAGTGTTAAACTTAAAACTTCGTCTTTCACTTGTATTGTTAGGTGTTGCTATAAGGAATATTATACCTATTATTCTCTTACTAACACGCAATGTTTAGCTAGAGGTACAAGAGTGAAAGGACTGGCAATGGTAGTCCTTAATGCACTCTCGACAAGATACATGACAACGTTTGTTTTATAAATCAATGGATACATGATAATGTTCTGATAAATCAATGGTTACCTACATGATAACTCTAGCTCGTTTATTTCCCGTTCCTAGTGATTTAATAGATTGAATGACAACAATGAAATTGACTAAAGCCTTTGAAAGTACTTCAATAAATAATCTATATTAATTATTCAGTCAAGGGGTACGGTAGACTTGATTGAAACCTTACCTGAATAATAAAATAATGATTTCAAGTCGAAAACATATATCCACAAAATTCAGATTGTCGAGTATTTTGTTAAATTCTAATGTTGCAAATGGCAGTCGCCATATTGGCCACTCGGATGCCATCTTGAGTTCGTTAAGGCCGATTCACACGTATATCTATCTACCTACATTTTGTAAAAGATTGTGTATTATGAGTCACATTTCACCCGAGCGAAGCCGGGTTTTTATCTAGTAATAAAATAAAACGTTATTACTTCTTAGAAATATAACGTCATTCTAAAAATATAGTAAATATTGTAAAACCTCGAAATTATAATTGTACCGTCTGTGAACGTTGTCCGAATATGGGTAATTAGTATACAACCAACATCGCACAAAATCAACAGATGTATTCCATGGAAAAGAACAGTGGGTTTAAGTGGGAGAAAAAGAGAGAAACAGAGATCGAGAGGGACTATACAGCGGTCAGCATTTTTCGTTGCGTGTACACTTTTTTTCATCTAGCTCCCATCCACCGAGCGTGTGAAGTGTAACGTGCGATTAGGAACTTTGTTCCATTAAATCATTATCATTAATCTCTTATATCATCTTAGGAATTCAAAACGAGTGAACGAATCTTGAAGTCGATTGAGCTCTTTAATGCTTCAGACAGTCTGAGAAATGTAAATTATAAAAATGTAGGCACTTACCCTATCCAAATTCTTATATTCATCTCCAGCCTGCAAGCTCTTGTAGTTCAAGGTATAGTATTGGACAGTGTCAGCCAAAACTGCTGGCGGTGACCAATGAACCACGGCGTAGTCAGTGTCGATATTAGTCAGATAGAGTTTCGAAGGTGCTCCAGGAAGTACCCCGTAGCCGCGAAGAAGGCAGTCCGTGTAGGAGTTCATGTAGCGGAGACACCTGGTGGAATTGAAAGGTTATAATAAACTTAAGAGTAGAGGAAACTCGTGAGTGAGGTAACAGGTGGTGGGTTGTGTCTCTGTCTACTCCGAAGGGAGATTGGCGTGAGTTTGTGTATGTATGTAAATAAACTTATAAACTAAAGTAATTTTAGATAGGTTTTACATTTTTTAATGACATTTAATTTACAAGAATTTTTTAACGAAAAACAACTCTACTTCAACAAAATTGATTGTGATTTTTAAAAAACGAATAATAATAATAATATTGTATTATATACCAAAACCTTCCTGAACATACTAACAGTAAGTTAGTAAAATAATCATGAACATTTATTCATTACTTTTTTAGAAATCGCTAACATAAAAATATATATTCATGCATACATAGATACGATGTCAGTTAAAATCAAAACATTCAGTATGTTTCGACCCTGTTTGTCAACCGATTTTCTTATACTTTCCTGTCGTAGTTATTGATAGCTTAGTGTTATCAAATAATTCATTTTGAAAACTTCACCCTACCTTCGACGGAGATTTACTGTTATTAATAACTAGCTGCGCCCCGCGGTTTATCCCCAGAAAGTCCCGATACCGTGGGAATATCGGGATAAAAAGTAGCTTATGTGTTAATTGAGATCTTCAGCTATTTACATACCGAGTTTCGTCGTAATCGGTTAAGTAGTTTTTGCGTGAAAGAGAAACAAACTCCCATACACCTATACATCCTCACAAACTTTCATGTTTATAATTAGTAGGATTTAACGGACTATCACTGTACCACGCATATAAAATAGGTAGGAAAAAAAGTATTTTCGCATTTTGTACGTATTTAACAAAAATTAATATAAATTGAACCAAAATCTCTTTGGTTGTACTGTTTGTATCTGGTTGGTTTTAATATCAATAAACATAGGACATTGTGAGAAAAGAAAAACAAAAAGTAAAAAAAAACACTTTCCCGCCGTTTTTCAATTGTTTTTCTGTCCGCCAAAATGAGTGAATCTAACTAAGAAATTCGATACATTCTGTTTTATAACAAAAGTTTTATTACAAAAAGGAAAAAAGGCAAATCAAGCCGCAAAAAAAAGTGACGTTTATGGACCTATGCAGTGCCAGTAAGAGAGTAGCACAAAGTTGGTTCAAGCGTTTTCAGTCCGAACTGATATCAAAGATGCAAAAAGTTCGATATTTGGGTGCCACACGAGCTCCTTAAAAGAAACCTAATGAATCGTGTACTGATTTGCGATTCTCTATTGAAACGTAATGAAATTAAAAGATCGATCACTGGTGATGCAAAGTGGATCACCTACGACAAGAACGTGCGAAAAAGATGATGGTCAAAGGGTAGTAAACCTCCACAGAGCGAAACCGGTTTAACACGCAATAAGGTGATGCTGTGTGTATGGTGGGATTGGAAGGGCATCGTTCATTATGATCTTTTACCGCCGGGCAAAACCACCGATTCGGACTGCCAACAACTAATGAGACTCAAGCAAGAAACTAAGAAAAAATGGCCGGAATTGATCAACAGAAAAGGAGTGGTCTTTCATTATGATAACGCCAGACCACACATATCTTAGGCCACTCAGCAAAAATTGAGAGAGCTTGGTTGGGGAGTGTTAATGCATCCACCATATAGTCCTGACCTTGCACCCTCAGATTTTCACCTGTTCGGTGTCTTCAGAATTCTTTTGGGTAGTGTTTTAACATTAAGAGAGGATTGTCAAAACTCCTTAGCGCACTAACTTTTAAACTTTCGCGTTCCATGATATAATATTATCTACGTATAAACGGGAATTAACGCGATCATTGTAGTACCTTTTCGTGATCGCGTTAATTCCCGTTAATACGTAGATAATATTATACTCCTTAGCGCAGTTTTTTGCTTAAAAATTCCAAGATTTCTACAGCAACGGGATTATCTCACTACCTACAAGATGGCAACAAGATATCTCGAACAAAATGGCACATATCTATAGTATAATCAAATGTAAATAAACATTGAAAAAAAGTCTTGAATTTGTATATAAAATACGAAGAAACTTTGTCTCCGACCTTATATAACATAAACAACGTAGGTCACTATGCTGTCTTTACGAGTTAACCCATTTCTATAATTTCACTGTAATATAAGTAGACTATGAGATTACTAGTAAGTCGTAGTCCCACAGTCGCGTGACGTTGATCCGGGTCTCATTTTCATTTTACATAACATTCGTTCCCATTAAAATGTCTTGCGAAATGTTCGAAGTCGGGCGCTTTGTCCGAGAATAACAATCCGCTGCGGTTTGAGAAAGTTAAAGGCCCTTTACAAAGGCTTCCCTGATATTTCAGAAGGGTACGTGCTTAAGTGAGTATTAATAACACATTTTCGTTTCTTAGAAATCCAGATTTTTTATATTTAATTTAGAATATTTCAACGGTCTTTTCTGGAAGTTTCTTTTACCGAATGATAAAGCCATTTCCTGCTCTGGTATATTCTAAATGAGCAGTTATTTTTATTTTGGAACTTCGTGATTATATGTTTTACTGTTAAATGGACTTTAAATACCACTAAAATCGATTTCAAATTTAATTGAAAATACTACAACACGTGTGACACTTTTAACATAAAGTAACATTATAAAGGCACTAGGTACTAGTCAGTTAATAATAATAACGTTCTCAACCCTAAACGTCAATGTTAATTTCTGGAAAATCAAATTTGTCCTTAATTTCTGAGGGTTTCCCTCGTTTTCCCTCTGATACCATCATCAGATCAGGAATTGGTGATAATGGGACCATCTTGAGACCATCTTGATCTTTCAAACTTTTTTTGAAGTCGGTTAGAAATACATATCTATCAATTTATGAGGAGGATGAGGATGAGGAGGAGGAACTACAACGGTTTAGGTAAATATAGACTACTAGCTGAACCACGCGGTTTCACCCGCGTAAGTCCCGGTGCCGTGGGAATATCGGGATAAAAAGTAGGCTAATTTTTTTTATGGTATAGGGGAAAGAGTAACAAACATCCATACATCCTTACAAACTTTCACGGTAAAAATATTAGTAGGATAAGTAAGCCATTATATACTTTGAATATTACGCAAGAAGCAAGTACTCTTTATATAAAACTAAACTAAAAGGTATAAGGTTTAGTTAGTCAAAGTTTTGTATATAACTTATAGAGTTATGTATCAGTTTGGTAGTAACTTTAAAATACGGGCACGAATACTTTGGGTCAAAGTTACATCAGATAGTGGTTAAAGTTTTCGGCCGGACAAACTTACACCTTGTTTAGTTTTAAAGTCACATTTCAGAGCTTGTCCTCGGCACCAGAATTTTGTGTTATCTACATATTTAAATAAGAAATTAAATACGTAATGTTCTTTAGTAAGTAAAAAACTTGAGAATGGTTTGTTGGATTCGACTAATTATATTATAATTTTTTATGTACATACAAATATGAAAAATTTACTAAAAACTGGAACTTTCGAGACAAACTTAAAGTACTTTTAGGGTTCCGTACCCAAAGGGTAAAAACGGAACCCTATAATAAGACTCCACTGTCCATCTGTCTGTCTGTCTGTCACCAGGCTGTATCTCATGATCCATAATAGGAAGACAGTTGAAATTTTCACAGAACGTGTATATCTGTTGCCGCTATAACCACAAAAAATAAAAATAAATTAAAAATTAAAGTGGGCTCCCCTACTAGAGACATATTTTTTTGGCTTATAGTGTTAAATCTTGTACGACGGTGCGGAACCCTTCATGCGCGAGTCCGACTCGCACTTGGCCGGTTTTTTTTAGCCATGCCGTCTTGTGGAACTGTATTAAATTTGTGCAGAGATAGGTTGTTTTGGTATTGGTGTAGGTCTCTGTCCGCATTTAGACTCATAGGCAGTCCATTATGCGTTCAGATAAGACTGACTAGTTAAGCCAGCCTAGCTCCTTCCAGAATCCTGGGGCGTTCACAGGCTTCTAGGAACGACCTCGCACTCGCAAGGATACTTGCCCGTTGTGTGGCTACTCCCTCGTAATCCAGGAGAATATTTGCGGCGTTTCCTCCGCGTTGAGATAGGTCGTATCTTAGAGTAGCTCATAGGCGTACGATTTGAGATGCAAGAGTGTGAAGCCGTGGCGAAGGTTAGTGAGGATGAATAATGGATAATTTGAGATTATTGCGATAAGAGCATTTACTTATGCCTTTTTGATCGTTATGTAATTACAGAATATACATACACTCACTCCTGTATGCCTAAAGAGGTAGTTTTTTCCATAAAATTAGAAAAAGAGTCCGACGAGGTCCAAGGCATTGTACCCGTACGAACTGATTGTTCTCTTTTATTCAACATAAACATACACAAACCCAAAAATATTGATTGACTCACTTGAAATGATTGAAGTCCAGCGTCGTAATGTTTCCACTGCACAAAGGCAGGCAAGATTCAGGTAGTCCCCTGGTCCGGCAGCACGGTGTATGGTCCATGCCATTGGCGAGACAGCCGAAAGTGACTCCGGCCCAGGGTGCGCATATCATCAGATCTGTCACCTGCAACTGAGGGTTAGATAGGATTCCATGGGTGATAGTGCCGTTAGTGACAAACGTGTTTGTGGGATGAATAGTGAGAGTGCCAATGTTGGGTTATTGGTTTGGTGGCTTTTGAATATATGATGATGTTGAAGAATGTAAAATTGAAGTAGCCAATGCATCATTTGAAGGCGATTATCAAAATTAAGTACATATTTAACATAATAACTAATTAGTCCCAGGGATATTTTAAGCATTAAAAGAAGCAAAATTGGTCAAAAGCAAAATAATAACGAATTCAGAAAAAATCTCTATCTTGTCTAGAAAATTAGCTAACAGATAAAAGTAATAAGTTGATTAGGACCGGCCAATGTAGGCAAGTCAATGTACTTTCTACATATATTATGTCCATTGCTTTAGTGAGTTAGAAACTTTTGTATTATTTGTCAAAAAGTTTTCAACTATTACTTATCATAATTTCCATACGTGATGGCTGTCTCTTAACAAATTATATTAGTTTGATGGTCTAAGAGCCTAAACTTCGATGATCTGAAACCACCATCGGTTGTAGTATTATGCTATTTCGATTTAATTTATTTACCAAATGTTTTTCTTTTCGTGTGGATGCGATATGCTTATTAAGCCATAGGTGTACATGTTCAACTCTGCAATGAATGATGTTAGAATCCAAAAACATGTGAATGCTGAAGACACTTATGTGCTGTTGATCCAGTTCTTTCACAGTTCACTTACTGCGATATCGAAGGTCTTGGTGGGATCGCAGAGCTTGTCCACGCAGCCGTAGTGGTTGACTCCACCATTTACACAACAAGCTCGAACATCTGGTAGCTTGGGAGCCGCAGCCACTTCTGTCGACTTCATCTTACCAGGAGTCAAGGTTAATGACCTAAAAACAATTGTTATGAGAAGTGTTGTTTTTTTGTTCATCACCTTTTAATTTTTTGATATAGCACAATCAATCAGTCATCAGGTAAAACAATGACTTATCGTTGTTTTACCGAACGGGCCGCGCCGGAGCACGTCGAGTCGCGCCTCGATAGCCGAGCGCAAGTGGGTGGCGTGTTGGGAGTGGTTAAGTAATAAATATAAACTTCAATTTCCATCACCGTACTAAAAAGGAGCTTCGATGCGCTCCGGCGCGGCCCGTTCTGTGTGAATCGTACTTAAGACGTATTGTTTAAAAAAATTAGGTTTCTGCACTTCTTCTATATATAAGCTGTAAGTATTCCTAATTTCACGGTAATGTGTTGGCTAAATTTTCGTGAAAAGGGATGCAAAGAATTTCATTTCGAACCCTCTTGCTACTTACAAATTTAAACAATCTATCTAGAAATAGAAGAGTATTTGGCTTTTTAACATTAAATGAGACCCTTATTATACTGGCTATACTATATAATAAAATCAAATATGCTATTATAAACCTGAATAATGTCATAGATTTCTTAGCTGACGCCATGTGATCGAAGCTTTAGATTGGCTGAACCTACGATGTCATTTCACACGTGTCACACAACACAACGTTTACTAAACTAGTTAACCTTGCTTGTGTGTATGACGTCATAAACTAGGGTGACACCATTTTGCACAGGTTAGTGTTTTTGGAGACATGCTTAAATAGTGCATTTTTATTATTTTAAAGTATTACCTAGTCATGAAACCAAGTATAACATTATTGTATTGCATGATAAAATAGAAAATGGACATATAAGATTAGATAAAATCAGACTCACCTGACCCCGTAGCTGGGCAAGCTGGATCCATGAATATTAAATGACGTCACATGAATCTCATACATCGTAAAGGGTAATAAATCATTTAGAACGATAGAACTCCTATTAGATGGCACTTTGTATGTCGTGGACATACCACTCCTCGCGGATTCATTGATTTTTATCGAACTCTCTGAAGGGTCTATGAGGTGGGCGTCGAAAGACCTCAGTGTTGTGACGTTGACAACATATTCTATGACAGAGTCTGGATTTTCCACTGGAGGTGTCCAGGTGACCTTTAACTGTTTTTCGGTTAGAGGTTCCACTTCAACTTCTTCTGGTGGACTTGGGAGAAGTTCTGTAAAGAAGATTTAGTGTTAAGATGATTTAAATTTCACCAATTAATGTATGGTGTGAATACGTTTCATGAAACTCGATGCGAGGTTTGAAATAGATGTATGAGCTATCCCGGTTATAAATAGAGTTATCCCGGATTCTGATCCCGTTACGAGGAAATAATACGTTGACATTTCCCCCAACGATATTGGATAATGTGTTATAAAACATTCTTAGGTAACACGATGCGTGGGCATTGAGTTATAAGAGCCGTTAGGAGGAAAAATAGATTTTGAATAGCTTGTTGGTATAATGGTTAGTGATCCTGCCTGCTTAGCCAGAGGTTGTGGGTTCGATTTCCACCCAGGAAAGATAATTGTGTGATGAGCACGATCATTTGTTCTGTGTCTGGGTGTAATCTCGTCCATCTTTGTATCAAAATTCATTAAAATTGGTTAAGCGGTTTAGGCGTAAATACGTGACGGATAAATAGACAGTGATACTTACGCACTTATAATATTAAGTTTAACTATACTATTAGGTGTCTTATTGACAGCGTCTCACCTATGCCTTCAACAATACACGCCAACGTCTTCTCCATGTATGATGAGCAGGAGTAATGAGTCTTGATATTATCAGTAACAGGAGTGAATTCTCCACGGCAGACGTCTTGACAGATATCAGGCACTCGCTCTTGGATACAGCACGGTACATGGTTCCTACCATCTGCCATACACCTGGTGAGAAAAAAATACTCTATAACATAACTAGAAAAGGAAATTACTAAAAGGAAAAGAGTAATTACTTCTGAAGCATCACTCATTTGAATCTCTGGAATTGGTAATACCATTTTTCCAAGGTTCTTAAATCATAAATCATTTACTTGCCTAAAATATGGTTAAAAGTGTGTGACATTTTCAATTTCCGCCATATTCTACCTCAACAGGTGTGCAAATTTTAAATTTTTATCAAATTAAATAATTTTCTTATTTAAAGCAGCAAGGGAAAAAGACATTAAGTGAAAGATCAGTGTAATTCGCATGAGTTTGCACGTTAACTGAATCCTTACAGCAAGTTTGATGTGAACGCAAAACATAATGGTAGATTTTGCCAAGAGGCTTCCAAAATTCTTACGGAAGTAGCTAGCAAGTTAGTAATAGGTAAAAACTTATAAACTTCGTTAAAAAATTAGGTATGCTGATAGATAATGCCGATATTATACCAATAAAAAGTAACTCATAGAACTTACTTGACAATAGCCGGAAAGTCAGGCTGGCACGTCTCTGGATCTTGACCGGTACCCTCTAGAATGGTCTGTATACTGCAGAAGCCAAGGCAACTCTTGGTGACGTTGCCCGCTATACAGCAGTCAGTATAGTTGTGGGAGAGAGCCGTAGAAGAAAGGGTTGGCACGTGAGCGGAGTAACTGTCCGTCACGTTCTGAATCTCCGGTGGAGTCAGGCCTCGGGATATCACTATAAGGGAAAGACTCTTTTCAGATTTGGCTTCTGGGTCTGTCCTTTTGCTTATTAACTATTACTAGAGTTGCTCTCTATGAAAGTATCAAAGAAATAGTAAAAGTAACAATACTGATGAATATAAACCCAAGTTAGAGTTTGTTGTATTCTATTTGTGCACAAATTGCGACAGTATAAAATCATGTAATAGTTAAACTAGATTCTTACCTGTGAGTCTATGAAAACTCCTGACGGGTGGTTCAGTATTCAGCTCACACATGTACAGGCCAGCATCCGTGGTCTTCACTGATTTGATGACCAGAGCCCATACGTCACCGCCTCTTGCTATACCAGGGCCTACTAAAGGTTCTTCTGCTAAAGTCAGAGGAAATTGTTGGGATTTAATTATTTGTCGCAATTGAACCGACAAAAACCTGTTGTCCTATACTGTGCCTAAAATGAGTAGATCCTCGGTGCTTTGAGGATATGTCCTTAAAGGTCAACCCAAAGCTAGCTCGATAGGTGGCAAGCGGTCTCCGTTTACTGACTTACTGACTGTGATGTTCAGACACTCCCGACGTCACCCCTTCGCGGGTTCATCAAGTATCCTGTTATAACTTGTCGTAACTTTTTAAAGACGGTAGAATAGTACATTTCTTTACGAATTGGAACATCTTCATTAAGGAAGTATTTCAATTTCTACAGGAGACCACCAGCATGTTGGTAGGCCACCTTAGTGCTGTTTTTGTGTTGAGAATGGGGTTGCCAAAGTTCCATAGGTGGGTGGTGGAGGCAAAGCACGAGACCAATCGTGTTGTCAGTATATTTATAGACAACAGTAGCCATTTACCAACCAGCGGGCAGTATGGTAACTTTAAAAGTAAGTTGTAAAAAAGCCTACAAAAATGATTTTACAATTTCTTCACAAGAAGCACAACATAGAAACTTTTTCCGCGGGTGATCAAAGCATGTGATAAGGTTTTTCGAAAAGGGTTTTAAGAAATAGATTCTACAGTAGGCGTGTGTGCTATCCTTGATGTTCGAAAACTTATTTTAAATTTTAATTAGATGTGGCTAGCATTATGCAACTGTAAACATAAGATAGTGAATAGTATTATTTTAGTGCCACCACCGCCAGCATAAACAAAATAAATATAAACTATATAAAGTGTACCCCCGACGGTGTAGCTAGTTGATGGACAATTATAATTGCAAATTTTCTGACTGCCGTCAGAGAAGTAATGTATTTAGTTTAAGGCCGCCTAGGGCTTTCAAAGTCAGTTTTTGATGTGTTTAAAATAGACGTAGAATAGTCTAGAAAGGATTTTTTTTTTAATAAAGAATACTAGTAACGTGGTTCACACATTACTAGTATTCTTGTTAACCCCTCCAGCTAAGCTAAATATGCTTGTGTTAGGAGTGGGTTCACGTCGGTAGTGCACTGGGTGGGGGTTCGAACCCGCAACCCTTAATCGCAAGTCCGACGCCTTAGCCATTACGCTCCCGCCGCTTTCATTGATTGATTGGGATTGGGTAGGTTTCGAAAATGGTGGCAACGAAGTTAAATAATAATATTTTACGACTGCGGTATCTAGACTCAAACTAAGCATAGGTTGTGGTGTAACTATGGGTCAGAATACAGATAGACATACTTAGGTATATTTTCTTTTAGAACCCCTCTGACGTTGCCTCTGACGTGTCCCCGCCACATTGGTCATTAGCCCTATTATTAACTATTAAAATGTCTTAAACAATAAACACTTATTGACTTAAAGTAGAAGAATTAAATTACAGACGTACGGATAGATTTTCAACGTAAATAGGACTAAGGATATATATAATCAACATCCAAAGGTCAGAGAGAAGTTTGTGTACGTAAGGTGGTAACATCAGTTAGGTTTTTGGTCGATATAAACAATGTTCATGAATGCACAAGGCATTCCGTCACTGGGTTTTATACACCAGGCTGAGTGTAACGTAAACCAACTGAAAACGTGCTGTAATATCCGTGTCATGTGTTTATAGAGGCTATAATTAATATAATTATTAATAGTTTGGTCGATAGGCAACCCTACGTAGAACTGAATATTGTCGTCCAAACAGATGTTTGTATTCTTCGCACTAAAACTTAGTGTGCTAATACTATTTCAAGAATACCTTTGAAATGTGACTTAAGAATTCACTTAAGATAAGTAATTATGACAGACCTATTAGTCATAGTGTTGTCGCCACATTAAAACTTTTATTTATTTTATTAAAAATAGGGACAAACTATAATAGATGATAACACAGTTCACTATTTAATAAAAATAAGTTAATAGACATTATTTTGACTGGTTATACCGGTACCGCAATACTATTGGTGTATATTAACGAATAGTGGGATTATAAAAGGGTAGGAATAAGATGAGAACTTCACTTGAGTGCAAACAGAGGTACGAACAACTTGGCAGTAACTGTTAGTTAGTGATTTTCATAGTTTATATCAGTGGTTTTGAGACTGTTTCTTAAAATAGATAATTCACTTATTCTTTTTTACAACATATGTTATGTAGGTAAACAAGTATAGGGCCATCCTGATGGTAAGCGTGTGCCGTTGCCGTTTAACACAAGCAAAGTCAAAGATAGCCAGAACTTTACATTATATTCTGGCAACACTGGTCACCATCAGAAAAAAAAACAGCACGCGGTCTTGTGGTCGCACAAACTCTGCTTTGTTCTACTTTCTTTAAGAATTCATTTCGAAACGTCTCCATAAGCTGCGAAAAAGGTTTTGAAATGATTTTAGGTTTTGCTTTTTGGAAAACCATTATAATAAAGTATTAAATTTCTATAACAAATTAATTGATATTCAACAACAACGATGTCACAAAATGGCGTCTCGGTGGTATGACAACAACTCTATTATGTAAATGTGATTTCTCGAGATCCATAGACAACAATCGCACCTAGTAAACAAGCGTTAGGTTTGAGAGAGAGAATTACCAAAAACAAACCGCTTTATTCATAAAAGCAAATTTTTTGTCTTTAGAGATTTTTGGTCTTCTATCCTCGGCCCATAAGGGGCACAAATAGAGACTATACATTACATAACTAAAATCTGAATACAATTTTTGAACTGAAAACTTCTTTAGGCACGTTTGTGCGCTTTTGCTATGGGGAAAAGGCACTGAACTCATCACCGTCACGCTAATAATACATATATAGATCCACTAGAGGGCGCTAAACTAAACATTGAGTTCTGTCAGCTCCTTATTAATTAATGTCACCAACCTGCTAATGTGACGCTTTAAGTTTGTCGTTTCGTTTAAGTTTTCACTTCTGTTGGCAGTCCCATGACTGCCTATTTTTTTTTAATTAATAGGTATCCATAACAAATAGTCAAGTGAAAATCGGGCAAGCGTGAACAGGACTCTGAGAGGGCATTAACTTACTTTTACTGGTAATTGTGGATTTGATATGATATTTTAATGATTGGTTGGAAACATTGTAATTATTATAAAATAACTTTCTCATATTCCAATGTTTTTTTTTTTGATAATGAGAAGCATAAATAAATGCTTGAAAATGGTTTTCTTAATAAAAAACTAATGTTAGTATTTGAGGCCGATTGGATTTCGCAACATTACGATCAATTTTTGGAATTAATAAATCTTATGTTTAACACTAGAGTCCTATAACAATTCTGCTTCTTCATCGGACATGTTGAATATTTATGGTCGAAAGAACACATGTAGGTGTTCACAATTAGCTTTAGAGGCATCATGACATACTTTTTGAATAACTCAAAGTCCAAAAACATATAAAAATATAATAATAACATTTCTTACCATCATCGTGTAGTATGTTGACTCTATCATCTCTCGTGACTCTCACTCCACCAGCCGTCAAGAGCTGCAGATCTCTCGCTCTTCTCCACAAAACAGGTCTGCCTCTACCTCCAAGAACCACACAGGTCAGTAGTGCATCTTCTCCAGCTCTGACGGCTACTCCACCGCCTGCTGGCGTTCTCATGTACGCCTTTGGTTGTTCTGTTTCTTCTTGAGAACTGCCTGTTGATGTGCTGCCACTGTCTGTTGAGTCGTTTCTTAGTATATCTGCGAAAAGAATGAAGACATTTAAAAAGGTTATTACGCAGGAACGTCAATTTGAAATACTTAAAGTTTATGTATAGAAGAAGTGCAGAAAGATTATTTTTTAAACAAGTTGTGGTATAAATTAAAAAAATGCGGGGATACGGCTACATGAAGCTATACGCGTCCAGTAATATGTTGACTTGTAATGGTAAGTAAGTCTGTACAAAGACAGTTCAAGTTAAACTGGTCAATGAAATAAACCAAAAATTAATTATGGTTGAAATTTGACCACCATCTCTAGTTAGTATTTATGGACTGGCCTGGTAGTGTAGTGGTTAGTGATCCTGACTGCTGAGCCAGAGGTCGTGGGTTCGATTCCCACCAGGTCAAATAATTGTGTGATGAGCATTATAGATATTCATTTGTTCTGTGCCTGGGTGTAATTTATACATAATATGGATGTGTTTGTATGTTCATCAGCAGTCTGGCTACCATAGTACAGGCTCTGCCTAGTTTGGGACCAGACGGCCGTGTGTGAGATGCGTCAAGTTATTATTATTTTATTGTTATTATTATAATTAATGTTAGTAATAATTGCATTAATTAGTCCTCTCGCTTCCGAAATGGTCTTAAGTATTATGAACACCAAAATATTTAAAGAAACATGGAAAATATATGCATATTTCAATATCGGCAAAGCTTACGTTTAACACTGTTCTATGCTTTCACTCGGAAAGTTTCTGAAACTCTATATAGCTTTATAAGGTGGTACAGATTCGTATAACTATATAATACTTCTACACTATAGGGAAAATTCTGTAAGCAGTTATACAATTATATGTATTCACGGCAATCAACCATCGCATCAATTCCCGTCAACATACGTTAAATGTCTCATACGAACGCTTGATTTAAATTTATACAACATTAAATAACCTGTTCCGATTCAAAACGATCAACAACTTAACAAAACAAAAAAGGCATAAATGATCTTCTTACAGAAAAGTCCCGAAACTAAACTCACTTATAATGTTTCCCAAAACCCTTCAAGCCGTATAAACAGAAAACAAAAATACATTTGTTTCATAAAACCATCAAACAGGTTTTGAATAAAGCGTCCACACTAAGTACTAAACTACACTGTCATACTTCAAAAGCCCTTTGACGGATTTAAAAGGCAATTCTGACCGGGTACCTCTGTGATAAAAAGGTCATCTATACTCTAGCTGAGGGGCGGTGAGAATATAATGCCGATAAGGGAGGCGTAAGCTGAGGTGGCATTGAGCGCGGTAAGTGGAAAATAAGCTTTCCGATCGCCTGTGGAGGTTTGCTTGCATGTGTTGAATGATATGCGGACTTCTATATATAATAATTATATTTCAAATACACATTGCTACCACTTATAAATATATATCTAAATTATGAGACGACCTAATCCATAGCTTGCAAGGAGACGACTGCCTGGAGAAATGTTATGGCGACAGTTATTTAAAAAATCTTAGCAAAGGCGCTACTCACATTAAAGTACGTAAGGGCAACTACAACAGTGCCAATACACCGCCATTGACGGTTTCAATCTATATAAACAAAGTAAAATAAAATAATAATAAATAAACATATAAGTATCTGAGTAACATTAACAAACCAAAAAAAAAAAAGAAAATAGTAACATCCTACTGATATTATAAACGTAAAAGTGTGTGAGGATGTATGGATGTTTGTTGCTCTTTCACGCAAAATTGAAATTTGATATATAGATAGGTGGACACAAAACACACTGGTTATTCCCACGGCATAGCAACTTACGTGGGTGAAACCGCGGGGCGCAGCTAGTAGTACGTATTTCACAAACTGTAAATTACCTAATCTGTGTAGATGACGTGTCATGTGTCATTCTTGACGTGGCAACATTGGGCGGTTATATTTGGTTTTGTTTCTTTACTTGGTTAAGAATGTTTATGTTTAAGCAAATGATCTTGTATAGTTTGCTTGCATTGTACCGTAACGCTGCCCGCTGAATGTCAGGCCTTACTCATCCAACTCATTTGGATTCACCGCGGGCAGGTCACGTCCTCGACAGGCCCGGATAAAGAAATCAACGCAAATTGGGCGAGCGCGCTTCAATTTACCACATATTTTGGGCAACGAAACAATCTGTATGATAACTAGCCAAGAGTGGCTTAAGTGGGGAAATTTTCAGGATAATATATAGGTTTTGTAGGGTAAGTAAAGCGCCGGTAGGTGTGAATATTTTTTGCCGCTGTGTATCGGTTTAGGGTCAACTCAGATTGAAGGAACGATTCCTGAGCACTTTGAAAATGGAAATAAAATATTAACCTTATCGCGTTAACAGAGAGGTGAAATTCGTACGCAAGAAGTATATTAATCTAGTCCAGCGCGCTGCGGCGTGTTGTATCATAACTGAAAAATGTTTCATACTATTGAATTCCTCTAATACTATCGAAGTATAACACTATCGATAGTATCGAAAAGTGTCGATATTACTGGTACTATTGACCTCTAGCAATAGTATTTTTTTAATGTTGTCTACCGATGCTATCTACAGTAATATCCAAGTCGATAATTTCGATAGGACTGATACGATTGATTTTCAAGGGCACGATAGTATCACGATACTATCGATAGGCTATCGCTATCGCAACAACACTAGGTATTCAAGCATGCTTTAACATTCATCCGCTCAATCTGAGCTAACCCTTAAAAGTAACAATCATCGAGTAGGCATATGTTTTTTATTCTTCAGGCCTCTTGAAAGCCATGGTAGGTAAATTAGATTAGAACGCCTGGTTTGTAGGCTTGGTAAGATGAACAAAATAGATTTTTTTTAAATTAAAGAACGATTTTAAAAGTAAATTTCCACTTTTTTTTTTTTAACACTGGATGTAGTTGCGAAACTTTAATGGCCGATGAGATGAGCAGGATCATTCGTTCTGTGACTGCAGTTGGTGTGTTTACCAGCAGTCTGGGTCTGGTTATAGTATAGGGTCTGGTTATAGTATAGGCTCTGCCTAGTTTGGAATCAGACGGCCGTGTGTGACCTCACACAAGTCTTAAGTTATTAATCTTCACATAGCATAATCCTTAATCTCTCATATTACACTCATAACATTTCAGGCAAAGAAATGCTTGCTTGAGAAGACCAAACAATATTATTGAATTTCTTCTTTTACATCAAGGGAACTTTGAAGGTAATACATCAAAAAATAAATCTAGTGCTACATTAGAACGAGTTATGGCGAATATTAAAGTATCTCAGGCATGATAAAGCTGAAGGCCCCGCTGAATAAATAAGGCTATTTATCATATTTTCTATCACAACAGTTGAAGTACATTGGATCTTGTTAATGGGTTGCTCAGGTATATTGAACAAACTAATCATAGTCACTAATTTCATGTCTTAAGGGGCTATGTTGGATATAAACACGTCATAATTTAAGAAAGGAGTACTTTAACAACGTTTTTGACCTTTATGTTTTTAAATTATATTATTACATTATATTGCGGCGTCTTCAACCTCTTTGTACCCTGAAAAAAGTTAAAATGTTGAGTTTTATTTTCGAATGGTGCGTAGAAAAAAGAAAATGGCAGTTCAAGTTCGGCTGCCAGTGAGGAGGGCAATATATATATATGTGTAACTAGCAGCGCCCCGCGGTTTCACCCGCGTAAGTCCCGATCGGGATAAAAAGTATATGTTCAAATTCAAATTTTCAAATTCGAAATCATTTATTCATTTAAGACACTAAGTGACATTTATGAACGTTAAATTGAAGCTAGAGTTAAAATCATAGATCGGCGCAAACTATGTTAATCCAGGTCACCAGCTAGCTACATACCAAGTTTCATCGCAATCGGTTCAGTAGTTTTGGCGTGAAAGAGTAACAAACATCCATACATCCATACATCCATACATCCTCACAAACTTTCACGTTTATAATATTAGTAGGACTAGCTGTGCCCCGCGGTTTCACCCGTGTAACTCAGATGCCAGGGGAATATCGGGATAAAAAGTAGCCTATGTGTTAATTCAGGTCTCCAGCTATCTACATACGAAGTATCATCGCAATCGATTCAGTAGTTTTTGCGAAAAAGAGTAACAAACATCTATACATCCTTACAAACTTTAAATTTTTTTTCACATTCGATATCTTCACTACATCCTACTTATATTATAAACGTGAAAGTTTGTGAGGATGTATGGATGTATGGATGTATGGATGTATGGATGTGTGGATGTGTGGATGTATGGATGTATGGATGTTTGTTACTCTTTCACGTCAAAACTACTGAACCGATTGCGATGAAACTTGGTATGTAGATAGCTGGAGACCTGGATTAACATATAGCTTTTTATCCCGATATTCCCACGGGATCGGGACTTACGCGGGTGAAATCGCGGGGCGCTGCTAGTATTATATAAAACAAAGTCCTACGCCGCGTCTGTCTGTCTGTTCGCGATAAACTGAAAAACTACTGAACGGATTTGCATGCGGTTTTCACTAATATATAGTGAATAGAGTGATTCATGAGGAAGGTTTAGGTGTATAATATCTACCCGTGCAAAATAGGGGCGGCTTGCTAGTATATTATAGAAATGTATGTATACAGAGCCTTTTAACAAATCGCTAGTGTCTTAAAAATTCCCTTTCAGACACAACCGTCGACAACGTCTGCCATCACGCGACTGCCCGCGTCCGAGCCGAGTGGCTCACGCCACACGCCACGCAGCGGCGATGTCCCCCCCCCTCCCCCCTCACCCGCAGTTTTATATTATAGTCGTGACTTTTAAAATATTTGACCAAACTACGTACTTTAAAAGACAAAGCTTATCTACATTTTATATATCAGAAGCGATAAAAGTATTTATTTTCATAAAAAGCAATTTGTTACTGCTAAATGTGAATTGGAAATAAGAAATCAAATTTTATTGTATTTATGGTTCACTATTTTGGTAATAACGGCTTACACATAAAAGATAGATAAACACTGTCGCGGACTTTTTTGTAGAACTATTTAGGAGAAACAATCCCACCGTACATTATATTCGTGTAACTCTTACAGTTTTCCCACCGCACGCCAGAATAGCTCGCAGACTACAGATTTATTTTCGACTTACTTAAGACTTATTGTTATATTTTGGCCAATATACACAATATCTTCATAAATTATAGCCTATGTGTTATTCTGATATATAAGCTATATTATTGTAAAGTTTTATTAAAATCCATTCAATAGTTTTTGCATGAAAGAGTAACAAACATCCATACATCCATACATCCTCACAAACTTTCACGTTTATAATATTAGTAGGATAGTAGGCTTATAAATAAGTCGCAGCCTGCTGATATAACATTCCTCCATGCGGCCATATTTCCTTAAAAAAGGGGTAGGTACAAATAATTCTCTTCGCGTATTAGTATAATGATGATAATTTAGGGATATCAGTTGGCGGTCTGTTCACTCACGGCGATCTCATTCAGACAACTTTTGTATGGATACTTACAAATCTGATGATATGCGAGAAAGCTTAATTATAATATTCTCAACTCTCTAACTTAATTAAAAGTAAACTTTAATATTAGTAAGTATAAATTCAAAGGGAAAGCCACATTTCAATTACTGCATAATTATGTGCGCTAAGAAATCTCGCGTACAATGCAGGCGCGCCAAGTCTAGTGTCACTCAAAAGAAGCACGGAAAACACTTTCGTAGGACTCGAGATGTGAGACATACTGTCGGAGAGGTTAGGCAGCTTTTATATTAGTTTAAGAAATATGGTTCTCTTATGTGAATATATCTCACAAGTGTAATTTATCGGTAAACGGTTTTACTCATGCGTATATTTCGGGGATGTCCAATCCATCAATCAATCAATCAAAATCATTTATGTCAATTAAACCAATAATAGGTATTTTTGAATTGTCAGGTGTAGAAGTCAGTCAGACTAAGTCAGTCGTGAAGCTAGTTGCCTGTTCCGAATAGTTTCGGACCCGACTGGGGCCCCTTTTTAAGAAGTGAGGCATCCTACCGCGTCGGTTGCAGGTGCCAGGGCGTCCCCGAAGTATAAACGCTAGTAAAACCGTTTATTCTTAATTAATATGAACACCACTCACGAAAGTTTTATTCGAATATATAAGTATGTTTATCAGCAGTCTGGTTACCATAGTAGGTACAGGCTGTATCTAGTTTGGGGTCAGACAGCCGTGTGTAAGATGTGTCGAGTTATAATTATTATTATTATTCCGACGTAATCGACTGACTTAGTCTGACTGACTCCTACTCCTGACAAATCAAAAGTACCTATTATTGGTTTAATTGAAATAAATGGTTTTGATTTGATTGATTTGATTTGATTCTCATGGAAAAAAATCCTTAGAAGCCTATTTTAGGTTTTTATTTCTTTTTTAGTTCAAGTTGTTATGCCCTAATTCAGTTAAAATATTGGTAACAGTATTCATAAAAAATCAAATATGAATTAACTGAAAAAAGCTTCAACCGCCTTAATATCACAAGACATGTGAAATTTAATTCTTTAGAGAGTTTTTAATGTTAAAAAAAATAATCATAATGTAACACACATTTCACAGAAACTCTTCCTGACACACAACAATGAATGTCGTGGTAAATGTATTTAGAGTCCTCGCCCTTAAATGTTGAAAATTTAATAGTATGACAAAATGTTGATATGGTTGTCAAATCTTCACGTCCGTGTGACACAACGTTTCGCTAGATATAAGTAATGTTGCATCACCCACAGTGGCACTCATCACGACAAGTTTATTCAGTCATGTCCTTAGGGCTAAAATCCTTTTTACTCTTCTCTATTTTTATTTGTAATAACCATGGAGGATGCATTTTACTTCAGTTTACTTATGCAAAACTAGCTTATGCTCGCGTTAACACTCCGCGAGCTCTTGAACAGTGCTTTTTTGGGATGAAAAATACCCTATGTCCTTTTTCGTACCCCTGACAACCTGTTTGCAAAATGTCATGATGATCGGTCTAGTTAGGACACGAAAGCGTCACAAACAAACAAACTAACTTTTGAATTTATTTATTGATTGAAAATGTATGAATGAATGCATTAGTAATGGATAGACAGGATCTTTTCCTTTGTCCTAATTTCGATCTAGTAAATCCTAATTAATCCTTAGTCCTAATTTGTTGTACACTCTGCTATATATTAATTAATTTACAGTTTAGTTGTGAATGAGACAAAATGGGTTATCTTTCAGTATATTTGAAGGGTTTTAAATAAATACTATTTTAAATATGTACGTAATAATAATAATAATATATATAGCCTTTTATTCAGATCTTTAGCTTATACATACGTACCTTAATAACTAATTCAAACAAAACAAACAAAAGTTAAAACTTATTCTACTATCTGCTGTTTGGTAATCTTTTGCAGATCTGTTTGCCAATCGGCAAAGGCCTCCTCCAACCTTTTCCACTCTGTCCTTACTTGAGCTACTCTGTTCCACGTCACTCCTGCCACCTCTTTGATGTCATCGTCCCATCGTTTCCGCGGTCTCCCTCTTTTTCGTTTACCTTCCCTGGGGTACCATCTTGTAACTTTCTTGCTCTATTTATCAGGACCTCTTATCATATGCATAAATATGTACGTGCTATAATAAAATCCAGAGATCGTAAACCATCTTGTAGTCCACTGTAGCCTCTGCTACAGGGCTCATAGTGAAACAAAATTTCCTAAATAAACGCCACTCCCAACGCGGCAGAAAATTAACTCGCTTCACTGTTTTACTTTAAAGTATCAAAGTCTCACCCAAAGAAAAAATTTAAAATCAATCGACTAATATTCTTTGGCATCAGCAATAACTTTTCTATCCTAAGCTGTCAGAGGCAGGTATAGAATCTAAATGTAGATCTCCAACAGCTATAACCCTTAAGAAGATAAATGTTTTCTTTATTTAGTAACTTCAATCTTTTGCTGAACCACAACTATACGACATTTTCGAAAAGAAGAAAAAACAACATCGCCATAAATTAGAAGGTATTGAATACGCTGACAGGATCAAGACAGTTCCACAAATATCCGAAAACAATTCAGTCGTTTTGCTAATATAAAGAAAACAGGACAAGAAAACCAAGCTTATATACGTATTACAGGATATTCAGTAAAACCTCTTTAAGTAATAAACAACTTACATTTCCAGCCTTAACTTAATACGTTCTAAATAATAATTTATCCGTTAACCTATAGCTGAAATCTTCATAAGCTCGGAAGTGAAACTCGAAACGAAAGAGGCTCCAAATAAAAATTGACTTTGTTACGAGAATTGTAAAGTATAAAATGGTTTGATGTACGTTTCACTCGAATTGAGATCTGTAAATATTTATATGAGGTTTTTTCGTACATCGGTAGGGTTGGAAATGTTGGAATCCGGTTTAATGGAATCCGAAGAGGGTGAGGTAGGTTTAATCCTAACGCTGGGCGCTCATGAATAGTAATCGGGAAATTGAGCAGAGATACATTGAACACACTTAGATTGTAAATTACGTAGGTCTGATGTGTATTTGGTGTAATATGCTTCAATGTTTCAATAACTTTAGCCTTTGTCCTTATTAAATTATAGCGTTAATTGCGGTCTGGACATATACTTTTAAGTATTTTGAGACAGTTACGGTTTTACGTATAGCATTAAATTTATTTACGATGCCAGTTTTTAGTACATAGTAAAATATTGCATATAAAGTCGATGAAAGGAAAGTCATAATTGATTCGATGCTTCTATATATTGTAGGTAATTCATACGTTAATGTTACACGAAGACAAACGTAACGGTGTCAAGTTTTTCAATAACAGGAAAGCTCATCTGCAAACATTTGTCAGAAAATATAGGCCTAGGGCATTGAAACTAAAAGATACAATGACTCACAAATCTCTTCAAAAATTACAAAAGAACTGATAAATAATATTCAAACGGTTGAACAGATTTTCTTGAATTGTACCTAAGAACACTCTCGATCAAATCACCTTTCAAACAAAAAAGTTATATCAAAATGGGTCTATACATTTAGAAGCATTGATACCACAGACATACACACAAAGACAGAAACACACGTTAAACCCCTCCTTTTTGCGTTGGAGGTTAAAATATTAGTGTTTTAAAAATGTAATAAACTAATCTGAGCATTTTGTGAGAAAATTTATTGATAACAATAATGCCTTGTATTATTAGCAGGACTAATTTTATGCCTAGTGCTGAAAATACTTCTCCATGAATTTTGCCAAAACTCCATCATGTTATCCTTAAGTTGTAGTGCAAACCCGCAATTTGCTTCAAACACTTGAGACATTGAATCGCGGTTCTCAGAAGTAAAGTAATTTATAAACATGATTTATATGAAGTAAGAAATCAGAATATGGTAACGAAAATCTATATTTGACCCCATAAAACCACTAACCAAATCGAAATATACACATCATTACAATCCGCATTAAAACAAAATAGTTCAGGCGACAGCGGACAAAGTATTTTCGCATATAACTCGTAGTGCGGCTGGATTTTCGCAAATATTCGCGGTGTGATAATGAATTTGCGGCAGGCTCCTCGTCTAGTCTCAAGTGCTTCGCTAACATAAAATCGTGTGTGCTCTAGGATATATAGGCCAGGAGACAGATCGTAAATTAAGTCCCATTTATGTTCACAGAGGGTTTTACACAGGGGTGCGATTTTAATTGTTATAAATTTAGCGTTTGGATGGCACAAAATTTGAGTTGTTTAAATAAATAATATTACAACATTTCAAATCTAAAAAATATTATAGAAATCCTTAGATGTCAGCGATCAACATTAACATATATTAATCTAAAACGTCATTAAATAATCAATCTAAAAACCACTTACGACAAACCACATTTACGACGTATAATTAAGAATAGGAAGATAGGTTATATGCTCTCCAAAAGTGGTAAAATGAAACTGGGTCAGTTGGACTAGTTTCTGTTAGTCTTTACTTAATAATGAATGTCGTTTATAATTATAATCTATCTTTTTTATACAAATAATTTAGAATACAAAGGCTTCTCTAGCGTGCCAACCATATCTCCTCATATTGTTCACTATCACCTCCATTTAAGGTTGTTTTTGTTCACAAATATCATTTTATTTATTTTTTGTGAGTGTAAGTTTTGTTCATTATAATTTATTTTAGTAACTATAATTTTATTAGCATAGATATAAGTGATTTGGTGTAAAACTGTGATGCTTGTATTTTATAAATAAATGAATCTCTAAATTTATTGAAAGACAATTATTCGATGCAGTAACAAGTAGGTAACGAGCATCACAATAATGAGATATTAATTCAGAATGCTGCATCGTTGGCGTCTTTGCTTAATAAGTGGCGCCTGTGTTTTCGTTTAATTGTGATTTCGTTTCTGTTAACTAGCAACGTGGAATCTGGAAACATTTCTGATAGACGGGTCTAGGCTCATCACCCACTATGTGGGATAAAAATATAGTTTGTGAAATGTGGGTGTGGAATTCCCCATTATCCCTATCCCTTCAAGGTGTGAAATTGACAAAAAAAACTATCAGTCGTAGGACTGCACGTCAGAAGTGAAAACATAACTGACGCATCTGTCATCTGAGCGTGACGGTCACGAGAGTTGAGTGCTCTTCCCCATACCAAAAGTGCCCAACGTGCTTAAAGAAGTTTTCACTTCAAAAAATATGTATCAAACCCCAAAAATATCTATTCTCCGTCACGATATCTTAAGAAAGGTTAATGCCTTACTAAAAACAAACCTCAAAAGGCCTTCACATTTTTAATTATTCAGAAGTGTAAAGTTTCAATTTCGTACACCCAACTCCCAGCCTAGCGCATACGTATTTAAAGAGGTTCTGAAGGCTGACTTTACGTCCTCCGAGTTAAATAATGTTTAGTAAATTACGTCGAGTCGCGTGCCTTCAACGTTATTGCATGAAATGCTGGCGGGATTAAAATTTTAGTTGTTTCTAAGCTTAGTACGGCGTTCTAACTAGTCAACGGTGGGGTGGCTGGGAAAATTGTCTTCGTTTCGTGTTTGATACGACCTTGGAATGGAAAATATGATTCGTAATCTTATTAAATATTTTAAATAAGCTGTACTCTGATGTAAGTAAAATTGAAAGAAAGGTAATAAAACTTAACAATAATATATTGTTATGTACCTAAATAGATTTATGCGATGTGATATTCAAATGTATTTTATTCTAATTTTTAATAATGCTAATACGACAAATGTGCACCACAAATTACCTGTTTCTAGTCCTGTCACTGTCAAATTCAAATTCAAAATCTTTATTTCATAAAATTGACCATCCATTATTCGAAATCGTCGATTTAATAAATAATTATTATAATTAAAAATTATAGATCAACACACACATAGTCACCGCAACAATAGTTTGCTTCGCCAAATGTAAAATTATTTAAGAAAAAAAAAATGGATACCATTATTTCACATCTGCCTGTTTCGATCTATAACCGCCTGTTTCCAAATGGTTGAGCCTTGTCCATCTAAAGGTTGCCGCCCATTGTATTACTGTGTTTAATGTATTTCTTTTTCATTATTGTATCCCATTTATGGTGTGCAATAAAGAGTATCTATCTATCTATCTATGTATCTTATGTCTAGTATCAAATTCGCGAAAAGGTATGTGTCTCACGTGTCATCGAAAAGGATTTGGTTCAGCATATGCCAGACAATTGCCTGGCGCGGAGACCCTTTGTGCCCTACGGACACCAGCCAGCAAAATAAAGTAGGTACTACAATACAATAAATAAATAGCATACAGTTCGAAACAATAATATATATATTTTATACAAACAAAATAATAATAATAACACAAACGTTTAGCGTTGTTTTAATTGACAATAATTAAGTTTTAAAAAAGAACAACCGACTCTAATGCATTTTTAACATGCTACTTGATACATACATAAAGCATTTTTATTTTGTATTAAGTTTTTATATTTCTATTATTTAAAAAAAAACGAACAACAAAAACTCCTTTGTATTGACATCATTTTAACACGGATAATCACATAATGATCTTAATTAGAATAAAAAAAAAAATATCATAATTAAAATTACCCAAGCCTAAATTCGCAATTTAATGCTATTTTTTTCCACTTAGAAATGGGGGGATATCAATCATTCAAATGAAAGTCTATAGTTACATAAAGGCACTGCCACACAAAAGCGCACCATAATCTCCCATCTAACGTTCGCTCTAGTAATAACGGGAGTCATTAGTCGCGTAATTTAAACCCCATTGCTGATAAAGTCGACCATTTTCATAAAATTCAGAAGCTGTACTATCTGTTCATGTGACGATGGCCGTGAAGATAATCTTCGAGCGTAAATTTACCACGATAGAGTGCATTCCACACTTATTAACTTTTGAATAGTGTAGAGTTAATAATGAGAAGAGGCGGGCTTCACATAGGGAATAAATGTTTTACACGCGGCATTGGCAACAGATATTTTTTTATTAGAGTATTTTGTGAGTGGTTTTCATGAATATTAAAGAATACCTTTTAAAGGAGCTTAATTTGCGTCAATATATCAATCAATCAATCAATATATCAGGGGACCCATCTGCTCGTTTGCCCCCTATACCATAAAAAGATTTTGTGAATCAATTCCATTCCTCTAATACTATTCTCTGGTACCTTATGTTCTTTTCTATTTCATTGACAACGCTTATACCAATTTCATAATGTTCATTTAAGTAGTTGAGGCGTGAAAGCATAGCATTATATTCGTGGGAGAGCCATGCTTCGGCACGTATGGGCCGGCTCGACCGGAGTGATACCACAGCCTCACAGAAAACTGGCAATGAAGAAATGCTGAAAGACCCTAACCCTCTCCCCATCTTCCCCCTCTAGCCTCCCTTCCCCTACTCCCACCTTAAAGGCCGGCAACGTACTTGTGCCTCTCGAGTTTAAGGTGCCCATGGGCGGCGGTAGTCACCATCAGGTGACCCGTCTGCTTATTTGCCCCCTGCCCAGAAAAAAAAAAAATAAACAACACATTCGAATTTATAATATTTACTAGTTAGAATCTACGCTTGTCCTAACGTGTGTTTTTTATTGGATGGATCAGTGCGTCATCTGACACTGACGCGGCAAGTCGGATGCGACCGCGATCTGGTCCCGATTTACATATCTATTATTCATACAAATCGCAACAATTTAATAAAACTAAATTACTTTTTAATTTCTTACTAAAGTGACCATAACAATACAAAATGATGTGAACTTGCAACTGTCACATCTATAACTTAATACAGTCTATATCGCGAACGCCGCATGTAAATTATGGAGTACGCGCCGGTTTCATTAAATGCTTTAATAAAACTCCTGAGCCCACGCTGCCATTTTTACACGGCACCTCATGCTAGGGAACGGGAATTCCGAATGTTTGTGAATTAGCAAGCACCGGCCATGTTTTAATTTTGTTTTTTTTTACAACCACTGGACTTGGTATTTTGTTGCTTGCTCATTAAACAAAAATATTTTAATTCTGTTGTCAAGATGTTTTAAAAAAAAATTATTATTTTGATAAAAATTAAATCTTCATTCTTAAATACGGTTTCAGTATGAATATTTCACCATGTCAACTTTTGTTAGTACGATTCCCGCATAGAACAACTTTGTCTATGATTTATATAATAGATAAATGTTTTGCGTCGGGATGATTGTATCCAATATTTGTGTTTGTAAAGTTCCCAAAAAGATTCATTTGATCTCAGGGCGGAAGTTAACTTTGAAACAAAAGGAAAATATTATTCTCTTCATACAGTTAGCAAACCAGCTTTCGGCACAAGGTATTTTTTTTTTGTTTGGTGTGGAGGTGGAAGATCCTCATGCATGTCCTCCACCATTGGGGGGGGGGGGGGGCGAAGGGGTCTGTCGGACTCTTACCGACTAAAAACCACCCCGGTGTTCCACTGCTTGCCCATTATCGGGGGAGCGAGAATTGCCATTGCATTCTTCCGCAACCGGCACAAGGTATAGTAATCGATCACTAAACTAAATTTAACATTGAAACTATAGAGTTTTAAACTCTATAGTTTCAACATTAATTTCCAAATTAAATAAAAAAAACTTGTTTTTTTTTCACACACATTCTTATCAATTCTCGTTTATTTATTTATTATTAACATTTATATTATGACTAACAATCCTTAGCTGTTTGCTGCAAGCGTGTTCAGTCCTCCCAGAAAAGTTTTTGTTATAAACAACACTTTCTATAAAAGATGGTGGTGGTGAAATCAATATAAACTTGATCTCGATCCATTAAAAAAAAACAAATCACCAAAGAGTGTAAAAGCAAAATAACTTAAAGTTTTCCGTCCACAATTAGCAGTATAAATAAGTAAGTACCTATAAAGAGGGCGCTGTCAGCACAGATAGTGAGAAATAGAGTGCAGAATGGATGGAACACAAAGGGCTCATATCGGTATAGCTTTGATATTTGCGAGTGTTCGTCTTCAAGATAAGAAATGAAAGATTTCGCCAACGGAGCTTCCTATGTTCTCTTTGTTTGAATACACACAGCTAAATATTTTTGTGAGCGTTGGATTCCTTTTATTAGTTACCGCTGAAGTTTCTCATCTTTGACCGACTGTGTTCTAATGAGGATACAACATGCCTTTTCGTTAGTAGGTATTCTGCACAGTGGAGAAAAGTTAAAAGGGCGAAAAGTCTCAACTCAAGCTTCAACAACTTCAAAAAAATTACTACTACTTTATTATTGAACCACGTTCAATACATACGGTTAAAAATTGTTAACCTTTTAAAGAATTTGGGTATACTTGCAGCAGTTGACAGAGAAAAGGAAAGAGTATAGCTGAAGATTAATATATATATACAGTTAAACATTTTTTTTTACGGTATTGGGGGCAACGAGCAGACGGGTCACCTGATGGTATCGCTGCCCATGGGCACCTGCAACTCAAGAGTCACGGGTGCGTTGCCGGCCTTTAAGGTGGGAGTAGGGGAAGGGTGGAAGAGGGGAAGGGGGGTGGAAGGGTTAGGGCCTCCGGTAACCTCACTCACTCGGCGAAAAGCAATGCAAGCATTGCTTCACTGCCGGTTTTCAGTGAGGCCGTGGTATCACTCCGGTCGAGCCGGCCCATGCGTGCCGAAGCATGGTTCTCTCACGATTACATATCTTTTTAACGCTTAATTTATACCTTTTATACTGACAAAACAATAGACGCAAGCATCCAGAAGTGAACCAACAACCAGCCTACATGCCCAATATCAATAGAGTCAGAGATATGATCGGATCAGTCTTAAAGAAAACTACATTCCGACAGTATACATACCAGGTGAAAAGGTCGACAATATCATGAGTACATTGAAGGATGTATTGCCCTTACAAGCTCCAAGTGTCCAAAAATAGACTGCAGCTAGTCCATAAAATAGGCCAAACGAAGCGGGTTATTCCTGCAAGGGTTAAATAACACATCGCTGCTGTAAAGAACGGACAGACGAGCAAATCAGTGATGCAGAACATGCACTCGATGCAGGCACCAATCACTAGATTGATTTTCACCGTACGCACTTCCTCTCCAATGAACGTCACTTTTACTCAAGAGTTGTACGTGTAACGATTGAAATACAAAATAAAAATATTAAAATTAGCATCCAAAAAACACACCACTTTGCTTTTATGTGCTTTAGTCGGATAAACAACAGTACATCGGTATGCTTACACACTAGGGACACTGTTAGTATAATATGTGACGGTACATGGCAAACGCATTTACCAAAATATCGAAAAGCCAGTTAGCCTATGACCACAGCTAGTGCAACTTGGTTGAAACGTCAGGTAAATCAAGGGTTAACATAATTATATTATACCTTTTATAATCTATTTCACATTTACGCTGCAATAAAATAAAAGCGAGTAAAAACAGAAGAGAACAAAAATAACATTAAAAAACAAGGCCACACATGGACACGTAGCAAAAATGACAGCAATATTCCGCTACATTCAATTTCAAGTGAAATGTTTGTACGTGACAAGATTGTATTATAAGCACCTTTTGTACGCGAATAAAGGTTGTAAATAAGGCAATAGATTGCTAACTAATTCAAACATTACATTTAACAGTCAACAGTTCAATGTGAATATTTTTGTCAGAATCTGTTAATTTTTTTTGTGATAGGGGGCAAACGAGCAGACGGATCACCTAATGATAAGTGACTACTACCGCCCATGGGCACCTGCAACTCAGGATTAACAAGGGCGTTACCGGCCTTTAAGGTGGGAGTAGGAGGAGGGGGGGGGGGGTTTAGAAGGGGAGAGGGAAGGGTTTGGGCCTCCGGTAATCTCACTCACTCGGCAAAATACAACTCAAGCATAACTTAACTATCAGGTTTCTGTGAGGCCGTGATATTCCTCCGTTCGATCCGGCCCAAACGTGCCGAAGCATAGCCCTTCTACTTCTCCCATTTGATTGTCTATGTCTATTTTTAAGTCTTTATGCATTGGATTGGTCGTTTCTAAAATAAGTATTTAGTACAAGCTATGCTTAGTGTGGATCTAATTAGCGTTATGTATTATATCCCAGAATGTACATATAATTACTAAGAAGAAAACCTACTGAAACCTTTAGGACTAAATTTAAGTCACCGACCTAACGAACTCTGAAATTTCAGTGTAATTAAAATGTCCAATCTCCGGATGCATCTAACAGTCAAGATTAATCTTGTCCCTTACTTAATCCGTACAAATTATATTTTTATTTAAAGTAATTTAGCCCTAAGCTAGCGTTAACATTTTAGTTCAGTCTAAGAAATATTTCTTTTAAAAAAAACAGACTTCAAATAAAAGACTTATATGGTTTTCTCAGCGATGACAATGTCAGAGCTAGACCCAATTGAATTGAGACAACACGGAAAGCACCAGCTTTCAAATAATAAAAGAAACATCAAAATCGGTTCACCCAGTCGAAAGTTCTGAGGTAACAAACATAAAAAAAAAATACAGCCGAATTGAGAACCTTCTCTTTTTTTGAAGTCGGTTAAAAATGTGATTGTTTTAATATGTATTTTTTATGTTTGAAATTGTATAATAAATGTTGTGAATTTTTTTTTAATTTATTGGAGCAACCTTTTTTTAAGAACGTTTAAGGTTATGTTCTTTATTAATAAATCCTCCAAGATGGCCGCCGCCACAAAATGTCGAATTACAAATTTTTTACAACCCCCTTAACATGCGCATCAAATGAAAACTATGATGACTAGTAGTATCTAGTACACCATAAAAATCCATGTAGTTAAGTAACTAAATAATGAACGGAAATCTTGAAAATATATATAATTTCTTTAATTTATACGTTTTGTTGCGGGGCGTAGCATACGTTACATATTTACTCAGATTACGCTACGCCCCACGTTTTTATTTCCGATTTACTTTTTAAGTTTCAGTCCATTATCTGCATCATTATTTATATGTTTCCATGCAATAAAATCGTTTAACTTAAACATATGTTTTAATGTGGTTATTCATAACTTAGTTGTATAAAAAAAATACCCAACATTCAACTCGTCCGTGTGTCCCTCGAGAATGGTATCCATTAACTTTATTTGCCGACATCTCCCGAAACCGAAAGAGGTCAGATATCGGCAGATTGGAATGATGTATTTGTGACTAGATTTCATTTGCTAAAATCCCTCCCCTTACAACCACTCATTTGTCTTCTTGAATGTAAGGCATGATCATTTTTTTACCATTGTGTTCCAGAATTACAGTCCCTTTTGTCAATGTAAAGGGATCTTTGAGGTTTTATCGTCGCCTTATTGCTAAAGATTTTGATGAAAAAATGGTTTTTCTCTTTAATTTTATAGTAAAACCTTTTGAAATTTTGCATTGCTATAAAACACATTTGTATATAAAATCGAATTAAACGTCGCTCGACAGACCTTCACAAAGTCAATGATGCATCGTTCGTCATAAAATCAGATTGATACATTATTATTTTTACAATTATTTCTAGCTGGGACATTCTTTCCGTTTGTGTATTCAAAGTATTTGTAAATATCCTCAAGAAAACATTATTCACAGAATGAGACAGTACTAGACAGAGCCTGTACTATGGTAACTAAACTGCTGATAAACAAACTAAATTGTTTGTTCTAGAATTTATTACATAAAGTCAGGGCACCTGTTCACCCACTGCTTTCTGCACCACCCTAAGATAGACTGGTAGAGAATGCCAATGACGTTAAGTCCACGTTTGTACATTTTTTGCATAGTGTTAGTAAATAAATAAAATATTAAAAACACCCATATATAATTATGTATGTAATTACAGAAAATGTATCAAAATACTTATGTTTATCCATGTTTTATACTCCATAGTACAAGTTTTGGTGTGTTTGGGCCTAGGTGGCGTTGTGTAAATTGTCACAGAAAAAAATATAAACAATAAAAGGGACAGTTTGTTTAATCACTTACGCCTTTGTATACGTGCCAAATATGTTTTTTTTCTTTTATTGCATTGCGAATTTGCCACTGTTTCCACACTGTTGTAATATTTTTCAATTTTAACTATTAAATCGCATTGTGCAAATAAAAGTAGACATCTTTATTGAACAATGGAGTTTTTAATTAATGTTAAGCTTAGCAATTTATTTGGGTGAGTGTTAAAACAATTTCAAATGCTAATATTGTGTAAGCAACAAATATATACAAGTTAAGTAGAATTACAAGGTGGGAGAGTGTGTCAAAGAGTAATTTATGAAAGAATTTTAATAAGCGTTTCTTTGAACTCGAGTTTCAAGGGTAGGTCAAACGCAAATTTGGGTGGCTTGCCTCAACTTAAAACCACGCATAAATTTGTAAAGTGTGAAATGGGGAGTACAGGTAAAACAAACATATTTTTTGACTTCAAAGTAAATAAGGAAATTGCCTTCGACGCGTGAGCGACGAAAATGAAATCAGTTTTTGGTGTTTGATATTTGGAAAAGAAAAAATTATTTATGTTGACAGAAAATAAAACACAATATATACTTCAGAAAACATCTTTCTTCTTTATTTTTAACCGACTTTATTAGTAGATATTGTCGGGTTTTAGTATAATATATCAATAAAAAAAAAGTTAAAAATGGTTTTATTGTAAAGTAAGAAATATATAGCAGGATAAGCATGCTGAAATGGCAATAGGCTGGCCACATATGCCGAAGGACCGATGGCCGTTGGAGCAGACGGGTCCTAGAGTGGAGACCGCGAATCGGTAAACGGAAGGTCGGACGCCCCCCAGCCAGATGGACCGACGACCTGAAGAAAGTAGCAGGGATAGACTGGATGCGGAAGGCGGAGGACCGGGTGCTGTGGCGCACATTGGGAGAGGCCTATGTCCAGCAGTGGACTATGATAGGGTGATTGAATTGAATTGAAAAAGAAATATAAAATCGTGGGACGTAGCATAATCTGAGTAAATACGCAACGTATGCTACGCCCCACGATTTTATTGCCGAATATTTTTTTATTTTTAGTACATAACAGTTTTTTTAAGTTTAACTGTTTTATTGTAAAAAACACATAATAATGATGCAGATAGCAATATATATGCTATTTACTATCTGCATTTTTATTATTTTTCTTTACAATAAAACTGTTTAACTTAAAAAAAAATACTTATAATATTATTTATATTACTTTAAAGTTTTCCGTTTTTGATTTAGTTACTGATTATATGGAAATATTCATGGTGTACTGTATTCTACTATTCCAGTCCTTTCATTTGAAATCCATGTTGAAAGGGTTGTAAAAAATAAGTAAGCCGACGTTTTGTAGCGGCGGCCATTTTGAATTTACAATGATACTGAATAGATACAAATTATTGTATTATCGTCAGAACTGAATGCGTGTATTAAATTTCTGATCAATCGGTCGACAGGAAGAGGGGTACAATTTCAATTACTAGATTTAAACCAGACAAGGCACAAACAAGGCGAGCTAAATAAAACCGTTTCAAAATAGAAAGATTCTTTTCCTTTGACGGTTAGCGTTATTGTTATCAATAATTTCATTAATTACAGTCGAATTTCGACCTCTGGGTGACCTCACAGCACAAAATGGGCTCTTATCGGTGAGAAGCAATATCGCCCAGACAACCTTTAGATGGTCAGGAATGAAAATCATATAAAAAGGTTCATTTACATTGGTGACAGTTTGAGGAAGATAAATGACCAATTCAGCTAATATTTTTTAACTATCGTTGTTGCCTAATTTTGTAATAATATTTTCAATTTTCAAATTAATTAATATTTTCTCTCACACGGTCTCGTAATCTATAGGGTTGGACTTCAAGGTAGGCAAATAGTTTTAGAGTGTTCTGTTAAGAAGTTCTTTGCATACGTGCCCGGATGAAAGCACCAATATAGTTATAGAGAGCTTATATCTATATTTTTGATGGCTCTTAATAGTAAGAGCCTCCTAAAATATAGTTGTTGTAATGTAGGTTCAATAAGATTTAGAGATTCAATGAGATCTAAGAAGTTGGCGTTAGAGTTATAACAAGCGTGAGCATTATATTTATGTAACATATGATTACAAACTTACCACCACTGAAGTAACACTTATCGAATTGTCAGGGAACCAAAGGTATTTATACACCCCAAGTTTTAAAAGTGATTAAAATCTTTGACTTCGTAACGCTCAAAGAACTGCACATGCATACATGCTTCGGCACGTATGGGCTGGCTCGACCGGAGTGATACCACGGCCTCACAGAAAACAGTGAAGCAATGCTTGCGTTGTTTCGACGAGTGAGTGAGGCTAAGAGAGGCCCTAGCCCTACCCTCTCCCCCTCTACCTCCTCTTCCCATACTCCCACCTTATAGGCCGGCAACGTACTTTTGACTCTTTAGTTGCAGGTGCCCATGGGCGCCTATCCCATAAAAAAAACGACCAACTACGAAATACAGATTTCACCAGCACGATGAAGTTTCTTATTTAGATTGTTTGAATATAAATTCCACGTCATATTTTACGCCGACCGTCCACTGTAGCAGTCTGAAATAGACTTTGGGATAAACTTATCATATCATTACTGCTCGTGGCTAAGTGGTAACCAAGTAGGTTAGCACATTACAAAGTTAAGTAATAATAGCCAGGTCAGTTTAGGATGGGTGACCATTCTTAACACATTGAGACCCCTCCGTGCCTCGGAGAGCACGTTAAACCGTCGGTCCCGGGTGCCAAAATAAACATCTGTGGTATTCGTTACGGGTAGTTGGAGCCCTAAAAAGTCCGACAAACTGCTCTAACTACAGAACTTCGATATCGCCTAGTACTTGGGTTGTGGAGGTCTGTCTGATGGCAGTCGCTTCACGTAAAATATCAAAGTTCAGACGTATCGTAGTTAGACTGAAAGCCGACCTCAACTTAGTTGGGAAAAGGCGCGGGGAATGGGAATAATCATTGCTGCAGCGGGATATGAACAAAGATATCATGTTATGGTTTTAGCTGGATTATATTACGTAATTGTTTGTAAGAAGAAATTAAGAAATGTGATAATCCAGGACAGCATTCGATTTTATACCCAGATGTAATCTTAAAACATATTTTCTTAGGGTTGTAAAAACAATCCTTGGACATATCAAAGCATACCTAATAATATGCGTTCCAGAACACGGATAACATTTTTTAAATACAACACACACAGAAACAAGTATACGAAGACAAATAGATATACTTCGCGCATATTTGCGCTGAGCGGAACCTGCTTCAAGCAATGCTTGCACTGTATTTTGCCGAGTGAGTGAGGTTACCGGAGGCCCTAAACCACCTTCCATACTCCTTCCACCTCCACCTTCCCTCCCACCTTAAAGGCCGGCAACGGACTTGTGACTCTTGAGTTGCAGGTGCCCATAGGCGGCGGTAGTCACTTACCATCAGGTGATCCGTCTGCCCATTTGCCCCCTACCATGTAAAAAAAACCTGCAGCTTCTGAAATTGCAGTTGAATGCTTTACCACACACGCAACATAATACGAACGCACTGAAATTGTTAATTTGTACATAGTGTTGGTTCGCAGTTAATTGGACGGAGTTCAGAGTATGTATTTTTGTACGGCAACAAAAATAGTAGCTTTTTCCGGGACTAGGGTAGTATTTCCAATGACGTTCCCAAAACAGATTAATTAACGAACTAACGTATAGTATAACTCGCTTCGTTCTGATTGAGTCCCGCTGTCAATGGAGGCGATAATTAAATACTGGATGCTCGGTAATCGGCTGTTTTGTGATATCGAGCTCTCAGTAATGTTCCATTAACGAATTTTGTATTATTTGAAGTGGTAATACTGTGGCTGGGGCGAGAGAAATGCTTTCATATTGTTAATTGTAGGTTCTGCAGCTAACTGATGCTATTTATAAAAATATGTACTCTGTTTTTCAGCGGGTACTCGTAGTTTTTGGTTGATGACGCAACCATGCTATTTCTGGCGCGAGATATGTCAGGTATATACGTTATAAGTAGGAATGCAATTTTCAAGAATTCTTTTAACCACATTCTGCAATTGTGTTTATGATCGTTAATGTATTAAAAATAATCGAGCATAATTTTTGAACATTCTTACCTATATGCTTACCATAATGCGGAGAATAGAATCTTATCTTTTACTTTTTGGTACCCTTTACGCAAAAAATACCTAACGGATTTGGATGAAATTTGGTACACATAGTTTATGACCTGGAACACATAGGGCACTTTACCGTTTTAAACCAAGCCCAGGCGCGCCCTGAAACCTCGGACAAACGCTAGTGGGTTTATAATTATTTCGATGATCTATACTCGTATGTTTGTACCACATTTTATTCATCATCATCATCATCGTCATCAGCCTTTCATCGCCAACTGCTGGATATCGTTTTATGAGTTATTTTTTAGCGGATTCTACTTAAATCATACTAATATTACATATGTGAAAGTTTGGATGGATGGATGGATGGATGGATGGATGTTTGGTACTCTGGATAGCTGGAGACCTGGATTAACATATAGGCTATTTATCCCGATATTCCCACGGGATCGGGACTTACGCCGGTGCAACCGCGGGGCGCTGCTAATAAAGCTTTAAGTAAGTCATTTCGCAGTCACTACGTCAGAAAGATGTTTTGGTAATGACAAAAGTTTTTAACACCTACAAGTCTTCAAAACTCCTCTCCCTTTAATGTACTTTCAAGCCTTTCAAGTAACCTTGAAACTTAGTAAAGAAACTGTCGCTGTTATTAATCACGAAGCTTAATGAAACTCAATTGTCTTATATTTGATGTACATATATCTCTTTCATATTGTAGCCTAGCACTTATATTATAATTTGGGCGAAGGCTGGGTTCAAAAGGAGCTAACACAGTAGCTAATTAATTAATGATACTAATGATAGCTTGACATATTAATGATATACCTACGTAGTAATATAGACCTATGTTATTAAATAACAAATGCTTATGAATATAGACTAGATTTTCTAATAAGTTGTATATTTTTTAAAGTAGGCAGTTGTCTAAGACATATAGCTCCTGACATACTAAAAATGAAATGATTACCTCTTCTGGATAGACTTTGATTTCATTAATAATTTTAGGACGCCTTTAATGTCTAAATGTAATACATTTCATTACATTTTTAGAGTTAATTGTTTAATAAATGATTGCTGGAGCGCACTAGTATTCCCAGTCAGAGCATATGAAATATAGTATAGCAGAGTATATGAAATACTGGAAATATATGAAAGAGAGATTTTAAATGTCATTTTTGGCGCTTCAAAGTAAAAAATGACAGATTGCAACTTCAATTTACTTATAAATTTTACTCAAAGGCCACTACAAGAATTTTTGTTGACAAATATTTAAATATTTGAATAGGAAGCGACATTTTTCCGGGATAAAAAGAAGTCTACGTGCTTATCCAGATTAGAGAAATTTCATCTAGCTCCTTTTTGCTCCAGCTGTTTTTGCGTGAAATAGTAACAACACATGTATCCATCCATCCTCACAAACTTTCCCCTTTATAATATTAGTAAGATAAGATTACCGTATAGGATAACGAAAAAGTTAAGCTCATTTAACTAATCTTATATATTCAATATTAGTCAGTGGTCACAAATCATGGAGACATATTTCCGTTAATTTCTCCGAAGTTATTGCATCATTTCATTCATATATTAGTAAAAGTAATGATTACTAGTGATCGCCTAGTAGTTGAATTTCCACCATAATTTATAATTTTTTTAATGCTTTGTTTTATTTAATTAACCAGTATAACCTGATTATTACTGTATAGACTTTCCGTGCCATGATAGGTCAAAATATATATTGGACCCTATATTCATTTTCACGTAATTTTTAGATTTATAACACATTAGCCGTCCCCGTAGTTTCACCTGCGTTTATGGTCACTGCTGTACTTCCATTGGTCGTAGCGTGATGTGATATAGCTTATAGCTTTACTCGACAAATGGGCTTTCCAACACTAAAATAATTTTTCAATTCAAACCAGTAGTTTCTGAGATTAGCGAGAGATTAGAGATAGAAGTATAGATAAAATGTTTGCCAGTACCCCGATCGGGTCAAATTGATGGGAACCGAATCCTATAAAAGATATTGCACCTTATAAATATAACCGACTAGTAGCGCCCCGCGGTTACACCTGCGTAAGTCCCGATCCCGTGAGAATATCGGAATAAAAAGTAGCCTGTATATTAATCCAGGTCTCCAGCTATCTACATACCAAGTTTAATCGTAATAGGTTCAGTCGTTTTGGCGTGAAAGAGTACCAAACATCCATCTATCAAAACTTTCAAATTTATAAGACTAGCAGCGCCCCGCGGTTTCTCCCGCGTAAGTCCCGATACCGTGGGAATATCGGGATTAAAATATGCATCCATCCATCCAAACTTACACATTTATAATATTAGTGGGATTTATAATATTAGTGGAATTAGTGGGAAGTGGGATTTACACTAAACTTGTGTTTATATTTCGTGATCAGAAATTATACTCTTTGCTTTTATTAATCTTCAGTACAACGTCAGAATTCTTCAGTCTTTTTCATTCTCTAATTAAAATGCACATCATTTATCTACATTACATTTCCTCCTTTGACAAATAAACACAAATGTCTTTGTTCGGAATAAGTACCCAGTCAGCGCTTAAGCTTTTATCTGGCGACAAACACGCCCTCTGGCAGACGAATTTCATGTTTGCTATTCGACGTTCAGCGCCTAAATTGAGTTACGAGCTATCTCGTGGTAGTTTTTGTTAGTAAAGGATTAACAAAGTATTTTAGTAGTTTAGTTAAGTAGGCTTAATTAAGGATTATACTTCTTAGAGGACTTGGTTTTCCTTGAAATAGCCCGTTCAAGTTTTTTTTAATGGGATGGGGGCAAACGAGCAGACGGGTTACCTGATGGTATATTACTACCGCCGCCCATGGACACCTGTAAATGAAGAGTCACAAATGCGTTGCCGGCTTTTACTTAAGAGATGCGTAGATGGATGGATGAATGTATTTGAAGATATCTACTACTCGCAAGGATTATCAGTAGATAGATTTATCTCGTGTGGAGATATGGAGTAGCAATTAGACATTGTAAATGAAGTCTAAACATGATTGCTATTTCCTAGTTGCTAATAAATTAAGGTTTTAGAACTTAATCAATTAAGTTTAATTATATACTTTTAGGTTAACACAATATGTATGATATTGTATTAAGTTTAGTTTATGGTTAAGTACTGGTATAAATTTATAGAAAGCTAAGTAGTTGAAAATACAGAATATATTTTTATTTTCTATTTATTAGCAGTTAAAAATGATTGTATTGTTTATCTCTATTCAAGCATCGTTTCGTTTGATTGGAGTTTAAAGACATTTCTGCGATAATTTAAATGTTTAAGTCAAGGATGTTTACTCAAACAGTGAACAAAGTTTATGCTGGGGTAGAGTCAGGTTCTTTAATACGTGTTTAGGATGTCTTAATAAAAGCTGTTCCCGGATCCCTCCTACTTAAGGCGCAATACGGCACACCGTGTGGTTTTAGTCGGTTCGATTCCGACACACCGCCCCACCGAAAACCCCGGTGGGGTGACGGCCCGAAGGGGTATCAACACGTTCCAAAAAAATAAGGTTCTTTAATACGTCTTTTATGTAAATAGTGACAACGTAATGAAATGCAAACTCGAAAAAATTACAAAATAAACATAATTTATTTAAAAAAAACCCTTTTAAAAAACCGTAATGTGTCGAATTTCTACATGCGAAGGTTCATTTTGGCTTTGTACCCTTGTTAATAAGGATGTCATGTAAGAAACAGTCTCACAACCACTGATATAAACTATGAAAATCACTAACTAACAGTAACCGCCAAGTTGTTCGTACCTCTATTCGCACTCAAGTCAATCGATCTTCACTTATTTCTACCCTTTTATAATCCCACTATTCGTTAATATTTATCAATCGACCAATAGTATTGCGTTACCGGTATAACCAGTCAAAATAATGTCTATTAACTTATTTTTATTAAATAGTGAACTGTGTTATCATCTAGTATAGTTTGGACCTATTTTTAATAAAATAAATAAGAGTTTTTGATGTGGCAACAACAGTCATTAGACGAATATGTTAATATAATCGATAGTTTCTATGTGTGTTGAATATTCTATTGACTTAGCGAAAAATCATATCCGACCTTTTTTGTAGATCGTTTCATTTCCTACAAAAATATGTATTGATTTTTACAACTTCTTGTACAATTTGTCGGAACGCGATAAAATTTCAAACCAATTTTTTTTTTTATTTAAATGGGAAATCAAAAACCACGAAGCGCCACCACTTAATATTATATTAAGAGCTGCCGTTTTCACAGGCGCATTTTTTCGTCATCTTCAACAATAAATATTTCATGATAACTAATGAAAAAAGAAATCGAAAGGTTTTTTGGCCCACCCTAATATATATACATACATTTACATATTCCATTCAAATCAACTCATTTCAATTCACCCCTAAGTGTACCTGTAACTAAATCTTATTACATCTTATTATAGACAGAATATCTATATTTCGCGAGCAAGCAGAAACTTCAACAAATTATGCAAACAGCACGATATTGACCCCTTCGTAATCAGTGTTCCTTCGGCTAGAAGGTGATTATGTAGTTTATTTTTGTTGTAAATAGTATTTAAAACCTAGAATGCACAACATATCAAGCGGCTGTGAAATTATGTTTCAAGTAATTTAGTCTAGGTACCTATACATTTTTAAAATTTTTAAATATTTTCTTTAGATTGCACATCAAATTGTTAATAAAGCTCTATACCTACATGCAGACTTGTAATTGGCTTTCAGGTGACTATTGAAATTTGTATCGTATTTAACATTTGTAACTGTGAGTCTTCCATGTTCTAAATAAATAAAATATACACACACATACACATACATATAGATACTAATACGCAGACAGGTTCATCATAAACTTACTTACACATACGTAGCTATATAATACATACATATCCACTTATAAATACATTATAATACATACATTTATGCCGCGTTCCAATAAACAAAAAAAAAAACAATTGGTTTTGCTTACGAACGGTAAAATGTTGTTGAATTTTCAACTTTACAAAACGAATCGTTTTTTGTTTATTGGAACGCGGCATAAATGATGAACTGTGGACGAGTTGATTGAAGTAAGAGCTCCTTCACTTTACTTTTAAAGAGTGATGATTTGTAGCCATCCTGACTTCGAGAGGAAGTGCATTCCATAGAAGAATAGACTGAAAGAAGAGCCGACGAACCTAGTAGTATGAGGGGCAAATTACTTGTCGACCGAAGATTTCTTGCATGGATATTGCATAATAGTAGGAAGTATGGTGTTAAATAAGTAGAGGAAAATGGGGAATTGAGGATAGTGAAACCTGTTCCTTTAACCTTTTAGGAGGTCAAAGCCTCGGGTAAAAGCTTGTAATATTTATTAAAAAAAAATACAACCAGTCAATATGGCGGACATTCGGATACTTTATCAATATTTGATCCGTACGCTATTTATTCGGGTTAGAAGCCAATAGGAAATCAAATAAAGTTGTAACAAGATGTTGGCGGCGGACCAAAAGGAAAGGCTAAAGAATTATGTTCAGAACTTAAAGTATAGATCACAAAGACCAAAAATTTGTTATTTTATGACAATTAATATTAGGACTTGAGAGTGAAAAGTGAAAAAGAGAGTTTTAACATATTTTTTATATATTATATCATAACATAATTAATTAGTACCTTCATGCATACAACTACACTACACAGGTCACATAGAGATGCGTATCCAGGTCATTCAAAGATAGATTCTAGTAGATAGTGTAGATAGTCACCAAAAGATTTTGTTCGTCTGAGAACACAATTCTTGACCAACCTTTATTACCCCCATATAAATGGTTCCTGGCATATGACGATCAGGGCCATTTCCGGGTTTCTACAACATCCTACCTATAAGTTTCATCACGATCAATGGTTTCGGAAGGCATAGAGGACAAAAAAATCATTTTTTTTTTATATACAGATTATGTGACCCGGATTCATTGCTCGCGATTGTATTTGCACTGAGTGGATGATTAAACCAGTTCTGACATTGCAGTAGAAGGTTATACAATTCCCTCTTCACCCTTATATACTCTCCTCCGATAAGCTTTAAAGGCTCTACTCATTAGCCGAAATACAATATTATATAATTAGATCTAGTTTAATATAGACTTCTGTACAAAGATGGTGCTTACCTCATAAGGCGACATAAATTTTAGCGTTAACCTATTGTGAATATTTTTTATTATTGCTATTTTCTCCATGATTAGACGTAGTCGTCTCCAACTCAGTGGCCATTAGCCGCTGTACCAAATGCAAGTTCTATCCTCGAACATTTTACAGCGCTTGTCTCAACCCAAACTAATTAGATCTTGCCTATGGGTTGTAGAACATGGGTAAACATACTAAAATACTTTTTTCTTGTAAATACATACATATTTTATATTACACTGGCGCAACTTCGTCTGCGTTTGTAAATTTTCCCCGTTTTTCCAACATTTTTCATTGATGCTCTGATCCCATTGGTCGTAGCGTAGTGGCAAATAGCCTATAGCCTTTCTCGATAAATGGGCTATCTAACACTAAAATAATTTTTAAAATCGGATCTGTAGTTTCGGAGCCTATTCAATGCAAACAACAAACAAACAACCACTCCAATGTAAAAAAAAACCGGCCAAGTGCGAGTCGGACTCGCGCACCGAGGGTTCCGTTTAATATTTTTATTATATGATGTAACTAAAAATTTACGGTTTTCGCATTGTTTTTCTATAACTGTGGTATAAGACGTTGCTTCGTACTAAATTTCAAGATTCTGTGTTCACGGGAAGTACCCTGTAGGTTTTGATTCCCTTGCGAGTGTCGAAAATTTGCGGAAATTTGCGGCATAAACAGCTGCATCTTTTGATTGCGTTGGCTTAGAAGTTTGAATTTTTTCACAGCTCTAAGGGACAGTAGACTTGAGTATTTGATATAAATTCCAGCTTGATACCTCTACGCGTTCCTGAGGAAAAGGGTCTTGACAGACAGACAGACCTTCGGAGGGACGGATAACAAAGTGATCCTATAAGGGTTCCATTTTTACTTTCGAGGTACGGAACCCTAATAACATGTTCAAACATGCATTGAGCTGGGATAGAATCCACATTCGTGCCGCGCCACGCCACATACGACTTTATTTATGTACATTGATACATATAAATCTGTCTGCACCTTTGAAAACACGTCATATAACTTGCTTCAAATTAAAATAGGCATATTTGATGGTCGGCAATAATTTCGGTTAAAACGTGTGTCGTTCGGTTATTAACGTATCATTGGGAATGCTTTTCAGGTCGCTTCCCACGCACAGATTAAACGAAAATTCTGAAATATCGAGTCACTGTTTGTTATGACATGGGAGATAATAAGTACCTACTAATATTTAATATTTGCTGTGTGACACGATTTTTAATTTCGTTGTTAAGCCTGTCGCTTTTAGGGGGCTCGTGGGTAAGTGGTAACCGAGTAGGTTAGCACACTGCAAGGTTGAGTAATAGTAGCCAGGTCAGTCATAGAACACATTGAGACCCCTTCATGCCTTGGAGATCATGTTAAGCCGTCGGTCCCAGTTGCCATAATACGAATATCTGTGGCATTCGTAACGGGTAGTTGGAGCCCTAAAAAGTCTGATAACCTGGTCTAATTACAGAACTTCGATATCGCCTAGTACTTGGGTTTTGGAGGTCTGATGGCAGTCGCTTCACGTAAAATATCAAAGTTCGGCCGTTTCGTAGTTAGATTTAAGAATGATGTTATTAAGCATGCGGCTTTTAGCATGATGATGATAAAATTGATGTTCGACGCCTAACATATCATTAAATCACCTTTGATACTAATCCTTTAAACATTCATATAAATATGAATATGAGTATCACTCACGCGGGAGATTCAAATACAAACAGATTTTAAGTATAAATTTCTTCAATCAAATCATTTGCAAGGCTGACAAACAAGTACCTAGCCCTGGGCGCCCGACGAAGTCATTCGGTTCTCGAGCAACATGCTGAAGAGGCTCAAACAAGTAAAGAGACATGGCATCATCTACTGGATGATACTGATGGCGAACGCTTTTATTTGCGCCGGAGGAGGGACTTAGAGTTATTTCAAAAAGTGTTTGTTATTGTTTGCATTTTATATTTGACTAGCTGACCCGCGCAACTTCGTCTACGTTTGTAAATTTTCCCCGTTGAGCTATCCTACACTATAATAATTTTTCAATTTGAACCAGCAGATCTTGAGATATATAGCACGTTCAATCAAACAAACTCTTCAGCTTTATAATATAAGTATAGATTGGAATATGGGTAATTTGTAATATTGTTGGGCTTGTTACTCACAACAGAGATGTTGATGTATGGTGTGTTGGGGTTTCGTTATGTTATGTTCAATGAGTAGACAACCAACTCAAATTCAATTCAAAAAAATCTTTATTTCATAAAATTGACCATCAATTATTCGAAATCGTCGATTTAATAAATAATTATTATAATTAAAAATTATAGATCAACACACACAGAGTCACCGCAACAATAGTTTGCTTCGTCAAATGTAAAATGATTAAAGAAAACAAAATGGATAACATAATATCACATCTGCCTGTTTCGATCTATAACCGCCCGTTTCCAAATGGTTGAGCCTTGTGAGAAGAAATCGGGCAAACAAACTCACGGCCACTCTTTTAAAAACGAGAAACCAGACAGTTTCAACAATATTCAGTAAATATCACATCATTTTGTTGTGTGCTATTATGTTTTTAAAATTAAAAGTGAATAAACTAGAAAAAGAATATGAATATGAAGAAAACTCGTTTGTTGGGTTTACTAAATTATAATTACAATGTTTTAATATTGAAGACGTCCGACGACGAAAAGAGTGTCCTTGGTGTTTCTTGCCTGTTCTCTGTTTCTCTTCTCCATAGGATCTACGTTTTGGAACAGGCAACTAGCTTTACGACCGACTTATGCTGACTGACACCTCCTTACAATTCAAAAATACCTACAATAGGTTTTACTTGAAATAAATAATTTTGATTTGATTTTGACGTAATGCCAATATGCATTAAATAAGTAGGACGCATACTACATACTACGCAAGAAATAGGTCTATGTGCAGCGTAGCTCGCACAAATGTATGTATACATATTTTTACAAGCTTTTATTTAGTTTCACTTGTCCCGTTGTCTGTCTGTAATCAAATCTTGCAAGTTAAATTTGGCACACTTCCCGGTTTCCGATTGAGCTAAAATTTTGCACGCGCATATATATCGCGTAAAAATGCAATGCAATATTATGATGACATGGAGCTGATCTGATGATGGAGCTGGAACGTGGCCAAAGGAACTCTGTAATAAAACGACGCAACCCCATCGAGTTTGGACTCGTTTGGTTCATAGTAAATCCCGAATCATAAATACTAAAAAGTTAAAAATAAAAATTAAGATTTTTTTTTAAAGACAAGATTATTAATTGTTAGTAAAAAGAGAAGAACTAAAAAGTTAAAATAAAAATAAAAGCGTGTTACATTTCGACGGCAAGAGAAATAAAGAAGGTGTAACGCGCTTTTATTATTATTTTTAATTTTTTAGTTTTTTTTATTAACAAGTAATAAAAGCTTGTTTATTTATTATTTTATATATTTTTTTGTTGTTACCTACTAAGGTTTACAGTGAATATATATAAGTACGTAATAAATATCGGTAAAACATTGAATATAGTCGTAAACTCATCAAATATTTGGGACGCGTGCACCAAACCCGGACGGACATAACAATAGTCGATTTTCACACCGTTTCGTTGAAATAAAACTATTTTATTGCTTACCAATTTTAATGTACACACACACACTATTTCCTAACTAGTCCTAATTATAATATATCTATACTTATATTATAAAAAAGCTTAAGAGTTTATTTGTTTGGTTGAAAGCGCTAATCTCAGGAACTACTGGTTCAAATTGAAAAATTCTTTTAGTGTTGGATAGCCCATTTATCGAGGAAGGTTATAAGTAGAGATCGGTTAATCGGATGCATATTTACCTTAAGTTATTTTTTGGATAACAAATTATGGAAGCGGCTTCTAAGTATATCTTTATTTAAAATAAAATCCCGGGATTCCGGGATCGCATAACTAATCGGATGTATATTTACTTTAAGTTAATTATTTTTAAGTTAAGGTGTTTCCCATTCGAGTATGTACGTATGTAAGGTGTAAGAGCAATGGTGGTGTGGTCAATAAGAAAACATAAATTAATATAAACTTATTTATTCATTACATCACATAATATTTTTATGTTGTACACACAGAAACTACATAGAAGAGAAATGAAAGATAGATAAGTTGTACATGGGCACTTTGGGCAATATACATAAATAATTGTCATTCAAGAATTAATGTTGCTCAAGTTATTGTGTTGTTTTCTTTACAAGTAGCCATGACATGCACTTCTTACATAGCTAATATGAAGAAAATAAAAACTTAAAACTAGCACATTTTATATTTCATCTATAGTCGAAATACAGTATCAGATAACCACACAACACAGCGCATTGTTTTAAAACTACCTGATATACAGCAAATCCGTTTAAACAATAATCCCTTAATACAACAGTCGACCAATCAGAAAGCAGAACATGTTACTATCTGGCGAAACTATCATTACTCAGGTACATTTGACTTTACTACGAGTTATTTAGTATATTATACATATTTCTATAGTTAAAATCTGTTTTCCAGCTATATACAAATAGGTTCAATATTTTTAAATGATTTTGTAAAAAGAAATAATTCTTACCTTGTTAATAAAAGAAATAAGAGGTCCAAGCCGCAGAGCAGGTAAATCCAAGATTCGTGGCACAAAAGTCGTCGTTTCAAGTAAAACAAAAATCCAAATCACGATGCAAATCAGAAACCGTTATTCAAAAGCCAAGTAAGTAATCGTAGAAATGAGAAAAACTTAAGAAACACACCCGAACGCATTCCTGGGGTTTAATAGGCCCGATTTGACACTTGTTACAACGTAATAAGGTTGTTTTTGCTTCGTCAAAAATCACTGACAATAAAAGTAGGGAAAAGCAACCATTATACGTTGTAACAGAGCGAGTGTCATTTGTGTCAAACTGGGGTTTATTACATCTCACGGAGTATAGGTACACTTTAATTTGAATTTCCCGGAATCGCGGGATTCTTTCGATAAAAAAGTGCTTTCCATAATAGCCAACATCTCAACTTTAGGTAAATATGCATCCGAATATCCGATCTCTAGCTATAAGCTATATAAAATTACGCTAATATTACGTTTATTAATTATTACAGTAGGAGCGGAACAGTGATTATGAACACAGGTGAACGCGCCGCTCGTAATATTATAAACGCGAAAGTGAATTTGTTTGTTTGTTAGGCTCTCACGTCTTAACTACTGAATCGATCGTCCGAAACCGGGCAATAGGCAGTAGAAAATGTTTACTTTGCAAGTCTTAGTGACAGACAGACGCGGCGGGGGACTTTGTTTTATAATATGTAGTGATACGGTAGTGAAATAATTATGAAAAATGCTTCATTTCTTTTAAAGAAAATCGCGGATATACAAACATACATACGGATCGAATAATGAACCTCCTTTGATGAATTTGGTTAATAATAGAACAAAAGAATTTGTTTTTTTTTGGTTCCTCGCATTTCATAGTTTTTCAACATCGCGCCTCGACCCTTAGACATAAAGCAGCGACTACAAACACGGGTGCAATTAAAAAGGAATTGAATTACATACCTTCGGTGGAATCAGCTACAGTGGTGACGAGAAGCGCTGAGAGCGCTATACACCATGAAACCTCTCTCATCTGTAACAATAAACGATCATAATAAAATATCTGGTAACACATTAACAAAAACATTATCTTATTACGTAAACTTTTTAGCTTTTAAAAGGCCTATATCACTCGATGTACTTGCGCGCGCTAAATACCTACCGGCCGCTCGTCCGCCGGCGGACCTTATACACACTATCAGGCTAGGCCCACTCCGGTCAGTAGGTATGAAGCTGCAGGTACCTAGCAGCGGCGACGAGTCGGGCGAAATTCAGTGGGCTGCCACGCGCCAGCCAGGTAGCACGTTATTTCGATACTAACTCACGCGCTACGTCGCTTCGTCAGTTCATCGCTTACGAATTACGTTTCCCGTATTTACGTAGTTAGATTATATTATTAGTTATAATCAGTATAGTTAGATATTTACAAGGTCAAGTTTAGCTATGATAAGTATATTTATTTATTAGGACCACAACAACTGATACACATTTTCTATCTACGAGTATACATCTATACTCTATAGAAATAAATAAAATTGGAGTGTCTGTTTGTAATATTAAAATAACCGCTTTTTACTTAGTGCATTTGGATGTATTTACGGTACATATACTAAAACAACATGTTTTACAATTTTTGTCTATCTGTCTGTCTGTTTGTTTCGGATAATCCCCGGAACAGGTGGACCGATTTCCACGGGACTTTCACTGGCAGATGGCTGATGTTAAAAGGAGTAATTTATGCTACTTTGATTTTGGAAAAAGCATGAGGGTTCCAGGCAAAATATATAAATATGTACACGCGAGCGAAGCCGCGCGGGAACTGCTAGTAAATAAATAAATTTGAAGTGTCCATTTGCAATGTCATAATGACAGTTTTTTACTAAATGCATCTGAATGTTTACACGGTACTTATACCAAAAAAAATTTTTTCACGTATTTTCACGTTTTGTCTGTTTGACTGTTTGTTCCGGCTAATCAACGGAACAGGTGGACCGATTTCCACGGGACTTTTACTGACAGATAGCTGGTGTTATAAGGAGTAACTTAGTCAAGTTTAGCTTTGATAAGTTCAGGACTACAACAATTTTGTCTGTTTGTTCGGCTAATCTCCGCAACGGGTGAACCGATTTCCATGAGACTTTCACTGGCAAATAGCTGGTGTTATAAGGAGTAGGGTTCCGCGATTTGATTTGCATATACCTACCTAGCTAAACACCTAAAGGAGATAGTTTCATTCCAAGGTACACACTAACGTATGGCAAATGCCTATCTTCTTAGAGATTAAAGTATCTATGCAGAGGTTGTGAAATAAAATAGTTTTCTTTAATATAAGTGACATTTACGTAGGTACTACTAAGTAGGTAAATATCTAGCCTAGGTTTATTTAAAACTTCATTTGTTTACAGAAGTAAACTAATAGGCACATAACTGGTTATTAAATATTTAGATTAATTCTTCTTACAGAAGACAACCTTAACGGCATCAGAACAAATAAGAGTTATGCGATAGAAAGAGAGGCAAGTTTTAGGTTAATATAACCCATTTAGAATTAGCAGTGTGCGATCTGAATTGCACCTTATTGTGTCGGAGCAAGAGTCGCTATTTATTTAAATGGTATTGCGAAGAGGTCCTTCTGTACTAGTACTATTATGTATTCTGTGATACACAGTCTCACGAAGTGGGTTACCGACAGCTGCATCGCGCGCACATGCTTTTATTTCTGAAGTACAAAAAACGTAACTCGAGATCGTATTAATATATTCTTTAAATACTGGAAAATTCATTTTGAAAATTGACAAGCTTGTTTATGTGCAGTATAAGAATGTCGATAAAGTACGAGAAAAAAGCCCGGCAGCGCTTTTTAACCCTTGTTTCCTTCAAATTATCCAATAAAACTTTTTGTAAGATTTAGAATATTTTTTCCACCGTACAGTTTAATCATAGAGATTTCAGAAAAGGGAAGAAGTTTATTAATTTTTTCCACAAAAATATAACATATGCAGGATTTTTGTATACTAAAACATTGGAAATGAAAAATAACCGTTAAGTACCTAATTTAGATTATGATTGTAACAAAAAAAAATTAGATTGAACAGGTAACCCTACACACATTTTAAAGCCCGGAAAGAGTAGGCAATTAAAATGGTAGGCATCGATATTTTTGTAGGGAGTCGTTAATCTGTTACGTAGTAACTATATAGTAATCTGTGTTTTTGCTCAAAGTTTGGCTTGCTATAATATAGATTTTATCTATCAAGTCAGATATCCCTTCAGAACAGTCCCTTTTTTCTGAATGAAAGTTAGTTTCGTTTTTTTTCCTAGGCATTGACAATGTGGAGTACGAAACCTCTCGCTGGAGACCATGGTTCTGTCCATGGTCCAAAGTGAGAGTGCGTGGGAATCCGCCGCCTCTTTGTGAGGAAGTGGTGTCCGCTAAAGAGACGGCGGAAAGAGAACAGGAGAAAGCTAGTAGGTACTCTCCCGTCGCGAAGGAGATGCACCAGGCGCCGGAGAGCGCAGACTGATCTCCGGCCTTCATGAGCGCTGGCCTGGGCGTAACGGCGTAAAGGCTGCCCGTTACTTTATCAGAAGCAGACCTAAGACGGTGGTGCGACTGCTTTCTGTTTAAGAGGCGGCCAAGGTCTGTCGGGATTTTCGGGGACTTCCTTCCTAGGGTATATCCGCGTCCCTTGCAATAGACTCATTTGTGACGGAACACCGTGTGGTTTTAATCGCTTCGATTCCGACATACCACCTCACCAGTAACCCCGATGAGGTGATGACTCTTGGGGGTTAAACTACCACACGATAAAAAAAAGGCATTGACAATGTGTATGCAAAACTTCATGGTTAAATATTTAAGGCGTGAAAGAGTAACATATACACAAACAATCTCACATTCACGTTTCTAATATTCGTCATTAGTTTGGGACTAATCTCGACCAGACTACTACTGCTGTCTCCGGTATAAAAGGATCAACAGCATTCGGATTTAAAATATAATTTGTTGTTTACCATTATATCTGCAGCAAAATTAAACTTTAACTTTACTGTGAGTTAAGAAGGTAATAAATTTTAAAAGAGTTTACAAACATCAAAGGTCGCATTACTTAATCTCTTTTAAGTAACATACATTGCCAAGATAAACACAATGCTTATTAGATTACATTGAGCATTCTGTCACGGTAATGTTATATATCCAGTATTCTTCATACAAACGGTCGGAATCGAAACGCGAGTCATACCTACGCGTCTCAAGTTCGGTATACACTCGGTACACAACTAGTTGCGGCTGCACCGCAGTGACGAACGAACGGTGTGATGATTTTGTAAGCAGTAAGCGTGCGATTTGTTATTTGATTGAAATAAGTACAAGTACTTACTTAATATGGAAATTGATGTTTTTATAGTAGGTTTTAAATTTAACAATAAAGCTTTTCGTACGTCTCAATTCGGTGGTTTTTTATTAAATCTACTAATCAAAAAACAACATGTATTTTTATTGAACATTACCCTTTTCATTCATAAAGAATTTCATTTTTTTTAATAAAAAATACATTATAATATTTACAATCACAAAACTAGAAAGAAACTCAAGTACCTAGATAGATGAAATTAAGATACAGTAGGCGGGCAGCCCTTTCGCGTGTTTACGTACCGCGCGGCTGTAGGTAATTTTTAAGGTCAGCGCCGAGTCACAATACTGGATAGATAATATTACCGTGACTCTAAACAAACAAAGACTGACCTGTTGGTCTAGTGATTAGTGATCCTGACTGCTGAGCCAGAGGTCGTGGGTTCGATTCCTACCTCGGACAAATAATTGTGTGATGAGCATGATCATTTGTTCTGTATCTGGGTGTAATTAATCTATAATATATATGTTTTTAGTAATGTATAAGTATGTTTATCAGCAGTCTGGTTACTATAGTACAGGCTCAGCCTAGATTGGGATCAGACGGCAGTGTGTGAGATGTGTCAAATGTCTAGTTATATTACGTATCCTTTGCAGTTATCGTGTAATCTTACGTCATATTATACTTACACGATTCGTAGTAGATGACTCGGAATCGTAAACGTATAATATGAACCAAAACTAGCGTAAATAAAAATCAATCACAATGTTTCATACGCACATCTGTTCATAGTATTCCGTACAACAATATTTCCGTAACAAATGATCCGATAAATCCCTCTTACATTCGGTTTGCGAAGAATTCTCGAAGAAATGTAATAAGCCAATAATTCCCAACCCTTTTCGTAGCGTTAAGAGGAAAATTTCTTTGGACCACAACTCGCTTTTCAAGTTTTTAGCTTAGGTATAGACCGGTGGCTTGTGGCAAATATAAGAAAGATTTATAATATATTTGAATAATGATACACGTGAGCTGTTTTCGAGAACACATTTTGTACAAAATGAATATTTTACTGTAATTGTATCACAGATAACATATCTGCACACAATGAATCGCCAGATTTAGAAAACGCCTTTAACCCTACATGATTCTGAGGTTAACTAGTTTTACTGGTACTACATAGTTTTATTAACCGACTTCAAAAAAGAGGAGGTTCTGAGTTCGACTGATTTTTTTTGTGTGTGTGTTCAAGGTAATACCTTTGTGAACCGATTTCAATCATTCTTTTTTAAAATTAAACTTGAAGTTATTTAAATTTGAAGAAAACATTCCATCTCTATGGGTGGAAAAATAAGTGATAAAAAATACAATTATAATTTAAAATCAATCATTACAATAATTCATTGAAGTTAATACTTTTTTTCTCTGTTGATAAGCAGGGGCGTCATAGGGCTGGCAATGATTCTTATAACAGACAATCCCTTATTTCTTTCATATTGGCAGACATCCTCAAGCTAATGTCATACACTATCTATATATATATTATCTATTTTCATGACAAATACAACACGTAGCGTTTAAGAAATATACAAGTCAAAAAGAAAGAGAAAAGGCGGTGTAAATGCTTTAATATGCGTCTGCTGTGCAATTTCCTATAGTGACGAGGGGGAATGAGGAATGTCACACCATCATTTTGTGAAAAATATTAACATTTTATACTTGTTGCCGTGATTTTAGTAGATGATCTAATGGTATAAGGAAATAACACGACTTTGATCACCTTGTACAGTTAATGAACTAAATTTAAAAAACACTTTAAAATATAACTTTGCAAAACATCGTGGAGCCAAAACCAAAGTCAGTAATTAAAAATCGCGGGGTGCTTTTTTATTCAGTAAAACTACAAATAAGCTGCCTCTTCTTATGTTTTTTTTTTTACTTTTTAATTAATTAAAGCTTGTCTTAACATATTTATTAATATTTTAAGGTTTTGTTAAATATTTGTACTGGTTAGCGTCAGAGACCGTGGGTTCGATTCTTCTCTATATAATATGTCCCACAATATTATTATAATCTTTACATATTTATATTTTATCTGTTAATTCTTCCTAAACGGTTGGACCGATTTTAATGATTTTTTTTGTGGGTCTTCAGGTGGATTCGAGAATGGTTTAGATTTACAATTGGACCCGGCAGATGGCACTGCGATAGGGTTACAGGAATAATATTTTTTACGTTCCGACAGGACAACTGTCGGGTCCGCTAGTTATCTATATATAAATAGACACAGACCAATAAGTTCAGTACCTTTTTGTCTCTTATGTTTATTTAATGAAAAGTTTTTATATTATCAATAAAAAAGTTTTGTGTTTTACTATCGTTAAGGGAGGCTTATTGTTATCATTTGAGAGGGTCCTCTCTGCCCGCATCGTCCGGCACCTTGGCGAGGTCGGCCCCGATTTGTCGGACGCCCAATTCGGTTTTCGAGCGGGGCGTTCGACGGTCGGTGCTGTGTTGCGCCTGAGGGCCGTGTCCGAAGAGGTAGTGAGCGGTGGCGGCGTGCTGTTGGCGGTGTCGTTGGACATCGCCAACGCGTTCAATAGTCTGCCATTTGGCTGCATCAGGGAGGCACTCCACTATCACAGAGTGCCAGGGTACCTGAGGCGGCTAGTGGCAGACTATTTAGAGGAGCGTACCGTCATGTACGAGGACCGAGATGGAGTTTTGAGTCGTCGGCCCATGTCGTGCGGTGTTCCGCAGGGGTCTGTCCTTGGACCACTCCTGTGGAACATGGGGTACGACTGGCCCCTTCGAGGCGACTTCCCCCCCGGGCTCGGCGTAATCTGTTACGCTGATGACACGTTGGTCACAGCCCGGGGGGTGAACTTTCAGGCGGCGGCGCGCCTGGCCACCAGGGGAGTCTCTCTGGTGGTCGGGCGCATAGAGGCGCTGGGTTTGCGGGTGGCCCTGGATAAGACGGAGGCCCCATAGAGGAGGGAGGCCCCACTGGCGCCTCCATAGAGGTCAACTCGGTCCTCGTACCGGTTCAGGCCCACATAAAATATCTGGGCCTGATCCTTGACGGAAGGTGGCGCTTCGACGAGCACTTCCGGCAGCTTGCTCCCAGGCTGGTCGGTGCTGCGTCCACCCTTGGGCGACTTTTGCCCAATTTGGGCGGGCCCAGCATCGCTACGAGACGGTTATACACGGGGGTTGTCCGGTCAATGGCACTTTACGGTGCACCGGTGTGGGCGGAGGCTCTGACCGCCCAGAATAGGGTACGCCTCTGGCGCCCTCAGACGGTTATGGCGGTTAGAGCCATACGCGGATACCGTACCGTGTCGACGGAGGCGGCGTGCGCGTTGGCCGGGACACCCCCGTGGGATTTGGAGGCGGAAGTGCTCACCGAAGTATACCGGCGAACGGCTGATTTCCGGGCGGGAAGCGGCAGTCGGCCCCCGCCCGAAGAGGTACGCGAGTGGCGTGAGGCCGCTCGCCGAGCCACCATGGCTCGTTGGTCGTCATCGGTTGGAGGCTCCACGTTCTGGCTTTGCCGCCGTGGAGGCGCTCCAGCCGGTCATCATCGAGTGGGCAGGGCGGCAGCACGGGACCCTTTCTTTCCGACTGACGCAGGTTCTTTCCGGGCACGGTTGCTTCAGGAAGTACCTGCACTCGGTCGCTAGGAGAGAATTGAGTCCCGCCTGTCACCACTGCGACTGCAGTGAGGACTCGGCTCAGCATACGCTGGCGGTCTGCTCCGCCTGGGGGACGCAGCGTCGGGCCCTCACTGCAGTCATCGGAGGGGATCTCTCGCTACCGGCCGTCATACGCTCCATGGCCGGTAGCGACAGGAATTTTTCCGCGGTCGCGACCTTCTGTGAGGACGTCATCTCGCAGAATTAGGCGGCGGAAAGGGTCCGGGAGGACGATCTCCACTCGGACCTAATTCGCCGCCGGCGAACCGGGCGGCGGAGGCGCGCTTACCAGCGCCTCATGCCGCCTTGAGTGTGGCCGCGGGTGGATGGGACGGGTTTTCCCCTCCACCCGCTATAGTGGCCCCCGCGAGGAGGCGGCGTCCATGTGTGCCTGGACGTCGCCTAATTAAGAGATTCTTTACCCGGAGGTGGTGCCCGCGCTTTAGCGGGCAGGCGCTAGGGCGGGTCCGGATGTCTTAATAAAAGCTGTTCCCGGATCCCTCCTATTTAAGGCGCAGTACGGCATACCGTGTGGTTTTAGTCGGTTCGATTCCGACACACCGCCCCACCGAAAACCCCGGTGGGGTGACGGCCCGAGGGGGTTCAACACGCACAAAAAATAAAAAAAAGGCTTATTGTTATCAATGTTTTTTTTTTTATCATGTGATAGGCAAACGAGCAGGCGGGTCGGATCACCTGATGGTAAGCGACTATCGCCGCCATTTCGCACCTGCAACTCAAGAGTCACAACTGCGTTGCGGGCCTTTAAGGTGGGAGAAGGGGAAGGGGGAGTAGGGGAAGAGGGAGAAGGGGAGTGAGGGAGGAAGAGGGAAGGTTTAGGGCCTCCGGTAACCTCACGGTAATCGCTTTACTACCAGTTTTTTGTAAGGCCGTGGTATCACTCCGGTCGAGCCGGCCTATACGTGCCGAAGCATGGCTCTTCCACGAAAAAATTAATAAAGATTTTATGAATTTCGGTTTAGCTTAATATATAAGTATGAAAAATAAATTCGAGGAATTCTGTCTTGAATAGCTCTTAGTCTAGAAATTTCTACAAGCATTTTATTCGAGCATTCATAGAGCTTGCTACGAGACCGCTATGAGACCGTAATTACTACGCGGCTACGTTCTACGGCATGATTGCGCGTTGGACCGCGTTCAGTAGCAAACCTACAGTTTCATATTAATTGACTTCTTTGTTTTATTCCATTGGCAACACTAACTTTTGAATGTGGTCGGTTAAATTTTGATGACGCGTTTCAATCTGTGGTTTTATGGATGCAATTAAAAAGTTTGTGGCGTCGATCGGTGGAGTTGGAATGATGGGTAAGTACTCGTATAGATGTTAAATGAAAATGTTCAGTTTTAATGAGAGTTTAGTAACGAGTTATTTGCGTATGTGTTATATTTCACTGGCCTGTTGGTCCAGTGGTTAGTGAGTGTTGTGCAGCGGTCGTCGGTTCGATTCCCACCCAGGGCAAATATTTGTGTGATGAGCACGATTATTTCTTTAATATGTATGTATTTAGAAATATATAAGTATGTTCATCAGCAGTCTGGTTACCATAGTACAAAGCTCTGCCTAGTTTGGGATCGTTTTTAAATCTTTTTTATCTCTGTAGCTTCTAGGGGTGGTTTTAATGTGGGTGCAACCACCTTCACTTACTTTTTGACCTCTGATTCGTAATCAGCGACCCCGAAAACCTAACTTTGAATTAAATTTTCCAGATTGTCCTGTATTTTCCAGATTATTCAGTGTATTAACTGTACGGAGAGTGTAGTGGTGTAAGTACATAACATTTGTTCACTGACACTGCGCCTAGTTTAACATGAGATACAGCGAAATTTACCTAGCGCGGGAGATGCCATTAAAAGTTAGAAGGGAAAATACAAAATATTGAATACCGATATGGCAATACTGATTTTCTGTAAATATGAATGGCTAAAGAAAATGTCGAACACGCAGGTCTACATTCAATAAGCCTGTTATTACCTGAATAACAAGTGTAGCGTACGCAACTTGTTCTGTGTGCGGTGACCCGTATTTTGGTTCTGTTATGGTGAGTCTACACTAAAGAAAATTGTAGGTTATTTGTTTTTGTAAATTGATTAAATACGAAAAAAATACGCAAAGAAAAAAATTGTTATTACTTATATTTTCACCCAGAGGTTATTTTAATAAAAAAATGTATCTTCATCGACTTCTTCCATCATGATTTATTTCTAAGACAGCACAGTTATGTCCGTTAAAAGTCTCCTAAAACATTTTACCACAGTAAGGTGTCCGTTTTTGGAAGCATGTAGGAAATAAAATCATTACAACAACGGTTCAAAAACACCAGAGATATTAGAAACATGAATAAAGCAAATTGAAACCTCTTCTCTTTTTTAAAGTCGGTTAAAAATTAGTAGAACGTAGTCAATATCCAGTCCCTCCCCTAAATGCCACACAATACGTCAGTGTATAAGCGGCTTGGTTACACAACCCGGAGCCGGTGTTTAAACACGAATAATTAAAGCGAACGTATCACAATGTTCGCCTGCTATTACAAACGAACTCATGGTGTGTTGGTGGAGTAATGGCAAGGATCGATTTCAGTGTTGCCAGCTTTGGAACTCGTTCTTACCTTAAAACTAATTACAAAAAAAACCTACACAGGAAAACCTTATTTAATGAGGTAGGGTACCATATTTCTGATTAATTTGTAGAGCTCTGATAGGTCAAGTAAGTAAGGATAAAAAAAGGCAGTCATGGGACTGCCGACAGAAGTGAAAACTTAAACGAAACGACGAACTTAAAACGTCATATTAGCAGGTTGGTGGACATTAATTAATAAGGAGCTGACAGAACTCAATGTTTAGAAAAGCGACCTCTAGTGGATCTAAATATGTATTGTTAGCGTGACGGACACGAGTTCAGTGCTTTTTCCCCATAATAAAAGTGCATAAACGTGCCTAAAGAAGTTTCAATTTCATTCAGTCAATAAATACATATTATAAATAGATTTAAAATACTCCTTCTTTTTTCAAGTCGGTTAAAGCAAATAGAATGTAGTCTATAATCTGCCCCTCCACCACACAATATGTCAGTGTACAAGCGGTCCGGTTACACAACCCGGACCGCGTGTTGATACACGAATAATATAATTGAAGTGGACGTATCATAATGTTCGCCTCCTATTACAAACGAACTCATGGTGTGTTGGTGGAGTAATGGCGAGGATCGATTTCACCGTTGCCAGCTTCTGAACACGTTGACCTCTACTCAAGGTTAGTCCCATTTAAATTTGAAGACAGTTCTACCATTAAGGAGTTGGCGATAGGTTTGTCAACGCACAAATGACAGCATTTGTATTGCGAGTGTTTTTAGGCGCCGGTAACTCGACATTGCGCGAAGTTTGGGCTGGTCGAACATATTGATTGTATAAAAACATATTTGTTAGGGAATATATTAACATGCATAAAATAAACCGACTGTCTTTTTTTTACCTTGCCAGCATTCTTAACTACGTAAAAAACAAAGATTTCTTTTACGTAGTAATTAAACATGAAGCATTCGACCTCCTAAGAACCCGAAATAAATTTTACCCAGAATTTGGACGACGAGCCCTCTAGTTGGCAACACTGATCGATTGGCAGGGTTAACCAAGTTCCACCATCTATTTTTAGGCAGACCACTGACTGTTGGTTGTTGCTATGCTATGTCTATGTATAATATCGTAGATGACTGTCATATGAAATCAGTATCTTTTTAATAAATGTCAGAAAGGAGGTTCGGTACATTTTTGTATAAAATAATAAGACATGGCGTCACATTTCAGTGTTGTCAAATCGTGAACTTTAAATGTTGACTTGACGATTATAAAATAAATTGAAAACGTTAATTATAATTTTCGCAATATTATTTATGATGTTACAATAGCTTAAGTGAAGTATCACGCGTTGTCCCGAAAGGATAGGCACATGGGTAAGACGATCACGATTAAATAGATTTTGTTAGGTTAACGCACGATGCTGAACCTCTGAAAAATCCATAAAAACCTAATTGAGCTTGACCCAGGAATCGACCCTATCGCGGCAGTAGTGTACATTATACATCACGGCACTAGAGTATCTCGTAATTTACATAATGTTCTCACCATGTTCTCTGTAATGTCCTCGTGTACAAATAAAGTATTATCTGTCTATTTAAAAAACTTCCAACATTTGCGTTAAAACTGCGTGCGCGAAAAAATTAAGGTCTAAAGTATTTCTTGGCGTCCACTTTAGATATATAATAGATATTCTTTAATGGGTGATTTTATTATTTTAACAAGTCATGACGGTATATCAGTCTTATTGCCGGGCTTCAGTTTACATAGCGTATTAAAGAAGTACCTATTTGAGATTTAATACTGTCATTGTGTTTATTTTCCTAGGGAAACCAAAAATCCTAAAATTTTTATAAGTAAGTACAAAATATATTTTCAGGCATTTTTTGTCGTTATTACAATGCTTAAAATTATCCCATTTTGTTTTGTAAGCAAGCACCAAAGTATTTTTTTAAATTATCACCTTGGAATTTGAACTGTGATAGTAACTACACAGAAATGTTATTCTCGGTACCTACTCGTGGTTTGAACTAGATTTGAATATCATTCGTTATAATGGATAAACTTCTAAAACTTAGTTATTGGGGGTTGATGACTAGTAAGAATATTTCAAAGGGAAATATTATATTATTAGCTATAGCCTTAATACTTGTTTTTGAAGTAATATTGTTAACCATAGAGGTAGACTTGAATGTCAAACATTCTTTAGAGTAGGCCGCATACAAATGTCAAATGCGTCAAAGCTGTCAGGCGGGCTATTGTTGCCAAACCAAAAATCTTATGACTGACGTTTGGTATACGCCTTTGTACAAAACTTGCTACCACCAGTAAGTTGCTTTTTGATACTAAATACTTATACCCATTTTTAAACAAATTTCGCGGACGGAGGAATGTGAAATTTGGAATAATAATAATAAAAACTTAGGCACATTTCACATACGGCTGTCTGATCCCAAACTAGACAAAGTCTGTACTATGGTACCCACACTACTGACAAACATACTGATATATTTCTAAATACATAAATTACATCCAGACACAGACCAAATGATCAAGTCCATCACACAATCATTAGTTCTGGGTGGGGATTGAACCCACGGACTTTGGCTCAGCAGTCAGGATCACTAACCACTAGACCAACAGGCCAGTCATTATTAAATACTTAAAGTTTATAAGTACAAGAAGCGAAAACAGCTAACATTTTTAATCAATGTGTTATAAATTAAAAAATAATGCGAGAACAGGATCCAGTATATACATATGTTGACCTATACCGTGACAATTCAAATTAAATTTAAACTTAATGAATTATGGTTGAAATTCGACCACTAGGCGATCTCTAGTTAATACGTATTACGTAACATTCTCGTTAATAAAATATTATATCTCTGTTAATTATAAACATGGCGAGACCGCAATCCTATCGAAATACCAAGTAATTTAAATATTCTTTCCGTATTGAACGTTGAAATTAATCAACTTCTGTGTTCACACTTCGGCAGCCCACGAAACCTATCGCCAGAAAAATTAAAATCACATTTCGGATTACGATTCAGACACCGATCCTACGTAATATTTGATTAAAATTGAAATGTAATTAGTCCAAAGTATTCTCTTGTTGTGTTTTATATTAAGTAACTATCGTATGATCGTTTTCAAAATATAAAGAAGAAGTTTTTCATTAGACAAGTTTATTTTGTTATTAGATAGACATAATGATTATGATAAATAATAATGATATAATAATACCCTGCAATATTACACGTCACTATCAAAATAAAGTAACCTCACCAATATACTCCAGCTTACAGAATTGCCAAGGAGGCGCAAGGAGGAGCTGGAGAAGGGCCTGAGCCGCATACACCCTTGTGAAATCGAAGCACAACGGTCGCAGCTCCGCCAGGTCTTAGTGGTGCAGTGGAAAAAACGACTTGAGTGACCGAGCGCAAGACACGCCACTATTGTGATGGTAAGAGCACACAAAGGTTTCCACACAAAAATAATTACCGATAGACTTTTTTTTTAATTTTCATGGAAACGTACAGAACAACATTTGCAACACTAGGTTTTCCAGTAAAGCTTACATAGTTAGTTAAGTCAGAGACAGAGATAAAGGGAGTGAAAAAGAGGGTCAGAGGAAGAGTATTGAAAGCACGATTAAAAATATTATAAGAGTTAGAGTTAAAGTCCGATACTATCTTTTTATTTTCTTATATTTTAACACAACGATTTCACAAACACAATGGAGGTGTGTTGAATAGAATAGTAAATAAGTCAATAAATATCTTATTGACCAAATTCCTATTCTATTCAACATGCAACTCCGGTATTCAGCCGGTAAAGCACAAACATTTACGTAACATTCCCAATAAAATTGGGCAAACAATATGAGAAAAAAAAAACATAAATAAATAAATAGCTCTCAAAATGAAACAGTAGAACACAATATCAGATATCGACCACAAACACAATCAGTATCGGCAAACATCACAAGATGATGGCTCGGTTTTCAATTACATTGCTTCTTTTGTTATTCCAATGTATTTGTAATTTATTTTATCATTATTTTACGCTTTGAGTGACAGGACATAAATACGTTTCGAATCGTCTTCCAATCAACTTACAATCTGGAGGCTTACAATATTTAAAAGTTTCATTGCAATGGGTTCAGTGGTTTTTGGGTGAAAGAGTAACAAACATCCATACATCCATCCAAACTTTCACATTTATAATATAAGTGGGATAGTGGGATATACATATATACCTTCTATGTCGTAACTTCGGTCCTTTGCTCGATATTATTATGCAAACAGCGCCGGTGGTGAATTGTCTAGGGAATGTCGAACGTACCTTGAACACAACTCCATCAATTTGCGAAATAACTGTTGGGCTTGAGAGTCCCTAGAAGATAGTATGTAATTAGTTCTAAACACATAACATCCACTCGTACTACATGTATCTATATTTCTGTATATTTAAAAATTAATCCCTATTTTCCTTGGTCACGGCATCACGCTTGAACGGCTGGACCGATTTCGCTAATTCTTTTTTTGTGTTTGCTTTTACCAGGAGAAGGTTCTTACGAAAGGGAAAATTAAGAAAGTTACGCGGAAAGTTAGAAAATTTAAGAAAACTTAATAAGAGACTTACGCGGGTGAAACCGTGGGGTACAGCTAGTAATAATATAATAATTATTATAAATTGACACTGTTCACACACGACCACTCGGCGAAGTGGTTATGTCGGAATCGAACCGTCTAAAACCACACGGTGTTTCGTCACGGGTGTCTATGGCCGGGGGCTCAGGTATACTAACTAGGCAGAGCCTCTACTTGATAACCAGACTGCTGATAAACATACTTATATGTTACTAAATATACACACCATTTTTTTTGTCTGGATAAGGGGCAAACGAGCAGACGGGTCACCTGATGGTAAATGACTACCGCCGCCCATGGGCACCTGCAACTCAAGAGTCACGAGTGCGTTGCCAGTCTTTCAGGTGGGAGCAGGAGAAGGGTGGAAGAGGGGGAGAAGGGGGCGGGAAGGGTTCGGGCCTCTGGTAACCTCACTTACTTCGCAAAAAGCAATGGAAGCATTGCTTCACTGCCGGTTTTCTGTGAGGCCGTGGTATCACTCCGGTCTAGCTGGCCCATACGTGCCAAAACATGGCTCTCCCACGATTACTGTTCCTGACAGGAACCTGATTCGGATTGATAGACAAAATCTACGTTAAGGCAAGCAAAGCCGCAGACAATAGTAGTAGTAATACCATAAAATGGTACCATTCTGATAAATAAATAAGTTCAATAAAAGTGCAAAAAGAGCTTCTGTTTATTCAGTATGATATATTGTTCAATTTTGTTCAAGTAAATAACAATAAATCAGTTGAGCGCCTACTCCAATAAATAATAATTGTACAGAATTCTGTAATCTGAAAATCTCATAACAAATTAAATTACAAATTCGCAAAATAAATTGTGGCCATTTCAGCACTGTGATCGGTTTACGTAATTATTGTAAAATCTATGTATTCATTAAAAAATTTAAAATACCATAGATTTTTTTAAATAACTAGTAAAAAGGCTTTCTTCTTTACACCATGTAATGGCCAGCTGTGAAAGAGTGGCGTCACACTGGCGTACATAAGCGTCACTTAGATTTTTCCTAGACGGTGCCGACAATTAATTCCCGGGCTCCCCTTATTAATAGTGGATAAACTACAAGGTGACATTACTACTGTTGAGAGTGAGAAGGAACAGGTGCGATATCCCTTCAAGACAAACGGATGATTCTCTAACCAGGCTAGATGATCGGGTTGCCGTCAGATAGCTAAATACACATATATATTAATCAGCAGGATAAAAAGTTCCTACGCAGTTCGGCCTATCTTCGCTAGATGTCACTGAGCTATATCTTAACTCAAAGTCAAAATCAAATATCTTTTCATGAGAAAATTAAAATGTCTTTTTTTAAGTAAAAATTATGAGCAACACAATGTACATGTAATGTGTTATGTTATGAGCAACAATAGGTTGCTTTGTCGAAAGTAAAATGATTATAACTATAAATAACAAAAAATACTATGTTGCCAATAGTTTAGATCGCTGTCTACCAGTATCGATCTATAATCGATCGTTTCAAAATAGTTGAGCCTATTACGGTAAATTTTTTTTTGGACAAACTTCTATATCGCCTAGTACTTAGGCTGTGGAGGTGTGAGCGCAGTCGCTTCACGTAAAATATCGAAGATCAACCGTATCGTAGTTAGACTGCAAACCAACCCAAACTTAGTTTAAAAAGGAGCAGAGGAAAATAAAATATATACAATTAAAGAAAGCAAGTACATGCTAGAAAAAAAGCCGGCCAAGTGCGAGTCGGACTCGCGCACCGAGGGTTCCGTAAAATATTTTTATTATATGATGTAACTAAAAATTTACGGCTTTCGCAATTTTTCCTTTATCTGTGCTATAAGATGTTGCTTCGTACCAAATTTCAAGATTCTGAGTTCACGGGAAGTACCCTGTAGGTTTAGATTCTTGAGACTTGAGTATTTGAAATAAATTTCAGCTTGATACCTCCACGCGTCCCTGAGAAAAATTGTCTTGACAGACAGACAGACGTTCGGACGGACGGACAACAAACTGAAGTTCCTATAAGGGTTCCGTTTTTTCCTTTCGAGATACGGAACCCTAAAAATATATTTCTAACCCCATACCTACATATACATAATTCAAGAGGGTAGATGAACAGTGAAATATTGTGACCACGGTTTAGGGGTGAATAAATACGAATCGTTTCACAGATTTCTCGTATATCGCTTATGGAGGAAATCTATATTTTATTTCTTTCTTTCCTTCGTCACATTGTGATGGATTTATTGTATTTGCTGTCTTCATGTTCGATTTAGATGATATTTATTTGTTTAGGCATGAGCTGGCTTATATGTTTGTTTGTACAAAAATAAGATTATCATTCGCATTCAAACACAACATGTCACATGTTATGACTGTATGAGAATCATAAAGAGAATTTTTTTTTACGTGGGAGAGCCATGCTTCGGCACGTATGGGCCGGCTCGACCACGGTCTCACAGAAAACGGCTGTGAAACAATGCTTGCATTGGTTTTCGCCGCGTGAGTGAGGTTACCGGAGGCCCTAACCCAACCCTCTCCCCTTCCTGTCCTTCCCTACTGACCCCTCTAACGTCTTCCCGCTCTTCCCCTATTCCCACCTTAAAGGGCGGCAAAGCACTTGTGACTCTTGAGTTAGAGGTGTCCATGGGCGGCGGTAGTCATATACCATCAGGTGACCCGTTTGCTCGTTTGCCCCCCTATACCATAAAAAAAAAAAATTAACAACTTGGTAAGTTCAATTTGATATAAAAAATATTTAAAAAGTTTGATCCTCGCAGAACAAAGATCTAAAAACAGCCCGATATATTTACTATCGGGCTTTGCAAGATATGTGACAGCAGTGACGTCAGCGGAATAATTCTCTCAAAGGCACAATACGTAAATTCTTGTTCTAGAATCTAAAGTACAATCTATGCTTGCGATTCTAAGCCATGGTTAGATAATATATTCTAGAATATCATTTGAAGCATTAATCAAGTTTCTAAAATCAGATTTATTAAAATCTGATTTAAAAAAACGCGTGACGTGTCTTTGGAACACCCGGATGGAACGAAGTGGCTTTCGCTATATATAAATACTAGTAGCGCCCCGCGGTGTCACCCGCGTAAGTCCTGATCCCGGAGGAATATCCGGATAAAAAGTAGCCTATATGTTAATCCAGGTCTCCAGCTATCTACATACCAAGTTTCATCTCAATCGGTTCAGTAGTTTTGGTGTGAAAGAGTAACAAACATCCATACATCCTCACGAACTTTGACGTTTATAATATTAGTAATAGTTAATGGATTGAATAAATTGTATCATAATATAGTAAATATTGTAAAAACTCGAAATAAAAATTACGCCATCCGTAAAAGTTGCCCGAACTTATATACCGATAATTGGTATACAACCAACATCAAATTGCATTGGTATCGCGCAGAATTCATAGATGACGACGACGCATTTTTCGTTGCGCTAACGCCTTTTTACGTCAAGCCTGAATCCGCCGAGCGTCTGAAATGTAACTTCGTTCTAAATATATATTTTTTCTGGCAACATTGCATGTGGTATAATTTTATTGAGCACATACCTTAGATTGTATAGTTGGAATCCTCCAATTATTTCTCAGTTAGCTTGTAGGTCGCATACGAAACCTATAACAATGATAAACATAATAACTTGATTAAAAAACTATTATCTATCGTGCTAAATAAAATACCATTTACGGTAAGAGTCACTACATCATTATCAAGATAAAAGAGACAACGTGAAAAGAATTTTCATCCCGGCGCTAACAAAAAGTCTGCAAGTTTCTTAAGATCTTAACTAAGTGCAAAAAAAAGAGGCCAACTTTGTAAAGGAGGGCGTGAGCGATCGCCCGTCAAATATTTAGCCTCTGGGAGTAGGCTGTCACTACCGGCTAACTTTGCGCCAAGTGCAGAATACTAAACTAAGGAGCGTGGAACGAGTGAAATATTGACGTACTTTTTTTTCACTAACGTGGGCGTGTACTGAGACAAATTTAAATTATTGTTCTTTTTTCAAAATCGTAGTTTGTCTTAAGACGACTTCATTTCCCACCTTTACTTAAAAAAAAAACACATTTGAAATTCGAATATCTCCACTACGACTGAGTTAAACAACTCTTTCTTTCTGATTTATCTAAATTATAATGCAATGTGTCCTTCATTTACATGTGATGTATTTTTATTTAACATCTAGGCATACATTATTAAAGAAAGAAATGATATTACATTTTAATTCCCTAGCAAATATATTAAAACTTTTTTATATTCTTGGACATTTCTTACACGTTCTGTTCCGCTTGGTTACACTTATAGAATGTTATAATGTGGTTTCAACATGTTAGTGACAAATTTTTACTTGACTGCAAAGACTGGCTATGTTTTTTTTGAGTCGCATACCCACCTCTGATTCAAGTAACCGTCAAGTATTTTTAAAAACATATAATTTTAATCAATAACTGTTGATTTTCCTAACCGTGCAATTTCCAAGGACGTCATAAAAGGACTGACAGTGGTCTGGCTATAACTGTGGTGTGGTGGTTGACTAGAGATGTAGGTAAGTCGGAATGAAGAAATCCGTAGCAGGAGTAAAGGCATTAATGTAATTCTTGTCATTAACAAGATAAAATGACAATAGGGACCCGTGATTTAACACTGTGAAGTTTTAACCATAGTAAAGTGACAGGCCCTAAAAGTTTCCAGATTTTAAAAAAAGGTTGACTTATATGTAATAGCTGTGGAGGAATGGGTGTTGTGTCCGTGAAGGAATGGGAAGATCGTTCGACCAGTCAAGGTGATCATGCCTGGCGGACTGCAACCCAACGTTTGATGTTATGAAGTTTTATTTATATTTATCGGTGCGAGACATTTCATTGCGCGATGCAAGATCAGTAGTTACTGCGTAGTTCAGTTCGTCTTAAGTTAAGTTCTTTCCCTAGATGGTGTTGAAGTATGTTTTTACTGTACATACGTAGAAGTTGCCCTTAATTGAATATTTAGTTGGTATTTTTAAAGAAAAACTTTTCAGAATGATTATAAGTGAGCTCTTAATAGTTTATTAAGTTTTGCCCCAGCAGGTAAAGTGGCGCTAGTTTTCATGAAATATTTTTCTTGTAAGATAATCCTATGATTCCATTGTGTATTCAGTTCTAGTTTATGAAGCTACCTTAATAAATGGCGATGAAATATACGCCCTCCTTCAAGAGGTCTTTCTTTCAAACGAACATAAAAAGTATTTTTTTTAATTGGTAGTTACGAACGTCAAAATTTGTGCTTGTGTATACAATTCATAGATAAAAGTCATTTATAGAATATGGAAACATGAAAAATCTTAACCATGTAGCGCCTTATAAATGTTCGTATGTTTATTCTGATAAAAAATCAAGGAAGAAAAAATATATTAAAATATTATTTGATTACCTTCTTGCTGAAAGGAAATTCTCAACAAATAAAACACACTCAAGCTTTTCATTATAATACGTGTTGATACTGCGTCACGTCAAAGTTCCATCGTCAAAAAACTCCGATTTAGTTGTTTAAACGGTTTTTTTCTTTGAGCTTCATGTAAACATGTTCGAGAGTTACTATAGAGGTCATATTTAAAAAAGTCATCTTCTTTCAGGTTTCCCTTTTATGTTTTAGAGATTTAATGACTTTTTTTTAATTAATTAGGTTTTTATAGCCTGATCAGAAAAATAAAAAACCTTGTGTTTTTTTGCACCGCTAAGTATATGTTGTAATGTTTAAAAGCTATCATGCCACAGACAGATACACAGACATGCACATTCACAGATATACGCGGTATACTTATAACATCTATCCTTTTTGTATCGGGGGGTAAGAATGAGCATGGATGGTATCAAAATTTAATTACAAATTAATACTGTGGTGCACCAGTGCATTGTTGATTATGGAGTTATACCACGAAACATTATTTTCTATAAACTTACATATATGTACAAGTAAATAATGTGTCATAATAATTCATCGCGTTTTATCCAGGTCAAAGCATGCAATCTTAACAAGGAAATAAAACCATCAAATCTAATATGATATTTAACATGAATCGGAATCTAATTTTTCAGCTACATTTGACATTTTCATCTTCTATAATGCACCAATGATTGGATTCCAAATACATCAGACTCATAGTCACTGTTATTACTTGATGAACCATTTTCACCGCCACTAACATTTTTCCCTTTTATTTTATGTTATAGGGGGCAAACGAGCAGACGGGTTACCTGATGGTAAATGACTACCGCCGCCCATGGGCACCTGTAACTCAAGAGTCACAAGTGCGTTGCCGCCCTTTAAGGTGGGAGTAGGAGAAGAGGAGGAGGGGGCGGAGAGTGAGAATAGGGTATTGCAGGAGAGGAAAGGACGGCAATCTGGGAGAGGGAAGGGTTAGGGCCTCCGGTAACCTCACTCACGCGGCGAAAAGCAATGCAAACATTGTTTCTTTGCTGGTTTTCTGTGAGGCCGTGGTAATGTATTAAGATACATAAGCAATTATGTGCTATTACGTGACGCATAAATGACAAGCATCCATTAATTTTGGATGTACTTTTATTTCCCCAGTTTGGGCCCATTATATTCTAAAGATCTTTACACAAACAAAGGTTTAAACATTTAAATAATAGTACAGAAAAAAGCTTCAACAATATTCTGAGGTTTTCTTAGCTAAGGCTAAGAATGCTATATTTTAGACCTACGACAGCCATTAGGCAGGAGCCCTAAATCTTGCGAAACTCATTAAAACCATTCTAGCACGCTTTAGAATTTTAAAACAATAACTTTACCACTTCTCGGGGCTAACTTGGGATAAAGATAATAAGTATTACATCCAATGAAATCTCCTTAAATTCAAACTAAATTCAATTAATAGCCTTCGCTTCTACGCCATGCTATTGCAATATTTATGTACATACATTTTACCGCTCTTTTATTGTAAGAATAAAGTTTTATTATCTTTGCCGCCTTCAGTCATTGTTTGAGGTTTAATCTGTATAAAACAATGTCAATCTGTCAAACCCGTGTCAGCCCGCCATCTACAAAGAAGATAAAATGTAACTCTAACCTATCTTACTCATTCCATTTCGAGTAATTTCAATTATTATATTGAACGAAGTCGATCAATCCTCAAGATAACTCCTATATTATACTTTTATATGTTTATATTTTAAGGCGGTTTCCATTTTTAAATACCTAATAATTTAGGACTCTTCCCATCCATCCTAATTTATGTAAAGTTGCTTAGAGTTCCCACGGTAAAGGAGGGCCTTCTCTTTTTAAAAATTCAAATCGATCCAACGGTTTTCGACTTTTCAAGTCGCTTAATCTTTAAGCGAACTGAATTTTTCAAAATTGGTAAACATTTGAAAACAAAATTCGACATACATAATACGTCTTCCTTTTATAATTTCGTAACTAAAAAAAGTCAGGAGCGAAAAAAAAATTGAATTAGGACAGTTTAACTGGCTCAGCTCAGCGTGTCACATATTACAGCAACGTACACCTTCTCCTGAAGATCATTTTTTTGATAGAAAACAATAATTTAAGAAGACTTTTAGTAGGTTTCATCAATCAACACCACGACTACCTTCTCAAGTAGACCTTGAACTTGTGTCATTAGCTTTAGTAACGCTTTGGCACAAATTGGAAAGCGTTATATTGTATCCAAGTTTTTATTCGCCAAACTTTTTCGTCGTCTCCTAAACTTCCTCTCATTGTACACAATGGGAAGTAATTTGATATACTTTTTTTTCACGTAATGATACAAGGGGATTGAAGAAACTGAATACCAACTTTTTGTAAGGTGATATATGTTTTAAATTTAATAGGTACTTATAAAGGAGATTCTTATTCCATCTGTTTTTTTAAAGGTTAAGATGCCGATATCTTTTTCTTACAAACTTTGAAGGGAAACTGATAACTTAACTGTTGCTGCTTGTAATTCCAAATTTAAGAGTGGTATTGTTTTGTCAAGTTGATATAAATGTTTGGAAATAGAACAACCAATTAAAAAAATATTTCAAAATTACAAGCATGCCAAGACCCGAGTTTAAAATCAAATTTAATTTTTGCTATCAAATCAATCCTTTCTTCCTTCCTAATACCATAAATGTGAAAGTTAGTTTGTTTGTGTAAATAAAATAACTTTCGTATTCAAAACAGTTTGAAATCGTAACAAACAACCATTTGCTTGTGTGTTTCATTGTTACGCTTTCACGCCATCGCGAGTGAAACCGCAGGCAACAGCTAAAGCTAAAAAAATAAAAATGGACCGAATCTCTGCAGTAAAATGTCAAAATACTTTATAACAGTAGATAACCACTTACCATTTGCGAGACCGTTAATATGTTAGCTATCAAAATGATGTAAAGACGTCATAATGTTAACCTTTCGTTTTCCATTATTCATTAATATCAACCGCCATTTTGAGACTCTTCACAAATAACACGGACAAAGCTATATTGAGATAAAAATATTGACGCTTTTCAAACCAAGCTACTGTTATGAAACCCAAATCAAAAGTCACAAATTCTTTATCAAAGCCTACATTGACATGCCCTTATAGAGGTCACAGTCTAAAAATATATCTTTGTAAACGTACGAAAAAAAATAAATCGTGACGAAACAGACGAAGAAGAAAATGATAATATTTATTACGACAAAAATGCTGACAAAAACCTTTTTAGTGTATAAAAAGACATCAATCCAGAAACAATTAAAAAAATATAACTATACTGTTTATAAAAAAATACGTTCTATATTGCAATAAGAAAATTTGGCGCCACCAAAGTTTTGAGACAATTAATCTGGCTCGGTGCTTGAGCTTTAATGGCAACATCGAGGGTTTTGATTCTCGCTTCGTGGAAATATTTGTGAAAGTAAATATGACTATTTACATTGGTCTGCATATTTCTTGTGGGTGGTACTCGACAAATTGTTGAATTAGCTTGAAAAAATGGAATTTAGATTTTTTTTTTTTCAAATTTCATTTTACAGATGGGCCTGTTGGTCTAGTGGTTAGTGACCCTGACTGCTACGCCATAGATCGTGGGTTCGATTCCCACTCTAGTCTGGGTGTTCTTTGTGTCCGTTGTTGGTATGTTTGTAAAGTCCCCCGCGACATGAGTCATTCCTAATGCGGGAGTAGTCTTTTTTTTAAATAAAAAGAAAATCATTTTTTTATCTTCGAAATATGCTTTTCTTAGTGTAGGTTTTTCATGTCAATTTCATCAATTTTGATTTTTTTTTTTTTAAGTAGATGATTTTAGAAAAATATGGACATTCCATTAACATTCTTAATATTAAATACCTATGATTTCATTCGCGCCAGCCCTGTTACCGTAGTGTTTGTATACTCTTTGCCTGTCACATATAAAATATTAGCTTAAACCGTCAATTTTCAAGTTTTCTTTTTAGTTTCAAAACAAGATTTTTATATTAAAAATCACGAATTTTCATAAAATTTGTTAGCGCTTTACGCTATTCACGGAAACCCTAAAACATTACCACAACTTTTTATACACACTCTGTACATTATAATTCTAAAAAAAGTACTGTAATAGGTTCCCATTGTCCCTAGCAATGTTCATTTTGGGTCTTCATAGCGCTGAATCGGTAAAAATAATTATGATATTGTGGAATATATCCACAATATCATTATTATTCTTACTGATTCATGGATCCTGCTGACGTTAACATGAAATTAATTTAGCAAAGTCGACTAATTAAGTTAAATTATTAATTCGCTTCTTTGTACTTCAGAGATTACCTGCTAACCTTTGAAGTATAAAGAGACAACATAACGATAGGTATATGACGAAAATTATTTATCAGGTACCTTGAAAGTCTTATAAATATAACCAGTATCTAATAATAATAAATACAAATGCAACAAGTCTAGGCAATGATTAACCAAATACATGCATATCCTTTCCTTAATTAAGATCAGATAAGTTATCAAAGCATAATTAGTGTGAGTGATACAGACAATGAAGCAATGCTTGCATTGTGTTTCGCCGAGTGACGAGATTACCGGAGGCCCTAACCCTTCCTTTCTTTCCCACTCCCCCTCTTCCCCTACTCCCCTATTCCCACCTTAAAGGCCGGCAATGCACTTGTGACTCTTGAGTTGCAGGTGTCCATGGGCGCGTTAGTCATTTACTATAAGATGACCCGTCTGCTCGTTTGCCCCCAATACCATAAAAAAAAATAGTAATAGCTGAAGTCCTAATCTTACTTGAGAGATGGTGAATAATTTAGGGTAGGTTGTTGAGGCACTATGAAAAATTTTGTAATAGTCCTCGAAAGACCCCTGAATAATCTCTCAAGGGCCTACACAAAATTGATCATCAGCTTTTGGACTATTTTAAATGCGAAAGTTTTGATAGATGGATATTTGTAACTCAATCACGCCGAACGGCTGAATGGATCTGGATTAAATTTAGCACATAGATAGTTTATAGTTTAGAATAGCACATAAGCTTTAGTGTTTTTTCCTCAGCACATAGTGCTTTTTCCTCATAGCAAAAGTGCACAAACGTGCCTAAGGAAATTTTCACTTCAAAAAAAAGTCAATGAATAATTATATCATAGATAATTAATGATAGCGTACCTCCCAAGTGTTAGGTGTTAAACTTTGCACATCAAAATACATCATTTTAAACTTTGAATGCTCTTTAGCCAGACCTGCCCTATTTTTCTCCAATTGCTTTCCCTAACATTCACATCACTAGCCGGTTTTAATTTGCTCGCTAAAACTCCTGTCATTGAACACCCAATAACAGTCACCGCTGCCACCTAGCGGCGATAAAAAGACAAAAAGGTTCGAACCGCAACGCTTGTCAAGCCGGCAGCTAAAAAATCTATTTCCATTCATGCCACAGGCAACGGGTTAGTGCTTTATGAAAATAAAAAATAACACTGTTCTATGTTTGATTTAATTACAAAATGTACGAAATTATAAAAAAGATTTCAGTGATTTTGCTAACGAGTCCGTACAAGTTAGTTACAAATGGGTAATTTATTTCTCTACAAAGGAATATCATTCATTAAAAAATAAATACGGTTTTATTTTGTGAATACACCCATATGCCCTTCATTCAAGCCTACGATATGCCCTTCATTCAAGCCTACGACATTCAGTCCTTTAATGTATAAAATATGTATTGTAATTTCCTCGAATCAAATCCAACAACTTTTAATAACCTTTAGAAACATTAATGTAACAAAAAGTTGTGTTGTATTCATTTCATTTACGCAGTATACACCTACACTGGTATAAATAGAATATGCAAATAATTGTAGAAAAAAAAAAAGAAATAAATCCACAAAAAAAGGCATTTAATATCGAGGTCTAACGAAGAAGTAGGTTTGATAAGCGAAATTAAATGTTAGCCTATATTTAATAACCTTTAAATTTACTTGCTACGTGTCAGATAGGAACTAGATAGATAGAACCCTCCGACCAGGCAAGGTGATCATGCGAAAGAAGTGAAGCAAATCCTGATTTTGATAAGAAATATGTAGATAATGCATGAGTTAATTGAAATTGGAATTATTACTGCTCTATAGACGGTAATTTATCAAACATAACCTTAGTCTTAGGCCTAACATTCAGCCATCAATGATTGACTACTCATATAATGAGGCCGTCATTGATTTCTCTGTCGACAAGTGAAATCTACACGTCAAACCATATAAGAACCAAAGTCTATTTATAAAAAAAAATCTAGATCCAGGTTAAAACAAAGTCCCCTTTTCCAGTTCCAAAAATAAAACAATAGTTATACCTTTGCCTAAAAAAATGTTCCAACTTTTTAAAGGCAATTTTAACTCTATGAACATTCAATTGTGGGCCACGGGAAAATGTAACAATTTCGGTTGAAACATCCCTCGGGACTGAGTGACCGGTACGAAGGGTTAGATACGGTACCGATTTATTTCTATTACCATTTGACCGCAGGCGGTTAAGTTGAATACGTACTGAGAGCGTGATTATTTGGTTAAATCTGTGTTATATAATGAACAACCCGCCCCGGCTTTGCACGGGTAGAAGAGTATATTTAGAGATTTTTATTTTTCAGTTTAGCTTTTGGAGCATTTCAATAAAATGAAATTCAGGTGGCATCAGCTTGCATCCTGTTCACCTTTCGTGTAACACTAACACTATTGTACCTGAAGATCTGACTATTAAAAAGAGTGGCCATGAGTTTCTTTGCCAGTATTCTTCTCATAAGGCTCTACGCATTTTGGAAACTGGAAGTTATAGATCAACACAAGCAGGCAGTAGATTTTGGTGTTTTCACCTAATTTACCTCGACAATCCAGCACATGCTGTGGCGTCTGTTTGCGCCGATCTATGATTTTAACTATTGCTTCAATTTAACGTTCATAAATGTCACTTAGTGTCTTAATTGAATAAATGATTTTGAATTTGAATTTGAATATAAACCTTTTGGTTTATGCGGCGCACGCCAGTAAGGATGGGATGTTTATTTTCGAAATCTTCAACAATCATCGTTATATTTCTGCCATTTTACATGAAACCTTAATGAATTATACACTAAAACTTAAACCTTCCTAATGGATCACTCCGTCTACTGGTGAAAACCGTATGTAAGTCCGTTTGTTAATTTTTTAGTTAATCACGTTCAGATAGGCTGACGGACAGACGAAGCGGGAGATTTTGTTTTATAATATGTTGTGATTAGTATTATTTCAAAATGCCGGTATTCCGGTTTTATTCATATATTCGTTGCTGTAATGATGAAATATATTACATTTTAAAATTGTTAATTTTAAGATAAGATACTTGTTATATTAGAATAATTATAATTGAAGTTTAATACTGTTTGAGTATTTATTTCATTCCTTAACAAAGTTAAATCATGGCTGGTAATTTTCTTCTTTGAGAAAGCAGCAACATTAGTCAGTCAGTCTATGGTTGGACATCGGTTAATGAGCAAACTTCGCGTACGTTATGCAACTAAAAACCTCGTGTTCATATTTCTATCGCTTTTACACTGTGTGTGACTCTTCGGTCTTTACTCATGACTAGGTTAATCTATGATTAAGCTAGATTCATGAGTTAGTAAGAGCCTAGTACTGAGTTTTGAGCTCTTTATGCAATAAGGGCAACTAGCAGAGAGAAAGGGAAAATAAAAAAAGAAGAAAAAACTTATACTAGAAGACTAGAAAAACATTGTAACTCCGTTTTGCAGATTTTTAATATTAATCATATTGTTATTTGATAGTAATCGCGAAAAATTGTGTTGCTATGTTTTTCCTATCAGGTGTTAAAAAGATACCAGGGCCGCTGTTTCGAAGGCCTGTGCTAAAGGCTATTTTTTATATTCCTAAACAAGCCTAGATCTTATTTAATGAGTAAAATACCTAATACATATAAAATAAAGTTTGGCCGGATTTTGGCTAGAGGTTCTGATGGTAAGTTGGGTGACGGAGGGTCACCAAATTGAGTCGGATAGGATAGGCAGAGGGCAAGTGACATAGCCAGTAATGCAAGTGACTTACGGCAATTGCCAGAGATTGAAAGGGATTGGGTATAAAAAAAATACAATCAATATTTTTTCTGCCCACTGTGTGTTTCTCACCTAATACTTGACGTAAAATAACTTACGGGTCAAGATGTACCGATTGGGTTTTACCCGGATTAAATTTGAGCCACTTGCCTCTCTCAAAAGAAAAGGGTTGGCAGAAGTGCTTAGGAGTGTGAGGTTGACAATAATTCTATTGACTAGTGTATGAGTTTAGAACGGCACAGAGCCTTCGATTACTTCTAGTCTGGACTAAATAACTGAGAAAATCGACAGATTTGATCAGGCGCTTCTTGAGGCGACTATCTTTTATTCGTAATGTAGTTGTGTAGAGACATAATTCTTAGAACAATGTCATTGGTGCACTAAAAATAGTAATCGGATCATTTTTTTTAAAACCGAATTAAGTGTTTCACATTTGGGGGAAATAAAATCAGAATAGCACCAGCTCTATACGTCGATTTAAAAATGGAACCAGATATTTTTTTTTTTCAACAAACGGTAACGTTCTACACAAAGTTTAAAAAGTGCAATCTAAAACATTTGTAATTTGAATGCGCTCCAATTTGAGCCGGATTTATTCCCGCTATTTTTCACTGCTACAGATTAATTAGAAACCAGCGAATTCTAAGTAATAAATCGGTTTAAAATCGAATCGAATATAAAACATTGTATTCGAATTTAAAACTGACTTTAGCCAGGGAACGATAAGCATATTTATATTATATCTCAGATCTGTTTTACTCACATATCTCTGCGGAAATGGCATAAATTTCCTGAAGATTAAACTGTTGATCTTGCCATTGTGTAAACTTTCTTGGCAATGTACTTTGTCACCAGTAAGAGTTATCCCTAAATTAATAAGGGTAGGTAAGTGGTTGTCCGATGTTGCCACAAATCTAAATACCAGATTGCGATAGTCAATTTGTGAAATAAAAAAAAATATACATAATGTATTAAAATTTATGTTACAGAAATAATAATTTTACACAGCTTATCCACCAGACCATCATCTAACATCTGGCAACACAGAAAACTGTGTCTGACAGGACCCTCGTCAGTTTTAACTCCAACTACAAATAAAGTTACATTCAGATTTGGAAAACGATTTAAACCAACACATACTTACCATAATGGTACGAACCATTATGGTAGGTATGTGTTGGTTTAAATCGTTTAAGCCTAGGCCCATACTGCAAATGAGATTGTATAAATGTATTTCAGACGAATCGTTAACCCTCGGCTTTACATTCTTATTTTAATTATTGTTGTGTCGCCTGCTTCCATCGTTCTACATAGATAAGTTTTTAATACAAACAAATAACAATACGGGTAGGAAAAAGTATAATAGATAAAAAAAATGGAGAAGTAGCAAAAAGTTAGTTGCCTATTAGACCTCACTGTAATTCTATTAACCTCATGCAGGTCCGTTTTGATATTCAAGTATTTTAGTAACTAAAGGTAATTTGTATTTAAAAGAGGCCGTAATCCGTGTACGAATTTTAATTCGAATTAATTGAGTTCGCTATAAAGGAACATAAAGTCTCACTTGTGACATTACAATAACAACTTGAGTTTATAGTGATATTTTGAAACATTGTAATTCTGTGGTTTTCGTATAAAGCAATTTTACAAGCAAAATAAATGACAACTCGTTACGAAACTCACTTAAAAATCAACCATGTCGATTGCCGACTCTAAAAGAAGCTGTTAACCGTAGATGAAAATTTGAAATTCGAATTTGGTTCACTATAGAGAAACACAGAGACTAACTTGCTTGTAGAGTGGGAAGGGATGTTGTCTATGCCCCAGGCCAGCGTTCACGATTAAAATTGGTTCTTGTTTTGTCCACTCCACAGAAACTTTGTTGTACTTTAGGAGATATTAAAACAAAGATTTCTTTAAAGTATTCGTATTAAAATTGGATTGATTTTCCGCTTACCGGGTTATGGAATTATTTACAAAAATGTATAATAAATAATATAATATATATCACAGACATAAAACATATAATATTATGTTCTTTTTTCTAAGCTGTTTCAAACTTTTTTGCTGCTAATATAATGATAATATATATATAATAATATATATAAAAATATATATAATAATTAAATGTAAATTTTATCCTGAGCCTCTTTGTAAGTACTCTAGTCAGTTACTGGTTTGACTTCCTTTAGGTTGAAAACTAGCCATACTTGGCTGATCCGATACGAAAAATAAATCTGACATATACCTAACTTAAGAAATTGTAAATAATAGTCATGAAAATCAATATTCTAATATTCTTTTTCTATTTCATTAAAACCAACTGTTACTTAAGGAATTCCTAATTAATAGAAAAAAGTGTAAAATATGTTTAAAGGGAAAAAAGTCGTTTGTTACTTTTGAACATTAAGAATAGACATAATATTTTATAGTTCAATTTTCCGCAACAGTGCACCGATGCGGAAATAGAATACAGCATAACCGTTCTAGTGTTATGTCATGTCAGTTATAAAATTCCCAATTTGCAAGTATTGAAAATGGAACGCGGACCGAATGACAAAGCAGCCAGGCATTTATGTGAACAAATAGAAATAGATATCAATAAAACGTTATTTCTTTTGCTAGTTCTAGTGTTAAGATTAAAAAATACACATTAATGCTGACATCGAGGTTTGTTACGAAATAGTGAAAGAAATAACTGTAACTGAAAAAAAAAAACAAAATATTTAAATCGACATCGCATTCTGCATTTTGTTCAACACTGACAACTTCCATATTTAAATTTAGAATGCCGGTTGAAAAAGCGAAACGCACAAGTACCTAGTGTGATTAAGTTTTTCCATTCCGCAACTTTTCTTTGATGAGTTATTTTCAGTCGCACCACGCGAATGGAATTTCAAATCAAGTTTTCCATGGTAGAACTGTGTTCGCAATTCAAAAAGTGATGCAATTTTTAAGAGCAGCGACAATTTACTGAAATATATCCGCCATTCTACTTTCCTCCGCAATTTTAGGTTTCATATTTAACGTAAAATTTGTGCGGTAGGAGAACGTATTTTATAAATCTATGCGAAGCGGATCCTAAATTAGTTTAATTTTAAAAGAAAACAATAGAGGCTGGACGGTCGCCAAAACTCTCTGCGTGAATTCATAAAATTGACATTTCACGAACAATTTGTAACGTCAATTGTTAAGTTGCTATTCGATGGCTTAAATATGAATTTTAAATTGTGATCTAACGTAATTTTATTCCAATCTTAATGAAAACAAACATTTATGGACACAAGTAAAGGTTTATTTCTGAATGATACAAAATATTTAAATTAAAGTCAGTAACCGCCTCTGCTAAAAAAATTAAATTATATGTATAATTATAAATAGTTGTATAGGTATCCTAATACACCTTCAAATATTATGTTTGTCTAATAACCATTATTTTTGCTAACGGTAAGGTGGTATATCGGACTCGAACCGACTAAAACCACACGGTGTTCCGTCACGGGGTCCTATTGCCGGGGACTCAGGTGTACCCTAGAAAGGAAGTCCCTGTGAGCCCCGGCAGACTTGGCCGCCTGCTCGACAACAGGCGACCTCACAATTTCGTGCGGGGGCCTTGCCCTCTCCGATTTAGAGAGGTGCGCGTGAACACGTCGCACCGCCGTCTCGGGCCTGCTTCTGCTAGGGCGACGGGTAACCCATCCCATCACCCTCAGGCAAGCGCTCATGGAGGCCGGAGATCGTCTTGCTCTCTCCGGCGCCTGGTGCGTCTTCTTCGGGCGGGAGAGTGCTAGATCTCTCCCGTTCCCTTTCCGCCGTCTCCTTGGCACTCATCACTTCTTCGCAAAACGAGGCGGTGGAATCCCATGCGCTCTCGTGCTGGACCATAACCATCACCATGGTTTCCAGTGGGAGGCTACCCACACCCAAGGCCATCGCGAGGTCAGCACGTTGCCGAGCCCACGCCGGGTACTCCACCAGAGTGTGGAGTGCGGTGTCCTCGCGACAGCCCATGCAATGGTGGCACACAGACGTTGGCTTCCGGCCTAACCGACACAGGTACTTGCCAAAGCAACCGTGTCCGGTGAGCACCTCCAGTGAGTCGCCTCTCAAGCCAATCCTCCATGATGGGTCTTACCGCCACAATTGTGGCGTGCCCCTTGTTTGTCTAATAACCATAGATTTAGCGTTTTAGTATGCAAAATCGTCGTTATTATAAACTCATGATTCTCAGATAAAAACAGATAAAGTATCTATTAAACCAAAAAAAATACACCAACACTTTATTATAGACTGTATAAATGTATTAAATCTAAAAGATTTAAAAATAATGTATTGGAGTGTAGTCGAAATTTGAAATCCAAATGAAAGCGAAAAAAGTCCACAGAAAAAAAACCATTGAATCGGAAAACAAAAGGATTGGAGGATTCCTTGTAGGTGAATGGCCGTGTATAAAATGGCGCCAACAATGGCGGATGGCTGAAAAGAGATTTCAGAAATCAGAACTATCGTGGAAACAATAAAGGTTTTTTCGCATTGACGAAAGTTTGCATGAAACCAAGGTGAGAATGTTTGCGGCTCTCGTTACACAATATTTGGTTATCATGGCGTTGTTTTTTATTATTATCGTTACATTGTTTGAGCAGCCATTTGCATTTTGTCGTTTTCGTTACTTTGTACATATTTGGATATTTTGACTTGCAGTTGTTGTATTATTTCGTTATTTCTACATACCTACATGTAAAGGATATTTATAACAAAAAAAATTGTGTCGATAACATATTTTAATAATTTATTTAAAATGTTGCTATTTATCGAAGATCATTTAGGTATAATAAGTTACAAGTGATTAAAAATAAAAAAGTAGCATTATCAGAGTGGGTTAACCATTGGCATGTCATGCCATCCTCAACTCGTTTACTACTATTTGGCAGACTTCCTTTCCTTCCACTATATCAGGAAGTATGATCAGGAGTTATTGTTTCCCTGCGATATTTTCTCTCACTAATAAAGTTCAATCATAAAAAGAAAGATAAATCGAAGTCGATTCCTAGTCGAACACCTTTTGAGTTTTCGAAATAAATGTGTTATTTATCACTTGCTTTATGTCTCTGGTAGGCCAGACCTACTCCGCACTTTAGGTACGAAGCTACAAGTACGCGGCGATATCGACTTGTCGAGCCAATTCAATGGGCTGCCGCGCGCCGGCCAGGCCGCACCTTAGATCGATACTCACTCCGCGCCTCGTTGCGTCGTCCGTTCGTCACTTAAGATATTACTAAACCAAAATGAAGATTTTGCATCGTATTCGACTACTTAGTATAGGTACATAACGGGAAATTAAATATTCAGATTAATTATAATTAAAAAAAGATAACTCTAACGTCATCAGGTGAGATAAGGGTTACATAACTAAGTAAATAGATCAAAAATAAAAAAATATGTACGATTTAAAATCTTCAATTTTATATTCCACCTACTTTTATGTAAAACGGAGGTAAAATGCCTGGACATTCAAACGGTCATAACTTGTAAACGGTTGTTTTTATTTTTTTTCCGAAAATTCTTATTGGAACTGCATGCTAGAGTCATGCCCTGTGATGTAAGCAAGTATACCATTTTTAAATACACCTGTATATACATACATCATTATTTGTTTTCATATTTAGTTAGCCAGTTAGTTATAATTGATGCTAAAAGCGTGTTTAAAATATCCATGGTTTAAAACAAGTTATAGAAAGATAGAAACGGAGTTATACTACGTTGAATATTTATTTGCCAAACACACATAAAGGATGTTACTCAAGCTATATTTGCGCACGGCCGCAGGCTCGTGCATTGTGACAAACAGCGCAAGGGCATCTTGCTTAATAACTTCTTGAAAATTTGTTTTAATATTGACAATGTTTATCTGTTACTTCATGTCCGGTGTTACATAGTAGGAAGGTTTTACTGGGGTATTGTTTATGTTAACCTATTGTTAAATGGCTATTTACATATTCATGGTTTTTAATCTAGGTTATGAGAATATTGGCCTAGAGCTTTATTTAAATATTTTCAAAGGTTAATTCTAATTACTCCGACTTATTGTCTATGCGTGAAAAGATTTGAATTTATAGATATATTCTCAAGGTATCTCAAACATGCTAAGAAGCATCTACACTCATATTTTTGACTAGCCGTTCCGTCACTGCACTGCTCCTAAGAGTGGTAGCGTGATTATATATTTGTAACATTTCCCTTGTCAAAAAAATCCAAATTTAAATAAAACGAAACGAATAAAACTTATAAATAAAAAAAAATATAACTAAAGTTCTTTACGGTTCTTAAAAAGAGGGGTATTATAAGTTTGATGTGTCTGTGTGTCTGTCTGTAGTATCGTAGCTCCCAAACGGATAAATCGATTTAAGTGTGGTTTTTTTTTGTTTGAAAGGTGACTTGGTCGAAAACGTTTTTAGATATAATTCAAGAAAAACTGTTCATGTGTGCAAAGATCATCAGCTCTTTTGTATTCGTTGGACGGATTTTCGAGTCGAGGGTATTTTAAATTTTATATTTTGACGTAACGATATACCAGTTTTCATTATGCATCTATTTGTTGTGCTTTGTGTACCTACACATACAATAACTTTACACATATCTGACAGCTGTCAAGCATTTTTCAGTGCAGCGCTTCTCTCCAGCTTTTGGGCCGTGTTCGGTTTTGTATGTTAATTAAGTCACCGTCATCCTCATCCTCCGTGCCTTTTCCCAACTAAGTTGGGGTCGGCTTTCAGTCTAACTACGATACGGCCGAACTTCGATATTTTACGTGAGGGACTGCCATCAGACCTCCACAACCCAAGTACTAGGCGATATCAAAGTTCTGAAGTTAGATCAGGTTATCAAACTCTTTAAGGCTCCAACTACCCGTTACGAATGCCACAGATGTTCGTATGGCACCCGGGACCGACGGTTTAACGTGCTCTCCGAGGCACGGGGAGATCTCAAAGTGATAAGAATGGTCACCCATCCTAAGACTGCCCTGGCTAGTATTATTTAAGCTCGTACTCGATTAAAACTTAGCAAGGAGCACCTCAAAAAAAATTGTTCATATTATTTGTTAATTATTTGCTTCACTGATTCCAATTAGTTCTGTTTTGTTACGTCTGAATACAAAAGACAAAGACATTCTCCAGCCTTGTCCGAACCAAATTCAATAGGTAGAACAAAAAACGTACAACAAAACAAACTGACAAACAAATAATTCCATCCGTACGCTGTAAGTCCTTGCTTCCTAAAAGGGCAAGCGTATATAACGCCACTAAAACCAAGTAGGTACTACATGTAGGGTTGTCAATTTTCAACAAATCAATAGACGCGCAATGTTTACTTTAAATTAATAAGATTCTTCAGAAAAGTGTCATGTGATGGGTAACCCTAGTATTTGAAGGATTTGTTACACCTATTTATAGGGGTTTAGTAATAATTAGCAGAATAAATACAAAATAAAAATTGCCCGTTAGAAACTGTGTTCATTAAAATAAAGCTGCTTGAACCGTATAACGAAGATTATGTTTGGTTATAATAAAAATAAAATAATAAGTTCTAAAATGAGCTAAAATTATTACATTATTTAAATACACCATTGTTGAAACTACTTTATATTAGCACAATGTCTTATGTTTTTAGGTACAGAATATTATAATATTTATATTTTACAGATTATATAAGTAGTAGCTATGAAGAACATTTTGTTATTTTAATATATTTTTTATTAAAATGCTATACAATGGAAAACTTAAATAAGTATACAGACTTTAAAATAATAAAAACATATAATTAAGTAAAATTGAATTTACTCCTACTTATCAAAAAACTAAAATTTTAAATTATTTAAATCTATCTACAATTTAAAGCACCCAGCTTGTTTTAAATATAATATTTCATTGCATGATTAAGAAACTTCGACTGTTTCGCTTTACAAAGAAAAATACTTCCTGCTTTTAAATTATCAATAAAATTAAAGTGCTGATAAGTAAATCAAACCATTATCATTTTCTAAATAACGCAACAATCATAAATTATTTAATAGTTATTGTCACAGAATAAAAGACAGCCTCGCCATTCACCAGATTGGTGTTTGTAACATTTTATGTCTAGCCATTTAATAATATTTTTCCATATAATACTAGGCGTAACACAAAAAATCCATATAAACACAGCACTAGGTATAAACATAAAAATCATATTTTAATTTTATATTAGTGATGCGTGGCAACCCTATCAACTGCGCACGCGCCTCCTATCGTCCCTACTGCTCAGTATGCAAGTCGACAAGGCATATCAAGGCTAACTACTTAGCTATACTTGATTATCTGAGATTTAATTAGTTAATTGTTATTGCTGTGTGAACTCGGCGAGGGAAGTATCCTTTCAACCTTAATTTAGACCAGGGGTTTTGAAGTGTTACTAATTAGGCTGCGAACACTAAGAATCTTTAACGTCTATTCACAAAGGGCAAAGATATTGAGTAATATTCGTACAAGTAGATAAGAGTTGAGAATCTCCTCCTTCTTTTTTGAAACTGGTTAAAACTGAAGAGTGTATGTATGGAGGTCTGGGCACGTAGAAAATATTCACGAAGAACGAATGACAAAAGAAGTATATAAGGCAAAAGTTAGGGGAAAGGCCGGTAGGGGTTTTGATTTACCCGTGAAATGTTAAAATTTGTTACATTTGAGGTTTAAATGGATGGCGTCGACTTAGAAGCTTGATTTTTTTTTTAACAGCTTTGAGAAACCGTAGACATAAGTATTTGGTATTAATTTTAACTTGATGCGTCCACAAGCTGCTGAGAAAAAGGGTCTTAACAGACAGACGGAAAACAAAGTGATCCTATAAGGGTTCGTTTTTCCTTTTGAGGAATGGAACCCTAATGAACCAACTTCAACGAAATAAATACCTAATGCATTAAATACCAAAACATTGGTAAAAAATAGGTAGAATACGTTAGTGAAACAATAATGAAAATTGGTCCATTACTTTTGAAGAAAATCGCCGAAATACAGACATACATACATACAGATCAAATACAAAACCTTATTTTTTTAAGTCGACTAAAACAGAAGTTCTAACCCCACAAACAGAGACACAAGCACACAGACACACAGATACACACTTTAAACTTATAACATCCCTCCTTGTTGGGATGGGGATTAAAAAAAATTGTCCCAGGATATTTTTTATTCTTGCAAAACTTAACACTTGCGTATTGCGTCGTTCTACACATTAGAGCTTCCTCGTTTGGCACCTGTAATTGCGTCGTACAGTGATCACGGCTATGCCAAGGTTTAGTACCGTCATAAAATTATATAACACAACTAGCTGACCCGCGCAACTTCGTCTGCGTTTATAAATTTTCTCCGTTTTTGCAACATTTTTCATTGATGCTCCGCTCCTATTGGTCAAAGCGTGATGTTATAAAGTCTATAGCCTTCCTCGATAGTTGGGCTATCCAAAACTAAAAGAATTTTTCAATTTGAACTAGTAGTTCCTGACATTATCACGTTAAACCAAACAAACAAACAGACTCTTTAGCTTTATAGTATTAGTATAGATAATTGTGATTGTTATAGGCTATTATTGTTGTAACCAAGGGTCAAGGGGCCTGAGGGAAATATTGTTGTGTTGTAACAATCTGATGTTGTGAAACGTCATTAGTTTGTAATTATTGGCATTTGTGAATTGTTGTGTTCTATTCCATGATGATTCATTAGTCACTGGCTCACTGCTGATACTACAACGCCTATAACCTTCCTCAATTAATACTCTATCCAATACAAAAAGAACTATCGAAATATGACTGAAAGAGATGGCAGAGATTAGTGTGTTTAAAAAAAACAAACAAATTAATAAAATACTCTTCAGCTTCACAATATTAGTGTCTATTTATTAATAAGGACTATTATGTCCATATTTAGTCCAATAGCGAACACTAAATAATTTTCAAAAATGTATAGATGAGAACTAACAAAAAAAAATTATAATAATTTATTTATTCTTTCATTTTAATTTTTAGACACAGAACAAATGATCACACAATTATTTGTCCTGGGTGGGAAACGAACCCACGACCTCTGGCTCAGCAGTCTGGATCACTAACCACTAGATTAACAGGCCTGCCAATAGCTCCCTGTAGGCTGTAATTTCTGGGATGTTTTTGAGGAGGCCGTATGCGTTCCAATAATGAACATTTATCACTACATATTATAAAACAAAGTCCCCCGTCGCGTCTGTCTGTCTGTCTGTTCGCGACAAACTGAAAAACCACTGAACGGATTTTCATGCGGTTTTCAATAATAGACAGAGTGATTCATGAGGAAGCTTTTGGTGTATAATTTGTACCCGTGCAAAGCCTGGGCGGGTGGCTAGTGATTTAACATAGTAAATTTTTATGTATGTACCCGTGCATAATTTAACAGATAAATAAAGTAATATATTAAGTTTAAGTTATTATCGTAATTAAGATGACTATCTAAGACGTTACTTGCGGTGAAGTACTTATTAGTAATTGGATATAATTATAATACAGTATAATTAGGTGAGTAACAGATAATTCACATCGATTTTCTTAAATTCTGGGCATCTGCACCCTTCGCTTCTTGAATGACTTGAAATCAATAGGTCATGGATTGTATAACACTAGATAACCAGTAACCCGCCTATGATGGTCTAATGGTTAGTGATCCTGACTGTTGAGCCAAAGGTCGTGGGTTCGATTCCTATCCAGGACAAATAACTGTGTGATGAGCATGATCATTTGTTCTGTGTCTGGGTGTAATTTATCTATAATATGTATGTATTTAGTAATAAATATGTATGTTTATCAGCAGTCTAGTTACCATAGTACAGGCTCTGATTAGTTTGGGATCAGACGGCCGTGTGTAAGGTGTATGAAGTTATCATTAATATTATTAAGTAAATAACCAATTTTTGAAGTGAAAACTTCCTTAGGGACGTATGTGCACTTTTGCTATGGGGAAAAAGCACGGAACTCGTGACCGTCACGCTAATAATACCTAAGATCCACAAAAGAGCGCTAATCTAAACATTGAGTTCTGTCAGCTTCGTATTAATTAACGTCACCAACCTGCTAATGTGACGTTTTAAGTTCGCTGTTTCGTTTAAGTTTTCACTTCTGTCGGCCGTCCTAAGACTGCCTATTTTTTTTTAATATACATACGTTCCCTACAAACTTTTATACATCAAAACAAAATGTTCTATAAGGGTTAGGCATACTATTATTACACCTTTGTGGATATACTTAGCAGAGTCAGAAACGCACAATAACAGGGGTCACCCTAGCTTCTACAAAACTACTGTATGATTATTTGCCACCGTAGTAGTATAAAAATAACCGAACTAGGCTGAACGTGTTTAGATATGAGCGCAACGTTATTATTACCTAATGGCAATAGGTAAAATAATTTTGTAGGTAAACCCGTTTGTGTCCAGATTCAAAAGGTCGTAACATTATAATAGCCTATAATTTAGGTATATGGGTACATTGAACTCATGTTTTCGAAATTGCTTTCAATAATAATAGACTAGATTATGTTTTAATGTGTCTTGTCATTCGTTGACATTGCTCGATTGCTCATCATAGCCTTTGCACAAAATTCGAACTTTAAATCGGCACAAATCACAGACATAATGTTGTGGACCATTTTTAATAAGCTCTTATTAATACTAGTGGTACCGTAATTTATTTTATGAGTGGCTAGTTGGTCTACTGGTTAGTGACCCTGGCTGCTGAGCCAGAGGTCGTCGGTTTGATTCCCACCCAGGACAAATAATTGTGTGATGAGCATGATCATTTGTTCCGTGTTTGGGTGTAATTTATCTATAATATGTATGTATTTAGAAATATATAAGTATGTTTATCAGCAGTCTGGGTACTATAAAACAGGAAGGCCGTCTGTAAGATGTCTCAAGTTATTATTATTATGTTAAGTCTATATAGCTGCTATTATAATAAATCTCATCAAAACTCTTCAGTTTTTAGTATAAAGACGCCGATCTCCCGAGCCATCAGTCAGATTTGAATAATTCTTTCTTAACCCCCGACGCAAAAAGAACGGTGTTATAAGTTTAACGTCGATGTCCGTGTGTGTGTGTCTGTCTGTGGCATCGTAGCTCTCAAACGGATGGACCGATTTCGATGCGTTTATTTTAAATTGAAAGCCAGTTTCCTAGCGATGGTTCTTAGCTATGTTTGGTTAATATCGGTCCAGCAGTGTAAGAGTATCAGCTCTTTTCCAAAATGATGCAAGGCATTTTTATTATTATTTTTTGTCGGGGTTTTTTTTAATGTTTAATTTATAGTTATGTATTAGATAGAGTATTCACTGAGGTTATGGGGCTATGTAACATCACACTGCGAACCTTAGAGGCGCAGCAGTGACCATAAGCGCAGGTGAAACTACGGACAACGGCTGGTTAATGATAAAATGATAATGTAAAACTACTCTATGTCGAAGGTAGGGAAAACCTGCGTTTATTGTTAGTACTTTTTTATTGTTAGTAGTAAATCCCGTCAATCCCACTAATATTATAAATGTGAAAGTTTGCATGGGTGCATGTTTGTTACTCTTTCACGCAAAAACCACTGAACCGATTGCGATGAAACTTGGTATGTAGATAGCTGGAGACCTGGATTAACGTATAGGCTACTTTTTATCCCGATATTCCTTCGGGATCGTGACTTACGCGGGTGAAACCGCGGGGCGCTGCTAATGGCTTATAATTAAAAAAACACAGAAGAAAAACGAATATGCAAACTATTCCAATTTGGATAGGCTATGTATTTTTTTATTTATTTTTCCCTTTATACACCTTTAGTAGTAGTAACCAATGCAAATATGTTTAAACTATTTAGGCATAACAATCGCCTGTTTTATCATCACATACGGCGACGACCGTCTTATCATCACACACGCGACCTTGGTCTTATCATCACACACGGCGATTTCTTCCAGACAACCTGTACGGATATTGTCATATATAATTGAGGGTAGTCTGTGGAAGGTAGCAGGGATGGACTGAATGCGGAAGGCAAAAGACCGGATGCTGTGACCTGCATTGGGAGAGAGCATTGGCCTATGTCCAGCAGTAGACTACGATAGGCTGATTGATTGATAGTCTGTGGTGTACTAATATATGGTTAATTGAATATGGCTAAAATTGTTTTTTCTTAGATTAATGTAGGTTTCTGGATATTCGGGGGTTAAACTTATTACTTCTAATGCAAAATGTAATCTATTTACTCCATTCTTGTAAACTACAAGTCATCTAGACTCCACTATCTTATAGATTATTTTACCATAAAATGATTTTTCAACCCTTGTCAGGCCTCCATCACTGGAAATTTATTAAATGCGTTTATGACGTCATATCAGACGTCATAACATCGAAAGATAATGGTTATAAATGACCTTTGAAAAGCATCTACCTACGTCATACAGTATTTGCAAACGAAAATCACCGTTAAATACTTGGAGTAGAGTTTTTGTAAGCGGTTGGCACATAATGCAATATCCGTTTATTTTTGAAGATAATAGAATTTTCTTGTTTAGTTAATATTTCAAAGTCGCCATTTGTGCATATAGACGTGAATCTACTTAATTCGATACTAACTTCGTTTTTTTCTTTTCTCTAACTCGTCTTATTAAATATGCTAGCCTCTTCCAACCGACTTACAGAGACTCTGTTGGAAGGATTGAAGTACAAGTTGAGGCTACCCAGTTGTTTTTTTTTTATTTCAAAACAAAAACTGAAAGCACAGAATAGATAGCGTGCAGAAAGCTCACTCATTGAATATTCTTAAATAAATAGCGATTCTAGCAACTCTGAAAAACTACAAACTATCTCGATAAAAATTAACATTCTATATTTAACTTTTGTTAGATCGTTGAAGACATCTGATCTTTAGCGGCGTCGAAATGAGCTGCGCCTGACAGAGGTATTTGAAACAACGCCAGTGAGTGTAACCCCAACGGACAGTAAACATGGTATATACCAGCAGTAGGTTTGATCTGCTTAAAAATATTAATATCACTTAATTTTTATGCTCAGTCATAATAAGATAGAATTAAAAGAAACAATTTAAAAAGAACGTTGACATTCGACGTATCGAAGTGCCCCAAACGGGGAGACCGAGTACAGACTAAAGCTCATCACACACTATGCCGTCACGACTCCACCCCCTAAAACGTGATCGTAAAACACATTTCATAATGTCAATACGCGCTTACTGTCCGCCGTCGGCTTTTTCATATTGACTTTTAATGCTCAGATTTGAATGACAACTTGATTGCTGGGGTGGAACCGAGACGGTATAGTGTGTGATGACTTTAATACGGCCTTGGTTCAGTATAATTAGCTCCTAGCATTGTTATAGGCCAGTGGCGGCGATGCGCTCAGGGTTGCCCGATGATTTGCAAGTTGTGTCTATATTCTTTTAGTTCTAAATATATCTTTAAAACAATCGTGGACACTCTCAGTGCATTTGGGTCACCAATACCTTGAAAAATCAAAGGCATTATTTAGTTTCCCCACGTTTGAACGCAGGTTGAATAACAAACATTATAATTACAATTAAAAGATCTTCACTTTAACACATCTCATTACTTCAAACAATCAAACCACACGCGCATACCTTGACACGTTGAAGATGCAAATAAATGTTTAAGTCAATCATTAGTTTAAATTAATTGCTTATTTAAATACTAAGATATAGGTAATCATTAAACAAGACAGTAAGTATTCATATCCTCTATTTTTCTCTCAAAGATAAATAAAAGGCCATCTTGACGAGCTAAAATTATTATGTGGCAAATAATTCTTCATCATTTTATTGCAGAGGATTATTCTAATTGCATAATTAATTATAATATAAGAGGGAAAAATTATAGTTAAGTGGAACTAAGAAAAAACACGCTTCAATGGTAAACCGATTGAAGAAGTAACAAAGATGCTCATCTTTACTAAGCTCAATCTGTTAAACGCATCAAAACTAATTAGATGAGCCTATATTCGAGGGGTTTACTAGTAGCCATTGAAAACTTCCACTCTCAACATCCTGGCTCCATCATTTGCGCCAAAATTATTTATTTAATAACATTTCCTGGCATAAAATTGTGTGTAATTATAGTTATCCAAACTACATATATATGCAACGTTTAATATCGACACAATAATTAGAAGTAGGTTTCAAATTGACTTTCAAGATTTGCGCTGCCTGAAAATGTAGTTACTCTACCGCACTATCAATTCTGCCCAGCTTTACTGAAATGGTTGATAGAAGAGAGCTTTTATTCAGTCAAAGAATTTAAAAAATTCGCCTCTCGCTCCTATCATTTTAGAAATGCATTATAATGTACTAACACCATCGTTTGTGTATATTAGGCAAATACCAGTAACAATTTCAATTTCCTCATATAATTTATCATGTGTGTCAGTTTTATTCTATGTGAGTGTGTAAATTTATTTCGTAGGTAATTGCATTTCCTATTTTTTTGTTTATATTATTCAATGCCATCATGTGTACCTACCTAACATTTGCATGCCACTACGTGTGGTTAAATGTGTCTTATGCTTATAATTAATTTGTCATCCTTTTACCACATTTTAAGCAAATAAATACATTATTATTATTTGTTTACATAGTTAGCTAGTTAGTTACAAATAAAGCTAATAAAAAAGTGTTAAAAATAGGTATGTATGTACTAAAATTTTCCAAGTATAAAGGTAAAAACACTCCTGTGTCGTGATGTGCCGTGTCACGTCATAAGCATATCGGTGTGTGTTATGTCACCACAACACACTGTAATAATATTTTTCTAGATATAGCTGATTTAGACGAATAGACGTCCATTTTTGCGTTTTTGTTATTTAACTTGTATAATTATAAAGCACTTGACATTGGCGGAATTCCCGAGCTGATTCTTCGAGCGGGATAGAGTCCATAATAAAATAATATATATATATAATATTTTTCTAACCGTACTAAAAGGATGAAATCGATATCTTATGACGCGACACGACACAGCAGTGTCTTTCTGTCTCAATAAAGAAGTATTTATATCGGTTGAACTTTTTTAAAGTTACCTAATTATATTGTGATTCCGTTGCAGATCACACTAAACTATCATATCTTTGTAATTCTCATTTATTTTATTTTAATTTGAAATTATGTTATTCTATTATAGTTATAATATTAAGACTGCTTTAAGGCTTTTTATATAAGACGTAAGCTCAACTAAACCACAGTCTCATCACATTTAATACACCATTAATTAATAACCTAAGTTATCATATTTAATACATCATTAAATAAGATTATTAATTAATAGAGACTGTGATTTAGATGAGCTTACGTCTAATTCGCGCTTGACGATTCCTATTTTAGTTCATTTCAGATGCAAGAAAACGGAATACCAACTAACTAAATGTAGTCTAATTTGAGTCCATATTCAATGTTAGTTGTGGCAAACTAAAAAGATTTTGTGCCATGATTTACTGATACAATAATTTGACAGTATTGAACTACATCTTAGTAAATTAAGTTTAGTTTAAAGAGTTTTGTATAAGTGTATGTGTATGTAGTATCATAATAATGTAGTGGGGATAACAGGTGGGCAAGATTTTGTTCGTATTCTTACCATCAGAAAAAGGACTATACCTGTAGTACCTAGTAGATAGGGTATACTTTATTGTACACCAAAAAATAGGATACATACGAAACATACAATATTAAGTAGCAGTACAATGGGCGGTCGTATCTCAGTCTGCGATCTCTTACAGACAACCTTTTGATGGACTATACTGTATAGTAAATAGGTAACTTGTGGTGCAAATTAGTGTTACTTACGAAAACAATAACATACATACATATATACATACACATAGTAGGTTTATGTTATATGTATATACAAAAATAAAAAGCAAAGAAACTGAGGCGTAAGAGAAATACTTGCATACCTGACTTGAGACTTGTCCATAATGGATTTTTAAAATTAAATTTGTATTGTATTGAAAATTGTGGTTTAACCCCTCTTAATACTGAAAAGATGTTTTGGACTGCCCATTGCTGAGCATCCCTAGCCATAGGATAGGTCATAAGCAGGATTGATAATTACGACGCCAAAATAGATATTCACCAATATTTTTCAATATTATGGCCGCCAGACTTTGAGGAAGCTCACAGTTAATGAATAAACAGTGCGTTTTTTAGTCACGTAGATAAAATATCACGAAGTGAAGAACATCACACGGATGCTTTACATAAACGGGTGATCACGCATCTGTATTCTATATGTCATGGACGATGAATTGCATAGGTAATTAATGTTTGTTTTGATTAGAAGGATAATACAATATTTTTTATGTATATTTTAACTGGTAACTGCGTGAGCTGTGGAAACACTTTTTTGTATAAGTATACTTGTAATTAAATGGTAGAAGAGTGTGTAAGGAGTCATTACACTCGGTTATATACAACCTATCATGTTTAGCTGACTTAAAAAATGGAGGTTAGGAGCGGGATAGTGACCATAAACGCAAACGAACCTGTAGAGAACGCCTACTTATTTATATGTCGTCAAAGATGGCGGATTGCCGTTTGATCCTTTTTTGATCATATGATGCTGGACATGGAAGCCGGCAGTTAAACGACAAACTAAGGAGAGATTATATCATTTTGAAAATAACATTAGGAAACCTCAATAAGTAGGTATAGCTTAACTAAACGTGGTACAGTTCTGAGCGTTAACCAGCTGCCCTTTCCCCGATGCGAGCGAACGTCATGCCAGACTCTGTCGAAATGCGACAACTTCACATTTCTGTTTCGTTCAATGGCCGTCCCGTTTAATGGCTGTTAAGATATATGTATAATCGTTTCTTAGTTATAATAATAATAGTAGTAATACTAGTTACATCACAATAATTATAAAAAAAAATGCCTTCGGTTTTTTGCAGGGTATACATCAGTTCATGACAAAGTAACCTACCAGTTAAAATACTAAAGTTTTGAACACGTTTCACGTCAAGTCACCTTTCAACCAAAAAAAAATCGGTCTATCCGTTTAGAACACACAGACAGACACACAGATACACACGTTAAATATGTGTCGAGTGTTAATAAAACAAACACACAAGACTCGACTTGTTAAAAATAAATATAGATGAGCAGAAACAATCGAGGTCATATTCAAATAACACAAAGGTAAATGACATTGCAAAGGTCCTTACAAACAAAATAACCTTATGGAGCAGCTGATTTTAATAAAATAAAGAGAATTATATATTATTGATGGCATCTAAAGGCAAGTGGTAAGTTTTGATTCCTAAATTATAATTAAAGTAAATTGTAATTATAAAATATACATGAAAATTGATCGTACCACAATTATTATATTCAATTGCCATCTTGCAACCCTATTGCGGATCTGTGGATGGAACAGAATAATATAAAAATCGCGATTAAAAAAATCTTTTTAACAAAAAATTAAACCGACGAAAAGAACTAAAAAGCAAAAAATAAATAAACCTTAAGTCTTAAGTATTGAGCTTATTTACATAAACTATACAATTTTATATAAACTTATTTTGATTTGGCGGAATTTTTTGTTAAAAAGATTTTTATTTTATGATTTTTTTCATCATCAGCTCAGCTACATGATGTGATGATTTCTAAACGCAATACCTGATAAAGTAATGAAAATTGAACAAAAACACTATTCGTTCCTATAATTTTCGAGGGTTCCTCTCAATTTTATCGGGATCCCATCATCAGATCCTGACTTCCTTGACATGGGACCACCCTTGAGGTATACCCTATCTAACAAGAAAAAAAAATCAAAATCGGTTCATAAATAACGGAGTGAGGGCTGAACAGACATAAAAAAAAAAAAAAATATTACACGGTCGAATTGAGAACCTCCTTTATTTTTCGTCAGTTAAAAAACAGGGCTTGATCGTAAAAGGGTGAAAAAAAAAATGACAAAGAAATAAAAAAAAATATTTAGGGGTTTGGCAAAATATGGGTGTATAACTCCTCTGCCAAACTCCTTCGCGGATACTGCTATCAGTGTTTGTATGAAAAAAGCATATTTTATACAAAACGAAGGGTGTAAAGAGCATCAACACGCGTTATCTGAGTCTCCTTCATTATGTTACGAGTGAGTTTTCTGAGTATCTATTAAAGGCAAGACTGAAGAAGAAAAGGAGTGTACTTTGCTTGACTTTACTGTTTTTCTTCTCTTAAATCTATCATTACTTGCACCAGTAACGAGCATATAAATGTCAAGAAGTGTTCTCGTATATTTCCTGCTAAAGTGTTACAAATAAAGATGTACAAAATTGTCATAGGCTATTGTAAAGCCTTGAGCACAATGAATGATAATATATACGTATCATAGAGCTAAGTGATCAGCTAAATAATACAATGGGCGACCTTACTACGCGACATTGGTTATAGTCTGTCATACATACATTATGTCATATTCAGTAAGGCCAAGTCAGAAAAACGTATTTCTATATATTGTTTTAGGGTTCAAATTAACTTTTGTACATTTAGATTCGGTATGTTATGAGCGTTCGTGCAAAAAATGTGTACAAAATATTTTGTAAGACATTTTATACGCTTATTAACTCGTCTAATAAGCCATACTTAACAATAAGTTAATAGCCTGTATAACCTTGGGGAATCAGAATGAGCAAAATAGTTTATTTCGTAAAAACAAGTAAACACGTTATGAAAATTTCAAGTATATGAAAAAGTAAAATGTAGCATAACTATTTAGCCTAATTATACCTATATAATTACAACCAGCTGAGCTGGGCTCATGGCTAAGTGGTAACCGAGTAGGTTAACATATTACAAGGTTAAGTAATACAAGCCAGGTCAGTCTTAGGATGGTTGACTATTCTTAACACATTGAGACCCCTCCGTGCCTCGGAGAGCACGTTAAGCCGTCGGACCCGGTTGCCATACGAACATCTGTGGTATTCGTTACGGGCAGTCGGAGCCCTAAAAAGTCCGACATCCTGGTCTAACTACAGAACTTCGATATCACCTAGTATTTGGGTTGTGTAGGTCTGATGGCAGTCGCTTCACGTAAAATATCGAAGTTTGGCCGTATCGTAGTTAGGCTGAAAGCTAACTCAACTTAGGAAAAGCGCGGAGGATGATGATAAATGTTGTTAAAATTAGCGCTGTTCAATCTGAATTGCACTTTATTGTGTCTGAGCAAGAGTCGCGCATTTATTGAAATGATTTTGCGGAGTGTCACTTCTGTATCTGTATTATGTATTCCGTGCCGTCAGTTAAATACAACACTAGTAGTGCATATTATAATAACCTCCATAATAAACTATCAACCTTAGTGGCCAAAACTAATTAAAACATTCATGTAAATTCTTGCATAATCTTAAAGACCTAGTCCTTATAACATGTTTAAACCAATACCTAATAAGTAAATCAAATGGGACATTAAGTGACGGCCACCAGGCTGAAGATGAGCAGCTAACCTTCACACAATTAGTTGCAGCTTTGTACAATCAGCAACAAAAGATTTAACGTACCGGCGCGGCGTTCAACTATTGGCTTTACGGCATTTGACGGCACGGTACGGTCACCGGAACGGCATAGGCGGATTGACCTGTGTCGCTGAGCGTTAACAACATCAATTGGAGTTATTTTGTAACTATTTGTTGTTAGACAGGGTAAGTAAAAGAATACATTCGGATATAGCTGTATCCATGTTTTGGTGGTAGATTATATTTAAATAAGTATATATATATATAAGTATATAGTATAAAAAGACATAAATTTTATATCGCCTAATATAAAATGGCAAAAAATAAGATATCATAGTCTTCTTCGTTTTAATGGTGTGTTTATGCGTGTAGGAGGTTAGGTTTCAGATCCATTTGGAAAAGCATAACAAAGTATTCGGTTTTGGATAATTATGGTACGATCGTGGCCTCACTTTAAGAGGCAGGAGCAGCGGAACGGTACCCCTTTTTCAAGCGTTTTAAAATTTTTTTGCACAGTATTCTCTTGAGCAAACCATTTAATTTCACTCTGATCATTAGTAAAGATGCCGTAAGTGCGTTTTTTAACTTTTCCAGTACCAATCGCCGGATTTAACAAGCCTCGGTTCACAGTGCACCTGAGCCCATTTCCTTTTCATCAGTCACTGACAAGAGAAGGAAAGGAAAAAGGCTTGTCACGGATGTGACGTTTTCACTTACTGAGTGCGGAAAAGACACCGTCGTCAACTGGGCAAACTAATTATTTTTATGGTGCTAGTAGTGACTTCTTGATTTAAGGGAGCTGCAATAAACGAATCCCACTTATACATATATATATATATATATATTTATATATATATAAAATATTATAAATGTAAAAGTTTTGATGGATGGATGGATGTTTGTTACTCTTTCACGCAAAAACCACCTAACCATTTGCGATGAAACTTGGTATGTAGATAGCTGGAGACGTGGATTAACGCATAGGCTACTTTTTATCCCGGCATACCCACGGGTCAGGACTAACGCAGGTGTAACCGCGGGGCGCTGCTAGTACAAAATATACCCTGACTTGAAACGGCTATTTGTAACCCATACAAATGCCCGTATTTTAATGGAAATGCTGTTTCAGTTTTAAAGCAACCTAAAATGAAAAGGAAAATTATTGTACTTTTTGTTAAGACGCAATAAAGTGGCAATTCTGTAAGTTTATAGTGTTTCTGTAGCGATTCTCATTTCTGTTTTAAAGACAAACTAGTCGTTTCTATGGCCACTGCTCGGCTCCTAAGAGTCGCAGCGTGATGTTACATAGCTTATAACCTTCCTCAATTAATATTCTATCCAATACAGAAAGAATTTTTCGAATTATACTGGTAGTTCTAGAGATTAGCGCGTTTAAATAAACAAAAAACCAAAAAACTCTCTTCATTATCAGTTTACAAATTGCGCTTTATCTGTCTGCATTATTTATTCAATAAAATAATCAATTTACTTTAAAGCGATTTAGATAGTATTCATATTTCCCAAATCTTTTCTTCTTTGGTTCGATGGGTTTAAAAGCCCAAAACTGAGCAACGCCCAATATTTTTTTTATGCTATAGGGGACAAACGAGCAGACGGGTCACCTAATGGTAAATGACTACTGCCGCCCATGGGTACCTACCAGCAACTCAAGAGTCACAAGTGCGTTTCCGGCCTCTAAGGTGGGAGTAGGTGAAGGGTTTGAAGAGGGGGAGGGGAGGAGGAGGGGTCTCCGGTAACCTCACCCACTCGGCTAAAAGCAATGAAAGGATTGAAGCAATCCTTGTACTCCCAATTTTCCCTTCTGTGATTCCCAAAGTGCCAATTTGACGGCAATAGGCTTGCCCCCATTACGTGAGTGGGACCATAGTGTAGATGGCACAATGTTGGTATTTGATACGCCTCTACCTACCCCTTAGAGGGTATGTATGCATAGTAATATTTTTCTTTATCGTGTTTAACAACGGCTGTCGTCAACTGTACTCTATCTGCAATGCCATTAAATCTATATCTAATCATTATGCTATAATTGTTATGATGGGTCGTTCGTCATCTCGTCAAACAAACTCGGCCAATTGGGCAGAGTTAACGAATTTCGCAGCAGGGTTACAAAACTAGCTTGAGGAGTTTTTCTATAAATTTCGCCCTCCTCTCCACCATGAGATTTGATTCGACCCCCTCCTCAATGACGAGAGGGCGACAATTTAAATGATTTTATGATATTGGCCTATTTTGAGGTCACGTTATTTATGGATGCTGCCTTAGCGAATATTTATAATGAAAACCATCGATTACTAACTTATAATATAGATAGATAATAAGGTCAGGGGGGCTAATTCCGCCATAGTTTTTTTAAAGCTTATGTTTGATAGCCAATATTAGATGAATGTTTCCTTTTATTGGCAATGGTAGGGTATCAGACAAATTAGGATGTATTCAAATTTTAAAACACAGTCATCATATTTAATTAAACTTATTTCAAACATTAGAAAAACGTGACCATTAGACGGATTTTCCCCTCTAAATGGGGTAAATCCGTCACTTAGCAAGATTTTATACAAATCGCTAGTTTTTTCAAGGATACACATAATCTATACATGCATTAGTGGAAGACAGACAATTACAATATTAAAAATAAAGTCTTGGTTGTGTTTTATATGTAAAAAAATATTTGGGGGCTATTCCGGCATACTGTAGAAGGCAGGGGTAATAAACTTTGATGGGTATTTAGTGAACTTTTATTAGTTTGGATTTTAATAAATTATTGAAATACTTTAAGCATGTCGTTAAATGTTGCAATTTATTTCTAAACGTAATTCTAAGAGTATTTTACTTATAAATAAACGATATCACTAATAATAACTTTGTATTACGCACTGAAAATTGAAAAACCGCTGCTAGAATTGAGGTACTATTTATCTTAATTCTGCCAGCGTTTTTCAATTTTTGTTTGTTCTATTAGATTACTTTATGAAATACATAAAATATAAAATGCCAATTTTTATTGTAAACATTTTTTTGTAAATTAAACAATCAACTTGATTAAAATTCTAAAAGAAACCAAATCAGAGTTTTTGTTTGATAAATCACTTAACAGAATTACATCTTTGATTCTTAGATTGTTACTTTTATTTATTACTTTTTATTATTTACTACTTTGTGTTTTAAATAAATTTGTCACCCACTAGTATCTTATTCCAGTTCTTTTAAAACCGACTTCAATAAATAATATGTAATATTATTGAAACTGCAAATTCTTAGTACTATTAATAAATAAAAGCTTTGGATAAAAGGATGTTTGTTACTCAATCACGCCAGAGCGGATGAACGGATCTGGATGAAATTTGGCACAGAGATAGATTATAGTTTCGAATAGCACATAGACTACTTTTATCCCGGAAGAACCGTACGGTTGTCGGTCAAAATTTCCACGCGATCGAATTCGTGGGCAATTAATAGCTAGTATTCACATATGGCAATCTATTGGGGCTTCAAAATACACAAAATTTCAAAACTTTCAAATCTTACATTTATTATTATTATTGTGGTTTTGAGTGCCTAGTGCTACGTTGACCATTACTGGTCTTTTGAAGTGCATTCTTAGTATTAGTATTTATTATTATATTACTTTATAGTTCACTGCTCAAACTTACGGCTTCGAGAAACATCTAGATCTTATCAGCACTGATTGTTTATATTTCCTGCGGTTGCATGATGTGCAACCTAATTTAATAGTTCGGTGCCGCATTTGTGGGCCACAAAAGCATAGAATATGCATTGCAGTTTCTTCTGCCTCTCAACTGAATCTGCATAATTGTGTTCTCGCCCAAGTTTAGGTTGAACATAAATTACCTATTTGTTCAGTTTGCTTACATTTACTTTAACAACATTAAATTCACTGTCCGTGTCCTTATTTTAACGGATTACATTGTACATAAAACAGTTTTATTTAAGATGTAATCCGTTTCCGAACATTATTAGTTTTAGCCGTGCACACCGCCGCACGTGACCGGGGCTCCATGAAGGGCTTTAAAGAAATTAACCAAGTCAATAATACTCGTTCAAATAATTTTATTTCCTTTCATTGTGATAATCCTCCTACAACTTTGGATCTTAATAGATTATCACAGCTGTTGCAAACATTGTATTTTTTTATTAAAAACTTTACACTTTGTATTATACTGGCCTGTTGGTCTAGTGGTTAGTGACCCTGGCTGCTGAGCCAGAGGTCGTGGGTTCGATTTACACGAAATTATTGTGTGATGAGCATGATTATTTGTTCTGCGTCTGGGTGTAATTTATCTATAATATGTATGTATTTAGAAATATATAAGTATGTTTATCAGCAGTCTGGCTACCATAGTACAGGCTCTGCCTAGTTTGGGATCCAGACGGGTGTGTGTGAGAGATGTGTAAAGTTATTATTATTATTATCTTATAAGATTTGAAACCCATATTCGCAAAATAACAAATCTATACTAATATTATAAAGATGAAGAGTTTTTTTGTTTGGTTGTACGCGCTAATCTCAGGAACTAATAGTTCGAATTGAAAAATTATTTTATTGTTGGATAGCCCATTTATCGAAGAAGGCAAAAATCTATATAACATCACGGTACGACCAATATGAGTGACGAGTTTCGTAAAGGCTTCCATACTGTTGAATTTTCTATATGTATGTTACCTTCTGGATGCAAAGTTCAAGATCAAGGTTTGCTTCCAAAACCCAGAACGTACCAATTGTCGTGATTATTGTAAAAAAAGTCTTGTAGAAGTGTATTTTCAAGTATTATGTCCTTTGTTTTTCATATAAAGTAAAATAAAATAAATAAAATATGTTTACTTACGTTATTGACTAAGTTTATTGACAGCCAGAGTCACCTGCAAAATAAAAAAAATAAATATTAATATTAATGATATCCATGCTATATAGTATTTAAATAAATTGTTGCATAATGTCTATGCTTTATGATAATAGACCACAATGCGCAGACGCATGGCACATGTTGCATCATGTTACACGAGCCAACTTCCTTGTTTTGTGTTTTTATTTATAATGCATTTTTATGTATTAATGAGTTTTTATGGTGATTTGATGTGTATGCGATCGTATCGAAATGCTATGGAAAACTTTGTGTTGTACTTGAAAAGAAAATACTTGAATGTCAGACAAATGTTATACTATTATTAAACTGTTAATGACTGCTTGTTTGGGGTAGGTACAGAAAAGGAAATACGCTAAGTAGGAGAGCCATGCGTCGGCACGTAGATATGGGCCGGCTCGACTGGAGTGATATCACGGCTTCACAGAAAACCGGCCTCATAGCAATATTTGCTTTGTGTTTCACCGAGTGAGTGAGATTACCGGAGGCCCTAATCTTTCCCTCTCCCCCCTTCTCCCCTCCCCCCTCTCCTTCCCCTACTAACAACTAAAAGGTCGGTAACGCACTTGTGACTCTTGAATTGCAGGTAGGTAGGTAGTCACTTACTTATCCCATAAAAAAAAACAATGAAACGCACTATTATTAAGGAAAAGATTGATTGACAAAATCTACGATACCGCAAGCGAAGCCGCCGGCAAAAGCTAGTACGAAATAAGATGGCAACATAAAGTATATTTTGACACATTAAATGGCCTAAAAGTGACCTTTGTTTTTTATCTTTTAGCCAAAAATTCGTAATAAATTGCGGGGAAAAATGTCCGTTGACAGGAAATAGAAATTGGATTTAATTGAAACTGACTGTTTCGTTGCTTATTTTGTGTGAATAAAAGAAGTAAACTCGACGAGGACGGTTCTAAATGTTTTTTTTTAGCAATGCGATGTTTACTAATCGACTTCAAAAAAGGAGGAGGTTCTCAATACGTCGGAATCTTTTTTTTTTATGTATGTTCACCGATTACTCGAACACGCCGGAACAGATTTGGAAAATTCTTTTTTATTTCAAAGGGTACACTTCCCCAGGTTTTATTTAAATTTTATTCAAATCAGTCAAGCGATTTTTGAAAAATCAACAAATATCTAAAAATTGTATACATTGAAGATATTTTCGTTTACTCCGAAACGAGTTTAGTTTTTTTCTTTTATTTTTAATAAAGACTACTAGCAACATGGGTCACACGTTACTAGTATTCTTGTTAACCCCTCCAGCTAAGCTAAATGCTTGTGTTAGGAGTGGGTTCACGTCGGTAGTGCACTGGGTGGGGTTCGAACCCGCAACCACTTGAACGCAAGTCCGACGCCTTAGCCATTACGCTACCGCCGCTTCGTACATTACTGAAGAAGCCTCGTGTGGAGCGAGACTTCAGGGCAAGGCCTTCCAATGAGTTAAATTACGAGGAAGTTAGAGAGCAAGAAAAGTGGAGTAGCTGAACTAAAACGCGATTCCTCGCAATAGCCAGGATTTACATTTATGCCAAAGGAGTTGACGTCGTAACAAAATTTAAGGGACGCATAAAGCGCTTGAAACTGTAAGGATAATTGGCTTCACTCCATGATATAACAGCCCAGACGACCCTAAGAGCAGTCGAGCTTGACCGAAACACACACACACATAAGTACTACCCTGTATTGAATTTTTTGAAGGTTTTGAATTTTGTTTTCTTAAAGAATACTAGCAACGTGAGTCACACGTTACTAGTATTCTTGTTAATCCCTTCAGCTAAGCTAAAATGCTTGTGTTAGGAGTGGGTTCACGTCGGTAATGCACTGGGTGGGGTGGGATCCCGCAACCATTTGATCGCAAGTCCGACGCCTTGACCATTACGCTATCGCCGCTTTTAGGATGACACTCCAATCAAAATAAATACTGTTTTCTTCTTAAACCAATATCTCTTTCTCTCTCTTTCTCTTTCTTTAGTCTACTAAATCTATTTAAACTAATACAATGTTGATACTCGTTGGAGCTATACAAGAACGCTCATTAGTTTATTACTTAAACAGCATATTTCAAATATGAACGTTCATAATTCAATCCTCAAATTACTCATACGTCACACAGCAATAGTAATTTTACCAGTAATATCAGGTACTACCAGTAAACATGTCACATTTACTAGTAATGTATGCAAATTAATTATCTCATTTATCCATATCGCGTTTATCAGTTATGCTCCGTAATTAACTGAGATTGATCCAAGTATTATATTCAATGTTGTCACCATATTACGTTATAACCATTATGTAATGTATAATAGGATATAACACGATATTATAAAATCTACTTTAACAACGGTGTGGGTGAAGGGATCATGGGTTCATAGATGAAATCATAAATGTATTTCTACGAAGGTTAATTTAGATCAGAATATGAATGAGTTAAGACTTCCTGCTTCATACATTTGTCTTCGAGTGGAGCCATCAATGATTTCCTGCTTCGCACAGTTTTAGCCTTAGGGTACGGCGGCCAACTATCACACCGTATGGTTTTCACACCGCATACCAAAAACTCAGGTGGTTTACACACGTCCAAAGGGGGTAGTTCCCCATCTGGGCAGATGATAGCAAAAAATAAAGCGTGCACGTCACTTTGATGTCCTTCCTCGAATACAAAGGTAAGGTCATCTGCTCATATAAGACTGGCCTATTGGTCTGGTGGTTAGTGATCCTGACAGCTGAGCTAGAGGTCGTGGGTTTGATTCCCAACCAGGACAAATAATTGTGTGATGAGCACGATTATTTGTTTTGTGTCCGAGTGTAATTTATATACAATATGTATGTATTTAGTAATATATAAGTATGTTCATCGGCAGTATGGTTACCACAGTACACGCTCTGCCTAGTTTGAGATCAGACTGCCGTGTGTGAGATGTCTTTTTTATTTTTTTCAGTCATTATTATTAATCAAGAAAGATGATGTATACAGGTTTTTAAAGGGTAGGCAACGCGCATACGAATCCCTTGGAATTGCAAGCTTCCATAGGCTACGGTAACCATCAGGCGGGCCGTATGCTTGTTTACCACCGACGTGGTATTATTATTATTGAATATATGTGTATGCATTAACTTTGGTGTTAGGTGGTAAGATAGTACTGAACTATTTTGTTTTTATCTATTACTAGCTGACCCGCGCGACAACACAATTACAATTATTGTTGAAGTTTTTTTTCAGATTATTATTGTGCCATGCCACTCCATTTAGACGTGGGAGAGCCATGCTTCGGCACGTATGGGCTGGCTCGACTCCGCTCGATACCACGGCCTCACAGAAAACCGGCAGTGAAGCAATGTTTTCATTGCTTTTCGCCGCGTGAGGGAGGTTACTGGAGGCTCTGACCCTTCCCTCTCCCCTATTCCCGTCCTTCCCCTCTCCCCCTCTCCTCTCCTCAAACCCCCTTCACCCCTCTGTCCACTCCTCCCTATTCCCACCTTAAAGGGCGGCAACGCACTTGTGACTCTTGAGTTATAGGTGCCCATGTTTGGCGGTAGTCATTTACCATCAGGTGACCCGTCTGCTCGTTTGCCCCCTTATACCAAAAAAAAAAATTAGTAGAGTCATCCCCTTTCAGTGATTTAAGTAACTGTTCCTTTTTCAAATACACATGTATACGTATAGATGAGATACCACACAATGCACTGCTTCAACTCATCTCCCGGAAATAACTATTGTAGTCCGTCGAGAGCGAGACGAACATTTGCTTCTATGTGCAGTTGGATCAATTCAACTCCTTTGAATACTCTTTTCTATCTTAAGACCAGTTTTTAGATTCATTACTCCGAGTTAGTTGTAAGACTGCACGTCAGAAGTGAAAACATAACCGCGTCTATTTATATTTTAGAATAATAGGTACGTTAGATTGTCCTTACATTTCATTTACGCTTCTAAGCAATGTAACCAGAAATTTGTAAAAAACATTTTGAAAAAGAGTGTCCTTGGAGTTTCTTGCCTGTTCTTCTCCATATGATCTACGTATTGGAACAGGCAACTAGCTTCACGACTGACTTAGTTTGAGTGACTCCTACTCCTGACCATTCAAAAATACCTATTATTGGTTTAATTGAAATAAATGGTTTTGATTTTGATTGATTTTGATTTTGCACCGTAGGTACTTAAACTAAGATGGTAATCTTAGTTGCCTGATTAATAATATTTTATTATTTTTTCTTCTAGTAACTAAGATCATAAACATGATAAACCTTACATCTATTTACACAATAACACACACACACACACCCACACACACACACACACTCACGCACATACACACTCACACACGCACACATATGGATCGGTCACGCGATTTCAGTGCTTTATCCCAATACCAAAAGTGCCCAACGTGCCTAAAGAAGTTTTTACTTCAAGAATTAACTACTAAACTATAAGACAATTAGAAGTAGGTTACAATTTACTTCCAAGATTGATTCTTTACATTGTTACAAGTGAATTTAATAAAAAAAAAACAGGCCAAGCGCGAGTCGGACTCGCGCACCGAGGGTTCCGTAAAATATTTTATGATGTAACCAAAAATTTACGGTTTTGGCAATTTTTCCTTTATCTGTGCTATAAGACGTTGCTTCGTACCAACTTTCAAGATTCTGAGTTCACGGGAAGTACCCTGTAGGTTTTGATTCCCTTGCGAGTGTCGAAAATTTGCGGAAATTTGCGGCATAAAAGGCTGTATCTTTTGATTGCGTTGGCTTAGAAGTTTGATTTTTTCACAGCTCTAAGGGACAGTAGACCTGAGTATTTGATATAAATTTCAGTTTGATACCGCCATGCATTCCTGAGAAAAAGGGTCTTGACAGACAGACAGACCTTCGGACGGACGGACAACAAAGTGATCTTATAAGGGTTCCGTTTTTTCCTTTCGTGATATGGATCCCTAAAAAGCGTGTTGATAATATAATTGGATATTATTATGCGGCGCTATTTTAACCCAAAGTAAACAAAGATTGCACTATTTTTTGTGAACTTTAATTTTCTTAATTTCCTACATACTCATATCAGGGATGTTATAAAGCTCCGTAACCGAAACTTATTTATTTATTTATTCATTAAAACTTCATGCACAAATTGTACAAAGGCGAACTTAATGCCTTAGGCATTCTCTGCCAATCAACCTTGGGGTGAAGCAGAAATAAACAGTGGTAGGTGCAAAGATTTATCTGATTTCCGAAATAAAAATCTATCCGAAATCGTAACCGAATCTGATCTAAAAGTTACGAATAATTTCGGATGGGGGCTGAGTCTAAATAAGACTGGTTTTGGCAGGTATTTATTATTTGTACATGGCTGAAATGCTAAATAATATTGTTTTTGTCTCTTATAATTTCGTTTTTAAAATGAGTAGCTATAATAAACCACTTATAATGCTCATTGTTTTATTCTTCTACAAAATGATAACCTAGAAATATATTTTATTAATAAATTTTTATTTTAATATCCGTAACTGTATTTTTTTTTTTTTCGAAAAGACAACTCCCGCAGTAGGAATTATTCCTGTCTCACGGGGGACTTTACAAACATACAAACAACGGACACAAAGAACACCCAGACTCAGGTGGGAATCGAACCCACGACCTGTGGCATAGCAGTCAGGGTCACTAACCATTAGGCCAACAAGTCAGTCTAAATGAAACTATACTATACGAGTATATAAACCAAACTATAATATACGGATAATCCGAAATAATTTAATGTCCGTAACTGTATCCGAAACTGGTATAATTATATTCACATATCCGTATACAGATTCGAAATTTAAAATCCGTAACAATCCTGATTTTCAATTATATATTGAAACACCTAGCGCAATGCATACACATATTGACCCGCGGCCTCCGACTATGTGATTGAACTCTTTGGCTGCTCCATATAGGCATCCCCTTAAATTACTGTAAACATTCAGTCTTTTAAAACCATGTGTAGTTGGATAAGTGGCAGTCTAAATTATAATGTAAGCGTTTTTGCAAGGTTGTAGCATAGATTTTAGGCGTCGCATGTCAGCGTGTATTATATTAATATCGAGAAGCTTGCTGCGAGGTGGAAGATAACAAAGAACTGTAGGTACTGTAAAGTATTACTAAACTCATTGCGTGGTAGAAGTTATACGCTTTTGGAAATGTTTTGTAACAACTGTGGCTGCGTAATGAGTAACGGCGCCGGTTTTGCGATTGATAGATTGTGGGTTCAAAAACAAGTAACTAAATAAATAAGTAGAGTGGTTCACGAGAACTTTTTTCTCTAATATCTTCTCTATCTCTCTCGTAAAACTTTAGCCGTAGTCTTAAAAAATATACATGTTTTAGTGTTCCATACCTCGATAGGAAAAACAGAACCTCCATAAGATCAGCTCGGTGTCTGGCTGTCTGCCTACCTGTCTGTTTGCCTATCAAGACACATTTTGAAAGAATTTTTTTAGAAAATCATTTAGAAAGTGAGTTAATATACCTTTTTTAATTTTAAAATTGACACTAGTGATGCTATTGAAAAAAAATTGAAACAATACAATTACAGTTGGCGAAGAGACTTAACTTTTAAATTTGACGGTTTTGGCTAGACTCTTTTAAATTACACCTTACACCATCTCCTTAAGAATGGAAGAACACCGCGATGGCATCTCCGAACTATGGCAACGCTTGGCAATAGCCTGGCATTGAGTTGCTGGCACGTTGCCAGTCCGGCTGCCAATGACATTTAATTGCTTTGTACGGTAAACGACTATGTCATACAATTTGTTAAAGAAAACATCCATCAATCACTGGTATAACATAATTGATATTATTATTTTTTTGAAAACATTGTCAGCCTACAGCCCATATCATTCCACTACCGGATATAGGCATGTTCTCTATACCTCCTATATAACTCTTTCCACTAAAAAAAAATGAAGGTGGTCCTACAAAGCAATCATTAAGACAATGTGTGAAATAATTACCCATGCGAATTTAATATCACCTGTAGAACTGTATATAGATGAAATGTATGTCTTACGCACGTAATTACATAAAAATGAAACCAGAAGGCATAAATACAATTAAAATGCGAATTATTTCATTAACGAATACGATGAAATAATTAAGTATTTTATCATTCATGATGATAATATTATTCAAACACTGCTTTTTTATCGGAGTCCGGAAGTATACCATTCCATAATATCGTGTGCCATATTTTTTTTTAATTCCTCAGTAGTAATTACATTTTGTATGTTTATGATAATGATGTTAGATTTATCAAACCACCAAAAATGTATCCTGATTTTAAAAAATCTAAATAATTTCGCGAACGTAGTAACGTGAATTTTGGAATATAATAATAATAACTCCACACATCTCACACACGGCCGTCTGATCACAAACTAGGCAGAGCCTGTACTATGGTAACCAGACTGCTGATAAACGTACTTATATATTTCTAAATACATACATATTATACATAAATTACACCCAGGCACAGAACAAATTATCGTGCTCATCACACAATTATTTGCCCTGCGTGGGAATCGAACCCACAACCTCTGGCTTAGCAGTCAGGGTCACTAACTACTAGACCAATAGGCCAATATTTACATTTTATATATAGAAGACGTGCAGAAAGTTAAAATGTTTAAACAATATGTCTTACATCTTTAAACTGAAAACGGGTGAATGAAATTACACGCGTCCAGTATATGTGATTACCTGTCATGGTAAGTAAGTCTATACAATGGCAGCTCAAGTTATACTGGCCAATGACAAAACCATAGTCGAAATTCGACCACCACGCAATCTTTAGTTAATATAAACATAGCTTGTACCGAGTGTACTTGAACACGGACAAACAATAACATGATTAGCTTCAATAAATAGTAAAAAGTAACAATAAAAATGGTACAAATAAATTATTCATAAAAACAATAGACGACACAAACATCGCAATTTTTGAAGTGAAAACTTATTTACCTTCTTCACCTCACTAATAATAAATTGTAATAAGCTGTATTCTCAAACCCTTGGTGAAATATTTTTTCAAATTTAAATGGGACCAACCAATTCAACTAAAATCTTTTTTTAGTTGAATTGGTTATACTCAATAACCAATTCAACTAAAAAAAGATTGATTGACATCAGTTCATAAATGGCGAAGATATCGTGTGATATCGCAATAAAAAAGCAACATTCAGTCGAATTGAGAAATTCCTCCTTTTTGAAGTTTGTGAAAAATAACACCGCTTCTAAGTCGAATCATTTTAAATTTAAACCCTTGAGTGGTTAGTAAATCTCCATCTACATCCATTATAATTTTAGTAAGCAAGATTTCCTGACGCAAACTAAACACCCATATTTCGATAGGCTTTTAGTAGAACATCGAATTTGTTTCAACGCTTTAAGAAATGATCAGGGATGGCCACGACCCGCCGTGTCAAACCTTCGTCAACGTTAATCTGCACATGGGTATTAAATCTACCTGAAAACTTGAGAAGATTACACGCGATAGGTAATTACTTACTGAAGAAATTTGCGTTACAATCGCCTATGAATAAAATTACAATAAGTTTTAGGCAGTGTAAAATGGAAGAGGTGACTTGAGATTTTAGAGGTTAGATTTTTTTTTAAGTTTCAGAAGAGAAGATTGATTGATCGCAAGAAGATTGTGATGAAATTATATTATCTATTTTTAGCCTTTCAAAAATAATATAAAATGTTATAAATGTGCAACAAATCGAATAAGTATTAATACCTTTAATTATGGATGGAACTATATATACTAATACATAAAAACACTGGTCTGATGCTATCAAAAAAGCAATTGAAATCAATGTCAATGGTCAATGCTCTCATAATGTCATCTAAAATAATATAATATGACCCGTATGCCCCCTATAATATAAAAAAAATATATATATGTTTTTGGTTTTATTGACAAAATATATTTGTCTTTGTTTTACAACATTCACTCAAAAATAATCATTGTTTATTAATCTCCAAGGAAAAAATAATGTTCAAACGATTGGTTTTCCCTGAATTTAAAGCTAAAATTAACATAAGAATACAAAGAATGATTGGTATTCACAGTTTGTAAGATGGCAAACTTGGCAACACAACTAGGAACGAAACTTTGTAAGGGGAATATTATTGTGGTTGAGTTTTATACCGAAGGTAACAGATTGGACTTTTGGAACCACCGACTGATAAGATGGACTCATACCTAGGATCGGGGAAGTGTTCTTATTATACATTGGGGGATATTTCAACTTTGTTGATTCTTTTTTAGGGTAACGTACCTCAAAAGGGAAAACGGAACCCTTATAGGATCACTTCAAGAATGCGTATGGATGCTGTAAAAAAAATCAAGCTTCTCAGTCAACGCATTTACAAAGATACGGCCCTTTAAGTCTATTTTAACCATTTTTTAACACATTGCAGGTAAATCAAAACCTTTACTCCCCATTGACCAATGGGGAGTGAAGTTTTTGGTTATGAATTTAGCGAGAAGCAACGTGTTATAGCAGAAGTAAAGGAAAAAATCCAAAATCCATAATTTGTTGTTATATCACATAACAATATTTTTTTGCGATTACAAACTTATGTTTTGGAAAATTGTCCGTGACGTACATTGATGTATGGGAGAGTATTGTCCTTGAAACCAACTTGAAAGATACCAATGTTAGTCATACAGTCATACGTTTTGGGGACAAACTTTTTGGATAGACAGTCGGAAGAAAAGGGACAAACATTTTTGAGAATCGATTTCCGTGATGGACGAACTATCTACATTCAAGTTTGTACGGAACCCTCGGTGCACGAGCCAGCTCGCACTTGTCTGTTTTTTTTTGTGTTGAAAGTTGAAGTGGTGGTCATCCAGATATATTTTGCAATAGTTTACGCGTATTTGCCATATTTTTCATTGATACTCCGCTCCTATTGGTCGTAGCGTTGATGTTATATAGCCTTCCTCGATAAATAGGCTATCCAATACTAAAATAATTTTTCAATTGGAACCATTTTCTTTCTTCTTTCTTTCTTTCTGATAATTTTAGTATAGATCTAAAAAAACATGTAGACGAGAGCAATCGCGAAATTATTACAAGAATGCAACATTCTTGTAATAATTTCGCGATGGCTGTCGCTTCTAGAGGTGGAGGCCTCCTCCACCCAGGGAATAGGGAACGTGGATGAAAAGTTCAATCCAATGAAAACCTCAAGAAAGTTTAATAATTTGATATCTAGCATCAATTCTAGTTACAATCAGATGTAGTAGCTATTATTATATATGTTTGTCAATAAATATGTTTTTGTTATATAATTCGATGCTTCCTTGACATTTTTTTATACGCATTTAAAATTATTTAATTAGCTTGAGTTATTAAAATGCAGTATTATTATAATTTTAACCTTAAACTACCTTTATTGCTTCATGTTGCGTAAGTTATTATTAAGTTTTTATTTCCTCATTATTAGTGGTAATTTTAGTTTTGGGTAGCTCATGTTATTTAAGTTTTGTAACAATCATGTACTTGTCAAGTATTTATAAGGTAGGGCAGATTGACAAAGCAAATTAATCACGAAGTGTTTTTAGGGTTCCGTACCTCAAAAGGAAAAAATGGAACCCTTATAGGATCACTTTGTTGTCCGTCCGTCCGAAGGTTTGTCTGTCTGTCAAGACCCTTTTTCTCAGGAACGCTAGAAGGTATCAAGCTGAAATTTATTTCAAATATTCAAGTCTACTGTCCCTTAGAGCTGTGAAAAATTTAAACTTCTAAGCCAACACAATCAAAAGATACAGGCGTTTATGTCGCAAATTTCCGCAAATTTTCGACACTCGCAAGGGAATCAAAACCTACAGGGTACTATAATCTACAGGGTATTTTTACGCCATCTGTGGATTCTGCGCGATACTACTGTACTTAATTTGATGTTGGTTGTATATTCATTATACTCGTAAACATATTAGTTCGGGCAACTTTCACAGATGACGGAATTTAAATTTCGAGATTTTACAATATTTACTATATTTTGATACAATTTATCCAATTCATTAAATATTTTTTGACAAAGACACCACACGTTTTTTATATTTTGTCTGTGTCGGGGTGGGGTAAGAGCTTGAGGGTGAAAGTCTTTTTTAATTTTTAATTTGATATGCTGTTAAAACTAATTTTTCAATAATCATACTGCATATATTATATTATTGATTCATTAATGTATGTAATTTTCTATAATGCTTGCTTTAATAATCTTTTCTATAAACTTTCTCTCAAATTTGCAATGCCCGTAAAAGGCTACTAAGTTGAGACGATTTTTTATAATAAGACTTTTTATGTACACTTGGTTGGCAAACAAAGATTCATTTGATTTGAGCTAGCTTTTTTTTTTTTCTAAAGTATAAATTATTTAGTTACTGACACATTTTTGATGTTTGCACTAACACTTGCCGGGAAGTGAACGGCAGAATAAAAAAAATAGGCAGTCATGGGACTGCCGACAGAAGTGAAAACTTAAACGAAACGACGAACTTAAAACGTCACATTAGCAGGTTGGTGACAATAATTAATAAGGAGTTGACAGAACCCAATGTTTAGATTAGCGTCCTCTAGTGGATCTATAATATGTATTATCATGACAGTCACGCGAGTTCAGTGCTTTTTCCCATAGCAAAAGTGCACAAAGGCGCCGTAAAGAAGTTGTCACTTCAATAAATTAAAAGACACAGATACGAACAAATTTGCGGAAAACAGTTAAGTTACCAAAAATTCCTACAACATTAATGAACCTGATATTAATACCATCGAATATTGACCGATAGTATCGAAAATATCTGATCAAGATCATTATTAGTTGAAATTGAGCTTGTCATTAGCGTCGGCCTGCCACGAAATGGCCGACTTCCGTTTACCGTCATTGTTCCTCTGATGAGCACTTCCGGCCGCCATCATGTGATCATACTTAAAGTCAAGGACTCGAACGATTACACCGATAAGTAATTTATTCTATTGTATGAAGGTACTTACAATAAAATAATATTGTGGCTTGTAATAAAATATACGTAATACAAAAATACACGTAAATATATGACTTTAAGTATATTAGATTTCGGTTTGAAAAAATCTGACAACTTTTTTTTACCGCCGTCCATGGGCACCCGTAACTCAAGAGTCACAAGTGCGTTGCCGCCCTTTAAGGTGTGCATAGGGGAAGAGGGGGAGAGGGGGGAAGAGCAGGAAGACTGGAGAGGGGGATTAGAGGGGATGAGCGGGGGATAAGAGGGGAGGAGAGGGGAAGAGGGAATGATTAGGGCCTCCGGTAAGCTCACTCACGCGGTGAAAAGCAATGCACGCATTGATTCATTGCCGGTTTTCTGTGAGGCCGTGGTATCGAGCGGAGTTGAGCCGGCCCATACGTGCCGAAGCATGGCTCTGCCACGTCCGTTATATCATTAAAACAAAAAATAAATTAAAAAACGGTCGGTTGACAACCATAGGAAAAAAAGGTTCTTAACTGTTTCACCTTTGCCTTATAATAAACTAGCTTTTGCAATGAATGATACCCTATGTCCTTCTCAGTAACCTGGTTATGTGTATGCAAAAGTTCATGATGATCGAATGAACGGTATGACAGCGCATCAAATACGAACAAACAAACATTGATTTTACATTTAAAAAAAACATAAAAAAACTAAAATATTTTTTTTTTATTTAAAAACGCGCGTATAAATTTCAAAACGACTGGTATAGGGCATTATAAACATATTTTTTTAATACATTGATAATAACTCCAGCACTAGGGAATCGTATCAGAATTACAGGGCATGTATCATCACTGCCTAAAAGTGGAAAGAAATCAGTGGTTGCTTGCAGAGCATTCTCTATTTAGCTCTGATTGATCACATCAGTGAATTATAATCTGCATGTAATAAGGGCTTTTCTAAAGCAAGCAAAAAATGAGGCCGTTTTCGCCATATTCTTGAAATTCTTTCAAATTTTATTTAGATGACGAAAGAAAGTAATAGATTCTGAAATTCATTAACTCCTCCCAGAGGGTCAAGTTTCTTTTCGGACGAAATGGCGAACGGCCAAAAAAATGCAAGCACAATACCAACGGACAGAGATGGTGATTACAGATAAAAACCAAATTGATGTGAAGTGTGATATTTTATTAATCAATTAGCTTTATAAGAGTGTTAAAATTAATGGTGTTTTTATGGTAATGCGTAAAAGGCTCTGTTGTAAAAGCCTACTATGTATAATGGGTGCCATAATTTTTAGTGAGTTGTTATATTACATAATCTTTTGAGTTAGCTTGAGAAAGATTTATGCAACGCCATCTTCTTTTATATCATCTTAGAAGATAACCAAGCGTATTGTTGGATATATAGGAAAAAAACATGAAACATCTATATCTAAATATTAATTAAAATGTATAGAGAATTCTTTTTCTATTAAATTGGGAATTCTAAAAAGTTCAGTAGCCTTTTTTTCAGCTGTTCGTAAATTGATTTTCTTTTTTTTTTTATTAGTCTAGGTACTATTAAAAAAAAAGAAAATCTCTATGATCATTTCTTTTTAAAAAACATTTGGGAACTTTTTCCCTGCTGCCATCAAACTTTATTGTATCAATAATTAAAAGAATTACGGTAATTCTACCACTAGGTAATATACAAAATATTCTTGCTGTTAATAAAGATGAAAAGCTCTCCGAGAGTAGAAGAATACTGCTTATCGGTCATCCATTAATCTATCAACCCCTTGATCTTAGATCTTAGCAACATTTTGGTTGCAACTAGATCTAGCCGCCTAAACCTAGGTGCAGTCATTTATTTTTTGTACTTAATAAAATATCTCTGGAAATATGCTTTTCGTGTGGTATTGTTAGTCATGAAGACTCAATTTCAATGATTTTGCTTATTTTTTATGCGGTCATTTTCAAACACGTGTGAATATTTATTTATTTACTAGCTGTGTAGTAGCCTATGTGTTAATCCAGGTCTCCAGCTATCTACATACGAAGTATCATCGCAATCGATTCAGTAATTTTTGTGCGAAAGAGTAACAAACATCGATACATCCTCACAAACTTTAATTTTTTTTTCACATTCAATATCTTCACTACATATTATAAAACAAAGTCCTACGCCGCGTCGGTTTTCACTAATATATAGAGTGATTCATGAGGAAGGTTTAGGTGTATAAGTATATATTTAGGTTGCTAGTATATTATAGAAATGTATGTGCCTTGAAAATTCCCATTCCGGACACAACCGTAAACAACGTCGACCCTCACGCGTCTGCTAGCATCCGAGCCGACTGGCTCACGCGGCGGCGATGTCCCCCCCCTCACCCGCAGTTTTATATTATAGTCGTAACTTTAAAAATATTTGACCAAACTACGTACTTTAAAAGACAAAGTTTATACTTTGAATATCAGAAGCGATAAAAGTATTTAATTTAAGAAAAATCAATTTGTTACTGCTAAATGTGAATTGGGAATAATAAATCAAAGTTCATTGTATTTATGGTTCACTATTTTGGTAATAATGGCTTACACCTAAAAGATAGATATATACTGTCGCGGACTTTATTGTAGAACTATTTAGGAGAAACAATCCCACCGTACATTATATTCGTGTAACTCTTACAGTTTTTCCACCGCACGCCAGAATAGCTCGCAGACGACAGATTTATTTCCGACTTACTTAACACTTATCGTTATATTTTGGCCAATATACACAATATCTTCATAAATTATAGCCTATGTGTTATTCTGATATATAAGCTATATTATTGTAAAGTTTCATTAAAATCCATACAGTAGTTTTTGCGTGAAAGAGTAACAAACATCCATACATCCATACATCCATACATCCATACATCCACACATCCATACATCCTCACAAACTTTCACGTTTATAATATTAGTAGGATTTATTTGAAACTTCATGCACATTTGTACAAAGGCGGACTTAATGCCCAAGGCATTCTCTACCAGTCAACCTTAGGGTGATGTAGAAATGTTATACGGCAAAGATGTCTTCTAGTAACATACTTAGGGTTACTTACCTATCCATTTATGTAGTACTACTTTGGACTACTTGTTGTGTTGACAGGTAGTCCAATGTGCCAGGGGGAGACACCCATGACGGAACAGAGTGTGGTTTTATTCGGTTCGATTCCGACATAAGCACTTCGCCTAGTTTCTGCTCTGTAACCTTTTATTCGAGGGAGTTTCCACCCGTAAAAAAATCATGTCATATGTCTCTCTCACGAAGTATTATGTAGCTTTAACGGTCAATTTTGAACTTTACACTGTCATTTTAAAAATAAGGTTTCTGTGCGAATTTATAAAAATATGTTCCTTTTTGATTCGTCTCAGGATGGGTGACCACTCTAACACATTGAGACCCCTAGCCTAGTACGTGAGTGGGACTACATTATAATTGGCAAAATATGGGTTTTAAATACGTGGGAGTACCGAGGGGGGCGGTCCACGGGGGAGGGCAGCTGCCCTCCTGGCTTTAGCAAGCTAGTACTAAGATAATTTTGAGTCAAATTTTTGATTTGCTCCTCTGGACCGACATTTTTTTTTTATTTGTCGGTAATTAATTGATCTTGCATCAATTATTGTAACTTAACATTTTATAGCACTTTCCTGCACATACAAAATATATTCATGTTTTTTTTATATAATTCTAGCTTAAGTAAATAAACAGCAGTAAATAACTCAAGTGGTGCTTACCTGTAAGAAATTGTGACACTAACTTATTCGTTAATATAAGTTAGTTTTTTTGTAACCAGTGTTAACAATTGTTGGTGAGCCAATAAAATAAATAAATAAATAAAACAAATATTATCTCCCCCCCCCTTGTGCTAAGCTGGGTACCCCATGGCCGTGTATGTATGTATTTATTAGCGTGCGGAACTCTCACGGTCAAAACATCATCAGAATCTTCTCATGTTTAAAATCTCAAAACAAAATTGCAACCAATTACATCATTGAATTTAATACAAAGGTATGCCGGAACCGCTTGATATTGTTCCGGCATCGACCGCTCGTTCCTCGTTTCTCTGCCAAGTTAACAGTTCACGGTCTGATGTGAATGCCAATGTGTTATTTGCGTTTTAATGTTTATGTTTTACTGTTTATGATGGTTCGTTTACTGAGAGTTTGAGAACAATAGTATCAATGATCAAAATGGTGTCGCTTAATAAGGAAAGCAATAAATTGCGTTGTTGGGTTATGAACGGGAAACTAAAAAAAATATACAGGAAACTTACACAACCGTTAAGCGGTCCCTAGACGATCATGCGCTATAGAAAGACATCATAGAGAGAGCATCTTACTAATATCCCACTTATCCCATTAATCCCACTAATCCTACTAATATTATAAATGTGAAAGTTTGGATAGATGGATGGATGGATGTTTGTTACTCTTTCACGCAAAAACCACTGAACCGATTGAAACTTAGTATGTAGATAGCTGGAGACCTGAAGTAACGTATAGGCTAACTTTTATCCCGATATTCTAACGGGATCGGGACTTACGCGGGTGAAACCGTGGGAAGCAACTAGTAGACTATATTGCTACAAAACCATACAGTTAATTAGTTTGTTTATCACAACTAATATTGTTGGCTCCAATTTGAACAGAGAACTTAGTAGTTATTCTCGTTTCTGCGTTCTTCCCTTCTTTGAACACAAAATATTCAGAGTTTTTTAAACCTAAAACTTCTTACAATACAACAAGTAAAAACTATTGACTTCCATCTGAGCTCATTTTCTACAACACATGTTGTCGAAATAGGCATGTAATACATCCCTGCCTACCCTCATATTAGCTTGACAATATTAGCCTAGTTGCATAGGTACATGTGAACATGTTTCGCTAAGTGCCCTCTACGGAGGTTTGGCATCTTCTCAGTACACAGATGTGTACTATGTCACACCCGAGTGTTGTGTAATATATGTTGAAGTGTACGCACTTAAGTGTAACTGTGCAATAAGAGGCTTCAGCTGACTAGATCACTTGTGTACAAAGTCTACCAATAAAATTTATTGATAATTATGACAAGCATATTATTATCAAATGATTTATTTATTGAACTAGTCAAATATCCATAGATAAAAAAATATATGTAATAGAAAATCGTGAGATTTAAAAACATTGATTTGAATTTCGAACTTCAATAAATAAATAAAAAAATTAAGAAATAATGATGTCAACTGATACGGTTGGAACTACGGAATAATACGAACAAGAAAAATGCCCTTGCTTTACTTTGTACGGAACCGAAACTGCTTATTGATTGTTTGTTTAAACCAAAACGCCCTAAGAGTATTCATTGAGGAATATTATAGGCAATATAATAATATTACAGGAGCAGAGCATTGACCATAAGAGCAAACGAAATTGCGTTGAATGGCTATAATATATAATACTTGTATATAAATATATCAGTTCAAAAGCGTTGTCAATGAAAAACGTAAGGGGACGACTAACAAAATGACTGACAATGGAAAATAAGACATTTACTTCGGATCAGGAATAAATTTTGACATTTGAGTTCAAGGCCATAGTAGGTAAATTTATATTTTACTGTGCCATAAGTGCTAATGCAGTACATTCTTTTTAATAAGGCTGTATGGTGCAGTACTAATTTGTCCTATTTCAAACTATACAAATTCTTTAAAATAGAGTAGTAAATAATATAAAATAATATATATAACTGCCAGTGTCGAACTATAACCGCCCGTTTCGAAATAGTTGAGCCTTGTGAGAAGAAATCGGGCAAACAAACCCGTGTATGTCAACATGACATAATCCCTGAATGAATACAATTATTTATACTTACGTAGGATCGTTATCCTGTCTTTCATTCTGGCATCTGATAAATGTGCGATATATTTCGTTTTTTAAATTAAAAAACCTTTACCATTAAGATCAAATCAAAATATTCATTTCGCATTATTTTATGGTATAGGGGGCAAACGAGAAGACGGGTCGCCTGATGATAAATGACTATCATTGCTTCACTGCCGGGTTCCTGTGAGGCCGTGGTATCGAGCGGAATCTACCGGCCCATACGTGCCGAAGCATGGCTCTCCCACGTAAAAAACTTTTGTCTAAAATCTGATCCTAAGTAACAACAACAACTCATACTGGGTTTAGTTTAAACAAATACATACTCTAACAAATGACAATACCTCTAATAAACAGTTAAAAACACACAACTTTCTATTTACACAATCGGGTAACGTGAACGTCGTGAAACAACCAATAAAGTTGTGTAGTGCAGCAATAAAGACCGATAGTGTTCACGAGCAATAAAACTGTTTTGCCCCGTGTTGACCCTGCTGCCCTCACTTACTCGGTTCAATGTTGCCAGTTTACGATGCCCACCAGAAAATCAAGGAGAATTCGTTCGTCATAACGCGGCAACACTATTTTTATTATCCAAACACGGTTTTATGGGCGATTTGTGGATATTTGTGGGTGATTTTCGACGTGCGCTTATGAAATACGTACACAAGATATGTTGTAAGTGACGCAACAGCTATAAGTCGTTTTACGATATTTACTGTTGTATGTAAGAATGAATATTTTGTTTTGTGTTTACTTTACTGCATAAATGTTTTAGGTTTGAATTATCTGTATTTACTAATATTATAAAGCTGAAGAGTTTGTTTGTTTGTTTGGTTTAACGTGCTAATTTCAAAAACTACTGGTTCGAGTTGAAAAATTATTTTAGTGTTGGATAGATTTATTGAGGAAGGCTATAGGATATATAATATCACGCTACAACCAATAGGAGCAAAGCATCAATGAAAAAAATGTTGGAAAAACGGGGAAATTTACAAACGCAGACGAAGTGGAGCGGGTCACCTAGTATTCAATGAAACGGATGAAAATACATTGACATAGAACGTTGAAAAATAAAAATCGAAGTTTATTTCCATAAATTTGTTATCACTTTAATTCCAGTACCTGGGAGACCAAGCTTCGCTCGATAGCTTTTTGTAAAATCGTATTTTTTTTTTGGAAAATTGCGTTGTTACAGTAAATACAACTATTCAGTTGAACTTAAATGCAAAACTGTATCTGTATACAAAATTGCATCAAAATCGTTAGAGCCGTTTCCGAGGTACCTGATAAAAATACATAAATAAATACATACCTACATACAAGTATTGCTCGTTTAAAGTAATAAGATACAAAAAAAAAATATTTCCTAACCTTAGACTGCTCCAGCTATATATACCATTTATACAATATACCTTCCGTTCTCACCTTCCTTTATCTTTTAATATACTCCCAATTTTCCCATTTTCCCAAATAACGCGGTAGACGGAAACAGGCTTGCTTGGACCAAAATTATAGTCATCAAAATGTAGCGTTTAATACATCTTTGCCTTCCTAAGAAATATACTACAGACAATTGTTTAAAACGGATGGAAGGTAAATAGATAGATAGATAAACTCTTTATTGTACAAAACTGTATATAGATATTCTTACAAACTAAAAGAAGAGACGTTTTAGAATTGGCGGCCTTATCGCGCTTTACGATCTCTTCCAGGCAACCATTGGATGGAACGAGAGTTTATGTATGGCAAAGGGAGTTGCAGTGTACAATTGATTGAAAATATTCTAAGTATCTAAGTCATAATAATAATAGTTATAGTCATAATCATAATAATAATCATGCTATCAAAGCCTACAACATTATTTCTAGTCAGTAGTACCTAAGCTAGACAGCTTCCTATGCCATCTTTGCTAGATGACGATCTGAATAAGCCCACGTATTTGAAATTTATTTAATCCATAATCGAGAAAAACTGACATTAAACTCTCAATCGTTTTACCAGACGTAATTGTTTTACCATCAGATTCACATTTAGCCATTTTGAATAGACCTTGACTCTAGTAATCTCCTAACTCTGACCTTATTCGTCTCCAAAACGTTTCATCTTCAAATTGTGTACCGTCTTCTCTCAATGGAATGAAGACATAACGTTTTACGATACCATATTTAACTTTTTTCTCAACTTGAATGCTCATTGAAGCTTGAAATTTTCAAACGTTGAAGTTCTAATGATAACATCCAAGCTTAGTAGTAAGCTATACTTTTAATTTTTAATTTCTTTGATATGAAAACGGCTAGTTTTGCTCAATGTTTTTCAAAGTATCCTTTAAGCCTCGTTTCCACTAATAGTATGGGAACCCACGAGGTTAACTGGAGATTTACTCGAGTGTCGTGGGGACCTATTGGATTTTGAAGATTCGATGGTAGAAAGAAAAAAGTTTATATGACGTATCCCTTTCACCGGTTGGGGGAGCGTCTAGAAAGAGAGAAAGAAAAATTGCTATTTAGAAATACTCAAGCGCGTGAGATATTAAAATTGTAAACACCCGACATGTCTCTGAGAATGGAGGAAGGTTAATCTGCCGATTTGTATGGTCGTATGGAAGAGTAGTAAATGGGAAAAAAAAAATATTCGAGCGCGTCAGAAATTAAGAGGGAATATTAACTAAACCAGAAAGAAACACCCATTCAAAAGCCGGCAATTCGGACGTCTCTTTTTGAAAATGCAAAAAAAAATTTTTTACTATTCTGATCGGCTGCCTAAATAAATTTGTTTTTAAATTTAAGTTATATTTTGGTGTGTTAATAATACCATTAATTAATATTTTCTTGTACAAGATTAGGTATATTTGTCTTGTAAATTTTACCTTTTCCTATTCATAAGTGGCTTACATTTTGTAGATATATTTAATAAATTTACACTAAATTTTCTTTTATTATTGTGTAATAGAATAGGCGTTTGTCTTCAAACTCACCTGTTGGAAAGTGATGATGAAGGCGAAGATAGTATACGCCTATACAAGAGAAACCTAAAAAGAAAATATACCTCAAACCTCCCGAAATTTATAAAGTGCCTGACTACTAAAAGAAATAACTAATATATTATTAAATATACGTTAAACCATTTTAGTTTAAAAGTTGATTTCTTTAACATATTTTTGAGTCCGTCTAGCATCAATAATTAAACTAAAAAAGCATAAAGAATTAATATCCTCCACATGTCCCATCACTGCATTGTGTCCTAACCACAAAATTGATTGCACTGGCCTTAACCAAATGTAACCGCTGATATCTTCGCTCTCAATAGGTCAATACACGACATACACGTGTGGTCACAAGCACGGAAAACTCATCTTATATAACCACTAGCAGCGCCTCGCGGTTTCACCCGCGTAAGTCCCAATCCCGTGGGAATGTCGGGGTAAAAAGTAGCCTATATGTTAATCCAGGTCTCCAGCTATCTCCATACCAAGTTTCATCGCAATCGGTTCAGTAGTTTTGGCGTGAAAGAGTAACAAACATCCATACATCCATACTCATAAACTTTCACGTTTATAATATTAGTAGGGTTTGCTTGTGTTTCGGGGAGTGCTCCAAGGAATAGCATAACAGCCGCAGTGTTCCGCTATCGTTCAACTTCACACTCACTTAGGTGATTGGCACTCCACCACTGCGCGGTTCTTCAGATCATTTTTGTTTCGATAAACCAATCTGTAGAACAAATTGTCGCCTGCGGTTTTTTAGGACCGATACTACCTTCAAACCTACAAACTAAATGAAAATATGTCCCTTTGTTTAGGAGCTATGATGACAGAAAGATACACACGTTTAAGTTAGGTAGGTTATGTTACCTATGTATAGAAATTAAGTACCTTTCAATACAAGATTTACAAGGTTATTTGTTAGTAATTTCTTACCAATCTAACAAAACCATATTGTGTTGAATCTCCATACCTAAGGTAAGAAAAAATTAAAAATGTGTGTGTCAGCTCCGACGCACGACTGGAGTTTACTCTCTCTCTGCCTCCCTAACTCCCTGCCTAACTCCCCCCCTCCCTCCCTCCCTCTATATATTCTGTATATATTTACACATATATATAACATAAAGGTATACACTACTTACATGCGTCGAGAATAAGGAGTAAACTCCAATAAAGCATAAAAAGCACAATAAAGCGTTACGCTGCCCTCCGATCACTAAATTTTACTCTTCATATTTTTTTCATACCGGGCGCCTTATATGCAAATCGATTCTTAAGGAGTAAACTCCAAAAACCATTTATCCCATAATATCCCACTAAAACAAACATACATGGGCAATAAAACGACCTTATCGGTTTTGTAAGTTTTGGCTTTTATTCCCGTTGTATTTATAAACTAGTCATTGCCCCCAGTTTTACCTACGTTTAAGGCCACTGCTCTGCTTCTAAAAATCGTAGCGTAAATTTAGAAGTATATGACCTTCCTCAATTAATACTCTACCTAATACAAAAAGATTTTTTCGAATCCGCTAGGTATTTCCAGAGATTAGGACGTTGAAACAAATAAGCAAACAAAAAACTCTTCAACTTTTTTTGTTTGTGGTTTTACCTGCGTTTATGGCCACTGCTCTGATCCTAAGTGTCATAGCGTGATGTTACATAGCCTTTAACCTTCCTCAATGAATACTCTTTCCTATACAAAAACAAACAAACAAAAAACGCGTGAGTCAGTGGGACACACGGTTGCAACAATGTTCCATTTGCATAATTTGTATACAACCATCCTTAAATCACAGGTACAAATAAAATAAATCAACTCACGGTCAGTATTTTTCGTTGTTCTAACACTTTTCGTCACGTCACGTCTAACACGTCTCTCCGCCGCCTCCGAGGAGCGTCTGAACTGTGACGTACGATAAGTTCTTTATTTGTATGGATAATTTTTAATATCTCAGATACAGATCTTAAAAATGAACATAAATTTTGTTTCAAAAATATAAAAATCTTTTTGTACTCTAACAATGAAATAATAACATCGACAAGAACAAGAGGTATTTGGGGGTGACCTAATCGATTCTAACAAAGCAAATACGCCCCCGGCAACAGGCAACTGACACAGTACTCGATAATGATTAATTAGACATTACGTCATGTTGGACCTTTAATGGAGCTGGATATTGTGATAGTTTTTTTTGGCAGTCTAATTAGTTGAGGCTTTAATGTAAAAAAATCTTTATAGGGTGGTTCGATTTTCTTGAGGATTCTATAGCTAAGTAAAAAAGTTTTCTATATTGTGTAAGTTAGGTATTCAAACGACGGAGTTGACGGAGCTCTTGTTTTGAAATTAGAACACCTAAGACAAATTGTAACAGTCTTAAGGACAGACAACTGAAAGTTGTATATGCGATCAAAATAATAATAATGATACATAATAAAAATTATACCGATTAACCGATTTCAATGTGAAATTTTGTGCAATTGTTTTTTTTTTATTGCAAATTACCTAGCCGAGGCAAATAGTGGCCGGGTAGACTGTTCTACTGATTTTTATTGTCAACTTATGTAATGGAGCACTTGAGTGATTGACTATAACTTGAGTGACTATTAATATTATAAATGCGACAGAGTTTGTTTGCTAATTACGCTTTACTTCATGATGATCGGGTCCGTAGTTAAGACTCACGTCACGTCTTCTGTGCCCCTGGCCACAGATAAGATAATAGTCCCGTCAACATGTATCCATAACTTCATGATGATCGGGTCCGTAGTTAGGACTCACGTCACGTCTTCTGTGCCCCTGGCCACAGATAAGATAATAGTCCCTTTCAACATGTATCCATAACTTCATGATGATCGGGTCCGTAGTTAAGACTCACGTCACGTCTTCTGTGCCCCTGGCCACAGATAAGATAATAGTCCCTTTCATCATGTATCCATAACTTCATGATGATCGGGTCCGTAGTTAAGACTCACGTCACGTCTTCTGTGCCCCTGGCCACAGATAAGATAATAGTCCCTTTCAACATGTATCCATTACTTCATGATGATCGGGTCCGTAGTTAAGACTCACGTCACGTCTTCTGTGCCCCTGGCCACAGATAAGATAATAGTCCCTTTCAACATGTATCCATAACTTCATGATAATCAGGTCCGTAGTTACGTCATGTCTACGTAATAATGAGACAAATCAATATTATGCCTTAGTTTTTGCCAAGACTGGACTGTTGGTCTAGTCGTTAGTGATCCTGACTGCTGAATCAGAGGTCGTGGGTTCAATTCCCACCCAGGACAAGTAATTGTGTGATGAGCATGATCATTTGTTCTGTATCTGGGTGTAATTTATCTATAATTTTTATGTATTTAGTAATATATAAGTATGTTTATCAGCAGTCTGGTTACCATAGTACAGGCTCTGCCTAGTTGGGGATTGGACGGTCGTGTGTGAGACGTGTAAAGTTATTATTATTTAACATAAAAAAGCGAAATTATAAGTTTTTTTTATTTGTTTGGAAAACCACAGCACCAACTGTGTTGCATCTTTTATACTACAGAAATCTACACCTCAATTTACATCACTTCTATTAATAGGGAATATGCATGTTGTTTAAATTTACTTGATTAATTTTTCCTTGAATCTTTATTGTCCAGATATTATGCCTAAACAATTATTTTCTTATTTAGTTCGTGTTTAATTGCAAAAAATATCAATTAAAATATGCAAAATAAGGGCGCGAAATTCAACTTTGCAAAACGCTTCACCATTGGTCGAAACAAAACATGACGTGACATTCCACGTTCTGTCATTTATCGGCGCCTATATTCGTAGTGTTACGGAGAAAGATAGGTGTTCCTGTGGTTTTTGCTCTTAGCTAGTGCAATTTAAGCATTCTAGTGATATTAGATATCATCTAGGACAATGACTGAATGTTGTTTGGTCAAAGCACAATCGGACAATCTACCGAAAATAGGTGCATTCATGATGACTATATATTTTGCATCAAATCCAGATTTTACGTCCGCTGAGGTTAAAGGAGTGAAAGCCGTAAGGTAATTATTATAATACTTGTTATATTATAATCTAAAGGATAGGTAAGATATGTATAGTTAGTTATATTCATGAAGTTTTATTGGACTTTTGTTACCTAGTTTAAGTAGACAAGCAAGTTGCCTTCTGCTTGATATTTAAAACAAACATAAATTACTGCTGACTAATTGTTCGTGTGCTCGTCAAAGTGCTCTTCACAAAAATATAAACACGATATTGAAGATCTCTTTTCATTAATGTACACGATTGTTTTCGTATTTTACATTATTATTTTGTACAGGAAAAAATACTGTATTGGGTGTACTTCTTACAGTGTTTTTACACTTAGGGACAAGGCAATACCTAGAAAATGTTTTTTTAACTTTATCCATCGTCTAATAATTACAATAAATAAGAATTATTAGGGGCTCGTGGCTAAGTGGTAACCGAGTAGGTTAACACATTACAAAGTTAAGTAATACTAGCCAGGTCAGTCTAGGGTGACCATTCTTAACAAATTGAGACCCCTCCGTGCCTCGGAGAGCACGTTAAACCGTCGGTCCCGGGTGCCATACAAACATCTGTGGCATTCGTTACGGGTAGTTGGAGCCCTAAAAAAAAAAGTCCGACAACCTGGTCTAACTACAGAACTTCGATATCGCCTAGTACTTGGGTTGTGGAGGTCTGATGGCAGTCGCTTCACGTAAAATATCAAAGTTCGGCCGTATCGTAGTTAGATTGAAAGCCGACCCCAACTTAGTTGGGAAAAGGCGCGGAGGATGAGGAGTAATTACAACTGGAAATCGGTTTAAAATTACTGTAACACTTCAAGTAGGTTTATGAAACAAACACTAAGCGTGGAACGTGACGTCATCCAAGGCCTGCGAAATATGGCGGCGTTCAAACAGATCAAATTTTATCGATATTTTCAATGTTATTTTAAAAATTAATTTGAACATTGCCGAGGTTATTTATATGTTTGATTAGGGTAGAATGATGGAACAAGCCAATAAAAGATAAAAAAAAAGTACATGCATATTCCCTATTGTAAGAAACATATTATGTACCTATTATATTCAACCAAATTCAAACCTATACATAATGCAAATACGGTTCGGAAATTGGAGAACTGTGTTCGTTGTTTGTGGAGGAAATGGGAACTATTTCTTGTTGATACGTGCCGTTACAGTTCGTCGCAGTTGGCAGAGTGTGACATCACAAGTGATGACGTATCACTTGATACTTGGAGGAAATATGGTTGAGAAAGGTTAAAAGTGAATTTGTAAGTTTTTAAATACATGTATACACTTGCAAACTTTCTTTTTCGAGGCCAGCTAAAGACAGCACTACTTTCTTTGATAGAAGTTGTTATCTGCCTGTATGTTTCTTCCAGCTAATCTTCAAAACGGCTGGACCAATTCGGACAGGACTTTTACTTTCAGATTGGAATTATTGGTTTGTTTATAGTCGATATACTCTAGATCTGCCTCTATGTTTCTTCGGGCTAATCTTAGAAACGAGTGGACTGATTTGGACGGGAGTGTTCACTTTCAAATGGTTTCAGATTGGAATGATTTGTTTGTTTATAGTCGATTATCTCTAGAACTAATAAAACGATTTTAATATACATTTCACGAGTTTAAGGTTACTTTATCCAGAAGTAACATGGGCTATATTTTATTTCAATAATAAGTACAGGTGAACGCGGAAAAAGCCTCACTAGCTTCATTTACTGTTGGTCTGGTGGTTAGCGATCCTGACTGCTGAACCAGAAGTCAAGGGTTCAATTCCCACCCAGGACAAACAATTGTGTGATGAGCATGATCCTTTGTGCTGTGTCTAGATATAATTTATCTATGATGTGTATGTATTTAGTAATATATAAGTATGTATGTATATCAGCGGTCTGGTTGATATGGTACAGGCTCTGCCTAGTTTGGGATCCAAGGGCTTTGTGTAAGGTGCGTGAAGTTTTTATTATTATTGTTGTTATTGAGCCTTTCGGTGAGACTCGCCAAAGGCTAACCACTACCTACCAACTAGTGACTCGCCACAGGCTAGAAAATAGCTAGCAGCTAGTGACTCGGAACAGGCTAGCCACTAGCTAGCAGCTAGTGTTCCTGATCTGTCCTGCTACTACCTACAACTTTCTGGAGTTTACTCCTTAAGAATCGATTTTCATACAAGGCGCCCGGTATAAAAAAAATATGAAAAGTAAATTGTAGCGATCGGAGGGCACGCCCTTTTTGGAGTTTACTGCTTATCCTCGATACATGTAAATGACTACCGCCGCCCATGGGCACCTTCAACTCAAGAGTCACAAATGCGTTGCCGGCCTTTAAGGTTGTTATTGTTTGTTAAAACGCGCTAACCACTGAAACTACTAGTTGGATTCGATAAACTAGTTTTATGACAGTCAGGTTCATGAGGAATAGTACCGTAGTAATATTGGTACCGCAGCATCTGATAAAAAGATTGTAAAAACAATCTGATGTATTCACAATATGTTAACATATTGTGGCAATATTCACATACGACAAAACATTCTTCACCGCCATCTTACGAAGACTAACCGAACTACTTAGTAACTACCGATCCCGAATCACGCAATTAATGTTTCCGCGCCGATTAGCATAACATACAACTACCCAACATCAACCGTGGTATTGCGGTCCGCCAGCCATGATGACCTAGCCTGGTCGGAGGATCCTACCTTTGTGTTAGATATAATGTAATAAAACCTTTTTGTCACTGATATTACCAAAACCTGCCTATTTCAACGTGATTGCGTGTTAGCAATGATATAAATCCAAGGTGTAATTCATGCACGTTCGAATAGGCACAAACGTGACAAGAGTAAACATGTATGCATTGTATGTATGGTATACTTTATGTGTACACGGCGTGTGTAATCGCGATAATCATCGTCTGTGTAGGCCTTTAGATGAGCTAATATACAGAGTGTTAAAGCAAGATGTAGTCATATTTCAGGAACGTGTATTGGATCCCAAGAATAACATAAAGCGCTTTAGGATTTATGATTTTTATTACAAAAATCTTATTTTGATATTGGCAATATAAACTTGATAGTTTAGCAATAAAGTTAATAGTTCTAAAGAAAGAAGATTGTTATTAATGTAACTAAAGGTAATGAATATTGCAATGATCGCAGAACTTAGGTTTTCGGGTCGATAGGGTCGAATAGCGAGGAGACAAGAATTAAAGATTGACCAAACACAACTGGATTCAATGTGATTATACAATACAATATTAGGCACTTTAAGTAAATTAATATTTCTTGAGGAATCCGTGCGTCCGTCACATCAGTCCTTCCAAACAATTGACATTCATTCTTCTATTTTATTAATCTTCTCGATTTATTCGAATCTTTCTAAATTTGAGTTCGGCGCCACCAGCCAAGACCTCCGAGCCTTTTCAAGGAGTTTACATTCCAATAGAAAGAGTATGCAAGCGGCGCGTGAGGTCTCATCACTACAATACTATTGATAGAATATCCGTATATTTCCGTAAAACAAGAAAATCGGATGTCGCTGCAATATGTTACCGGGCACAGGCCCATCATAATACCAGCGCTGCAGTCTCTCAGGCTGCAGCAATATGTTGAGATAGGTGCTTAGTCATAGTCGCAGAATTAGGCCCTGCCTAAGCTGAAGAAGGGCAAGGCTCACACCACAGTGAGGTTTGCTGTTTCTTGACAAGTGTTCAGGACTTATCTGGGTTATAATAAATATGGGAAATGGGCCTCTTGGTGGAAAACAGTGTGGTTTTAGTCGGTTCGAGTTTGACATAACCACCTCTACGTTGAGGTAGTACACAAGGAGGTTGCAGATCACTAATAATATTAATTTTTAATTTTACACATAATTTACAATGACAATTAAAAAAAATTGTAGGATGCCTTTATCCTAACAAGGTAGTACTTTAGTATTTAAAAAAAAAAGTAAGCATAAGCAAGTTTAGTTTGAAGTTTATGTTCTTTATTTGAATTGAGGGCGTCGATATTCAGTGCGTACGGAGTTTTAATTTTTCTTTTACCTTACGTAAGTCGCGTGTGCGAAGTCGTTACTACGCTAGTCGATACTACTGATTGGGTGTATGGTACAAAATTGAGTGGTATTGCCTAAGTTCAAAATTGGTAAGGCGCAGTCGGAATTACGCACGAAATTGAAACACTACCGAAACAATACCTTTAGCCATTATTTTTTGTGTTGATACCGAAAACACGGCAAAGTGATTATGAAGGAATAGAACCGATAAAAAATGCGATGTAAGGCAATTCGTCAGTTATTTAAATCAGAAATGAAAATGTTGAAATAATAAATGATCAAACATTTTGTTTTATGTACGTATTGGTTCAAAAAAATTAAGCTCCATGTTTACTTACTTAATAAAATAATGTCCTCTGAGTTACAGTTTAACTAATTAAATACGAATGATGATTATCAAAATTTTAGCCAAGGGCTCAAGCAGTGGCGTAACTATAGGGTGGCAGAGCGGGCAAAATGCCACGGGCCCAGGGCCCCCGGCTATGACCCCAAGGCCGTAAGCACACGAGGCACCGAGAGTGAACTTGTGCCCCATCCGATGAATGCCACGGGCCTCAGATGGTATAGTTACGCCGCTTGGCTCAAGTATTTGAAAACTCTTACTTAACGTTAAACTAATCCCTCACTATCAAATTGCAGCAATCTTGTAATTAATTCCTTTTAATAAATCAACTCTGAAAATAATTATGTTAGTTACTTACTGCAATATCATATTAGGTGGAGTTATGTCTACAGACAGACGGCTTGACCGTATTGCTTTTCTTGAAAAAACAACTCTGAATTTTATCACTCAATGACAGTCAACGGGCAGGTCTCAGACAGGTAGATATTTTTTTTATGAAGTAATGTTAAAAGTTTATCGCTTCCGCTTACACTTTAGGCTGCGTCACTGATTACAAGTCCAAAGAAAGTGTTCCAGTCGGCCGACGTCGCACGTGGTGTTTCCATATTCTATTGTGGACACGCTGCGTGCATTCATAAAATGTTATAAGCTTGCGACGTAATATACACCGAGACATTACAGCTGTTGTGACGTAGGGGGTTTCTTTCCAAATTGAAAATGGAATGGGTTGTATGACGTAGGTCTTTATCTGTAATGGGGATGGGGATGATTATCGTTAAAATAGAAGGCCCTGGCACTTAAGGACCTGTTTTTTTAATGATAAAATGATATGATATATGAATATATGATAAAAACAGGGCTTTCAGGTTTTAGGCTTTTTAAAAAAAACTATGATTATATTGAAACCCATTGGGCATTTTTTATTTGTTTGCGATTTTTATGGTTCTTATAATATTTTAGTGATGAAGAAAATGTAGATTCAAAAGTTCATATTTGATTTTTTTCCTAGTTTTTGTAGAATTACAACTCAACAAGAGATTTACTCGTTTATCATGTGTGTAATCGTAGTTACTAGAAGAAGAAAAAAAATTTATTAATCAGGCAACTAAGATTACGGTCTTAGTTTACTTACAAATAGACAGCGTGTTTATTACACATTTATATTAGTTCGGACTCTTGTGAAATGAAGCACTATATGCCTATCAAATTACAGAAACTTGTAAATTGTTTTTAATCCAGTTTGGTATCAGCAATATAAAATTTTGTAACCCTTCTCAATAAATTACCTTATATTGTGGGTCCTGTTATGTTTTCAATTACACCTCTTACACAACATGCGTATCAGCGTATTCCATTTTCAAATTTTCTATTCGTGCGAAATCCACAGTGCCGTCTGTTCCTATTTTATTTAAAAATGAATTTACGATCGATATTTTAAAAATAGAAATATCGGTAACACTTTTAAGCATTTGGAACACTTTTAAATAGACATTACCTATAGACGGCACTTTAGCGACTATTTAAATATGGAATACGCATGGTCAGAGTTATTAACATGAAGCGATGTCACGCTTACGCATTTTATTATGTTGGTATAACAGTCTTTTGAGACGTGCTCAGGAATTTAAATTTGATACATAATTTGAGTACGTTATGTCATAACGAAAGTTAGGATTTAAGGAGCTGATTGTTGTGACGAAACTCGATTGGAATAACCATGTAACTAACAATGTCCGAATATGCTTAAAGATTGAGAGGCTCGTGGCTAAGTGGTAACTGAGTAGGTTAGCACATTACAAAGTTAAGTAATTATAGCCAGGTCAGTCTGGGATGGGTGCCTCGGAGAGCACGTTAAACCGTCGGTCCCGGTGCCATAGAAACATCTGTGGCATCCGTTACGTGTAGTTGGAGCCCTAAAAAGTCTAGTAACTACAGAACTTCAATATCGCCTATTACTTGCGCCTAATCTGATGGCAGTCGCTTCACGTAAAATATCGAAGTTCGGCCGTATCGTAGTTAGACTGAAAACCGACCCAAACTTACTTGGGAAAAGGCGCGAAGGATGATGATGTATGAGCTTATTTTAAAAACATAATAATGTAAGTTCATGGATGACCAAGCTTCGCTCGGGGTTTCTTTTTATACGTTTCGGGTGTATAAAATGCGTTGTTTCAGATAATATATAGATAAATATTTTTAAGCTATTGCAAAGCTTTTATCGCGGGCTTTGAGCACGGCGACCGAATCAAGAAATTCCCTAACAAAAATAAAACCTAACACCTCCACATCGCTGAAGCCGTTTCCGAGATACACGAAACAAATTTATATACATACACTATCAAGAATTGCTCATCAAGAATATTAGTACCAATAAACTATTGCCAACATTATTAGAGATATTTAAGTTATGTTATTTCCCCTCAAACTCAATTAATAACACAACACGTTTGTAAGTCATCACTGTATTAAAACAGCTGAAGTTTTAAACCCCGATTACAGTGTACAGTAACGAAGGGTTGTTTACAAGGGGCGAGTCGGGGATGACTGTGAATAGTAGCGGCACATTTTGTTGACTGCTTGTATTTTAGCCTCACTGACTTACAATTACGACTTTGAATCTTATGTACAATTAATATTTTTTTAGTATCATAATAATATGATATTTCTACTTTGGCCCCTTATATTTCTATAACATAAAAAAAATCATCAAAAGTATTATCTAAAAAGAATCGCTCACACAATGCATAAGGCCGCGATTGATTGCTTCCGTTGCCTCTGTTTTTTTTTGTGAAATACGGTATTAGACTGTCAAGTTATATCAGCTCCTCGTTATTAAACGTCAAAACGGACGTTCTGTAGAAATGTGTATGAAGTAATAAGTTATGACGTCATACCTACCTATTAATAAGAAACTTGAAAACTTTTAAATAATTATTTTAATCAAAGGAAACTTTTTTATTACAATGAGTAACACCTAGTTTGTTGTTGAAACTATTTATTTAAAATTACAATTAAAAATAAAGTGTTTAAGAAGTCTCTGGAAGTTTTTTTTCAATTAAATGTTAATAATAGTCCGAATAAGATTAATATGGCTGGAAAAATAAGTTACAATACATGTACGTAAAGTTTGTAAACTTTTGCCGAAATCTGCAAACAATACTCACTGACAGGATTCTGAAATCGATCCGTATGTATGTTTGTATGTTCACGAGTTTCTTAAAAAGTGATGGATCAATTTTCATGATTGCTTCACTAACATATTCTATATTTTAAGAAGGTTTTAATAAGTATATAATACATTAGGTGTTTACTTATTAGTTTTTTTCACAAAGTAAATAAACTACTGAAACAATTTCAGTTTTATAACATTCGTCTGTCTAACTAAACGATGTCGGTGACGTCATCAATCATGGCGCTAGTACGCCACATGCTTTTAATTACTTACGCAACATTACTTGAGTGTTATTTTATAATATATATCGCAAACTATATAATTGTTGTTACGTGGGTGTTTAATACGTCTCTGTCTACCCTTCAAGAATACAGGCGTGAGTGTATGTATGTACTTTATATTCAGAGATAGAGATCATATTTATTTTATTACACCACTAAGTTGGGTACTGGTAGTTCGAAGGACCATGTCACGCACATGGTCCTTCGAACTACCAGTACCCAACTTACCTACTAGTATTCACGACAGTGACGTCACTTGTTTGGTTGCCTACTCTATACTCCACCCAAGGAGGTATAGTGATCCTACCCAAGGTTAAAATAAATGGTGGAAGGTGCTGGTTAACGGGTCTGCTTTTTAGTTGATTCTATATGAACTAAACTATTAAAAAATCTATTAAAACCACGCATGTCATTTGAATGTCAAATATTTACGTTCACTGTTCTAAGTAAAACAAATCTAAATACTTAGGTAAGAAGGTTGATTTTAGTAGTCGCATATTTTTATATATTTAAATAATAAGCGTCATGTGCAATGCCAGTATTATCTAAACATTTTCTAAGAATTCATAACACCTATGTTATATATTTAAAAATGGAACGTGGCTGCAAAAGAATACCAACCTTACAACATACATACATTAAAAATTTAAAATACTCCCGACTAGAAAATCCCTTCAACAATTACAAAACAGCTGATGATCTTCGAATGACTGAACAGATTTTCTTGAATTATATCTAAGAACACTCTCGATCAAGTCACCTTTCAAACAAAACAAACCGCACTCAATTCGGGTCATCCGTTTACGAGGCCACAGACAGACACATAGATACACAGACACGTCAAATATATAACACCCCTCTTTTTGCGTGGGGGGTTAAAAAAAATGCTTAACGGTTCTATATTATACCTACCTGTTGCAAGTAAGTATGGTTACTAGAGCTGAAGTAAAAAAGATGGTGTCCTGAGTATTAACAGGCGCCGGTAACCACTTACCATAGACGAGCTTTGTATTTGTTTCCTAATCAAATTCATCTCTTCGCTGGGTCAATGCATTTTTGAAGTGAAAACTTCTTTAGGCACGTTTGTGCACTTTTGCTATGGGGAAAAAGCACTGAACTCGTGACCGTCACGCTAATAATACATATTACAATATGTATTATTAGCGTGACGGTCACGAGTCTCATCATTACAATGATGAGTCCTCCGCGCCGCTTCTAACCTCCTTCGATTTTTTTTTTGTTTAAAAAAAGACTACTAGTAACGTGGTTCATACATTACTAGTATTCTTGTTAACCCCTCCAGCTAAGCTAAATGCTTGTGTTAGGAGTGGGTTCACGTCGGGGGTTGTCCGGTCAATGGCACTTTACGGTGCACCGGTGTGGGCGGAGGCTCTGACCGCCCAGAATAGGGCGCGTAGCAGAGGGTTATGGCGGTTAGAGCCATGCGGGAGGCAGCGTGCGCGTTGGCCGGGACTCCCCGAAGTTCGCCGAAGTATATCGGCGAACGGCTGAGTTCCGGGCGGGAAGTGGCAGTCGGCCCCCGCCCGAAGAGGTACGCGAATGGCGTGAGGCCGCTCGCCGAGCCACCATGGCTCGTTGGTCATCCCGGCTGGAGGCTCCACCGGCTGGCTTTGCCGCCGTGGAGGCGCTCCAGCCGGTCATTGTCGAGTGGGCAGGGCGGCAGTACGGGACCCTTTCCTTCCGACTGACGCAGGTTCTTTCCGGGCACGGCTGCTTCGGGAAGTACCTGCACTCGGTCGCTAGGAGGGAACTGAGTCCCGCCTGTCACCACTGCGACTGCAGTGAGGACTCGGCTCAGCACACGCTGGCGGTTTGCCCTGCCTGGGCGACGCAGCGTCGGGCCCTCACTGCAGTCATCGGAGGGGATCTCTCGCTACCGGCCGTCGTACGCTCCATGGCCGGTAGCGACAGGAATTTTACCGCGGTCGCGACCTTCTGTGAGGACGTCATCTCGCAGAAGGAGGCGGCGGAACGGGTCCGGGAGGACGATCTCCACTCGGACCTAATTCGCCGCCGGCGAACCGGGCGGCGGAGGCGCGCTTACCAGCGCCTCATGCCGCCCTGAGTGTGGCCGCGGGTGGACGGGACGGGTTTTCCCTTCCACCCGCTATAGTGGCCCCCGCGAGGAGGCAGCGTCCGAGTGTGCCTGGACGTCGGGTAATTGAGAGGTTTTTACCAGAAGGTGGTGCCCGCGCTTTGCGGGCAGGCGCTAGGAGGGTTCCGGATGTCTTAATAAAAGCTGTTCCCGGATCCCTCCTATTTAAGGCGCAGTACGGCACATCGTGTGGTTTTAGTCGGTTCGATTCCGACACACCGCACCACCGAAAACCCCGGTGGGGTGACGGCCCGAGGGGGTTTCCACACGCGCAAAAAAAAAAATGAGTGGGTTCACGTCGGTAGTGCACTGGGTAGGGTTCGAACCCGCAACCACGCGATTGCAAGTCCGACGCCTTAGGGATTACGCTACCGCCGCTTTGGATTGAAAACTTCTTGGAGAAGGCACGGAGGTCTTGGCTGGTGGCGTCGAACTCGAATGTAGAACAATTCGATTTATTATAAAAGGTTTCAACAGTAGAAGAAGGGTGCGTCGTCCCACAAGATAGATGACTGATGTGACGACTCTCGTGCGATGTGCAGGGAATAATTCAAGAAATATTAATTATAATTAATTTGTTTGCAGTTATAATTGTTATATGAATAATTTGATCCTGATTATAGCGCATAGTGCGTTTGCATGCTCTTGTAATTTTCCTCCTCTAAGCTACAACCTATCGTAACCGGGTGACGTAAAGCCCCCAAGCTTTACAATATATAGATCCACTAGAGGGCGCTAATCTAAACATTGAGATCTGTCAGCTCCTTCCTTATTAATTAATGTCACCAAACCTGCTAATGTGACGTTTTAAGTTCGTCGTTTCGTTTAAGTTTTCACTTCTGTCGGCAGTCCCATGACTGCCTATTTTTTTAAATAAAACTGATTAAAATACCAAAAGATAAAGTAGAATTGGTTAACTCCAGCAATAGACCCATTTTTAACAACATTTGTTGTTAAAAATGGGTCTATTGCTGGAGTTAACCAATTCTACTTTATCTTTTGGTAACATTCAAGGGAAGTCTGAGATTTTGTGTAACTACCTACCTACCTATTTGGTCCTATGGCATATTTTTCATATGTTCGTGTGCAATGCTGGGGTACGACTCCTCAATCAATCAGCCTATTGCAGGTCAACTGCTGAACATAGGCCTCTCTAAACGTACTCCATAGAATCCTATTCTCCGCCTTCCACAGTCCATAGGTTTAGGCACCTGTGGCCGCTTACTCAGAAGGAAAGGAAGGACCATGTGCATGGCATGGGCACAATTCCTGGGTCGAGCAAATTGTTATTAAGTTTTTCTGTTAGAAAATTATGAATACTTGAATGGAGTAGGCACGCAGGCAGGTAGATTAGAAGGCTCGATCAATGTTAGTTTGAACTAAAAAATTATGCCCAAATGTTGGCTTATAGTCCTACTGACCCGTTTGTCAATCTAAGGGCGTGAGTATGTAAAGAAAATAAAAGAGTAGTCACTTTACATTTGTTTTTTAAAATATTTTGGATATAAGCTCTCTATATTAATGCTTCTTATGTAAATAATGCCATTTTGATAGCTCCGAAACACACACACTTGGTTTTATTCCATTTTTAAAATACAGATGAAACAAGTCAACGTCCTATTCATTCCAATTTCAACTGACCTTTTCATAATAGTGCCTCATTTACTCAGAATATCTTAAGATATTGCCAACTGAATAGTATTTACCGAGCTACCAACATTCCGAAGACATTGTCAGTGGTACCAATCGTGTTATCGACAAAATCAATAACAATTTAATACGTTGTATATTTATTTTATGTTAATAGAACTCTGTATTTATAGGATAAAGTACCAACCAATATTTTTATAGGCCCCAAATTGAATGCTATTGTTATACGTATTACTTTCTCTAATAAGGCAGTATGCTGGTTGACTGTCAAGTCTACTCAGTTCATCCCCAATAAAGGTCAAAAAGGTCGGTTAATTAAAAACTTGTATTAAATGACAACTTGTGGCGTCATAAATTACTACTGTCAAATTTTTACTTTTAATGTATGATTTGAAAATAGAATCTAGGTAGTGTGGTTTTTTTTTTGTGGTTTTCGGAGGGAGCATTATCTCGGGGTGAGGTGATGTTGGCGGTGTCTCTCGACATCGCCAACGCTTTCAACACCTTGCCCTGGAGTTGCATCAGAGAGGCGCTCGTTTTTCACGGAGTGCCTCTCTACCTCCGCCGCATAATCGGGGCCTACTTATCAGAGAGAGCTGTGATCTACCCGTGTCTGGCAGGGTATGGTCGGCGAGAGATGTCGTGCGGTGTTCCACAGGGCTCGGTTTTAGGACCGCTCTTGTGGAACATCGGTTACGACTGGGTGCTGCGCGGTGTGTTCCTGGGAGGTGTCGCTATCACCTGCTACGCCGACGACATACTCGTGACGGCGCGAGCACGAACATATCGTGAAGCAACCATAAAAGCCACGGCCGGGGTCGCTCAGGTCGTTCGAAGGATTCGGCGGCTGGGTCTCGAGGTGGCCTTGCATAAATCGGAGGCCCTTTACTTCCATGGGCCTCGGAAGAGACCACCAGCGGGATCCAGCCTTATCGTGGGAGGCGTTTCCATCGGCATCGAGTCCTCGATGAGATATCTAGAGCTCACACTCGATAGTCGATGGGATTTCGGTAATCACTTCCGAAATCTGGCCCCTAAGCTTGTGAGGACGGCTGCTGCGCTCTCGCGGCTGCTGCCAAACTTAGGTGGGCCTGACGCCTCCTGCAGGAGACTCTATGTCGGCATATCGTGCGGTCCATTGCCTTATACGGGGCGCCAATATGGGTGGGGACCCTGACGGCCCGCAATATTGCCATACTGCGACGACCGCAGCGGGCGATGGCCGTCAGAGTCATGAGAGGATACCGCACGACATCCTTCGAAGCGGCGAGTCTCCTAGCCGGCTATGCCCCATGGGACCTAGGGGCGAAAGTCCTGGCATCATTATACCTTTGGCGCAAGGAGGCACTAGAGCGGAACCTGACACCGGCGCCTCGAGAAATAGAGGCGCAACGGTTCCAGCTCCGCTAGGTCCTAATAACCGAGTGGAAAGAACGACTAGAGCGACCGAGCGCAGGGCACGCCACAATTGTGGCAGTAAGACCCATCATGGAGGATTGGCTGGAGAGGCGACATGGAAGCCTCTTCTACCGGTTGACACAGGTGCTCACCGGACACGGCTGCTTCGGTAAGTACCTGTGTCGCATAGGCCGAGAGCCAACGTCTGTGTGCCACCACTGCGGAGGCTGTTGCGAGGATACTGCACTCCACACTCTAGTGAAGTGCTCAGCGTGGACGCAACAGCGGTACAACCTCGTGACGGCTATTGGTGTGGGTAGCCTCTCGCTAGAGACCATGGTTCAGTCCATGGTCCAAAGTGAGAGTGCGTGGGATTCCGCCGCCTCGTTTTGCGAGGAGGTGATGTTGGCCAAAGAGGCGGCGGAACGGGAACGGGAGAGGACAAGCACTCTCCCATCCCGCAGAAGACGCACCAGGCGCCGGATCTCCGTCCTCCATGAGCGCTGGCCTGGGGGTAGCGGGTTGGGCTGACCGTTATCCCAGCAGAAGCAGGCCTAAGACGGTGGTGCGGTGGGTTCCGCATGCGCCTCTTCCATCTGGAGGGGGGGGGGGTAGGGCCCCCCCTATCGCACGGTGTCGTCGCCTGCTGATCAGGAGGCCATAGTCTGCAGGGGTTCCCGGAAGCTTCCTTCCTAGGGTATCCCGGGTCCCCTGCAATAGACTCACTTGTGACGGAACACCGTGTGGTTTTAGTCGGTTCGAGTCCGACATACCACTTCACCCTCGGTGAGGTGATGACCCGTGGGGGTTTCCACACGATAAAAAAAAAAAAAAAAAAAAGGAGTTAAAAAATAATTACAAATTTGAAAATAGAATCTAGTTTTTCACAGTCATATGACATAATTACATGAAAAATTTAAAATCATCATTTATTTTAATTTATTTTTACAGGAAAGTACAATAGGGATTGTGTCATAGATTAGTAGCGAGAATTCGATAGAAACCCGTAGGTAATACATTGAAATTCTAAAGTACCGAACATACCACTTAAGTATGAATAATTGATTGACTGGCCTGTTGATGTAGTGGTTAGTGACATTAAATACTGAACCAGAGGTTGTTGGTTCGATTCCCACCCAAGACAAATAATTGTGTGATAAACACGATCATTTGTTCTGTGTCTGGGTGTAATTTATCTATAATATGTATGTATTTAGTAATATATATGTTTATCAGCAGTCTGGTTACCACAATACAGGCTCTGTCTAAATTCGGATCAGAAGGCCGTGTGTGAGGTGCGTCATGTTATTAATTTGTTTTAGGGTTAGGAAACTACATTACCAGATTATCAATTACTACAGAAATCCTGAACTCATCTCTTTCCCTACCGATTGACATTTTGGAAATTTGCTAACAGTATTGAAAGCCTTTCAGCAGCAAATACAATATTTGCCGTAAACACAAGGCCGGCAACTCATGGACTTTGTGAGCTGCATCCAAACAAAGGACATGCCCTCTCTACAATACGTATTTGTATATACTGCCCCCACGCAATCGTTATAAAAGCAGGTTCAGGATACCTGCATCACGTTCCCCAAACTAAGGTCCCGAAACGCAGGAACCTTTATACGGCAGGTCTTAGCTCCAACGCCATGGCGTCGATACTAATTAAAGCTAGTTACCCGTATGCCTATAGGTCACAAATAGGGACGGTGCAAACAAAAAATCTTTTTAACAAAAAATTAAACCGACGAAAAGAACTAAAAAGCAAAAAATAAATAAACTTACTTAAGTCTTAAGTATTGAGTTTACATAAACTATCAAATTTTATATAAACTTATTTTGAGTCGGCGCGCAACAACAAACTGATTAATTATCAAAATTGTATACGTACTACGTAGAAGTGGACATGGCTCTACGTAGGTAATTAATTATTTTATTGTTTGGCGCCGACTCAAAATAAGTATATATAAAATTTGATAGTTTATGTAAATAAACTCAATACTTAAGACTTAAGGTTTATTTATTTTTTGCTTTTTAGTTCTTTTCGGTTTAATTTTTTGTCAAAAAGATTTTTATTTTATGATTTTTTTTCATCATCAGCTCAGCTACATGATGTGATGATTTCTAAACGCAAATACTTGATAAAGTAATGAAAAGTAAACAGAAACACTATTCGTTCCTACAATTTTCGAGGGTTTCTCCCAATTTTATCAGGATCCCATCATCAGATCCTGACTATCCAACAAAAAAAGAATAATCAAAATCGGTTCTTAAATAACGGAGTGAGGCCTGAACATACATAAAAAAAAAAAATATATATATGGTCGAATTGAGAACGTCCTTTTTTTTCGTCGGTTAAAAACGAAGACAAAGTGCGGGTGATTTTTGAGAGCCGTAATTCATGGAGGCCTCTCTCGCATCTATCCACTCCTGATGGTTTAGGGTCAAGAGCGTGCCAAAGAATTAGACATGGGTGGATACAGTGGACACAGGCGTGAGACTATGCAATAATAACAATTACTACAAACAATTTGAAAATAAAAAATGGATGTTCTTAAAAAAAATCTTCGGAAACAGTTGCGTTTCGGTTCCGTCCAGTTCTATGTTAGCGGTGATGCCTTCATTAGGCCAGTGTGCCATGCATAACGTATTGTAATTGGCCTTTGTTTCTACGGCTACTTACTCCAAAAAAAAAGGCTGGTTGACTTATCGTGATATTTACCTGAAAAGATAAAAAAAAATTTTGAAAAACGTTTACTGCTTGTCCTTATTTCAATGATTAATGTACGATGATATTTCAGTTCGTGAAACCCCCCCCCCGAAAAGTTTTCTGGTCTCATAACTTTTTTTGACACAAAGTTAAAGTAGTATAAGTACTCAAACTAAAAAGGTCTTAAATAACCTTATGCTTATTTTCTATCACAAATTAAATCACAGGTATCGTACATTTTACTAATAGTTTTTGCACAATCATAAAAACTACGGTTAATTACTATTGTAATAAAAAGAACCAGTAACTAGACTGTAAAATCGTTTAATAACAAACAGTAATTAGACTTTAATACCGTCCATAAAAACAGGAATTAGACTGTAAAACCGTTCATGAAAAAACCGTAGACCGTAAAACCGTCCAAAAAAAACAGTAATTAGAATGGAAAGCCGTTCTTAAAAAAAAACAGTATTTAGACTGTAAAATATATAATATATAGTTTTTGTTTTTAATTTACGATAATATTTAATTGTACAAAAATCCTAATTATATTACAAAGTATTGCATGTACCCTATTTCTTACGCTATGATAAAATACATACAAAATTTGTCTGGGACATGAAATATAAGGACTTTTGCAATTGATTATTTTTGGCAAAAGTTATTGGCAAAAGAAAAGTTGGACAGAACTGTTTCGTCTCGCAAGAGACAGGATGCGATATGCGGAGCTGAATGCCTACCTTCGCTAGTCAGAGAGTTGCAGAAGATTTCTTACACCAAAAAAAAATCTATACTTTAAGAAACAAGAAAAACTTGTCTACTATAGATTAAAATTCTCAATAACATCGGAGTCTGCATTCATACAACATAGTTAACATGTAAACAAGTTCATAGACCTATTCAGATCAGAGTCAAGATCAAAACCAGTTGGGCGACTTATTGTGCAACCTATCCACAAACTGGTTGATGACTGTCTTGTGTTGAACTTACATGTAAACCATCTCTTTTAGCCCTTTATTGTTTGGACAATGCATATAACTTTATTACCTACTGGTACTGCTGGTACTCGTAACCAACCAAATCTCTCTATGGAGCTCTTGTAGACCACTATCAATAGAATGTTTACTTGGGCCAGGAGAAGAATGTTAGCCAAATCGTTCCTAACATATCGTTTTTGCTTGCATGTTAGCGTGTATGAATAACGTGACATTTTACAAGGCCAAACCATTCATGTCTTTTGGGAGAGTCCTCTTTAATATAGAGTTTATTAATCACACCCCTGAAGAGCACCCGAATGCCTTAGTTGTTTTTCAAGGTTACTAGTTCACACGCAACAAATTTAATATTATACATGTGACGGTGACTATAATGAAAGAATATATATATATATATATATATATATATATATATATATATATATATATATATATATATATATCTATAGGGAGTTGTCTTTTTAAGACAAAATAAAAATAAAAATTGTTTGTTATGCTTTCAAGTCTTAGGGAAATGATTTCATTATGATCGGCTTTGTAAATGATGCATATACGGTCAAAAGTACTGAAAGGAGCCTATCTATAACCTTCCATCCAGAAAAAAAATATTAGCAGAAGAGAAAGAGTCTGTAACATAAAGTGTCTAGTGTTTTTGAACGAATATAGAATCAGGCATGATGGGGTTTGTAACTAATGTACCTACGCTACTTCCATTCCGAAGAAGCTCTATTCTTGGCTTTGGTTATATAAACTATAGATGTTTGATCAGTCCTCAAAAAATGGCACCAACGTAACTGTGCTTAAATGCAGTTGCAACCACAGTTAACGTAACGCGCGACCTTTCAGGTGTACATATGCTTTAGAAATGCAAACAAGGCATGAAATGTCGTACTTTCGAAAAGAATAATATTTTTATCATACATTTATTGTTTTAAAGTATAATAATGGCAGCACTGTTATGAACGATAACTAAAAACGTTAGTTATGTTGTCACCTGTCCTTTTCACTCCCGCGAGCGTACGTGTGGAATACGATGCCTCGAATCAACGATCCGTTGTGGAAAGTTAATAAGTACTATAGATGCTTTACATTGCAGTTTATGTATAAACTTATTATAACATATATTTACAGAACATTCATTGTACAGTCTGGTTTATTGTTACGATAGCATATTAAATGCATGCACGTAATGTGAAATTATAGAGTGGCACTATTTGACACGATATTTGTTAGACATCGTGTATCTATGGTATATTTCAGGGATGTTGCGGATATTCGCATCCACATCTGCAAATTCGGAGCTTCCGCATCGATTTGGACATCTGAAACCGCATCCGCATCTGTAATAATCAATTCATGCACATGCGGATGTAGTGCAAGTCGCAACAACAACAACAAAAAAAATGGGTGGGGCTAGCGACTGGCGTGTACTGTAAACAACTGAGCGACCAATAGGAGCGAAATGAAGTGACTAGATCCGACGCGATTGTTATTGTGCATTAGGGATATCGGCATCTGTATCCGCAATTGCGAAGCTTCCACATCGATTTGGACTTCTGCATCTGCGAATGCAGGTGCGGATTTACAAAGGCTCGCATCAGCAGATGCAGATGCAAGCCTTTGTAAATCCGCATCTGCATTCGCGTCCGCGGATGTCATAAATCCTGGGTCCGCAACATCTTGATCTAAGATTCCTGGTATTGTATATAGTCAATCTTTAGGTAAGGTTTTATTATTTCTCACCCTTTTGTCTTAATTGTTTGTAATGATTGATTGTTATTTATCTTCAGAGTGCTATTATTTTATTATCAATAGTTCAATGGCAGCTAGGTAGTTCAGCTATGATTAATTGATTAAATGGATATATTAATTTCTAAATACGCGTTAATGATAATAAAGGTGCGCATAGTATTATAATGATTATTATAGTAATGACATAGAATGTTGTAATTGAATAGAGAAGGACTGTATCTTATAAATATATAGGTTGTTTGTAATAGTTTCACCTTTATTTTTAGCTAAGAAATAATCATATCTTAAGACATTATAAAGCAACTAGCAACGCGCCTCGGCTTCGCAAAGGTTGCAGAGACATCTTTAACAATCATCATAATATTTCAACAAATTGACACAAAACCTTAACAAATTATATACCTAAACCTTACCTTACTTAACCTATCTATTGGTGAAAACCACATAAATATCCGTTCAGTAGTTATTGAGTTTATCGCGAACAGACAGACAGCGGGGAACTTTGTTTAATAATATGTAGTGATATCTAGACCTAAAACAAAGCATAGCTTGTTGTATGTATTCTAGAACATATTATAAATATATTTTATTATACTACATACAAACGCCTAGACTAACAAATATACATACTAATGTGCATACATTTTTGCACTGACCTACTATCGAGCTAAGTTTTACGGGTTTACCGTTCAGTGGTTAGGCGTGTTTATTAATCGACAAACATGTAAGCATCTTGACAAACTTTTAATTTATGATAATAATATCTAATAATAACCTCACACACGGCCGTCTGATCCCAAACTAGGCAGATACTATGGTAACCATATTGCTGATAAACATACTCATATATTACTATATACATACATATTAATCCTTACTAATATTATAAATGCGAAAGTAACTCTGTCTGTCTGTCCGTCTGTCTGTCTATCTGTCTGCCGCCTTTTCGCGGCAAAACTACTGAACCGATTTAAATGAAATTTGGTACGCAGATAGTCTAGAGCCTGAGAAAGGACATAGGCTACTTTTCAATGCGAAAAAGGGGTGTAAGGAGTTAAAGGTGGGGATGAAAAGTTGTAGGGAAGTATTGTCAATTAGCCTAAATAATGAAAAATTCTACCCAAAGACACTATTCCACGCGGACAAAGTCGCGGGCACGGCTAGTTATAGATAAATTACACCCAAACCCAGAACTAATGATCGTGTTCATCACACAATTATTTGTCCTGGGTGGGAATCGAAACCACGACCTCTGGCTCAGCAGTCAATATCACTAACCACTAGACCAATAATGATATTAGTAAGAAATAATATTATTGAAATTTCAAGGTATTATTACTCTGTCTAATCACTTAAAAGATAGCAAGATGTTTATCGTGTAACAAAGTGTAAAATGCGTCGCAAGCTGAACAAACTGTGTCGCATTCGGATGTGTGTTACAGTATAACCCATTTGGAATATTAGTTTAGTCAAAGAAACCTTGTTTGTTCGCCCTCTTTCTTGGTTTGAAACTTGATGCTAAAATTGCAATTTTCAAAATGGACCACAGTTGAAATAAACTTTAACGTATATCGAAATAAACAGTCAAATAATCTAATGTCATTCTCTGTAAAGATGATTATGTTAAATATGAATATCAGTTTTTAATATATTGACTGGCCTGTTGGTCTAGTGGTTAGTGACCCTGACTGCTGAGATAGAGGTCGTGGGTTCGATTGCCTCCCAGGACAAATAATTGTGTGATGAGCATGATCATTTGTTCTGTGTCTGTGTGTAATTTATCTATATGTATGTATTTAGAAATATATAAATATGTTTATCAGTAGTCTCGTTATCATAGTACAGGCTCGGCCTAGTTTGGGATCAGACGGCCGTGTGTGAGATGTGGTAGTTATTATTATTATTGATATATGAAACCAAAATAGCGGCTATAGGATTCATAAACACTTTAAAAAAAAAGTTAAACCGAAAAACCACTAAGAAAGGGCACTGAAAAGTGAAAAATAATCGATTGGAAACTTAATTGAAAATAGACTACATACATGTCACTTTTAAAATAATAGGTAACATTATAAAGACACCAGGTACCTACTGGTTTGTTTCAAGTCGTTGGTTCGTTGTGGTCGGGTTGTAACTTCACCTAAATCTTTTTATTTTAATGTGTGGAAACCCCCACGGGTCGTCACTCCACCGGGATAAGCGGCATGATGGTTTGTCGGACACGAATCGACTAATGTTGCGTTCCAATAAACAAAAAACGATTCGTTTTGCTTACGGACGGTAAAATATTCGTTGAAAATCAACAAAATTATACCGTCCGTAAGCAAAACGAATCGTTTTTTGTTTATTGGAACGCGGCATAAAACCACATGGTGTTCCGCAACAGCCCTTATTGCCAGGGCTTCTGGTGTACCCTTGAAAGTCAATCCCTGTGAACCCTGACAGACATGGCCTCCTGTGGACCCCGGTGACCCCGTGTCAGTGAGAGAGGCACGCGTGGAACACGGTGCCACTGTCTAGGGCCTGCTTCTAGCCATTTCTGTTCAATTGCCCTACCCTACTAATATTAAATGGTCTCCAACTTAATATAAAAGTCGCCCTCTCTGTATTTCTAGTCGCTCACTTAGTAATTACGCATCACGCTTTTAAAAGCCCGTTTTGTATTTTATTTATGAATCAAAATTAGTCATCAGTTTAGTCAATTTTTCGCTAACCCAAATTCATGCTGCTTAAATTATTACAACAGTACATTAGTCGCTAAGTATTTTGTTTTATGCCCCGAAAAAAAAACATACAGCAGAACATAAAAAACCTCCTCCTTTTTTTGAGTCGGTTAAAAATGGCGGTAGGTACGGGCTCGGGCTGCTTGATTTTTTCTAGCTATTTAAACGAATAAAATTGAGTGTAATTTTCTATTCCCTATGATCTATTTCACGCGATTGAAATCATTTCGTATCAATGACAAAGTTCGAGGTAGTTGCATTTAATAATGTTATTTCTGTAGCCTATCTCAATTTTAATATATTTTTGTCCACTGGACTATTTATAGGCAATGCATAATGATTCTAAAATATATCCTATTGGAACTCTATCGCAACTAAATAGAAACACCAAAAGTCTACCATTAACTTATTCCATAATATATTAGTATGATTCCAAAATTGAATAATACATATATAAACACACTATTTCATATCTGTCCCAAAACTGTCCCACAGTGCCATACATTAATAAATCTGACTTCTTCCGTCATATTTTTACTACTAAAGCCACGGACACACAACGTAAAGAATATTTTTATGATAAACTGAAATTCTGATGTCAACTGGCCACCAAGATCGTGCGATTTAACGCCGTGCAATTTTTTTCTTTGGGGTTTAGTGAAATCTCGGGTTTATGCGAATAAACCCGAAAAAATTCCTGAGCTCAAATCGGAAATCCAACGCGTCATCGGTGAGATACAGCCACATCTCTGTGCAAAAGTCATGGAAAATTTCATGAAAAGAGTAATGGCCTGTCATCGGAGCCGTGGGGGTCATTTGCCGGATATTTTATTCAATACTTAATCGGAACATGTCTTCTTTACAATACAATAAAAATATCACAACTCTGTCATAAAACTTGTTTTTATTTTAAAATGAAAAAGTGCACTCTTACTGAGACACCCTTTATATAAAAACACTTTTAATGGGTGACTTTAAAAGTATACATCTAAAATACCCCTGACACAAAAATCCCTTCAACAATTAAAAAGATCAAGTCACCTTTCAACACATGCAGTTAAGGGCTGTGATGCCACAGACAGACACACACGTTAAACTCATAACACCCCCTCCTTTTTGCGTCGGGGTTAAAACAAATATTTGTGTAAACGCAGCCTTGTCAGTTTCTTTAGTTGTACGAGTATCAGAGGCACACCATTATGGTGATGGCGTAATGCACGTCACTGTAGCTCGTTACGTCAGATGAGAGATAGCACACGTTTCTTACGTGGTACCTTGAACTTGCTGAGGTGTTGTGTCAACTGACTATGTGTTTTACCTTTGTATATGTGAAAGTATTATATTTTTGGTTTAGAATTTTTATGCAGCTTCAGTTGGTGTTTATTGGAGTTTACTCCTTAAGAATCGATTTGCATATAAGGCGCCCGGTATGAAAAAAATATGAAGAGTAAAATTTAGTGATCGGAGGGCAGCGTAACGCTTTATTGTGCTTTTTATGCTTTATTGGAGTTTACTCCTTATTCTCGACGCATGTAAGTAGATATGTGTATACCTTTATGTTACATATGTACAGAATATATATATATATATATATATAGAGAGAGAGAGATTATTTCAGTTAGTTTTTATGGATGTTTGTGTATTTGAATTTGACATTTGATTTAATATCAATTAATTAAATAATAATAATTACATAAATACTAAATTATGTATTTATACGCGAATTAACGCGATCACGAAATAGGTATTACATACTTCTGAATTGCCTGACGTTTCGACCAGGTTGCCGTGGTCACAGGCTGTGGTGACAGTCAGCCTGTGACCATATGGACCGGTATGTAACACCTATTTCATGATCGCGTTAATTCCCGTTAAAGTAAGTAATTACATATATATATATATAATAAATAACCAGTATTTCAAAGGGTCGTATCTTTTAAATGGATAGTATTTTTCCAAAAATATTTACAACTGCATGCTAGTCATGTCGTTTCTGTGATTAAAGTAAGTATTCCATTGTCATATACACCATGTATAATAGTTCTAACTCCAAAGATATAAATACAAATAAATTGTAAGTAAACACTGTGAGAACTGTAAGTGTATTGTCACGCAATATTGATCCGCACACCCGTTTACGTAACGCAAAGAAATAGCAACATGCCGCATATGACGAATGAAAAAATACACATTGTTTTATGAAGCACTTTCTACCCGCAACTTCCGGCCAACCATGAAACTGATGCATTTGTTCCTACCAGTTGCCGATTGTACATTATTGACTTCCTTTGGACAAGTTCTAACTAGGGAAACTAGAAGTTGTGACTATGAAGTGTAGTCGTAATGACATCTTGGGGCAAACTGATGGCCAAGTGGCCAGCTGAGAGCAGTTAATAATATTTAAAGAACCGACAAGAATGGCGGAGATGCCGGCAAAAGGTATAATAATGTAATAATACTAGTTGTAGAAGATGAGACTTGGATTGACCTTCCTAACAAAATGAATATTTTATACAGTATCATTAAATGTTTTTAAATAATTTGTAGAAGAAAACTTGATGACGGTAAATTACTAATGCACGCTTGCATTTTTGCTTGCTTGGAAAAAGATAGGACAACCTTACTTAGGCAGGTTAATTAACATTTTTTACTATTGACTAGTGTTCAAAATATTTGGGAACTTTATGAGGGTAATTATCAAAAAAAATTAATTACTTAAATATTTTTAAATTAAAAATAGCCTTGCACAGATATGAAACAGTAACCCTAGCACGTTTTGTTTAATAATCTTTATAAATAAAACTCAATATTTGTACCGAAACCATTGATCAGATTGTGATGAAACTTTGGGAGGGTGTTATGGGGACGCCCGCGAGGGTTCCTGGAAAAAATGGCATTGCAACGCATGCCACGATGAGGGAAGGTCATCCAACTGGGATCTTAGACTATAGGTTATGCCCGCGGCTTCGCTTGAGGTGATGTGATTTTGTCAATGAATTCGGGTATCCCTCGGAAACTCTTTTTCGGGACTTAAGGGTACGGTCTCATAAAGAATTCGTGAGTTTTGATTTGGGTTTCATGACAGTGGCTTGGATGAAAAGTGTCAATATTTTATTCTCAATGTACCTTTGTTTGTGTTATTTGTGAAGAATCTCAAAATGGCTATTGATATTAGAGAATAATGAAAAACTAATGACTTATGTCGTCTTTACACCATTTTGGTACCTAACATGTTACATGTACATTATATTGTACAATATGTTCTCATTTGAATGACTTTATTGGTCGACTGAGACCGCGGTCCGTATATTTTGCGGTCGCATTCACCTGTCTTCTAATAAGTTCCATAGATTTTGAACCGTAATAATCACATGACATTCAAAATGACAAGGATACTATTAAGCCATATAATCTTATAAATAGTAGACTGTAGTTTAAACTATTTACAATTATGTAATAGGAGGAAACCAAAACATTACTCTAATTTAGACATCTGAATGACAATCGTACATAATTATATCAAGTCAACTAACATAAAATATTGTTCGAAATTGTCTTCATTCTTCTACTAGACACAATAAAGATACGGAGAAATCTTTATACATAGGTACTTATACACAACAGAGCGGTGTCCTCATTCAAAGCAGGGACTTCACGATTAAATTGAGGATGTGTTAATCTTGAGTGCAGAGGCGGCAATCATCTGCTTATTTGAACGACATTGCATCTTGAGTTATCATTTATGTTGGACCGTCACGTTGTGATTTCAGATTTTGCTTTCATTCGTTTGTTCTTTACACGATTCTGTCAAGTTATTTATTTTACAAAGAAAGAAAAGTTTTTTTTTAAAGAAAGAAAGAAAGAAATTTTTGTTTCGGAATTTTACCCGAGTTTGATTCACTGATTTTTAGAGGAGGCCGATATGAGGACAGTGGAAGTTTATGGCTTTGTTTGTGGATGAAAAATAAATAAGTGCGATTCTAGTGATACCTTGTGCATTATTTTCACTCCTCTTTATGTACTCCACCTGCAGTAGTGCCTCCCGCTAAGAGGTGCTGTGTCGGCCAGTTATGAGACATAGCCCTCTTGCCACCTTCGCGGTCAGCACAGTAGGGTTCTGACATAAGGCGTCACTAATATCCCCGGTCACCAATAGGTATCACCCGTAACGGTCTCGACAAAACAAGGGGCATTAGGCTGTATCACACAACTTAGAATATGTATTAAGAAATGTCATCAGCTGTATTATGTTCTAAATCATAACATGTATCGCCAGTACACACATACAGGAACTCTACGCTAACTCGTCACAGAGGATTTATTGAATATGAATCCTAAACGTCATTTACCTATTATTATACTAAATATTTCCGCTGATCAGTATAAATAAGGTAGCGTTTCTCGGCATATTAATTGTTTTTTCACACAGCTATGTCGCCGGCGAATACGAAAATAAAAAGCTTCTCTCTCTCTCGCGTATATAACGCGAGTACAAAGATTTTTACACGTGTTTGCCGAAGTGGTATAGGGGGCAATCGAGCAGACGGGTCACCTGATCGTAAGTGACTACCGTCGCCCATGGATACCTGTAACTGAAGAGTCACAAGTGCGCTGCCGGATTTACAATACTTCATGTCTGATTGCCTTTCTTCAAATTACATGCCTGATATGTAATACATGAAATTAAAAAACAAATTGATACTTTAAAAAAGTAACTATCAGCGGCTTGCGAATCACGGTAATGTGGTTGTCTGAAGTCATCTTTTATTCTGAATAAAAAAACGATTTTTCAAAACGTCGATTATTGCTCTGTTATAACAACAGGTTATTACGTAGTTCAAAGGTAGTAAACGAAAAGTAACATTTTCATAATACCCAACTAGCCTTCTTCAAAACATCATAATCTAAGGTTCATTGACTATCTTCTGTAGGTAAATATTAGGACTGCACCTTACATCATTTGTCTTATGATTATAAAACGCGAACTGAATGTTCAAGTGTATATTTAGTTCATAGTAGTTAAACCTTAATCACGAACAAAGATATAAAACAATTTTGCTTGATCTTGAATCTTAATCATTGTCCAGCAAATTTAGATGACTGCGTCGCTATTTTACTGTCTATTTTGCTAACCGCAATACAATTTGAGCCGACCGCGTAATCATACTCATCTTTTCTGTTGATGAAACCGAGGAATGTCAGGGTTTTTGCCAACACTTAACACTTAAGAATAGTAAATGTATGTTGTTGAGTAGGCAGGTTGCCAGCAATCAATATGGGTTTAGAGTAGGTAAATCAACTGAGGATGCGGTGTTTACGACGATTTTGACAACACATCTTGACAATAAATACAAAAATGCTTAGGTGGTGTCGTGGATCTTCATAAGGTTTCTGATACCGTGTCTGTGCAAATCTTACAAGATTAGAAATTGTTGGTATCCGAGGAGTAACCTTAAATTGGTTTAAAGATACTAAGTTTATGGTTTAAAGGGTATCTGATAGAAATCAATATGTGAGAGTGGCTAAACATGTATGTGATACCGCAACCTAAGTCCCATTTTGTCGGAGCTAGCCCGACCTAATTTGTTCATTTGCCCGACCATTGGCTTTATACTATTTCTTCAAAATCAACATTATTTATTTCAATTAAACCCATTGTAGATATTTTTGAATTGTCAGGAGGAGTCAGTTACAAAACGTAGATCCTATGGAGAAGAACAGGCAAAAAACTCCAAGGACACTCTTTTTCAACTTCTATACACTCTTTCTTTTCTTAACACTCTTTTCATGAACGAATTATGCACCGTAGTATTTTTGGCCAGGCATTGAGATGCTCATGTTCGCCGATAACACCGTATTGCTATGCCACAGAAGTACATTGGAAAAGTTTGAAACTACATATTTTGAAAGGAGACTGCCTGGACAATTTTCGACGATCCAGGAAGATTTTCGAACTACATGTATACATTATTAGCTCTCGCCAGCGGCTTCACTTGGTTTTAGCAGTTTTTTCTGCAGACCAGGTGATTTCTTGACGAGAAAGATACCTTAGTTCTTATCTGTACCCCTGACAAGGTGAATGCAAAATTTCATGATGATAGGTTGAGTAATTACAGTTTGAAAATGAGATAAGTGGTGTAAAAAGTGTACACCTGGATATCAAAAGTAATTTTTTGAAGAGAAAACTTCTTTAGGCACGTTTGTGCAGTTTTGCTATGGTGAGAAAGCAACGTTACCGTCACTCTAATAATACATATACAGATCCACTAGAGGGCGCTAATCTAAACCTTGAGTTTTGTCAGCTCCTTATTAATTAATGTCACCAACCTGCTAATGTGACGTTTTAAATTCGTCGTTTCGTTTAAGTTTTCACTTCTGTCGGCAGTCCCATGACTGCCTATTATTTTTGTTTTATGACTCGGCTTTGCACAAGTTGTGCTTTTGCCATTTAAATAAATTGTATGTGAATATGTACAAGTGACAGAGTTTGCCTGTGTGTGAGTGTGTCTGCATGTTAGTGAATGTGTGAGAATATGTGCGTGTATGATATATATATTTACTAGCAACGCAGCTTCGCACGGGTATCAGAGCCATCTTCAACAATCATCAACATATTTCAACCAATTTACACAAAACCTAAACAAACTATATACTTAAAGCTTCCTTATGAATCGCTCTATTTATTGGTGAAAACTGCATGAAAATCCGTTTAGTAGTTTTTGAGTTCGACAGACAGACGCGGCGCAGGTCTTTGTTTTATAATATGTAGTGATGATTAATTCTAGTACGTATTATTAGTAGTCGGTGTTACGTAATAAAAAATTCACTGATAGAATTGTTATTAACAGACATTAACTAAAGGTTAATGCGCCTATCATTTAGACCCTACACTATAAGTTAGCAGCTCAAGTACAAGTTACTGACAATAACTTAATGGCACTTTAGATAATGATCAATTGTAACTGAGACAGTTTATGAGACCATATCACCTTGTATGTTTAAGTATATCAATAAAAATTACGTGTTAGGTAGAATCACGTGAAAGAAGAAACGGGTTATAGCTGGTATAATACCATAGATTTTTAAGATTATTTCGTATACCTGCAACTCAAGAGTCACAAGTACGTTGCCGGCCACCTTAAAGGTGGGAGTAGGGGAGGAGGGGGGGCAGGTTTAGGGCCTCCGGTAACCTCACTCGCTCGGCGAACCATATTATAGATAGGTAGATGTTGTTCTTAGGGTAGATGACTAAGATACTGACTGATATGACAAAGATGTCTATGGTAAGCGATTACCATTGTTTAACATACTTAAAACCTCAACTCATTAAAACCGATTTACTTGCCACAAGTACAGACATAATTTTAAAAGGCTTGTCTCAACAAGAAATTTACTTACTTTGTCGAACATTGAAGTTTCACTTTAATACTAAAAGGCAAACTTTTAGTATTAAAACTAAGCTTTCAAGCTTTCATTTTTATGTGGCGTAAAGGCAAAATATTTTTTATTGAACAAGTTAGTAAAAGGGTCGTCTGATGGTAAATAAAAATTATAGTTAAGTAAAACTAACAAAACACAATTTAATGGCGAACCGAATTAAGAGTAAAAAAAGTTCCATCCACTGGCCTCTTCGTCAGATCATTGTTACTAAGCCCAATATTCTTGACGAGGGTCAAGCCATTTCTCCTAAAATTAGGAGAACCTTCTATGTATTCGCATGTTTCTTGAAAGCGCATTCCTAAAAGCCTAGTCAAAGTGGTATTACCCCAGATTACTGAATAGAATAGAACAGCCGTCGGCAAGCCAAAGCGCGTGACTGCGGTAAGGTCTGCCGACAGACCAGCGGCCGGTAGGTATTTAGCCTGTGACAGAGGCCTGGTGTTACTCCCACTATTTGATATGTTTTTGGTTCGTTTCTTTCTGTTACTGAGAATTAACATCACCCAGGAATATCCTAATAAAAATTGACCCGACCGACGGTAATGTTAACGACATGCTATGTTAACATAATTTCAAACTCACGAAATGGGAATAAGAATTTATACCTAAGAACAATCTTAATTAACTCATCTTTTAAACAAAAAAAATACCAAATCGAGAGACGAGAATCATTAAGTCTTCACTAGATCACGGTAGTTAATTTAATATACAAAGGGTAAGGGTAATTCGTTAAGGAGTGTCATTTCTTATTTTATTTATTTATCGTCATGTAGAATACCTAACATGTCACATTTGTGAAAAAAAATTACACAAACAATTTACACAAATTCAAAAATTTCAACGTAAACACTATTTATACATAAAAAAAAAACAACAAATAGAGAAGACCTTTATTGAAGTTGGTTAATAAACTCAAAATAAATTCTTCAATATCTACTGTAATAAAAAATACACACAGGTATAAAAAAATATCTAATCGAATCTAGATCATTCACAATTTACCGCTTTCGAGTAATTGAAATGGCTTAGATGGGCCGCAGACACAGTAAGTACTAGACACGGCCATCAAAATAACATAAAACGACAATGTCGAGGTATTAGCTTTAATGCGCAATAAAACGATCGTCAATTGTTTACCTAGATTTTACAATGTCGCGTCCTAATGTGTATTTGACAATAGATTTTTGCTTTAAAACGATTACAATGTTGAGTTCTACTGCATTTTAGTGTAGAAGAACAAAGAGGAGACAGCTATCAAGAAGATTGTTGAAAAAGAAAGGGTTTTTCAATGAGCATGTCGTTTGTCCATACTCCGTCATTGCAGAAATCAAATTATGTCTGGGTCTCAATGTACAAAAAACCTCTCGTGATCGGCATCTAACATCAGGAGATCGATTGAATTGCGGCTAACAATGTCAACCAACCATACTAAATATTAATATTTAAATCAATCAAATCTAAGAGCCTTCGGTGATCCCACTCACTCGGCGAAAAGCAATGCAACCAGAGCGAATGCAAGAATGTGAGGGACATAAACTCCTTTCATCCAGAAAAAAAGTGTTGTTCACGGTGGATATAATTATTGTTTAATTTACTTGAGCACGAGCGAAGCCGCAGGAAAAACTAGTTGCTTATAAGCGAATGTCACTCAGTTACTCACTTTAAGTTGCTTGAAGATATGGCTCCATATATCGACAGCTATAAATCGATAACTGGCTGTTGTGTGGAACGTTCCCTAAGGAATGTAGACAATCCTAAACTCGCAAGTATTATTGAACCTCTCGGCTCGCACATAAATTTTGCTTCCCATTGCTTCCATTCCTGTTGCTTGTATAGTGATGTGTGTTAAGGAGTAGTTGAAGATGTTCACATCATCGGTGGTAAATAAAATATAGAATATTTTGGTTTATTCTTTATTGTACACTAAAAGTAGATTACATATCTTAAAATGAAGAAAATGGTATGTACAAAGGCGAGTTAAACCCACACCTGAGTTTTCTTCCAGCAAACCTTAGAGTGAATAGAGGATAGTAGGGAACGTTAGAGGCAAAGAAATGTGTTCGTTAAACTAATTAGAAATATCAATTAATACATATAACTTGGATAAAATAAATATCATGTATACCGACACGTATACTCCTTATGAAATATAAACACCTATATTCACAATCATATTTATAAAGTAATATATATTTAAAATATAAATACATAGAAACATATATAAATACATATACTTATACATGATTTATTTTATATCATGTAGGTGTCAGACTAGCCCCTGCAACCGACTCGGTTCATTAATATTAAACGTCCATGTCTATCAGAGTGTCTGTCTATGGTAGTGGGGAGAGGTAAGAATTAGAGATAAGAATATTAAAAATATTTTGTTTAGGTAACTTTAAGACATAAGTTTAATGGGTTGGTGATGTCTGTGGTTCACATTAACATGATTTATCAAACGCACTAGTTTGATGAATCGTACTTATCTACTAAAACTAATATTTTAAAGGACAACAGTTGTTTTTCGATTAAATGCGCTAATCTCTGAACAACCAGGCGGATTTAAACGATTATTATATACTAGCAACCCGCCCCGGCTTCGCACGGGTACAAATTATACACCCAAACCTTCCTCATGATCACTCTGACTAGTAGTGAAAACCGCATTAAAATCCGTTCAGTAGTTTTCCAGTTTATCGCGAACAGACAGACAGACCGACAGACAAACGCAGGCGGGACTTTGTTTTATAACATGTAGTGATATGATAACCCACTTTTTCAGGACGCTTGAAGACACATAACATCACGTTCCAAGCTCATTAAAATATAGTACAAGTAGACACCTAGAGATTAACTGTGGCACGTTGGGCTAAAATTACTGTCATTGACATCTATATTAACATTCTGAGGAAACACGTAACCTAACATGTGTCGTGTAAAGTCATGTTAGGTTACTTGTGCTACCAATATCCTTTCTCCTCAAAACTAATGTTTTAAATGTAAATGTGAGTTAGTTTTTTAAGCTTTCACGCCTTAAACACTCAACTGATCATCATGAAGTTTTGCATATACGTTGTCAGGGGCACAGAACTTTTACGCTAGTTAACATAATTGTGTTTTGAGTGCACTTTGTTGTTGGGTTAGTGATCCTGATAGGTTCCGGGCGGGAAGCGGCAGTCGGCCCCCACCCGAAGAGGTACGTGAATGGCGTGAGGCCGCTCGCCGAGCCACCATGGCTCGTTGGTCGTCCCGGCTGGAGGCTCCACGTGCTGGCTTTGCGGCCGTGGAGGCGCTCCAGCCGGTCATCGTCGAGTGGGCAGGGCGGCAGCACGGGACCCTTTCCTTCCGACTGACGCAGGTTCTTTCCGGGCACGGCTGCTTCGGGAAGTACCTGCACTCGGTCGCTAGAAGGTAATTGAGTCACGCCTTTCACCACTGCGACTACAGTGAGGACTCGGCTCAACATACGCTGGCGGTTTGCCCCAGTTGGGCGACGCAGCGTCGGGCCCTCTGTGGCCCACTGCAGTCATCGGAGTGGATCTGTCGCTACCGGCTGTCATTCGCTCCATGGCCGGTAGCGACAGGAATTTTACCGCGGTCGCAACCTTCTGTGAGGAAGTCATCTCGCAGAAGGAGGCGGCGGAAAGGGTCTGGGAGCTAATTCACTCGGACCTAATTCGCCGCTGGCGAACCGGGCGGCGGAGACGCGCTTACCAGCGCCTCATGCCGCCCTGAGTGTGGCCGCGGGTGGACGGGACGGGTTTTCCCCTTCACCCGCTATAGTGGCCCCCCGCGAGGAGGCGGCGTCCGCGTGTGCCTGGACGTCGCCTAAATGAGAGGTTTTTACCAGAAGGTGGTGCCCGCGCTTTTGCGGGCAGGCGCTAGGAGGGTTCCGGATGTCTTAATAAAAGCTGTTCCCGGATCCCTCCTATTTAAGGCGCAGTACGGCACACCGTGTGGTTTTAGTCGGTTCGATTCCGACACACCGCCCCATCGTAAACCCCAGTGGGGTGACGGCCCGAGGGGGTTTCCACACGCACAAAAAAAAAAAAAAAAAGTGATCCTGATAGTGGCCAGATATCATGAGTTCGATTCCCATCAGTACAAATAATTGTGTGATGAGTACGATCATTTGTTCTGCGTCTTAGTGTAAAATAAAACACAATATCATATCTGCCTGTGACGATCTATAACCGCCCGTTTCCAAATGGTTGAGCCTTGTGAGAAGAAATCGGGCAATCAAACTCACGGCCACTCTTTTTATAAAACCAGTTTAACAATATTCAGTAAATTTTATTACATCCTTTTATTGTGTGCTATTTTTAATTATTATTATTGAATATTATCCGGGATTTCATTATAATACCGCACATATTGACCTCGAAACGACCTGGTAATTTTTGGAGCCCAGAGGCAGGTACAACGAGTTTCTGTTTATTACACTGTTTATTAGTAATATGTAAGTATGTTTATCAACAATCTGGTTACCACAGGCTCTGCCTAGTTTGGGATCAGACGGCCGTGTGTGAGGTGTCTCAAGTTATTTTTACAATTACGTACATGAAATACACACGCAACCTAATGCCCCCCGCAACATAAGCCGTCCACTATACGCTCATGCAAGCGCCACTCAATTCCAAAACCCATGATTGATGGTTGCAATATGTAATAACATACTACCCAGATTTTAGACAATCAATATCGTGCAACCGTCAATCATTAGACGATAGATTATCCGACAGTCACAGTCATGATTGTGGTAAAACCATACACTTAGTATACTAGCGTAATAGACGAACAGTCTCTTCAATTTGAATTTTAAAATGAAATGTTTGTGTGTGCAAGTTCTACAGACTTGTGACTGAGTTTTAGGGACATCGATGTCACCGCAATATCGTTATACCTACTAAGTTTATGGGTAAAACCAGGCCTATGCCACTCGATGTACTTACGTGCGCTAAACACCTACCGGCCGCTCGTCCGGCGGCGGACCTCATACCAACTACTTACTAATCTGTTGTAAAACTGACAGCAAAATCTACCGCGTAATAGTAGGTAAATAAATTAATACGATAATTATCATTATCGAATTAAAGCAAATAAAGTGTTGTTGTTTACAATTTCTATCAGTGTGATATTTATATCATAATTAATGGGCATGTATTGTAATATTATTATTCAAGTAACGTCTATTATTATACATTATTACATTAACTTGATCATATAAACTTCCGCTTTTATAGGCATAACTACAATTACAAACAACGCAATACTTATGACTGCAATAGGTGTATTATGATACTTTAGAGTGTGGTCGTCTGCTGTCAGGCGGCCAAGGTCTGTAGGGGTTCTTGGAGGCTCCCTCTTTAGGGTATACTCGAGCCCCCTGCAATAGACCCACCGTTATATTAGGTTCGGTGCGGTAATTCAAATTTTATTTATTTGCTCATAAACATGGTAACAATATAGGATCTTATGGGACGTAGGTACAACATGTTTAAGCGCAAGGTGTGGCATGCAAAATGTTATTATTATTACAGTAAATTGGTGCTTTATGCAGAATAAAGTATAATATATTATTGCTACAAATGCAAACACAGATGCAGTAAATTCGTAGTTCCATTTAAAAAGAAGCATTTGTTTTATTTTGAAATTCTTGATGGCAAACAAAATAACAAAGAAGTTTTATTATTTTCATTAAATTTAAGATATATTTAATTATCTATTATACTAAGCTAGTATTCTTAGTTTCCCACAGTTTCAGGTAGGTATTTGTCTGTTACCCAGATTCTTGGGTCTCGAGTGTAGTTCGTTTAAGTTGAATTCGCACTTGATCGTACTCACTACCTATCAATTCCAAATTCGATGAATTATCGATTACGCTACTAGTCGCACTAGTTTATATGAGATATACTAAGAAAATATGGGGTAAATTGGAAAGTAACAAATTAACCACTGCAGAGTTCCACTATTCGACTGCGGTCCTGTCATCGAAACTCCATCATCTCACATCACCGGCGATGTAGGAATTATTAAAAAAAGTATGTTAAAATTGATTTTGCGGTTTCCCCTTCACAGATTTTTTTTTTTTTTATGGTATAGGGGGCAATCGAGCAGACGGGTCACCTGATGGTAAATGACTACCGCCTCCATGGGCACCTGTAACTCAAAAGTCGCAAATGCTTTGCCCCCATTTAAGGTGGGAGTAGGAGAAGAGGGGGAGGGGGGAAGAGTGGGAACAGGGCCTCCGGTAACCTCACTCACGCGGCGAAATGCAATGCAAGCATTGCTTCACCGCCGGTTTTCTGTGAGGCCGTGGTATCGAGTGGAGTCGAGCCGGCCCATACGTGCCGAAGCATGGCTCTCCCACGTATTTCTTTTTTAGGTCCAATTTTAGTTTGTTAAAAATAAACTGGTTTATCACCTTATATAAAATGGAGTATTAGGTGCAGACCACCGAAAGACAATAAAACATTATTGTTTAAAAGACCTACTTCTGTTACTATCATATTTATAATCAGGCGGTCAGTATACACAGAGACGTCTCATGCTTAAACTTACAAAAACGTTGTCGCTTACCTTTTAAAATATTTTAGCTTACACCGCTATCATAATAGCAAGCTATTCATGGAGCCCACAGCAAATGTCCACCCTTTCATCTCAAACCCCCCAAAATTTAATTTACCATCGACAATACCTCAACGTGTCACGACACGAAACATTTTCGTCGCCGAAGAATTTAAATATTGTGCAGAATTTTTAATTAAATTTAAGAATTTTAAGAGGGTTGTATTGTTTGCTTACAACCCTTTCGTGAGGGGCGGTGGGACCATAAATCAACTGCTTATGAGAATTTTTGTCAACGTCAAATTGACGTTTGACGGGATGTCAGTTTTGATATCTCTTTGTCAAGCCTTCATTTTTTTTTGTGCGTATGGAAACACCATCGGGCCGTCACACCACCGGGGTTTTCGGCGGGGTGGTGTGCTGGAATCGAGCCGACTAAAACCACACGGTGTGCCGTACTGCACCTAATATAGGAGGGCTCTGGGAACAGCTTTTATTAAGACATCCAGACCCCTCCTAGGGCCTGCCTGCAAAAGCGCCGGCATAGTAGTAGGTATTGCCTACTGCTACCATATAGTATTCCGATGCATGGAAGGTATAGCCTCTCTTCCTCTCTCTTCTCTTTACTTCTTATTTCTTCTATAATAGAACCTAATCTTTTGGGTATTCACATAAATCTCTAAAGTTATTAACTCCATTTTTTTTAACCCACTTAAGAAGGAGAAAGTTCGCAGGGTCACCTGATGGTAAGTGACTACCGCCACCCATGGACACCTGTATCTCAAGAGTCACAAGTGCGTTGGCGGCCTTTGAGGTGGGAGTACGTTCTTTTCTTGAAGATTTAAAGGGATCAGGGAAATACTGCAGGCGAGAATTTTTTATACAGATTAGATGTGCGAGGCAAAAAGTTTCATGAGAATCGCACATTGGTGGAGTGCCAAGTATCTTTTTATTATTTATAACAAAGTAACGATAAAGAAGTCATTTACGTACATCATCAACATCATCATCATTTCAGCCATAGGACGTCCACTGTTGGACATAGGCCTCCCTTAATGACTTCCAAGAAGAACGGTTGGAAGCGGCCTGCATCCACCGACGTCCTGCGATCTTTACCAAGTCGTCTGTCCGTCGCGATAATGGTCGTCCTACGCTGCGCTTTCTGGTCCGTGGTCTCCATTTCAGAATTTTTCGGGGCCATCGACCATCCGTTCTACGTGCTATGTGCCCCGCCCATTGCCACTTCAATTTGCTGACCCGTCGGTAACCTTCGTTCGTCTGGTATCTCCTCATTTTACTTTTTTTCTTTTCATTTTATTTTTTAACAATAAAACCACCCCATTAGGGACTCTGCAATCCTTTAACAACATCCAAAGCATTATTATATGGCATTACAACTTGTCTGTTATATGAGAGATATGAAGTAATTCCTTTACTAGGCTTACGAGCACTATTTTTAGTGGGAAGCGATGACAGGCCATTCCATACATAGTTCTGTTATGGATTTTGTGGCTTAGGCCGGTATTTTGAGTAACAGGGTTGAGCCAAGAGGGATTACGACCACAACGTCTGTGAATGTGATCGTAATTCTCATGAACCAAATATTTAAAATACATCATGTGCGTGAGAACTTCTATTCATGTATTTACATAGGTACACTTACAACTACAATCATTTTTGTTAATTCTACTAAGCTGGCAAGCGGCATTACTAGTGAGCCTACTAACAAGCCACAATACAACACTACACTACTTAATAAATATACCTAAACACTGAAATAACTGTCAAGCAGTGTTATTGGTGACACTTGTAACCAGTATAAAACAACACTACACTAATAATATTATGTAATCTAGTAAATATCTGATATAGACACTCAATAATCCGCGCGTAGCTAACTGTTTTTACTTCCAAGCATTCAACTTGTAATTTAGTTTTTATTTTCAAATTCTCAATTTTGTCGGCTATATACTACCGACTAATGTTACTTTAATTATTAATTATTTCAAGCATTTTTTGTAAGAAAAAAAGAAAATATCAGGATGTTGTATAATTTTTGGCATGTTGTGGTCTCCTGAAATTACCCACCCAACACCACCATTATTGCTTCCACATTATCTCATTGTTTTTGTAAATTTAATACAGCATGTAAATTATATTCCTTGTTGAAGATCCCAATAAATAAAATAAAACAAAAAAAATTATATAAAGACAAACACCGAAATAGCTGGTAAGCTGTGTTATTGGTGAATGTACTACCCAAATACAACATAACACTGATCAATAAATATACCTTAACAATAAAATAGCCGGCAAACCTTGTCCCTAGTGAACCTACTAACTAACAAAATACAACACCACACTACTCAATAAATATACCTTATTTTTTTGTGTGGAATCCAAGTGTTATCACATCACCTCACCGGGGCAACGGCAAAGTGGTCATGTGGGACTAGAACCGACTAAAACCAGACGGTGTTCTGCCACGGGGTCCTAATGCCGGGGACACTTAATAAATATAACTGAACAAGAAAATAAGCGGAATAGTGCTCCTGGTCTACTAACCACCAAAATACAACACCACACTACTTAATAAATACACCTAAACACCGAACTACCTTTAAAATTTAATTCTCCATTCTGTTTTCATGTTACTCTTGAATGGGTTGAATTAATCGCATCTGTTGTACATTCATATTGAACTAATTTACTCAATTAGAACACCATGTTCGTACACATTGGTTAAAACGATATTTCAATAATAATATCCAGCAATATTGTAAGTGTAAATGGAACAATGTTTACATGTTTGTACAGAGTATTAATTAAACGTTAAACGTAATATCTGGTTCAAAACGTTAATGGTTTCAATTTCGATACGGTTGTGTTATTTCGATATAGCATATTTCGGCGAGCATATTTTCACAACATTCTGACAGTTTTGAGTATTTTATTCATCATCATCATTATTTTAGCCATTCAATGTTGGACATAATAAGGGAGGCCTCCTTAATGACTTCCAAGAAAGGCCTGCGATCTTTACTGGGTCATCTGTCCACCTCGTTAATGGACGTGCTACGCTGTGTTTTCTGGTCCGTGGTCTCCATTCAAGATCTTTTCGGGCCCATCGACCATCCGTTCTACGTGCTTTTGCTGACCCGTGCGGCTATGTCGGTAATCTTCGTACGTCTGCGTATCTCGCGCAGAGAAGAAGCATAGCCCTCTCCATAGCTCGTTGAGCGACTTTGAGCTTGCTTATCAACAGTGAGAGACCACGTTTTAATTATTTCAGAACTTTCTGACTGCGATGGCAGACCGGTTGGAGTTGTGGAGTTCCCTAATGTGGTTGAGTTCCGTGATTACCAACTTATCTAGTCTCCTGGGTGTTGACTGGTCAGCTCAAAACTGAAACGGTTATAAAGGCCACCCTGGAATCCTATATGGTTCTTGCACAGTTTGAGTTATGTAGACTTGGATCATTGAGTTTGTTTTGGTATTTCTTCTCAAGGCTTATCATAGTTTAAAGAACAAATCGATGTGTATAAGTGAATTTAAATAGTTAATACATTTTATTGATTTACATTTTGTTTATAAAACCATTTACAAAAATAAAAATAACAACTTAAGTGTCACAGCTTCATGCATCATTCGGTCTTTGTCATCAGTTTCAGATAGTTACACGCACATCTTTATAGCGGCATGGAAATCTCATTACCTACTTAGAACAAAGCACCTGTTTGAATGGCTTAGGTCTTCAAATGGTCTTTGACATGGCTTAGTAGATATCATACAATGACAAGATGGAAAAAGACCCATTTTTAGTTTAGTAGACCGAAGCATCCAAACGCTTACGAGCTGCCGTCAAATATATTAAAATTCTCGCTAAAGTTATTATTTAGTGCTTTCATTCCTGATGATGTCCTTTTTTGAACCCCTGACAAAGTGTATGCAAAATTTTCGTGATCGTGAAACAAGGAAACTCACATTACAGTCATATACAAAAAAAAACATTTTTTTTCAATTTCGTCCCTCTGCCTGTCCGTCTGTTTTCTCCGGAACGGGTTTTAGGCCTTTTTTTTTTGTTCCACGCAAAATATGTACAAGCGAGCGAAGAGGCGCGGGGAACACTGCGAGTATTTATTATATTTAATATTATATACTTGTTATTATTTCGTAAGAAAAGATAGTGAGAAAAGTGAAGGAAAGTATAGTGAGAATCAAATACATTTTGTTCATAGATTCATCTCTCACAGGACCTTACCTCATCCAAAATCCTTACAGAAAAAGCGAATTTTCTCTTCGAATGTATAAATATTGCACATGTATTATTGAAAAGCTCCGGGACCTCACCCTAAATCGATCCGTGGAATGCCATTTGATATACGAACACTCTCCAAATAGAATTTTTGTGTCGTACACGGACGGCAGGCCATTGGTTATGGAAAGATTATTGCTAAGCTGAGATTAAAGGAACGTACACATGAAATTGACCAACTACTAGTGATTATATGTATGTATGTATGTATGATAGAAGAAGAAAAAAGAAAAAACTAATTATAGTAATAACTTACATCTATAAATAATAAACGCGTTTGAAACATGTGTACTTCACGTGCCTAACGATAAGGGTCTGGTTCAGCGTTTGCTGGACATGTGCCTAGCGGTGGTTTTCAACCCGACCCTATAGACCCCACGGATTTTAAGATATGTTGGATCAAATCATATCATTTATTTCTGGAAATGAGTACAGGTTACATTTGGCTTAGACCATAAGGTAGGATACCTTAACAGGTGTCGATACATTTTAAACTAGCAGCGCTCCGCGGTTTCACCCTCATAAGTCCCGATCCCGTGGGAAGACCGGGATAAAAAGTAGCCGAGTACTAATATTATAAACGTGAAAGTTTGTTAGGATGTATGGGTGTTTGTTGCTCTTTCACGCAAAAACTACGGAACCGATTGCGATGAAACTTGATATGTAGATAGATGGAGACCTGGATTAACACATTACTTTCTATCCCGACATTCCCACGGCATCGGGACTTACACGGGTGAAACCGCGGGCGCAGCTAGTGAAAATATATAAACAAAGTAAATATTTTTTTATAAATTTCGGAACATTTGCCTGCGAATAAGTTCATTGAATGAATGTCCTCATATATATATATAAAATACTCATGAAAAAATATTTTTTCATTGTTTTAAAATCAATTCGGAAGTAACATTTGAGTGTAATCAACGGGAAATTCCCGTTTTTGGTTAAGCGTAAGCAACAGTGAGACAAAAGTAATCACAAAAATATAAATAATTGTAATAATATTATTGTTATGTACGACTTAGAAGGAAAATACACTTTAAAAGTGTCCTAATAATAAGAAACCGATCATACCAATGCGAAACGGAAATACCATGTATAGTTTTTGTTTATTTTTAATGCATAATTTTTGTATGAGAATGTTATTTCAATGATGGACTGTGGTAAAATTAAAAACCTATAGAATGTTGCAAAAAATAATATTATAACGTTTACAATATTGCATGGCATATTTTTAACCGACTTCAAAAAGGAGGAGGTTCTCAATTCGATTGGTATTTTTTTTTAACCGACGTAAAAAAAGGAGGTTCTCAATTCGACCGTATAATATTTTTTTTTAACCGACAAAAAAAAAGAAGGTTCTCAATTCGATCGTATAATATTTTTTTTTTTAAATTTTTGTTTTAATTTTGTTCAGCCCCCACTCCGTTATTTATAAACCGATTTTGATTAATCTTTTTTTGTTAGATAGGGTATACCTCAAGGGTGGTCCCATGTCAAGGAAGTCAGGATCTGATGATGGGATCCTGAAAAAATTGAGAGAAACCCTCGAAAATTGTAGGAACGAATAGTGTTTCTGTTTACTTTTCATTACTTTATCAGGTATTGCGTTTAGAAATCATCACATCATGTAGCTGAGCTGATGATGAAAAAAACCATAAAATAAAAATCTTTTTAACAAAAAATTAAACCGACGAGAAGAACTAAAAAGCAAAAAATAAATAAACCTTAAGTCTTAAGTATTGAGCTTATTTCCATAAACTATCAAATTTTATATAAACTTATTTTGAGTCGGCGCCAAATAATAAAAAGATTACCTACGTCCATTTCGACGTAGGTACATATAAAATTCTGATAATTAATCAGTTTGTTGTTTGGCGCCGATTCAAAATAAGTTTATATAAAATTTGATAGTTTATAGAAATAAGCTCAATACTTAAGACTTAAGGTTTATTTATTTTTTGCATTTTAGTTATTTTCGTCGGTTTAATTTTTTGTTAAAAAGATTTTTATTTATGTATGTACACCGATTACGCTGAGATTTATGATCCTATGTACGTGATTCTTCTTTAGTTTGATGCGAAATAGTTGCCATTTGGTCCCATAAAAATTTAACATAGTTTGGCCCAGTAGTTTTTTTATGAACATTGTTTTATGAACATAATTCAACTAACAGAATTCAAGGTAACAGTAGTGTCAAATCAATTCGCGTTTTTTTTATGGCATGGGGGCCAACGAGCAAACGGGTCACCTGATGGTAAGTGAATACCGCCGCCCATGGGCAACTGTATCTCAAGAGTCACAATTGCGTTGCCGGCCTTTAAGGTGGGAATAGGGGAAGGGGGGGAGGTGGGAGAGTACGGGTAGAAGGAGAAGAGGGGAGGAGGGAAAGTTTCTAAAACGGTGAATAAAAATATATTACTAATATGTGATCAATTTCAAATCAAATTCCCTTCAACGATTAGGAAAGAGCTGATGACACACTCGATTAGTCACCTTTCAAAAAAAAAGAAACTAAATCTAAATTGGTTCATTCGTTCAGGAGCTATGACGCCACAGACATACACACATGTTAAACTTATTAACACCCTTCCTTTTTGCGTCGGGGGTTAAAAAGAAAAGTCATTGATTGTTAAAGGTTTTGTCCACGTTTCCTTTGGTGTAACATTCCTAATTTATTCAAAACACCTCACGAAATCAAATATTATAAAAAAAAAATAGGTTCGTTATTATTTTCAAGTTTTTGTTTTTTTAATTGTCGAAACAAATTTTAAATGTAAACAATTTGACGACAGCAAAGTGTGACGTCACAAGTATTTAATACAAGTTGCTACAGAACTTACCAGTTTGACGTTGAGGCTGATTTGACTTGACGCCCAACTACCTTATTCCCTTTGTGAAAACTTGCAGCCTCCATTCCTACCAGTCATGTTACTTCGCTTCCCTTTGAATTTACTAGCTACCTAGCTTTTCCACTCAGCTTCTCTCCCTTAAATTAAGATTTTGTTGATCAATTTTGCCGTAATGTTTTCAAATTTCATTTTTGTTTGTATATTATGTTTGGCGTCGGCTCAAAATTATGTAGGTATTTACATTGGTGTATGAGTTCAGTTAGGATTAAAAGTGTGTTTTTTCTTTTTTAATTTATTTCTTAAAAAGTTTTTATAAAACAAAATAATTTTCCGCCGCCATGATGCATTATGCATTAGACTAGACGCATTAGAATAGAAAAGTAAATGTATGGGATTGACATAAGGGAAAGAAATATCACGTGACCGTAAAGAACGTTGAAGGTAGACAAGTAACACTTTTTACAAACGCTATCGGTACGAAGCGATCGCTACCCAGCGAACGTCAACCTCTCGTCGACCCTTCCCCCATTTAAAGCCATACGTAATTAATGGACGGCCCCTTAAATAATACGCGCTAAACACCTTGACGTTTGTGAAACAAAGCATAGACAACCATTTGCTTTTTAGAGAAAGGTTGAATAGAATTAGCGTTCGCTTAATCGAAGTACACGGATGGCGCAATGATTTAAGTTGTCGCCTCGCCACTATGCCACGCTTAGTGTTGTGGGTTCAAATCCCACACGGGACAAAAATTTGTGTGATGCACAAATAGTTGTCCCGAGTCAAAATCAAAATCAAAACCATTTATTTCAATTAAACCAATAATAGGTATTTTTGCATTGTCAGGAGTAGGAGTCAATCAGAGTAAGTCAGTCGTGAAGCTAGTTGCCTGTTTCAATACGTAGATCCTATGGAGAAGAACAGGCAAGAAACTCCAAAAACACTCTAAGGACACTCTAAGTCTGGGTGTTCTTTGTGTTCGTTGTTTGAATGTTGTGAAACCCCCGCGACACAGGAATATTCCTAATGCGGGAGTTGTCTTTTAAAAAAAAGAAAAAAAAAAGAAGACATTTGCCTACCAAACTATTATCGTTTACGTTTGGACGTCAACGTTTTTAGAAATTGAAACGCTAAGAAACGTTTGACACTTGTCTAAGCCTGCTGGAAAAACTCTTCAGCTTAATAATATTAGTTGGAAAAGTAGCGCTGTTATGGAGCTTTTATCTACAAAGTTGGAGTTAGTGGGTTTGATTGCCACGCAGTACAATATTTTTTATGGTTTTTTTCTGGCTGGCTGCTATATAAAATAAGTATGTATTGAAGAAAAAATGTATATATGTATGTATGTTTATCCGTGTTCTTTAGGACCCATAGTGCAGGACATATTGAATTAGGCTCTTGATCACGCCATGAAACATATCTCGGAATATTACTAAAAAGATCTTGGAACTGGCGCTACCTTCAATCATTATTTTAAACTGTTGTTGTGTCTAAAAATAAAATTACTCAATTTCACAGAAATCAAATACTAAAAACGTCTTTCTGTTAAATGTTCCGTGAAAGTAATACAGCAGCCTGAAACGATTTCATATTCCATTCATTTGAAAACACTAAAAATCTGTCTACATTTATTACAAAATTCTATCACCCTACAAGACCTTTCAAAAGCCTACGTTTCCACGAAAATCTGGCAAACATTAAATTTTAACAAGTGCCATAGAAATGAAACAGAAGCGACAGCCGATTCACTAACTGCTAAACTTTCGAGACTTACTGGGAAATACTTAAAAGCGAAGTTTTATAAGCTCCTGAACTTTCCAAATGAAACATTATTTCGGCCTGTTTTAATAGACATTGGAGTTTCGACAAATTATTTTGAAACACTAATAATGTGAATGTTTCAATGTACATTAGACTCAATGATTTGTTAAGTTTTGTTATAATGAGAACTCGTGGTTATTAATTCTGTGAACTGCTCGAGGCCTCAACATGTTTCTTAAATAAATAATATTAAATATTCATACTAGCCAGGTCAGCCTTAGGATCGGTGACTATTCTTAACACATTGATCACCTCGGAGCATGTTAAGCTGTCGATCACGGTTGCCATGCCATATAACCTGGTCTAACTACAGAACTTCGATATCGCCTAGTACTTGGGTTGTGGAGGTCTGATGGCAGTCAATCGAAGTTAGGGCGAATTGTACTTAGACTGAATGATTAGATAATGATTTAAATATTAGTATTTTTCAAATTCAATTAATATAATATTTCAAGTGAATATAATTTAATCATTATGAAAGTATTTTATTTCTTTCGCCAAATGCCTTACTTCCTTCTTTAATTTTTGATTTGTTTAATACTTCCTCGACAAAATGACTATAAAATGACACAATGATTTAACTGTATGACACAATGAGTTACAGTTTAAAGTTTTCATCGTTCGAATAAAAACTTTACAGAATGGTATTCATATTCACATTTCTTAAAAATAAATCTTTTGGAGTTTACTCCTTAAGAATCGATTTGCATATAAGGCGCCCGGTATGAAAAAAATATGAAGAGTAAAATTTTGTGATCGGAGGGCAGCGTAACGCTTTATTGTGCTTTTATGCTTTATTGGAGTTTACTCCTTATTCTCGACGCATGTAAGTAGATATGTGTATACCTTTATGTTATATATATGTGTAAATATATACAGAATATATAGAGGGAGGGAGGGAGGGAGGGAGGTAGGGAGGAAGGGGGCGAAGGAGGTAGGGAGGGAGGTAGGGAGGTAGAGAGGGAGGTAGGGAGGGAGGTAGGGAGGGAGGGAGGGGGAGGTAGAGAGAGAGAGAGAGAGAGATTCCAGTAAATTGTAAACTCCAGTCGTGCGTCGGAGCTGACACACACATTTTTTTTTTCGCTTATGTATTTCGTAGATGATCAACTACGGGCAGGTCCGACGGGGGCCTTTTATCTACCTTTTAAGCAACCTGTCTCGTCAGATTTTCAGGCATCACACCAGGTCCACAGCGGCAGGATTATATATGTTTATAAATTATGTTTTAGTGATGCACAAATAGACATGGTAGGTGCACATAATTATATCAAATAAAAGGTTTTTTTAGACAATCAATTAATATAAGAAAGGCCATTTAATTTATTAACAAATAAGTGAATATTACGATAGTAGTTACGTAGGCTTAATATTTTAATAAAATTAATTTAAAATTATGTTGCAAAAATACATGTAATTATAACATTCTTCGTTTATAAAAGAAATTCAAAGTCTATTTGATTAATTGAAAGAGTCTACAAGTCTTTTATTTAGTTTAATTAATTAAAATAATACCAAAATATTAATTAAGAGTCTGACCTTGCCAGAATTAACAATGATACAAAGAGTATTACTAGTTAAAAGTGTTTAATGTGCTTATATTAGATTTGTATTCAACAAATGATAATAATTGCACCTAATTATTATCATTTGGATATATCATTGGAGAGCACGTCATACCGTTGGTGGTCCCGGTTTCCATACAAACATCTGTGGCACTCGTTACGAGTAGTTGGAGCCCTAAAAATTCCGACAACCTGGTCTAACTACAGTTGCCTAGTACTTCGGTTGATGATGTCTGATGGTAGCCACTTCACGTAATACATCGAAGTTCGTCCGTATCGTAGTTAGACTGAAGCCGACCCCAACTTAGTTAGGAAAAGACGCGGGGTGATGATGATATTAGATAAATATTATTTGCTTCTCAGAGGAGTGTGACCAATGCCGTGCTGGTGCGTGGTGTTCCACCGGGGTGATTTTTAGTCGGTAAGAGTCCGACGACAGATGCCTTCGGCCAATCCAAGGGACACCCATGAGGATCTTGCACCCCGTTACCAAAAAAAAGACGAAAATTATTTAAATGATGATGATGATGATAGATGCCAGAAGACAATAATAAAGTCAGCCTCTTTGGAAACCCACTTCTAGACACAAGCCTTCTTTTATTACGAGAGACACGAAGAAGTGCATTTTTGGACAAAGTTTTCTGATTATGTTTTGTTCAAATCCACAAATCAAATAAAACTAAACTATACTAAGGATCTAAGCGTACAGGCGGTGGGAAGTGACTTCGTTTTACACTATGTTGAGATTATTTGTGATAACTCTACGTACTTAAAGCTTATATTTAACAAACTTTGGCTCACAAATCCACTCGTCTATGATGCGTGTACCACAACTTGGTCAGTGAACATACCTGGAAGCAAAAGAAGAATTATGTTAATTTAGTAAATAATTATGTTGAATAAGCTACCTGAGGCAAATAGAGTTAAGAAAAGATTTTTCGGTGTTTATTACACCTGTACTAAAAAATTTAATAAAGCAGACATAGACATTTTCAAAAAAAAAATAGTAACATTATAAAAACAATATTTAGTCTAGTATAGTTTTAATTTAGTCTAGCCTTAATTTTCTTGTGTAGTATATATATTTTAGTTGGTATGTCTTATATTACATAAAAAAAATAAAAAAATTAAAATGATAATAACTCCACACACCTCACACACGGCCGTCTGATCCCAAACTAGGCAGACCCTGTACTATGGTAACCAAACTGCTGATAAACATACTTATATATTACTAAATACATACATACAGAAGAAGGACATAGGATACTTTTTATCACGTTCAAATGAAAGCAATTTATCAGTAAAAAAACAGTCTAGCAGTTCATTTCTTAAAAATGGTATAACAAAACAAAACGCAACTGACATCTAAACGTAATGTAGTCTATGGTTAATTATATTAGAATTTTGAAGTTGACCGGTTGATGTGTTTGTTTATTAATTATTACAGATAAATTACACCCAGACACAGAACAAATTATCATGCTCATCACACAATTATTTAGATATATAATAATTATCTATATATATATATATAAAAATGAACCCCTATTTCTTCTGGTCACGCCATAACTTGAGAGCGGCTTTACCGATTTCATTCATCTTTTTTTTAAATGATTTCTAATACTTCGTAGAAGGTTCTTACATTAAAAAAAAATCAAGAAAATTGCGCAGAAACTTACTTACTTAAACTTACTTACTTAAACTTACTTACTTACCTTTATTATAATTTTTTTAATGTAACCTTAGCCCCAACGTTATATACTCTTTGCTAAGCACGTTTAAAATGACTGTCAGTTGTTTGACAGTCAGACACAGATCGCACACCGCCAATATCGTTTACAAAGATCGCATAATTCTAGCGTAGCGTTATATTCTCTTTGCATTAATTAGTTGTATCGGTCGGCATCAAGGTCTTCATCATGGAAATCCATGGTCCATTTATCTGTGCTATAAGACGTTGCTTTGTACCAAATTTCAGGATTCTGAGTTTACGGGAAGTGCCCTGTAGGTTTTGATTCCCTTGCGAGTGTCGAAAATTTGCGGCATAAACGGCTGTATCTTTTGATTGCGTTGGCTTAGAAGTTTGAATTTTTACAGCTCTAAGGGACAGTAACTTGAGTATTTGATATAAATTACAGCTTGATACCGCGTTTCTGAGAAAAGGGTCTTGACAGACAGACAGACGGACGGACAACAAAGTGATCCTTTAAGGGTTCCGTTTTTTTCTTTTTAGTTACGGAACCCTAAAAATAATATATTTTACGAAGTACGACTAAACTTATGTAACGCTCTAGTATGTGTATGGTGGACATGTAAATTGTACGCACTTTTTTTTATGGTATAGGGGGCAAACGAGCAGACGGGTCACCTGATGGTAAATGACTACCGCCGTCCATGGACACCGGTAACTCAAAAGTCACAAGTGCGTTGCCGCCCTTTAAGGTGGGAATAGGGGAAGAGGGGGAGAGGGGGGAAGAGCAGGAAGATGGGAGGGGGATTAGAGGGGAGGAGCACTGTACAAAATTGATCATTAAGACTGTATATTACGCAGTCTTTATAATCAATTTCGTTCTAACAAAAGAGTACCTCAACAATTGTCTCGACCATGATCTGTCCATGACGTCTTTCATTATACAATATATCAAAGAAAATATACTATAAATCAATATATCTCGGCCTTATTTAATCTTAATAATATCATATTACGCGTACCAATTTTACCCAATGTCCCTTCCCTGTCTGTTACAAGACATGAAATAAGATTATAAGCAAGATAGATATAATCTTGGTAACAATAGCTGAGGGATTTCTCTGTATTGGAGATCATAAAGGAGCAAATATGTGGCAATAGGCACATCCTGCGGGACGGTTGTGTTCAATCTTAGAGCGGGCACGAGGCTGTGTGGTACAAACGACAAACTGAAGCGAGAGCGGTTAGTTTTTTTTTTAAGTGTTAGAAGATATTTATATTGCACTTTTCGTAAGAAAAGTACAAACATGAATTAATATTTACAATAGATGATGTAAGACTACATATAAGAACAATGTTTGATCAGCGAAATCCGGTTGCATTCGCATCGGTGTCATTTTACAACTAAGAAGCAGTTAATCTCCAAGATAAATAAATTCTACCAGGGTAGCCAGGTTAGACAATTCAACTTTTTTTAAGGAGACAATATTCTTACTGATTCCCATATTACACCAGAAAAAAATATAAAAATTAATTATAATATATGAAATTCATTATTTTTATTGCGTGTCATGGAGTTAGCGGAGAACATTTGCATAGAACATCAATGTTGACGTGACTTCTAAATGAAATTCAATAGGTTGACAGATCAATGTAGCATTCAATATGTATATAAGCAAGTTGATAAGTATATATACGAAATAAAGTTAAAATGTACAAGCTTTAATACTGACGTAAATAATGACAATTCTTTATCTTCCCTAAGCATATTTTATTTCATTTTTGTTTCTCCTTAACACCGGAGCGGAACAACACGAAAAAAACAATATTTATTCAAGAGATTTTAATATCGTGTTAACATTAACAAATCTCCATATAGATGTTAAAATATAAAGACTTTTAGGTAAGACTAGACTTAAATTTCGCTTTTGGGAAAACTAATTTTTAGAAACTCTCAAATTTGGTGTTTTCTATATAAGATAAAAAAATGTGTGTGCTCCGACGCACGACTGGAGTTTACAATTTACTGGAGTCTCTCTCTCTCTCTCTCTCTCTCTCTCTCTCTCTCTCTCTCTCTCCCCCTCCCTCTCTCTCTCCCCCTCCCTCCCTCCCTCTCTATCTCCCTCCCTCCCTCCCTCCTTCTCTCCCTCCCTCCCTCCCTCCCTCTATATATTCTGTATATATTTACACATATATATAACATAAAGGTATGCACATATCTACTTACATGCGTCGAGAATAAGGAGTAAACTCCAATAAAGCATAAAAAGCACAATAAAGCGTTACGCTGCCCTCCGATCACTAAATTTTACTCTTCATATTTTTTACATACCGGGCGCCTTATATGCAAATCGATTCTTAAGGAGTAAACTCCAAAAAAAAATAGTATCATATCAATGTCATATTATCATATACTACTTTTATTGTATACAACTGACTAAACAGAGATAGATAGACAATTATTAATTGTACACCACATTATAAATAGAAATACATATAATCAGAAACAGTTAATGATACGCGGTAAGTACAATGAAGGGTCTCTAAAAACGATGTGTTCCAGAGAACCTTGGTATTGAAACAACAGAGGAAAATAAGCAATAGCTGGTGGTGGATAATAAAACAAATAGGTATGGTCCATGTATGCATATAATACATACATACGGAAATATATACTAAACAGAAAACTAAGAGCTTAAATGAAAACTAAGGTTATGTGAAAATGGCAGCAAGGCAATCTCTCTGTGGCGACATCTACATAGAGCAAAAACATCTATCGAAGACGAGCTAAACTACGTAGTAATTACTAATCCTCGAAAGTTCTCGTAGTATATATACAACTTCCCAACATCAACCGTTGGGCCACGGCCCGATGTGACAACTTCCACACTCTCACAGGCAACCAAGTCTTAGGGAAAAAGATGGAGAAAATAAGATTCGGAAAAATTGCAACTGTGTTTCATAGAAAATTTTAGAAAGAATAAGTGATAGTGATCGAAAGTAAGAAGAAATGATAAGTAAGTCTATTTCTTCGGACAGCACAGAGTTCAATTATGTTTTAAAAAGTAAGGGTTTTGCAGAAAGAGGAATAATATCGGAAGCTATCTCTACCGATAACCTAATAGAAACCCAAGCTTAGGAATATCATTTGATATATCACATAAGATATCAATAAATGTCATTAGCTTGTAACCAATTACTGCAATAATAGGCACTTCACTCATAATTAAGGAGTTGTCTTGATAGTGTAGCGTTACTATATTGGTGATGTTATATATCATGACTGGCCTATTGGTCTAGTGTTTAGTGATCCTGAATGCTGAGATAGAGGTCGTGGGTTAGATTCCCACCCAGGACAAATAATTGTGTGATGAGCACAATCATTTGTTCTGTGTCTGGGTGTAATTTACACATCTAGTCATAAAATAAGTCACTTCATCATTACTAATGAAGTAATATACTTATATAATATTAAACAATATTTACCGGAATCTACGAGAAAAAAACAATACGTATAAAAATAAAAAGAAGTAATCATAGATAAAAAAACTATAAAATATAAGAGCTTCATTGACGTCGAAGCCAAAGAAAAGGTAGATTACACCTATTTGTTAATAAACATTACATAAAGTAACTTTACCGAAATAAATATAATTTACATTGCTTCGTTGTTTAATGAACTCAAAAATGGATGGCTTGTATTTCGATATGTAAGTGCTCGATCATTGTGACAAAAATATTCAGCCAATGACGTATACGAATAACTCATTATTACGATATTTCTATGAAGGACATGATGTTCAATCAATTTTCAGCACTTTAAATCACGAGGTAATGTTTATACTTAACTAAATATGGATGTTTGCAATACGTGCACATATAACTATAAAAGCTTTATCAACGCAAGGTGTTACAATGTTTTAATCAAACTGATCTCTGCCACTTTGACTACGTATGTATGTATATAACTCTAAGGCAAATTAAAGTAAAATTTTCAAGTCTGGCAAACATTTTAAGAACACAAAGTTTTTTTTCTGTTCACGTTGAATATTAGAGGCCCAAAATGTGTTGTAATAATTCTTGGTTAAATTTTACTGCGACGATTTTCTACTCAACTTCAAACTTAGGAACTTTTCTTAGTTCTATTATAGCTTATCTCTCGCAATACATTATCGCAATAATTATCTAGTGCATCTTCATTCTATAAAAAAAGTTTCTTATATCAGAAATCCAGTAAATTTTACGACCAATATAATTAGATACGGCTTCGTTTCTGAGTAAGTATAGCTACAGTTAAGTTATTCCGTCACAGTCCTCCAGAAAGGCAACGATAATTTATGCAAAGATCAATTTTCTTTGAATATTTGATGGTAATAATTCTCCATCTGTTTCTTGTCTGTTTAGTATCATCTGTATGTCATCAGAGACACATTACTTACATTAAACTCCGACGCTATGTTTATGCGAAATAAATCACCAATTAGAAGTAAAATAAAGAATTTGCAAGACAATGGAATACTAAAAATCATCATCATCATTATATTAATCATCATCATCATTATATTAATTATCATCATCATTATCTTTTGTTCTTTTTGCAATTTTCATTAGGGTTGGCGCAATCTGTACCTAACATAGCAAGGATTTTGGCTGGTTTATTTTATGGCCGGCCGCCTACCTAACGCCAACCCTTCTTGGGAATGTACCCGGTTTAAGACAGCAATTATTATTATTCTTAGCCTTCAAAGTTTTTGTTTGAATTTATAAAATATATATAACCTTAAAAATAATAACGAATCTATTTTTTCCAACTCTTATTTAATACTTAATTACACGAAAATTGTTAGAGTAGAATGTAAGCAGGAGGTAATTTGACGTTTATTTGGAAAAAAAGGAAAGGAAATGATGATTTGACGTTTATTTGAAAAAAGACGATTTGACGAAGACTTAAATAATTTATTTTAGGAAACTACGCTATTGTTAAAACAATATGCCCTTTGCCGCTTGAGGGCATTTGCCTTTTATTAAATTAATTGTTGGGTAAGATTTTCTCTCAGTTACAAAGCCGTGGATAAGACTGGGCACATTACAGAAAATTATTTTCCTTTTTACTTATTTTGATTACTTTACTTTTAGATTGCTGATCTTGTCATAAATTCGGAAGTATATGAGATTTTTTTTTTTTTTATGGTATAGGGGACAAACGAGCAGACGGGTCACCTGATGGTAGATGACTACCGCCGCCCATGAGCACCCGCAACTCAAAAGTCACAAGTGCGTTGCCGGCCTTTAAGATGGGACTAGGGCAAGGGGGAAATATAGGGCGAGGAGGAAGGGAAAGAGGAAGAGGAAAGGGTTAGGGCCTCCAGTAACCTCACTCACTCGCCGAAAAGCAATGCGAGGCCGCGGTATCACTCCGGTCGAGACGGCCCATATGTGCCGAAGCATGACACTCCCACTCCTGTTAAACTTTATACTGTAGATTTGTGAAGTTGTATTGATTGCGTCAACTAAGAGCGACCGTGACCGACGCGGACGACAAGGTGAAACATTAGGGAAGTAGGATCTATGTCAATAAAGGTTAACTGAAGGTTTAAAAGATTATTTATGCTTCAATTTGGCTTCAAGCCTAAAGGGTGTCTTTCTTCTCTTTAATCTTTTGAAACGGATTTCTTTTGTCACGTATATTTGCGGTCAAATCAATAATTTGTACAAAAGCAATGGTTTAAACGATTATTTCGTATTGCGGCGCATCCTATTTTAGTAACATATACCTACATATGTAACAATGGCATTCAAAAGTGGAGTGAAGCGGTATTGTATCTCTCCATCACAAAGGGAGGATCGTCTAACCAGGCTAGGAGATCAAGTCTGGCGAACCGCTGCCGTATTTTTGAAGTGAAAACTTCTTTAGGCACGTTTGTGCACTTTTGCTATGGGGAAAAGCACTGAACTCGTGACCGTCACGCTGATAATACATATATAGATCTACTAGAGGGCGCTAATCTAAACATTGAGTTCTGTCAGCTCCTTATTAATTAATGTCACCAACCTGATAATGTGACGTTTTAAGTTCCTCGTTTCATTTAAGTTTTCACTTCTGTCGGCAGTCCCATGACTGCCTATTTTTTACTGTATAGGGGACAATCGAGCAAGCGGGTCACCTGATGAAGAAATCTCAATGATGACATTTCGCAACCAAAAAGGCTAATAAACTTTTAAAGCTTACTTTGAACGTGATTAATTAATTTAAGTTATTTGTCTGTAGATTTTCCCTTTGTCTTTAACTGTGCCGATGAAACCTGTATGTAAAGTTTCAACATGATCGGTTTGATAGTGAAGGTGTGAAAGTGTAACAAACAAACAAACTAACTCATTTACATATTTATGATACTGGCTGTTGACCGCGACTTCGTTTGCGTGGAAATTTTGATGAAATCTGTCCCACGGGAACGTGGGAATCGAGACTAATCTAGCCTATGCGCTATTTCAGAATGTAATCTATCTCTGTGCGAAATTTTATCCAAATCTGGTCAGCCGTTTTTGAGTGAAATAATAACAAACAAACATCGATCCTCACAAACTTTCGCATTTGACGGTGCACCAATTAATTTAGTTGGCAACATTATGAATCATTATGACAAGTGTCAGAAGTAAAGACAATGACGCAACACCGAGCGCTGGCGCGCGACGGATGACAGTTACGGTTCGTATAGGCCGCTGGAAAGGCAGAATCGATTTGCACCTCGTAGGCGCACCACGTGTTCTGTGGTGTGTCGTGATTTAAAGATTGATTGAAGATGTCTAATGATTATTCAGAGTATATTTTTGTGTTTAAATAAGTGTAGTAAAATGACTGTGACAATTACGTTTTTATTCACTCTACTCACGTCTACCCGCAACATTAAAGATGAACACGCCCGATGTTTCCGATAGACGAGGAGGAGTTTCTACACATTTATAATATTAGTAAGATTAGTTAGCACGTAACCCAACTTAGTTTGTTGTTTCTGAACACAATGCCAAATTAATTCTTGACACTCCGAATGTTGATCTTTAGATTTTCTCTTCCGGAAAAAGCGAAGCAACTTTTTGATTTCAAATTCAATATCTTTATATTATACTTTATTTCATACTAGCAGCGCTCAGCGGTTTCACCCGCGTATATCCCGATCCCGTAGGTATGTCGGGATAAAAAGTAGCCTATGCCTTAATCCAGGTCTCCAGCATGTACATACCAAGTTTAATCGCAATCGTTTCAGTGTTTTTTGCGTGAAAGAGTAACAAACATCCATCCATCCATCCATCCATCCAAACTTTCACATTTATAATATTTGTGAGATCAGTGGGATATTTGGTCATCAATTATTCGAAATCGTAAATAAAAAAAGTTAGTAAAAAGTAAAATTACAGATAAACACACAATAGGTTGCTTTGTTAAATGTAAAAAAAAAAAAATGGAAAATATAATATCATATCTGCTTGTGTCATTCTTTGACCGCCCGTTTCCAAATGGCTATGCCTCGTGAGAAGAAATAAGACAAACAAACTCACGGCCACTCTTTTAAAACATCGGATAGTTTTAACAATATTTAGCAAAAATTACACAACTTTTTTGGTTTGCGCTATACAATGATAAATTTAAAATACATCTGTCTCGAAAATCCCTTCAACGATTAGAAAAGAGCTGATGATCTTCGAACGGCTGAACAGATTTTCTTAAATTATATCTAAGAACACTCTCGATCAAGTCTCCTTTCAAACAAAAAAAAATACGTGTAAATCGGTCCATTCGTTTGGGAGCTACGATGCCAAGGACAGACACACAGACACGTTAAAGGTATGACCATCCCTCTTTTTGAGTCGGGGATAAATAATAAGCTATGAAAAATTGGGAAACCGAAAATTAAGAAAAATGTAATTTAGAGAAACGGAAGAAAATAAAAACATAAGAGATGAGATGATAATGACGATTTGAATTCATTTTTCAAGGTTTATTTTTATGGTATAGGGGCAAACGAGCAGATGGTAAATGACTACCGCCGCCCATGGGCACCTGTAAGTCAAGAGTTACAAGTGCGTTACCGCCCCATAAGGTGGGAATAGGGGAAGAGGGGGATTAAAGGGGAGGAGAGGTGGGCGAGGGGAAGGACGGGAATAGGGGAGAGGGAAGGGTTAGGGCCTCCGGTAACCTCACTCACGCGGTGAAAAGCAATGCAAGCATTGTTTCACTGCCGGTTTTCTGTGAGGCCGTGGTATAGAGCGGAGTCGAGCCGGCCCATACGTGGCGAAGCATGGCTGTCCCACGTAAGGTGTTTATCTTCCTCAGCTTATAATTTAGAACACTCACGTAATAAACAATTTCCACACGTAATAAGTTTTTAGTGAAGTCAATGTTTAATGTCGAAGAAACCAAGGGTACATATAGTTTAGAATAATTATTCAAACAGCCCTGTTCTGTTATTACACTTGACATGTGTAGTGTAAGACTCGGCGTGATATTACCACGTGCGCAAGCAATATATTCAGAGAAATTTGCATTTTACAATAACGCATTTGAATTTAACAGCGAGTATAAACGTATGCTGTTTGCTTGCGCCCTGTTCGAGTTTACTAGCAAATGGGGAATGTATTGAGAGTTTGGGTGGAGGCTTCACTATTACAAGGATATATCGCACTGCTATTACGAGACTGTATCAACTCAAAATAGGGTAAATTTGAGATAATTCATTTTTCATACGTAAATATCAATTCCCTACCCGTCAATAAATAAAAAATAATAATAATACATAGTAATAAGCCAAATTTTTCAACCAAACAACTAAAAATAATTCATTTTTTTTATTTATTTTTGTTCAGACAATAGAGTATTGAGTCAAAAATTGGAAATAACTTGATAACCTGCAATCTTTTAAATAATTCATTAATACAGAAATCCTTTAATTTTATCAATAATCTATATACAGTGTTCACTTTTTATAATCTTTAACAGGAAGCGAGTAATCAGTTTTCTGTCGTTTCTGAAAAAAGCTTCATTTTGAGTTGATCCACTCTTGTAATAGCAGTGCGATATGTCCTACATATATTACGCAGTTTACAATCTCGTGCCTACATATCTCGTTGAATATGCATAGTTAAAAAAAAATAGGCAGTCATGGCACTGCCGACAGAAGTGAAAACTTAAACGAAACGACGAACTTAAAACGTCACATTAGCAGGTTGGTGACATTAATTAACGCGGGTGAAACTGCGGAGCGCAGTTAGTACTATATGAATTTGTTTAGCATACATTTTTCTTGAGCGATAAGAAATATTAAATTAATCGGGGAGGTGGTACATCCAAGAAAAAAATCTACTGTATTAGTGTCACACTCATACTCGCACTCACACTCACACACACACTATTAGTTTAACAGTATAGAATTGCATTAGTTTTTTAAAGAATTACGATCATGAATTTTCTATTTTTTTGGAAATTATTATAAAGGAAATAAACTAAATTACTAATAACAGAGTGAATGAAAAGTAAAGCGCCGCATTACTTAAGTCGAGTCATCTAAGTAACGCCAAGCCCTTACATCAGGTGTACAAGTTGTACATAAACCTACTTTATTGAGACTCTTAAGGGGCTTATACACGCGATGTTACCTTCGCATGCTGCTAATAACATGTTAGCAATATTAACGACGTTGTAGACACTTGTTAATAACGTTAACAGTAATAGTTTTTTGTACAAGTGTGTGAGGACATGCGACTATTCATTGGCTGGATACATATTTTAGTCAATTTTAGTTTTGGTGTAAAGTATTTTAAAGATAGGCAGAGGCGTATCTGCCAATAATAATGTGGTGTCTCTCATTGCCGAAATTAAAGATGGACAAATTGTGTACATGTCCTACTCAAAATAGATTATTTCGCCAAAAGTAAAATAACCTAAAATTCTGTGAAAATTGTCGTAAGGTTTATTTTGACTTTTTTTAATTTTTAGGTAGGAAACCTACCTTTTTGATGTTTACTAAAAAGATACCGGAATGACAGCCATCTACCCTATAGTGTATCACTTTAAATACTATACTACGCGTGCTTATGTACACTCTACGTGCTCGCCCACTCACTCACTCGCCTGTGGCTCGCGCAATATTGGGAAGGAAAGGTCGGCAGGAAGATAATAATATACGGATAGATTGGCGACTACAGGCAATAGCTGTAGCAGATCAGGGTCGCGTACCAGTAATAAGGCTGGCAGCACACTTGTGACTCTTGAGTTGCAGGTGCTCATGGGCAGCGATAGTCATTTACCAAAAATAACTATTTTTACAAAGCTGAAAACTGTTATTTGGTTGACAGTGATAATCTCTGGAACTGCTAGTCAGATTTGAATAAATCTTTTTGCCTTTGATAGCCTAATTCTTAAGAAAGGTTACAGGCTATATAACATCACGGTCCGACCCTTAGAAACGCAGCAGTGACCATAAACGCAGAAGAAACTGTGGGCAACAGCTAGCTTCTAATAAATTCGTTACAAAGAGTTATAAATTAACTTATTACATTACTTTAAACAAAATATATCCAAGAGCTTTATGCGTGTGGCTTGTTCTCAAATTTTAAGGAATTATTATAAAATATCTCAAAAAGTCTTAGTATCTACTTTTAATTTCAGATAGAGGTTGTTCTCCTACAAAAAGAATCACATTTTTTCCTGTTTTTCCACATGATGCGTGTAATTTTTCATTTCAGCAAGGTCGTTACTCCCTAGAAAGTGGCTGGGCTGGATGTGTCATGGTTACAGATCACATAATGTCACAAGGTCATATGTTAGGGGATGAAGTTCAAAGGGATAACGCTGCCCACAATGTCGGTTCCCTAAGAAGGGTGTGTTTACATATTATTGTTGTCGCCACATTAAAAACTCTTATTTATTTTATTCAAAATAGGGCCAAACTATAATAGATGATAACACAGTTCACTATTTAATAAAAATAAGTTAATAGACTTTATATTGACTGGTTATGCCGATAACGCAATACTATTGCTTGATTGATAAATATTAACTAATCGATGGTTTATAAAAGGGTAGGAATAAGATGAGAACTTCACTTACACTTGATAACTGAGAACTTGACAACCTAACAGAGGTACGAACAACTTGGCAGTTACTGTTAGTTAGTGATTTTCATAGTTTATATCAGTGGTTTTGAGACTGTTTCTTACATTATCACCCTCTGATCAAAATTGGCTATATGGATGGTTATAATGTGGCATTTTTACTTCTCGAGTAATATTCTGTTACAAATTAAACCTGCCCGTTGGTCTAGTGGTTAGTGACCTTAACTGCTGAGCCAGAGGTCGTGGGTTCGATTCCCACCCAGGACAAAAAATTGTTTGTAATCATTTCTTCTGTGTCTGGGTGTAATTTATCAATAATAATGTATGTGTTTAGTATTATATAAGTATGTTTATTAGCAGTCTGGTTACCATAGTACAGGCTCTGCCTAGTTTGGGATCAGACGGCCGTGTGTGAGATGTGTCAAGTTATCTAATATTACCAAACTCTTCCGAAACGGCTGGACCGATTTTTATGCAACTTTGTGTGCATATTGGGTAGGTCTGAGAATCGGCCAACATCTATTTTTCATAATGATAAAGTGATAAAATAAAGTGACAACCAACATCAAATTACATTAGCATCGCGCGTAGAATCCACAGATGGTGTAAATAAAAAAATCAACTCGCGATCAGCATTTTCGTTAAGCTTACACTTTTTTCCGCCTAGCCCCCATCCGCCGAGCGTATGTGGTACACCACATACGCTCCTGCGATAAGGAACTTTGTTTCAAATACACGATATAAATACAGAAGCTTAGCAGAATGTCCATAAACATAACCAATTCACAAATAAACAAAGATTTGTGAGCACGAAGCTCAACTCACACCACACGCAGTATTCGGGGCTGATAACATTCCAAATCTTAATTAAAACCCGCAGCACGTTTCAAAACAACTAAATACCAGTCCTCATATATCTTGGAGTGCACAAGTCGTGTTTAATCGTTGCGTATTTGGATTACGTCGCACTTAAGGGCTCGTCTCGCGAGGGGTTTGTTAATACAAGTCACAAAAGCATGAAAGAAGAGAGGGTTAGGTTGCCGAGAAATACAGGAGACAGGTTGTAATGATTTCCAGAGTCCTAATTATGATAACAGTTACGTATTTATTATTTTAAATACATATTGAAAGGCTTCGCTTTGCGGAGAGGATTTGAAAGGATCGGATGTTGATATATAACCTGAATTAGCACACAAGCTTTTTATCCTGATATTTCCACGGTATCGGAGCTTATGCGGGTGAAACCGCAGGTCGCAGCTAGTAAATAGTAATTTTATTATTCTCTAGAAACAAAAATATAATATTTTTAAACATGTAAATATAGGTAACTACAATATTCATATCTGTATTTTCACATTATAATACTTATTTCTAGGTATAGAGTCCAAGATACAATAAAAGTTGATTAAAACCTTTTAGATTAAACAAACAGAATGATTAAAAAAGATTATAAACAAAGGAGTTATGTATAAAAAAAATCACCCAAAACGGAAAGATTCGAGGCAAAATTTCATAAAACAAATATAGAAACTTATTTGTCAGACAAAACATTAATTACAAAACTAGTTTAATAATTTCGTTACCCTGTTACGTTACTAACCCCGCCAAAGCTCGAGTTTAAGCCTGACAGGTTAAATAGATGTGAATTTGGTATTAAAACGTATTTTCTTGTAATGTCCTTAACGCCGGCGGATAATGGGATTATACAGAGGACGATGAGCTCGATATCTGACTGCGATCATTGGAGTCTTTTGTTAAGGGATCTCGTGTTATTTATGAACCAAATCTGAAAGGTATTTTATCAATTGTTAAATTTTATTGTGATGTATGTACTGAATTTTTACCTTTCACGTTTGTATTGTAAAGATTATTTTTTTGGTAAGCTGTCCCGTAACTGCGCAAAATTTCATCCAATTACGGAGAAGGGTTAAGCTCTAAATTGGAAATAGTTATGGCATCCATCACAATGGCGGCGGGTTGGCAAAAAAATATGAAATAGATTTTTCAAGTACATTTACGGATTCACTTACGATCCCTATAAGACGCCCATAAACTATGAAAAGTGAGAAGTGACTCAGAATTCAATATTTTTTTTGGTATGGAATATAAAAGTTTATGATTTTATTTACATTCGTCTACATTTCAATGACAATAATGTCGAAGATCTTGTTATAAATGAGATTTTTAAAATGAACACTAACAACATTGAAAAGTTGAATACGAGAGCTTAAGCAGAAAGAGATCAAGCCGACAATTTCCCTATTCTTCTGTACTCCTCCTTCCTTCTTCTAAAACTCCGCATGTTTTGTAAACAAAAAAACCCATAAGAATATTTTCATATTAAAATACTTGAATCTTCTCTATTTTTAGTTAATTTTATTTCTAAAACATTTTTTATATCTTGACGACTGCATACAGGTACCTCACAAGTAGGTACTGCCAAATAAATTATTTGTCGATCTGTATACACGTTGCAATCTAATATACACATGGCTAAGCACTCTCTGATTGCTAAAAGCGATACCTGAATCAAATGTCAAAATAAATCACCACCCTCACAGCTCACTTCAGTAAACATTACGGTGTAATCACCCTGGGGGTAGACTTGAAGACTCTATTATCTCTTAGCGTAGATGACAAAATTAACTACGTACACACAGCTATGAGAGGGTAACTCAAAGTAACGGGAAGATAAATCGATAAGTAACGCAAACGATTTTCTATAAGGAACCCTCGGTGGATAAGGACAATGTTTTGATATACTTAATGACTTATCCTAGATGTAACTAATATTAAAAGAGCGGAAGTTTTTTTTTAAGGATGGATGGATGGATGTTTGTCACTCATTCCCGCAAAAACGGCTAAACGGATATGGATGAAATTTGGCACACAGATATATTAGCGTCTGGAAAAATGTACGGTTGCCGTTTGATAGATTTCACCAACACTTTTACTGTGGGAGAGCCATGCTTCGGCACGTATGGGCCAGCTCGATCGGGGTGATACCAAGGCCTCACAGAAAACCGGCAGTGAAGTAATGCTATTTTATTTTTGTATTTCGAAATTTCGAAAAGTGAGTGAGGTTACCGACGGCCTTAACCCTTCCCTCTCCCTCTTCTCCCCCTACCCGCACTCTCCCTCTTCCCCTACTCCCACCTTAAGGGCTGGCAACGCACTTGTGACTCTTGAGTTGCAGGTGTAGGTTGGGTGGCAGTAGTCTCTTACCATCAGAAAAAAAATTGTCTTTTAAATGCGAAAGTGAGTTTGTTTCTTTGTTACGCTGTCAGACCTTTACTCCTAAACCGTTCATTATCAAATTTTCCATACACGTGGTCAGGGCTACAGAAAAGGAGATAGAGTACATTTCATCATGTCAGATTTGGAAAAGAATGAACAAATAAGAAAATGTTTTTTTTTTTTAATCGGTGGTAATAGTTTTCATAAGTTAATTATTATTGGTTACCCCAAGCACCTTTGGACCGAATTGTACCGATCGTGGTCATGGGTGGACACTTCTTCTTCTTACATGATATAAGTAGATCATGTAGTAGATATAAGTAATCTTCCCTTACCATATTTAATGTGTATTTTAAATATAGACAGTAACATAGAAAAAATGTACGCTAATGTTTTTTGCAATAAATTATATTTTCTTTTTTTTCTTTCTTTCTTCTTTCTCATGTGGAGGAATTTATAAAAGTTAACATTTTAGAGACTAAATAGTTTTGTTCGCAGCATATTATGGTTGACAATGGAATGTGTACCAGTTACCGCTATTACATACCTATTTTAAATTACTATTACTACAATAAATTAGTTAAGAATGTCTATTGTTTATCGATATAATCATCATATTAATATGAGACCTTGTGACAAGTATGTAGATAAAAAAAAAAACACGCACATCGACACAGAATTTTTGTAGAAATTTACGTACTTATTATACCTGTATAAAAATAGCGACGACCTACGATTAAGCGAGCAAAGTACCTGTTCTTTTTTTGAAATTGAATAAAAATTTAAAAAAAATATTTGACGTTGCCTATTCATTCTTCTAAATAGGTGACAACAACATGGAGGTTTGTCTGTGGTACCTTTTCTTTCTCAATAAGTTCTAAAGTGCTCCCGTACAGGGGCAATCGCGACAAGGTCTGGCGATAACGATATCGAATTATATTTAATAGGTCTTTGTCATTGTTAGCACAATGCTTAATTATGACACGTGACAAAAGGCACGTAGAAAATACATCCTGTCTAGATAAGCTAAACTGACCTCTTTATTACCTCGGCAGTTTTGCACTCGTTTTGCAATCCCTTATGGGGATACAGATGCGACTATATGTATTCTATATTTCTACTGAACTAAAACAACTTTTTCGAGTACAAAGTTAGTCAATAACCAAGTCTTTTAACCGAAAGAAGTTTCAACTCCATATAAATAAAACCTTTTGCCCCGGAATAAAGGGCCTCATATATTAACCCGTCGTTCACTAACAAAAACCGCAAATCGATCATCTTGCAAATTTATGCGCAGCGGGACACAAAGGCCTGGCCTCGAAGATAAGGCCAAAGATGATCAGGCCATCAGAGTAATGTCGCCATGTCGGTGCAAATTGTGCGGCCTAACTCGGCAATTTATACCTGTGATGAAATGTTGAGACATTATAAGTAAATGATATCGGACGTAGACAGCTTGGTGGAAGTCTTAGTGTTGCGGCCTATTAAGGTTTTAATGGATGACGTGTCAGCTATAGAGGGTTAACTGAAAGGCGTACCTGGCTATAAGTACACATTAACCCTCTAACGCGATCCTCATTTGGTTTTATGATTTCTTGTCTTAAAGTTTGTTTACTATTATCGTAAACGGCTTTTTGGTCTTCAAAGTAGTTTAGTTTTAAATTAGTATCGCTAAAGAGGTATGAGGCCTCTTGAGGATATTACGATAAATACTTTTTACTGGATGGACAGCAATGTAAGAATAAAAACCTAGGTTCGAAGTTATAGACAGAGGCGTATAAAATACCCACAACTTTACCAACTATCATTTGGTCCATCTCATGTAAGCCTAATTGCCCGGTTGCACAATAGGTTTGTCCCTAGGCAAGCCTATTGTGCAACCGGGCACTTTGGGAACTAAATATGGGAAAATTGGGTGTATATTGAAATAGAAAGGTGGGACAAATGTCATTAAAGCCAAAAAAATGTTAGAATCTAGTCTTTATTTAACTAGGAAAATATGTAGAGCTAGCTGCGCCCCGCAGTTTTACCGCGTAAGTCCCGATCCCTTGGGAATATCGGGATTAAAAGTAGCCTATGTGTTAATCCAGGTCTCCATCTACATACCAAGTTTCATCGCAATCGGTTCAGTAGTTTTAGCGTGAAAGAGTAACAAACATCCATACATCTACACATCCATACATCCATACATCCACACAAACTTTCACGTTTATAATATTAGTAGGATAAGGAAATAATACCAACGAAGATTATACCTAGGTCTTAACGATAAGCGAATGAAAGTGACGGGTGTTATATGTCTATTATAAGCGCCACACAAGCTGCGCCCACACATTTGCTATACATAAATCAAGGGAAAAGACTCAGAGACAAATCCTCAAGAGAACAAATTAAAATGAATAAGGTTTTTTTTATCTTTGATGTGTGGTCCAAGTTGTAGGAGACAGTCGCAATCATTTACAAAGTACTTGTACCATTGAAATAATTTGTATGATATTATTAGTGGTGTCATGCGAAAAAACTACATTCTATAAAGGTTCTTCATAAGATTACGTCATAAAGTGAATCTACACTACGTAATATAATTATATAAAACGCGTAAAGTGTCTTTGGGACACCCGGGTGGAACAAAATTCCTTTCGAATATAGGTATAAATATACTTTGACTTGGATTGAATAAATTGTATTAAAGTGTAGTAAATATTTAAAAAACGCGAAGTTGAAAGTTAATTGAACTAATATATGGATAATTTTTATACAATCACCATCAAATTACATTAGTGTCGCGCAGATGCGGATGGCGTAAATAAAAAAATGAACTCACAGTTTTCTACCTAGCCCCTCCCCCCCACGCGAGCGTCTGAAGTGTAACGTGTAATAAGGAACTTTGGTCTAATAATTGTGTCTAAACGTAAACAAATCGTATGACGCAGAATCGGGATGAAAAAATACGACGCGAGATATAATTTTTGCAATACCAACCACTAAATTAGCAATCCGTAAGCTACAATTACATTATGCTATTTGAATGTCTATATAAAACAAATATCCGAATAATTCAAAACTGATTCGGTGCAAAAAGAAACATATAATCATTTCCTAATTATAGCAAAACATTCTGCTGCTTCAACCTGCTTTACACATGTACATAAATGTTATAGGGGGCAAACGAGCAGACGGGTCACCTGATGGTAAATGACTACCACCGCCCACGGGCACCTGAAACTCAAGAGTCACAAGTGCGATGCCGACCTTTAAGATGGGAGTAGGGAAAGTGGAGAAGAGGAGGGGAGAGGGGAAGAGGGGACAAGGAAAGGGTTAGGGCCTCCGGTAACCTCACTCACTCAGCGAAAAGCAATGCTTCACTGCCGGTTTCCTGTGAGGCCGTGGTATAGTGGGCCGGGTCGAGCCGGCCGGTCGATACGTGCCGAGGCATGGCTCTCCTACTGTTAGATATTATTATAATAAGTATACCAGGTGTTATTGTTTCATCCCGATTCTATTTTTAATTGGTATTCGTTCAGCACAATGGCCGTTCTACTCTCAAAGGAAAATAAGAGCAAAAAACTTTGGAGTCAACTGGGTCTAAATAAAATCATAACTTAAAAAAGTGAATTAAGATTTCGCTAAAGTAGAAAATATGTAGACGTCAATATTCTCATAACTTGAGACAAGCCTTAAAGCATTACTATGTAGTCGCTTTGTACGCGCTCTCAACAATACAAAATGAAAAATGTCCGCGCCGCTGCACGAGGAACCAACCAACGGCTCATAAATAATAGTGTATTCGTGTAACAGCTACGTCTGATCATCACACTGGAAGAAAAACGTATATTATGATGATAATAGGAGTGATAGAGAAACAACTCTGTTTGAAAGACATCTGATAGAGCTATATAGTCACTTTCTCTTACTCATTTAAATCGGAATAATAACGTACGTACAAATCTACTGAAATTCTGATACAAATTTAACTCGTGTTGTTATCTTGTTATTATAATAATAATAATAACTTCACACACGGCCGTCTAATCACAAACTAGGAAGAGCCTGTACTATGGTAACCAGACTGCTGATAAACATACTTATATATTTCTAAATACATACATATTATAGATAAATTACACCCAGACACAGAACAAATGATCGTGCTCATCACATAATTATCTGTCCTGGGTGGGAATCGAACCCACGAGACCAACTCTGTATAGTTTTTAAACTATTTAATTATATTTATTAAAAAAAAACCGTAAAGATTTCAAATTTAAAACCCACGTAAGTCCTGATCCCGGGAGAATATCGGGATTAAAAGTAGCCTATATGTAAATCTAGATTTCCAGCTATCTACATACCAAGTTTCATTGTAATCGGTTCAGTAGTTTTGGCGTGAAAGAGTAACAAACACCCATTCATCCATCCATCCAAACTTTTACATTTATAATATTAGTGGGATAGTGGGATTACACATAACTAAAAACTAAACGTGTTGTTGTTACCATAAAAATGTTAAATTACTCTGAATTGCCTGACGTTTCGACCAGGTTGCACTGGCCCTGGTCACAGGCTGACTGTGACTATGTAACACCTTTTCGTGAATGCGATAATTCCCGTGTGAATACATATCATGGATCGCGAAAGTTTAAAAGTTAGTAAAACAATGTCATTCTTAACTTTAGACGTACAATGTCAAACAGTAAAGTAATAATCCCGAAGGATTATAATGGAACACTACCGACTATTGCAACTTTAAAATCCATTTATTCTAATCTTAAGAAATTAAAGAACGTGGCGTCACTTACATACTATCTAAAGCATAGAACTTAATGACCTAAGCCCTTAACAATATGATTAAAAATTTAATGACGTTTGCCTGCACTACAGCTACCAACAGTATCTTTACCTGCTAAATATAAAAGATAGCATAGGTACATATAATAACAACAATAACACTTTAGTGGCAAAAACAATCTGCATATAAATCCACTTAAAACACTAAAGTACTTAATTATGTAAAGCCGCAGCGACCAACAAGGGTAGTCTCCCCCTTCCCGTGCTAGTTATGAACCGTGTTACAGGTAGATTAAGGGTAATTATAATAAAAACAACTTGAGACACCTCACACACGGCCGTCTGATCCCAAACTAGGCAAAGCCGGGACTATGGTGACCAGACTGCTGATAAACATACTTATATATATATCCAGCAACCCGCCCCGGCTTCGCACGGGTAGTAGAGACATCTTCCACAGTCAATAACAAACTAATAACAAACAATCATATTTCAATCAATTTACACAAAACGTAAACAAATTATACACCTAAAACTTTCTTATGAATCACTCTGTCTGTCTATTGGTGAAAACCGCATGAAATTCCGTTTCAGTTTATCGCGAACAGACAGACAGACGCTGCAGGGTACTTTGTATTATAATATGTGGTGATAGATAAGTTACACCCATACACAGAGTACATCATCGTGCTCATCAGACAATTTATTATTTGTTCTGGGTGGGATTCGATCCCACCATTTAGCTTAGCTGTCAGAATCACTAACCACCAGACCAACAGGCCCGTTAAATGAGGATAATCCCAAACTGCTATTTACAGCCATCACAAAACCAGTGCGTATGTAATTTATATTGAATTTTTGTAAAAAAAATTGTCTCCACACTAGTCATGCAGCATATTTAGAATAAAAAATATATAAATAAATTACATTGTTGATAATGGGTGAGTGTCAACACCAGTGTTGACTGTTCTTTTAAGCCCATGTTGTAGGGTTGCCATTTTTCCAATATGTTAAAACTAGAAGAAAATATTTTAAATTTATTCCGAAAATGGCTCGTACAGATGCGGATAGAGAGAGATTTATTATTGAATATAACAGCGTACCTTGAAAACATTGAACCCATTAGTTGCATCAACGTCCTATTGCAAAGAACTGATGGCAAAAGTGGGTTATTGTGGTTAAAGGATGTTTGTTATTAACATAATAACCACGTATAGATCGACGGCCAGGGAGCAATTAGTGGCTTGACTGTGATATCATCTTTCAAGTTTGAAATACAGGAGTAGATAGCGAAAATGCTGAAATAATCACTACAAAATGTAATGTTCGTTTGTTTAAAATCGCAAATCTCCTAAAGTTCTTTACGGATCGTTTTAAATTTTTTACCCAACGTTGTATTCGTACGCGTCAGTTTTTTAAGTATTTTAACCGACTTTAAAAAAAAGAAAGTTCTATGTTCCACTGTATATTTAGTATATTTTTATGTATGTTCACCGATTACTCAAAGACGCCTAGACCAATTTGGAAAATTCTTCTTTTGTTTGAAAGGGTATACTTCCCAGGTGGTCCCATGGTCATCAGGTCAGGATCTGATGATGGGATCCTGGAGAAATCGAGGGAACTCTTCAAATTTTATAGGCACACTTGAAGCAAATAGCTTTAAGCAAGCAAGCAAGGGTGTTTTGAGGCGCATTGAAGTCGGTGATACTTTTTTTAAAAGATAATTATTTTAAATATCAATATCACACATTTATTATGTTTGGTCGTATTTAATGCGCCGCCCCATGCCGTTCATCTGATCATCATGAAGTTTTGCATACTCATTGCCAGGGATACGGAGAAGGACATAATATGGTAAAAATCATCCCGAAAAAATACTGTTCCCGAGAGATGGAAAAAATATTTTAAAAGCAAATAAGAAGTTTCGCCTTATTGCTTTCTAAAGAAATAAAATGACCGTCTATTTTATTTTTTATGGGAAAGGTGGTATACGAGCAGATGAATCACCTGATGGTAAGTGACTGCCGCCGCCTATGGGCACCTGCAACTCAAGAGTCACAAGTGCGTTGCCGGTCTTTAAGGTGGGAGTAGGGGAAGTGGGGGAGTTCATGGCCGGACGCCTGCCTGACGCCAACCCTCCTTGGGAATGTAGTTTTTTTAAACTAAATTGGAGTGATTTTATGTAGCCTATACTCTTCCTCGATAAATGGGCTATCCAACACTAAAACAATTTTTCAATTCGAAAAAGTCTTGAGATTAGCGCGTTCAACTAAACAAACAAACTCTTTAGCTTTATAATATTAGTATAGCTAAAGAATTTTGTTGATGATGTAAATGTAAATAACCAATTACATCACCTGTCTTAACAAGCTCAAAATGTACGTAATATTGCACCGGGAATTAGACATAACATAGACATTAGCCATACTCGTAAAAAGCTACGTAATCGAAGAATTAACGTGAACATAGAATGAGACAGAAGAATTAACGTGTGAGCTAACAGTAAGTATGCTAGCAACTACAAGCGTAATAAAGGAATGTTGCAACTTGCTCCAGTTGGGTGTGTAGCAATTATGTACCGGTGTTTGTAAGCGATACTCTTTACCTAGGTCGTATTGTAAAATAGCTGTGTCTGTCGCAGCTTCACTAGCGCACACTATATGCTTGCGTGGAACCCTAACTTTTTTCCTAAAATAAAAGTAGTCCAAGCTACACCTTGTTACATTAGCTATCTGTCAAAAAAAGAGCCGTGAAAATCGCTGTAGACAGATAGACAAATAAAAACAATTTCAATTGATTTTTTGGTATAAGTATTGTATAATTATCCATATAGATTTAGTAAAAAGCGGATATTTTGATATTACAAACAGACACTCCAATTTTATTTATTTGTATGTATAGAATTTCTTTGTATTTTAATTGTAGTGAACCTCTTATGTGTGTATAACTAACAAGATTAGATTCTGGCCTGCCAGGGTTCCTAAATAAAGGGGGAAGATCTGACTCGTCAGTGGCAGTCGCCACGCGCATAAGGCATCCCCGAAATACATACTTACATAACTAAAATATAAAACTAATTTCTTTTTGTACAAGAACCACAATACGATAGACTCTTAATTGCCATTTTTACAGATATATTTATGTTGAAACTTCAATTTCTTTGTTTACTTGACATTAAAGTTACGTACGACAATCAATAAGTATTTATTAAAACTTATGACTGCTAGGCCAGTAGCAAGGAACTAAAAACAAAACATTATGACTACTTCAACAGGAAACAATAGTCGACTGTCCAATCAAGTAAGTTCCCTTGTATTAAAATCGATAAGTTCTGTAGATATTTGTATGAAACACAAGTCATATTTCAATTTACTCAAAGACACCTGGACCGATTACGAAATTTCTTCTTTTGTTTGAAAAGGTATACTTCCCAGGTGGTCCCATGATCATCAGGTTAGGATCTGATGATGGGATTCTTGAGAAATCGAGGAAACTCTTAAAATTTTATAACCAGACTTGAAGCGATGTGGTTATTTTGAGGCGCATTGAAGTCGGTGATACTTTTTTTAAAAGAGAATTATGGACTAGTCAAAATGAATCACACGGGCCTACCTATCCACCTCCTGGCTCCATTTAGATCAGCTCCAAGATGCCAAATTATGGTATTGTCTTCCAAACTACATACACATACAAAGTTTCATTTCGATAGGACAATTTCTTTCTTTCTTTCTTTCTTTCTTTCTTTCAATTAGAAGTAGGTTAAAATTCTCTTGTAAGATTTATTTATATAATAACATGAAAATAGTCATAAGTTTTTTTCAAAGACATGTTTTACAGTTAATATTATGAGGACTATTAAAGAATTTATTTTATTCGCCTGCTGTTCTAGTGGTAAGTGATCCTGTCTATTAAGCTAGGGGTCCTGGGTTCGATTCCCCCCAGGACAAATAACTGTGTGATGAGCATTTGTTGTGTCTGGGTGTAATTTTTTATAATATGTATCTATGTATTTAGAAAGATATAAGTATGTTTATCAGCAGTCTGGTTACCAAAGTACAGGCTCTGCCTAGTTTAGAATCAGACGGCCGTGTGTGAGGTGTCTCAAGTTATCACTACATATTATAAAACAAAGTCTCCCGCCGCGTCTGTCTGTCTTTTCGCCATAAACTCATAAACTACTGAACGGATTTCCATGCGGTTTTCACCAATATACAGAGTGATTCATGAGGAAGGTGTAGGTGTATAATTTGTTAACGTTTTGTGTTAATTGAAATATGATGATGATTGTTGAAGATGTCTTTACTACCCGTGCGAAGCCGGGGCGGGTTGCTAGTTATATTATAAACCTAGTCCGCTCATAGTGAATAACAAACTGCATATCGGCCGTAACTTTTTTGCAATAATTTTACGAAATGGGCGCAAACGACACGTACAAACGCAATCGCGCGGTTCAACCTTGTTTAGTTTTTAGGAGAATTATCAAAACAACAGACAAGCTATTGTTTCTGACCCAAAATCGGATTTCTTTCGTCTATTCTTGAAACTAGACGCAGATAATTTGATGAAAATATTTGCTGATGTATTGGATTCGATTGCAGTATTTGATTATATAGTCTAGACTTGAGCTTAGTCTGAAAAGACATTTACTTAATTTAGAAATAAAAGCAACAATTGATTTAATCTTGCTAGATGTAGACTAAAACACAAGTTGACATAATGTCAATAGTATTGCCGATAATAAAATGAAAATGATAATATTTCTGTAAAACTAAAAAAACAAGCTTTAATTTATATTTTTTTGGTATAGGGGGCAAACGAGCAGACGGGTCACCTGATGGTAAATGACTAGAGCCGCCCATGGACACCTGCAACTCAAGAGTCACGAGTGCATTGAAGGCCTTTAATATAGGAGAGGGGGAGAGAGAAGGGTTAGGGCCTCCGGAAACCTCACACACTCGGCGAAAAACAATACAAGTATCACTGCCACTTTTCTGTGAGGCCGTGGTATCACTCCGGTCGAGCCAGCCCATACGTGCCGAAGCGTGGCTATCCTACCAACAAAGCAATTAATGAACATAATTTTTTGGATGTATGGGTGAAATGCATTTCTGTGTTATATCTACATATGTAAAAATTGGAAGCAAAAAACCCTTCAACGATTAGAAACGAGCTGATTGTCTTCGAACGGCTAAACACATTTCTTTGAATTACAGCTAAGAAAACTGTCAATTAATTCAAAGTGACTTGATCTAGAATGTTCAATTCTTCATTCAATTCAATTCAGACAAAAAATACTAAGTAAAAATCGGTCCATCTGTTTAGGAGCTCTGCTACCACAGACCACCGCGGCCGCGTCTGTCTGTCTTTTCGCCATAAACTCATAAACTACTGAACGGATTTTCATGCGGTTTTTACCAATATACAGAGTGATTCATGAGGAAGGTGTAGGTGTATAATTTGTTAACGTTTTGCGTTAATTGAAATATGATGATGATTGTTGAAGATGTCTTTACTACCCGTGCGAAGCCGGGGCGGGTTGCCAGATACACAAATTAAACTTATATCACCCCTCCATTTTGCTATAATTACGACTAATCAATTCATTAAACCATTAATCCATTCATTAAAATCTCTGTCAGTAATTTGACGATTCACCAAAATGATCTCTTCATTTCGCTGTATTCATCATTACTCCTCTAAAATCAGAACAATACAATGTTTGGTAACAAATATAACAAGGCGAGATAGAGTGCCTACAAAGTACTAAAATCAATATTGCTATGGTTACCGTAGCCTGAATCCTACGCTAATTAGCCCGTAAGTAAGAATTCTTTCCACAAAAGAATTGAAAAAGCTATGCTAATAGCTGCGGTATTGTTCTTGCCCTTAGCTTAACTATAGAAGAACAATTTATATAAAAGTTCACGATGATGTGTTTAGTTTTCCCTAAACCTTTAGCCATGCTGCGTTTAGTTACTTTTATATATGTTTTAACCTGACTACTTGTTATAAATATTAATTGTAACATTGAGCAATTAACGCAAGGTACTTGGCTGAAATTTTTTGATAATTTTTTTACTAATACAAGATGTTGCTGATTTTGGCCAATATTGTGCTCGACGGGAATCGGTAACATTTTGGACCTCTCGGTGATCCCATCTGATTAGCGGTAGTTACCTAATACATATATCATTGTGTTACTTTTTTAGTTGAATATAACCTTTGTAGATTTCTAAACTGTTGTAGTGTCAACGAGGGTCGACCTGTGCTTCTTGTGCTGCTAACACAATGATGCTTCATATTTTACAGATATCTTTGCAGTATAGAGCAGAAGAAGTATTTCTCGATAATTAAACACTTTTTGTAATCTTATTCCCAGAAAGTCGAGTAAAGTGAGTATTTTTAGTCCTGAATAATAATAATAACTTCACACATTTCACGCACGGCCGTCTGATCCCAAACTAGGCAGAGCCTGTACTATGGTGACCAGACTACTGATAAACATACTTATATATTTCTAAATACATACATATTATAGATAAATTACACTCAAGACACAGAACAAATGATCGTGCTCATCACATAATTATCTGTCCTGGGTGGGAATCGAACCCACGACCTCTGGCTTAGCAGTCAGGGTCACTAACCACTAGACCAATAGGCCAGTCAGAATTGAAATTGCACACCATTATAATACAGTAGTAGTATAAGTAACTCGTCAATACATACTCGTCTGTGAATTGTATTCAAACGAAGCAGCAATTTTAATAGGAACGATAATAATTATCGATATTTAATTAAATTTTGCAAGGTTAGCTACGAGGGTTAGAAAACTGAGTAGTCTCGCTATAAACCGTAAACATCCAGTGTGGGCAACATACCTCCAGAACTACAAGATACCGTGTTAATAAAGGCTTTAGTTGGCGTTTTTAAAACTCATTTGAAACTAAGATTTTTCATGTCTTTTACCTTGTCTGTGAATCTTCTTTTAAACGCTAAAATCCTTTGTTTAACCTTTACTTTTTAACCTACTGCAGAAAGGACAAGGTTCACAATTCAGCTGTTTTTTTTTAGTTTCTTCGCCATTTGTAAACCGATTTTAATCAAGCTTATTGATTTAGTTGTACCTACTCAAGCTTGGTCCCATTTAAATTTAAAGAAAATAGTCCACCTGTAAGGGTGGAGAATTAAGGGATGGAGAATACAGCTTATTACAATTTATCATGATTTAGGCTATTGAAGTCTATAATACTTTTTAAAAGTTACTTATTATCAATATTGTTTTTACAAAAACTACTTATTTGTCCCTCTTAATTAGAACAAATACTTTGAAAACTTACTTGCGGAATTCTTCAATCACGACCAGTCAGGATCATTATCCAAAGGGGGCATAGGCTGAACAAGCAAACCCTTTTGCCCCCAGGACCATTACAAAAACAAATAGGAACGCCCGCAACCTGACTCCGCAAACATCTAACGATCATTACTTTGGACTGTTTTTAGTTTGACTTGGTTGTGTGTTTTTGTGTGGTAGCGTTTATTCCGAGAAAAATGTGTAATGGCTGAATGTAACTTGAAAGAAAATCTTGTAAAAAACGTACCTTTGGCCGCAATTTTCGCCACCATTTTGATAATTGAGATGTTACAGACTTAGATGGAAGAATAAAAGCGATTAAGAAAGACGAACTACGGTTGATTATAGTCTCGTCGATGGCGGTTAACAAGCCAATCATTTTAAAAGGTGGATAATTGCTACTGTGACCAATTGAAATTGATTGCGGAATATTCAAAGTGCCTGAGGTGCTGGTATATCTTACTGTGCTGTCTGGTACATAATATGTACCAGAGTGTTTCAGAAAGATAGCAGGTTATAATATTTTGTTTTCAATGATTATTTCATATCGTTAATATTTAAAACACCTGAAGAAAGCGATATACATAACATTTTGGGTATTAATGGCAAAAAAGCTGTTGGTTGGACTGTTTATTCTTGAAGTATAAACGTGTTGAGAAAAGGTAAGCGTAGCAGTAGATAAGAATAACTTACGTAAATCTCTTTTTAACCTGTATCTATGCATCTGTCTGTGGCATCATGACTCCTAAACGGAACGGATTCGGATTTAGTTTTTTTGTTTGAAATGTGACTTGATCGAGAGGGTTTTTAGATACAATTCAGGATGGTAACAATAGGATCATCACCTATGAAAAATTATGCAGATGACACAGATTCACCATAAAATAAGGCAGTTACTGCAAGTAACTGAAAGCCAGCTGGTTTTGTTTGGATGGCTTAGATTCCGGGTCTGGAAAAATATTATTGGGTCTTTTCATCAAAGAATTCTGAGTAGCAAGAAACTTTCTTTTCCAAAACTTTTCACCCTACCTGTTTTAGACCCGTTGAGCAACCTGATGATGTGGCATTGTAGCGTCCATTACTGAAGCCTTGTTGATCTTGCAGAGGAAATATCTGAACATTCATAGAAGAAATTTCCTCTAGAACCGTATGACTGTTTTAGCAACTACTTTCATACTTATTGGATTTCAGTCTAGAAACAGCCATCCCATAATTTTCAAAGTTTGATATCCCTTTTTCTCTTGATAAGAGAATCAGAGATAGCGAGTTTTAAGTTTATTTTACTTGTTTTAAAGGCACCAAGCTTTCAAAACTCTGCACTACTCCTTTAAAGAACGCATACTCTTGCATAATACAATTGTGACTTTAATATAAATGCAAGTCGTGACACGCTAGACGTGAGTAAGATTACCCGGCTTCGCACACAAACGAGAGCAAGCATTTAGGTTAACGAAGTAGTTGGGTTGCATCCTATGCTCATAGTTCTGGAGTGTCAGAAAGAACAGATGTATACGAGTATAAGTTTAACTTCAGCACAAAATTATCAAAATAAAAACCTTATATTTCAATTAAATCAATTATAGGTTATTTTTGAAGTGAAACTTCATTGAAGTGAAACTTCTTTATCGACGTATGGGAGAAATTTTGTAGCAATCGTCACGTTTTTCGGTTACGCGCCATGTTGCTTTTTTTATCAAAGTTTAGGATAGTGACGTAAAGAATATAATGTAATATATTATAATAATAACAACATTATATTAGTTTTGAAGTTTGGTTTGAAATAAGAATAACAATATATTAATTTGAAAGTGATAAAATAAAAAGACTTATTCAAATTTAAGTGAATTTACAAGAAAAGTGAGAGTGATTATATATTTCGTTTTATAATTTCTTAAGGCTTAAGCCTTATCTACCCCATTTTCGTGAAGTTGCAAATAGTAGAAAAATGATATGTCGTAAAGAAGTTTCACTTCTTACCTGTGTACTCTGGTACACACACACTTTTTTTAATTATCAGAAGTATCCAAGTGCCTGTTCTAATACGTAGATCCTATGGAGAAGAACAGACAAGAAACTTTAAGGACACTCTTTTTTAACATGTATTTTACAATTTTTTGGTTACATTGCTTATAAGCGCAAATCAAATGTGAGGACAATGTAACATATTGTTTTAAAATATTAACAAATCAGATGACCAACCCCGACCATCATATGACAACTCTGGCGGCCTCTGTGAAAAGATATGCTAAGGCGGTTTGGGTACGTGGAAAAAATTAGTAGAACAAATGACAAAACAAGTGTATAAAGCAAACGTTAGTGGGGAAGGCCGGTAGTGGTGGACCAGCAGAACATACTTAAACCAAATTGGTCATGTTCTTAAGAAAGAGTTGGTCAAAAGTATTGAAACCTTTTTATAATATGAAAGGTTTAATGACAGTTTTAGGAAGCTATGTAAATATATAAGCAAAAGGCGGGCTTTTGTCTTTGCTTACCCCGAAAGGAAAAAATGATGAGCATTCTTCTCTCTTACTTTATCTATATGGTATCAAACACTTTTACAAACATACATGAACACATTACGGACGGATTTATGACTCCCATAACACAGGATATTCCTAGCATGGGGGTCATTGGTCAATCATTATTGTGTACGTGCTTTTTTTAAGTGCATTAATTAATGTGACAACTATATGCATGTTTAAAGGAAATAAATAAAGTTATTATTAGCTATGCATGTGTGGCATAAACATTTTTGGTATTTGCCAAAAACCGGATTTTTTAGATCTACACAGATCTAAAAAATCCAGTTTTTGGGAAATACCGGAATATAAATAATGTATAATAATTAACGCACGCACATAACAACACTTGCTTTGGACAACTAATCTCTAGGTCACAAAAATTTATACACAATTCAGTGTCAAACATACTCTTCGGAAATTACGGGTTTACTTACAGAATTTTAGATGATCAATGAAACCAAAAATCCTCAAATTTAAAACCACAAAAGCCATACATTTTGCCGAAATCATATTATTTAATCATTTAGAACGTTAACTCTTAACATGATTATCTCATAAAACTCTTATAGCAGTTGACATGAGTTGTCAACATCGAAATTGACAGAATACTGACACGTCACAAGACGTGTAAAGAAATAAGTATCATATGATCAGACTAAAATAAACCCTCTTAAAATTGGCTAGAATTGATTTTACTTTGAATAAATATGACTTATATGACGTATGAATATCAGGCCGCAAAAAAATTGTGTAAAAAAAAAAGAAATGTCAGCTAACATTTACGTGTGAATGTGAGCCAGGTAGCTAATAGCTTGTCTGAGCTACTTATAAATAAAAGGATTAAAGATCCAAAACAATTTGTTTCCACGCAGTTTCAACCATTTTTATGGTCACTCTTCCTCTCCTAAATATAGTAGCGTGATGTTAAATATATCCTATAACCTTCGACAGGAACTGAAAACTTAAATATAGATTTACCAAATTTCAAACAAAAGGAAGCTTATCGCCTTTGTAAATTCTTCAATAGCCTAAACATGACGTCTCCAGACGTAATACATAACTGTACGAGTTTAAGATTACGTAATGAGGCGTAATTAGTTGATGACGGACATAGCCGTGCCTGCAGGAGGCAGGTGGGTAAACACATTTAGTTTAACGAGGTATATGAATATTTTAGGGCAAGGCAAGGCGCGGTAAGCTTTTGAGTATTATCTAAGTCGTTTTGTGAAAACGCAGTACGGTTCGTTTTTGGATTTTAACATATTGAAGACGTTAAAGTGGATAGTAGTACACTTGGATAGTAGGTACAGTGTTTTGCGATATCGGATACCAGAACTATTTAAGTATTGTAAAGATAGATTAAATAAAATTTATCTAGGCAAATTAAGAAAAGCAGTATTTACCATGCTTTTGTTAGCTTCACTTTAGCTTCTGTCTAGCAGATTGGGCTTGGTAACGATTGTTTGATGATTAAGCTTGGAGACGGATAACAGAACTCTTTTTAGGGTTTTGTTTTCAAAAGAAAAAAAAATGTGTGTGTGTACCAGAGTACACAGGTAAAAAGTGAAACTTCTTTACGACATATCATTTTTCTACTATTTGCAACTTCACGAAAATGGGGTAGATAAGGCTTAAGCCTTAAGAAATTATAAAACGAAATATATAATCACTCTCACTTTTCTTGTAAATTCACTCAAATTTGAATAAGTCTTTTTATTTTATCACTTTCAAATTAATATATTGTTATTCTTATTTCAAACCAAACTTCAAAACTAATATATTGTTGTTATTATTATAATATATTACATTATATTCTTTACGTCACTATACTAAACTTTGATAAAAGAAGCAACATGGCGCGTAACCGAAAAACGTGACGATTTTTCTACAAAATTTCTCCCATACGTCGATAAAGAAGTTTCACTTCAAAAGAAACCCTTTAGGATCACTTTGTTATCCGTCTGTCTGTCTGTCCGTCTGATGGATGTTTGTTAAAACCACTGAACCGATTGCGATGAAACTTGGTATGTAGATAGCTGGAGACCTGGATTAACGCGATTTTATCCCGACATTCCCACGGGATCGGGACTTACGCAGGTGAAACCGCGTGGCGCTTCTAGTTATTATTGCTATTTAGGGTTCAATTAATCGTTCATTTGATCGTTTTAAAAGTTTTCTTTACTAATTAAAGAAAGCTTTTAGAACGATCAAATAAATTATTGAATTGTTGATAAAAACGCAATATACACATAATTATGATTCATTAATAGAACAATCTACTAATAAAAACATAAAATACAAAATTATAGAAGTGAGAATAGATTATTTCAAGTGTTGAACCTGATTTAACATACAGGTTTAGTATCACCATTCAAAATATTATTATAGTAACAAAAAACTAATATGTAACAGTAGTAATACTAATAACAATAACTACAATTAAACTCATTTTAAATAGGTAATTTAATTATTCAGAATGCAAAATATATTTTTATTGTATACAAGTGTAAGAAATATAACTTGTAAGTAATATAATATTCATTTCCTATCCTTGAAGTATTTATCTAGACTATAGTATTTATTTTTTCCGACTTATAATTTATTATTTAGAAGGTAAGGAAGCAGTATGTTAATTTTGTGACCGTTTGCAGTCTGGCTGGAGTCCTGTTGAACCATATTGACACTGATGGTACTAATTTAAACCCCCAACGCTAAAAGGAGGGGGTTTAAGTTTAACGTGTGTATCTGCGTGTCTGTCATCAAATGGACCCATTTAAATGTAGTTTATTTTATTTGTAAGGTGGCCGTGGCCGACTCTCTTCTAATCTTTGACGGGGTTTTTGAATCGGGGATATTTAAAATTTTTAATTTATACTTGTGTGATTATTAGGTCTCACCTGCTAGTATTAAGTCTTCTTCCCTTCTCTTTCTAGATTTTTTATCATTCGCGTAAAAAGTGCCCATGATACTGTGTTCTGATTGGTGGGGGTAGAGAAAATAATTGCTATTTCTCCTCTACAGATGCGGTTTGCCATTTGATGAGTAAGATGCACTTATTATTAAATGATAAGTGCTCTATGTTTATATGGCAAATAGAAGAGGGCATAGGCTGTTTCAACTAGGCCAGTTAAACTAAATGTATTGTATGAAGTTCGATCCCGCAACCTCTTGGAAGTCCAACAACATTAGCTATTACGCTACCAATGTTATGCCATAAATAAAGACAAATTTCCCGCTAAAATTCACAGTAATTTTTTACCTTATTTAAAGCAAATTCATATTTCCATGATCAAGGTCATAGTTGTTTATACAAACTCCCTTTAACTCCTTCCACGTCAGAACCACGACGCTAGTACACTGTATACCTTCCAACGGGCAGTTTGTTTTTGTTTTTGACAAAATGCCGTACACAAGCATTGTGTTCACAAAGGTGAGTATGAAGGCCTCAACAAAACTTTTTGAAACCTCCCCCACTCAAAATGTTCATGTTCAACGAATTCCGTACCTGTGTTCGGGAATATTTTGTTGTATAAATAAATAGGTAACATTTTCTGTGCGTTGTTATGTACGCTATTTTATTACAATAAAGCGTTATTGTACAATAATTTCCTTTTCTTAGCAAAGTTTTATGTTTAATTATAAAATCACACACCTTGTAATTTTGACGTTATTTACGGTAACATTGAATATTTTCTGCGTTCTTTTGAGCAAATACTTACTGCTACAGTCTAGTAAATATGGCAGTATATTTTTTACATATCACTTTTATTCCTTCATTTCATTCGTTCATTTCTATTATATTCAATAGTCTATGCTGTTAGGACAATTATTATTATTATCTACTATAGATACTGCGCCACTGAAGGCATGCGGTAGTCTAAAATATAATTTACAAACAAATAGTTTACTGTCAGAGAAATGTTTCTAGCCATGTCAGAAACTACTATTGAAGTAGAAATTCTAGATTGGTAGTTTTTTGTGGTGACGATAACTAATTCAAATCAAAGGGTTTGGTCTGAACGCATGAATATTCTATCAAATATTTCCCCAGCATTTCAACAGAAATGAAAGGCTTTAGTTATAGGCTTGCTGTGGCTCAACTTGACCTTTAAGGCTCATTAATTATAAAATTAATGTGTAGAAACCGCAATAAATTATTATTAGGACAGTTTATTCAACTTGAATCTTCTTAAAAATATAGCTTACACAAACGTACTTAAAATTATGAAAGGGTAGATAAAATATAATTTTAAGTTGGCAACACCATGTAACTTTCTACCTAGCTAGAACTAGCTAACACAACACATAGGAAAAAGTTTTCTAGTCTATTAAATTACTGTTAAAAAAGGTCAAACTTTCCGGCATTTTTCATTTAGACACTAAATTAAATTCTTTTAGTGAAAAATGTACCTTTTCGCTTGAATGAAATACATTGTGCCTCAGTTATCTGCGGATAGTCCGCAGATAAATATTTTGGTGGAACCTTTTGAATTATTAACACTACGTGAATAAGGTCTCGATTGCAATGTTCTAAATCTCATTTCTCAGTCGGACTAACGGTTAAATGTCTAGTCATCTTTAGTCCCAGGGTTTGGAGAACGTGGTTATCATACACACCTGCCAAGATATACTTCATAGAAAAAGGGCGCTATGACCATGTATATATGTGTTATAAGGTAATGTATGTTTTATCCTTCGTATGCGGACGTCTCAAAACGATTTTTTGAAGTAAAAACTTCTTTAGCCAAGTTGGGCATTTTTGGCATGGGGAAAAAGCACGTCACGCTCAGATCTTTACATAATATAATACAGATGTGTGTGTGTGTTTTCACTTCTGACGTGCAGTCCTACGACTGACGGTGTGTTTCTTTATTTTATTTTGCGATTTTAGACCAGTTAGAAGATGTTGTACAACGATACGCTCTCATTCTTACTGTATCAAACATGATTAAATATAAGTACTCAATAGTTATGCTAAGTACCGACTTACTAAAACACGTTTAGACGAACGCTCATTGCCACGATTTCAATGCCAGACTAACGAGAAACAATAAAAAGTACAGTCAGCGCAAAAAATATAGAAAACTCATTTTTTATATAAATATTTAAAGGTCAAGCGATGCTAACAAAAAAGGTTAGTTAACGAAAGGAGGTTCTGGCAATTCTTTTTAATTTACAATTTGTTTTTATAATGTTTGCACGTGCAATATCAGATGTTTTGAAGGATAATTGGTTTTATACTTATATTTTATTAATAAATTGAATTTTAAACGATTTTATTTAATTAGTCAAATAAAACTATTGAGGAATAACAAAATAATCCTTTGTGTATGTTTAAAAATAACTACTTTGATAACAAAAATTTTACAACGAGTAAAAGAAAAGCAAGTTTGAGAACAAAAACGAACAAGATATTTTCTTGTGTACTAATTAGATTTAAAAAACTTGACGCTAGTTGCCGCAGTCAAAGTAAGTTATTCTTAAGCGCCAACCATTAAGTACTATTTTGCTTCAACCTCACTAGGAAACTTTTTAACAATCTCTTAGCGTATATTTTAATGAACATCTTCTAGGGTATATTTTGAAGAGTAAGATATAATGCTACGCTGCATGATGTATTTGTTATGTTGTGGTATGTGTATTGTTGTTGCACAGTCTCACTCACTCTTTTTGCCAATAAAATTTTTAGCTTTCTGTACTTCCTCTATCTTCGAAATTTACTTGCAAAGGGTGCAAAGTATTCGCTTCGCATATTAATATGATAGAAGATTACAAATATTATTTTTGCTTTCAACAAAAGCTATTTATCGGTTTCAGTAATTTTTTTTTCGTAATTTAATATTATTTATGGATTGTAGTAAAACAATAATTAACTTAAAGGTAAGGACGATCTAAATACAAATTTGATTATTTTGATATTTCAATACATAATATTCAGTTTAATTTTATTAATTAAGTAATAGTTTAAATGGATTATGGGTGGTTATTTAAAATGATTTATTATAAATTCAACTGACAGGTTGAGTTTAAAAGGTGCACTTTTAACATTAGACTTAAAATTTTCATTAATGGATTATGTGCATATGATAATAACTGCACCCTTCTAGACTAAGTAAAAGCACGTAGCATGTCTTTCTTGGCTCGAATTACCGCTAATACACGTAGACGAAACGCGAAACGCACAATAATTTGTGGTAACATGAGAATGTAAAAGTCTTGATCAATCTGCATGTAGGCGTTTTACATGAAAAAAACTTTTGAATAAAATTATTAAACTTATTGTGCGATAGTGTTGTATCTATTTGTATGTAATTATATCCAAAATATATTTAGTGTTAACTCGAAATATAGTATATGGATCTCCGTAAGCTTTTGAATTCGTTTTTATGTTAGTATTATTCTTACAAAAAAAAAACATATTATGCTTTATGTATGTACAGTTAAAAACATTAAAGTAGTAACTTCTTGAAGTTTGTATAAAAAAAACGAATAAAATATGAAACAACAGTAGCGCAATTGTATGAAATACAGATTACCTTCAAAGATGACGGCAACAAAAAATTTTTTTTGTTTTCTAGCAGGCTAATAACGCGATATATATGCTATATACTTTATAATGCAACGCGATCAAAAATATCCCTATGCATCAACTCCCAACTGAAATCAATACCACCCCTGAACAATAATCTGAACATTTCACAATCTGAATGAGTAATCGTACGTCAAAAATGACAACGTCATTAAGCAATATCACCCTGCATCGGGCGAAAACAAAGCGTAAAATAATACACTGTTGACATATCCGACGGACTGTACTTACAAAAATCTGTTCTATAGAAGTAAGCTCAATAAGTACCAATATGATTAATATCTGTTAAATAATTTTTGGTTACACTTTCTGTAAAACATAAATAAGGTGAAATCAATGGCGTAGGCATTTCCTACCAGTACCTTTGGTTAAAACAGAGACGTGTGTGGCAAGGGTATAATGAAAGAAAGGGGTTAAGAAGAATACTAGTAATGTGTAAACGACGTTACTAGTATTCTTTTTATATATTGCAAATATGAAACAATAAACTACAAATTAATAATAGAAAGGTATATGTAGTACCTATAGTCATCTCAATAACAGTAACTGTTGTTATCCCAAATCATCTTTTCCATGGCTTAAAACTACTTGACCTTAAAGAAACCTTGAAAATAACCTTACGAAAAGCCGCAACCGTAAACACATGTAGAATAGTTTAAATTCATACTAACTTTTAAACATTCGCGTTCCATGATATAATATTATCTACGTATGAACGGGAATTAACGCGATCACGAATCGTGATCGCGTTAATTCCCGTTCATACGTAGATAATAGTTTAAATTCAGATTGATAAAAACGAAATAGGCCCTCACCACAACACATTTTTAAAATCGAGTCCCGCCTATAAATGAGGTTTAAACCAGCCTAAGAGCTGAGAAAAAGTAAAATACACGATAATAATAATAATTTGAGATACCTCACACACGGCCGTCTGATCCCAAACTAGGCAGAACCTGTACTTATTATGGTAACCAAATTGCTGATAAACATACTTATATATTACTAATTACAAATCAAATCTAATTCAAACTGATATAATTGAATAACGCTAGCTCATGAGCATGAGCGTCATTTGCAGCAGCAGTGTAATAAACATACCTATGGGTAAAATCTCCGTGGGTGAAATACTTAATAAGTATACTATAATGAAGCCTGCGTTAGTTTCTATTCTGTTAAAGATTAAAAATTAATATTGTTATCCACATATTAGATGTTGCTATAGTTTATTTTCATTCCGCAATTTATGTGTGAGTGATATCAAATTATACCCGAACCTTACTTAATTTAAAGCAATATTGAAATCCGAGCCATTAGCATCTCATACCTATTTCTATGTCAATTAAGAAAGATCTTGCGTAAAGAGTTGACATTTCACAAGAAATGACCATGACTTTGCAGAAGATGAGTAGAAGGTTATGGTACCTATGTTGGGACTAAAGTAAGTAGTATGACTTTTAACACTGTCTAGTCCCACTAATATTATAAATGTGAAAGTTTGGATGAATCGATGGATGGATGGATGTTTGTTACTCTTTCACGCAAAAACCATTGAACTGATAGCGATGACACTTGGTATGTAGATAGCTGGAGACCTGGATTAACGCATAGGCTACTTTTTATCCCGATATTCCCCCGGGATCTGGACTTACGCGGATCAAACCGCGAGGCGCTGCTAAATAGTTATAAATTAACAAATGACACAAACGTTCTAAATGTTTATTATCTACTAGCAGAGCCGTGCAACTTCGTCTGCGTTTGTAAATTTTCCCCGTTTTTGCAACATTTTTCATTTATGCTTCGCTCCTATTAGTCGTAGCGTGATGTTTTATAGCCTATAGCCTTCCTCGATAAAAATGGTATATCCAACACTAAAAGAATTTTCAAAATCGGATCAGTAGTACCGGAGATTACCAAGAACATTTAAACTCACAAACTTCACCTCTTTATAATATTGTATATATATAATACATACATAGATATATAGACTCACGCCTGTAATCCCGTTGGGGTAGAAAGAGTCGTATCAAACATCCGTAGGTCAGAAGGTAAAGCAATGGATGAAAAGGAGTATTGCTTTTACGAATGGATTGGGAAGTGAAAGCAATTGCTCAAGTACGAGTGGGTCAGGTTCGCTTACTTATTTATTTGACTGGCCTGTTGGTATAGTGGTTCGATTCCCACCCAGGACAAATAATTGTGTGATAAACATAATCATTTGTTCTGTGTATGGGTGTAATTTATCTGTAATATGTATGTATTTAGAAATATAAAAGTAAGTTTATCAGCAGTCTGGTTACCATAGTAGAAGCTCTGCCTAGTTCGGGATCGGACAGCCGTGTGTGAGATGTGTATTTAGGTAGACTTGGAGGAGGTCTTCCTCCAGCAGTGGACGACGATATGCCATTATCACTAGGCAATCCGTTACTGATGTGGAATAGAATCCACTACAGAAAAGGTTGCTTGAAAGAAATTTCACTTTACAATATGGCTGCCATTTGTACATTACCTGTTTTACAAATCTATGTATTATACCCATTTGAATTGTATTACCTACTGTACAAATAAAGTGTTATGTACCTACAAAGCCATATGATGACAGGATGAAAAGCAGTGAGTGTCTCACGGCATGGCCTAAAATGGGACCAAAATTAGCATGTGTCAGACCAAGGTTTGACAAAGGTGTTTGGACAGCTGATTTTTAAATTACAAACATACCATCCATTCTTATTCTCACAGCAAAAGTTGTCATATAAAGTGGTTTATAAATATTACTTTCTCTTTGCTAATTTAAGAAATACCCTCTATATATGGGATCCGAGGTTATATTTATTTATTTATTACAGAAAAATACATATTGTTTACAGATAATCCTTACACACTAGTATATAAGCCCATAAAAAATTTGGAAATAAAAATAGTGAGGTACATTATGAAATAGCTAGGTGACAGTACTAGAAATCGTCAGTGTCTCGAGGTCGCCCTGCTGTCTTCGTAAACAGATATTTAGAACATATAAATATGTCTAGTGTCTGATCAAAAATCAATATTTCGTTATATATCTAACAGCACGCGTCAGCGTATTGTTTTGTTAATAACATTTCCCACTCTGAGTCAGCTATTTTAGGTTTATGAATTTTACTATTTGCTGTTATACTATTTTGAATAATTAAATTTACTAAAAATTACTGACCATTTATATCTAGAATGTTTCAAATATGATAGACTCAATAATGTACAACCCATTACCGAGGTTAGAATTAAGAGTAAAAGGCATTCACGGTTGAGTTTTAAAAAGTTATTTTAAGAAAGGGATGACGGAGGTGATATACAATTAAAAATATAACAATCCCACTAATATTATGAAGTAGCAGGGCCCCGCGGTTTTAATAAACCGCATTTAATAAACGCGTTTAAAAACAATAAGTTTAAATCTTTACACAAAGTGTGCACATATCGCACACACATCGCATCACACACAAGAAAATAGAGTCGATTGAAATTTACGAAATTTTACGAAATCCCAAACCCGCCTTTTACGAAATCTGTTAGACGATAAATTTAGGTGTAAAGCGAGGGCTTTTGAAAGGAATTCATTTTAATAAGTAACTATCGTCTTGAAGGCTTTATCAGACAATCAGAAGATTATTGTTTCAAAGAAAACTTTGTGAATCGGAGAGCTATAATATTTTTATACAATAATGGCGAAATATCTAAAAACTACTGGTTAACTATATAAAATATAAAGGTCGTAATTAATTCGACCTCTAACATAATTAACTATTAGAAGAATAAATTACACTTTAAAAAAACTAAAACTGCACGCTTTGATAGCGAAGCGAACTAAAAAAAAACCGGCCAAGTGCGAGTCAGACTCGCGCACGGAGGGTTCTGTAAAATATTGTTATTATATGATGTAACTAAAAATTTACGGTTTTCGCAATTTTTCCTTTATCTGTGCTATAAGACGTTGCTTCGTACCAAATTTCAAGATTCTGAGTTCACAGGAAGTACCCTGTAGGTTTTGATTCCCTTACGAGTATCGAAAATTTGCGGAAATTTGCGGCATAAACGGCTGTATCTTTTGATTGCGTTGGCTTAGAGATTTCATTTTTCACAGCTCTAAGGGACAGTAGACCTAAGTATTTGATATAAATTTCAGCTTGATACCTCCACGCGTTCCTGCGAAAAAGGGTCTTGACAGACAGACAGACCTTCGGACGGACGGACAACAAAGTGATCCTATAAGGGTTCCGTTTTTTCCTTTCTAGGTACGGAACCCTAATAAAACGAGTTTATCTATCCACCTCAATCATCACACCCTGAAAACCAAGTCTAATCTAATGGACTTATCAAAACGAATCATATCAGCCCAACCTCAGGGAATTTACTACCAGCCGCTGAAAAATTCCACTATCAATCAGCAGGCTCTCGTTATCAAGACTGTTAAAATCCTTAAAAAAATTAAGATTATGAACCCAACTCAAGCGATTTACTAGTAGTCTTAAAAATTTAATTAATAAGTTTTATGTTGAATAAAGAGAATAATAATAATAGCTTCACACATCTCACACACGGCCGTCTGATCCCAAACTAGGCAGAGCCTGTGCTATGGTAACCAGACTGCTGATAAACATACTTATATATTTCTAAATACATACATATTATAGATAAATGACACTAAGACACAGAACAAATTATCGTGCTCATCACACAGTTATTTGTCCTGGGTGGGAATCGAACCCACAACCTCTGGCTTAGCAGTCAGGGTCACTAACCACTAGACCAACAGGCCAGTTAGTTCGTTTAGTTCCAAGTGAAGCCAATGAAATCGTGTTGAAAATTGACTAGGCATTTGAATTTTCATCAGCCTAAATAACCTTAAAAAATATTGTACCTGATAATTTACATACAATTGCTATTTACATAAAGATCTTGTTACTTTTTTAAATGATCATCTTAAATAACTTCAAGGAACTCCAAACAATAACATCTTCCGTGTGAACAAATCTTTGTATAACAATAACATGTAAAGATGTAACGAATTGTATAAATTTTCCGATCTGGGAACCAAAATACGAGGTAGTATTTGAATTTCTTTGTTAAAATAACCTAAATGGAAAAATAAACATAAAAAAGACACACTATTTAAAATGAAAAATACCAATTTCAGGTAAGCATTTTACCAGGTATGTTAAACTTGTTAAATTGTTTTAGTCTCTGCATAACCTACCGTTTTGACGTGTAGTAAAGACAAACTGATGGGATTTGTCAGCCATTTGTGACAGTCAACTACCTATAAATAATTTGTTACTTTCAATTTCAATCGAGTATTAGAGTTTAGAGAGCTCGTCGTATTTCCTGGAAAAAGCCAGTTCCGAGATACAGATATGCGACCTTGACCTTCTTGAGCTTAGACTCCCCAATCCAATCCTTCCTTTCCTTTTCAATATACTCCCAATTTTCCCTTTTTTCAAAGTTCCCGGTTAGCGGCAAAAGGCTTACCCCTAATACACGAGTGGGACCAAATTATAGTTGGCGAAATGTGAGTGTTTACTACAGCTCTGCCTACCGCTTCGGGGACACAGTCGTGAGTGTATTCAGTCATAATTTATGTTGTATAATGTCAAGTTCAATTTAGATTTCAGACGTCTTAAATAAAATAGCGCTGTCTGCAAACGACGACCTAAAGAAAATAAAACAGAAAGATGGCTTTCAAAACGATATCAAGAATTAAATGCGTAATATAATATGTTGCGAAGATGATTAAATTATATGATTACAGAGAACAAAATAGATTTTCATCGTAATAAAATTTTAGTATTAAGAATGGTACTTCAGAATTTATTCAAAAACGAATCAAAGGCGTTATTAATAAAGAATTTCGAGGTTATTTGAATTAGATTAAGAACTAATATTAAAAATACGAAAATGAGTTTGTTTGTTATCTACACTTCACGCCTAAACTACTCAACCGAACGTCATGAATTTTTATATACACGTTATCAGGGGGTGCTGAAAACGACATAAGTAGGTACCTTTCATCCAGGAACAAAGTAGGTACTGTTAAATAAAAAATTTTTGATAAAAAAAAATGTGTGTGTCAGCTCCGACGCACGACTGGAGTTTACAATTTACTCCCTCCTTCCCTCCCTCCCTCCCTCTATATATTTTGTATAATTTACACATATATATAACATAACGGTATACACATATCTACTTACATGCGTCGAGAATAAGGAGTAAACTCCAATAAAGCATAAAAAGCACAATAAAGCGTTACGCTGCCCTCCGATCACTAAATTTTACTCTTCATATTTTTTTCATACTGGGCGCCTTATATGCAAATCGATTCTTAAGGAGTAAACTCCAAAAACAAAAAAAAATATAACCGACTTCAATGTTCCTAAATCATAATAAATTGTAATAAGCTGTATTCTCCCCTTACTTTCCTACGTGCATTGAAGAGTTCCGTTGTCTGTCTCCGAAACTCATGATCAGATCTTTACGAAATTTAAATGGGATAAACCTCTTTCGAACAAAAAAAATATATGACGGAGTTAGGCCCGAATATGTACCTATATATAATTTTTATAAACATCCGAATTGAGAACCTCCTCTTTTTTTTGAAGTCTGTTAAAAATAACGCAAGCGAAGCCTTGGGCAAAAGCTTGGTCGATCATGCGACTGCAATTTTAAGTGTGTCTATAAAATTTGAAGAGTTCCCTCGATTTCTCCAGGATACCAACATCAGATCCTGACTTGATAACCATTAGACCACCTGGGAAGTATACCCCTTCAAACAATAGAAGAATTTTCTAAATCGGTAAAAGCGTCTTTGAGTAATCGGTGAACATAGATAAAAACCTTCCACCTTTTTTTAAAGTCGGTTAAAACCATGAGTACGTACTATAGTTAGTTGAGTTGTGAGTGTTGTCTAATATGTCCATATATAGTATTATTAGCTACTTGAACACGTGCCGATAATATTTACGCGTGTATATGCTGTACCTTGTCTAAAATAAGAGCAGGTTCAGTTGACCGGTGTGAAGTTCATGGCGGGTGTCGTGGCAATGAACCACTTTGAGCCTAAATTGTGGCAACATGCAAGGGCCTAACCAATTGAAGTGATTTCATTTTTTTTCTTAAATCATTAGATCTCAATCTAGCTTTCCATCAGGCGGGTTAAGGTCAATCTGACATGCTGTAATTTAAAAAAAGGAAAGCGAGACCTCATCATGCGCTTTCTAAGTCACTCTTTAACAGGGTAAGTAAAACTGAACTTTGATCCGGTCACCTTAGTATCCCCGTAATTTCCTTCACTTTTTTGGTCACTGCTGCTCTCCTAAGGTTTATAGCATGATGTTAAATCGCCTTTAACCTTGCTCAAGGGTGGCTTTCAAATCATGCTAGTAGTTTCTGGCAGTTTCAGAGATTAGCTTATTCTACAAACTTTTCTGCTTTACTAGATGTTAAATAATTAGAGTAGAAATATCCTCATGTATAACTTTAACAACTAATATTCATGTTTGCAAAAAATTATGCGAATGTTACTCACGTATGTATTTCGGAGAAGGGCTGACTATAATTATGTATAGGAATACATAATTATATCATGGAACGCGAAAGTTTAAAAGTTAGGAAGGGCTGACCAGTTTTGGCAGAGTAAATGTTGGGCCTGAAGTAATCGGGCGTACCCACAAATATGTACTTACATGAGTTTAACTATATAATTTTAGTAATTAATTTATATTTGCTCAATAGTTTAGTTGAGTTATTAGATGTTAGAAATTTTAATAACCTCAAAAGCTACAATATAAATACCAATGCTACTAGTCTTTTACGTTGATTTTAAAAATAAATCAAAATTATTCACCGTATGATTTAGGTAAAGTAATATTCAAATTACTTTACTAACACGTCACAGAAATAATACAATAATTCAAAAAATACAAAGGATATCACTCACTGACTATCACAGGGTCGGCGCAATGTCTTTTTTTTCTTCCGCTGTCCTCTATCATTCGGGTCAGTTCAACATTTACTAATTTTCTAGCCATATACTCTTTCACACAGTCTATCGATCTTTTCTTTGGTCGTCCTTTATCCTTATATCCATCAACTTCCATACATAAAACTGTAACATAAAACTGTGTGTTCTCTAATGTATTCATTCCTTACCTTGTGCATCCTAGTCACACCACACACCTATCTCAACATTCGCACATGCAGGTGTCTCTCATCCGTTCTCTTTGTTGGCCAACATTCAGATCATGGTGGTGATGGCAGGTCTGATGATTGTATGAAGTAAATCACCCTAATTTTATAACTACATCAATCTACTACGTAATTAACAAATAACTATATTTAAGAATATCACATGTCAATGTGTTTGGGTATAACTCTAACGATCGTTCGATATCATCCCCATTGCTGTCCTTTTCTACAAGTGAGGAGGGTCACTGGAATTTCAAGTTTCAGAGGACAAAGTAAACAAAGGAAAAGTGACAGTGATACCTACATTGGCTCCGTAGCCAACCGCTTCCTCTCAACAGGCCGAACTTCGTTGTCTATTTAGTTCTGTAAAAAAACTGCCTTTAGAAATTCATGATTCTATTCAATTCAATCAAGTTCTGATCAAGATTTAATTTTGACGCCTCGATTGTTGGTTTCAAATAAATATATATAGCATTAATAATTAATTATTAATTAAGTAAGCAAATTTACAAAAACTAAACATTAAATATTTATGTCGCGGAAAATTATTCATTATATACATTTACAAAAATAAAATATTTAAAAAATAACTGCCAGCAATTGTATGAGTATATTATTTTTATTTTAAAGGAACTAAGACAAAAAGTTCGTCAAATGTGATCTTGACGAAGCGTCTCGAAGGTTATGAGGTCAGTGGAATATTACGTCACAACAACAGCAAACTCGAAGTCGCTTCACAAATAGTTCAAACCATTAAGCACTCAATCTGCAGTCAAATACAATAAGTGGATATGTACAATGGGCGGCCTTATCGCTAAGAGCGATCTCTTACAGGCAACCTTTGGATGGACAAAATAAATAATATAAAAGATTATAGAATAATAGGTAGTTTTTGAGTAAGATAGTAGACAGAAAAAGGCATATATTTGGAGATTATTTAAACGTCACCTCATAATACTAGGTACTTACATACACTAGGTAAAGGAAAATATATGTATTTAAATGTTAAACCAAATACCAAATAATACATAGTAAATGTGTTTAATATAAAAAAGCTCAATAGTGTATAATAAAATACATCATTGAGCTATTTTAACAATAAAATATATTACTACAAAAGCAAATAACATGGACTATTGTCAACGGAATGTTCGGAAAATGTACCAAACGTAGATATAATTTGAAAAATGTTTTCGAATGGTTTTCTATAAATCCGTAGAACTGACGATGACGTCTGTTATTCTTACTTAAATAACCTTTCGTGTCGTTCTAAAAAACTTTTTTAAATAAATTCAAGAAATTATGTGAAATTGAAGTGTCTGTTTGTAATGGTACTCGTATAATAACAGCATTTTTCTTAACGCATCCGAATGTTTACACGGCGTCTACACAAAACTTTTTTTTTTTATTTTTGTCGGACTCTGTTTGTGCCGGCTAATCTCGATCGACCGATTTGGCAGTTAGGTAACTTAGGCTACTTTTATTTTGGCAAAAGAATTAGGATTCCGCGCAAAGTATATATCATATAAAGAATCATAAAAATTGTGACCCGAAAAATAGGTTAGTCTCTATAAATAAAACTGTTTTAATACTGATGTAGCGCTTCAAATTCAAATTCAAAATCATTTATTCAATTAAGACACTAAGTGACATTTATGTACGTTAAATTGAAGCTAGAGTTAAAATCATAGATCGGCGCAAACAGACGCCACAGCATGTACTGGATTGTCGAGGTAAATTAGGTGAAAACACCAAAATCTACTGCCTGCTTGTGTCGATCTATAACTTCCAGTTTCCAAAATACGTAGAGCCTTATGAGAAGAATACTGGCAAAGAAACTCATGGCCACTCTTTTTAAAAGTCAGATCTTCAGGTACAATAGTGTTAGTGTTACACGAAAGGTAAACAGGATGCAAGCTGATGCCACCTGAATTTCATTTTATTGAAATGCTCCAAAAGCTAACGTACTAAAAAATAAAAATCACTCAGTGATACCGTTGAAGGTTTGAACCTATTAAACATAGAAATCATTCAAGGTGCACATCTACCTTCATTCAGTTACAAAATCTACTTTTAAAAATAATTCGTGAGTGGATTAAGAGGCTAGAGTTGCAGTTGATCGAACCAAAATAATAGTATAGGCTAAAACATCGCTGACTAGGCCGACCAGTCACCCCAAGCAGCACCCGTTCACGAGTATGACGCATGGACCAGCCATCATCTCCTTCGCCATATCAGAGGGAAAGAAATGACCCGCCCCATGACGACGCCGCAATGACATTTTTTTACACTTTTATTTTAACTCTTTGTTCCACATGTTTATTTATATTTATTTCTTTTAATTCTATGCCTTTGCACAAACATGTAATATGTACCTTCAATGTCAACCATTGTTTCTTTTTTGTTCAAGACGAGTCGTAGGAGTATAAAAAAAATGTAATAAATATATAGCTAAATGATTCCTGATTTTTAGGGTTCCGTATCAAAAAGGTAAAAACGTCTGTCACCAAGTTGTATCTTATGAACCGTGATAGCTAGACAGTTGACATTTTAACAGATGATGTATTTCTGTTGCCGCTATAGCAAGAAAAAAAAATAATAAATTAAAAATTACCTACATAGTAGGTATTAAATCTTGTACGAGGGTTCGGAACCCTTCATGCGCGAGTCCGACTCGCACTTGGCCGGTTTTTTTTAACACAGTTTCATTAGCTTCACTTGTAAGTTGTAACTATGTAAACAAATCTTGGAATGGTTTTAATTGAAAAATTATTTTAGTGTTGGATAGCCTATTTATTATATAAGTTTGTGCAGAACCTTCGGTGCGCGAGTCGGATTCGCACTTGTCCTTGTACGATAAAAATGAACATACCTACTAATTTCTTGGCCAATTAACAGAAACAAATAAAATTTATGTTGTTGTTTTTTTTTTATATAAAAAATATTACTTATATTAATGTTTTTTACATAAAAAAATTAAGGTAACATTTTAATTTAGTTAATGTGCTTTGAGGTGATATATAAAGGCATATATAAATATCCAATATTTCACGCGCATTTTAGAATATTAAAATTCAAGTTAATAAATTGGGTAACTTGAATTTTAAAATTCGAAAATGCGCGTTAAGCGAAATTACAATTTTAGTCTATAAATAAGATCATATTTCATACATATTTATATTTATCCAAGCTATTAAAAATAGGAATATAAATTGTAAAAAATCTTATACATTATTGTATTTCAGAAAAAGAAAATATTTATTCGACATAGGTACAATTATTGTTTTTCTTTTTGGGATTTTATGTTCACAGAAACACGGCAAAGGCTAGAGTTTTTTATTTATTACGAAGTCGTGGTCAAACAATTTTCCTAAAAACATAATTCGCACAAAAACTGTGCCAATACGTGTATCCAATCAGTTATTGCTGCAATAAATAAGCCTTTTGTTGGCCTGGGTATTACACTTTTTGCTCATACTTTTACTTCATATTTCATAGTTATCCAATGTGATCAATAAAAATAAATTATAATAATACCAACCTTTTCCGTTAGTAAAAATCCTTTGAGTACCACAGATAAAAAGGAAAAAAATTATAACACAAATATTCGAAAAACGAACACTCGCGGCGATATTCAACGAAGAAGCGTGGCAATCGCTCCGGCTACGTCTGCGCGCGTTGAGCGACGCGAAACGACTGATGGCCGAATGGTACAACACACGATACACACAATACATAAAAACAATGATTTGTTTATATGATAATCATAATAATTAACAAAGGTAGTATAGGCAGTCTACTACAAGTACGGCTCATGTTAGTACACTCGACGAGGTCGCAGAATACTTGGTTTATTTTTTCTACTAATTGGATCCGTTGCTAGGGTACGAATTCAATGTCACTCGCGGCTCTAGCGCGCGTTTGGCTTTGATGCTGCTAGCAAAAAATATGAAAATACGATTTTGTTTATTTTGTATTGGAAAAGTGGTTGAAACCTACAATAATTTGAATCTGTCCTTTTGGTCGAATTCATTGGCTTCCACAAAAATATCATTTCGCTAGAGTGAAGAAATACTGAAATATTAATTCCACCAGGAGAAAAATCGTAGCTCCTAGTTCATTTCTTCTCTTGATCCATTTTCGTACCCATAGCTTTTTTCTTTATAAGACAATTTTTGAAGTGAAAACTTAATTAGGCACGTTTGTGCACTTTTGCTATGGGAAAAAAGCACCTGAACTCGTGACCGTCACGCTAATAATACATATATAGATTCACCAGAGGGCGCTCATCAAAACATTGAGTTCTGTCAGCTCCTTATTAATTAATGTCACCAACCTGCTAATGTGACGTTTTAAGTTCGTCGTTTTGTTTAAGTTGTCACTTCTGTTGGCAGTCCAATGAATTCCTATTATTTGTATTTTTTAGTACGTTAGCTTTTGGAGCATTTCAATAAAATGAAAGTGGCATCAGCTTGCATCCTGCTTACCTCTCGTGTAACACTAACACTATTGTACCCGAAGATCTGACTTTTAAAAAGAGTGGCCATGAGTTTCTTTGCCAGTATTCTTCTCATAAGGCCCTACGCATTTTGGAAACTGGAAGTTATAGATCGACACAAACAGGCAGTAGATTTTGGTGTTTTTCACCTAATTTACCTTGACAATCCAGTACATGCTGTGGCGTCTGTTTGTGCCGATCTATGATTTTAACTGTAGCTTCAATTTAACGTTCATAAATGTCACTTAGTGTCTTAATTGAATAAATGATTTTGAATTTGAATTTGAATTTGAATTTATTTATCTACTTCTTCTACTATAAGCTTTATCCCCTTATTTACTTACTATTGTAAGATGTTCTTCTTGCAGAACACCACTCACCTTGTGTACTGTACTCGATCGATAGTGCTGATAACTAAAATACTCCCCATTCGACTTAATAACTAACGTAGTGTGAACAAGGCATTATTAGCCCTCATTTGTTTACCTATCTTGTTGCGAGCAGACCAGATATATTTTTCTTTCAGTAGGGATGCAATTTGCTATTGTAAATGTTGCCGACAACGAAGAAAGAGGTGTTTATATGTCTTTTATTCCGTTAGGATTATCAATCTTGTGGCACACTTGTAGCACTTGTGAACGCCACTTATATATACGACAACGTTGTATGTATGTAACGAGAATGTCTAAGTGTTGTATGATAGGATGGTTGTTCCTCATCTAATATTCAGGAATATCTCAACATACCCTCAAACAAGGACTAACTAAGGACTCTTCGATTAAAACCCTTGCTTCATGCGAAAAGTTGTCAAGCATTTACTTCTTGTACTTTTCGGTACTACCAAAATTTTTTTTTCGAAGTAGTCTCCGTTAGCAGTATTGCAGGTCTTCATACGTGCAAATCAGGTGCTGAACACATTGCTTCAGTAACCCTCTGGAAAACAGCCGCATATCTCCTCACAGTGCACTACTGATTTCCTGAAACATTTTGTTCACGAGTTCAGTGCCTTTTCCCCATAGCAAAAGTGCACAAACAAAAAGTTTTCACTTTAAAAAATGTGTATCTCACGGTGCAATGAAAAGGCTACAGGCTTGTCAATTTCAAAATCTTTTGATTAGAACTAACGCCGTAACTATAAAATTTTTTGCACTGTTTAAACTTCTACGGGCGAATCAGCGCCAATTAATATTTTAGAAACCACAATGGTGTGTGGTACATTACATCTTGCATGGCCTATTACATCGCACACAACAAATGAGTGTGATAAATATTTCACCGGTGTTATTGAACAATTAGTACTAGTGAAATGTTGTTGTTGAACACGTTCAGCGCCATGTGTATAAGTCATTATACACCCTAGTGCAACTCTCACAGACCAGAATATCTGGTTATACACCTTGAGTAGTCAGCTTCAGAGGCCAACTATATCACATTAACTATATCTACTACTCAAGATGTATAACCAGATCTACAATGGCCTGTGAGAGTTGCACTAGGGTGTATAATGACATATACACGTGGCACAGATAGTGTGAAGTATGTTAAATTTCAAATGCTTTACACACCTACAAACTCTCACCCCTAGATTCCCAAAGAGGTAGGCAGAAGTTTATTAAACACAGCATTTTGAAAATTATAATTTCATTTCACTCACGTAATAGGTAAGCCTATTGCCATCAACTGGGTAGATCAGTAATTAAAAATGGGAAAATGGTCTGTATATTGACAGGATAAGGTAGGTAAGAAAGAAAGGTATCGGAAGGAAAGGGATAGATATATATATATATATATAAGTAATCTTAAACGGATGGATTTGGGAGTGTAAGCTATAGCTCGAGCAGGTCAGGGTCGCATATCTGTAATTTGAACTGTTAACCGGCAGTGAAGCAATGATTGCATTGCTTTTCGCCGAGTGAGTGAGGTTACCGAAAGCCCTAAGCCTTCCCTTCCCCCCCTCTTCCACATTTCCCCTACGTCCACCTTAAAGGCCGGCAACGCAGACTCTTGAGTTGCAGGTGCCCCTGGGCGGCGGTAGTCATTTACCATCAGGTGACCCGTCTGCCCGTTTGCCCCCTATACCAAAAAAAAATCTGGTGATTACAATTACTGGTGAGATATTTATTCTATTAAATGCTTACTTTTTGAGTAACCCGTTTTTACTATTGAGCTGTTAGTAAGTGAAGCATACAATTGTCATTCAGAAAATATATTTTTGTGACCACTTGCCCTGAGCAAAAATCACTTTGAGCGATGCGATGATCTTTCAAGAGTATCAAGTTGAAATACTACGTGAGCGCGTTGATTCCCGTGGAAATACTTAATTATATCATGGAACGCGATAGTTTAAAAGTTAGTACTACGAACTTAAATTAGGGCACGTATGTCAAAGTAAATTATTAGTAGTAATTGGACAGAAATGTCATAACTCACATTTTACTTTCATTAAAACCCTGTAAGCCCTGTCACAACCAACCCCAGTCATGCTTCGCACTGCTCAAGTAACCTTCAATTTTAAAACTTATATTTTTAAGCATGCTCCACTTACACTCTTCCTTAAACAAACAGTCATACACACGCACACGCGCATGCAAACACCCAGGGGAGAGGCACACTATCTTTAATATTATTGTAAGTAAATTCTAATTCTAATTATAAAAATAATATTTGATGTTTTTTTTTAACAAATGATGTTGCATGTTTCTTAACACTACAGTTACTTGTAAAATACTTATTGTGCTCAGGGGTCGAGATGGAGGCGCTGTTACCTTAAATACAAGTCTAGCTCAGTCACAGACGCGAACGTAGCACACAAATTGTTTAAATCTACCATATTGGCAACTACATTCCATTGGCAACCAGAAACTTTGTGTAAACATGTACAGGTTTTCTGGCTAAACAAAAATATATATTCACTAGCAACCTGCCCCGGCTTCGCACGGGTAGCAAAGATATATCTATTGATCATCGAGACATCTTCAACAATCAATCATCACATTTCAGCCATTTTACATAAAACCTTAATGAGTTATACACCTAAACCTGCTGTTTATCATTGAAAACCGTATGAAAATTCTTTCGGTAATCATTGACTAGACAGACGCGTAGGGGGACTTTGTTTTGTATACAATATAATTAAAAACTTCTTGCAATGGTGATGACGTTTTCAATTCACGTTTCCTAGGCAGTAGTAGGTTTTTAGAGTTTACTTCTTAAGAATCGATTTTCATATAAAGCACCCGGTATGAAAAAAATATGAAGAGTAAAATTCATTAATCGAATGACAGCTTGACGCTTTGTTGTACTTTTTGTGTTTTATTGGACTTTACTCCTTAAGAATCTAGCTGACGCATGTAAGTACAGTGTCTACATATGATGAATATATATATAAAATAAGAGAGGGGTGTGGGGAGAAGAGGGAGCGAGAGAGAGTACCTCCAGTAAATTGTAAACTCCAGTCGTGCGTCGGAGCTGATATACACCTTTTGTTTCTTTATGAAAGGAATTCAATACCCCTTTTTGTATCCCTCACAACATGTTGGCAAAAATGCATGATGGTCGGTTGAGTAGTTAAGGCATGGAAGCGTAACAAACAAACAAAATAACAAATTTTCACACTCGTTGATTTCATTTCCTGTATGCATGTGTATTATTCCAACATAAAATCTATGTATGTGCCAAATTTAATCCGAACCTATTTAGCAGTAATATGATTGAGTACAAATACTTCGCTTTTATATTAAAAAATCCTGTCAGTTTTTCAATTTCAAATTTTCCGCCAATTGTGTACTGTGAAAGTGCAAGTCGTGCGCATACAAACAAAGAAAATTTCATTTTATTTACAAAGATATATGAGTTGTCAAAAATGTAATTGTCATATTTGACAATAGTGACATTAGATACATTACACTGTAGTTGAATTACCCACAGATAATATTTTCGTGGAACGTCAACTGAAACTCCACAAATCTAAGTCTAAGCCAAGTGTCAGATTTGTCAGGGTCCTAATTGGGCTATAACGACAGTTGTGCGCAGGGCGTCCGAAATTGACGGCTTAGCGTAATCTCGGAGGGCTACGGAGGGTTCCGGGCTCTCAGCGATGGCTTGACCGCCGCTATATGGCGTTAAAAATCTATCTTTGAGGGAATTTGTGGAAAGTGCTACAAGATATTTATGACTGGAGTTGAAATACTCATGCGTGCATTAAATAAATACAACAATATTTTAGTATGGGGCAAACTTGAAAACAGTAAATTCAGAACTTTTATTATAGATTTTGGTTTTGCAACCTGGATTTCTTGTTCTTTTAATGAATCCTAATGACATGGGACATCCAACTATAACATTTTCTCGCAGTCCACGTAAGGTAAAGCAAAACTGCATGCAGTAAGCAGACATTAATGAAATTCATACACATAACTAGCAACCTGGTAGCAGAGATATCTTCAACAATCATCAACATATTTCAATCAATTTACACAAAATCTTACCAAATTATACACCTAAACCTAACTCAGGAATCTCTCTGTCTATTAGTAAAAACTGTATGAAAATCCGCTCAATAGTTTTTCAGTTTATCGCGAACAGACAGACAGACGCGGCGGAAGCCTTTGTTTTATATATTTTCGCCTATAGTATAAGTCTGTCCGCTGAGAGATGATAAATATTAGAATAATGTCTCAGAATTGTCGCTTAATTATCGCAATCTGTATGACGGGCGTAACCTATTGACGCGCGCTGAGTTTTGTGGTATGAGGCAGGCAAAGGTTGTCAAGTGCGGTAACCCGAGTGGACGCGGCGGCTATGTTGCCATTTCGTTCTAGAATGTGCTTCGAGTGTGTCAATCGATGTTCGAGTATTGTTTTCTGTTTTATTCAGTTAATAATTGTTTAAAACTATTGTTGTTGTCGTTGTTTTATTACTGTTACACTGCACACTAGTTTGTTGTTTGTTATATTAAGTTATTGTTATGTGGGGGATATTATTCCATAACGAACCTATCACCCAGCACATCTAAAGGGTTCCTCAAGTGCATAAAAGAGGTTCTGTTTTAACGGTGAATGATATGCCCAAGAGACAGCAAGTACCAATCCCTCTCTATCTATGTACAAGACTGACCTCGCAGAGAAAACAAAGCAAATATATTGGAAATTAAATTAATAATTATTAGATAACTAATAACAATTAAAGAGAATAAAATAAAAGATAAACTGGATACTTATTAGGAAGATTGGCGGCAGAAAGCTGTAAACCGTGAGGAGTGGAAGAAGGCTAGGTAGGCATTTGACCTGCAGTGGGACGACCATGGCTAATAAAAAAAAAACAGTCAGTGTGAAAACATAACTTCACAATGTATTTGCATATATATATACACACACATCTTTATATATATAATTAGGTTCAAAATAAAAAGTAGGTAGGTAATAACATATCTAAATGTATACATAGGGTACACTGGAAGTTCTGCGCTCCTGGCCGCTCTTAAATATTTGAATTTCGAATGTTATGTTTTTTTACATATAAGAAACTCGGCTTCGTCTTACGAATTTTCGATCACGGTCACGTGTCCTGACGCGATTTAACATTTTTTTCCCATCCCAAAAAGTGCACAACGCCGCTAAAGAAGTTTTCACTTCAAAAATAGATAAATCGCCTGTCGCATCTTGCGAAACCTTTGGAAGAGATCAAGGTACTTAGTGTCTGATAATTATGTATCTATTTTTAGGTAATACTGTAGACAAAACGTGGGTTGATGACGACATAAAATCAAATCGACAGGTTTTTTTGGAAGGTTTGAGTGTAGGAGCAAAGAACCCAACATCACAAGGAAATATACTGATTATATTATTGTACAAATAGGAAGTAAAAATGGATTTGTACCGGAGTCACGGTTGATCTTTGAATCCAAGAAAAGCACCGATGATTACCTCGGGTCGCGGAAAATTTTGAGAAATGGATCAAAGAAGTAATGGATAAATTGCACTAAAATGCAGCGATAGTTATAGACAACGCTCCATATCATAACTTGAGAAAAACAGTTATTCGAAATTGGCTGGCAAGCAAATATAGTACTTTCGATGAAAGCGAACTAAAGAACTATTGAAAAAAAAACCAGGCCCGCAGCAAGCCCGCAGAGGTAGATTTCGTGTTTTTTAATTATTCTTTTTTAAATCTGCCGTCTTAAATTTGGATATTCCCCCAAAGGGGTCTTTGGGGGAATATCCACCATTCACGAACTTAACCCTAAGTTTTGCGCTGTTGATTTGTCGTCCAAGTTTGAAAGCAATCAGTGCATAATTGCGACCTCTATCGTGCCGGTAAAATTGAGGTACATACATATATATATAATATATAATATGATATCATTTTTAACCAACTATACACTGCAATTCCTCTTGCCATCCATAAACTCTCTTTCCATCCAATGTTTGCCTGGAAGAGATCGCAGAACGCGATAAGGCCGCCAATTGTACAAGGTTTGTAAGATTATGTATATGCAGTCTTTTATAATTTCTTATGTTTTGTACAATAAAGAGTTAATCTATCTATCTATATATACATAAACGTTTTAACTGGCGTTTGTTTCGGGGTCTAGGGATCATAACTAGACCTCCTGTGAAGAAATTTTTGGAAAACTCGACAACTGGTACAAAACCAATAGGTAGACTTTTCTTCGAAATCTACCTATTATCTAAAATTGTCGTCAAGAATATTATATTGACGAATACGCAAATACAAATTACACAATACAATTTTTTATCGAGGGAGAGCCATGCTTAGGAGATTATAATAAACAGACGAAAATTTAAAAAAAAGATTTTTAGGCATAGGTATCATGCAACTAACTATATAAGCTTAAAAAAATACTATTATTTTGACATTACAAACAGACGCTTCCATTTTATTTATTTGTATTTATTGACCTAGTCAACGTGACCGCGACGATTGTCAAGGAGAAACACTGTTGAAATAAGTACTTGGTTAGGTAAGCTGATGAAGTCATTTTCAATAATCCTTTGAGGTTGTATTGAATGCTGTGTTTTATAAGATTGTAAATTATTATTTTCATAGTGACAATCATTACCTATGTTATTTGTTTAGTTTGCTTACGATGATTGTTCTGATTCAATCTCCGGTCATGCAGAAGGTTATTACTATGTTTACGAATAATATAGTTATTTAGTATATAAGGGCTTTACCTGATATAGTAAAAAACAGCTGGCGCAATTTTAATTTCGACTTTTTATACCTATATGTATCAAAACAATAACTGCCTATAAAAACATCTTAGGGAATACATAATGCAAATATTTGTGGCATAATTATTTATATTGCGGATACAGTTTTATTTGTCTGGTGTCTTTTATTTGGCACTCTGTGGTTGGGGTTAACACACAGCATTAGACTGCAGGCAACACATGGTTCAAATTTCCTTGGTATCGTTTTAATAGCAGCTATATCTTGGTGATATCGTTCTCCATCTTTATCACTCATAGCTCCCATATTTTCGGAGAAAAACTCTAAATGCGAATTTAGAACATTTATTTACAGACATGTTGCTTTTTCTGAATTATGTCAACATATTTCGTGGATATAATTCCTAAATAGTTTTCAGTGACTGGAACGAACCAAGTCCAAGCTTCCTTCTCTATATCATTTAGGCTTGAAGTTAATGCTGGAATTTTATTAACTTTCAGATTTAGACTTACAAATATGCCCTGCTTTTTGTCTGTAAAGTTTTCTTTAGAGTCGCTTGAAAAAACTCTAGTATTAGGTGGCTTAGGTATTTGGAAGGTCATTCGAATGTGTCATGTATCCGTGACAGAAAATTGGGCATTTAGTTTGTTCTCGAATTTCCTTTGAAAATCCTTTTATAAGAAGAAAGAAATATAATTTGAAAGAATTATATATTTCTTTATGTTATTGAGACAAAAGTAGCACATGATCTTTTTCTTATACAATACAATACAATACAATATTCTTTATTGTACACCATAGAAACTTTTCTATGGTGTACAATAAAGAATATTGTATTGTACTGTAATGTTTTTCATTTATGTTGTAACTTTACAACATAAATGAAAAACATTGAATAATGGTACAATCGGCGGTCTTATAGCTAGTTGCGATTTCTTCCAGACAACCTTAGGATGGACAAGTGTGATGGATTAGTGCATAGGGCAGATTGCAGGTGTACAAACTCAGTTCAGTAGATAGATACATAATAATCCTATATCTGATGTATTTTTCATAATTGTTATTCTATATATATATATATTTTAACATAATAATATAACTTTATATATATAAGCTGTAATTTATAGTCTCACTAAAATTATAAATGTGAAAGTTTGGATGGATGGATGGATGTTTGTTACTCTTTCACGCAAAAACCACTGAACAGACAACAGATATGTGGCAGCCAGTTTTTATCTTGATTGCGAACATCCAAGTTAAAATATACACTATAACACTCCTTCGTAAATCATGCACTTGCCATTTTTTGACTTTATGGTGCGAACCAATGTGTGACACATGTAGATAGATATATCATAAACTATTTTTTGACTTTATAGTGCGAACCAATGTGTGACACATGTAGATAGATATATCATAAACTATTTTTTGACTTTATGGTGCGAACCAATGTGTGACACATGTCGATAGATATATCATAAACTATTTTTTGACTTTATAGTGCGAACCAATGTGTAACACATGTAGATAGATATATCATAAACTATTTTTTGACTTTATGGTGCGAACCAATGTGTGACACATGTCGATAGATATATCATAAACTATTTTTTGACTTTATAGTGCGAACCAATGTGTGACACATGTCGATAGATATATCATAAACTATTTTTTAACGTAATAGGGCAACAGTAAATGCTTAAAATGAACATCTACCTTCAAAAGAACCTCAATTTTTTTTTTTATTTAAGTATGCCTACAAAATGTGCTAAACTCTTTTAAATATTTTTTTTTTTGTGTTGACTAGTGTTATATTATCACTCTCTTCAATTGTAGAAGCAATTCTACTCCAGATTTTTTCCGTTAATAAGGCTCATAAATAGTTTTCCATTCTCAAGGTTTCATAATTCATGTAAATGAAATGATGATGATTATTAAAATTGTAAAGTCTAAAGGATCCATTCCTTGTGACATTTTAATAATCATCATCATCTCAGAAATTAGATGTCCTTTGTCTGACGGCCTATCTCTACATTTTTTTCTTATAATTTCCACATTATTATTAGGCCCAACCTAGGCAAAGCCTGTACTACGGTAACCAGACTGCTGGTAAACATACTTAGATATAAATTACTAAATACAGGACAAATTAACGTGCTTATCACCCAATAATTTGTCCAGGGTGGGAATCGAATCACAACCGCGGCATCTGGCTCAGCAGTCAGGATCAAACAGACCTTGTGGTCTTGTTGGTGGAAGTCATGTCATGTCGCTGTGGTGAGTGGTCACCTTTTGCCTGTGGAATGGCCTGTAACAACTTCATTAGCTGTATTGATCACTAAAACGGCGTAAGTGCAATTCAGTCGTATCACTCCTCCATCGCCGTTATTCTAGAGCTAGATAGATAGATAAATAACACGTTATTTGTGTCACAAATGTGTCAAAAGTAGAGAGTACAAAGAGCTAGACCCTTAGATTATATATAGGTCCAGATGCCTAATCCGCGCCCCAAAACTAAGCCAAAAAATACAAGCGACTAATACAAATACAAGCGACTCACTCGTCACACGCGCGCGAACGTTCGCCGCTGAAGTAAGTCTAGAACTGCTATTTACATAATATTCAAAAATCTGGCATTTTTATTGTGCAGTTCCTGTAAAATTATACAAAAAAAAAATCATAAGTGTTCGAAAATCACATTTCACTTCTAAGTACTCTATTTCCTAATGTACTTATAAACAATAGAACAAAATTTCAAATTAATAAAATTGCGGACGCCATTATTAGAAATGTTGCCAGGGACGTGAATTTCATTTACTCATAACGCATTCTAGCAGTGTGTATAATTTTCTTTTGCCAAACTTGTTATTTATAGAAAGACGAGAAATATGCTTACTGTTAATGTTCGCGAAACTGGAATCCTTCAAATATTCTTAATTTCTAAATTCTAGCGCCCGGAGTTCAATGTGTCCGTCAAACGATACTTTGCCTATAAGATTGTACTCGTATTAAAACTTATTATTACTACTCCTAACGAACACAGCTATAGAGCACTTAGGACTTGTAAAATTTTGCTAGTATATATATATATATATATATATATATATATATATATATATATATATATATATATAAGGGTGGGCCAAAAAAACTTTTTTTTTTTCATTAGTTACCATGAAAGTATTGTTCAACGTGCTTGGAAGTATGATAAAAACTATAAATTCTACTATGTTGAACCTAATTGTAAATTTTTATTATTATTTTCATATATTACCGCTAAAATCACTGTAGTTATTGATCTGAGCGCCACCTTTATGGCATTATTCAGATGTAAATAATACTTAAAGTTACGTCAATCTCTCCAACTGGGTTTACTGAAATTTCGTACAAGAATATGTATTGATTTTTACAACTTGTCAATTTGTTGGAGCGTGATAAAATTTCAAACAAAAAGAACATTATATATTATAAATAAATATCCAAGTATTGTTGTAAATATGTCTTTAAATTTACATGGTTTGAGTGGCTGAATTAAAATGCAATAATATTAGGATACAATGCCACGGTTTCCTGATACACTGAGTATACATAAATAGTTCCTACTAAGTAGCTTTATTTTTATTTTACATTTGTCTTTTCTACTAAACGATTAAATAAAAAAAAATGAAATAAACGAATACTTGCAACACATTTAAATACATTTAAAATGTCTTTATTTAATATTACTTACATCACAAAAAAATATTATATTTCATAAAAAAGTCCCAAAACTTTGGGGTAATCTATGCACTGGTAGTAAAACCGTCACGCACACAAGCGCAGATATTGTACGTTGACACCCGCGTTGGGCGGGATTCACTCACCCAGCTCCAAAAAGTGGCTTCAAAGTAAACGGTGACTTTTGTACTGGTCACGGTATCTGGACCTATATATAATCTAAGGCTAGACCCTTATTAATCCAAAAAAATATTATTCAATTGAAAAAATCGTAATTAAAGAGAAAAATAAAAAAAAAAAACACTTTTTAAATTAAAAACTCGCGTCGCATTTGATTACGTCATTAACCGTTTAACTGTATTTTACTTTTAAGTAAAAATGTAGTGAAAACGATGGTACCAATGTGACAGAAGCTTTCAGCTTCCTCATCGGTTAATGACGTATTGGATCTGGTTGCCGTTGGTAGTCACGTGATAATAGTTACTATTTCACCCTTTTCAATAAACTTATATGTATTTATTGTATCTTTTGTTTCTTTAAGGTTTTAAAACATCACAATTAATCATTTAGTCACAACGTTACATAAATTTGTAATTAGTGATATCATCCCAATAGTGTTTTAAGTAATTGAAGCCATGGTAAGAGAGATCGCTCCTCTTTCATCAGATACAAAATAATAACACAAATAACAAAACTGAAGTTTAGCTACCACAACTGCCCTTGGAAACTGTCACGAGGTTTATTTAAAACGTTTATCGCTATAAAAAATCAGTGCGCCATGAACTGAATCGGAGATGTATCGATAAACGAAGTGAACACGATTTCTCTTGGCGTTCATTGCCAGCTCGGAAGGTGATAACTGGCACTATACCGTAACACCGCATCCGAGAATTACGTAAGACGAAACGGTTTTAATGTTTTTTTTTATGGTATAGGGGGCAAACAAGCAGACGGGTCACCTGATGGTAAATGACTACCGCCGCCCATGGGCACCTGTAACTCAAGAGTCACAAGTGCGTTGCCGCCCTTTAAAGTGGGAGTAGGGGAAGAGGGGGGTAGAGCGGGAAGTTGGGAGAGGGGGATTGGAAGGGAGGAGAGGGGGGAGAGGGGAAGGATTCATATGCCTAAAATTGTCTATCTGTTTTGTTCTTCTTGGGTCCGTATCTGCAGGACGACAAAGCCACATTCTTAAAGCCTCTTTTACCTTCTTCCACAACTAATACGTCCTTCTTCCTCCTATGTTTGGGAAACATAAAGATCTACCTATGTTCTACGTTTACATTTATTATAAAACTATTTAGAGTGTTACAGAAAGGTTTTATGTATGCCCGACAAGTATATAATTTAGAGTGAAAAAAAAAAAAAACTGAAAATGCTTTTACTGGTGTAGGTGCACAATTGAAAATAATAATTATGAATTGTCCTGTAAACTTCAATGATTTTTTTTTTTATTTAGTATTCAACTTGTTTTTCAGATAAATTTGAAAATTCCATTGACATCCTTGGTATTAAATACATATAATTTCATTTATTTCATTTCTCTCATACGAAATATCACTTTTATCGGCCAATTTTCCATTTCAACTTGTCAGTTTTCCGTTACAGTTAAGATTTTACGCTAATTCAGAAATTGCGAAGATTTAAGATTGTTTACCTTTGCTATGTCAGACTAAAATATGTAGTCATATCAAAAATAATTTTTTCACAGCAGCCATCTTCTTTATTTACCACTTTGGTCGCATAAAAATTCAGTCTTCTCTGGCCCGTAAGTTAATTTTTTTATTAAAGGTATATTGTTTTTATGTGTTGTATGTATGTTGAATAGTTTCAAAAGCAATCCCCGACATACACACACGAGTAAAGCCGTATATCACCACGGCCTCACAGAAAACCAGCAGTGAAACAATGATTGCATTCCTTTTCGCCGCGTGAGTGCTCTTCCCCCCTCTTCCCCCCTCTTCCCATATTCACACCTTAAAGTACGGCAACGCACTTGTGACTCTTGAGTTACAGGTGCCCATGGGCGGCGGTAGTCATTTACCATCAGGTGACCCGTCTGCTCGTTTGCCTGCTATACCATAAAAAAAAAACATATTATAAAACAAAGTCCCCTGCCGCGTCTATCTCTCTGTCTGTCTGTTCGCGATAAACTGAAGAACTACTGAACGGATTTTCATGCGGTTTTCACCAGTAGACAGAGTGATTCATAAGGAAGGTTTAGGTGTATAATTTGTGAACTTTTTGTCTTAATTGGTTGAAATATGATGATGATTGTTGAAGATGTCTCTATTACCCGTGCGAAGCCGGGGCGGGTTGCTAGTCATTAATAAATACGAATAAAACTCCTCCAAGTTTAAAAATAATCAAGTAGTCAATAATTTACTTGCACTGTGCTTAAATTCAACAATTAAGTCCTAACCAGACATTGATGAATTCGTCACACATTAAATGGACACGCAATCGATTATCTAGTAATCGTAGTTGTCAGATATAATCGATTGTTTCATTATTTAATTAACATGTTACAAGTTGGTGTTGTTATATTTAAGACTTGCTGTGCCCCGCGCGGCTTCGCTCTCGTGAACATACTGTACATATTCATATTTTTTGTGTAGAACCCTAATTCTTTTTCCAAAATAAAAGTAGCATAAGTTACTCCCGGCCCACCCTTTCAGGAGATTAGCTGGAACCCAACAGACAGACAGACAGACCGTCAAACAGACTGGCTTGTTGGCCTAGTTGTTAGTGACCCTGACTGCTATGCTACAGGTCGTGGGTTCGATTCCCACTTGAGTCTGGGTGTTCTTTGTGTCCGTTGTTTGTATGTTTGTAAAGTCCCCCGCGACACAGGAGTAATTCCTAATGCGGGAGTTGTCTTTTTTAAATAAGAACAAAAAAATGTTCAAATTTTGTTTTTTTGGTATAAGGACCGTGTAAACATTCAGATGAAGCTCTTATTATCTAATTTATTTATTTATATAGAGTATATATATAAGTACAATATGATTTTTCTTATATTAAAATTTTGTTTTGACGATTTTGTGATTTTTTTAAGAGAAGAAATATTTTCACAATAAATATTATTAACTGAGAAGGGTCAGATAAAACAACATTGTCGTAGAAAACAGGAAAAAATGGGCCTTGAGGGAACCACAAGATGCAATAAGAACACGGCTCGCCTGCTTGAACGTGGTTAACAATTTGGGGTATTTAATACACGCCTGCCTACCCCTTCCAGGATATGGACGTGAGTTTATTTATATATGTTATGTATGTTGATCATTAGAGAAATGACTAAAAGTATGTATACGATTGGATAGTAATCGATATTTTGTACAATCGTAAAAGAAACAATTCTAACTTGACAATAAACGGTGAAGCGTGATCAAATTTTGTCCTGATCATAAACAAAGAATACCTTCCCTTGTTTTTGTTCTTTATTGTGTGTATTGTGTGTATTTATTCTTTATGTGTATTTATTGTGTGTATTATTAAACCCAAGTCTAACGATCCTCGCCTAAGAATTTCCGAAAAATCGAGCTCCCTCACCTGGAAGAGTACCTTCACTGAACATTTTATTATTATGTTTCGTTCAATATATGGTATTCTTTATTTGAACTTTGAATAGAGAAGATTATATAAAGAAAGAAAACTTACTTAATTTATAAAAAACAAAGATTATCAGATTATCATAATCACTTGTTCTGTGTCTGTATATTTAGTAGTGTATAAGTATGTTTATCTGCAATCTGGAGATAAGACATTTTTAAAAAACTAGTATTTGAAATGCAAAATACAAAATACTTATTTCCATTTTGAATAATACTTTTTTTATAAAAGCATTTCCTATTTTTTTTGAAATACCTTTTAGAAGCTATTTTGTATTTACAAATTGCAAAATACTTTTTGATAAGTTTTGCCAACTGTGATAAAAAACTTAAAAAATAGAAAAAATCGTTGTTTCACTCACTATGACAGCACTAACTGAACTGATAGAAAAATAACTGTTTAATGGATCTTTTGAACGTTCAGAATTTTTTTATGAGACCTTAAAAACAATAGGATTTTGACGATGACTCCGTGTGTGTTGATCTATAATTTTATTATTGACGATTTTGAATAATTTATGATCAATTTTATGAAATAAAGATATTGAATTTGAATAAATTTGAATTTGAAATTTGAGTTTGAATATTTTATCGCTAGCTTTTTAAGCTCAGATATTAACAGATTCTAGCTCAGATTTTAGCTCAGATTTTAACGATAAAAAATTTCAAACCTTACCGTACCACCTTAGTAAAATACTCAACTGATACTACTTCCGTACGTACCTTAACGGCGGGCAACACTCTTGTGACTCATAAGTTGCAGATGTCCATGGGTGGCGGTAGACACTTGCCATGAGGTGACCCGTCTGCTAGTAGTTGTTTGATATGCTTTCACGCTTTAACTACTCAACAGTTCACCATAAAAAAAAAAATTGTACACATTGTGCGTGTTACAGATAAAGACAAAAATGTACCATAAATGCAGAAAGAAGCTCTATTCGTAAAGGAAATAAGGAATATCTGAATTAATTGTCAAAATCTATATTACCGCAAGTGAAGCCATAGGAAAAGGAAAATAAAATAACCTTTCAAATTCTTAGGGCGTATAATTTTCATTTGTTTTAGTTATGAACTTATGAAGCACTACTTATATCAATTCACCTCGCGTAATATCGATATTTTCTAATAGAGTGCTTTACCAACTACGTATTTGGTATTCTGATAGCAAAGCGAACGGCTCCGAGTAATCGAATATAGTTGTATCATTGAAATATGAAGCTTCAGGCCGATTTATATTTAAGGGGTTTGATATTTATAAATACGTTTAGTTGTATTTTTTTTTATTAAAACGTTTTTAGTGGTCTCACTTGGAATTAAGGAACTGTGGAAACCAATCTTAGTAGTAACGTACACCCCATCCAAGAGAAACCAATTCACTCTACTCTACTGCTAGTAAATGTACGAGTTCATGATGAAATAAGAATTTTGATAAATAGCCTTTAAGCTATTTTCAATGTGAAGTTAAAATTGCACCACTGAGAGCGCTGGTTTCCAACATGCGAGAAGCATAGAAATGAAACTTTTTCTTTAGAGAAAGTAATCCTGCATGAACTCTGAAAAGTGTTCAAACATCGGGAAATCTAAAAACTCCTACGGTCTGTAGCCGTAAAATAGTTCAGTTCGATGTAACACGAGCACTAGGAAGTGGGAAGTTATCGAGGTCCCATTATGAATATGAATTTGTTTATTTCTTTGTTCCGATTCCACACTTTAACTACTCGTAACGCAATGATTTAAGTGGTCGGCACTATCCAGTGTCGTGGGTTCAAACCCCACAAAGGACAAAAATTTGTGTGATCCACAAACAGTTGTCCGGAGTCCGGGTGTTCTTTGTGTCCCTTAAACTCACAGGCTGTGGAATGAGCTCCCTGCCGAGGTTTTCCCGACGGACTACAGTATGGGTGCCTCAAGAGAGGAATGTATGTAAAGAAAAGGACATTGAGTAGCTTATATCCAGAAAAAATACTGTTCCTGAAGGATGGAAAAATAACTTGAAACCTCCAGATCCAATCAGCAACAAGTGATTGTTTGTATTTCCTGCATGCATGATGATGTGCAACCTTAGGTTAATAAGTGGGCTACAGAAGCGTAGAATATGCGTTGTAGTTTCTTCTGTCTTTCGACAGAATCTGCATATTGTGTTCTCGCCCAACTTTAGGTTTAACATAAATGTTTGTTCCGTTTGCAGTGTCCGGTGAGGATTATTGATACATATTATATAAAATATGTAGGAAATATGTAGATAAAATATCCGAGTGTGGTGTGACAGAGACTGTGCCCGGCAGGGTTTACAATAATACCTAATTTAAGTCCTACCACGTAAGAAAACATTGTGAAACGCCATAAAGTATTGAGTATTGGGAGGGACCAGAGGATGAGGGATGAGACGATCTCATTCGCTTTTTTAGATAGTAGGGCATTAAATCTATTTGCCGTATGTTTAACTTAGCAATACAAATATTGGACCGCCTTGTCCAAGTCAACTTAGTTGAAACTAGCTTCCTATTCAGCTGCTCACGTCTGCCTTAAAGAGAAGACGCCTAAATGAGAATTGGTAATGTTATTGACACTACGCTGCACTTTATCACGTGTTTTGTTCTTCATAATATCATTGCTTTCTCGAGTAATAGGTCCCTGCCAAACTTTGTTTATACAATTCGGCAAACTGCAGTATTTTTTGGTGCCATCCATGACCTCAAACGATGCATGTTGATTGAAACTTCAGGTAAACAAAAACGTATCGTACAAACGTAACCTCATAAATTATATCCCCATTAAATCCATATTTAAGCGACTAATAAACATGTCAAGATTACAGAAGACTATACACCCCCAATGTATGTCTCTCATACCTACAGGACTACATTATTAGTATATCCAAACAAACAAAATCATTAGTACATGTGCATGGAGCAAAACATTTAGCCTTATACCAGAAATCACAAATCCGGTAACTAAAGCACAGTAACAAACCTTCTAATTAAACAATCAAACAAGATTTTTAGTGCAAGACGTACTTCGCACTTCTTAGGTATTGTGTAAATCACCTACACCTTTAACATTACCTACTGACACTGATAGCAACACGCGATCTGGCAGATCTATTATCCAAATCAAGTAGCGTGTTTGTGTTGAAGTTTGGTCGTCACACCTATCAGGGATGCCCTGATGAGTGCGTGAAGTAAATGAGAGAAAAACTATTGTCTTCAACTTAGTGTACTCGTATATGCATTTATGTTGGTTTAAAAAAATTGTATCAATCAATCGTCAACCAACCCTTGGTATTCGTAGACTACAATATTCAGAAATGAAGAGTCTTTTAGCACTATTTATAGGAAATAAATACACACGAACGTGAAGATTTATGCGATGTGCATGTAAAAATGTATTACAAGACTTCCTATTCTTTAAATTTTCTTAACGGTGGATGTACCTTATCCCTTCGAAAAATCAATTTAACTTACACGAGAATGATTATTATTCTGTTGTTGCAAGTCGCACGACCCACAGTACTCTTGTTAATGCCCCCGCTAAGCTAAATGCTTCGGTTAGGAGCTGAGTTGGTTCACGTCTGTAATGTTCTGGGTGTAAACACTGTAACGCAAGTCAGATGCTCTAGCTCAGATTAACCTCACTTGTATATTGTAGAACACTGATTAGTTAATTATGTAGTTTGATTTGATAATGAAGTTCATCATTTTGCAGACAATTCTTTAAAGTCCATAATTTACCTTATTTAAACTTAACATCCGTTAATAAATAACCTATTAACATATAATTAGAACTGAATAATACTGGTTATAAACTGGATTTTACTAGTACTAGGATTGTTATTACGTATAATTAATTACCCAATAACTATGTATTGTAGTCGTTCATTCTTTGTCTTATGAAAGAGTTGATTTACCTACTGCAACAGTTGAGGGAATATAATTCAATATTTTCTGAGAAGGTTAAGTATATTAGGAAACAAAACAAAACAAGTTTAGTTTTGGTTCAGTCCATTCGTGACGACGATCGCTGCAATTCAATCGAAACGTCGTACCTTATAAATATTTTCGCGATAGAGACCCGATTTACTTCTATTGCAGTAGAATGCTGGGCATAGACCTCTCCCAATGTCATCAGGTCCTCTGCCTTCCACATACTTCCATCCCAGTTACTGCCCTAAGGTCGTCAGTTTGTCTGGCTGGTTTCTTTAACCTTCTGTTTACCGTTTCGTGGTCATCACTCTAGACTAGACATCACTCACGTATGCTTTAACGGCCATCAGTTCTTTGGTAGACGTGCCTAGCGGCCTAGCCCCTTACCACTTCTTCGTGCTTATACTAACTTTTATAAGCAATTACAAAATTATTCGAATTGACCAAAGAGGTGTAATGCTGACTTTTTTTTTTAAAATTGAAAGGCTTCTTAGCTCATGAAGTTTTGACATAAAAAAGTACCTATGGACGGAATATGTAAATTATTTGCTCTTGTGATTAATCTCTCTCCCGACCACTAATTTTGATAAAATATTTGGCGAGATCTGGCGTAAACTTCTAATTGTATTAGCTTAAGAAGTATTGAGTTAAGAACTGATGAACATTTTGAAGAAAATACGTAGTATTATCGCGTAAAGACAAGTCGTAATTTATAATATTTGTAACACGTGGATTGATAATATTTTTAACACGCTTTTATTAATTTCAGTTGTAAGTAAAACAAGTCTCGGAAGTTAATTTTAACCTACTTGTAATTGTCGTATCGAAACTAAACTTTTCATATATTTAGTTCGATAACAATACTATAACTATTCTTTATGTGGGAGAGCCATGTTTCGGCACGTATGAGCCGGCTCGACTCCGCTCGATAGCACGGCCTCACAGAAAACCGGCAGTGAATCAATGATTGCATTGCTTTTCGCCGCGTGAGTGAGGTTACTGAAGGCCCTAACCCTTCCCTCTCCCCTATTCCCGTTCTTACCCTCTTCCCCCTCTCTTCCCCTCTAATCGTCCTTCCCGTCTTCCCGGTTTTCCCCCTTGAGTTATAGGTGCCCATGGGCGGCGGTAGTCATTTACCATCAGGTGACCAGTCTGCTCGTTTGCCCCCTATACCATAAAAAAAAAGCTTAGCAACTTGAAGCTGATCTGATGATGGAGCCAGGAGGTGGATAGTGGATTTTTTTTGTGGCTACTAGTAACCCCCTCGAATTTGGGCCCATATTATTCGTTTGATGAGTTCAATATATTGCACTTGGTGTACTGGGTCTGATGATGGAGCCAGGAGGTGGATGGTGGAACTTTCTCTTTAATTCGTTATTGTTTTTTAGTTTTATGAGCTATTATTTATTTAAAAATAAAATGGAAAAAGTTTATTTCATAATGTAGAGAGAGATGAACTTCGTCTGGTACCTAGCAGCGGTTGCGTTTACCAGTGCCTATCCACTTCCGATAGTTAAAAATATCTGATTTTAAAATATTTTTAAGTAAAACGTTTGTTTTCTATGGCATCTTTTTCTATGCCTTGTCAGTCTTGTCACGCGTCATCCTACGCCCTCCTACCGAGAACTTGTGCCGCACACCTCCCCACCCGCTCTCTAGTCTCTTTTAGATGTTAACACATCTAAATTCTTTCAAATAACCTGTACCACGAGTTTTATTATAAACTGTGAAAGTGATTAATCGTGTCTAATTCCTCTCCTCAATTAATTTTACCTACGGGGGACCACGTGTAGACCACGAGGCCACCCTCCACGTTACAGCCTCTTTAGGACTATTAATTCGCAATTGCCAGACAGCTTTGCCGTTGCTAAACCTTCGTCAGACGCAGTCAAAGTAAGTCATTTTAAGAAAGTAGAAATTTGTAATTGAAATTTATTTTTTGTTAGTTCTGTATCTCTCGGAAATGGATGTGCAATTGCGCCTAGCTGCCAGACTTAGTGCATCTCTCTCTCATTCAATAGAGAATGATATATCAAAAAAACAACTATTATAAAATTCTTTCTCAAAATCGTTGCTAGAGCTCTTGTACTAAAATTCATTTCTGGTCTGGTCTGGGCTGGAGACAGTTAACCATTTTGTGGATCACTGTTGTCGATCCGTTTTGGATCCTGTCGATCAGGAGCTGCAGCAGTTGGAATGTGGGTGTCATTAGTCCCATTCAAAGCCTTAAAGATGGCGTTAAAACTCGTGACTAGGGCAAAAAGCCTTTGGAAAAGCTCTCCATACTTTATTACTTAAACCATAAATATTGGGTACATGTGTACGTCTTATAGATTTATGTACTAAGACGCACATACGCGGGCATATATCATAAATAGTTGCTAGTAAAAAATCAATGCTCGGTACGGACCGAGGACGTCCAGTTTTTTTATGATGCGCTTATAATGCCACGATTATGTTAAGATTTAGGACTGTTTACGCTTTGGCTGCTTTGAAAAGGTGATAAAATTTCGACAATAATTTTAATTCAAGATTCCATGCGGCTTTTAAAAAAATTATAAAAGGCCACCCATTAATAACTCCACACGAATTTCAGGTTTTAAAAAAAAAAAAGTTCTCGAATTGGTAACTAAGTTAAGTTAAGTTTTGTTGTTTTGTTGTTTGACACCAACTGGAAATGACTACTACTAATTATCTAGGTTCTAGTCGAATGGCGGAGTTACGATAGTAAAATTTTACTCGCCGCACTCACACATTGAAAGTTTTACTGCTGCAGAAGTATAAATACTTCTGCAGCAGTAAAACTTTCCCTGTATTTTCGCACTATTTGAATCCATATTTTCACTTTACCAGACCTCAATATAGAAAAAAACATAAATACACTCGCGCCTGAATCTCCGAAGGGGTAATAAATGAAATAAACACCTACATTTTGGCAAGTATAATTTGATCCCACTCACGTAATTGGGGGCAAGCCTATTGCCGCCAACCGGGTATTTTGGGCATGATAGCTGGGAAAATTGGGAGTATATTGAAAGGGAGAAGCAAGGGCAGGTCATGGAAGGATAGGATATTGCTTGTAAGGATGGATTGAGGAGTGTAAGCACGAAAAGGTCAGGATTACATACCTGTAATTCGAACCGGCCATAGTCGGGAAGTCCGAGCCCTATAAATAGAAAAAAAAAGATTTTTTTTTATATTTTATCAATGTGGACACCTTTTCTCAGCCGTAACGAGTACCTTAAGCCAAGATGAACCTTAAGCAATTGTAGTAGAACTCAACTTATGTTTCTAAACAACAAGTTATCAATTCAAAACAAAACTTGGCTTGAAAGAAGCCCCTTATCTCTCAATACCAACAAAACTAAGTACATCTGTTTTAGCAAGACAGTATTGGGTATACCTGGGGCTGTTCATGGACTTAAGGTAGACAGTTTTGTATGTAATAACAGGGGCGTATGTGAACGCAATTGCAATTCCAACAGTACCAATTTATCCAGAGGTCTCTCGAATTGAATATTTGGGAGTAATAATGAAAAACTCTCCCGGACGAGACGACTCACTGAGACAATGGTAGAAACATGATCTAAATAAACGCGCGGTTGCCCACGGTAAATTTTGGAAGTCCATTTTGTCAGTTTCAAGGGAATAAGTATTAAAAAGCACGTTTTTTGTTTTAATTTTAGCGCTTTACGTCTTTCGCGGTCGATCATAAAATATGACCATTTTTTTCTGTATGGAGGTGTACATGGAAAAAGTGTTTGAAATAATATTTGTTGTATTTTCGTTATAATAAACCAAAAATGTACTTGTACAATGCATTCTACGTACACTTATCAAAGTATAAACAGGGTTTACCAGGGCTGCAGGCTTTAAGGCTGCAGCAATATGCTGAGATAGGTGCCTTTTCTGGCATTGCACAGGGCAATAGTTACTTACAGTTTTAATTCTTTTTATTGTAATAATTGTGTGCGGTCCTGTGAATGTCAGAATAGATGTTTTTCTTTCTTTCTTGTATACAATAAAACGTCTAAATTTAATAGAAGAAGTCTATCAGAGTTTGAAAAATCCACATTTTAATTAACGTTTGATGAATTCGAAAAAGCTTAAGATGAAACAATGACGAGGTGGCGAAAATGTTAATATTTTACCACGGGGATCGTCATGGCGGACAGCTATTTAATGTTAACTCAATTTAAACCAAGAGTAACGCATAATATGTAAATTAATAACCTCGTTTACCTTCCTACAACAAAGGAAGTTGTATTAGATTATATATTAAAGCATTAACAACCTCGATTGAATTACTATTTATAAGATATAATTGCTCATATTTTGCAAAGACTTAGAATAATAAAAATAATAATAACTTGAGATACCTCACACCTGGACATCTGGTTACAAACTAGCAGACAGCAGAGCGTGTCAAATTCAATTTTTTTACATCAATTATTCGAAATCATCAATTTAAAAAAATATTATTATAATTCAAAATTATAGATCAACACACACAGAGTCACCGCAATAATAGTTTGCTTCGTCAAATGTAAAATGATTTTAAAAAAATGGGTAACTTAATATCATGTTTGCCTGTGTCGATCTATAACAGCCCATTTCCAAATCGCTAGTAAGAAGAAATCGGGCAAACAAACTCACGGCTACTTTTAAAAAATCAGACAGTATTAACAATATTATCTATACTAATATATAAATCTGATACTAATATATAAAGCTGAAGAGTTTGATTGTTTGTTTGCTTGAACGCGCTAATCTCAGAAACTACTGGTCCGGTTTGAAAAATTCTTTCAGTGTTGGATAGCCCATTTATCGAAGAAGGCTATAGGCTATATAACATCACGCTACGACCAATAGGAGCGGAGCAGTAACCATAAACGCAGGTGAAACTGCGGGGACGGCTAGTATTGTTATATAACTGTTCTATGGTAACTACGAGTATACTATATTATGGCTGATAAACATACTTATATGTTACTAAATACATAAATACTCGTAGTATAGACAAATTACACCCAGACACAGAACAAATGATCGTGCTCTCAGTAACCACTAGACCAACAGTACCGTCAAACTATGGAAATTAATAAACTAAAATACTAATAGAAGAGTTTGGGTTGCAGGGATGAGAGATGACTGCACGTAGCTGAAATGCGAATGTTAAGATGTATAGCCAGAAAGGGAGTAAGCGAAGTGACGAATGACAGAGGAGAATGGAAGAAGACAAAATGGGGCTGACGCCAATTAAATTTGGGAATAGAGCAAGAAGATGATGGTGACTAATAGGTAGGTTAGTTTACAATTATTTAAAGTAGGTTTTGAATACCGCTTTGCCCGCGTGAATGGTGATTTGTCAACGCACTGGTGACTCTTGAGTTACAGGTGCACTTTTAGAAACAACAAATTATGAATTTTCATGTCAATCTCAATAATTTTATTTTTTTATGCAGACACTTTCAACATCTTAGGTATTTAATACCCATAGTTTCATTCATGTTATTCCTCTGGTATACGAAATATTTACTTCATCGGTCAATTTAAATTGAATTTTTCAGTTTCATGCTGCATGCAAGATTTCTGTAATTAAAATCCGAAATGTTTATATAATTGTTAGCGCTTTACGTTATGCACGGGGTCACTATACAACCCTAAAATATTTGACTCATCTTTCCGTAACAACTTTAAAAAAAATTGCATCCTATCTTATGAGTGTTGTATGTGTATGTAACTATTATTATGATAATTAACATGACCATGGTTTAGGTATCGCTTTTATTTAAATCATCTGTTTATGTTTGACTTTAAATATTAAACAATACGATATTATTCATACTTTACCCGCAACGAATTCGTGCGACGAAATGTCTGATAATAACATATTGAATACATATCATAATGTGGGTCGCTGACTCCTAGGCTATAATTAGTTTTTATAGGAATCTAAACCTTATGCCAATGAAAATAATGACAAATGGTTTTAAGAAGCAGCGACGTTATATTTTTATGGTTATTTACGTGTATGTAGTATGGGTTACTAGTTTTGTGTGTCTTCAAGGTTTTTGTGGTTAAAGGCGGCCGAGATAAAGTTTAAAAATCTTGTCAATGTTTTATATATAAAGTTATGATGAAGAGAAATATTACTTCTATACCTACGTCACCTGCTCGATTTTTACGAATACCTCCACCGCCACTATAACAACAAATAATAACAGTGAAGTCAAACCCAGGAAGTCTCTTGTCACCAGTGTTGCCAAACGTACTGATTTAGTCGTCTAATTTATCCTAATTCTTAGCCCAAAATATGGGAGAATGAAAGGTCCTGCTTTACGTGGATTACTTGACCCCATGATGAGGCATAAGCTCTTTAAACATTCCAAAAATTATACCAGCTATATGCTTAAACTAGTTTCGTTAATATCAATGTCCCAACTTCAAACTGCTTACCCAAACACATTTTTTCAATAATGAATTTAAAATGTTTTCATGCCAACTAATAAATGCTACGCAAATTTAATGAAAACTGGATTTATTGTCCAATTAAATCTCGAGCTATCCTGTGCAGAGTTCTTCAACTATATTTAAAACAAGGGAAACTTTAAAAGAAGTTAAATCTTCAAATAGATTTTCTCAAATAAGTAGATAATCCGTAACTCCGTAAGTAATACAGACAGAATATATTTCTTTTGTATAGTAATGCTGCTTATGTGTTTTTACACGACTACCCAAAAACGGAGTGTAATGTTTTCAGGTTTCTGTGTATGTGTGTGCGTTTCTTTATTCCACCGTAACTTGTAAATGCTTGAACAGATTTGGATGAATGAGGTATCGTTAGAAAACTCATGTGGCGACTTCCACATACAGCAAAACATACTCCAACATCATCTATCAAAGACGAGCTGAATTGCGGAGTAACTACTAATCCTGTATCGTGCTTTGAGACTTCTCGCGCCAATTAGTATATATACAACTTCCCAACATCAACCGTTGGGTTGTTGTTGGGAATGTTCACCTAGCTTGGTCGGAGTATCCTCCCTTTGTGTTGGAGGGACACAACACTCGTTTCTCTACAACTCACATCATCCCGAGTGACACTGTTACAATTCAATATGGCGGCTGTATGGCGCCATTTTGAAACGTAAAAATAAAACTTTCTTCATTTTGTTTTTAAGTAGCGCGGTTTTAATTGTTTAAAAAATTCATGGCTATTTATCATCAGTGTAAACTTAATTTGAAACTCAAATATAAGAGTAGTAAGAATACAGCTTTATTAGCCTATAACTTTAAAAAATCCCGCTTCTTCCCAGGTCTTCTAATACAACACACCGAGATTATAAGATGACGACCTGTGTGGTAAAGCATTCGACTGTCCATTTAATACTCTTCTGAACGACATAGTATTTCAAGTAATACTGTCTAATGTCCATCGATTACACATCTACATATATACGTATACACACTCACGCCTGAACCACGGAAGGGGAGGCAGAGAAGTATTATAAACATTTTGCCAACAGACCACTTTGGGAGTTAAAGATATGAAAATTGGGTGTATGTATATTGAAAGGGAAAGCTCATACATACATGGGAAAAATCTTAAACTAGGCAGAGCCTGTACTATAGTAACCAGACTGCTGATAAACATACTTATATATTACTTAACACATGCATATTATAGACACAGAACAAATTATCCTGATCATCACACAATTATTTGTCCTGGGTGGGAATACCACTAGATGACTAGACCAACAGCCCCGTCGAATGTTGATGATGATGAAGCCAGGACATGGCTGGTTGAACTCTGTTTAGCCAACTTCGAAAAGGAGGATTTCTAAATTCGGTTGTAGGTATGTTTTTTTTACTTGTTATTCGATTCGCCATTAAAACGTATTTTTTTAGTTTTTCTAAATTGTTATTATGCAGATAGGTAAAAACAAAACAGTGTAATACCTGTATGTTTGTTTATCAGCCACCATAGTCGCACCTGACCTCTGCTCATCAATAAAGTTATTATTTTTTTATTATTAATACACATAATATGTTTTTCTCAAAATTTGTTGTCGTTGTAATGTTGATTAAAATTCGACACGTGACTAGCTGACCGGCGCAACTTCGTCTGCGTTTGTAAATTTTCCCCGTTTTTACAAACTTTTTTCATTGATGCTCCGCTCCTATTTGTCGTAGCGTGATGTTATATAGTCTGTAGTCTTCCTCAATAAATGGACTATCCAACACAAAAGTATTTTTTATTCCAAAACTCTTCAGCTTTATATTTAGTATAGATATGAGGTGTTATGATTGTTTGTACCAAAAAGAAGTTATTTCGTAATCCATATCCTATATCATATTTTGCTATATATTGTTAAAGATTCAACTACGTAATACATAGTCTCTTAACAAGTATACGAGGATGTTCGTCGTTGGCACTGCCAGGCACGCTTAGAGCAAAAACTTGTAACGTCATTACACCGTGTGTTTTTATCTGACGCGGGAATAAATGACACAGTTAATTTAGTACAGTAGGTTAAGTCAGTTAAGAGCTTTTGGTAGTGTATAGTTAGAAATAACATCTGAAGAAAGAATCTTAAAATTTGGTACGAAGCAACGTCTTATAGCACACATAAAGGAAAAATTGTGAAAACCGTAAATTTTTAGTTACATCATATAATAAAAGTATTTTACGGAACCCTCGGTGCGCGAGTCCGACTCGCACTTGGCCGGTTTTTTTTTTATCTCACTAGGATTTATCGGTGAAGTGGTACGTCGGCATCGAAGCGACTAAAACCACACGGTGTTCGCCACCCGGGGATATACCCTAAGAAGGAAGCTTTCGGGAACCCTGCAAAGGTCTGCAGGGATCGGAAGCAAGCTTTCGGGAACCCTGCAAAGGTCTGCAGGGATCGTAACTAAAGCTAAAGCGCAACACCACCGAGTGCTAGCAGGTTGCAAGAACTCCGTGGTGTTGCGCTTTAGCCGCTCCGCCACCGCGTCTTTGTCTGACTTTTTAATGAGTATAATTTTTGATTGAATGATTTTTTTATTCGATAGCTTGATAGATCTTATACTTTTTGAAGTTATTTGTTTAACGTATATGTGTTATCTGAACCCGATATTAATTATGTTCTATATTTTCTCATGAATTTAATTTAATGTAGACATAACATCCCATTAAAACATAAATTATTCACATATACAACCTTTGGAATATTTATATCTGCTTCTAGATAACATTGAATGTTTGCTTTAGTGTTGCAAACAACACAGAGCGCCTAGTTATACAGAGTGTTACAAAAAAGTGGTGTCATATTTTAGGGTCGTACAGTAGACGTAGACGCTAATAATTTTAGAAAAAATCGTTGCTTACAGCAATCTTATTTTAAAAGTGACAAATTGAACTTGAAAATTGATCGATAATGCTAATACTTCGCTAATATAATTGAAACTAACGGTATTTAATACCAGGGATGTAGATGGAATGTCCAGATTTAACTGAAAATGTCAACAAAATCATTTAAATTGACATGCAAATTAATAATATTATATTGTTTAGTAATGTGCACCTACACTAAGCAATAAAAGCAATTTCCGAAAAAGATATTATCCCATTTTTTTCAAGCAAAATCAATTTATTTGTCGGCTACACATAAGGCTCCTAAAATTTCACCACATCTTTCCGTAACATCCTGTAGGGTTACTTACAGATCTTATTTTTTTGTGTTTTTGTTTTTATTTTTATGTTTTCTATAAAAATATTCTGAAGCTATTTTTAATGTTAATGACCAAGGTAAAGTCGGGTTACACATCTTATTATTTTGTGTTTTTGTTTTTATTTTTATGTTTTCTACAAAAATATTCCGAAGCTATTTTTAATGTTAATGACCAGGGTAAAGTCGGGTTACAGATCTTATTATTTTGTGTTTTTGTTTTTATTTGTATGTTTTCTACAAAAATATTCCAAAGCTATTTTTAATGTTAATGACCAAGGTAAAGTCGGGTTACACATCTTATTATTTTGTGTTTTTCTTTTTATTTTTATGTTTTCTACAAAAATATTCGCAAGCCATTTTTAATGTTAATGACCAAGGTAAAGTCGGGTTACACATCTTATTATTTTGTGTTTTTGTTTTTATATTTATGTTTTCTATAAAAATATTATAAAGCTATTTTTAATATTAACTAGCTGTTGCCCGCGACTGCGTTCGCATGGATAAAATTTTATTTATTTATTAAAACTTTTTGCAGATTAGTACATAAGCGGACTTAATGCCTAAGGCATTCTCTGCCAGTCAACCTTTGGTGATGCAGAGAAAAGAAGAAGTAGGTGCAATTAAAAATCTTGTAAAAAAATTACAAAAGACAAAAAATTAATGTGAATACATACAAAATTCGATACGAATATACACACAAATTATACACAAATACTCATAACTTTAGTGTACCATATATTAAACATATATACACACATACACAGATACATACACAAATACAAACATAGTTTTCTGACATATGCCAATTTTCTGCGCAATATTCTTAATTGTTTCTTTCATAAGAACCTGCTCCTGACAATACCAAACACAAAAAATTGGCGAAATCAGTCCAGCCATGATCAAGGGAAATAGGGATTCATTTTTATATATATAGATGACCAAGGTAAAGTCAAGGTACACATGTAGGTATCCCCTCTCCCCAAAAGATCGCCACAACGTATACAACGAATCATCACGTCGCGCAACTTTTAATCTTAGTCCATTGTTTTACTGTCAATTCCTTACCATATGAAAATTAAATAACAAACTACCTACACTACGTATAAGAAAAACACAATTGATGCACCTTATTCTTATAGCAATAAATGTTATATTTATGTAAGACGCTAAAGCTTTAATTGTGTCCTAAAAACAATTGAAAAAAAATCCAGTAATTAAAACAGCACATGAATTGGATTCCAATTGTTGAGCACATGCTATTATTGTAAAAAATGCAGTCTTTTATTTTCACGGTCTTTGTAATCGTTTGTACCAATAGAGGAGCAATTTTTTAGAAACAAAGAAACAGTGGACAAAGAAAATGGTCTACAGTTTTGACAAAAGTTTCTGTGTAATCACAATAGCGATAAGGTTCAACTTATCTCTAACAATGAGCTGTCAGAATATTATTGCACGGGAAAATCAACCTTGTTGTTTTATGATGTCAAATGATCCTCAACGTGGTAGACGATATATTTGCCGATGTACCTGTTTGTTCCGCTCAAGGTGACAATAACAAACAAATGTTTAGATTTTAGAAAACAATATTGTTATGATTCCACTAGTGCCTGCGATTTTAAGTTGTTTTTTAGATTTTATTAATCACAAGGCTTATTATAAACTTCTTGTTTATTTACTTATAAAGATTCTCTCACAACCTGGTGAATAAAAATTAAAATTATCTTAACTCATATTATAAATGTAGAAGAAATTAATAAGGTAGCAGGGATGGACTGGATGCCGAGGCGGAGCGGGTGTCCAGCAGTGGACTATGATAGGCTGATTGATTGATTGATTGATATAAATGAGAATGTGAAAAAAGATGTGTGCCGTTTATCGGTTCCATCACTTTATTTCACGATTAATTTTAATTAAACTGCGTCAGTTTTAATGTTATAACGTGTTATTTTTAAAACAATAAATAAGTATTGTTAAATACCGCCTGTGGTATTTGTACTGTTGGACTCAATTGGGTGTAAATACTAGGAGCTTTGAAATAAAACTACTGTATTTTGATCTAATAGCTGGTTGAATTTATTAAAATTCATTTGGCCTTATGAAGTGAACTCGATACCGCGATTCAGAAGACCGGTACAACGCCCTCTTTCGAGGTTGACCGCATACAATGTTTTGATACTTGACATACCGCCGGCCAAAAAAAAGTAGACGGACAAATGTTCAACAATAAAAGTTTTCTCACTTTTATAAAGTTGAAGTTACAAAATTGAAGTGCCTGTTGGTAATGTCAAAATAATAGTTTTTTTAAGCTTATAATATATATTTAATATTTATAATTTTATAGCTTAATAGTTATTTGCACGATACCTATGCCTAAAAATCAGTTTTAAAATTTTTGGCGGTCTATCTGTTTGTTCCGGCTAATTTACGGAACGGGTGGACCAATTTCCACGGGACTTTCACTGGCAGGTAGCTAGTGTTATAAAGAGTATCTTAGGATACTTTTATTTTGGAAAAAAAATTAGGCTTCCGCGCATAATATATTAATATGTACACGCGAGCGAAGCCACGCGGGAACTGTTAGTTTCACATAAAACAGTAGTAATAAAATATATACATATACTAGCTACCCGGCTACACATTTCTGTGACTAAAGAAATTGCAATAAAAAAAAATTCTATCTATAAAGCTGGACCAAACTGCAAAATTTCATTAAAATTGGTTCATTAGTTTAGGAGTTCATCGCAAACAAACTACCTGATATGAAATTTTTCATATAGATAGGTTCATAACACTCACGTTTTCCCATAAACTCAATAAACACCAACAGGAGTTCAGTCACATTAAAAAACATGATCTCCATTATTGAAATACACAATTCTCAGATTTATTTTTAGGTTGTTGTTAAAATCTAATTTTAGTATTTCAGCATACATTCGTGTATATTTTTTTCCTGAGCATGGGACGTTGTTAATTTGCATGTTATTAATTTTTGTTACCATAACAATATCGATTTCATCCAAAATAATAAAAATGTTATTGATTGGATCAAATACTTCATTGAAACGGTGAGTTTTATTATATTTAACTTGAATAACATACAATAACGTTGTATGTATAACAATCTGTAAATAATTTGAGGTTCACATGACTCCAATCAATACTTTTACGTGTCCACCGCAAAATGGCTTGACACTTCGAGGTTTTTGCTTGAAACTTATGCAATGCAGAAGTATACACATGGAACTTAATAGTCCATTGTGGCATTTAATTGTATACATAATATTATGCGCACTAACTTTAGCTAACGCACGCAGCGCCATCTGTTAGCGAGGAATAAAAAAAGCGATAGTGTGTAAACATTGGCCATGCGAATTTACAAACTGATTGCCTGGTGGTCAAAATTCGACCAACCCACTAATATTATAAATATGAAAGTTTGGATGGATGTTTGCGATGAAACTTAGTATGTTAGTATGTAGATAGCTGGAGACCTGGATTAACATAATACTACTTTTTATCCTGATATTCCCGGGATCTCTTGGGATCGGCACTTACGCGGGTGAAACCGCGGGGCGCTGCTAGTAAGTCATAAAATTTTGAATGTTTTATTCTGTTTCATTGTCCAGTATGACTTGAACTGTCATTGTATAGACTTTACGAACTATGACAGGTCTGCATCTAATAATAATAATCATTTCAGGCTGCATAGGCCCATAGATATACACCTTAATCTAAATATAGGTACATACTAAAACATTGTGTTGGTAAATAAAACTTAAAACTAAATTAGTAACTCTTCACTTGCACCAAGTCTTTGTCTGTTGGTAATTTTCTGCAGAAGCGACGGAATACCACACCTTGCCGCCAAAAGTTTTGATCTAACACCTGTTGCAGATAACAGTTGGGTACTCGCACCACGAACGCCTTGAAGTTGACGTTGCGGCGCGACTCAAGCAGCTGCACTCTCGGCGCGTAATTAAGCTTCTGGCAGACGCACTTGGCGATCCCTTCAACCTCAGTGGTGTAGTGTAGGCGAGAGATGTATACCGGGGTGATCGGCTCAGCGGCACGCACCTTTACGTAAGGTTCCACATGGGCCTTTCTACAGCAGCTCTTAGTGCTTCGCGATCTGTGCTTCCTTCTTTGCACAGTCACGAAACCTTCTTCTTCAGCCCGAATCTTTGAATTTATGGTAACAAAGCCACTTATGTGTGTCAGAACTCAAAAGTTACATTAAAATTTACATCAATACCAGGTTTCAACGCAACGTAACGTAAATAAAGACGTAATTGTAGAAAAAACTTAATCACAACAGATCGTGAAGAATGCCCGCTAGAAAACTACGTAAAAAATACGCATAGTAGATACACAACCACACAGGTGGTGCGGAAATGTTTGCACATTATGTAAAATACCACTTTTTTCTACTTTTCCAATCGATCTTGTTATCTCAAGAACGATAACCGTAGGAAAAAAACGTATGAAAATTAATTTGAAAATTATTATTAGGTACATATAACAGTAATATAAATTCATTGTTAGACGTGTTTTTATGATAATATGTAAGCTGTTTGAAAGGGAAAAGAAAAATCCGATACTTCTGAAATTTGGATTAGATTTTATCAGAGATGTTATGGAGCTCTCTAACCGTAACCGAAACTATCGGATGTCCGAAATAAAAATTTATTCGAAACCGAATGTTATATATAAGTTTCGAATAATTTCGGATAGGATAGATTCCGGACGTTTAAATGAGACACATTGTAATGTGACTATAGTGATTTGTTTTTTTCTTGTTTAATATCATTTTGTTTTTACATGTTTAAGTAGATACCATAACACAAAATGAATATTTATAATAATCACTAATACCTAAGGCTAATAGTGTTTTGTTTTCTGTGATATTAGTACCAAATGATCACCTGGAAATAAACCCAAATTATTTCGTACTATTCGCGGATTCACGTGAAGAAGTCTTAGGAAGGAAGTCCTGATGCCGTGGGAATATCAGGATAAAAAGTAGCCTTTGTGTTAATCTAGGTTTCCAGCTATCTACACAGTAAGTTTCATTGCAATCTGTTCAATAGTTTTTTCGTGAAAGAATAACAAACATCCATACATCCTTACAAACTTTCACTACTATAATATTACTAGGATTTGTATTTTCCAATTACAATTTCCTAAAAATCTAACATAACGTAACTGAAACTATCCGAAACTATCGGATAATCCAAAATAATTCTATATCCGTAACCTTGTATAACTTGATTCATATATCCGGATCCGGATTTCATATCCATAAAATCCCTGGATTTTATTACTTACCTTCTATCTGCACCCGTGGAGTGAACACCATGAAGCTGACTGATTAAGGAACAACTCCAGGTCACAGAAGACCCCAGAGGCGATATCGGAATGCATTGAAGCGGCCCTACTGAAGATACTTCTTAACTTTTAAGGTAAACCACAGTTAATATCAGGATTAGGAAGATTTCGGCTCAAATTTAGATCTGTCAGTCTAACGCAGTGTTTTAAAATTCTTAAAAAATTAAAATGTCTTCGTAAATTTAAAAAGAAACATCCCAACTGTCGGTCCGGTTAACAAGAGATATTGATAATTCCATTCGCCAGACCATTTTCTACATGAACGAATTTGGTACGGAGAGGACTTTAACCAAAGTTTTCAAATTTGTGTTAGCACCTTTAATCTGTTCTCTGTAGGACTTTTCGTAACTCATTATGTAAAATGATTAGTATTGAACATTGTAAAAACATTTTCATTTAGAGTTTCCATCTATCTATTTCATTTTCATCATCTTCCGCGCCTTTTCCCAACTAAGTTGGGGTCGGCCTTCATTCTAACTATGATACAGCCAAACTTTGATATTTTGCGTGAAGCGACTACCATGAGACCTCCACAACCCAAATACGGAGAGAGGCATGAGGCATGGAGGGGTCTCAATGTGTTAAGAATGGCCACCCATCCTGAGACTAACTTTGCTATTATTACTTAACCTTGTAATGTGCTAACCTACTCCGTTGCCACTTATCTTATCTCTATCCATATGCTCTATCCATCTATTCATTACGTCTAATGCTTAACAGTAATTTAAACCAAAATTTGGAATAAGAAGATGAAGCAATTATGTATGTAATCTTATTATTTAATATCTTTTTCATTTAATTTTTATCTTTTCTTATTTCACTCATAAAATACTTACAATAAGTTGAAATCCAAAATGTAAACAAAGATAACTCAACAGTTACATAAGTGTGGGGATTGTACTTGACTTCTAACTTACATAGCCGACAAACAGGTACAGTTGGACACAACTACAATTTAGACACGAACAAGTTAAAAGTATGTAAAAATCATTCCAAGAAAAATAAAATAAGCATTTAAATATCAGCAAGAAGGTATATGTATATAACAATAGTACATCATTCTCTTGAAGTGGGAGAGCCATACTTCGGCACGAATGGGCTGGCTGGACCGGAGTGATACCACGGCCTCACAGAAAACCGGCGTGAAGCAATGCTTCATAGTATTTCGCCGAACGAGTGAATTTACCGGAGGCCCTAAAAATAAAAGTCCAAGTCAAGTTACAGCAAAAATATTAAGTTGTGGAGGAACGGGTGTTATGTCCCTCCAACACAAAGGGAGGATGCCTGGCGGGCTGTGGCCCAACGGTTGATGATATATACTAATCGGCGCGAGAACTCTAATAGCGCGATGCAGGATTAGTAGGTTGTAGATGATGTTGGAGTATGTTTCTTTTTGCTGTATGTGGAAGTCGCCACAAAGTTATTTATAGCATAGTTTCATTTCCACCCAGTGAAGACTAGCGTGAACTCTAATAGGAGAAATGGATCAAAATTAAAAATCTATTTAAATTCGAATCCACATTGATGACGCAGACGAATGTAGTGCTACGGCTACTCTGTCGCACTCGTTCACCTACAACGTTAGAGATCGTGGAACGTTAGAAATGTGTTACATTTCCTTGTATGAAAAAAAATAGAATAAACAAAACTATATGCAGGCCCATGACTAGTAACCGATTATTGAATTTTAGTAATAACATTAGTGATAAGGTTTCCAATTTAGATTGGACTCAAAGACATCCGGATAAGCTTTACGGCTACTTATTCAATATGATAGAAATCGAATTTAACAGTATATTTAAGTCAAAAACAATAATTCAAAGGCCAAAAACGACATTCTGTGACTGGCCGACAACAGGAATATACAAAAGTAGAGAAAAGCTTTATGATTTATATGCTATGAAACATGTAACAAAACATGTACTATGGCAAAGTCTTTATACATAAGTAGTAAGATTAAGTCTTCAAATAACAAAATAACAGCTACATGGAACATTATTAATAATGAAATGGGACGTAGTAAACCTCGAGACAATGATTTAAAATTAAATATTAATAATAGGTTTATAACAAACAACTTAGACATAGCTGAATCTTTTAATACCTTTTTCACAAATATACCAGTTAGTACAACCAGTACCTTGAATTCTTGTGCGTCCAGGTCTGAATTGTTGTTAAGGGCCAATGTAAACAAATGTAAGAATTTATTTGTATTTGAATTCATAAACCCCACAGACATTATAAAAACGTTTAAGTCTCTTAATTCTAAGAATTCAGGGGATTTATGGGGAATTTCTGTTAAATTAATAGAAACTATTATAATTGTTATAGCACCATTTCTAGCTATAACATTCAATCGATGTGTTAATTCTGGTGTTTTTCCTAACCTGATGAAGTATAACAAAGTAATACCTTTATTCAAGAAGGGTTGTACAACTGAACCAAGTAACTTCAGGCCAATCTCAATGTTACCAGCTATTAGTAAAATTTTTGAAAAAGTTATTTTGCAACAACTAGAAAGCCATTTTAATCTAAATAATCTATTTCACAAAGAACAATATGGCTTTACAAAGGGTCGTTCAACAATTGATGCTGGTGCAACTCTTTTAAGACATATATTTAATGCATGGGAGAATTCGCAAGATGCGATATGTGTATTTTGCGATCTCTCAAAAGCTTTTGACTGTGTAGAACATAACACACTTTTTCTTAAACTTAAACATTATGGTGTTAATGGTATTGCTTTGGAACTAATTATTTCCTACTTGAAAGATAGAATTCAACATGTAGATGTCAATGGTGCGAGGTCTTCTGGATTACCTGTTACTATGGGCGTTCCTCAGGGCTCTATACTAGGTCCTCTACTTTTTCGCATATATATAAACGATTTACCTTATTATTTAAAAGATCTCTGTGATATAGTTCTATTTGCTGATGATACGTCACTTATTTTTAAAGTCGATCGTAAGAAAACAGTTTTTGACGATGTGAATAGGGCAATAAATGATGTATTGTATTGGTTTTCAACTAACAATCTTCTACTAAATTCAAATAAAACAAAGTGTGTGAGATTTACTATGCCAAATGTAAAACAGCTAGGTACTAATTTAACTCTAAATAATGAAATGTTAAGTATTGTAGACTCAACAGTATTCTTAGGAATTACATTAGACAGTACACTACAATGGGGAGCCCAGATAGATAGCCTTGCAGGTAGGCTTAGTTCGGCAGCTTATGCAGTATGGAAGATACGTCAGCTCACTGATACGGACACAGCTAGGCTAGTTTATTTTAGCTACTTTCACAGCGTCATGTCCTATGGTATACTACTTTGGGGTATATGGTATTCTCCAAAAACGAGCCATCCGCTCCATATACAATTTAGGTGCTAGAGTCTCTCTTCGAGAGTTGTTTAAGGATATAGGTATTTTAACTGTTGCATCAGAGTATATTTTTGCAAATATTATGTTTGTTAGGCACAACATTAATGACTATAAGAAAAATAGTGATATACACAATATTAATACAAGAAACAAGTCTAAACTCGTTGGTACCTATCATCGCTTGCATAAAGTACACAACTCGTTCGAAGGTCTTGGTATACGTTTTTATAACAAAATTCCTATACATGTTAGCGACCTTCCTGTAGATAAATTCAAGCAAACTGTAAAAAATCACCTTATTAGGAAATCCTACTATACGATCAACGATTATCTAAACGACAAACAGTCTTGGGCTGAAGGTGTCATTAGGTATATACACACAAACTTCTTTGTCTTATAATTAAGCTAAATTATTAACAAACCATTGTCAGTTGAAAGTAATGCATGACGTTTATTATGGTAATTTGACTAGTAGTGATTTTTATCAGTATCTTGACTATGGTTCGTCATGCTCACTAAAATGTCATTGCTTGCGGCGTCGTCATGGGGCGGGTCATTTCTTTCCCTCTGATATGGCGAAGGAGATGATGGCTGGTCCATGCGTCATACTCGTGAACGGGTGCTGCTTGGGGTGACTGGTCGGCCTAGTCAGCGATGCTTTAGCTTATACTATTATTTTGGTTCGTTCAACTGCAACTCTAGCCTCTTAATCCAGTCACGAATTATTTTTAACTGTAGATTTTGTAATTGAATGAAGGTAGATGTGCACCTTGAATGATTTCTATGTTTAATAAGTTCAAACTTTCAACGGTATCACTGAGTGATTTTTATTTTTTAGTACGTCCGCTTTTGGAGCATTTCAATAAATTGAAATTCAGGTGGCATCAGCTTGCATCCTGTTTACCTTTCGTGTAACACTAACACTATTGTACCTGAAGATCTGACTTTTAAAAAGAGTGGCCATGAGTTTCTTTGCCAGTATTCTTCTCATAAGGCTCTACGCATTTTGGAAACTGGAAGTTATAGATCGACACAAGCAGGCAGTAGATTTTGGTGTTTTCACCTAATTTACCTCGACAATCCAGCACATGCTGTGGCGTCTATTTGCGCCGATCTATGATTCTAACTCTAGCTTCAATTTAACGTTCATAAATGTCACTTAGTGTCTTAAATGAATAAACGATTTTGAATTTGAATTGAATTTGTGGTGTTTATACAGCTTAGGGCTAATATTTTTATACAAAAATATCTGTTCGCATTGCTCTGAATGTTTCATACTATAATAAGTATGTATTGACAAATATAGAACATAATAGACACCACAGTACACGTTATGTTTAGATTAGAATCAATATAGCTCTGTGTTATATACCCCAGAGTATTATTTATTAAAAAGTACAAATAAAAAAATTGAAAATACCTAAAATACCCTCGACTTGAAAATTTCATCAATTATTAAAAAAAAAGCTGATGATCTTCTGAGGGGTTGAACAGTCTCGATCAAGTCACCTTTTAAACAAAAAAAAACTAAAGAAAATCAGTCCATCCGTTTATGACCTATGACCTATGCTACTAACAGACGCACTGATATACAGAATATTTAACGTTAACGCACGTTAAACTTATACCACCCCTCCTCTTTTCATCGGGGCTTAGAAATACTCTTGACGAGAACATGAAGTAGCTAAATAGCTCACTCAAAAATGACAAAGTGACACTAGAGTAGACGCCTGATAATTTGATGTACTCTTATTCATAGGTATACGTTCAGGAGTGTGGTTATGTGTTGGATAATAACATACACGTCACGTACTCAACTTGTAGAGATGTTCCAGTAAATTTAATGTGTTCACTACCATACTTAACTTCGTGTTCCACTGTAGAAGAGAGATATTCAATGCGATACTTTTTTATCATGTGTTGACAAGACTACAGGTCCCCACCACATCGAAGCCGAGTGTAAATTCGTATGTCGTACTCAAACCGACTAAACCCACACGTTGTTACCACGGGACCCGGGATACCCTAAGATGGAAGCCTCCGAGAACCCTGCAGACCTTTGCTACCTGAACTTTAAACTACCACCACCGTGGAGTACGGGGGGCCTACACCCCTTCAGATCAGAAAGGCGCGCGCGGGTTTCATCACACCACTGTCTGAGGCCTGCTTCTGCAAGGATAACGGTTAGCAAGCCCCGTTACCCCTGAAGACCAGGAGGGCCCGGGCTAGTGTTCGTGGAGGTCGGAGATTATTCTCTGCTCTCCTACATCTGGTGCATCTTCTGCAGGACGAGAGTTTCCGTTACGCCGCCCCTTTGACTAACAATGCTAAACGAGACGGTGGAATCCCACACGCACTCTCACTTTGGACTATGGACACAACCATGGTCTTCAGGGCTAGGTTTCCCACATCAATAGCCATCACGAGATCGCCTGATGTGTTCAAGCTGAGCACTCCACTAGAGTGTGGAGTGCAGAATGTCTTCACGGTAGTGGCACGCAGACTGGCTCCCAGCCTTTAAGACACAATACAGACACTCTCCTTGTAGTACTTACAGCAGCTGTGTCCAGTGACACCTCTGTCCATCGGTAGGAGCTGCTAAAATATCGCCTCTCCAGCCAATGCTCTATGATGGGTCTAACTTGCGCCAGAGCTATAATGACGCAAGGGCTTTCCTCTAGGCCCTATGACTCTGATATTCATCGCCCGCTGCGGTCAAAGGTGAAACTCTATTTATTTGCATTAATAACTAGTTTGTTTTCGGTACTCTCGTGTATTTCACCTTGATAAAAATAGCCTATCACTCTCCAGGCCATTTTGGTTTCGCAATCCTGCCGGCCTATATAACCTACATTTACTATTCGGCCGTGTACCGGATAATTCTTGCTTATTATCCGGTATCCAGCCAAATAGTAAATGTAGGCTGTATAGGCAGGATACCGGATAGTTACCGGATATCCATTTTTTAGCTACCGTATTCGCGTAATATATTGAAATGAAATACATGTTTAATAATATTTAAATAGTTATAATTAGCAAAGATTATTAAGAGCAAGGGAATCTACTACTACTACACATTAAAACAAATTTGTCAGTCAATCCTACTCCTGACAATTTAAATTTACAAATAATTGGTTTAAATGAATTTAATGAATTTAATTGGTATATTAATATTGTACACAATTACAACTGAAGACAATAAATGCGACTAAATATTCTAATTAATAAATAAGGACATTGTAAATAACAAGCATGCGTCTAAGAACTCCACCGCATCATCTTCTACTGGTAGATTTCCCACATTTATGGAAATGCTAATTCTCTATAAATAATTTTTATTTTAGAGGTAGGAGGAAAGTATGCGATATAGTATGGCATAGCTTACTCCCCTTGTAGTGCCAGCATATGCTAGCATATATTCATGTTCGTATTAACTTTGAAACTTCACAGCCACGATTGAGCTCCAAAACTTGTGCTAGTTACGTTATACTCACTATTAAGTCGAATCAAAACTGAAACTTTGATAGAATATTACGGCTTACCCCCGGCTTCTACTCAAAAGTTAATTGACAAGTTAATTTGGGTTAGTTAAGACTTTAAAAGCTGCGAGATTCTTTGATTAAAAATAAAGATGGGTCCTCACTTATAGCATTTTATTTACCGGAACATTATTAAGTTTTTTTGGATGAAAAATACCATACTCTATGTCCTTTTCGTTACACCTAGAAACGTGTTTTCAAATTTTCAAATTCAATACCTTTATTTCATAAAATTTACCATCAGTTATTCGAAATCGTCGACTTAATAAATAATTATTATATTTTAAAATTATACACACAGAGTCACCGCAACTATAGTTTGCCTCGTCAAATGTAAAATTATTAAAGAAGAAAAAAATGGATTTTTGTTTGGTATCCATTTTCGGCAGATGCGATATTATTATCAAATCTGCTTGTTACGGAGTGAAAGCGTGAGAAACAAAGAAAGCTCACATTAAGCTCACATAAAGCTCATATTAAATATTATATATAATTAATTTTAAATAATTATCTTTTGAAAAAACTATCGCCCTATCGTTTCAAGTGTCAATATAAAATTTGAAGAGTTCCCTCATTTTCTCCAAGATCCCGACCATGCGACCACCTGGGAAGTATACCCTTTCAAACACAAGAAGAATTTTCTAAATCGATCCAGGCGTCTTTGAGTAATCGGTGAACATACATATAAAAAAAAATACAGTCCAATTGATAACCTTCTCCTTTTTTGAAGTCGGTTAATAATAAATTAAGTTTAATAGAATACTGAAAAGGCTTCGCACGGGTAGTAGAGACATCTTTAATAATCATCAACATATTTCAATCAATTTACACAACATCTAAACAAATTATATACCTAAACCTACCTCATGAATCACTCTGTCTATTAGTGAAAACCGCATGAAAATCCGTTTAGTAGTTTTTCAGTTTAATGCGAACAGATAGTCAGACGCGGCGGGGGACTTTGTTTTATAATATGTAGTGATAGTGATTATGTAAGAATTCTTCACGATACTCCATACATCCAAATCTATTCAGGTATTTAGAAGTTATGGTTCAATAAATAAATCACAAACCTACCTGAAAACATTACACTCCTTTTTTGGGCAGTCGCTTAAAGATGTAATTTGCGTGTTTCTCTAAGACAAATGTCTGCTCAAATTCTAGCTGAAATACCAATGAGGAAAAACCTTAATCCTAAAAAATATGTGTGTTGTTAATCTGTGGATAAGATGGGTTCCCAAAGCTTTATAGGGATAGGGAAAATGGGGTGAACTCGAGTGATGCGGCTTTTATTGTGTTTGCAGACATCGATAACTACTTACAACCATTGTTACAAAATACCCTATTTCACCCCCTCTATTCCTGGCTTGGAAGTTCGACCATAATTCAATATATTTTGAAAGTTTTGTTTTACGTAGATTTCGAAGAAAAGTCTACCTATTGGTTTTGTAGCAGTTGTCGAGTTATGATCCCTAGACCCCAAAACCACCGCCAGTTAAAAAGTTTGTATATATATATATGCATATCTGTATATATGTATGTACCTCAATTTTACCGGCACGATAGAGGTCGCAATTATGCACCGATTGCTTTCAAACTTAGACGACAAATCAACAGGGCTTAATTGCCGACCCATTCGTGCCAAAGCATGGCTCTCCCAAAGTTGCATGACTCTCTCACAGTTGGCATGGCAAAGAAGTATCTGCAAGTACTAATTATTATATATATTCACAATTTTAAATATCGAACGACTTCTGTTGAGCACTGTACGACCTGCGCGTGAGTGTTTGAAGGCCATTTTGAGCTGTGCAATGCAGCACGATCACGAATCGTAAGCTACTTAATAACAGAAGGTCTTACCACAGCGTCTTAGTTATTTGGAATGCTTTCAACTCTATGTTATTATCGTTTAAGTTTAAAATGTTCTAGCAAGTTTGTAGATACAAAGCTTAGTTAGAATGATAGGTTACTTAAGTAATAAACCTAGGAGTGATTATGCGACTGATTCATGTAGGTATAATAGTTGTTATACGGCCAGAGTGTTCATCTGTGTTTACAAAAAGTGTTATGTAATGTTAGTTGTTATGGAAAAACCTACTGAATTAACAAAAACCATAAATTATATTTTTCTTTTTTCATGATTTAATTATAGCATCATGTTTATAAATAATGTACTTTTTAGGGTATTTAGTCACACCTAGGTAGATATAGGTAAATAGATATGTAGTGGAAGAGAAATAAATACTTATACCAAGTTTTACACATTATTAGACTACTAGATAAAAACCCGGCTTCGCTCGGGTGAAATGTGACTCATAATACACAATCTTTTACAAAATGTAGGTAGGCTTTAACGAACCCAAGATATACGTGTGAATCGGCCTTAACGAACTCAAGATGGCATCCGAGTGGCCAATATGGCGTCTGCCATTTGTATCATTAGAATTTAACAATATACTCGACAATCCGAATTTGGCGGATATATGTTGTCAACTCGAAATCATTATTTTTTTATGTTTTATTATTCAGGTAAGATTTCAATCGAGTCCACCGTACGCCTTGGCCGAATTAATAATATGGATACCTCAACCTATGATCTATGTCAGCCGTTATGTCTACTAACAAACACATTTTAGTTTTTCCTCACCAGATTATTATTGAAGATAATTTTTTAATTCCATCCATTGTTACTTCAAACTATTTACTTCGTTAAAGCCTCGACAATTTTACTGGCATATACGTATTTAAAATACTCTTTAAATCATTCTGTCCAACAATGATAATTTAACTTAATTATGGCCAGGATTGTTTAGAAATCAAATCATTCCAATAAAGGGTACCGCGGCCCGCGTTTCAATTTGCCACTAGAGGCGCTGCTGTAGCGTGAGGTCTCCGAAGTTGAATAATCTGTGCTCCGAAATGTCATCTAAAATGTCACTGTTTGTTTAAGGGCTTTATTGCGTGTTTATTTACTAAAAAAATAATTACTGTTGTGAATATTTTGCAATACCCGATTAATTATGGCAGATGTAATACGATAACAGGAAATGATTTATATTTAAACTCTGTTTCCAAGTGCGTAAAATCAAATTTTGGCAGCTAAGACCTCACTCGCCAATGGCGCCAATTGGTGAACATAAACACGGTAGCCCTCATTGGCTCTTCATATGTTTTTGGTCTCAAATTCGCACAAAAGAGAGAGTGTTTGTGTATTATATATGCAGTATTGCGTTTAACAATTGATTACACATAATAAATGTACCTATGTATATGTCTAACAAAACTAATGTAGTCGATGAAACTAATCTAAAATTATAGAATTTCTTTAATGTGATGCAACCCTGGATTATTTAATGATCAATCATTGAGTCCGTGTTAATTACAAGGTAAATAATACAAGGTTATTAAAGATATATTTTCTGTATTTTCTCTTAATTTTAGGTGGATTCATGGTCTCCAATAATATGGATGTAAAGCCTGGTGACGCCAGTCCATAAAAACTTATTTTGTCATATTAGAAAAACCAATATCTACTAAAATATTACACTCGGTAATGAGCGTAAAAACATTTCAATGGGTATTCAACTCCTTGCACAGATTAAATAGTTGTACCTACTTTTACAGAAGCTCCACTGAAGAAAATCATTTAAATAAATAGCAACTCTTGCTCAGACACAATATGGTGCAATTCAGTTCGCAGAGTTATTCAAGTGCCGCTATATTCACCTAGAAGTTGTCTATTCTGACAACGTTAGGGTTTCATTTCTTTACCTTTCGATCCAGTTTGGAAGTGTGAAAAACGTTAGTTTGGGATCCTTGTTTTTATTTAAGCAGTCGCATATGATGACATATGCTTTTGTACGACCCGGCTACTGAGTTGTTCCAATCAGTCGACGCCGCCACGTACTTGTAGCTTCATACCTACGTTTATGGTTTGTGATTGTTACATTAACCAAAAGCAGTTGCTTTACCGCTTCCAGTGCATTTTTGGATCAACACATATAAGTTTTTTTACGAAATTAAACTGTTGCATAACTTTTCCCCTTCCTATATGAATATAAGCTCTTCCTTGTAGTTTATACAAAATTTTACCTGTATTTATGATCACTACTTCGTTCCTAACTATCGCAGCGTGATGTTAAATATCCTATAGCCTATTTCAAGAATGTGCTATAAAATGCAAAAAGGATTTATCAAATCCGACCTCTGTTATAGGTGTATAGATTATCACGAATCACGAAATCTTCTATTTCTGTTACAAGAGAAAACCCTGTCCACCCTTGTTGTACTCTTCTAACTTATATAGTTATAACTAGCAACCCGCCCCGGCTTCGCACGGGTACAAATTATACACCTAAACCTTCCTCATGAATCACTTTGTCTAAAACCGCATGAAAATCTGTTCAATAGTTTTTCAGTTTATCGCGAACAGACAGACTTGTTTTATAATACGTAGTGAGATATACTATACTGCAGAGTACAACAAGAGAGAATACTGCAGAGTGTGTTTGTTGGGTTGGACGCGCTAATCTCATGAATTGTTGTGTGTTGGATAGCCTATTTATCATGGAAGGTTATAGACCATATAACATCACGCTACAACCAGTAGGAGCGGAGTAGCGACCATAACCGCAGGTGAAACTCCGGGGACGGCTAGTGTTTAATATTTTATTACAGGCGTATTTGAAAACGGAACACTTATTTAAATCAATGATAGGGTATGACTCTAGCATGCACTAACAATAATAATTTACAAAAAAAACTATTAGTTTACAAGGTACGACCGTTTGAATTTCAAGGTATTTTTGCCTCCGTTTTTCATAAAAGTGTTCGTCATTTTGTTTCTATAAATTCTTATTTCAGACCAATGTACAATGTGCAATGTAAATTACATACACACACTCACGCCTGTATCCGCAAAGGGTTAGGTAGAGGCGTATTAAACGCTCACATTTTGCCAAATGTAATTTTAATCCCACTCACGTAAAAGGGGCAAGCCTATTGTCAACCGGGCACATTAGGAATTACAGATGGGAAAATTCTGAGTATATTAAGGGAAAGGTAGATAAGAAGGGAATGCAATGGAAGTAAAGGGATAATAATAATAATAATAATATGAATCGGCGACCATTGTTTCGATTGTCATAATATCTGCTCATGGAGTATTAGCCAAAAGCTTCGATCACACCTTAAGAGGCTCGCGTTAGACGGCTGGATCAAGGGACTGATGCAGAAGGCAGTTCTCCTCGACACGTAGTGAGGAGGTTCCTGCCTTTGGAGCCCTAACCACCGGTGTCTTGGTCCCTGTACCCTTTATTTATATTTTTAAATATATATTTTGTTTTATACGTATTTAAAAATGCAATTAATAAGTTTTATGATGAATAAAGAGAATAATAATAATAGGTGGTGCAGGTGCTCTATCCTTTAAACACAATGCGAGGATCCTCCGACCATACCAGGGGATCATGCATGGTGGACTACTGGGCCCAACGGTTGAAGTTATATATGTGTATAAATAGGATGTATTTGACAATGGAACTTACTTAAATCACTAAAAGGGCTGGCCTTTAGCATGCAGTTACAAAAAGAATTAAAAAAAAAAAATATTCGTTTAAAAGTTATGACCGTTTGAGTTACAAGGCAGGAAAGATTTTAAATCGTACATATTTTTTTTTTGGAACTATTTACTCAGTTATTGTGAAAAACCATTTCTGAGTAACGGAATGATCCATTGTCAGATACATAATATATTTTAGTTTATGGTCAAATACGAATTTTCTTGATGTATGTGGACATCGCCACAAGACGGTTAATTCTACAAATTAATTAGGTCTTTTTAAAGTATTCAATATCTAGTGAAAATTTGTATTTTTACTACAATGTTTTTTTTAATATATTGCACACAAATAACTGCACTATATCTTATTCAGATATTTTGTCGAGGTCAGTGAAATCTCCTGCATTTGTTCCCAATACCAAATCTAGTAAGGTCTACATAGAAATTGCTATCAAAATTGTAAAATTCCGTTCATAAATTAAATAATAATAATTTATTGGCATCAAGAACACATTACAGTTACGTTTATATGCATCACATAAGGATAATAACAAAAATGAATAAAGCTTATTAAACAGTGGTCCCCGTGGTAGGAAATCCTGTGTTACGGGGAACAGCGTTTTACTAATTAATGGTTTTTAATAAAATTCTTTTGTTAAAAAAGCACATGGTCTATATACCAAAGGAGAAATTTAAGGGAAAGGGAGAGAAGTAGCAAGTACTCTCCTGTCCCGCATAAGACGCAAGAGCCGCAGGAGAGTGCAAAACTGGCATCCATTCGCGCTTGCCTGAGGGCCACGGACAGGGTCATCCGTCGCACTAGGAGAAGCATCGGAAAGGAAAGGAACGGTGGGGTCACCTGTTCTTTAACAGGTGGCCATGTCTGCTAAGGTTTACAGGGATTTCCTTTCTAAGTTATAGCCGAGGCCTTAACAATAAGATCCAGTGACCACGTGATTTCAGTCACATGTAAAAAAAAGGTAAGAGTGGATTGCCACATGTCAAAGAAATTTGAAGCGATCTACTTTTTGCACTTGTTTCTTCAGTCAAATTATATTTTTCGATATTCTGTTCTAATTTTTTTTCTGACGCTAACTAAAATGTAAGTGCACGCGATCACGTGATTTATTGAACAATGCATAATTCGTGGCCCTGACATCAGTAGTATGCTGACCTATGAACGAACAATACTTAAGAATTAGCATAATATTCTTATAAGTACAGCGTCTTAGTGCTAATCTATTATGGGCTTGCTATAGCCGACTGCGTGTCTAGCACACATAAGAGGTCTACACAACTTCGTACTTGCTTGCAACATCGAGGATTTTAATAAGTACTGTAATTTAAAACATGTACAGTTGACACATTATTTTTACAACTTTTTTTTTTTTTTTTTGTTTTTGTTATTAATTTCGATTTTTAATTTGTTAAAGAGCAAGGGTATCTTGTCCGTATATTAAATACTAGTTGCGGCAGCTGGGAATATCTGGATGAAAAGTAGTTTGTGTGTTTATCCAGGTCTCCAGCTATCTAAATACCAAGTTTCATCGCAATCGGTTCAATATTTTTTACGTGAAAGAGCAACTAAAATAAATACATCATCACAAACTTTCATGTTTATAATATCATAATAAGATTTTATTGGTTAAAGTACTCTCCTAACTCGTAGTAGACGCACCAGAGGTCAGAGAGTGGGAGTAATAGGTAGGGCTGCCTATTACACTTACAGAAGCGAAGTGAAGTTAAGTGTTTCCAGAGCGCCTCTCTGAATCAGAGGGGGAAAGGCCTCAGGCTAGGTGTTGCTGCCTGCTGATCAGGAGGTGGCCAAGATTTACAGGGGTCCTTGACGCTTCCTTCTTAGGGTATACCCGGTTCCCTTGCAAAAGACACATTTATGACGGAACACCGTGTAGTTTTGGTAATTTTGATTTACCGTTTACCACGGTGAGTTAATGACCCGTTAATGACACGATAAAAAAAACCTAAAATGATACACAAAATCAATATCACGCATAAATCATCACAAACTATTGTAAGGGTTTTAATAAAACTATGGTCGGCAGTATTATTAACGCTCGGGAATATAAAAGTAATTGATGTCGAATAGGAATTCAAACTACCTACGTAGTTTTTGTTGACCTAATTTCATTTAATCGTAAGTCTTGGAAGAAGGGCAAAGGGAGATCATACAAGTTTTGACATACAAAGAGATTAAATGATCTTAAAAGTACACACCTACAAACAGATATGGAGACAGTCGAAAGCCAAATCGACCTGAACTTAAATGGAGTGGCTTCGTTCGCTCCGTTAACTTAAATAATGTAGATTACTGACGCAAAGAAAATACTGCATTCGGTCAATAACCACTTGCTACAATCGATGAGCTGCGACGAAGAACGCAATTAGATTGTTTCCATGGCAACCATCCTGTAAACAAAACTATTAGGAGCTATTCATGGTCTCTTCTCATAACCTGATATCGTAACTATACCATTAGGTTAATTAGATTTGTTATGTTTTATATAGACTGACAGACTGCTATTCTATCAGATAGAATTACGTTATGCTTTTCAACTCTCGTATAAGCCATCCAAAGGTTGTCAATTAGACATCAAGTTTAACGATAATTTATAATTATGTTTATATTTGTTTATAATGTGGTGCACTATCTAGAATATTTTTTATGGCTCCTTTTTAAAAATCGCTTAATTGGGAGCAATAAAACAAATAACACAAGGTGTATAGCAATAGAAAATTCAGTTAATTATAACATTTGTTTTTTTCTATCTGTCAGATAACTGTCGTCGACCTACGTAGCCGCGTCGGCGTCGTCTCCTCACCACTACGCCCCACTCAGAGTGTTGTGGGTTCGATCGTCAAATAGTTGTCCTGAGTCTGAGTGTGCTGTGTGTATTGTTTGAATATTTGTTCCCGGTATTCAAAAACTTATTGCCTATTAGATAAAGTGCTACAGGTTCGAATTAGAAGAACTGATAATTAATAAAATAGTGGTTCTAAATACAGACCTACAAAATAACTTTTAACGTTGAGAGTGCGGATGATGACGCCTGCATTTCTGTTGTTATGTGTGTTGCGGGTATATTTTTGAAAGGCACCGAGGTTAATACTAAATTAACTGTACTTATCACTTATTGACCAAATTGAATTTAAGATTTCTTGTGACGGAACTATACCACAATTGGTGATCACTTAGTTCGAGAGATGGCGTTGTTCTAAAACGTGACTTGCGATATGGTTTCGTTACATGCAGCTTTATAAAAGCGTTTTTTGTTATTTGTCGAGATTGAGAGCGACACAAAACCTTGTGTAAATACAGTGCTATCAACAAAGTTTGTGCATTATTTAAAACCTCGCCCTCGGGACCCCAGTGTTTGTTCATGGTCCTTCAGAGTCGGATTGGCCGAGTGTTTTTTGGTAGTCTTCAGTGGTGGGAGAGAGTACCACCCATTGTGTTAGGACTGGTCAGTGGATCGCTGTCCAGAGCAGCTTCTTCAACGAAGGAAGCACTACGTGCAGTGCCAGCGAAGAGGCACCAGGTGGCGCTTGCGACAGATCCTGTCTTAGTGGCGTTATCTGGAGGAGCCAACACGTGGGAGGCTCAAACAACGCAGAGTGGAGTTTGGAGCTTACGGACGCTAGGAGGCGCCCCGCAGCAAGTCACACGATATACGGTTTGTGTCAGTGAGTGCAGAAAAAATTGTGAGTACATTTTCAACTTTATTATTCAACGGAATTTAACTTAACTGTTTGAAGAATCGGTTTGTGATCAATAGTTTATCTTCGAGAATTTCAAGATATTTACTCCGTCAGTGTTTAAGACTTAGTTAAAATTCGGATCAGTTTGGACTTGTAAAATTTTTAGTGTAAAAGTGGTTGCGACGGAGAATCCATGCCCGATTTTATACCTTAGTGACATTGTGCAAAACACTTAGAAAAAATTCACCAAAATTCGTGTGGGACTTAATATTTTTTAATGAATATTTATTAAATTCTTGTTGTTTAGAATTGTGGACTTGTAAAATTTTAACGTTGAAGGTTGATTATAACGTTATACTCACACATCTGTCAGCACTTGGAATATTTTTTTGAATAATACTACTTGTAGTTTCTAATTATAATTTATTAGCTGTCAAAATGGAATCGTTCAGCGCTCTTCAGGAGGATATTAAATCAAAAATGTTGAAAGGTCTAACTAATTTCAAAAAGTCTCCTAAAGAACGTTTGACGAAATCTTATATCGAAACAAGGTTAGATAATTTGGAGAAACAGTGGTCTTTGTTTACGGAAACTCACACACAAATTGTAACTCAAATTCAAAGGACTGAATTACAGAATTCAGATTACTATAAGAAAGGTTTATATGATGAGGTCGAAGAGTTGTATGTAAGTTATAGGTGTGAGTTAAAGGAAATGTTGCTTAAAAGGGAAGCTCCGGTTGCATCTTCTGTTGTACCTGAAACATGTCAAAGTGAAAAGGTAGTAACGAGAGTTAAGTTACCTGAAATAAAAATACCTTTTTTTTCGGGAAAATACTCTGAATGGCCAACATTCAGAGATTTGTTTTTGGGATTAATTCATAGCAATAAGTTGTTAGAGGACTCACAAAAATTTTACTACTTAAAGGGTCATTTAACTGGGGAAGCAGAACTGCTACTGCGAAATATTAGTGTCACAGCTGATAATTATAAAAGCGCCTGGGAAAAATTAGACTGTACATATAACAATAAGAAATTTTTAGTAAATGGTATATTAAAACGTTTATTCGGTCAGAAAACTTTAACGTGTGAGTCGGCTAGTGATATTAAAAATATTTTAAATACTACATCAGAATGTTTACAATCAATTAAGGCTCTTGGGGTAGATATCTCGTCTTGGGACATCTTTATTATATATATAATAAGTGGAAAATTAGATGGGGAGACTCGGAGAGCTTGGGAATTGAAGGTATCGTCAGAACCCAGTGACGAATTAGCTACATTCCAACAATTTACGGAGTTTTTGAGTAGTCGCTTCCGGGGACTCGAATATTTGGATTCTAAACCAGATGCCCAGACTAGGGGTAAACATCCCAAGAGTACACAGTCATTTCATGTATTAAATAAAGATAAGCGAATTCTATCTTGTGAATATTGTTCAGCCGACCATGGGATTGCATATTGTTCAAAATTTGGTAGGCAGTCTAGCGAGAATCGACGGCATTTCGTACAGGACAGGCATTTATGTTTCATTTGCTTAAAGAATAACCACACTGCCAAAGTTTGCAAAAACACTCAAAGGTGCCAGGTGTGTAAACGCCGCCACCACTCATTGCTACACCCTACAGGTGTTTCTGGGTCTAATGGGGAAGGTTATGAAAATAATGTCAATAAGGGAACTTCATCAACTAATATAGAGGTGGTGAAAGAGGATAACGTAACCGCGCAAGCGGAGGGATCTACTAAAGCAGTAATTTCCTGTCTTTCAACAGGGAGCGGTCGGAAAACCGTGTTGTTAAGTACGGCCTTAGTAAAGGCTGAGTCGAAAGACGGTGCTTGTCGCACTTTGAGGGCGTTATTAGATCAAGGGTCGCAGGGTTCATTTGTGACCGAGTCAGCCGTTCAATATTTGGGATTAAAGAAAGCGGCTGCCAACCACACCGTGATAGGTGTAGGGGGTAATAAAGGTGAGATCGTAAGATCCACTGTAACTATTAATGTGAAGTCAAGGAGAGATCCCAACTTCGTAATAAGGGTTAATGCCTACGTTCTGAAATCGGTTACCGCACTCCTCCCGGTTACGAAAGTAACCAGGGTGGAATGGGTGGATTTGACCGATGATGATTTGGCCGATCCTGAATACTACCGGCCTAATAAAATTGACGTTTTATTAGGTGCTGAGGTTTATGGTCAAATCATACAAGAGGGCATTAAGAGGAATCTTAGTGGAAATCTCCTGGCGCAAGATACAGCATTGGGTTGGATATTGTCTGGGGTCTGTGAAGTAGATGAGGCTAAAACTTACTCACCTCTGACTGTAATGCATTCCAGTGTCCAAGAAGATGACTTATTGAAAGGGTTTTGGGAGTTGGAGAATGAGCCGCTGAAAACAAAGAAAATGCTTACAGAAGAGGAGACGAAATGTGAGAAACTATTTGTAGCCACGACAAAACGCAATGAAGAGGGCCGGTATATAGTAAGATTGCCATTGCGTGATGCCAAGTTCATTCACAATTATGGCGAATCTAAAGCCATAGCGGAAAAAAGGCTAAAAAGCTTAGAAGTAAAATTAGGAAAGAATGGTAAACTCAAAAACGAATACACCAAGGTAATAAAAAAATATCTGGACTTGGGTCATATGGTCAAGGTACATAATAAGGAAACTGATAAATCAGCCATATATTTACCTCACCATGCGGTCATTCGGGAAGACAAATCGACGACTAAGGTGAGAGTCGTATTTGATGCCTCCTGCAAGGGGTCAAATGGAATGTCTCTCAATGACTATATGTTAGTGGGACCCACGTTACAGGCTGAACTTCGCCACACCGTCATGCGTTGGAGAATATATAAGATATGCTTGGTCGCTGACATAATTAAAATGTATCGTCAAGTTTTGGTTGACAGGCAAGATACAAGGTTGCAACGTATTCTCTGGAGAGATAACCCGGCAGGGGAAATCGAGGAATATGAATTGCTGACGGTTACATTTGGAACTGCATCGGCGCCTTATTTAGCTGTACGCTGTCTTCAGCAAACGGCTTACGACGAGTGCGAGAATGACCCAGAAATGGCGAGGATTATTTTAAACCAGTTCTATATGGATGATTTAATGGTGGGAGCTGATAATATATGATATGATATGCTGGATATGATATCTATACTAAATTGAGGGAAGTTTTGTCTAAAGGAGGATTTAAACTGCAAAAATGGAACAGTAATAGTAGAGAGTTATTGGAAGTAATCATGGATAAGAAAGGTACAATAGAGGAAAAGGTAACCATTACAAAGGATACAATTACTAAAGTACTAGGACTTACCTGGGATCCTATTGGTGATGTCTTTCAGTATTCCGTAGAGCTTCCGGCGTTAGAAGAACCTAACAAAAAGAAAGGTAATATCAAATATATCGCGACTATTTGATCCCTTAGGCTGGTTAGCACCCAGTATTATCTCAGCTAAAATATTTATTCAGAAGCTGTGGCTATCGGGCTTAACCTGGGATCAAGAAATACCAAATAATTTGTTAAAAGAATGGAATACTTACCAAGATCAGTTAACTTCCTTATGTAATGTAAAAATCCCACGGTGGTATCACACTCATTCTGAAATCGTTAAAACTGAATTGCATGGGTTCTCGGATGCATCGAAAATGGCATACGCGGCGGTTATTTACTTAAGAACTATAGACTCAATGGGAAACGTTCACGTGTCGCTAGTCACGGCTAAGACTAAGGTGGCACCGATCAAACAAATTTCAATTCCTAGGCTAGAACTATGCGGGGCAGGGCTGACAGCCAACTTGATTGCTGAGGTGGGTGAAGTTTTGAGTGTACCTAAGACGGATTGGCATGCATGGACAGACAGTGAAGTGGTTCTAGCTTGGCTGAACAGTCACCCTAGCCGCTGGAAAACTTTCGTAGCGAATCGGGTGTCTGATATTTTAACAACCTTAGATACAAATCAATGGTCCCACGTGTCTTCTAAATTAAATCCAGCAGATTGTGCTTCCCCTGCGGAACTTGAAGACACTTACATATGGTGGAAGGGTCCAGAATTTCTAGCACAACCGGTTATAGATTATAAAAAACCCAAACACAGAATTACTCATTTAGAAGAAGTGAAGGTGCATACAATCGTCATTGACATGTCATTTTGGAATCGTTTTTCGTCGCTGTCGAGATTAGTTCGAGTCTTAAGCTTTTGTCGGAGATTTTTAAGACCTAGAGGTCAGTTAAGAAATTATAGCGGTACAAGAGAGTTATCAAAGCAGGAACTTGCCGACAGTATGGAAGTGTGCATCAAGACCTGTCAACAAGAAGGGTTTCCGGAAGAGCTGGAAGAATTAAAAGGAAATAAATCTTTTAAAACGAAAAAGAAAAATTTGAAGTCGTTGAATATATTTTTAGAATCGAAAGGTATATTAAGAGTTGGAGGAAGACTTGAGATGTCAGACTTGAGTTATGATCGTATTCACCCTATTCTTATACCAAAGGACTCTTTCTTGACAAGACTTTTGATCGCTGAGGCTCATGCCAAAACTATGCATGGTGGTCCTCAGCTTATGATCACATATTTACGATCAAGATATTGGATAATGGGAGTTAAATTATTAATAAAGAAGTTTATGAGGGGTTGCGTTACGTGCACTCGGTATGCAGCTAAAACCAGTGTGCAGTTAATGGGGCAAGTACCGTCAGTTCGATTAAAACCCAGTAAACCATTTTTCAGTACCGGGGTGGATTACGCGGGTCCGATAAATATAAGAGTGTCCAAAGGACGTGGAAATAAGTCTTACAAAGGCTTTATACAGTGACAATGCTACAAATTTCGTAGGAGCTGCCCGAGAGCTACTCCATTTATTTAATGATCAAAGGTCAAAACTAAATCCCGAATTAGCGGAGTATCTTTCAACAGATGGTATACAGTGGCACTTTATTCCGCCTCACGCTCCAAATTTCGGGGGTCTCTGGGAGGCTGGGATAAAGTCTACAAAATATCATCTGAGAAGAGTGATAGGAAATTCTACTTTGACTTTCGAAGAGATGGCAACAGTGTTAGCACAAATTGAGGCTTGTCTCAATTCCAGGCCCTTATCCTATGTTGAAGATGAAAATAAATTGACTATCTTAACGCCGGGTCATTTTTTGGTCGGCGAGCCACTTGTTATGGTACCCGAAACGGATTACATACACCAAAATGTTGGAAATTTACAACGATGGCAAGTATACCAGAGAATGACACAGGACTTCTGGAAGCGTTGGTCAAATGATTATTTAAATCAATTTCTGCAGAGACATAAATGGACTCATCAAACCCCAGAACCAACTGTGGGTGATTTAGTACTTATTAAAGAGGATGATATGCCCCCTGGTAAGTGGTTACTGGGTAAAATTTTTAAAAAGCATCCTGGTCCTGACGGAATGACTCGAGTCGTTACATTGCGTACACAGACATCGACCATAAAGAGACCTGTATCCAAACTTTGTATATTACCTACGGCAAGGTAATATAGATTGTTTTTTATTTTATTTTTAGAATTAAACTTGTTTGACTTCTGTGCAAGTCAGTGTAATTATTTCTGGATTATAGTAAGACACGCTCAAGGTGGGCGGAAAGGAAGGACATCGTTACATATATGTCCTTGGTGGGCGGTATGTCCAAATTGAATTTAAGATTTCTTGTGACGGAACTATACCACAATTGGTGATCACTTAGTTCGAGAGATGACGTTGTTCTAAAACGTGACTTGCGATATGGTTTCGTTACATGCAGCTTTATAAAAGCGTTTTTTGTTATTTGTCGAGATTGAGAGCGACACAAAACCTTGTGTAAATACAGTGCTAGCAACAAAGTTTGTGCATTATTTAAAACCTCGCCCTCGGGACCCCAGTGTTTGTTCACTTATTAAAACGCTTTTATAAGATTGACTAGTAACTAATAAACTAACTATGTAAACAAATCTTTATAGTAAATTTTAACCTTTTTCTAATAGTCGTATCGAAATAAAAGGTTGTATGTATGTATGTGTAATTCGAATGATAGTACTATCAGTTGGCAACTTGGAGCTGATGTGACAGTTGCGCCAGAAGATGGTAGTGAAACTCTTTTTTACTTTCTTCGATAAAGCGTTTTAAACTTTATTGAAATTTGAACATTCTGGTGGGACGTGGCTACTGTAAGGCAACTAATTGCAGAAAACCATCGTATCACCTACGAGTAGATTTGAGAACATTTGGGGATTGGTTGAGCCAAATTCAAAAAATCTTACATCAACATTTAACAGTTAGATTTTTTTTTGAGGCTGGATTCCTTATGAACTCACCCCAGAACAAGAACGGACTCGTGTTGATTGGTGTAAAAAATGTTGTTGAAGTACGATCACGGACGTTCCAATGCTGTGTTTGACATTGTGACAGGAGATGAAACTTGGATATATTGTTACATGCCGGAAAGAAAGCAACAGTCTTCTGTATGGGTGTTCGAAGGTGACAGCAAACCAATGAAATTGAGGCAAGCGAGAAACGTAAACTAAAAAATGATTTCGTTTTTTTCTCGCAGACGGGTCCTGTCTGCACGATCCCACTTGAAGAACAAAAGACAGGTAATGCTGAGTTGTACACCACCATTTGTTTGCCCAGTGCCTTTGAAAAAGTTAGGGAAAAGCGACCAAGAAGTTGCACCCTATTGCACCATGACAGCGCTTCGGCGCACACCGCGAACAAGACAAAGTAATTTTTGGCTTCTGAAAAGGTAGAGCTAGTGACCCATCTCGCACATAGTCCAGATCTGGCACCATGCGATTTTTTTATTGTCCCAAAAATTTCAGATTTGATGACATTTCCGGAGCCGGAAGAGGTCGTGATAGCTTTCAACCAGCACGTAAAAAATATGCCCTTAGACCAGTGGTCCCCATGTTTTCATAAATAGTTTGACCGAATGCAAAAGTGTATAAAATGTAATGGAGAATACTTCGAAAAGCAGTAAATATATTACTTTACATGTTAATTGTTTTATTAACGAGTTACCCAAAACTTTTAGTGTACCCCACGTATGCTCTCTCACAACGCTTAAACGACCCCCCCTCTCCCCTATACAGCAGTCTCACCGGCTCTTGAGTTGAGGCCTACATTCTGTTGAAGTATTCAAGCTAGCCTCTTTCTGTTTGGTAGATTTGGCTCTTATGTAACCCCGCTTCTTGGTAAGCCGTTGTCGTTTATCTTGATGTTTTAATCTAGCTTTCTCTAATCTCCTCTTTATTTGCGTAGTTATTTCATTTATTCACATTTTCTTCTAAAGAGCACCCAAGAAATATCCGCCAACACTCCTAGAGCTTCGTTTAAAAGTCCGATTACGAAGTACGATTGGCGGCCTCATCGCGTTCTGCGATCTCTTCCAGGCAACCATTGGGTGGAAAGAGAGTTTATGTATGGCCGGAAGGGGTTGCAGTGTACAATAATAATTACATTAATAGTACACGGGTTATAGTTTGTAAGATTATGTATATCTAGTCTTGTATAATTTCATATGTTTTGTACAATAAAGAGATTATCTATCTATCTATCTATATAAACTTAGCTTAACTTAACTTTTAAACTCTTATGTAACCCCGCTTCTTGTTAAGCAGTTGGCGTTTTAGGTCATTGGTTTTGGTGGCAAGTTTATCTTGATGTTTTAATCTAGCTTTCTCTAATCTCCTCTTTATTTGCGTAGTTATTTCATTTATTCACATTTTCTTCCAAAGAGTACCCAAGAAATATCCGCCAACACTCCTAGAGCTTCGTTTAAAAGTCCAAGAGTGTTTACACTAGTTAGTTCCCTTAGACGATACGTTAACGACATCATGTTTGGCACTTCCTCATGCCACTCAGACCTCGGCACGGTACCTTGACCTTGACTTCGGTGTTTAAGATTATGCACCACTTATTTTTATACATATAATAATGAATCACAGTTCCTGGTTTGATTATTGAGTTTTCCTTATACTAGACTAGTTGCAGAGTAATGCTAATGACACCTATCCCGCCAAATTACAGAGGTCATGGTGTGAAGCCAACCGAGTTGCACTAATCCAAGTCATAGAAGACTTCAGAAAATAGTATCGTAATTGATAGCGTAAATATAAAGCTTTGTGTATGTACTGTTGACTGTGGAGAAGTTGCAGATTTAGGTCATGCTTATCATAAAAATACATAGTCATAATAATTGAATCAACATATAAAATTCCAACTCCGTAGGATAAGAGCATGTGGTTGTAATTCAGCTTGCAACATTTGACCTAAATCAACAAATATACTTTGCAATTTAAATAATAAAAAAAAACAAACGATGTGTTAGTTATTTATTTAAAATGGAATTTTCAGAAACTGAAACCATTATGATTTTTTTGGTTTATTTACAATGACTTTTTTTATTTCCATATCAAGATAAGCGTTACAAAAATCAGAGATTATGCTATTTTCATTATACGTGAGATTGATATAAAGACGTCCTTGTTGAAAAGGAAAATTTTTGGGAACATTTGCTACCACGATACCTGTAGCATTATACCTGTCCTGAAAAAAAAAATACCAACATTAAGAGCTGATAGATATCACCATTGTCAACTCGATGATGATGATAGCTGACAACCCTTTGGTCCATCTGGAGAAATGGATGCTATATCCCTCCAACACAGAGGGCGGATTCTCCGACCAGGCTAGGTGAGCATGGCTGGCGAACTGCGTGGCCCAAACACAAATAATTAAAATAAATACAGTTGGTAACATCAAATTCAAATTCAGTTCAAAAAATCTTTATTTCATAAAATTGACCATCAATTATTCGAAATCGTCGATTAAATAAATAATTATTATAATTAAAAATTATAGATCAACACACACAAAGTCACCGCAACAATAGTTTGCTTCGTCAAATGTAAAATGATTAAAGAAAACAAAATGGATAACATAATATCACATCTGCCTGTTTCGATCTATAACCGCCCGTTTCCAAATGGTTGAGCCTTGTGAGAAGAAATCTGGCAAACAAACTCACGGCCACTCTTTTAAAAAAGAAAAACCAGACAGTTTCAACGATATTCAGTAAATATCACATCATTTTGTTGTGTGCTATTATGTTTTTAAAATTAAAAGTGAATAAACTAGAAAAAGAATATGACACGAAAGAGACTGAAAATTAAGGAAAAAATTTAAAAGAAGAAAAAAAAAAAAACATGAGAGATGGAAAATAAGAAACATATTAGCTCACATTAGATATCAATTCCATCCCAAGCGTTTTTATCCTGTATATAATCGCCTACTGAGTAATAGCCCTTAAGGCATAGCTGTCGTTTTACTGTAGACTTAAACTTGTTTATACTTAACATTTGAATATTATCTGGGATTTTATTATAATATCGCACACATTGACCTTGAAACGACTTGTTAATTTGGTTGAAACGACTTGAAACGACTTGTTAATTTGACTTGTTAACATGGTAACCTAACTTAAGCTGAGTAATACAATCACAAGTCAATTTCCTTTAGATATAATAATCTATCTTTTAATGTGTTAATTAATCAATTAAAATTTAAATAATTAAACTTTTTTTCTTGAACAAACGATACACGTTAAGAAGAAAATCCAAGCAAAACAATATCCAATTTAATTTTTTTTTTCAAATGATGGCCAGTCCTTTTCAAATTAAGAACATGAAAAATAAAAGAGCTCAGACATAGGAATCCGTAATATTAATTGAATACTACTCATCAGTTACTTTCAGTTCACTAAAGCGCACTTAAATATAAATAAGCAAGTGGCCCTTATATTGTTTTGAGTAGTAGAGCTACTGTGAAAAATAACATTCGTTATTATTTTTGAGTCGGTTTCTTACGTTATTTGTTAATCCAAACAGTACAAGTAAATTACAGACGGGCCTGTTGGTCTAGTCGTTAGTGATCCTGATTGCTGAGCCAAAGGCTGTGGGTTCGATTACCACCTAAGACAAATAATTGTGTGATGAGCACGATCATTTGTTCTATGTCTGGATGTAACTTATCAAAAATATGTAAGTATTTAACAATATAATATGTTTGTTTATTAGTATTCTGGTTACCATAGTCCAGGCTCTACCTAGTTTGGGATCAGACGGCTTTGTGTGAGGTGTATTTGTCAATAGCAGTAGAACCCACCGTTTAAATGTTTAATTTAGAGAAACTGACAGCAGTCAATCAAAATTTTTGACAAAGCTTACTCACCGGTTTGTAAGGACAAGTTTTGTCAAGTCCAACCCCTTTCTTAACCGCTGCGCCGAAGAATGGATCTTTATTCACCATGTCACAAAATCCATAATGTAGTTCAACAAAACTGGGACGGTATCTGTTAGTTAGAAGCTGGTAAAAATATAAATGTACCTGTAAAAAAAGTACGTGTGATTTCCAAAGCCCTACAAGCTGCTTTACTCTACTGGGTCCTCATAAATTGATTATGAGGACATCATAATTGATTGAAATGATAACATTATCGTAACTTAATTGGTTATTGTTATTGTTCAGAAATCTATCGTCTTTAGCCGCAGTAATGAAATTTCATCCAGTGTCCGAAAATAATTACGCTGGTTTTCCACGGCGTTAGATCACTGACGGATTCTAAACGAACGCATTTAAAATGCATACATACAAATATACACAGATAGCATTTTATCAGCTAAGCACAGTCTCCCATTCGGTTTCAGTCGTTCGCAGTCAACACCCACTGATTTGAAAGAAAAATCAACTGAAACTTGTTCTCTGGCAAAATACCCATTTTATGAGTCAAGGTTTGGCCACGAACAGGAACACAGATCACGTATTTTCTTCTAGAACATCGCGCAAGTTTTCTACCATAGTAGGCTAGATAGATTCTCTTATAGTTGCCAGCCACAAATTATAGAAACAAGGAAGATTTGCCTCTTAGATCGAATTGTATGAAATCCGCTGTCTGATTTTCATGCGCTTTTCACCGGATTCATGAGGAAGATGTCTCTGCTACCCGTGCGAAGCCGGGGCGGGTTGCTAGTATAATATAAAAATACAAATACTATAATATGTTTATATAATATAACTTAACACTTAATACTACAAATAAATCTGCATAATTTGTCAATATATATTTATATTCATGTATTTGAAAATTTATTAGATAAAAATAAGCTAAAATGTGAACTTGACTCAACTAACAGGAATAATAAAAAAATCATAAGAAACAATAGCGACGAATCGTGTGCACATCTCTAGTTTACGGGACCCAGCTGCAGCGGCACTACGAGCTTATCGTGCTAGTAAGAGAATCGGGAAATACATTTTATCTATTGATTATTATGGAAAAAAAATATAATGTTAAAAGTTAAGTTAAGCTTAGTTTATATAGATAGATAGATAGATAATCTCTTTATTGTACAAAACATATGAAATTATACAAGACTAGATATACATAATCTTACAAACTATAACCCGTGTACGATTGGCGGCCTCATCGCGTTCTGCGATCTCTTCCAGGCAACCATTGGGTGGAAAGAGAGTTTATGTATGGCCGGAAGGGGTTGCAGTGTATAATAATAATTGAATGAAAATAATATTATCATATTGTATATTACACATATGTTTTATATATGTAGATTTACATTTGATATACAAATGTAAATCTACATATATACAGATATCAATATACAAATATACACTAATAAATAAATATTATATATAGGCGCACACATATGAATGCACGGGTATCATAAACCTAACCACTCTACAACTAAGGTAGTGCTCCTTTATTATTATTTTTTTAATTGGGTAGTGTTTTTGCGAGCCTGATGGCCAGTGGCAATGCATTCCACAGACGAATGGCATGAACTGAAAAAAAAAAGTCTATGAAATTTGTGGAATGCGTTGGCATTTGCAATGTCAAGTTTTCTGAACCTCTGAACTAAGGACCATTGAATGTGTGTTGTGTAAGAATTTAAATCGTTCTTTGAGATAAAGAGGAGTGTTAGGATTGAAAAGTGTACTATATAATAGTGAAAGGATAAGAATATTCCGGCGAAGGCGAAATGCGAATAGGTAACCAGTTGAGCTTATTTCGATATTCAGCAATGTGGTCAAATTTGCGGAATCCAAAGATGAACCGTATACAAAAGTTTTGAAGCCGCTCAAGTTTGTTTAAATGGTTTAAGTTTATTGTTTTTATTTGATACTTTCGAATTATATAAAAAGCATAAAACGTTTGCTAATATTCTTTGTGATTTGAAGTTATAAAATGTGTTGAGATCAAATGTATATCATCATAATGTGTCAACCTTAATTTCTGGGAAATCTAACATGTTTTGATTTTGAGCCACGATTGGCCATTAGAATTCATCAGTAGGTATATAGGTATGATGCACCTTTCCACCATTGACCATTACATTGCAGAGCTGTTCTGAGTTCACACCTCTGGAAATAATATCAGTAGAAACATAACGCCATGATTTTTTTTACGTCAAATCCAAAATTTCCAAAATTAAAAAAAAAACGTTTTTGTAACATTGTTTGTGTACAGCTCTCTGATATCGTAGATCATTTTTCCGAAGCTCTATTTGAAACAAGTTCCTAGGTTCCTTTAATAATTTTTTTTTGTATTTTTCTCCATGTATAAGGCACTAATCAATATTTCACAACATATCAATCGAAAGATAATTTTAATACCTACAACTTTTTAATTTAACTTTTTTGGATTTGAGCTCAACTTTTTGTTGTAATTGGCGAAAACCCGTTTTTTTACTTTCGTGAATTTTTTAGGTTAGGTTCGCGTTCCTTAGAATTAATTGTTCTACACGATCATATATCTTTTTACCTGCCTTCAATTTTCTGGAAATTTACATTGTGGATCCGTAGATTGATTGGATTAATAGTAGATACTACTTAGCTCGTGTTTTTTTTTGCTGTATGTGAAAGTCGCCACAATATAATGATATCAAAATAGAAAAACTTCGAATAAGCACTTACCATGACGTTGTTACCTACGCGAACCCGTGATTCCACGTACGCATTTACATAATAGCGCGGGTCCTGGTGACTTACACGACGACTATTTACGATAAGTTCTTTCAAATATTTTTTATTCCAATATACGACGACAGGACGTTCGAAGCTCATGTAGGATGGCTAAAAAAAGAGATGATAGTTTAATAAATGGGCCTCAACGCGTCGTCGCTGCTTAGCCCCGGTGGGCGTTGCATGGTGTGGGCAACGACAAGGTGGTATATGGGACTCGAACCAACTAAAACCCAAGGTGGACCGAGGGCCTCAAGTGTAACGTAAAGAAAATGCGATTGAACAATGGCGGACTTGGAGTCCTGTTGTGGTGTGTGAGGCTTAGCCACCACTAATTCACTTAACTCTTCGTGTCTCGGCTCTGCTTCGTGGCTGTCAGGCTACTACGTCCGTCATGTAGAGAGTACCTACCACTTTTTTACCGTTTCCTTTTCACCGCCTCGTTTTACACGTTTTAGGCAAGTTAATTATGAGGACAAGAAGTAAAACCGGGTTTTAGATGCATAAGTGAAATAGAGCAACAGACGTTGTAGGTAAAATAAACCGCACCCCTGTACTGCTACCACTCCCCTTTAGTCAACTCCGCTCATGGGTAAGACAACGGACTCGGGAAACGCACAACAACCGCTGGGCTGACACACCCGGCTGTAGACAATCCAAACTGGTGCTGACGAAGGTTTCACCACGTTGGACTTGCAGACTGCTCAGTCTCAACCGACTTGACATCAGAATAGTGGTAGGAACTATTACGGGCCATCTGGCCCTAAATCGACACCTATTCACCATCAATGCGACAGACCGGCCTCTATGCAGAGGCTGTCTCAACGCAGAGGAAACGGCCGCCCACGTTGTCCTGGAGTGCGATTGAGTGGCCACACAACGGGCAAATACCCTCGCGGGAGCGAGGTCGCTCCTAGAAGCCTGTGAATGCCGCAGGAGGCTTCTGCGCTTCTGGAAGGTGCTAGGCTGGCTCAACTAGTCAGCCTACCTGCACGCATAATGGACCGCTTATGAGTCTAAATGCGGAAACAGGGCCCTATACCAATACCAATACCAATACCAAACCGCACCCCTCGTATACTCGCAGTGGATTGTTGTGCCAAAGTACGAGGATCCTGCGCACCGACAGCGTCCGGAGCAGCCCGCTTGCTGGAAGCAGTTAAGCTCGGTGACTCGTGAGCGGCAGCGCAACAAAGTGACGTCATCGGAAGTGCATTATGTTCGACGGTGACTTCACCGACGGCACGACGACCAGACCAGACCAAAGGCAGAAGTTCAACTTGACACATCACAGAGGGTAGCACAAGTTTGAACAATTCGAGTTGTGAATGTGAAGTGCAACTGTTAGTACATTTTAATTTATATTAGTTCTATATCATCAATCACCAATAAAACCATGGTTCCATTAGAACATTTAGGCTTTATAGCAAATTTTAGACTTAGTAAATTTTAATTGTAGTTTTACTTATAATTTGTTGCATGTTTAGTTAAGGACTTAGAATCTTTTCATAAAAACGACGAATTAACCAACCTGTGCCCGATTTCTCGTGATAGTTAAAGTATTTTAAAACACTTGAATTTTTCTTAAGAATAGTTGGAAGAAAAAGAGTAATTTTAAGAGTTTTAAAAACATCCTTCTTAATTCATATCTTCGAAAGAATTTACTAGAAATTATTTACAACTTAGTTGAAAGATAGAAACTTGTTAATTTTTAAAATAGTAATATTTTAGTTTAATTTTAGTAGTTTCTTTGATATGCTTACATAAATTTTACATAGCTTTTTAGCAATTCAATTTCATTTTAACATCTCTTTACTAAAATGAAAATAGAGGGATTAATTAATGTTTTGCAAAAAATACAAAATTTAGAACAAAAAGACTTTTTATTTTAAGAAAAACTTAAAAGAAAGACTTATTGTGGAATATATTGAAACTAGACAGAAATCATTAGAACAAAATTCGTTTGGTTTTGAGAGAGTACATTGGAAGTTATACGTGTACAGACTGTAATCCAGCTAATGGATTTAAATAAAAGGCAGCGATGTGGTAAAACTTGTAATGGCTGAACAGTATCGATTGAAGTGAATAATTATAATGTACCGACATATGTAACATATACACCTAAGCGTAAGCGCCCTATAATGGTAAATAGATGCCGAAGTACATAGGCGCTATTGCGCACACTAATTGCGTAGGCGCTTTAACATGCCCCCGGACGTTGAAAGATTCGCTTTCAACCTACTAAACTGTAGAAATGGGCAGCGGGCAGATCTTGTTAAAGGCTCTTCTAATAATCCCAGTGGATGTCCGGATATCAGCAACACGAGCAATTCCATCTAAACCAGGGTAAATCTTCACTACTCTTCCCAATCTCCACTTCAAAGGAGGCAGGTTGTCCTCCTTAACGACCACCAAAGAGTTCAGCTTCAACCCATCTCTGCAGGTACGCCACTTGGTCCGTTGCTGCAATTCAGAGACAAACTCTCTGCTCCACCGAACCCAGAAATGCTGACGAAGCTGTTCAATCCTCTGGAAACGGGTCAGGTGACTTAAAGAGTGGTCCTGGTAGTTTGGCTGGGGCACAGAAGTAAGCGGCCGGCCAACAAGAAAATGTCCAGGTGTAAGCGGGCTGTAGTCTTCGGGATCGGAAGATAATGGCGTTAACGGGCGTGAATTCAATATAGCCTCGATCTGGACTAACGTAGTGTTAAGTTCTTCATAAGTGACATTACAATTTCCCAACACTCGTTGAAGGTGGTACTTGGTCGACTTAACACCCGCCTCCCAGAGTCCACCAAAATGAGGGGTATACGCGGGAATAAAATGGAAATTAATTCCATCGTTAGCTACACTTGACGCTAATGAGTCGCAGTTAGATTTTAAAAATTTGGATAATTCATTGTATGCGCCAATAAATGAAGTGCCGTTGTCGGAGTATATTTCTACGGGTTTACCCCGTCGTGCAATAAAACGATATAAAGCCAATAAATATTTGTTACTAGTAAGATCACCTACGAACTCTAAATGGATTGCCTTAGTGGCAAAACAAATAAATATAGCTATGTACACCTTTACCAGTCTACATCCGCGACCTTGACGACTAGCGCACATGACTGGGTCAGCGTAATCGACACCAGTACAATTAAAAGGATAACCACCTGGAAGAAGCCGCTGCTTTGAGGCGATGGCAGCGTACACACTTATGATAGCAAGCTTTAGCTAAGTTGCGCCCGCCTAAAGGCCAATAAGTTTCTCTAATAGTTGCTAATAACAGCTGTGGACCTGCGTGCATTAACCTTTTATGTTCAAAATCAAATAATAATTTAGTTAACGCATGAGTAGAGTGTAAAAGTATTGGGTGTTTTTTATCAAATGAGAAATTAGAATTCTCTAAGCGTCCTCCCACACGAATTATGTTGTTTTTATCGATAAAAACATTTAAATTTAATAAAGCGCTTTTCGCAGGCAAACCTTTCTTATTTAAAAGTAATTTATGCTCCGGAAAGGATTCAACCTGACTCTGTAGAATTAAAACATTTAATGCGTCCTGTAACTCTGCTTGAGTTAAATAATTACTAGCAACAGGCAGCCTTCTACATAACTTAATAAACCTAATAGCATAAGCCATGCAACGCGTCAGTCTTAAATAATTAGAGAACCGCTTAAAATCTATAAAACTATCACTATGTTGAATCTCCTCAACAACGGTGCTTAAAGCAACATGGGGTCGAGTTTCGGGCAACGACTGCAATTCTAACCGTTGAAGCTGAGAAGGCCAATCAGACTGAACTCGTTGTAAGAAACTCGGTCCACTCCACCATAGTTCCGAACATCGCAGACTACTAGCATCCATGCCACGAGATATTAGGTCTGCTGGGTTCTCTTCGGTTGGAACATGCCTCCACGAACAGTTACCCGCCTTGTCTAAAATCTCAGCAACGCGATTACGCACAAAAGGCTGAAGTTTAGAAGGCAACATCTGTAACCACCCTAATACTATGGTGGAGTCAGTCCAACAGTAAGCACGATTGAACCTTACTCGTAAAGAATTTAAAATCTTCTCGTATATACGAGCTCCAACTAACGCACCACACAACTCCAATCTAGGGATAGTGGTGGGTTTAATCGGCGCCACTCGACTTTTTGCCATTAATAAACGAACCATGTACTCACCGTTATCATTCATACTACGGACATAGGCGTACGCACCGTAGGCGCGCTCAGACGCGTCTGTAAATACGTGTAGTTCTAGCAATTTATATGAATTACATATAACTCTTCGAGGTATACGAAAACTATTCAATAAAGGCAAAGATTTAATGATTGTATTCCAATCAGAGTTATGCTCTGAAATTAAAGGCTCATCCCACGAAAGCTTGTCAAGCCACATTCTTTGCAATAACATTTTCATTGTTATTACGAACGGGGATAAAAGACCTAACGGGTCAAATATACGTGCTATCGCCGAAAGCACATCACGTTTAGTGCTGCCTTCTGACGGCAGATTTAATTTACGGAGAAAACCTAGTTCGTCGGAATTCGCAAACCAATCAAGTCCTAATAATTTATTGGGTTGACTAGATCCCATACTTAAATCTAAGGAAGACTGAGATACTTCAGATACCAACCCAGGCGCATTGGACTTCCACTTCCGAAGTGGCATACAAGCCGACGCAAGTACATTTGTGACTTCTGTGCGGATATTTAACACTTGATTGAACTCATCCCCTCCCGTAAGCAAATCGTCAACCAGAAAATCATTTCTGATTATCTCTGCTATTTTATCTAGCTTACACTCAACGCCTAATTGCTTAAGACAGCGCGTAGCAAGAAACGGGGCACTGGCTGTACCATATGTTACCGTATTTAAAGTGTAAACCTTAATAGGATCATGTAAATTCTCTCGCCAGAGCACCTGCTGCAAATGTCTATCAGATGGATGGATGACTATTTGCCTATACATTTTCTCAACATCTGCTGATAAAACATATTTGTGTTGACGAAACCGTAGCAAGATAGACAGAAGGTCGTCCTGAACTGTTGGGCCTACCATCTGGATGTCATTTAAGGAGATTCCCGATGACGTAGGACAACTTGCATTGAATACTACACGCAATTTAGTAGTACTACTACCCTCGCGTAGTACTCCGTGATGTGGTATGAAATACCCACAAGAACTTAAATTAATATCCTTGTTCTCGGACATATGACCCAAGGTTTTATATTCAGACATAAAGTCACGATATAATTCACTGAGGCTCGGTTTAGTCTTTAATCGTCGTTCTAAAGAATATAGAAAATTCGTAGCCCTATCAAAAGAATTACCAAGAACAGAACTATTTTGTTTTAAGGGGATACGAACACAAAACCGACCATCATTTAACCGCGTCGTATTTTGAGTGAAGTGCTCCTCACACGATTTCTCCTCAGGTAAATAATTAGAGGACTGTGTATTAATCTCTTCAAGCTTCCAAAAGCGTAATAAGTCGCTGCGAATCTCATCTAAGTCACTACTAGTACACGAACTAGTTTGTGTAAAATTACATGTTATTTTATTCGAAATATATTTATCGTATTTGTAAGTAATAGGCCCTGAAACAATCCAGCCTAACTTTGTTTCGCACAACACTGGCTTTCCTTTACCTAATTGTAATCTTTGGGACCCTAACAAGTCCCAAAATAAATCAGCACCAATTAATATGTCAACATCTGACGGCGCGTAAAACGTAGGGTCTGCTAAACAAATAGTAGTAGAAATATTAAGGTCTGATATATCTATCTCACAACATGGCATTGCATTCGCTATTAACGGCAAAACAAAACAATACAAGTTAGCGCTGTAGTTGCTATCTAACGACGTCATATTTACATGACATCTTTTGCCTACGCGTGAAAACACGTTATTTATGCCATATACCGACCCGGCTATTTCACTCGTAGTTAAATTTAACCGCCTACACAGTCGCTCCGTTTTAAAACATGATGTGCTGCCACTGTCGAAAACTGCACGCACTACATGCGCACGATTATTATTATCAAATACTTTAACTAAAGCTGTCGACAACAACACGCCACAATAATTACGTTCGGCGCGGGGTGATGCAATACTCGCCGATAAAGCTAAGTTAGGCGCATCAGTGACAGTGGACGGCAAACACGTCGAGTGTGACGGAGACGAGTTTTCATATGACTCGTTATTCTTATTACTACGTGAATCTACCATACCTTTAGAATCAGATGTATGTATTAATATGTTGTGTCTGCGTTTGCATAACTTACAACCCGGTTTTTTACATTGATTGGCAAAGTGACCTGTTCGGAAACAATTATAACACACCCTATAACTCGGTATTAATTTAAGACGTGCTTCGTTACTCAACGCTAGAAATTGTGGACAGTTATTTAAATTATGGTTGTCCTTACATTTAGGACAATGCCTAGAACTAGGTTCAAAACTTTGTGTTACAACCATAGACCTAACCTTTGAATGTTTGTTTTGATTAAACGTGTGGGAGACGTTATTTCGCGACAATTCCAATGTCTCAACTAAGTCAGCGCGGTTGCGCATGAATTGTAAAAAGAAATCAAATGTTATCGTGCTGTCCTTATCTAAATGTCCTTTACACTCTTCCCACTCACGGTAGGTTTTCTGGTCTAACTTATGAGTTACTATATAGATTAACAAAGTGTCCCAGTGCTTAACTGACTCGCCTAATGTCTCTAAAGCTCTTAAGTTTTTATTCAACTGATCAATTAACGCCTTTAATGAACTAGACGACTCCTTGTTAATAACCTCAATGTTAAATAAAGCTGACACATGATTTTGAACTAACAATCTTTTATTGTCAAAACGATCACAAATTAACTTCCATGCCACATCATAATTACTAGCAGAGAACTCAACAGACTGAATAACGACAGCAGCAGATCCTTCAAGGGATGCACGCAAGTAATGAAATTTATTGATTAAATCAATGTCATCATTGCAGTGAATAAGACTAGTAAAGGTGTCTCTAAATTCCAACCAATTACCGTAGGATCCATTGAATTTTGGAAGTTGGATAGTGGGTAATTTTATAGGCTTATAATTACTGGCACGAGTACTTTTATTGCTACTAATAGACTCTTTGTCTTTACTATACTGTTCAATTAAATCTTGCGCCCTAGATAAACATGCATAATAATTCGAATCAAACTCCGAACGTTCGGCAAACTGAACCTTAACGTCCTCAACAATGCACTCCAGACGCAACTGCACCTCATCAAATTGCTCATACAACGATTCGATCTTACCGGTACGAAGGTGCAGCTCCTTAATGTTACAGCTACTTAAGGGCTTATCACTCAATGCGTTAAGGTACCCAATAAAAGCTGTTAAGCGACCTTTGAAGCTCCCTCGCTTCTTAATTAATTCTTTTTCTTCAGACATACTGGGATACGGGTATAGTCGAACTGAAATTTATACAATAACAACTTAAAAATATATAATAAAAGTCTAGGTTTGTACTACCTACGTTATGTATAATTTGTTGTACAATCGAACAATCTAACAATGTATATATTTAAAGGTTTAATTATTTCTTTTTTGTAAATACAATTATTGAATATAATATTACAATGTTTTATTTGCCAAATGCCTAACTATCCATCTAATAATTACTTTAATTTGAAACCAATCTTAACGTGCACTTATTATTAACACGGCTCAAATAACTAAGTTTCACTAAAAATATTCAATTAATATCTACACTAACCTGTGGTAAGCCTTAATTAAGGATAAATAATACCTGGTCGAGTGTTGGGTGACGATATTAAATGAAATAAAACGTAACACCGCTAATGCACCCTGTCCAAATGCCAACCACACCGGCTTCCGAGGTTAAATATTTTTTCTTCTAGGATCTTCGCTATAATTTTGTTTAATCTTCAACAAAATCGTTAATTGTCGAATATCCGAGCTCGTATGGACCATGTACAGACTGTAATCCAGCTAATGGATTTAAATAAAAGGCAGCGATGTGGTAAAACTTGTAATGGCTGAACAGTATCGATTGAAGTGAATAATTATAATGTACCGACATATGTAACATATACACCTAAGCGTAAGCGCCCTATAATGGTAAATAGATGCCGAAGTACATAGGCACTATTGCGCACACGTAGGCGCTTTAACAATACGAAAGTTATAGTGTCGAAGCGACAGATAAAATGGTAGAAAACATTTATAAATCAACAGAAGAAAATTATTTAAATTACAAAGCGCACATCAAAATAGTGTTTAATAAAATTGCGTTAAGGTTTCAGCACATCAAAATAATATGGACACTTCAAATAAAAAATCTAGTGCATTTGTTAAATTAATCTAAGTAGCCCAGAAAATGTAGGATTATAAATATATTCCTACATTTTCTGGGCTACTTTTAATGACTTATTTAAAGCGCTGATACATCATAATGATTATCTTACGCAATCACAAAGCCTTGTTGGCCACAAATTCATAATCAAGGCGTTATGAATACTGTCAGGAGTCATCACACAAACTTTGCTTCAGCAAAATGTTTGCTAAGCAACCCGTGGACATTAGACGTGATGTTTCCAGTCAGCCTGTGACCACGGCCAGAGCAACAAAGGATGATATACCTATTAAATACGTGATAGAATTTACTCCCGACAACATAATTTTATTATCATGGAACGCGAAAGTTTAAAAAAACGATAGTTCAATCGAATTTGAATACTTGAGAAAGGTCCGCCACGGTACTTCTACCGTTAGAAGCGGAGTAGTGACCATATACACGGTCGAAACTGAGGGAAATGCCTAGTATCTATACAACCTAGATATTATCGCTATTTCTCATACTACTTTTCAAAGTGAGTATAAATAAGCTAACACAAATCATATTTCTATACTCACGGATTCTGCTTCGCAGTTATTATTTGCGTTTAGAATAAAACAAAACATATATAAAACAAAAAAATCGCTCAAACTCATTATGCACACCTGTTCAAATTCAACGACAAAATAGAAGACAGGTAATCTACGAGTATGCTGTCGTAATTTATAGCCCAGAGTTAACCGATTTTTTAAACTCATACTAATAACTAATACTATCTGTGTAAACACATCTAATCTAAATCATCACTACACATTATAAAACAAAGTTCCCCATCGCGTCTGTCTGTCTGTCTATTCAGGATAAACTGAAAAACTATTGAACTGATTTTCATGCGGTTTTCACTAATAGAAAGAGTGATTCATGAGAAAGGTTTAGGTGTATAATTTGTTAATGTTTTGTGTAAATTGATTGAAATATGTCGATAATTGTTGAAGATGTCTCTGCTACCTGTGCGAAGCCGGGGCGGGTTGCTAGTAATTTATATTTTTATATCTGGCTTTTGAGCAGGTTGGTTCGTAATTTATCTAAGTTACAATAGTTTACTGTCAACCGAGGTACCGATTACACTCAGACATTTAGAGACCTCAGAACTGTTAATGCAACACCCGTCTCAAGATGTTGTATATCAAATGAGATGGACACATGGGAAGGTGGTAAGGAAAATGCACCAGGTTATTTAGACTTGACCACCGCCCGTATAATCGCGTATCATAAAAAGTTACAGTGGGCGATTAACAGCTTCCTTCCATACAAAGCGACAGAACTGGACTAAGATAGTATGATGGGGCTCTGATAGATCATCTCCGGATCACTTACAGAAGCTGTTTGGTACACTGCTACATCCCTTTGAAATGGAGGGAAGTCAAAGTAGTCTACATTCCTAAACCCGGCTAAGGTGAGTATCAAACAACTGATTTTCAGGCATAGGTATCGTGCTAATAACTGCATGAGCTTTGACATTACAAACAGGCACTTCAATTTTATTTATTTGTATTGATTACAAACAGAAACTTCAATATTATATTTATTTGTATTGATAGCCTGTTATAATTCTGATGTATACGATATAATAATGCAAAGTTTCATCAAAATCCGTTATTTTTTGCGTGAAAAAGTAACAAATTATTCTGTTTGAACGCCGCCATATTTCGCGGGCCTTGGATGACGTCAGATGCCACGCTCAGTGTTTGTTTCATAAACTTATGATACTTACTTTAAGTGTTACAGTAATTTTATACAGTTTTTCAGTTGTAATTACTATTTATTGTAATTAATAGACGATGGATAAAGTTAAAAAACCATTTTATAGGTATTGCCTTGTCCCTAAGTGTAAAAACATTATAAGAAGTACATCCAATACAGTATTTTTTCCTGTACAAAATAATAATGTAAAATACGAAAACAATGGTGTAAATTAATGAAAAGAGATGAAGTATCTTCAATATCGTGTTTATATTGTTGTGAAAATCACTTTAATGTAAGCATATTACAATTTAATTGCTAGTATAGTGTGAATTAGTCAGCAGTAGGTAATTTATATTTGTTTTAAATATCAAGCAGAAGGCAACTTCCTTGTCTACTTAAACTAGGTAACAAAAGTCCAATAAAACTTCATGAACATAAATAACTAGCTATGCATATCTTACCTATCCTTTAGATAATAATATAACAAGTATTATAATAATTACTAGTAAAATAATAAATAAAATATAATCGTAAAATTGTAAAATATATATCTAGTCATCATGAATGCATCTATTTTCGGTAGATTGTCCGATTGTGCTTTGACAAAACTACATTCAGTCATCTTCCTAGATGATTTCTAATATCACTAAAATGCTTAAATTGCACTAGCTAATTGCAAAAACCAGAGAAACACCTGTCTTTCTCCGTAACACTACGAATATAGGCGCCGATAAATGACAGGACGGGGAATTTGACGTCATGTTTGGTTTCGATTAATAGTGAAGCGTTTTTTCAAAGTTGAATTTCGCTCCCTTATTTTGCATATTTTAATTAATATTTTTTGCAATTAAAGACGAACTAAATAAGAAAATAGTTGTTTAGGCATAATATGTGGACAATAAAGACTCAAGGGAAAATTAATCAAGTAAATTTAAACAACATGCATATTCCCTATTATCATTACCTAATACTTACATCAATGTTAAAAGCCACAGTGACAGCTATGTCAGCTGTCAAGTTAATAACAATTTGCGTGCGAATACTTTTAGTTGGTTGAGAGTGCCCACAGACTGTATTTTTTTTTTTTTTCTAAATGACTACACTGTGCTTCAATAGCATAAATACGATTTATGTTGTAGTTGTTTTGTTTCTATTTTTTGTTAAATATATAATTATTAAATAGTAATATGTATCTGTACCAACTGGCGGGTGCTGTAGAAACACGCTCCACAAACTCAGGCCTGTTTATTATAAAGGCGTATGCATGTATATATGATTTATTGTTACATTATTTAAGTTGAATATATTTCCTTATAATTTATTGTATGTTTTATATGTTTATATTATTATTTTAATGATTAGTGATGATGACTTTCACCGATAATGACGTTCATGCCATCCTGATTTCGGAGACTTGGCTCAAACCTCACTTGCCTTCGACCTCATATCCATTTACAGGCTTTGTTCTTATTCGTAATTACCAACTAGACAAAAGAGGTGGTGGTGTCGCCATCTACCTTCAAAGCTTTTTACCCTATAAAATTCTTGCCTCTTCTTTTTCCAACCCAACTACCACTGTGGAATATCTTTTCCTTGAGGTTTGTGTCAAGGGAGTTAATGTTGTTCTAGGTGCAGTGTATTGCCCTCCTGTTGTCAACTACTTCTCCAGTCTGGAAACAGTTCTGGAATCTTTAGGGTCGGAATACTCACACCACATCATCATGGGAGATTTCAACACGGACCCGTGTGTGACCCATCCTCGCACTCAGATCTCCTCGAACACGTTATCTCCTTCAGATCGTCCAATCTACCAGTCTCCATGTCCTGCCCCTTCAAGCAACTCATCACAACTTTGAGCACCAGGATACCTGGCTGACCTAATGCTTACCTCTGCTCCAAACCTTGTCTCCTCCCATAGTCAATATCCTGGATTTTCCCGCAATTTTCCAGCAACTCATCACAACTTTGAGCACCAGGATACCTGGCTTGACCTAATGCTTACCTCTGCTCAAAAACCTTGTCTCTTCCCATAGTCAATATCCTGGATTTTCCCATCACGACTTGCTCTTCCTTTCCTTTATCCTGAAACCACCTAAATCCCCTCAAAAAATTATTTATGGTCGCAGCTATAAATGTATGGATGTCAAAAAATTATGTGCTGATGCCTCCGAAATAGACTGGAGCAGTGTGGCAGCTGTTACAGACGTGAATGATAAGGTCAGCATCTTTAATGACACCATACTTAGATTATACGACACCCACGCTCCTGTTAAGAAAGTGAAATTAAAGCGTCCGCCGGCACCTTGGATAGCGGAGGAAGTGAGAATTGCAATGAGACGGAGGGACCGGACTTTCCATAGGTTTGGCAATCATCGTTCTGAAGACACGTGGAAACTTTTCAAGGCGGCTAGAAATCGGTGTAATCAGGTGGTACGTAACGCAAAACGCCGATACATTCTGGAAAATGTAGAGGCTTCATCTCTTACAAGTATCTGGAAGTTTCTCAGTACAGTGGGTATTGGAAACCAACAACGTCCCGAGTTTCTGAAGACAATTGGTTTGAATGATATCAACCTACATTTCACATCTGCAACTCAGCTGGATCATCAAATCAAATGTCAGACCTTGGGCTATATAGATAGTCTAACTAGTCCTGTTATTGACTACTTTCAATTTTCTCCAGTGCCTCCTGAGGATATCAAAAAGATTATCCTATCTATTCGTTTCAACGCCGTGGGCTACGATGGCATTAGTCGTCGCATGATTGTTACTGTCCTGGATCATATTCTTCAAGTGATAGCTCATATCATTATATTTTCCCCTGACTCTGGAACCTTTCCCTCTCTGTGGCGTAAGGCTTACATTATACCCTTGCCCAAGACAAATAACCCTTCTCTACCACACCACTTTCGACCTATCTCTATTCTTCCCTTTCTATCTAAAGTGCTAGAGGCTTGTGTACATAAGTAGCTTTCGCAGTTTGTATACCGACACAATCTCCTAAGTCCACTGCAATCTGCTTCAGGCCCGGCCATAGCACTAACTCCGCCCTCCTCAAAGTGACTGGTGATATTAGGGAGGCCATGGAAAACACTAAAGTTACTGTGTTGGTCCTGGTTGACTTTTCGAATGCCTTCAATACCGTCAGTCACGAGGTCCTACTATCTATCCTTTCATATCTGATCTCCTCAGAAGCAGTGCAGTGCAGTCAGCAGTGCGTTCGTGTTGATGACTTGTCATCGAGTTGGAGTGATCTCTGCACCGGCGTCCCTCAAGGCGGTATATTATTTCCTTTATTATTTTCATTATTTATTAATTTGATAACCCACGACCTTCAGTGTACGTATCACCTCTATGCCGATGACTTGCAGCTTTATACACAGGCCGGGGTTTAAGATATATTATCGCAAGACATTAATAAGGGCAATAAGGATTTAGAATTCATAAGATCCTGGTCGACAAGATTCGGCTTATCAGTAAATCCTAATAAATGTCAGGCGATTGTCATAGGGAGCAAACAAATGATGAGCAGGTTAGACACTACTTCTTCCACACCGATCGTCTTTGACGGATCAAATATATCTATAAGTTCAGTAGTTAAAGACCTGGGCTTATACATTGACTCCACCCTTGATTGGCGGGCCCAAGTTACTCACGTGAGTCAGCGAGTCACTCTCCGAACTTTAACTTAAACCGCCTGAAGAATTTTCTCCCCACTAAGACAAAAACTTCCTTAATGCGGACTGCATTAATCGTTCTTATAATTGACTATGGAGATGTGTGTTATTTCGACCTAAATGCAGACCTCCTCCTCCTCAAGAAACTAGATCGCCTTCTCAATAACTGCATTCAATTCATTTTCAATCTTCGCAAGTATGACCATGTGTCTGCTTTACGTTCACAATTAAAATGGCTTCCTATTCGCCAACGTCGCAATTTACGGACTCTAACTTCTCTGTTCTCCTTTTTAAACTCCCCATCGCCACCTTCTTACTTAGTTCCCCACTTCCAATACTTGTACTCTACTCATGATAAGAATCTTCGTTCCACCAATAATTTGCTTCTTTTATGTCCCTCTCACAGCTCCGACTTCATCAACTCTTCTTTCTATGTACAATCAGTCCTTCTCTGGGATGCACTCCCTCTCGAAGTCAGGATGTCCACAAACCGTTTCACGTTTAAAAAGAAAGTAAGAGAACTCCTCCACAATGAGTTAGCAGAATAGCCTCAACCACAGAAATCTAAATAAGGTAATAGAAGTGCTATGAACGCGTAAACTGTCGCCGCGCTGGTGACTCAGACGCCACCAGTGTGCTATGTTACGCTCAGTTACTCGTGAAACTTTGTCTCGGCAAGTGCGGATGTAAAAATGGTGTTTTTCAGCATTGCCCACTGCGGCAATTCGTCTACTACGTGTAATTTTCACTAATCAAGGGATAACACTTGGATAACTTTCATCGGTAAGTGTTTTCTTTGGTTTGGTTTTACTGATGTTTTTGATAAAAGTACATTTTAAAACATAACTCCAGCAATAAATACTACGACTGGCATAATTTGGGGCTTTATTTCTACTTACTACTACATTGCCCGTTGTGTTGGATGCTATCGGATAGTTTGGTTTTATAAAAACAAATGTATAACGTAATGAATAATAGTGTTGGCTTTAGCATTTCTAGTGGCACGGTCACACAGAATCGTTGCGAGCTAGAGATGTGCTAAACGATATTAAGATACCTACAGTAGTACTCATAAACTGTACATTTTACATTAAAAGATAAAAATTCATATGAAAAATTGTTTTCTTAAGGGAATATATTATTTTATTGGTTTATTTCGTTTATTTTAGATTCCCGTATAATGTAGATATGAAAGACAAGTGGATATATGCCTCGGAAAAAATGTGTTCAATATATCAACAAAACGACGTATTCTGTTAAAATGACTAATCTGAGTATGCCGTGATCGTTTAGACGTCCTGCCGATGGTGGCGTACGTGTCGGGTCATTCGGCTCCCTTTGATATCAATTGATATCATATGGTTTTACGATGGCTGGCGCGTGCGTCATGCTCGTGAACGAGAGCCGTTGGTTGGGGCTGGTCATTTCCGAACTGCTGTTACTTACATATAGTAGTAGTTAATAGTTTAGAACAATACGTTACATTGTCCTCACATTTAACTTACGCCTATAAGCAATGTAACCAGAGATTTGTAAAAAACATGTTAGAAAAGAGTGTCATTGGAGTTTCTTGTCTGTTCTTCTCCACTGGATCTACGAATCGGAACAGGCAACTAGCTTCACGACTGACTTAGTCTGACTGACTACTACTCCTGAGAATTCAAAAATACCCATAGTGGTTTAATTGAAATAAATTATTTGGCAAAAATGCAATTGAAATTGTTCCAAAAAGACAGTTCTTAATAAATATCTTAATTTTACAGGACAGTATTTTTTAATACTTCATCTTTTTATAATTTTTGTAAAGAATAAATTATATTTAATAATAAAGCACGGACCCACTAATAACTTTCATCTATTATTCCTTGGTTCCCTGGTATTACGGTATTACCCGTAGTCAAGCCCTAGTGTAGATTACGCAATCACTACCACAAATGCAGAATTTATTATCCTTGTTTGAAGTGAGCGGACCAATACAACGTAATATCAATATTAGTGAATATTCATAAGGCTTAGTTCAGTTTGGATAACATTTTCGGCGCATATGTACGCGTGATTGTGTAGTTATTATTTGTGTATGCAGATGTAGTACCATTCCCCAGATCCCAGCGCTACATACCATTTCTATTACCTTATTTAGATTTCTGTGACCTCAACGCTAGTACACGACTTTATAGTAGTATTTGTAGTACTTATATATATGATATGTGTGAATATATATGTACTCTGTACAGGTATAATGTAAGTACTTATGTATGTTTATGTATAAGTATATGAAACTGTGTATATTATATAGTAATGATATTTAGAAAATTGTACATGTCAGTAATGTAAATATTAGTTTGTTTTATAAATAATTTCAAATGTATCTTTGCACCTACCTTATAGCAGTTCTACACCACTCTAAGGTTGACTGGTAGAGAATTCCCTAGGCATTAAGTCCGCCTTTGTACAAATGTCCATGAAGTTTTAAATAAATAAATAAAAGTTGATTGTTTACAACAACGTCTAATGCCTATATCTAACTTCTGAGATCATACTTCTTACAACAATTATAATTAACTAAGAACACCTTAACTTTAGAGACGTAGACTAAGCATTGATTACAAACCGCATAGGTTTTCTAAATGCTTATTTACAATTTTGTTCTGTGTATTTGTTGTTTATATTGTGATAAATAAAATAAAAAAAAAAACTGATTTTCTGTCGGACTATAATAATATCAATTATATCCATATCATATCTGTTCATCGAATGCATGCATCCGGTTTATGCTACATTAAATGCTTCAAATATTTGACTCAGTATAATCCATCGGTGGGCAATTAGGAATGAATTATTCATTATTATAATTATAATCATTGACAATAAGTACCTTATGGCTAGAGATCGGATAATCGGATGCATATTTCCTAAAGTTATTTTTTGGATAACAAATTATGGAAGCGGCTTCTAAGTATATTTTTATTTAAAATAAAATCCCGGGATTCCGGGATCGCATAACTAATCGGATGTATATTTTGATTGCCAGATTTACTAATTTACTTCTTTTTAAGTTAAGGTGTTTCCCATTCGAGTATGTACGTATGTAAGGTGTAAGAGAAATGGTGGTGTGGTAAATAAGAAAACATAAATTAATATAAACTTATTTATTCATTACATCACATAATATTTTTATGTTGTACACACAGAAACTACATAGTAGAGAAATGAAAGATAGAAAAGTTGTACATGGGCGCGGGATTCTTTCGATAAAAAAGTGCTTTCCATAATAGCCAACATCTCAACTTTAGGTAAATATGCATCCGAATATCCGATCTCTACGTATGACAGACTATTAATGTACTGAATGTCTGTCTCGATATAAATAGTAGTGTATAGTTGCCGGAACTATTAATATATATATACTTAATGCATGCAATTACGAATCAGCTATGTTACGTGGTTCCTAGAACTGTATGACAGCGAGAGATGCGTGTGCCTTGGCTTTCGGTCTTTTAGGATTTTAACTGCTGTTCTTTCTTTTTCCTTATTTTCTATTTCTTTCATTCTATATTTCTTTATTATTAATGTTTACTGCAATAAATATAAAAAAAAGCAAAATGCACATGACCGTGATTTTTAAATTTCTTAAATATTACTTTTTTTTTTTTTTTTTTTTTATTTATTAGAAACTCAACAGCTTGTTTTCCATATACATAGGCAATAGTGTAGGTACCACCAGCAGCATTGACTAACGCTTGCTTAAACACTAGTAGGTAACATATTTTCAATGAATTATTTGCTGGTGCCACCTATAACAAAAAGGTCTTAAGCCAATAATAGAGTTTCCTGGCATTTAAAAAGGCAGAAGTGTAAATGTAACACAGAGTTGACAAAAATAAAAGTAACAACAGATACAACTAATAATACAAGTTAATACCCAATGATGTGCTGCATGGATTTATGGCATAATTTAAGAGTTAACAAGAGTACTCACAATTCGTTCACGGTATTCGTTTTTAGATAGGTGAAACAGGTCGACACTTGAGAAACGTGAGTTATAGGTACGAGGCAACCTAGTCATAATAGCATTTTTACCGTAGTTCGTACGATGAAGAGGGACATTGAATAATTTAGTGTTTCTAGTGCGCTTTTTGGCAACAATGAAACTAATTTTGGAAAGTAAATGAGAACAATCTATATTACCACGCAAGATGTTATAGAATAAAGACATGTCTAACATAGTACGTCTGTTAGTAAGTAACAGTATGTTATAATGTTTACAGTCATCCATATATGACTCGGGACGCCTTCTCGTCTTAAAGTTAAGAAACTTGACAAAACGTTTCTGGATGCACTCTAATCTATCAACATATATTTTGTAATGAGGTGACCAGACGGGACAGCAATACTCCAGAATACTGCGAACATAAGCGTAGTAAACTATTTTTAAGCTGTGACAATTCTGAAAGGGTGCGCACGTGCGCATAACAAAACCAAGGTTACGGGAAGCTCTATTTATGACATTATCAATGTGCTGTGGAAAAAGCATTTTTTAATCCAATGTTACTCCCAGGTCTTTGACCTCTTCAACCCTTTCAATTATTTTATCATCAAACTTATACGAAAATTTTATTGGATTTTTAGAGTGACTAAAACTGATGCACTGACATTTTGAAATGTTTACTGTGATATTATTACGTTTGTAATATGCATAAAGGGCATTGAGATCGCGTTGTATTAATTCGCAGTCAACTCTAGAATTTATACGCATATATATTTTCATGTCGTCTGCATACATCAGATGATTGGCGTATTTAAAGCATGAGTCGATGTCGTATAGGTAAGCACAGTAAAAAAGGGGACCGAGGTGGGACCCTTGCGGTACACCTGAGGGAATGTTTATGAAGTCCGACTTAAACCCACCGACCACCACAGCTTGCGCGCGGTTGGCTAAATAGGAACAAACCCATCTAAACAAATCACCATGGATTCCGAGGTGTTGTAGCTTATTGAGCAATACGACGTGATCTACACGATCGAAAGCTTTCTCAAAATCAGTGTAAATCACGTCGACCTGCCCACTAGAATCCATGTTGCATAGAACATAATCACAAAAAGTGGCCAAATTAGTAGTAGTTGATCGCCCTCTTAGGAAACCATGCTGACCCTGACTTATCCCATTTGATATGACAGAGTATATCTCCTTGTATACAATTTTCTCAAATATCTTGCTAAGAGTATTGAGTATTGATATAGGACGGTAATTAGTTATAACCGATTTAGGTCCTTTTTTATGAATGGGAACTATATGTGCTTTCTTCCATGTTAGAGGTACCACACATTCCTCTAAGGATTTTGTGAAGAGCAGAGTGATTGGATAGGCAAGGCTCTTAGAACAATTGTGTAAAAATATAGCAGGAATGCAGTCGGACCCTGGACCCTTTGTTCCATCCAGACCCCTTAACGCACTGAGTACAACATCCTCACTGATCACCAATTTGGAAATACCGTGTACAGGAATATCATGAGTGTCAGGGGTACAAGCAACATTCACCGTTACATTGGGAGCAGTGTAGCTTGAGAAAACACTTTGAAAATATTGATTAAAAGCCGTGCAAATGCCAGGACCATCAATCAGAGTCATATCTCCCGATGTAAACCGCTCTGGATACTGAGTGCCACCCCTTTTTGATTTTATATATGTCCAGAACGCTTTAGAATTTTGACTAATCATTTTTTCAATGTGAGACATATGATCGCGAAAACATTGGTCCTGAACGGCGCGCCGTCTGGAACGAAGTAATGAGAACTCATAATAGTCACGAGGATTTTTGTATTTTTTCCATTTCCTATGCATTTTTGATTTTTCTTGAATGAGTTTTATGAGATTTCGACTGTACCATGCGGGGTAATGTCCTGGTTTGGAGCACTTAGCAAACGGGATATATACTCCGCGGACATAGGTGTGGGTTATACAATAACTTATATAAATATATACTATAACTTTATATTATAATGTAATTCTAATATATAAAATTTTCGTGTCGCGGTGTTTGTAATTAAACTCCTCAGAAACGGCTTGACCGATTCTCATGAAATTTTGTGTGCATATTGTGTAGGTCTGAGAATCGGACAACATCTATTTTTCATTCCCCTAAATGTTAAGGGTAGTCCACCCCATTTTTTTTTTTTTAATTTTTAGATATTTTTTTTTTATGATACAGCATTAGAAAATACATACAACCCTGAACTTTCAACCCTCTACGATCAACCCCTGTTTTTTAATAGCGATATTAGTATTTTTACTTTCATTGGTACAATTTTTCTAAAGTATTTAACCCAAAGAAAATAGAAAGTGCCATTGTTATAATCGATTGTAATAATCGATTGCCATCAATTCGATGTCAAACTTTTTTTTTTAATGAATAGGGGGTTAACGAGCAGACGGGTCACCTGATGGTAGGTGACTACCGCTGCCCATAGGCACCTGCAGCTCGAGAGTCACAAGTGCCTTGCCGGTCTTTAAGGTGGGAGTAGGAGAGGAGGGGAGATGAAGAGATAAGGGGGAAGATAGGGAGAGTTAAGGGTTAGGGCCACCGGTAACCTCACTCGCTTGGCGAAGTACAACGAAGCATTGCTTCACTGCCGGTTTTCTGTGAGGCCATGATATCACTCCTTTCGAGCCGGCCCATACGTGCCGAAGCATGGCTCTCCCATTGTTAAACTTTAAATATGTCAGTTAAGTTAATGAAGTACTTTGAATTAAGAAAATGAATGGTTGGTGTTTTGTTATTTTTATAGGCCGTCAATAGACCACAGCGCTCCATTCTTCTTTCAGTCATAGACCCCATCCCCACAATAAGTAAGTTATTTTTTATTTGACTACCAAAATATTCATTAGAAATAATTAATATGGCAAAACAACGTGTGCCGGGTCAGCTTGTGTTAATATATATTTATATATGTCCCAATAAATAAATAAAATAAAATACATTACGCTCTACTTGTCGCTTAATCTGTGTTCGAAATCACCAGCTCCTTGAATTTCGACCATAATGATTCATTAAATTTTAAGTATCTTATTTTATTTCATTATCATATCTGTATGGCCTGTTTGTCTAGTGGTTAGTGACCCTGACTGCTGAGCCAGAGGTCGTGGGTTCGATTCCCACCTGAGTCTGGGTGTTCTTTGTGTCCGTTGTTTGTATGTTTGTAAAGTCAACCGCGACACAAGAGTAATTCCTAATGCGGGGAGATGTCTTTTAAAAAAAAAACAAAAAAAAATATATATAAATCGAGATATTAATTTCCAGTATAAGTTCATCTGTCATTGTATAGAATTCTTCTGAATATACGTCGGGTAACCAAGAGGTATTGTACCTTTTAAATATTATCGCGATTAAGGCCCGAGTTACACATCTAATATGTATATGCCTGTTCACTGCCCTATACAGAAGTCCATTGCATCTGTCCATCTAAAGGTTATCTGTAAGAAATCGCAGCTAGCGATAAGACCGCCGTTTGTACCATTATTTGTTTTTATTTTAATGTTGTAAATTGTTTTATGTATGTATGTGGAAGCGTTAATACTGATTTGTTAGTTTCTCGATAAATTGTACCTTATTTAATCATTACCAATCGGAAACGTCAAGTGAATGCATAAGTAATTGTCAATTTTCTAAATATGGCTAATAACTATCCCTGGAACGTAAATTACACATTACGCTCGAGACAGAGGCGCCTCATTGAAAAGATGGGTGCGCCCTCTTGGCACCGCCAGCAACCAAGGCCTACCTAGAACAAACAGAGTTGGATACATGAGTGGGTAGAGGGGATACACTCCGTATAGGCGTAAATATAAAAACCTAATGAATTTGTTTTGTACACGCTCCAACATGAGACTATATTTAGTTTCATATGGAGCCCAGATGACTGCGTTGCATTCTAATTGGCTCCTCACCAGTGCATTATATAAAGCTACAATTGCTTTAATATTTGTATAATTTCGAGAAGTACGTAATAAGAAACCTAAACTTCTGAAAGCCTTCTTACAGCACTTGACAATATGATTACGAAACGTTAGCTCCGTGTTAAAAATAACTCCTAAATCTCGGACTTCTGTGACTGTAAATTATAAATATTAGTCCAATCTACATCCGCTATTGATGAGTACAAAGTTAAAAAGTCTGCTTTGTTAAAATTCCAACGTTGAGACGGTGGCTCCTCTAATCCCATGTTCTCCTCCGAAGCGGGTGATTCAGTCCCCTCATGCGATCGTAGCTCAACCAACACCTCTAGAGGCGGATGGTGAGCATCTACACGTATCAGCGGTTCCTCCACCCCGCGCACCCTCGCACTACCGCCCCTCGCGAGTCACACTAACACCTAATCCAAACAACGATCGTTATAATTAACTATCTCATTGCACTGAGTGAATCCACAATAACTTTTAAAGTACTCAAAGTAATTACCTACTTCAGCCGAACATGAATATAAATTAAAATCACCTATAACTAAGACACCACAGTATCGATGACATAAATGTTCAATGATCTTAAATAATACCATATACCCTCTTTCACAACTACTAGCACACAACAAAATAAAAGTATATTATGTAGGTAAACAGTAGCACCACAGATAAGATAATAGTTAGGTACTTCGTAACAGATACATCACACCCATACAAAACTCAAAATACCTACGTTATAATAGCCTACAAAATTTAAATAATAATACCTGGCGTTAGCTGCTACTAGAAATATATCTTATTTACGCTTTTCGAAAGTTGAGAACGCCTTGCCCACTATAAAATGCGAAATATATATATTACTAGCAGCGCCCCGCGGTTTCACCTGCGTAAGTCCCGATCTCGTGAGAATATCGGGATAAAAAGTAGCTTATATGTTAATCCAGGTCTCCAGCTATCTACATACCAAGTTTCATCGCAATCGGTTCATTAGTTTTGGCGTGAAAGAGTAACAAACATCCATACATCCACACATCCATACATCCTCACAAACTTTCACGTTTATAATATTAGAAGGATAATTATTTTCTACGTGGGAGAGCCATGCTTCGGCACGTATGGGCCGGCTCGACTCCGCTCGATACCACAGCCTCACAGAAAACCGGTAGTGAAGCAATGCTTGCATTGCATTTCGCCGCGTGAGTGAGGTTACTGGAGACCCTAACCCTTCCCTCTCCCCTATTCCCGTCTTTCCCTTCTCCCCTCTTCCCCCCTCCCCCTCTTCTCCTACTCCCACCTTAAAGGGCGGCAACGCACTTGTGACTCTTTGAGTTACAGGTGTCCATGGGCGGCGGTAGTCATTTACCATCAGGTGACCCGTCTGCTCGTTTACCTCCTACACCATAAAAAAAAAAAACCTCAAAACAGCGCCAAAAAACATAGATACCAATATACTGGACTGTGTTCCGTATTAAACAGTAACCAATAAAGCTAATTATAAAGGAACGGCTTCGCAGTATACTAAATTGACGTCAGTTCTTATAGTGCTCGCAGTGCATATTGGAACACACACTTAAATTTATGAGTGTTGAGTTTTATATAATGATAAATAAAATTATTTCTCCTATGAAATTTATATCTTTAATTTTTATAGGTAATTAAAATATCCTTAAACCTTCGATAGTAACATAAAATGTTGATGCTGTAGACATATACATCACTATCACTACATCACTACATTTTACACCGCCGCGTTTGTCTGTCTATCTGTTCACGATAAACTCAAAAACTACTCAACGGATTTTCATGCGGTTTTCATCAATAGATAGAGCTATTTATGAGGAAGGTTTAGGTATGTAATTTGTTAAGGTTTTGTGTAAATTGGTTGAAATATGATTATGATTGTTGAAGATGTCTCTGCTACCCGTGCGAAGCTAGGGCGGGTTGCTAGTAATGGCTGTTGCGTAGACTAGATAAAGATACACTTATAATTTAATATTTTTGTATTACATATTATATTACACAAAAGTATTAAATAACAAATAACTACCTACTCAAATAAAAACCTCAATCCGTGGCACTCTGAATATGTTTTACATTTCAGTAGCTCTTATTATTATTTTCACTATATTTCTAACTATCCTACTAATATTATAAACGTGAAAGTTTGTGAGGATGTATGGATGTATGGATGTAAGGATGCATGGGTGTATGGATGTTTGTTACTCTTTCACGCAAAAACTACTGTATGGATTTTAATGAAATTTTACAATAATATAGCTTATATATCAGAAAAACACATAGGCTATAATTTATGAAGATATTGTGTATATTGGCCAAAATATAACGATAAGTGTTCAGTAAGTCGGAAAAAAATCTGTCATCTGCGAGCTATTCTGGCGTGCGGTGGGAAAACTGTAAGAGTTACACGAATATAATGTACGGTGGGATTGTTTCTCTTAAATAGTTCTACAAAAAGTCCGCGACAGTTTATATCTATCTTTGACGTGTAAGCCATTATTACCAAAATAGTGAACATTAAATACAATAAAAAATTTGATTTTTTATTTCCAATTTACATTTAGCATTAACAAATTGATTTTTATCAAAATAAATACTTTTATCGCTTCTGCCGCGTTGCGTGACTCGGCGTGAGCCACCCGGATACGTGCAGATGCGTGAGGGCAGACGTTGTTGACGGTTGTGTCCGTAAAGGGACGCGGCGTTGGACTTTGTTTTATAATATTATGTATTGAAGATATTGAATGTGAAAAAAAAATTAAAGTTTGTGAGGATGTATGGATGTTTGTTACTCTTTCGCGCAAATACTACTAAACCGATTGCGATGATACTTCGTATGTAGATAGCTGGATACCTGGATTAACACATAGGCAACTTTTAATCCCGATATTCAGATGGCATCTGAGTAACGCAGGTGAAACCGCGGGGCACAGCTAGTATTACATATTGTGTGAGAGAAGCAGCCGTCAGTTCGCCTTGCCTACAAGTTACAACAAATGAATACGCTGGCAGTCCACACCTACTAAGGTCGTCACCTTTTGGAAAAAATGTGGGTGTATTATTGACGGTTTAATAGACTACATTTATTACAACTTCACTCTGGCTAATCACTCAAAACCTGATTTAGTGCAACATTGTATAGAATATATATATAAGTAACAATTATTTTTTGTTGAAAAGATAACTATTATTTATTATTAGTACAGCCACGCGGCAATGGCGAGTAAATAAGTATTACACAGTTAGTACACCTAAAGTATTTTTATATTATATTGACAAAAAAGTAATAGCTAAAATCATTTTTGCAACTTATTTTTAAAGGATTTTACAGATCACTTACATCTAGCAATAACGAAATTTAACATAATAAATACATTTAGCAATATCTAAACATCTTCACTTCATAATAAGTTCGATTTGACATTTTGTTTTTATTTACGGAGAATACCGTTCTGCCGTGCGTGCGTACTCTCAGCTACGCGTTGTCGCCCTTTACTGACACTTTTACCGTCGACGGATAGCTAAATTGGTGGTTCAGTCCCCTTAATGGTAACTGCACTGGTACTTCCTCCTCTTTTTACCACACTATTTGGGTATCTACTTTTTTTCTTATGTACCATTTTCCAGCTTCCTTCCTTTTCCAATTCTTCTTCTTTTTTCTTTTCGCTAACATTGTTATCATGATTAATTCCATTTCTTTCTGCTTCCTGTTCGCTAGTCTCAGATGTTTTTGAAGTTATACAGCCATTATCAACTTGAGTCTTTTCTTCGCTCCATACTAAGTCGACCGGTTTCGTGGCCATACATTCATTCGTTGTAATTTTACTTACTACCTGTTTTTGCTTATTGTTTTGAACAGCTTTTGCAAATGAAGGAATAGGTTCTTTTTGCACATTTGTTTCAATATTATTTATTGTAAGACGTTTTTTGTTGACACTTGCTTCTAACAATTCATTCTTACTAATCAATGTTTCTATTTTAGTTTCTAATACTTGTACTATTGCTGTTTTTTCTTGACGTACCTTCACTTGGTTCTTTAATTCTTCTAACTCTGTTTCCGTTTTTATAAATCTATTTTGCAGAAGTTTATATTCTTTAATTTGATCTTCTAGCTTATTTTTCATTTCTAAACGAAACTCTCGGATTTCTTCCATAATCATATCCTCTTTATTGATCAAACATACTACATACACAAACGATATATTTGGGTTTTTGCTACCACGCCCAGTATTTTCATAATTGCTCGGCGTAAAGGATTTATCCATCATTACGTGACTACGTACCGGTGTTTCTGAATTATTTCCTTTGGGAATGGTGCACACACATTCGGAGCAGTTCCACTGACTCCTGTATTCCTGGGTATTCCTTAAATTTTTCTGTCGTTATGGCTAGACACGATAGATGATACGTTTTTCCACACGCCCCTTGTGAACACTTCATGTACAGTCTATCTGTGATAACACCATCCCAGCCATTGCACTTGAGTCCCATTTAGTAATTGTAGTTTAATTCTTTTACACGACCAACAAACACGTCCGTTCGCTACCGCTACCGTACGAACACAACCAACATCGCGGCCTTACGAGTGCCCTCGTTGCAAGCAAAATCATTCTATTTACCAGTGTCCACAGTTCAAGGCTTTATCTGTCATAGCCAAAATGGCTGAAGTGAAACGTTTAAGACTTTGCATGAATTGTTTGCGGCAAGGACATACGGCTCAGTGTTGTAGGTTTGGTTCTTGTAGAGTATGTTCCAAATTGCATAATACAGTGAAGATTCATCTCTATGTAAATAGAGATGAATCTTCATCTTCACAGCAGCTTGCTGGCAATGCATCACAGGACAATCATGTAGTGCTAGCCTCACAAAAGGATTCTAGCAAGACAGAGGTACCAACACCTTACCATATTACTCTATCCTCCACACATAACAGCTGTGTATTTTTGTCTATGACACTCGTAGACATTTTAGATTGCAATAATAGAAAACATACTGTCCGTGCTTTACTTGACAATGGCAGCACATTTAATTTCATTACAGAAAAAATATGCAATGTACTCAATTTGCCTGTAAAATCAACTTCCATTTCAGTTGAAGGTTAAAGTCGCCAGTCATTACACATTACTAAACAGTCAAATATAACAATATTATCACGTACTGAAAGTTATACTAATCACCTTAACTGTTTTGTTGTGCTAAAAATAACTCAATACTTACCTACAACTCGTTTCGACATTTCTCAATTAAATATTCCAAAAAGGAATATTTTTTGGAATATTTAATTGGTTTTGTAGCGATTGGTACTCCTTCATCATTAATGTTTAATGGGTTTTGTAATTGTCGTTGTCTGAATTGCATGATGTGAGTTTTGTCTACATTTATTTTTAAATTATTATGTTGTAGCCATTCTATGGTTTATTTTAGCGTATTATTTAGTTCTTGTTTATGATCGTAGGATTTATCAGACTTTACGACTACTTTGCTGTCGTCAGCAAAAAGTATATTTCGAGTGTGCGATTTTATAACAAAATATAATTGTCTTTTAAATTGTCATTTTCGAATATTTGATAACCAATTTCATGAAAAAACAAAACATAACAATGCACCAAGCCATATCTCGATGTGGCCAAAAGACTAGCTGATAAAATCGAGACTTTATATTTGACACAATGCATCATGAAATAATCGGCTAATTCACAAAATGGTATGCGATCAGCCCCATTCAATGATCGGCCAACGACAATAAATCTACATCATCTACATTTACATCTTGAATGTAAATAAATTATTAGCCACATTACTTTTAATTGCTGTTTGCGTTTATTTTTTAAATAAACGGTATCATTTAGGTACATTATTTATATTCACTAGTGAATAACGTTGTGGAGACGTACCTTAACACTATAAAAATGTCTTTGAAACTAATATTATTCAGTGTGTTATGGTATCTGTTTCATAATTTTGATCAGTGCAGTACCGTGAGTTTTTTTTTTTTTTATTTATATTCAGACGAGAAAAATATTATTTTGTGGTTTGTGTATGTTTTGACTCCCAATTGAAGTCAAGTATTACGTTTGAAGTGAAGATGAAAGGACGTAGGGTACAATAATTATAAATTTCGAATGTGAGACCCTCGACTGGGGTAGGTACACTCCATTCATCCAAACCATCCATACAGCCGTGACAAAGTAATATCTATCGAGACAAAGTATTACTTACATAGTTCTACTGTAAAATGAGCATTGACTTTCAAGAGAAATCAGAGAAAGAACAGAAAAGTGGCAACGCACTTGTGACTCTTGAGTAACAGGTGCCCATGGGCGGCGGTAGTCATTTACCATCAGGTGACCCGTCTGCTCGTTTGCCCCCTATAACATAAAAAAAAAGAAATCAATAAAATCTAAAGTATAAAAGCTATGTAATTGAAACTTTATATGTTTAATAAATCTAGAATTGACATCATATCCTGAGAATTTTGTGTATCTGGTATAATCTAAACCCAAGTTATGGGGGTTCAAAAAAACGACGAAGCACTACGATAAAAAGTAGGTAGTGCCCTTCGCTTGGCTTGTCTTGGTGGGGTCACAGGCTTAGAACAATAGGTCATAATATATCTTCTTGCTTTAGGCAGTTTTCAGTTCATACCCTAGTATGCTCAACCCTAATTAAGCAGAATACTTTATTCTACCAAAACATTCTTAGATTTTTATAGTTCAAAAGTCATTAGAAGTAGAAATGCTTTTGGAAAAAACACAATATGACATTGTTTGTTTTACAGAACCCTGGTTGAAGGAAAAACAAATATTAATGAATTATAAAAACTATAGTGTGGTCAGTTGTTTTAACTGAAAATCTATGTTGCATGGAAGATTCTTAGTCAATAAATAATAGTTTAAAAAACTAAAAAACACGCTTTTGTAACTAGCTGAACTAAAAAGTAGAAAATAATTATCTAAAAGTAAAAAAAATAATTGAGTGACTAGGAAATAAAACATTTTATCGTAGAAATGCGTGCCAGATGACAATTATTGTAAATATTTTATTGACAGATATTGTTAAAGTAAAGTCATTATATTATATTTAAAAAAACACTATTACAGTTGTGCCATATTTACAATGCTCTGACTTAAGGTAAGATTGTTTTCTTCATTGAGGAGAAAAAGTAATTTATGGTCTTTAATCGGTCTGTCTGAACATTAGAGGACCCATCCCAAACTAGGCAGAGCCTGTACTATGGTAACCAGACTGCTGATAAACATACTTATATATTACTAAATACATACATATTATAGATAAGTTACACTTAGACGCAGAACAAATTATCGTGATCATCACACAATTATTTGTCCTGTGTGGGAATCGAACCAACGACCTCTGGCTTAGCAGTCAGGGTCACTAACCACTAGACCAACAGGCCACTCATGGGATATTGCTTCTAAGGAGGGATTGGGGAATGTGAGCATTAGCTTGAGCACTGCAGGTCAGGGTTGTTGCCGTGAAGTCCGCGCCCTCTAAACCTAACTAGAAACTTCTTTTTTTTTATGGTATAGGGGACAAACGAGCAGACGGGTCACCTGATGGTAAGTGACTACCACCGCCCATGTGCACCTCCAACTCGAGTCACAAATGCGTTGCCAGCCTTTAAGGTGGCAGTAGGGGAAGGGTGGAAGGGGGGAGGGGTGGAGGTAAGTGTGGAAGAGGAGGATGGGGAGAGGGAAGGGTTAGGGCCTCCGGTAACTTTGCTCACTCGACGAAAAGCAATGCAAACATTGATTCTATCTATAATTTCTGACCATGACGTATTTTCTTTATCTCATGGTTGCCTATAAGAGATTGCCTTTGTGAGATAAGGCTGTACCGGAAAAGGATATAATAAAAAGGATAGGATCTACGTATTGGAACAGTTAACTAGCTTCACGACTGACTTAGTCTGACTGGCTCCTACTCCTGACAATTCAAAAATACTTATTGAAGGTTTAATTGAAATAATTGTTTTTGATTTGATTTGATTGTAGGTGCTCTATCCTTTAAACACAATGCGAGGATCCTCCGACCACGCCAGGGGATCATGCATGGTGGACTACTGGGAAAAACGGTTGAAGTTGTATATGTGTATAAATAGGGTGTATTTGACATTGGAACTTACATCACTAAAAGGCTGGACTTTAGCATGCAGTTACAAAACTTAATAAGTTTAACTTAAAAAAAATTCGCAGTTTGTTTTGGATTTTCTGAGTAACGGAATGATCCATACAGATACGAATGTTCTTGATGTATGTGGACATCGCCACAAGGCTGTCAATTCTACAAAATACTTAGGTAATTTTAAAGTATTCAATGTCTAGTGAAAATTAGTATCTTTACTACAAAGTTTTTTTGAAATATATTGCACACAAATAACTGCACTATAATTCAGATATTTTGTCGAGGTCAGTGAAATCTTCTGTATTTGTTCCCAATACCAAATCTAGTAAGTTCTACATAGAAATTGCTATCAAATTGTAAAATTCCGTTTATAAATTAATAATAATAATTTATTGACATCAAGAACACATTACAGTTACATATATACATCACATAAGGATAACACCAAAAATGAATAATGCTTATTTAACAGTGGTCCCCGTGGTAGGAAATCCTGTGTTACGGAGAACAGTGTTTTACTAATGGTTTTTAAATGACATAAAAAAAAGGTTTTTATAAAACTGAAGGCCACGGACGGCCAGGGTCATCCGTCTCACTAGGAAAAGCATCGGAAAGGAAAGGAAAGGTGGGGTCACCTGTTCTTTAACAGGTGGCTATGTCTGCTAAGGTTTATAGAGATTTCCTTTCTAGGTTATACCTGAGGGCTTAACTATAAGATCCAGTGACCATGTGATTTAAGTCACACGTAAAAAAAGGAAAGAGTGAATGAATTGCCACATGTCAAAAAAACTTGAAGCTATTTACTTTTTATCCTTTTTTCTTCAGTCAAATTATATTTTTCGCGTCTTGGTGCTAATCTATTATGGGCTTGCTATAGCCGACTGCGTGTCTAGCACACATAAGAGGTCTACACAACTTCGTACTTGCTTGCAACATCGAAGATTGTAATAAGTACTGTAATTTAAAACACAGAGTGGGGGGGGTAATAGATAGGGCTGACTATTACCCTTACAGATGCGAAGTGAAGTTAAGGGTTTCGAGAGCGCCTCTGATTCAGAGGAATCAGAGGGGGAAAAGCCTCAGGTTAGGTGTTGCTGCCTGCTAATCAGGAGGCGGCCAAGGTCTACAGGGGTCCTTGACGCTTCCTTTTTAGGATATACCCGGTTCCCTTGCAAAAGACATACTTATGACGGAACACCGTGTAGTTTTAGTAGGTTTGATTTACCGGTGAGTTAATGACCCGTTAATGACACAATAAAAAAAGCCTTCTAAAACGATACACATGATTAGATACAATGACAATATCACGATAAACCATCACAAACTTTTGTAAGTGTTTTAATAAAACTATCGTCGGCAGTAATTTTATATTATTAACGCTCGGGAATATAAGAGTAATTGATGTCAAAAAGGAATTCAAACTACCTAAGTAGTTGACCTAATTTCATTTTATCGTAAGTCTTGGAAGAAGGGCAAAGGGAGATCATACAAGTTTTTATATACAAATAGATTAAATGATCTTAAAAGTACAGACCTACAAACAGATATGGAGACAGTCGAAAGCCAAGTCGACCTGAACTTAAATGGAGTGGCTTCATTCGCTCCGTTAACTTAAATAATGTAGATTACTGACGCAAAGAAAATACTGCATTCGGTCAATAACCACTTGCTACAATCGATGAGCTGCGACGAAGAACGCAATTAGATTGTTTCCATGGCAACCAGCCTGTAAACAAAACTATTAGGAGCTATTCATGGTCTCTTCTCATAACCTGATGTCGTAACTATACCATTAGGTTAATTAGATTAATTATGTTTTATATAGACTGACAGACTGCTATTCTATCAGATAGAATTACGTTATGCTTTTCAACTCTCGTATAAGCCATCCAAAGGTTGTCAATTAGACATCAAGTTTAACGATAATTTATAATTATGTTTATATTTGTTTATAATGTGGTGTACTATATAGAATATTTTTTATGGCTCCTTTTTAAAAATCGCTTAATTGGGAGCAATAAAACAAATAACACAAGGTGTATAGCAATAGAAAAATCAGTTAATGATAACATTTGTTTTTTTCTATCTGTCAGATAACTGTCGTCGACCTAAGTAGCCGCGTCGGCGTCGTCTCCTCACCACTACGCCCTACTCAGAGTGTTGTGGGTTCGATCGTCAAATAGTTGTCCTGAGTCTGAGTGTGCTGTGTGTATTGTTTGAATATTTGTTCCCGGTATTCAAAAACTTATTGCCTATTAGATAAAGTACTACAGGTTCGAATTAGAAGAACTGGTAATTAATAAAATAGTGGTTCTAAATACAGACCTACAAAATAACTTTTAACGTTGAGAGTGCGGATGATGGCGCCTGCATGTCTGTTGTTATGTGTGTTGCGGGTTTATTTTTGAAAGGCGCCGAGGTTAATACTAAATTAACTGTACTTATCACTTATTAAAACGCTTTTATAAGATTGACTAGTAACTAATAAACTAACTATGTAAACAAATCTTTATAGTAAATTTTAACCTTTTTCTAATAGTCGTATCGAAATAAAAGGTTGTATGTATGTATGTGTAATTCGAATGATAGTACTATCAGTTTGGCAACTTGGAGCTGATGTGACGGTGGCGCCAGAAGATGGTAGTGAAACTCTTTTCTACTTTCTTCGATAAAGCGTTTTAAACTTTATTGAAATTTGAACATTCTGGTGGGACGTGGCTACTGTCAGGCAACTAATTGAAGAAAACCATCGTATCACCTACGAGTAGATTCGAGAACATTTGGGGATTGGTATGAGCCAAATTCAAAAAATCTTACATCAACATTTAACAGTTAGATTTTTTTTTTGAGGCTGGATTCCTTATGAACTCACCCCAGAACAAGAACGGACTCGTGTTGATTGGTGTAAAAAATGTTGTTGAAGTACGATCACGGACGTTCCAATGCTGTGTTTGACATTGTGACAGGAGATGAAACTTGGATATATTGTTACATGCCGGAAAGAAAGCAACAGTCTTCTGTATGGGTGTTCGAAGGTGACAGCAAACCAATGAAATTGAGGCAAGCGAGAAACGTAAACTAAAAAATGATTTCGTTTTTTTCCCCCGGACGGGTCCTGTCTGCACGATCCCACTTGAAGAACAAAAGACAGGTAATGCTGAGTGGTACACCACCATTTGTTTCCCCAGTGCCTTTGAAAAAGTTAGGGAAAAGCGACCAAGAAGTCGCACCCTATTGCACCATGACAGTGCTTCGGCGCACACCGCGAACAAGACAAAGTAATTTTTGGCTTCTGAAAAGGTAGAGCTAGTGACCCATCCCGCACATAGTCCAGACCTGGCACCATGCGATTTTTTTATTGTCCCAAAAATTTCAGATTTGATGACATTTCCGGGGCCGGAAGAGGTCGTGATAGCTTTCAACCAGCATGTAAAAAATATGCCCTTAGACCAGTGGTCCCCATGTTTTCATAAATAGTTTGACCGAATGCAAAAGTGTATAAAATGTAATGGAGAATACTTCGAAAAGCAGTAAATATATTACTTTACATGTTAATTGTTTTATTAACGAGTTACGCAAAACCCCACGTATGCTCTCTCACAACGCTTAAACGACCCCCCCTCTCCCCTATACAGCAGACTCACCGGCTCTTGAGTTGAGGCCTACATTCTGTTGAAGTATTCAAGCTAGCCTCTTTCTGTTTGGTAGATTTGGCTCTTATGTAACCCCGCTTCTTGGTAAGCCGTTGTCGTTTATCTTGATGTTTTAATCTAGCTTTCTCTAATCTCCTCTTTATTTGCGTAGTTATTTCATTTATTCACATTTTCTTCTAAAGAGCACCCAAGAAATATCCGCCAACACTCCTAGAGCTTCGTTTAAAAGTCCAAGAGTGTTTACACTAGTTAGTTCCCTTAGACGGTACGTTAACGACATCATGTTTGGCACTTCCTCATGCCACTCAGACCTCGGCACGGTACCTTGACCTTGACTTCGGTGTTTAAGATTATGCGCCACTTATTTTTATACATATAATAATGAATCACAGTTCCTGGTTTGATTATTGAGTTTTCCTTATACTAGACTAGTTGCAGAATAATGCTAATGACACCTATCCCGCCAAATTACAGAGGTCATGGTGTGGAGCCAACCGAGTTGAACTAATCCAAGTCATAGAAGACTTCAGAAAATAGTATCGTAATTGATAGCGTAAATATAAAGCTTTGTGTATGTACTGTTGACTGTGGAGAAGTTGCAGATTTAGGTCATGCTTATCATAAAAATACATAGTCATAATAATTGAATCAACATATAAAATTCCAACTCCGTAGGATTAGAGCATGTGGTTGTAATTCAGCTTGCAACATTTGACCTACATCAACAAATAAACTTTGCAATTTAAATAATAAAAAAAACAAACGATGTGTTATTTATTTATTTAAAATGGAATTTTCAGAAACTGAAACCATTATGATTTTTTTCGTTTATTTACAATGACTTTTTTTATTTCCATATCAAAATAACCGTTACACAAATCAGAGATTATGCCATTTTCATTATACGTGACATTCACATAAACACGTCCTTGTTGAAAAGGAAAATTTTTGGGAATATTAGCTATTACCATACTTGTAGCATTATACTTGTCCTGAAAAAAAAATAGCAACATTAAGGGCTTATAGATATCACCATTGTCAACTCGATGATGATGATAACTGACAACCCTTTGGTCCATCTGGAGAAATGGATGCTATGTACCTCCAACACAGAGGGCAGATTCTCCGACCAGGATAGGTGAGCATGGCTGGCGGACTGCTCAGCCCAAACACAAATAATTAAAATAAATACAGTTGGTAACATGGTAATCTAACTTAAGCTGAGTAATACAATCACAAGTCAATTTTCTTTATATATAATAAACTATCTTTTACCTGCGGCTTCGCTTACATAAAATTTATTTGTGTATCCCTCCGTACTTTGTCCTTTTCTGTATACCTGATAACTTTTTTTTTTTTGGTATAGAGGGCAAACGAGCAGACGGGTCACCTGATGGTAGATGGCTACCGCCGCCAATGGGCACCTGTAACTTAAGAGTCACAAGTGCGTTGCCACCTTTTAAGGTGGGAATAGGGGAAAAGGGGGAGAGGGGGGGAGTGCGGAAAGACGAGAGAGGGGGATTAGAGGGGAGGAGAGGGGGAGAGGTGAAGGACGGGAATAGCAGAGATGGAAGGGTAAGGGCCTCCGGTAACCTCACTCACGCGGTGAAAAGCAGTGCAAGCATTGTTTCACTGCCGGTTTTCTTTGAGGCCGTGGTGGAAGTTTTTGTGAAATCTATCCTACGGGTACCGTACATTTTTTCGGGATAAAAGTAGCCTATGTGCTATTTCAAACTATAATCTATCTCTGAGACAAATTTCATGCAGATCTGTTAAGACGTCTTTGCGTGAAACAGTAACATCTATCCATCCATCCTCACAAACTTTCACCTTTATTTAGTACGATTATTTTAGAAAATATTAGTAAGGATAATTTAAAGGTCCTCGTGAAATTAAGTATTGGGTCTTTACAAATAAAATTGGCGTTTTGTCGAACTGGCCCCCTCAATCTCAAATATCAGGCGTCCAGCTAGGAATTCCAAATTCAAGTCATTTCCAAATTTAGAGATTCGTTTGTATTCACGGCATGTGATTTTTCTTTGACATCGTTTAGCTCATAATTCACAACTTAAATTATAATAACGAGTTCGTCGTGGCACTAACGCTGCCGAAACAGCTTGAAGGCTTAATGATCCTTCATTGTATTGGAAACCAACTGTAAAAGAAAACGCAGTACGTTTTTGGCTCCCGCGTTTTCATTGAGGTCTCTTGAAAGTAGTTCCATGCATTTTGAATAGCTCTGCGGGAAAACCCAACCACAAGCCCACATCACGCTGTGAACGTCCTTCTTGAATCATTAAAATGGCTCTAGTTGCAGTAATCGCATCCATGTGTCTTCGTATTGGTGGCATTACTAACGCGAGATGTTAATTAATCAATTAAAATTTAAATAATTAAACTTTTTTTCTTGAACAAACGATACACGTTAAGAAGAAAATCCAAGCAAAACAATATCCAATTTAAAATTTTCTTCAAATGATGGCCAGTCCTTTTCAAATTAGGAAAATGAACACCGGCATAAAAGAGCTCAGACACCAGATTCCGTTATATTAATTGAATACTACTCATCAGTTACTTTCAGTTCACTAAAGCGCACTTAAATATAAATAAGCAAGTGGCCCTTATATTGTTTTGAGTAGTAGAGCTACTGTGAAAAATAACATTTGTAATTATTTTTGAGTCGGTTTCTTAAGTTATTTGTTAATCCAAACAGTAAAAGTAAAACACAGACGGGCCTGTTGGTCTAGTCGTTAGTGATCCTGACTGCTGAGCCAAAGGCTGTGGGTTCGATTACCACCTAAGACAAACAATTGTGTGATGAGCACGATCATTTGTTCTATGTCTGGATGTAATTTATCAAAAATATGTATTTAACAATATATTATGTTTGTTTATCAGCATTCTGGTTACCATAGTACAGGCTCTGCCTAGTTTGGGATCAGATGACTTTGTGTGAGGTGTATTTGTCAATAGCAGTAGAACCCACCGTTTAAATGTTTCATTAAGAGAAACTGACAGCAGTCAAAATTTTTGACAAAGCTTACTCACCGGTTTGTAGGGACAAGTTTTGTTAAGTCCAATCCCTTTCTTAACCGCTGCGCCAAAGAATGGATCTTTATTCACCATGTCACAAACTCCATAATGTAGTTCAACAAAACTGGGTTTGTATCTGTTAGTTAGAAGCTGGTAAAAATATACATGTACCTGTAAAAAAAGTACTTGTTATTTCCAAAGCCCTACGAGCTGCTTTACTCTTCTGGGTTCTCATAAATTGATTATGAGGACTTCATAATTGATTGAATTGATAACATTACCGTAACTTAATTGTAATTGTTTAGAAATCTACCGTATTTAGCCGCAGTAATGAAATTTCGTCCAGTGTTCGAAAATAATTACGCTGGTTTTCCACATCGTTAGATCACTGACGGATTCTAAACGAAGGCATTTAAAATGTATACATACAAATATACACATATAGGCGATAGAAATATGAACGCGTGGATTTTGTACGACTTGCGCGCAGCGTGCTTATTAATCGATGTGCAACCATAGACTGGGATCAATGTTGCTGCTTCCCTAACAAATATCGTGGTACGTTTAATGAGCGCGCTAACAACTGTTATTTATTTAATAAAATATTACAATATGAACCTTAATATAAATAAACTAATTAGGTACATACAACATTTTTATCTTAAAAATTACTATTAAAAATATATAATATGTAAACTCATTTTTATTTAAAATTATGTTATCATGCGTCACCTACATTCTGCCTCCTTAGTGCTGCATTAAGCACTACTAACCTTCGGTGACAGTAGAACGACGCGTGCCACAGGTCGGCGGAGCACACCTGTGCTTGTACGTACGTCTACAACCCGAACGCGGCCGTCAGAACCTGGATTGTTCGCACTCACTTCCCCATGACGCCAACGATTACTCTCCATGTTGGGCTCCACTAATAATACATAATCACCTACCTGTAATGCTGGAGAGTCGCAAATGGTCTAGGCAGCAAAGTCGGCAAATATTCCTTTATCCAGCGATTCCAAAACATGTCTGTCAATCGTTGGGCCACTCGCCAGTGCTTCCTTAAGCAAATATCTGTTACCCTATAATTTACTCAACGGTGTAGCGTCTGAAGATGGTCCTATTAAAAATGATTAGGTGTTAAAGCTTCTGGAAAATTTGGATCCACAGAAACATGTGTCAAAGGCCTGATATTTACTAATGCTTCGACTTCAGCAAGTAAAGTAGACAAAGTGGCAGGATGAGGAGCACGTTCCTTTAGGACGACTTTTAACGATGATTTCACCGGGCGTATCATTCTCTCCCAAGCACCTCCCATTTCCGGTGAAGCAGGTGGAATGAACTTCCATTCTATACCACGAATAACACGATTATTATATATGGCATCAGTATCCAGTGCTGCGAGGCTGCGCTTCATCTCAGCATCTGCCCCCCTAAGGTTAGTTCCATTATCAGAATAAATAACGCTAGGTAGTCCACGTCGAGCTGCCATCCGACGAAGTGCCATGATAGCGCTATCGGCTGAAAGGTCTTCTGTCAGCTCTATGTGAATCGCACGAATTGTGAGGCAGGTAAAAAGCATACAGTACTTTTTCTCACGTCTGCGACCCACAGTAACTTCCAATGGACCAAAAAATCAACACCAGAGTAACTAAATGGGCACCTATTGTACTGGAGTCTAGCTGAAGGCAAATCACCCAGCTGCGGTTGAAGCGCGGCACGTCTGAAACGGCAAAATAGGCACTGTGATGCAATCGATCGGACTCTGGGTCTAAGTTTTAATATCCAGTATTGTTGGCGCAAGTTATTAACAACAAGTTCATTAGCACCATGAAGTGCCATTTTATAAAAAAAAAAAAATTACTAAAAAGCGACTAATTCTTTGTTTACCATCTAGAATAGCAGGTCTACGTACAGGATATTCAACACCAATTACCTTGTCAATACGACCACCTACACGTAAGATACCGGACTCATCAATATATGGTGACAATTGCAACAAACGGCTGTTGATTGGCAACGGTTTACTTGCTTTAAACAAGACAATTCTGTTGTAAAGGTATCCTGTTGACATTTTTTTATTAATAACTGTTCTGCTTCTTGTTTGAGACTAACATCTATTTGTGTCGTTTTACGACGACACCATCGCAGAAAAGATAACACTCGTGCTGTGGCGCGTACCAGTATAGGCCAACTCAAAATATTATTTTCATTAGGCAAACAGGAAAGTGAGTTATTGGCTATAACAAGATGAACACACGGTTTCTCACACAAAGTCTCATCCAATGGTTTGGTGAATTTACGATCTTTAGGAAACTCATCCTCTGGGCGACGTAGAAAACTTGGACCGTGAAACCAGAGATCAGAATATGTAAGCGGCGGTGTGTCTTCTCTTGTGGCAACGTCGGCAACATTCTGTCCTGATGGTATATAACGCCATTCACATGACTTTGTTAACTCATCTATCTCGCCCAGACGGTAAGCAACGTAAGGTTTATAATTACGCGGGTCACTTCGAATCCATTGTAGTACTGTACTAGAATCACACCAAAAGAAACGCCTTGTAGGAAATATGTGCCTATGTTCCTTTTGTACAGTATCCGCGAGGCGAGCAGCTAGTACTGCTCCCTGCAACTCTAGCCTCGGTATCGATATCGGGCGCAGAGGACTCACTCTGCTTTTACTAGCAACAAAACTTGTAAAAACAAAACCATCGACAAGAACGAATCGCCAATATATAACTGCTGCATACGCTTTAGTTGAAGCGTCACAAAATATATGCATTTGTGTGTCTCTTATATGTAACGTACTAATAGATAAGCTCGACATCCACTGCGCGTCCGTCCCCACACCGGCTTCACAGTAGTAGCGTGGAATACTCAATGAAGTCAACCGTTGTAATTCGTCTAACCATTTAACCCAATGAGTGTGTTCTGCACTCTGGATGCGGCAATTCCATTCAACTCCGCTACGGTGAACATTCTGAAATATTATTTTACCTTTTATTATAAAAGGTGATAAAAACCCCTGTAAGTCATACACAGACATTATAATGCCGAACATTTTGGCTTTTGTAGGTGGCTCAGAACCATTTAAAATACTTTGTGGTATTCGATCAAGTGCCATTTTAAAACAAAATAAAACCGCTGCTCTGATGCCACATCAATCCGAGAGTGCGCTCAGTTCCATTCGTAGCTCAGAGTTTAAATTCCAATGCCGTCGGCGCGAGCGCATCTGGCGCGATAGTTTGTAAAACCCTTTTGCTATTACTTGACCAACGCGTTATCTCGAAATCACCTTTTTTGTGAATGAGGGTTATGTCTTTTATTAGTTTTATTGCCTCCAGTTCCGTATCACAAGAATGCAAACAATCGTCCATATAATGATTATTTACGATGACGTCAACAGCTTCTGGGTAAAGTCTTGATATTTGAAAGCATTTTTGTTGCGTATGTACTGTGCATACTGTGAAAGGAAAACAAGTAGCACCAAAAATAACACTCTGCATAGCACATATTTTCAAAGGTGTATCTATACTTTCCTGCCACAAAAAGCGTAGTACATTTTGATCCTCAGACCTAATTTTTATTCTAAGAAACATATCCTTTATGTCTCCCATCAAAACAATTTTTATATAAAAAAAATTTAACAACAAAATTATACCTAGTAATGAGCTATACAAGTCAGGACCCGTGAGTAAATAATCATTTAGACTCACTCCTTGCACCTTGCCTGCACCGTCAAATACTAATCTGAGCTTACCGGGTTTGTTTGGGTTTTGTACCCCAAAATGTGACAGATACCAGCTGCGACCCGAAAGTTCATATTCTTGAAGTTCTCGAGCATACCCTTGCTGAAACAGCTTGTCCATTTCCAGCTTGTACTTTTCTGCATCCCGCTTGTCTAACTGAATTTTTTTGCATAATTGTAACTGTCGGGCATATTAAAAACATCTTTAACAAATGGTAAGCCAACTTCCCATTGGTCACCTACTTAACGTGCTGTTTCATCTAATATATGTACAGCTCTTATTTGTGCCGCATTCTCGCGACGTGCGGTTGAAATTCCAATGGAGTCCAGCTCGAACGATGTTTTTAATAAATCATTTAATTGCTCGATATCACTTACCTGTAAGTCAGAGTGAACAAGATGGAATAAACGGCCCGTTTCGTGGGAGTGAGTGCGACCATAGCAGCCATGAATGGACCAACCCAAACTGCATCGAGTTGCGTACGGCTCGTATTTATTTCCGTTATGTAATATCTCTAAAGGAGCTAAAAGAAAATAGTTATCCTCACCTATAAGTAAGCGAGCCACGATACGTTCTTTACATACAAAATCTTTAATACGTGATAAGTGCTTACAATTAATATTATTTATGAATGACAAATCTTGCATAGGTAATTTTAATGTATCAACTTGATGTAAATAAATATCATAATACAAATTATCGTGACCACATCTTATTTAATATCACGCATATCACAATCCTATTCGTGCAAGTAAAAACTATATATTTATAATTAACTTATTAGCTAAAATGTTTACATAAACCTTTAAACATATATTTCAAAAGGAGACTTTAATACGTCGAAATAAACTTTAATTAGCTTTTTTAGGCTTAGGGATATACTTTTTTTAAATGAATATGTGACCAGGTTTGAAGCATCCATCATCTAATAATGCATAGGTGGATACATTACCGGTTGGTCCTTGTAAGCGCACTTTTACCACTTTTAGGGCGACCTTGCTTCCGATTTGGACGTGGTGAGCACTGCTGCGTTATCACTAGAGATCGGATATTCGGATGCATATTTACCTAAAGTTGAGATGTTGGCTATTATGGAAAGCACTTTTTTATCGAAAGAATCCCGCGATTTCAGGAAATTCAAATTTAAATGTACCTATACTCCGTGAGATGTAATAAACCCCAGTTTGACACAAATGACACTTGCCCAACGCGTCGTCGCTGTTTAGCCCCGATGGGCGTTGCATGGTGTGGATAACGACAAGGTGGTATATGGGACTCGAACCAACTAAAACCCAAGGTGGGCTGAGGGCCTCAATTGTAACTTGTAAAGAAAATCGTATTGAACAATGGCGGAGTTGGCCTCCTCTTGTGGTGTGTGAGTGAGGCTTAGCCACCTCTAATTCACGGAACTCTTCGTGTCTCAGGTCTGCTTCATGGCTCTCAGGCTAGCACATGTCTTGTAGAGAGTACGCAACTTAATTATAACTACCCGAAGTAAAAACGGGTTTTAGATGCATAAGTGAAATAGAGCAACAGACGTTGTAGGTAAAATAAACCGCACCCCTCGTATACTCGCAGTGGATTGTTGTGGCAAAGTACAAGGATCCTGCGCACCGACAGCGTCCGGAGCAGCCCGATTGCTGAAAGTAGTCAAGCTCGGTGACTCGTGAGCGGCAGCGCAACAAAGTGACGTCATCGTAAGTGCATTATGTGAAGTGTAACTGTGAGTACCTTTTAATTTATATTAGTTCTAGATCATCAATCACCAAAGAAACCTTGTTTGCACAAAACATTTAGGTACATAGAACTTTATAGCAAATTTTAGACTTAGTAAATTTGAATTGTAGTTTGTAGTTTTGCTTATAATTTGTTGCATGTTTAGTTAAGAACTTTAAATCTTTTCATAAAAAACGACGGATTCCTCGACCTATGCCCGATTTCTCGTGATAGTTAAAGTATTTTAAAACACTTGCATTTTTTTTAAGAATAGTTGGAAGAAAAAGAGTAATTTTAAGAGTTTTAAAAACATCCTTCTTAATTCATATCTTGGAAAGAATTTACTAGAAATTATTTACAACTTAGTTGAAAGATAGAAACTTGTTAATTTTTAAAATAGTAATATTTTAGTTTAATTTTAGTAGTTTCTTTGATATGCTTACATAAATTTTACATAGCTTTTTAGCAATTCAATTTCATTTTAACATCTCTTTACTAAAATGAAAATAGAGGGATTAATTAATGTTTTGCAAAAAATACAAAATTTAGAACAAAAAGGCTTTTTATTTTAAGAAAAACTTAAAAGAAAGACTTATTGTGGAATATATTGAAACTAGACAGAAATCATTAGAACAAAATTCGTTTGGTTTTGAGAGAGTACTTTGGAAGTTATACGAAAGTTATAGTGTCGAAGCGACAGATAAAATGGTAGAAAACATTTATAAATCAACAGAAGAAAATTATTTAAATTACAAAGCGCACATCAAAATAGTGTTTAATAAAATTGCGTTAAGGTTTCAGCACATCAAAATAATATGGACACTTCAAATAAAAAATCTAGTGCATTTGTTAAATTATTCTAAGTAGCCCAGAAAATGTAGGATTATAAATATATTCCTACATTTTCTGGGCTACTTTTAATGACTTATTTAAAGCGCTGATACCGTTACCACTACTCCGCTTCTACCGTTAGAAGCGGAGAAGTGACCATATACACGGTCGAAACTGAGGGAAATGCCTAGTATCTATACAACCTTGATATTATCGCTATTTCTCATACTACTTTTCAAAGTGAGTATAAATAAGCTAATACAAATCATATTTTGTATACTCACGGATTCTGCTTCGCAGTTATTATTTGCGTTTAGAATAAAACAAAACATATATACAACAAAAAAATCGCTCAAACTCATTATGCACAACTGTTCAAATTCAACGACAAAATAGAAGACAGAATCTGTGCTGTCGTTATTTATAGCTCAGAGTTAACCGATTTTTTAAACTCATACTAATAACTAATACTATCTGTGTAAACACATCTAATCTAAATCATCAATACACATTATAAAACAAAGTTCACCATCGCGTCTGTCTGTCTGTCTGTTCACGATAAACTGACTAACTACTGAACTGATTTTCATGCAGTTTTCACTAATAGACAGAGTGATTCATGAGAAAAGTTTAGGTGTATAATTTGTTAATGTTTTGTGTAAATTGATTGAAATATGTCGATGATTGTTGAAGATGTCTCTGCTACCTGTGCGAAGCCGGGGCGGGTTGTTAGTAATTTATATTTTTATATCTGGCTTTTGAGCAGGTTGGTTTGTAATTTATCTAAGTTACAATAGTTTACTGTCAACTACTCACTACCTTTTACAAAACATTGCTTTCCCCGATGCAGGACCGTTAATTTGAGCAGTTTTCTTTTTACTTCACCATTAGCTCCACTTTACCAATTGCATTGTGACGAACGTAAATAGCTTGGCAACCACATTAAAGTAATCGAGTCACTACTAGTAAAATACTTATCATTGAGTTATTCCGGTGGCCATCTGTATCGTCAGTTTCATTTCACTAAGTGGTGATTTCAAAGAATAAATGCACGAGTTACTTCAAGAAATACCCAAATCGCTATAAGTGTGAGTGCCTATTATATTTCGATATAAGAGTTCCTTCGATTTCTTCAGGATTCCATCATGAGATCCTGACCTGATAATAATTGGACCAACTGAAAGCATACCCTTTCAAACCAGAAACAATTTTCCATATTCGAATAACAAACAAAAAGAAAAGATTGCGACAACCTGAGTACCTTCCTAAAGAGCTTCGAAACTAATTATGAAGGGCCCAGCCTATTAAGCGGGGTACCGATTACACTCAGACATTTAGAGACCTCAGAACTGTTAATGCAACACCCGTCTCAAGATATCGTATATCAAATAAGTTGGACACATGGGAAGGTGGTAAGGAAAATACACCAGGTTAAATAACCTGGTGTATTTGACTTGACCACCGCCCGTATAATCGCGAATCATAAAAAGTTGCAGTGGGCGATTAAACAGCTTCCTTCCATACAAAGCGACAGAATTGGACTAAGATAGTATGATGGGGCTCAGATAGATCATCTCCAGATCATTTACAGAAGCTGTTTGGTACACTGATACATCCCTTTGAAATGGAGGGAAGTCAAAGTAGTCTACATTCCTAAACCCGGCTAAGGAGAGTATCAAACAACTGATTTTTAGGCATAGGTATCGTGCTAATAACTGCATGAGCTTTGACATTACAAACAGGCACTTCAATATTATATTTATTTGTATTGACAGCCTGTTATTATTATGATGTATACGATATAATAATGCCAAGTTTCATCAAAATCCGTTACTTTTTACGTGAAAAAGTAACAAATTAGTAATTAAGACTGGTAGGATGACATTTAAATTTAATTTGATGCTAGATCTTTTTTGTAATACATAAAACTTTTTTTTTTTGCGGTAGGTGTTGAAAGGTTGACCCACTTATTTAAGAGCTCAAAGTAAATTTTAATTATATATTTCTTAATTTAGTAGAAATAAAGTTAAAGAAGGCTTACATTTATAGTACTTACGGTTATTGTACTGTACATATGAATTAGCAAAGTATTTAAACCACCTGCCAGCACATTTACATATTATCATAACTTCACAACAACAATCTTGAATTTACACTTCAATCCACAAGAACAATGTCCCAACTCGCAGAGATCCAAATGGCTTAGAACAATCTGGAGGAGAGCTTTTCAAAGAGAATGGCTGAATTAGAGGCTCAGTTGCACAGTGGAGGAAACACTAAGGACACGGTGGCCCGGGTCTCGGAAGAATTCAGGACATTTCGGGAACTAATGTTCAGTATGTTGGGTCTTCTTCGGAAGCAAATTATTGAGTGTACCAATATGATGGATGTAATGGAGACTCGGCACAGACAAAAGGCACTGATCTTCCTGGGAGTACCTGAGGCTATCAAGGAGGACTGTAATGGAACCTTGCTTGATATTATCAACAAGAAGATGGGCCTCAATGATGTCACAACCCTAACCCATCAAGCTTTGTCACCGCAGTATGGGGCGACGATGTTCCTTAGAAGGGGCTCCACCTTCCAAGGAACATCGTCGCCCCATACTGGTAAGATTCTCAACGGTCGAGGTTAGGCTTGCCGTCTGTAAAGCGAAGACTTCTTTGAAGGGTTCCGGCTTCTCAGGGAATTTTTGACTAAAATTCGACGATCGGCTTTCAGCATGGCTCGACAACATTTTGGCATGTCAGCGTGCTGGACACAGGATGGCACAATAGTCATTAAAGTCCCCGATAGCAGCCGCCATAAAATAACATCCCTGGACGAGCTGAAACCCTTAATAGCCAAGTATCCAAAGGTAACATGCACCAACAGAAGCGACTCCGGTAACACGAGTTCAAGCATAACTACGAAAAGTTCAAGAAGACTGTAATAAAGATATTTCGTGACACTGCTGCTCGTTGCATTTTATCATTATTACATAACCTGCTCATCCAGTTTTAATACAGTTATGCATCTACTCATTATTAGCTTAGATATTATTATCTCATGATGTAATCACAAATACTTCTTTCCTGTTTATTAGGGAATATACATGTTTTTTTTTTATCTTTCATTGACTTGTTCTATCATTCTACCCTAATAAAAAATATAAATAGCCTTGGCAATGTTCAAATTAACTTTTAAAATAACATTGAAAACATCGATAAAATTTGATCTGTTTGAACGCCGCCATATTTCGCGAGCCTTGATGCCACGCTCAGTGTTTGTTTCATAAACTTAGTATACTTACTTTAAGTGTTACAGTAATTTTATACCGATTTTCAGTTGTAATTACTATTTATTGTAATTAATAGACGATGGATAAAGTTAAAAAAACCATTTTATAGGTATTGCCTTGTCCCTACGTGTAAAAACATTATAAGAAGTACATCCAATACAGTATTTTTTCCTGTACAAAATAATAATGTAAAATACGAAAACAATGGTGTACATTAATGAAAAGAGATGGAGTATCTTCAATATCGTGCTTATATTGTTGTGAAAATCACTTTAATGTAAGCATATTACAATTTAATTGCTAGTATAGTGTGAATTAGTCAGCAGTAGGTAATTTATGTTTGTTTTAAATATCAAGCAAAAGGCAACTTGCTTGTCTACTTAAACTAGGTAACAAAAGTCCAATAAAACTTCATGAACATAACTAGCCATACATATCTTACCTATCCTTTAGATTATAATATAACAATTATTATAATAATTCCCTTGCGGCTTTCACTCCTTTGACCTCAGCGGACGTAAAATCTGGATTTGATGCAAAATATATATCTAGTCATCATGAATGCATCTATTTGCGGTAGATTGTCCGATTGTGCTTTGACAAAACTACATTCAGTCATCCTCCTAGATGATTTGTAATATCACTAGAATGCTTAAATTGCACTAGCTAAGGGCAAAAACCAGAGGAACACCTGTCTTTCTCCGTAACACTACGAATATAGGCGCCGATAAATGACAGGACGGGGAATTTGACGTCATGTTTTGTTTCGACCAATAGTGAATCGTTTTTCAAAGTTGAATTTCGCTCCCTTATTTTGCATATTTTAATTAATATTTTTTGCAATTAAAGACGAACTAAATAAGAAAATAGTTGTTTAGGCATAATATGTGGACAATAAAGACTCAAGGGAAAATTAATCAAGTAAATTTAAACAACATGCATATTCCCTATTATCATTACCTGCTGTACCAACTGGCGGGTGCTGTAGAAACACGCTCCACAAACTCAGGCCTGTTCATTATAAAGGCGTATGCATGTATATATGATTTACTGTTACATTATTTAAGTAGAATATTTAACCTCGACAACGACTCTTCTGATGAGAATAGTTTCTGTTCTCTGACCGACACACTGGGCGACCGATTACGGCAAACTTTTGACAATCAAACTCGTTCTCATCTACACATATGTCATATAAACGCTCAGAGTGTCCCCCAGTCATTATAGTGAATTGACTGCGACTTTCACCGATATTGACGTTCATACCATCCTGATTTCGGAGACTTGGCTCAAACCTCACTTGCCTTCGACCTCATATCCACTTACAGGCTTTGTTCTTATTCGTAATTACCGACTAGACAAAAGAGGTGGTGGTGTCGCCATCTACCTTCGGAGCTTTTTACCCTATAAAATTCTTGCCTCTTCTTTTTCCAACCCAACTACCACTGTGGAATATCTTTTCCTTGAGGTTTGTGTCAAGGGAGTTAATGTCGTTCTAGGTGCAGTGTGTTGCCCTCCTGTTGTCAACTACTTCTCCAGTCTGGAAACAGTTCTGGAATGTTTAGGGTCGGAATACTCACACCACATCATCATGGGAGATTTCAACACGGACTTCCTCGCACTCAGCTCTCCTCGAACACGTAATCTCCTTCAGATCGTCCAATCTACCAGTCTCCATGTCCTGCCCCTTCAAGCAACTCATCACAACTTTGAGCACCAGGATACCTGGCCTGACCTAATGCTTACCTCTGCTCCAAACCTTGTCTCCTCTCATAGTCAATATCCTGCTCCTGGATTTTCCCATCACGACTTGTTCTTCCTTTCCTTTATCCTGAAACCACCTAAATCCCCTCCAAAAACTCTTTATGTTCGCAGCTATAAATGTATGGATGTCAAAAAATTATGTGCTGATGCCTCCGAAATAGACTGAAGCAGTGTGGCAGCTGTTACCGACGTGAATGATAAGGTCAGCATCTTTAATGACACCATACTTAGATTATACGACACCCACGCTCCTGTTAGGAAAGTGAAATTAAAGCGTCCGCCGGCACCTTGGATAGCGGAGGAAGTGAGAATTGCAATGAGACGGAGGGACCGGACTTTCCATAGGTTTAGCAATCATCGTTCTGAAGACACGTGGAACCTTTTCAAGGCGGCTAGAAATCGGTGTAATCAGGTGGTACGTAACGCAAAACGCCGATACATTCTGGAAAATATAGAGGCTTCATCTCTTACAAGTATCTGGAAGTTTCTCAGTACAGTGGGTATTGGAAAACAACAACGTCCCGAGTTTCTGAAGACAATTGGTTTGAATGATATCAACCTACATTTCACATCTGCAACTCAGCTGGATCATCAAATCAAATGTCAGACCTTGGGCTATATAGATAGTCTAACTAGTCCTGTTATTGACTTCTTGCAATTTTCTCCAGTGCCTCCTAAGGATATCAAAAAGATTATCCTATCTATTCGTTCCAACGCCGTGGGTTACGATGGCATTAGTCGTCGCATGATTGTCACTGTCCTGGATTATATTCTTCAAGTGATAGCTCATATCATTATCTTTTCCCCTGACTCTGGAACCTTTCCCTCTCTCTGGCGTAAGGCTTACATCATATCCTTGCCCAAGACAAATAACCCTTCTCTACCACACCACTTTCAACCTATCTCTATTCTTCCTTTTGCTATCTAAAGTGCTCGAGGCTTGTGTACATAAGCAGCTTTCGCAGTTTGTATACCGAAACAATCTCCCAAGTCCACTGCAATCTGCTTCAGGCCCGGCCATAGCACTAACTCCGCCCTCCTCAAAGTGATTGGCGATATTAGGGAGGCCATGGAAAACACTAAAGTTACTGTGTTGGTCCTGGTTGACTTTTCGAATGCCTTCAATACCGTCAGTCACGAGGTCCTACTATCTATCCTTTCATATCTGATCTCCTCAGAAGCACTGGAATGGTTCTCCACTTATCTTCAGGGACGTCAGCAGTGCGTTCGTGTTGATGACTTGTCATCGAGTTGGAGTGATCTCTGCACCGGCGTCCCTCAAGGCGGTATATTATCTCCTTTATTATTTTCATTTCTTATTAATTTGATAACCCACGACCTTCAGTGTACGTATCGACTATATGCCGATGAATTGCAGCTTTATACACAGGCCAGGGTTTAAGATATATTATCGCAAGCCATTAATAAGGGCAATAAGGATTTAGAATACATAAGATCCTGGTCGACAAGATTCGGCTTATCAGTAAATCCTAATAAATGTCAGGTGATTGTCATAAGGAGCAAATAAATGATGAGCAGGTTAGACACTACTTCTTCCACACCGATCGTCTTTGACGGATCAAATATATCTATAAGTTCAGTAGTTAAAGACCTGGGCTTATACATTGACTCCACCCATGATTGGCGGGCCCAAGTTACTCACGTGAGTCAGCGAGTCACTCTCCGAACTTTATACCGCCTGAAGAATTTTCTCCCCACTAAGACAAAAACTTCCTTAATGCGGACTGCATTAATCGTTCTTATAATTGACTATGGAGATGTGTGTTATTTCGACCTAAATGCAGACCTCCTCCTCCTCAAGAAACTAGATCGCCTTCTCAATAACTGCATTCAATTCATTTTCAATCTGCGCAAGTATGACCATGTGTCTGCTTTACGTTCACAATTAAAATGGCTTCCTATTCGCCAACGTCGCAATTTACGGACTCTAACTTCTCTGTTCTCCTTTTTAAACTCCCCATCGCCACCTTCTTACTTAGTTCCCCACTTCCAATACTTGTACTCTACTCATGAAAAGAATCTTCGTTCCACCAATAATTTGCTTCTTTTATGTCCCTCTCACAGCTCCGACTTCATCAACTCTTCTTTCTTTGTACAATCAGTCCTTCTCTGGGATGCACTCCCTCTCGAAGTCAGGATGTCCACAAACCGTTTCACGTTTAAAAAGAAAGTACGAGAACTCCTCCACAGTGAGTTAGCAGAATAGCCTCAACCACAGAAATCTAAATAAGGTAAATTTTCACTAATCAAGGGATAACACTTGGATAACTTTCATCGGTAAGTGTTTTCTTTTGGTTTTACTGATGTTTTTGATAAAAGTACATTTTAAAACATAACTCTACCAATAAATACTACGACTGGCATAATTTGGGGCTTTATTTCTACTTACTACTACATTGCCCGTTGCGTTGGATGCTATCGGATAGTTTGAATGTATAACGCAATGAATATTAGTGTTGGCTTTAGCATTTCTAGTGGCACGGTCACACAGAATCGTTGCGAGCTAGAGATGTGCTAAACGATATTAAGATACCTACAGTAGTACTCATAAACTGTACATTTTACATTAAAAGATAAAAATTCATATGAAAAATTGTTTTCTCAAGGGAATATGTTATTTTATTGGTTTATTTCGTTTATTTTAGATTCCCGTAGAATGTAGATATGAAAGACAAGTGGATATATGCCTCGGAAAAAATTTGTTCAATATATCAACAAAACGACGTATTCTGTTAAAATGACTAATCTGAGTATGCCGTGATCGTTTAGACGTCCTGCCGATGGTGGCGTACGTGTCAGGTCATTCGGCTCCCTTTGATATCAATTGATATCATATGGTTGGACGATGGCTGGCGCGGGCGTCATGCTCGTGAACGAGAGCCGTTGGTTGGGGCTGGTCATTTCCAAACTGCTGTTACTTACATATAGTAGTAGTTAATAGTTTAGAACAATACGTTACATTGTCCTCACATTTAACTTACGCCTATAAGCAATGTAACCAGAGATTTGTAAAAAACATGTTAGAAAAGAGTGTCATTGGAGTTTCTTGTCTGTTCTTCTACACTGGATCTACGAATTGAAACAGGCAACTAGCTTCACGACTGACTTAGTCTGACTGACTACTACTCCTGAGAATTCAAAAATACCCATAGTGGTTTAATTGAAATCAATGATTTTGATTTTGAAATCTGCAGTACCTATAATTAACACATGGAACTTGTTCAATGTAGTAAGTTCAGGTTTATATTGTTTTAACCGATTTAATTAAAAAGTAAATAAATACTTTGAAATGGTGGAGAGTATACGAGAATAACGTAAAGTTTGTTTTTTTTTTTATATTTGATGACATACATTTTCACCAATATGACCAGTCCCCGACTGATAACGACGTCATTCATTTAATTAAATGTGATATCCGCCTTAATTGTTACGCAAAAATGCAACTTAAATTGTTCCAAAAAGACAGTTCTTAGTAAATATCTTAATTTTACAGGACAGTATTTTTTAATACTTCATCTTTTCATAATTTTTGTAAAGAATAAATTATATTTAACAATAAAGCACGGACCCACTAATAACTTTCATCTATTATTCCTTGGTTCCCTGGTATTACGGTATTACCCGTAGTCAAGCCCTAGTGTAGATTACGCAATCACTACCACAAATGCAGAATTTATTATCCTTGTTTGAAGTGAGCGGACCAATACAACGTAATATCAATATTAGTGAATATTCATAAGGCTTAGTTCAGTTTGGATAACATTTTCGGCGCATATATATTTGTGTATGTAGATGTAGTACCAAGCCGGCGACATGCGTTCTCGATAGATCCCAGCGCTACATACCATTTCTATTACCTTATTTAGATTTCTGTGACCTCAACGCTAGTACACGACTTTATAGTAGTATTTGTAGTACTTATATATATGATATGTGTGAATATATATGTACTCTGTACAGGTATAATGTAAGTACTTATGTATGTTTATGTATAAGTATATGAAACTGTGTATATTATGTAAAAATTGTACATGTCAGTAATGTAAATATTAGTTTGTTTTATAAATAATTTCAAATGTATCTTTGCACCAACCTTATAGCAGTTCTACACCACTCTAAGGTTGACTGGTAGAGAATGCCCTAGGCATTAAGTCCACCTTTGTACAAATGTGCATGAAGTTTTAAGTAAATAAATAAAAGTTGATTGTTTACAATAACGTAGTCTAATGCTATATCTAACTTCTGAGATCATACTTCTTACAAAAATTATAATTAACTAAGAACACCTTAACTTTAGAGACGTAGACTAAGCATTGATTACAAACCGCATAGGTTTTCTAAATGCTTATTTACAATTTTGTTCTGTGTATTTGTTGTTTATATTGTGATAAATAAAAATAAAAAACCTAATTTTCTGTCGGACTATAATAATATCAATAATATCCATATCATATCTGTTCATCGAATGCATGCATCCGGTTTATGCTACATTAAATGCTTCAAATATTTGACTCAGTATAATTCATCTGTGGGCAATTAGGAATGAATTATTCATTATTATAATTATAATCATTGACAATAAGTACCTTATGACTAGAGATCGGATAATCGGATGCATATTTCCTAAAGTTATTTTTTGGATAACAAATTATGGAAGCGGCTTCTAAGTATATTTTTATTTAAAATAAAATCCCGGGATTCCGGGATCGCATAACTAATCGGATGTATATTTTGATTGCCAATTTACTAATTTACTTCTTTTTAAGTTAAGGTGTTTCCCATTCGAGTATGTACGTATGTAAGGTGTAAGCGAAATGGTGGTATGGTAAATAAGAAAAGATAAATGAATATAAACTTATTTATTCATTACATCACATAATATTTTTATGTTGTACACACAGAAACTACATAGAAGAGAAATGAAAGATAGAAAAGTTGTACATGGGCGCGGGATTCTTTCGATAAAAAAGTGCTTTCCATAATAGCCAACATCTCAACTTTAGGTAAATATGCATCCGAATATCCGATCTCTACGTATGACAGACTATTAATGTACTGAATGTCTGTCTCGATATAAATAGTAGTGTATAGTTGCCGGAACTATTAATATATATATACTTAATGCATGCAATTACGAATCAGCTATGTTACGTGGTTCCTAGAACTGTATGACAGCGAGAGATGCGTGTGCCTCGGCTTTCGGTCTTTTAGGATTTTAACTGCTGTTCTTTCTTTTTCCTTATCTTTATTTTTAATGTTTACTGCAATAAATATAAAAAAAAAGCAAAATGCACATGGCAGTGATTTTTACATTTCTTAAATATTACTCCGCGGACATAGGTGTGGGTTATACAGTAACTTATATAAACATATACTATAACTTTATATTATAATGTAATATAAAGTATTCGATGGATGCATATGATATGGGTATTTATTATTTAAATATGTCCCAATAAATAAATAAAATAAAATACATTACGCTCTAGTTGTCGCTTAATCTGTGTTAGAAATCACCGGCTCCTTGAATTTCGACCATAATGATTCATTAAATTTTAAGTATCTTATTTTATTTCATTATCCTATCTGTATGGCCTGTTGGTCTAGTGGTTAGTGACCCTGACTGCTGAGCCAGAGGTCGTGGGTTCGATTCCCACCTGAATCTGGGTGTTCTTTGAGTCCGTTGTTTGTATGTTTGTAAAGTCCCCCGCGACACAAGAGTAATTCCTAATGCGGGGAGTTGTCTTTTAAAAAAAAACAAAAAAATATATATATAAATCGAGCTATTAATTTCCAGTATAAGTTAATTTGTCATTGTATAGAATTCTTCTGAATATACGTCGGGTAACCAAGAGGTATTGTACCTTTAAATATTATCGCGTAAGGCCCGAGTTACATATCTAATATGTGTATGTGGAAGCGTTAATACTGATTTGTTATTTTCTCGATAAATTGTAACCTTATTTAATCAGTACCGATCGAAAACGTCAAGCGAATGCATAAGTAATTGACAATTTTGGAAATATGGCTAATAACTATCCCTGGAACGTAAATTACATATTGCACAAATACATTTTTTGTGCTAAGAAAACTATATTTTTATCAGTGGAATTTCCTCAGAACACTGTGCCGTACCTTAGAATAGATTCCGTACTCTGGGGAGGGCACAACCGCGCTTAAAACATCTGCTAGGGGCAAGAGCAAGCATACCAAGGCACCCCTTGCCACGTTCACCGTGGACTTCTGCAACATCAGGGGCATACATTGTAACCTCAACGCTGTTCACCACCACCTCGAAACAGCAAAGCCGGCCTTGCTCTTTTTAACCGAGACGCAGATATCGTCTCCAGCGGTCACATCCTATCTCTCCTACCCTGGGTACGGTCTGGAGCACTACTTTGTTCCTAGGGCTGGTGTGTGCGTGTACGTTAGAGACGATATCAGTTCTCGCCGTCTCGGCAATCTTGAAGGCAGGGACCTTTCCAACTTGTGGCTGCGTGTAGACAGCGACGATCACCCCCGCGTCTATGCATGGCTCTATAGGTCAAATAGCGGTGATGCCGAAACTGACCGACTCATCGACCAAGTCTAAATGGCTACAGAATCTGTGCTGCAGCAGATCCCATCCGCAGAGATCGTGATACTTGGCGACTTTAACGCCCACCTAAAAACAACGCTTCATCATTGACCATCCCTTCCACCCCTGCAAATGGAAGATAATTCGTTGGCCCACGACCCTAAGGAGAAAGCCAACCTTTTGGACAAACTCTTTGCGTCCAACTCGACTTTGGATGACGGGGGACACATACCGCTGACCATACCGCGGTACCATACCACGCTGATTGGTCCTTCAAAAGAGACATTGCCAGGGCAAAGTCGGAGCACATTAGCAGAATTATTGAGAGACTGGTGGGTCTCCCGTCTGGAACTCGAGCATTTTGGTCTCTTGCCAAAGCTGTCTATTGATTGGTACTCCTTCATAATTAATGTTTAACGGGTTTTGTAATTGTCGTTGTCTGAATTGCATGATGTGAGTTTTGTCTAGATTTATTTTTAAATTATTATGTTGTAGCCATTCTATGGTTTATTTTAGCGTATTATTTAGTTCTTGTTATTGATCATAGGATTTATCAGACTTTACGACTACTGTGCTGTCAGCAAAAAGTATATTTCGAGTGTGCGATTTTAAAATAACCAATTATAACTGCCTTTTTAAATTGACTTTTTCGAATAATTGATAACCAATTTCATGAAAAACAAAACATAACAATGCACCCAGCCATATCTCGATGCGGCCAAGAGGCTAACTGATAAAATCGATAAATGGGTTGCTCTTATCGATCTGCCCAACTTTTTAGAGGACACAATGCATCATGAAATAATCGACGAATTCACAAAATGGTATGCGATCAACCCAATTCAATTATTGACCTACGACAATACCACTATCAAGATGTAACTAAATAATTGGCCACATTACTTAAATATATATTTGGGTTTATTTTTTAAATAAGTGGTATCGTGTAGATACATTACTTATATTCACTAGTGAATAACTTTGTGGAGACGTAGCTCAACACGATAAAAATGTCTTTGAAACTAATATTATTCAGTGTGTTATGGTATCTGTTTCATAATTTTGAACAGTTCAGTACCGTGAGTTTTTTTTTTTGTTTATATTCACACGAGACGAGAAAACATATTATTTTGTAGTTTGTGTATGTTTTGACTCCCAATTGCAGTCAAGTATTTCTTTTGAAGTGAAGATGAAAGGACGTAGGGGACAATAATTATACATTTCGAATGTGAGACCCTCAGCTGGGGTAGGTACACTCCACACAGAAAACCACAGAGTCATTGGCCGTGACTAAGTAAAAACTATCGAGAGAAAGTACTACTTACATAGGTCTACTGTAAAATGGGCGTTGACTTTCAAGAGAAATCAGTTTTTTATTAATCGTTAAAGTGGTAGGATCTACACAAACTTGTATCAAATAAAAACATGTGATGTCACACTTTGCTGTTGTAAAATTTTTCATTTTTAATGTTTGGTACCTATACCAAACACATAATAATTACAAATTTGAAAATAATAATGAATCAAACTTTCCAAAGTCTTATAATAGTATAACACATATAATAATTTCACGAGAATTGTAAAATAAGTTATTGTAAGTTAACTAAAGGAAATTATTGCGTTTTTTCCTTTCGAGGTACGGAACCCTAAAAAATTGAGAATTTTGGAAGCTGGACCTAGCCTTGTCGTGGGTGGAATTTGGTATAGTTTATACAGTTTATTACATGTACTAATGTTAGGTTAGTTAGTAGTAGTTTTAGGACGAAGGAGGGCTCTCACGCTATGGGCACAGGTACAGGCAGTAAACAATCGTCACCTGGCGATGACATAGTCCAGTGAAATGCTTCATTAATTAAAACTAGTCAATTAATTTAAACTGGTCAATATCACAGAATATACTATCCCACCAAAAGCATTTTCATGTAAAATGTTGCCAAGACGAGACCATATTGCTCGCACTGCAAAAAAAATATTAGATCTCACGTAGAGTCAAGCTTCTAGCTCTACACGCTCTAACTCTACTGTTACGTCCCTATCCCGTTACTCAATACTAGCCTTAAGACAAAACGATCCCCTCTCTTCGACGATGGCCGCCGCATCGGTCGCCGGTCGCATTATTGTCATGGGTTTGTGAAGTTAGGGCTTGTAGTGTCTATGAGGGCGTGGGTTCGAAGCCCACTTCTGACACCGTGTAGTGGTTTGTGATTTATAAATGAAAGCAGCTGCAGCAGACACTACAAGCCCTAACTTCACAAACTCTACACCTTAGTCAAAATATGTGTTCTGGCCGTTTCGCTACCGTCACATGGGCGTAAGGTGAAAAATTTATTCACTGTTCGTTACTTTTCTGTTATACAATAGTTCCTGTAGTAACGAAACTGCCTTTTGTCATATACTCATTCTCTATCTTGGCCTTTTTATTTGTTGGTTCACTGTTTATAATGAGTCACACCCCCTAATTTAAAAGGTGAGGGGTGATTTACTAAAAATTCTGAAATGTGTATTTTATTATTCATAACAAGGAGTCCCTATATCAGCAATTTTCAGACCTCTACCATCAAATCTTTGTGGAAGTCTCATACAAACTTCCATCCCCCTAGTTTAATGACAATGTTCGTTTGAGAGGACACATCATCTAAAGCTGAGCACCAGTTTTTCCTTTAATAATCTAATAAGCATTTTATCAGTAACAGAGTGCTTAGAGTGTGGAACAAGCTCCCAGAATATGTGGTTTCAGCTGATACTATAAACAGTTTAAAAACTAGACTTGACAAATATTATTTAAACGAAAATGAAAAATAAATTAAGAAAGCCCAATACAGGCCTTATCAGTTGGATATCAACTGCTGCCTGATAAATAATAATAATAAATGATAAATGGACGAAGTTGCTATGATGAATAATTATCGGAAATATATCCTGAAAGATGGTACTGTGGACATCTGTCTGGCATGCCACCCCGTCCTGGTGAATCTATCAGGCATATAATTTCTGGTTGTTCTCGTCTTGCCAACTGTGAATATTTTCACAGACACAACCAAGTGGCCAGGATTGTGCATATGTGTATATGTGCCCGACTCAGTTCTCGAAAATGGTCGTACCACATTGTATCGATCTATCCTCACTGACAGAACTATTGTTGCCAATAAATCTGACATAGTGGTGATAGACTAAGATGTTTTTATAAGCATAGATGCGTTGCCCGCGTTCTGTATTGACAACATAAAAGTAAGCTAATTGTCTTGCTTGCACTGTCTTAGTCACGTGCCCACCAGTGTCACGGCTAGACGTCATTTACAAATATATAATATCTGTCTCTGTCTAACAACCGGTAAGTTGTATGCACTGAAAGAGCTGCATAATATTTACGTATTGATGTGCAGCTATAATAAAGTTTTGCCTCTAATTAGTTCACTCATGTTTCTGAATGGCGTGTCTATAGTTAATATGATATGTCATTGGTGATAGATCGATCAGAGCAAGGATTGTCGATATATCTGTTCCTCATGACGATAACCTCGTGAAAGTTGAAAAAGGACAACAAATGAAATATTTGGATTTGTGTCACGAGATTGTCGATATGTGGAATGTCGATTCTGCAATCATTGTTCCGATTGTCATATCTGCTTATGGATTAATAGCCAAGATCAACACCTTAAAAGGTTCGCAGAAGGTAGTGCTCCTCGACACGGCCCGTTAGAGGATCCTGTCTTTGGAGCCCTAACCACCGGTGTCTTGGGCCCTGTACCCAACGTCGAATGTCTACAATTTTTCCTATTTTTAAATATTTTGTTTTGTAAATATTCAAAAAAAATATAAGTTTTAAGATTAATAGAGAGAAATAATAATAATAAAAAAATCCTTTCCTGTTCAAAAACTTATATAAAATTGTTTCTTTTTGTTTTCGTTCAACACATGTTAGCAACAATCTCACCACTAATACTATAAACTATCAAATTCACCGTAACCGCTATGTTGTTCGTACCTCGATCCGCACTGAAGTGATCGTTATATCTTATAAAGCACGCCTAGTTTTTTTCACCCCACCATTGCCTGCTATTTGTCAGACGGACCAATGGCGAGGCGTCACTGGTATAACAAATACACATATGTAAGAAACAGTATCAAAACAGTATATAAACTATGAAAATCACTAACTAACAGTAACTGCCAAGTTGTTCGTACCTCTGTTCGCACTCAAGTTCATCAATCTAAACATATTCTTACCCTTTTATAATCCCACAATTTGTTAATATTTATCAATCGACCAATAGTATGGCGTTACCGATATAACCATTCAAAATAATATCTATTAACTTATTTTTATTAAATAGTGAACTGTGTTATCATCTGTTATAGTTTGGCCCTATTTTTAATAAAATAAATAAGAGTTTTTGATGTGGCGACAACATGGCCCTCCTGCGTACGCATCCGTCCCGGATAGCGTCATGGTGTGGTATAGTTGCTGAGGACAAAGTATTTACCATTAGATTGTATCTATTTCAATATATTTCTTTGAATCAATCACTTTTTTTTTGTTAACAGCAACGAGGGCTCTTCCATCTACTATTCCATCGACGGCCAGTAGATAAAGAGCTCCCCGCTCCATTTAGACAATCCCCGGACACTACTAGGACCTTAATGCTTACATAACTGTTCCATCGGCGGTCAGTTATACAGCCAACGTTAAGACTCGAAGTTTACCCTAGGCGATGCCTTTGGCCAACCCTAGTTGCATATCACAACAAGTCTTAACATCTGGCTATAAGAATTTACTCGTGCGTGTATAACTATTCCATCGGCGGTAAGTTATACAGCCAGCGTTAAGCACCCGAAGCTTCCCCTAGGCGATGCCTTTGGCCAACCCTAGTTGCATATCACAACGGGTCTTAACGTCTGACTTTACACGAGTAAATTCCGCATATAGGTTACACAGTATTGTCCGAAGCAAATGTACTAGACTAAATATCAGGCATATTTTCTTATGTTCTTATTCCTCACTCTTAAGTCTATCATCATACATACTTCTCTCAAATATCAGGCGGTGTGTCGGAATCGAACCGACTAAAACCACACGGTGTGCCGTACTGCGCCTAAATTAGGAGGGATCCGGGAACAGCTTTTATTAAGACATCCGGACCCCCCCTAGCGCCTGCCCGCAAAAGCGCGGCGCCATCTTCGGGTAACAACCTCTCAATTAGGTGACGTCCAGACACACGCGAACGCCGCCTCCTCGCGGGGGGCCACTATAGCGGGTGGAAGGGAAAACCCGTCCCGACCACCCGCGGCCACACTCAGGGCGGCATGAGGCGCTGGAAAGCGCGCCTCCGCCGCCCGGTTCGCCGGCGGCGAATTAAGTCCGAGTGGAGATCGTCCTCCCGGACCCGTTCCGCCGCCTCCTTCTGCGAGATGACGTCCTCACAGAAGGTAGCGACCGCGGTAAAATTCCTGTCGCTACCGGCCATGGAGCGTATGACGGCCGGTAGCGAGAGATCCCCTCCGATGACTGCAGTGAGGGCCCGACGCTGCGTCGCCCAGGCGGGGCAAACCGCCAGCGTGTGCTGAGCCGAGTCCTCACTGCAGTCGCAGTGGTGACAGGCGGGACTCAGTTCCCTCCTAGCGACCGAGTGCAGGTACTTCCCGAAGCACCCGTGCCCGGAAAGAACCTGCGTCAGTCGGAAGGAAAGGGTCCCGTGCTGCCGCCCTGCCCACTCGACGATGACCGGCTGGAGCGCCTCCACGGCGGCAAAGCCAGCACGTGGAGCCTCCAGCCGGGACGACCAACGAGCCATTGTGGCTCGGCGAGCGGCCTCACGCCATTCGCGTACCTCTTCGGGCGGGGGCCGACTGCCACTTTCCGCCCGGAACTCAGCCGTTCGCCGATATACTTCGCCGAGCACTTCCGCTTCCAAATCCCACGGGGGAGTCCCGGCCAACGCGCACGCCGCCTCCGTTGACACGGTGCGGTATCCGCGTATGGCTCTAACCGCCATAACCCTCTGAGGGCGCCAGAGGCGCGCCCTATTCTGGGCGGTCAGAGCCTCCGCCCACACCGGTGCACCGTACAGTGCCATTGACCGGACAACCCCCGTGTACAGCCGTCTCGTAGCGACGCTGGGTCCACCCAAATTGGGCAAGAGTCGCCCAAGGGCGGACACAGCGCCGACCAGCCTTGGAGCAAGCTGCAGGAAGTGCTCGTCGAAGCGCCACCTACCGTCGAGGATCAGGCCCAGATATTTTATGTGGGCCTGAACCGGTTCGAGGACCGAGTTGACCTCGATAGAGGCGCCAGGGGGTGGACCACGACGGGGCCCATGAAATAAAAGGGCCTCCGTCTTATCCAAGGCCACCCGCAAACCCAGCGCCTCAATGCGCCCGACCACCAGAGAGACTCCCCTGGTGGCCAGGTACGCCGCCTCCTGAAAGTTCACTCCCCGGGCTGTGACCAAGGTGTCATCGGCGTAACAGATTACGCCAAGCCCGGGGGGGAAGTCGCCTCGAAGGGCCCAGTCGTACCCCATGTTCCACAGGAGTGGTCCAAGGACAGACCCCTGCGGAACACCGCACGACATGGGCCGACGACTCAAAACTCCATCTCGGTCCTCGTACATGACGGTACGCTCCTCTAAATAGTCTGCCACTAGCCGCCTCAGGTACCCTGGCACTCCGTGATAGTGGAGTGCTTCCCTGATGCAGCTGAATGGCAGACTGTTGAACGCGTTGGCGATGTCCAGCGACACCGCCAACAGTGGAGAGTCTCCGTAAGGGGGGGGCCCGACGCGCGGAGCTTTTGTTGCGCCGCGCGATAGGGGCGACCCCAGGGGTCACGATCGAGACCCTCCAGCATCTCCTTTCTTTTTTCCTCTTTGGCGCGGCTAATGGCCAGCTTCAGAGTTTTCCGCGCATCTCGGTACTCCTCGTGAAGCCGGTCTTCCTCCCCATCTTCGCGGTGACGCCGCCGGCTGCGGGTGTAGGACCTCCGGGCACGAGTACAGGCCACGCGGAGGTCCGCCAACTCCTGGGACCACCAGTAGACCTCCTTCCTTGGAGGCCGACGACCTCGAACGCGGGGCATGGCCGCATCGCAAATCTGCGTAATCGCATCGCGAAAACGGCCAGCCCCCATGTCTGCCTCCTCGGTCAGAGGCCGCGGAGACAGCCAAGAGTAAATAATGGCTGCCTCCTCCAGTAGGTCCCTATCCAACTTGGTAACAGCCCACCGCGGGAAGCGGGAAGAACGCCGCGCCGTGTGACCCCTTCTGGGGTCCTGGGTCCGGGAGAGCTCGAATCGGATATAGAGGTGATCCGAGAGCGTCTCAACCTCTTCCAGGACACGCCAGTTCCTTACTCGTGCGGCGAGAGCAGGGGTAGCGAACGAAAGGTCCACTATCGACCCCCCCTGCTGTCGCACGCACGTGTTGGCGGAGCCTCTGTTTAGGAGACAGAGGCCCACCGATGCCGCCTCCTCTACGGCATCACCCCTTGCGTCCGTCCTGGGGGAACCCCACGCAACGGACTTTGCGTTGAAATCCCCCAGCACGAGGACGTGCCCAGACGCTAGTCGCCGCATCGAGGTCTCCAAGTTATTTAGGAAAACCTCAAAGTCGCTCAGACTCCGGTTAGGGGAGAAGTAAACACCAAATATGGTGACCCCCCCCCATTCGGCAGCAACATATCCATTACCCTTGTCTCTTAGCGACAAGGGCGGGGAATGAGCCACCGTGGAACCGACGACTGCCACGGAGCCGTCCCAGTCACCCAACCAGTTTGGTCGGGGAGGAACGTAATAGGGCTCCGCGGCTACGGCCACACCAATTGACCACTCTGTTATGGTTTGCAGGAATAGGTCCTGCGCACCGGCAGAGTGGTTTAGGTTCGTCTGGACAAGGAGGCTGGAGACTCGGTCCATTTATTGGATCATCTCTACAGCCTCCTCCATGGGCGCCAATGATGACGCACGAGTAGCATCGGAGGCAGCCTGGGTCGACTGGCTAGCCCCCGATGTTTGCTGAGATGCGCGGGGAGGCTTGCAGCCCCCCTGTCCCATCTGGTGATTGGCGGGCAGGGATTGCCCTGGTTGACCGCAGCGGAAACAGAGTCCGCTGCAGTCAAAGCAACTACTGCACTTGACGCGGGTGTGTCCCGACGCTAGGCATTTAAAACACCTCATCGGTCTCGCCCCCAGAACTGTAATTCTGGCGTTCACGAAACCGACGAGGAGCCTGCCGGCGTCGTCCAGGATTTTGGCCGACGCTACGGGACAACTCACCCACACCGCGCCAAGGCCCCCAGGACCGGGACGGATCGTGCCAACCCTGATGTTATCCGCGTTGCATCCCGTTTTCTCCCGAATCGCAACGCGGACATCCTCCACTATGACAGAGTCATCCAGGCCCGAAATGCGCAGCTCTGCGCACTTGGTGGGCCTGGCGATCTTGACACCATCCGTTGTAGGGAATATTCCCCGCAGCTTCTCAGCAAATGAATCGGCTGCTTTCGCACCTTCAGCCCCTGGGAACTCCAGTACTCGAGCTCCCGTCTGGGCGAGGCGCATTCTCACACCTGAGGCCCCGACTCACCGGCAAGGCTATCGCGGGCCTTTTTGAATACGGCCGCGTAGGATAGCCCGCCGGTAGCCGCCTCCGGTGACACTGTGACCACTACGGCCGCCGTTTTTGGCGTCTGCAGTTTCCGCGACTTCTTATTGGCCACTGCCACTGATGACGACTGCGGTGTAGAGGCCACCTTCTTGGTAGCCTTCTTACCCCGCGTTCGGGACTTTTTACCCCCCGTGACTACTTGCCACCCGTCCTTTGAGGGGACCGAGGCCGAGGGGTCAGATGTGGAGGGGCTAGGCACAGTTTTAGCACCAGAAGAGACTGCGGCGCTCGTCCCTTTAGGTGCCGGAGTGGGGAGCGCAGGGAATTCTGCCGCTGCTATAGCCGAGGCCTTAGCTGGTTGCCTGGCTTTTGTTGTCACCTTGGCCGGCCGCCCGGCCTTCGGCCCGGTTGCAGGGCCTGGCGCCGACGTCGCCGTCGCATAGGATACGGTCACGCGACCACCCGCAACGGGGAGTGGCGTCGTTACTGACGCAGCCCTCTTGTCCGCGGCAAGTGGCGGCCGAACGATGGGGACCGGAAGCAGCCTTGCCTCCAGGCCCGCGAGGCGCCCGTCCATCATTCTCCACACTGCGTCAATAACTTGACGCAGGTGGGAATCCGAAACTTCGGATGGAGGGGGGGCGGGGGGAGCAGGCTGCGCCGCAACCAGACCCGGTGGTTCAGGGCACTCCGAGCGCGCACGAAACTGGGCAAACTGAGCGCTCAGCTCGGCAACCTGCTTCGTCAGGCGATCGTTTGACGCCGTAAGACGGTCGTTTGCCTCTTGTAGGCGAGCAACGTCCTCGATGAGGCTCTCAACGACCCCAGATACGGCGGAGGAGGAGTCCTTCAGGGCCCTGACAAACGAACCCTTCAGGTTGGTGGACTTGGTGGCCACTTTGTTTATAATGGCCACCGCCACGCTCGTCCTCTCCTTCAATGACACCGGTGTTTGAGGAACAGAACCCCCTTCCACCGGTGCACGGATCTTGACAAGGAGATCCGCGATCTCCTCCTCCGCAACAATCTCGCCGTCCGCACGAGCTCGCGCATATGATGCCGACCTTGAAAAGGCAGATCCAGCCGAAGCAGGGATCGGTGTACGCGATCTCGATCGCCCTCTCTGGCTACTAGCCACTTTAGGCGGGAGCATATCTCTGGACGGTTCATAGTCCTCGTCTGTTGAGCGTCCTCGTTTTCGGCTCTCAAGATCTCGGAGCTCAACCTCCATATCCACAGCTTCAGGACTTTGGTTATCTGTTCCTGTGGATAGTCCGGCCTTGGAACGTAGACGCTCCGAAACTCTTCTGCTCCCAGGAGTCAGATTGACTTCTGGGAGCTCTTCCGATATAGGCGTTCTGAGTAAAACTTCCTCGTCGTTAGACGAGGTGTCCTCCGCCTTCTGACTCTCCACTATTCTTCTCCCTCCTATTCACTTTCTCCTTCTTTTGTTCATCATTGTTTTTTGTTTTTATATTTAAAGATTCCATTTTTAGACCCACGATTGGGGGAGAACTAAAGGTCAACCCGGGCAGAGATCCCCCAATACCCGGGCAAGCGTAGGTTTATGCCCAACCGAGGGGTCCGCAGTTGCCCCGGCTGGGAGTGCGCTTGCGACTAAACTACCCATCAGCCATGCATCCCCTGGTCACGCACTAGAACACGGGATTCGGGGTGATTTTTTAGAGAGGTTTTCTTCCTCGCAGTCCAGGCGGCAAAGCCAAGACCCTCGTCCCCGATCGGAGTTGCGAGACATGACCACGACTCCTTTCGGGATTACGATATGCCGACGGTGGCAAGGAAACTAAATCTTCCCATGCCTGCTCGGTGGCAGTGTGAGTGCACGCCGAGCCCGTCCTTTTTCTCCACTGAGGACAGCGGAGAAACTCCAACCCATGGAGGGTCCCTCCTTCGTGATTTTTTACCGAGGTTTTCATCCTCATAGCTCCGAAGAGCGAAGAGCCAACAGAGGAATCGACAGAAACGCCCGCTCTGTTGGACTAAGCCTCGACCAAGTGGCCGAAGAAAAATGGCCTCCTCGTCTTACTAGAATATTAGCCGTTGGCGATGACGCCCTCCTCAAAAAACGGAGGAGGAAAAGGAAGCGTCATCGCCAACGTTTCCAGGGTGCACCACGTGGAGGTTTTCTAGACAGCACCCCACCGGCCAACATCCTGGTCTATCCAATTTCAGGTGGTTTTCATCCAGTTCTGCTAATTTAGTCCAAGTCCAATCTATATTTAAGCACATGTTGTTCTTAATGTTTGATAGCCACTGGTTCGTTTTATGCCTGACCAAGTTTTTCGACGTGGTTGTACTTCCTTTCCTGTGAAGCTCGGCCTGGCCTGACTGTAATGCTTAAGTGTCTAATGAAACATTAGCACCTAGCAATTGAACTGATAAAAACCAATTCTTTCTTTTTTTGTTTGATATCAGCGGAGAACAGGCACTAATAGTATTTCTGCTTAATGCGTTAACAGACACTAGAGAGTATAAATTTACTTTAAAAGCTTTTAACAGGATTGGGATGTTCAACAAACTTTTTATGACTACTTCATATATCAACAAAAACCAGTTATTAACATCACTTTAAAGGCATATTTAACCATACTTCATTTTCGATTTTCATCGTAGTAGGTACCTTCTACTAGGACTTTTGATAAACACTTCGAATTAAAGTCCGAATTATTTTATTTTATTTTTATAAAATTAACGTTATAACTCGTAAAACTGAACACCTCATTTTATCCATATACCCTCTTTTTCTAAATAAAATACATGTACACTTTTCCAATCCGTAGATTTTTTTTAAACAAATTAGTAAATTATAAATAATAGTTAAGCTTCCAAACTCTAAATTAACCGTAAGAATATCACAATAATGAATCCGATAGTACGAGTATTTGCTTCTATCACATCTACCTACATTAGAATAAACACACACTCTGAAATTACTAATGAAAACGTTTTTACTTACTGTTAGATGCATACTCATTGCATCACGATTGCTTGATGAACACCATGATGAGGACGTTGGGATTTACGAATACCAAAATCTTGCACAAGAAACTTTTTACTTACTAACACCTTTTTTTTTTTCTTTCAATTGGGGCGCGTTCTTTATCTCACTTCTGATGTAAGAAACAGTATCAAAACAGTATATAAACTATGAAAATCACTAACTAACAGTATCTGCCAAGATGTTCGTACCTCTGTTTGCACTCAAGTTCATCAATCTAAACATATTCCTACCCTTTTATAATCCCACAATTTGTTAATATTTATCAATCGACCAATAGTATGGCGTTACCGGTATAACCAGTCAAAATAATATCTATTAACTTATTTTTATTAAATAGTGAACTGTGTTATCATCTGTTATAGTTTGGCCCTATTTTTAATAAAATAAATAAGAGTTTTTGATGTGGCGATAACACATATTATATTTAATAGTATATATAGTACAATTATATATTTTAACACACTTTTATTAAATAGTGAACTGTTTAATCATCTACTAGTTTACCTCTATTTTAAAATAAAATAAATACGAGTAAGTAATAAATAACACATCCACGTGGAAAGGTGTAGTCCACGGTTTTAAATAAGCAAACTACTGTCTTTTACCCACACAGTATTTCAAATCAACTTACGAGCGCAGAACTAGGTTTCTCCTGTTGTGACTTACATAAACAGTTAAAATATACTTCAACGTCCTCTAGCGTATACAAGCTAAACAGCAACTGCATCGCGCAATGAAAGTTGCTATTAGTTTATATACAACTTCCCAACATCAACCATTAGGTACTATACCTTGCCTAGTTTTTTTTTTATGGTATACAAGGCAAACAAGCAAACGGGTCACCTGATGGTAAATGACTACCACCGCCCATGGGCACTTGTAACTCAAAGAGTCAAAAGTGCGTTGCCGCCCTTTAAGGTGTGACTAGGTGGAGAGGGGGGAAGAGCAGGAAGACGGGAGAGGGGGATTAGAGGGGAGGAGAGGGGGGAGAGGGGAAGGACGGGAATAGCGGAGAGGGAAGGGTTAGGACCTCCGGTAATCCTCATAATGTTATGTCAGAGTTATAACAGCCGTTCCTCCACACTCCAACCTTTTCGCACAATATTATATTTTGTCCTTGAATATTTTGAGATATTGATATTTTTTCTGTATTGTTCTAGATATCGTACATGAATACCGAACGACCTGTGGTAACTTACATCAATGACAAATTTGCAAAATATGGAGTAATGACTAGTCGTCGTTTATGTCACCAGGACTCGCGATATTATGTGAATATTTACATTGAAACATTGGAATACTTGAGTAATAACGCGAGGGTAAGTTGTATTTTATCTTATGCAAACGTGATCAAAATGTTTGTGATCAGATATACGTGGTTTTGAACTTAAAAGCGATTTTTCTATGATGTTTCTTTTCTTGGTTTAACGCGTTTATCTCGAAAAATAACAGTCGAATTTGAAAAAACCTTGCAGTTCATAGACTGGATTCTCGTGGAAGATTAGAAACTGCAGTGACCATACACGCGGTTGAAACTGCGGAAAACGGCTTTTAATAATAGTACCTGGGAGACCGAGTTTTGCTCGGAAGCTTTTTAGGTAAAACTTAACATGCAAAACTGTATCTGTATACAAAACTTCATCAAAATCCTTGGAGCCGTTACCTATTCCCATTCTTAGCCCCGATTCAGATATATAGGTGCCATAGTAAAATTAGTTAAAAAAAAACCACAAAATCACAATAAAGAACACTTTGATCATTTTCACAATAAAAATAATAAAACTTGTTAATCACAATTTAATACAAAATAGACACGAACAAGGGCTGCTCCGATCACTACGAGTGCTCACGATCAAATGACCTCTCATATTGAATATCACTTCCTTCTATATAAATTTGAAAGTAGATCGACGACTCTGAGGGTAGTTTGCTAATACGGCCTCTCCTGACGGTGCGCCGTCCTCGGCTGCACAGGTATCGCGGCGGGACGCCTTGACTAGCCGCATTCGCGTTACTGCTGGAGGTACCAGAAGGTTGGTCACTGTCATCATAACAGTCATCAGAGTCTGTCGAGGAAACGAAATGGTTATTACATCCTCAAATGTTAACAGTGCCTGTATGTTCAGTCATCGCACATACGAGGCCTCCTTTCATAATCACGCTTTTATAAATAGCTCAAAGTAGACACTTCACTATCAATTGTATTCATGCTTCAACTAGCGAAATGTCTCATACATTCTCACACCCTAAACTTGTACAAGTTGTCGCTTTCTATAAAAGCCCTGCACGCATCCAGAGGATACGTTTTTCAGGACAGAGCCTGCACGCATCCAGAGGACACGTCTTCCAGAACAAAGCCTGCACGCATCCAGAGGACACGTCTTCCAGGACAGAGCCTGCACGCATCCAGAGGACACGTCTTCCAGAACAAAGCCTGCACGCATCCAGAGGACACGTCTTCCAGGACAGAGCCTGCACGCATCCAGAGGACACGTCTTCCAGAACAAAGCCTGCACGCATCCAGAGGACACGTCTTCCAGGACAGAGCCTGCACGCATCCAGAGGACACGTTTTCCAGGACAGAGGCTGCACGCATCAAGAGGACACGTCTTCCAGGACAGAGCCTGCACGCATCCAGAGGACACGTCTTTCAGGACAGAGAGCCTGCACGCATCCAGAGGACACGTCTTCCAGAACAGAGAGCCTGCACGCATCCAGAGGACACATCTTCTAGGACAGAGCCTGCACGCCGGGAAGGGTGCATACAGCCAGGCGTTGCCGCGCACGGCAACCAGTAGCTGCACGCCGGTGAGGGCGCCAGCATCCAGGCTTTACAGACGGCAACCAATAGTTGCACGCCTCCGGACACCACTCCTCGCAATGGCACCTTGTAAGGGACACGCATTCCCGGATCCAGATTGCCTGTAGACATAGAACAGTATATCTTTTAAAGTTTAAGCTGACATACACACTTTCAGAATTAGCTTGCCTCAGTGCATCAGTCACATCTATTTCGGATCACAAACAAACGTCGATCCAGTAACATCTAAATCGTGTTATTGAATGGCGGCAACCCAGTCATAGAGGGCAGCACACAGGCGCACAACAAGGCGCACGGCAAAGCGCACGCAGCAGTAGCACGCTAGGAAGCGCACCACCGCGCACGCAGCAAGGCGTACACAGCAGTAGCATGCTGGGGAGCGCACCACCGCGCACACAGCACGCGTCAAGGCGTACACAGCAGAAGCACGCTGGGGAACGCACCACCGTACCTGCATAGTACGTACTATGCAGGTACGGTGGTGCGCTTGCTACGTAGCAATAGCATGGAGTCCTGGCACCGAGTACCGGTGCTACGGGAAGTAATGCAAAGAACCACTTTAAAATAGACTCGCTCGACTCTGGTCATGTAAACTTTGCAAACTAAAATTATTTTTTGCGAATAAATTATAAGCGTCATACAAGCAATAATAAATTTAGGACTCGTGTAAGCAAGCGTGCACTGAAGCTCCGCGATATCTCCATTAACCAAGAGTTTGAACATTTTAATAACTTCAGTTGCAAAATAAAAGACAGAATTATTATGAGAAAACCAAAATAAGGCAATCATTGTGATCGATCCGGTCATCCACAACATACACCTATCGCCATCCACAACATACACCGTTGTAAAGTTGCATTAAGGTACTTTCGCGATATAACTCACATCTGTCAGCTACGTTCATGTACGATACATACATGATTAACGCAACACAACTAACTGGAGCTAAAATTAAAATTAAAAAAATTTAAAATGTTTATTTGACACAAAATAAATACATACACTTCATTCACTCGAACAAATTATTGTTTACACATTTGAAGATATGTATTACTCTAATGGTACTGAGAACTGTTTTCCAAACTAGCCTATATATATATGTTGGAAGACAGCGTTCAGACGTGGAATTTTGGTACATTAATTTATTTTTGTTTTTTGTTTGTTGATTTCGTTTGTACAGATTCCAAATTCAAATTCGTAATAATTAAGAACAATATCTTTAGCACGTAGTTTCGATAACTGAATAACTTTAGTTTGCGTATTTGGTGTAGCGCTTGCATGGCGGGTAACGTGGGTGCGACGCGGATGCTAGCGGCGTTATGTCGTGACGGTCCGAGTCAGTCGACACTGTGTTGACTGCATAGATAATAAGAAATATGATCCTGCGCCTCCCCGCGATCGCCGTGAAGATGTATTGTGGCGCGCATCACGACACACTAATAAATTATATGTAATGTATATAATGTGGTAGTGTGTTTAATAAAGGTATTTTCTATCTTTCTTTCTAATTATAGATGTGAAAGGCCCTGTGGAGTCATCTAAGACAGATTAAGGTAAATGAAAATAAAAAAACAATAAAACATAATTAAATATATCAAAATAAATATACAGTAAACATCCGGATACGCTTGTGTGTATGTGTGTGAGTGTTTGTGTGTGAGATAGGGAGAGTGTGCGCGTATGTGGTGTGTGTGTGCGCGCTGGTTGTATGTGTTTTGATGGAAGAAATAGCACGTGTTCTTTTGTGAGTTACGAGATTACTCAATAAAATTATCAAACGACAGAAGAGCTACTCACGTAGCTTTTCTGTCGTTTGATAATCGAGTTGTTGTAGCCACGCTGTCACTTTGTTTTTTGCTTGATGTCTATTTATGCGGGCAATGTTCAGTTTTTTGTTTGCGATGTTGCAGACTTTGATGCTTAGACTATTACATTATCGTCTACCAAAAGAAGTCTTGCAAGGAGCAGGGGAATAAATAGGTTTCTTGCCACGTTTGTTTGGGTTAGGAGCGGGCACAGACAGATGCTTTCTTAGAATAAGTCGGAGCACATAGCTGGCGCACAGTTAGGACGTTGGAATCTGCATACAAGTGTACGGTGGGGAATCTATACGGCCTTTTAAGTAGTACTTTCAGCACAGCTCTCTGTGCTCGCTCCAAGCTTATAAGGTGCGTTTTGGCTGCCCCTAGCCATGTTGTAATACAATACTGAATGACCGATTGACCCAGTGCCAAGTATACGAGTTTCAGTTTTTCTTGCGGCATTGTATCTCTTAGGGATTTTAAATAGGTGTATTAAGCGTCTTAAGCGTATTGTCATTAAGTTTATATGTTTATCCCATTTTAAGCCACTGTCTATCTGGACACCTAGATATTTAGCTGATTCAGTTTTTGTAATTTCATAACAGGAACAAGTTTGTGGGGACGAGCAGGTATGGACTTTGACAGAAAAATCTTGAGGAGGTATATTAAGTTTTGTGATTGAGAAAGGAACGTTGCTACGTTCCTTTCTCAATCTCAAGTTTTGGACAAGTTCAAGGTCAAAAGGTTTTTATTCAGCCAGGTCATGATTTTGCTGAGGGAATATTCTGCTCTCTCTTTAACTAATTGCCAATTTGGCGCATAGATTAAAATTGCTGTGTCGTCTGCGTATGTAAAGATGTCGGTATGTGGCAGTGAAACTACCCACAGAAGTGACATAGTTTATGTCAACCACAAAGATGACAAAGTTAGAGATACACTATTCAGAATGGTGGCGGTTTTACGCTGTTTGCAAAGAAGCACGAGGCTTCGCAGCGCGAAAGCCCCTGGTGAATTGTGGTAGCCCCGCTGACAGCTTTCAGCGCACGGTGAGTGCATTCAAAGCGCCGCCGCACATATGGCGCGGTCCACCTCCGGCCCATTAGAGCCGCAAAGTACTCGAGCCAGTGAAGTGCGCTGGTTTACAAACAAAAATTAACGAGTTAAGTTCAAAAGTCTGAGTTTACGACTCGTTTGGAATAGATAACCGTTCTATTTCTCGTAAGCCTTTACATTTCGATAAGAGCCTTGAAAAGTTACATATCTTACAAGACCTCAGCAAAGATGTGTCGCCGCTTCAAACCAACATGAGCAAGTTCAAAAGAAAGTATTAAGCACCAGTTGAAGCTTCTACTTTACATTTTATGGGCATAGGACACACAAACTTGAATTAAAAAAGCAATCAGGGATACACAAATAACTAGACAACAGCCAGAGCCACGTACCACCGTCCTTCGTATCAAGTTTCAAAGCTACTCAGTACAACTGTACAAAGCTTATAGACAACTCAGATTACAGAAACTCTCGAGTAAGACATCTAACGCCCCGGCTCTCCAGCCGAACAGCAATCATATTGCTCTCACCCGTGTGTCACCCACTGACCACACGTATGGTGTCTGCAGACCCCGACCTCCGCCAGAGTTCAACGCACACCGGGCACCCACGGACTACTTGAGTTGCCTCAAGAAACACCGATTTCTACCGGGCTACGACTACGAAATAACTACTGGTACGGTCGAACTTACTATGGCCTATAGTCATTATCATCATCTACATCAATCTCAACTGGTACTTGACCTGCCGGCATTTTCTTAATCTATCATGTGCATACTTGTAGGTTCTCTTCCTGTTTAAAGCTTTCAGTGTATAACAATCACCTTCCAAATCCTCGACTACTTGAAAAGGACCTTTATACTTTGGATCTAATTTCGACTGATTACGCTTTATGTTATGCTAACAACACGCAATAACCAACCGAAAACTTTATTTCTCGTACCCCGCGGATTTTCGTAGTTTACGACTACGACTATAACTTCACCTACAGAGTCTTATAGCCACGATTTGATAGCATTGATTTCAAGCACAGTTTTAAGCCTCTGAAGTCCTAACTCTACATCTGGTGAGATAATCGTTCACTACGTCACCAAGAGCCTTTACGATTGCTCTCTGAAAAACGGAAATAGCATTCTTGTGCCCGAAAAGCATCATTAATAATTCCTTAACCTGATTACACACTGTACTACGTCCTCACTAGACGTCTTATATGGTCAAATTTGCAAAGTGCAATTCAGATTGCATTTACAATTTGCGTAAAATCATTAGCAGTCATATTCACTACAAAACATAGCTTTAGAATTTTACCTTACTCTGTAAGCAACTATTCTAAAGCTCAGGAGAATGATCGTTAATCGTTACACATCATGATACTTGTACAGTGCTGAATACTCGTGTTTGACCAATCATTCAAACAACATTGTTAAATCGGTTGCCACACTTGCCACTTAATGTAGCCGCTACTTCATCTTTGACAATCGAGCACTCAGCACCGGAATCAAAAGGAAAACGATACATCTGACCTTTATACATCCTCGTCCCTGAAGGCGATTGCACGGCACAGACGTTCACACGTTGCTCAGCATGCACTACACTGGTGCCGCCGCTAACCGCTTGGCTGCCGCCGCAGGTTAGGTACCGGGTGGTGATGTGGCTAGGCTCGCCATACTTGAAACATGCAAGGGGCTTCATTTGAAATCGCTACTGCACGCAGCACATAGTTATCATGTTGCTGGTTTAAATCGTAGGTTATGTCACGTGAAACGATGAGGTTAAATCCCAACTAAAAATTATTTTAGTACATGTGACACTCCAAACGCACTTTTTAAACGCATTCGGTTACTTAAGAAACTCGACCGAGTCATTCGGACCTTGGAGTTTGTGACTTATACTCTTATTTGGTTATTCGGTCGTCATTTCGTGATTTATTATGGCTGTTATCAATTTGTCAAAAAGTCGCTGCATTATACGTAATCGAAAGAGCAAACGACTAGCATAATCAAAAGTAATAAGTCATAAATAACTTTCTTTGGACTAGTTTTACGCAGAGGATATACAGAGATCTGCGTGTCCATATAATAACGCGTTCAGGATACTGTTGGGGCTGTCATGGCGTTGTAGTGCGTCCGGTATGTTTGCGGAGGCGCACACAGACGACTTTTACGCCATTATAAGAATGAAGACCGCAAATAATCCTCATAATGAGAAAGAAAGAAAGAAGAAAAGAAAAAATAATGATTTATTTTGCTAAAGCACAACATACCACAAAAATAAAATATAAAAATAATAACATAGCTGCATAGGTACAAATGAATATAAAAAAAAGAACAATTAAAATTTTAATACCATGTAACATTTTTGCGTTGTCATTCGTTACATGACACTGACATGTCACATGACGTCTGCCATGTACCCGACCACATTTCTTTGAGTGTAAATTACAAAAAAAAAATAACTTATTATGTTACTGAGGGTTGTACGCCCTAGAAAATAGGTGGACCCTCAGTATACACTGCGATGGACAAATGCCACCCCAGTACTGATTTTCAGTGCCCACCTTAGCTGTCGACTTGACGCCAACAGCCGCAATCATAAAACTAAAATATAATATAATATACTGGCCACAATTGCTATCTGATGTAGTTCAACGTAACAACAACGTAACGAAATATAATTATAAAAAGTATTTACTTTTGGATCAATTCCAGATAAGTGAAAATTAAAACTAATTTATATTTGCGAACAGTCATAATAGTTCATACCCAATATAGACATGCTTCATTATATCCAATAATCACTACCTTCCGTTTCAGGTCCCTAACAGAGGATAACAAATCAAGATAACACCCATACGTCCGCACCGACACAATAATGGTAGCCCGCAGCATACCCAAAACTAGAATTCCATATCTTAGGGCCATAACAATAAGGTTGAATAGATTTGTTACTGTGTTTTTTGTTGTTCAAGAAGGTATTTTTTAAAATGAGTTTTAAAAGATAATATGCTTTTTAGGTCCCTAATTGGCGGAGGTATAGAGTTCCAGCATCGTGTCGCCTAAAACCTAAAACTACCACGAAATGCAGCTGTCCTATGTCCGGGGACACTCAATGCTCTGGCTGAGGGTCTGATGGAGTATGAGAAGTGGTTATGTCTCCAGTCTATTTTCTCATATAAGTAGGTAGGAGTGTGTTTGTTAACTAGTCCATACAGTAAGCTAGCCAGATGCAGCTTCCTTCTGGATTCTATTTTCATAATGTTATAGTCAGTAATATAAGGTGTTACATGATGGCGTCTAGGGATTTTAAAACAGTAACGAGAGCAGGCATTTTGAACTCTCTGAATGAGATTCTTTGTTCTAGCCAGTAAGCATGGACCATACGCTATGTCACAGTAGTTAAATCTAGATAACACAAGAGTCTGTGTACAATGACTTCTGTTCTTGTGAGCTTTGTACAAATTATTATATCAGTTTCATCTACATAGGAGGGTATGCTGACATTCGAAAGCATTATAATATATTTAGGATTTAGAAGCAGAAATTTATAAAAAAAAACAATTATCTCACACCCTTTTAAATAATTTAATAATAAAACCAAAGATACAAATGAATAACCTGACTTAATTCACGTTTACATAACTTTAACATCAAAATAAAACACCAATCACTTATACACATCAAATATCAAGTACTTACAGAGTTTTTATACAGCTTTTACCAACAAAAGTTATAAATGCAAACACTCACAAATCGCGTCGACAACCACCTTACTATACAAGAGCCAATGACCGTTGTTCGAGTGCACATCGCCTCTTATAGGCATCGTCTAACAATACTATCGAGTTCCCTAAATCGGCCTATTCCGACGAAGCGTCGTCCTCGGCGCAGTCTTCATGGTGCTCGGCTGGTAATGGAGCCAACTCTGCAGCCGGAGAGTCACCACTGGACCCAGCCATCTCAGCACTGGGTTGAAGTGACATTGACGATAACCCTGTATTGGGGTCACATACTTCGTTATCTGCAATATGAACACATCTTAGAAATTGCTGACACGGTTTTCATAGTGTGGGTAGACACAACACACACAACGTGCAATTTTATTTAAAAAAACGTTAAAGTTCGTGAGAGGTCTCATAATTGTATCGTTGTCTTCTCAACCGCGCGTGTTGAACTTCCACGCACCCAAAGCTGCATCTGTGAACAAATCAGACAGAAGGCGTCCCCGCTGTCTGAGGTTGACGGAGGCATCTCTGAATCGCACGTCAACACTTCAGTTACATTTCATAGACCAACACCTCTCACTATAGGTATGTCTATTTGGACGTAGGCATCTCTGAATCGCGCGTCCAATTTACACAAGCACAAATAGTCATACTTAATGCGGGCGGAGGCATCTCTAAATCGCACACCCTTATGCAACTTAAGTAATCACCAATATGTTTGTTTGGTCGGAGGCATCTCTGAATCGCACACCCTTATGCAACTTAAGTAATCACAAACATGTTTGTCTGGATGGAGGCATCTCTGAATCGCACATCCAACACAAAAATTCATCGTTTATTTAAATGCATTGACCGATCGGCGAGCTGATCAGCCACAATCCACTTATTTCAACAACAGTATTTAATAGTAATTTAGGAAGTTAGATTAAAGAGAGTTAATTGTTATAAACTATGTGTAACAGTTATTAAGGAAATAAGGAACAAAAATTGAGATAAAAATAATGTGTAGCTATGTTGGTAAGTATGTGGCAGAGCAACCCACGCAATCAGAGCATAAACCAATTCAATACCCACCCTCTGGACACCACTCTTCGTTCCAGGGTATCATATACTCAGCAGCTGCTTGTGTGGTTTTGCCATATGAACCAAAGATGAGTTTTAACTGATAGCGACCACTGGGTAGCACTTTAGTTACCCGATAAGGTCCTCGCATGCCAGGATCTAGTTTTCCTGCGAACATTTGATTACGAAAACCAGGTCAAATATTATATGCGCGTATTACATGAGAATCTCGTTTGCCTTGATTTTGTGCGAGCAGTTCATGAGCTCTCGTTCTGCACAGCTCTCGCCAGCTTTCTCTTGTTCCATACCCCAAGCAAAAACTGATGTCCTTTTTCATTAAATGTGCTATGCAAGCGGTGTTAGTTGCGTAGTCTCGAATATACCTGCTAAAATATCCCGCTAAAGACAGAAATTGTGTTATTTGTATGACATTACGAGGTACCGATGCATCAACTAGGGCTTGAATTTCACGTGGGCTCGGCCTGACCTGACTCTAACTACGCGCCCCAAGTATTCGACTTCCATCGATAAAAAGGAGCATTTTCGTAAGTTTATCGAAAAATCAGACCCAGTTAACCTTTCTAGCACCTTTTTAATAAAAAAATACCTTCATCTACACTGTTACTCATACAAAATGCTTCAATGCTTTAAAAGCGACCAATGAGACGTTTAGGCCACCACTGTCAATTAGACCATCCACAGGGTACCTTGTACAATTGCAGTTTAGAGACCATTAGTTTGCGGGGAATCAGCCACGTGAGTGCTACATAAATTGATGTTTTTCTTATTACGAGAGCCTGACCTTTCCTTAGCAAAACACACGTCTTCACTATGTCCTGGTTTTTTACAAAAATTACAGATTGACTTATTGGCATCGTTAGTGGGACTAACGCTAGAAGTCTGACCGGTTTTTGTTTCTTTTGGACAATGATGAGATTTATGTCCATCTCGTCGGCAAATAAAACATTTAAGATTCAACGAACGATTAGGGGGTGCCACCTCAGAAACATAATTTTGCCTCTCGGTTTTATTGTGGGTAGGTTTCACATAAATAGATAAAAATGAAACAAAGTCGTAAATTTGTAGGTTAGCGTTGGCGGCCGCAACTCTAACTTGAGGATCCGTAATGCCGCGAATAACTATCAAAGTTCTCAGTTCGTCACTTAGTCCCTTAACAATTTTAAGACGCAATAATGTCCTTCTTGCATATTCGGCATAGGTGCTGTATTTTTCGGACGTAGCATGCATGGCATCATATAGGATGTTCGCGTAATCGAGCTTTCGTGGACACAAAGGTTTGAATTCCCTAACGAAACTGCTCCATGTTCGGTCGCTAGTTACCCACTCGTTTAGCCAAGAAGGCGCGTCACCTTTGAGGCATATAGATACGCGTGACAGGCATTTGGAATCGCCCCAGCCGTTAGAAGACTTAGCCCTTTCAACTTCCTCACACCACACGTCTATATCATGAATAGTAGGGTCAAAGTTAGATACGAAGTACTTTTGTGTTCTGTCAGAGTTTACGGATCTAATTGCTTCAGCTAGTATTCGTGCAGACTCCGATACTACCTGTACGTCGTGACAGTTTGCATTAACACTCGATCCCTTAGGCACTGTTATCTCAGACGCGGGTATATTTAACGCGGGTACATTCAATGCGGCGATAGGCCTAGGTGTCTCAGACAACGGCTCTGTAACCTGAAGGGCCTGATCGTTCTGCAATTTACTTAACGAGGGCGTATACGATCTTACGGTTGCACTGTTTTGAGGTGGCTGGTTGTTAATCGCTTTACGTAAAGGCGAACGTTCAATTTCGAGTGTATTTAAACGAGACAAAATTGAATGCAATGTTTGCTACATGGCCTCGTTTTGTTCACGAGGGCGATGGTTTGATCGCGAACGCGTTCTAGTTCTTGATCGTGCTCCGTACGGAGAATAAGTTCGACTTCTAGAGCGAGTTCTGTTTCGAGAACGAGATCTATCCCGATAACTACGATCCCTATCATGTCGACGCGACTTGTTGCGAGAATTATGCTGTCTATCATCCATATTCACTCAGAAACAACGGTTAGAAATAAGAAAATAAAATCGTTAATTGGCGTTTTATTTTTTTTGCAAATAAGAGGGTACTTACTACGTAAATAAAACCGTGTTTTATTTATGAATCCAACTTCTGAATTTAGGATTTAGAAGCAGAAATTTATAAAAAAAAACAATTATATCACACACTTTTAAATAATTTAATAATAAAACCAAAAATACAATTTAATAACCTGACTTAATTCACTTTTACATAACTTTAACATCAAAATAAAACACCAATCACTTACACACATCAAATATCAAGTACTTACAGAGTTTTTATACAGCTTTTACCAACAAAAGTTATAAATGCAAACACTCACAAATCGTGTTGACAACCACCTTACTATACGAGAGCCAATGAGCCAATGAGCGTTGTTCGGGCGCACATCGCCTTTTATAGGCATCGTCTAACAATACTATCGAGTTCCCTAAATATATATTATAAAATTCGTTAACATAAATTTGGCACAAAATCGGCTTAAAATACTTCCCTGAGAGACGCCGTATGTGTGTATTGTTTACTGGTCATTAGGTATTCATCAAATTTGACTCGTTTTGAATATATCGATCGCGATACTTCTTTGCATTCTTACTCCAACGAGTTCCAATTTTGAAAAGGATAGGTTATCGGAAATTGTGTCAAATGTCTTAGACAGGTCTAGGAAGATACCTAAGTATCGGCAGTTACACTTAGCCCTTTTAGTTATTCCTACCGGTAGGGCTAAGTGTAATTTTATTTATACTTACCCCTACCGGTAGGGATAACTAGTAGGGTTAAGTGTAATTGCCGCTAAGTATTTGGTTTTTCTATCCAGGTTCTCAGCATATGCTTTGCTACTTTAAGATCCAGTACTGCATCCTCCACCGATTTACTGTGCGGAAGTCATATTGATTTTTTGAAATTATTTTTTGCGTTTCCAGGATGTTCTTTAGATTATAGCTTTTCTGTGATGTATGTTATGATGGTACTTGTGATTATTGTTATATAGCCAGGTCATTACGCTACCGTCAATATAGAATAAATAACAATATTGTGTTCAACGTTCTACGCAGCGAAAGATAGACCAGTTTGAACTGGACACAATTTACAACTATTATATAATTTAAAAAAAAATTCTATTTCATCGTGTAGTCCACGCTCGTAAATATGCAAAGTACTGTCTTTACCCATACAGTATTTTAAAGGTACTTATGAGCGCAGAACTAGGTTGCTCCTGCTGCGACTTCCATAAACAGCCAAAATATACTTCAACGTTCTCTAGCGAAGAAAAGATAAACAGCAACTGCATCGCGCAATGAAAGTTGCTATTAGTTTATATACAACAACATCAACCATTAGGTACTACCTGTAGGCACTATAACCTCGCGTGGTCGAAGGATCCTCATATTATGTCAGAGTTATAACAGCAGTTCCTCCACACTCCAACCTTTTCGCACAATATTATATTTTGTCTTTAAATATATTTTGAGATATTGACATTTTTTTTTTTTCGGGTAGGTGTTGAAAAGTTGACACACTTATTTAAGATCTCAAAGTAAATTTTAATTATATATTTCTTAATTTTGTAGAAATAAAGTTAAAGAAGGCTTATATTTATAGTACTTACGGTTATTGTACTGTACATATGAATTAAGCAAAGTATTTAAACCACCTGCCAGCACATTTACATATTATCATAACTTCACAACAACAATCTTGAATTTACACTTCAATCCACAAGAACAATGTCCCAACTCGCAGAGATCCAAATGGCTTAGAACAATCTGGAGGAGAGCTTTTCAAAGAGAATGGCTGAATTGGAGAACACTAAGGACACAGTGGCCCGGGTCTCGGAAGAATTCAGGACATTTCGGGAACTAATGTTCAGTATGTTGGGTCTTCTTCGGAAGCAAATTATTGAGTGTACCAATACGATCGATGTAATGGAGACTTGGCACAGACAAAAGGCACTGATCTTCCTGGGAGTACCTGAGGCTATCAAGGAGGACTGTAATGGAACCTTGCTTGATATTATCAACAAGAAGATGGGCCTCAATTATGTCACACCACTACACATCAAGCTTTGTCACCGCATTGGGGCCCCTTCCAAGGAACATCGTCGGCCCATACTGGTGAGATTCTCAACAGTCGAGGTTAGGCTTGCCGTCTGGAAAGCGAAGACTTCTTTGAAGGGTTCTCGGTAAGGGAATTTTTGCCTAAAATTCGACAATCGGCTTTCAACATGGCTCGACAACATTTTGGCATGTCAGCGTGCTGGACACAGGAAGGCACTATAGTCATTAAAGTCCCCGATAACAGCCGCCATAAAACACCATCCCCGGACGAGCTGAAACCCTTAATAGCCAAGTATCCAAAGGTAACACGCACTAACAGAAGCGACTCCGGTAACGCGAGTTCAAGCATAACTACGAAAAGTTCAAGAAGACTGTAATAAACATATTTCGTGACACTTCTGCTCGTTGCATTTTATCATTATTAGAAAACCTGCTCATCCACTTTTCATACAGTTATGCATCTACTCATTATTAGCTTAGATATTATTATCTTCTTGATGTAATCACAAATACTTCTTTCCTGTTTACCTTCAATTCATTAATTATCATTAAATGTTAAAAACCACAGTGACAGGTGACAGCTATGTCATCTGTCAAGTTAATAACATTTCTTTCGTTCTACATCCAATTTGCGTTCGAATACTTTTAGTTGGTTGAGAGTGCCCGCACACTGTATTTAATATATTTATTTCTTTTCTAAATGATTACACTGTGCTTCAGTAGCATAAATACGATTTATGTTATAGTTGTTTTGTTTCTATTTTTTGTTTAATATATATTAGATAGTAATATGCATCTGTACCAACTGGCGGGTGGTGTAGAAACACGCTCCACAAACTCAGGCCTGTTTATTATAAAGGCGTATGCATATGTATATATGATATATTCTTACATTATTTAAGTCAATATATTGACGGTAGCGTAAAATATACTCTCAACGGTACGCGTGTATTTGATTTCGCTCCTGTAAAATCTAAAAGTACGACTTAATAAGTCTAGACTTATAGTTATCACAAACCCTCTCAAACTCTTCGACTACGCTCTCGAAGAGTTAAGAACGTCATGGGCCTATAATTTTTGAAACAGCTTCTGTCAAGTCCATTATGAATTGGGTGCATTGTTGTCCTTTTTTGATGCATCAGGAAATAAATAATATATTTTCTCAAACATGTGATAAGTATCGGTCGGCTGTCCTGAATATACTTATCACATGTTTTTTTTGACAACCACGATTTTTTGGACAACCTCTCATATAGTCTTTTTTAGTGCTATGACTATTGTATATTTCGACGATTGTACTTACACGTAGAATTGCATAGTTTGTTTGACTGATAACAAAAATTAAAATACCCACTTTTATATTGTAAAAATAGTTAGTAATATAATAATAATGTGTCCGGAATAAACTAGCATCTGGAACGCAGGCTCGACTTAGTTCAGGTGCTAGTGGTCATTGTATTATCGTAGTGTCAGTGTTCCAATGTAACTTTAATTTAAACAGTGTTCAAAGCTATATACAAATTGTGATATAAATGTGCATGCAACTCATAATTATGGACATATGTGAGTACAATTAATGTATTTACACGACGTTGGGGATGGTGGGGGTGGCGTGGCAAAATGGCCTTCATTACATGTACTATTATTTGGTGATAACTTTTTTTTTTCGTGTGGAAACCCCCTCGGGCCGTCACCCCACCGGGGTTTTCGGTGTGGCGGTGTGTCGGAATCGAACCAACTAAAACCACACGGAGTGTTGAGTGTACCTACCTGAGCCGAGGGGCTCAAATTAGAGCAGAAATTTACTGTCGCTTATGTCCTTTCATCTAAACTTCAAAAGAAATACTTGACTGCCCTTAGCAGTCAAAACACACATAAACTACAAAATAATATTTTTCTAGTCTCATGTGAATATAAAAAACAAAACTCACGGTAATGCACTGATCTAAATTATGAAACAAATACCATAACGCACTGAATAATATTACTTTCAAAGACATTATTATCGTGTTGAGGTACGTCTCTACAACGTTATTCACTAGTAAATATAATATAAGTAATGTATATGATACCGCATATTAAGAAAATAAACGGAAACATGCCAAAACGCGTTTAGGTAATGTTGCCAATTATTTTGTTACATCTTGATAGTATTATTGTCGTGGGCCATTGAATTTAATTGGGCTGATCGCATATCATTTTGTGATTTGGCCGATTATTTCATGATGCATTGTGCCTTATACAGGGTGTTAGGAAACCCTCCTGAAAACGAAGACAGACGATGATAAGACATAAGAAAAAATAGTTTTAGCATTCACTAACACCCGGTATAAAGTTAGGCAGATCGATGACAGCAACCCATTTGTCAATTTCCTCAAATAGTCTCTTGGCGACATCGAGATCTGGCTGGACGCATCGTTATGTATTTTTTCATGAAATTGGTTATCAATTATTCGGAAATATCAATTTAAAAAAAAACTATTATAATGTGTTATAAAATCGCACACATCAACCTGGAAACCACTTGTAAATTATTTGGGGTCTTCAGGCAGGTACAACGATGTTCATTCAGTGAAGTATCTGCCGTAAATCTCGTGATTGTTCTTAACAAGATCATTGATGTGGGTTAAGAACAGAAATGGCCCAACTATAGATTCCTGTGGAACTCCTATTTTTATCACAGATCCTGGAGATAGCTTGCCATTAATATCGATTTTCTGAATTCTGTTACTCAGATAAGAAATAAGAAGATCCAAAGCCTGATCCAATGTCTGATACCGTAGTGGTATAATTTATTGCTCAGTTTCATGCATTACACAATCAAAAGCCTTGGATAAATCGTAAAAGATGCCTAGGGCATCGTGGGCATCCTTCCAGGCATCAAAGATAATTATGTTTTATCAGCTCAACACTGGCATCAGTTGTGGAATGATCCCCTTTAAAATGAAATCAATGAACGAACTGCTTACTATGTTATAAATTATGGTAATGAAAGAAACTTTACAATTGATCATAATGTGTATATTTTTTTTAATTAACTGAATACTGGTAGTACAGAAATTGGTCTATCATTATTATTATCTTTATTTATTTAATATACATTTAAAAAAAAAATAAGGCATTCAGGTTCCAGAGGCAGAAACCTCCTCACTATGCATGCCGTATCAAGGAGGAATGCCTTCTGCATCAGTCCCTTGATCCAGCCACCTAACGCGAGCCTCTTAAGGTGTGGATCGAGGCTCTTGGCTATCAATCCATGAGCAGATATGACAATCGGAATAATGATCACCGAATTAACATTAATTATTATTATTATATGGAGAAGTGTCGAAAGCTAACATGTTTTACCTTTTTCAAAAGTTACAAATTTAAAACATATGTGTAAACGGTTACATCAACCTACATAGAATATGTTGTTGTCATGTTACGAAAAATCTATACAAATGACAGTTCAAGACTTGATTTGTATTATAATCTGCAAATAGAAAAGATTTACTAAATGTTACCGTGGTCCAACCGTTTGGAGCATGATTGACGTCTAAGTGGCTGTGGATCAAAACCTTACTCCCTTAACACTGTTTGTGTTCCGTACTGTTCCCGATCAACTTATACTGGAAATGAATAGCTGGACTATATTACAGATAGGAGAATGAAATAAAACAAAACACATATAATTTTATGAATTAGTACGGTCGAAATTCAAGGACCCCCGGTGATTTTAAGATCAGAGCGACAATTAAGGCGCTCGAATTGCATTTTTTTATTTATTGGAACATGTGAAATTATCATAAACATACTAGTATATTAAGTTCATGGAAATTATACATTACATTACATTATAAATTTACAGCATCTCTACATATAAGTTAATGCATAATGTCCGCGGAGTAATGTTTAAGAAATCAAAAGATCACTGTCATGCCCTTTTCTTTTTTTGTTGCAGTAAACATTAAAAATAAAGAGAAAGAAATAACAGTACTGAAAATCCTAAACGAGTGTTTTAAGATTTCAACTGCCGCTCCTTTGAATTTAGAAGGAGTGCAAAAATATCAAAATCTATGAAGTATTTGTTAAATGTTTCTACGAGACACCGGAGCAGAGGTGCCCGTGCAACGGCATTTGTTCTACACTTTCCAGTGTAGAACAGCTGAGGCACACGCACCTCTCGCTGTAATATAGTTCTAGGAATCACGTAGCATAGCTGATTCTGAATACCGCTACAGTCTAGGTTTAGGTTTTCACGGGCAGTTATCCGCAACTATGATGGGAATAAAAGCTATTCGAGCCGCCCTAATTCCCCGAAGAATCCCAGTAACCCCTTCAAGTTACCGACGATTCGGAGAGTGACCTGGTATTCTCTAACCACCTGGCAGTCCAGAAGTACATGGGTTGCTGTTTCCTCTGCTTCCATGCAAGCTCTGCACAGTGGGCGGTACGTAGCACCTATAGCAGAAAAGTGTTTGTTAAACGAGCCATGCCCGGTGATAGCTCCGGTTGCCACTCGCAGCTGACGCTTGTTCAGCCGGAGTAGCATCTTTGACAACCGGTTGTTGATGGCGGGGAGTGCCGCCCTCGTCTGCCGGCAATCTTCATGGCTTGCCCATATGAAATTGTGTTGGAGCTCGTAGATCAGGCCCGAACTGATGACATTGTCGTCGAGGGCTTGTAACACTACCATGCTGTCGGATAGTATACGTATCGATTGATCCTTTACCTTCCTTGCAGTAAAAACTGCTGCAGCCATGGAGATACCTAAACACTCGGCCTGGAATACTGTGTTATGGGTACCTAGAGTGGCTGTTGTTTTTATATTTAGGTCCTCTGAGAAGACCCCAGAGCCAGTGCCATACCTTGTTTTGGAGCCGTCAGTGAAAATCCTGAGCTCACGAGTGTCCAGACCCTCGATGCGTTGGTCCTCGTGTAATTGGATTCTATATTTTTTATCAAATACGAACCGTTTAGGGATCCGGTTGGTTAGGGCCATCGCAATCGGTATGTCCTTGGATATCTTTTCCAAAATCACCGTGTGCGGGCTTCCGATGTCCCTCCACAGGTGCAGCGTCCTTAGCCTTGTCGCAGCTAGAGCTGCTTCCTGTTGTATATATAGGTGCAGAGGAGCTAGATCCAGCATGACTTCCAGGGCTGCAGTTGGTGTAGTCCTCATGCAACCCGTAATCGCCGTGCACGCTAGCCTCTGGAATTTTCGTAATTCGTTCTCCACGGTGGTTAGCTTAACTCGAGGCCACCACACGATGGAACCATAGGAAATAACCGGGCGGATCACTGTGATGTACAGCCATAGGCTGATCTTGGGAGATAGACCCCAGCGTCTGCCGATCATCCTCTTGCACTGCCAGAAAATTATGCTCGCCTTCTCTATCTTGTATTCTATGTGGCTGCTCCAGGTCAGCTTGCTGTCAAGAATTACACCTAGGTACCTTACCTTTGGCGATACCATGAGTTGCATGTTGAACAATGTGGGTAGACAATAGTTACCCAAGGCTCGTTTGAGAGTGAACATTACCAGCTCGGTTTTAGATGGGTTGACTGACAGCTCAAACTCCATGCACCATCGCTCCACTAAGCGCAGAGCTGACTGAGTTAGCTCGCAGACCGTACTTGTGACCTTACCTGATATAAGTATAGTCAGATCATCTGCGTAGCCGACCGTATAATAGTGGTTCGCATTTAGTTTAGTGATGAGGTGATTTATGACCATATTCCACAGGAGGGTACACCACCCTGTGGGCATCCCCTAACCAATTTGGCCGCCTGTGACTCACCTGCGAACCGTACTACTCGTTTGCTGAGCATATTGGTGATCCAGTCTGTGAGCATCTGTCTCACCTTGTGCCGCTCTAATGCAGCACGAATGCTAGTAAAATGAGTTCTGTCAAAGGCTCCCTCTATATCAATGAAGGTCCCAAGACAGATGCCCTTCTGTTGTACAGCTGCCTCTATTTGTCCTACGACCCGATGAAGCGCTGATTATGTAGATTTACCTGAACTATAAGCATGCTGGTTGCTATGTAGCGGTATGTTTCTAAGCGCTCCTTCTCTCAGCTCTCTTTCACACAGTCTCTTCAATGATTTCGCATTAGTGTAATCGTTCTTACCCGGCTTGGGGATGAATATAACTTTCACTTTCCTCCATCCTTTAGGGACGTGCAAGGCACGCTTGTAACAAAGCGGCCAGTATCCTAGTGACGGATTGTCCCCCTCACTAAAGCAGTGCAGAGAAAATAGATAGATAGATAGATAGATAGAACATTCTTTATTGTACACCACAGTTGAACAGAAATTAAACATAATTAGTTAGTTTATACTAAGCGGCAAGTACAATGGGCGGTCTTATCGCTAATAGCGAGATAAATACCATCTGGTCCAGCCGATTTGAATGGATGGAAACTTTGGAGAGCCCATTGAACCTTACCTTCGGGTGCGATGTGCTCCGCATATTGCCAATCATGAGCTGTTGGTGTATTAGAAACATCGTCATGCCAGTTTACTGCCTGTACTAACACGTGTCCTGGGAAGTGTGTTTCTAGTAGAACGCAGTCGGTTTCTTCTGGTGATGTTGTGTATGAGTCGGGTTTCCGAAGAGTGCCAGCTCTCGACATCGGTTCTTGAGCTAGGAGCTTCCTTACCCGGTTTGCTTGGTCGCAGGATTCAATATTGCTGCAGAATTTTCTCCATCCTGCTTTGCTATAGAACCTGATGCGTTTTTTGTATTCGGATTTGGCGGCTTTATAGGCATCCCAGTCCACCTCAGCGCCAGTGTTCATGGCCCTGTTAAAGGCTCTTCTGACTTTCCTCCTTCGGCGTTCAAGTTCGCCACCCCACCATGGCTGCTTGCCCTGCTCAGCAGGAGGTGAGTTCTCTGGACATGCTTCGTGGTAGCTAGAAATCATGAGATTTGTTAACTCTGTTACCTGTTTTTCAATGTGTGTAGTATCCTCCAATTTACCGGATGCTTCAAGCGGCGCAAGTCCCATACGAAGAGACCTTCGATATCTGGTCTTGTCGGTCTTGCGTGGGTTCCTCTTGGGAGGTATAGGAGGAATCAAAACCTGTAGGTCAAATCTGATCCACCGATGGTCTGAGCATGAGGCCTCATCGGACAATCCATCAATGTACCGAGCTGCCTTCTCCGTTGCCAGAGTTAGTTCGTACTAGCACGCTTAGTCACGTAAGTAGCTTTAGAACCTTTGTTTAGCAAAATCAGATTTGTAGAAAATAGATAATCAATTAGAGCTTTACCTCGGTTGTTGCATCTGTCCATCCCCCACAGCTGGTGGTGTGCGTTGGAGTCCATCCCGACTACAATCTCTAGCCCGGACGTTTCGCAGAAGCTGATCAGTCTGGTGAGATCGTGCGGGGGAAGTTTCTCGTCCTCATGCATATATGCAGAGACCAGAACCCATGCTTTTTGTCCTAGTTGCAGCCTTATGGCAAACAGGTCTCTGGAACAGAAGTCGGTTAAAGGCTGCACAACAATGTTTTCAGTGACATATGTACATGATCTTGGACTTTCATTATTTATGTAGTATAGTAGCTTACCTCTTAAGTTAGAGAGACCATGTATGCAGCCTTGTCTGACCCATGGCTCTTGGATCAGGACAATGGCAAATTGTTGAACCTCCAACCATTTTCGCAGCTGAGCTGTCGCAGTGATGCTATGGTGTGTACCTCCTCCATCACTGCGACGGCTCAGCTGCGAAAATGGTCAGTGCGGAAAAGCCGTTAATGCACTACAGGCAAACCTCCACCACTCCTCCACTATGGTGGAGGTTTGCCTGTAGTGCATTAACGGCTGACGAAGGGCACGCCATTTTCGGACGGCTCCCCTTTCCCGCCCCCAATGTGTAGTCCGGCCAGGAGGTCCTGGGTCTCCTTATCGTCCGCCAACAGGGCCTCGACCTTCTCCTCGGACATCGGCATTTCGGCCACCGGGTCGAATGTTGACCCAGCAGCTACTGGGGTCGCCAAATGAGTATTGGCGACCTCAGCAGTGGCCGATGCGTTTTGGGGTATCTCTGCTCCCATGACCTTTGGGTCGCTATGGCAAGTTTCGGTTTGGGGGTCCCAATTCGGAGGAAATTCGGAGAATTTCCCGCCCTGACCCTGGAATCTTACGTACACCGCCCCACACAAGGATCTGAGGCGGCGCCCGGCTTTCATCAGGGTCGGGATATGGTCCTCCGGTTTCGAGACCACCACAAACCAGCCGTTTGCTAGTTCTTCGGCACGCAGTAGCAACCATTTGTCCACGTCGACCCAGAGGTTCTGGAATGCCAGAGTATTGCCAATCTCAGTTGGGCCCTTCAAAACCCCGCTGTCGTCGGGGACATGGAGGCCACAGCGCACCCGCCTGGCAATCTCCGACTGCCGCTGCAACACCAAGGCGACGTTGGATGGTGTGGGGATGTCGGAGATCACAGCTTTGAGAAATGTGACGGTGGCCTGGTCATCGCACCAGAGCCTCAGGGCCCCATCCAGATAGATGGGTTTGCCATTGAAGGCTGGCCCAGGCTGACCAGGCTACCGCACGAGGCCGTCGTCAACAATCCTTCTCTGGATGCCGTGCAGGACTCCATCGGCTGCATCTTTGGGCAAATGACCTGTGCGCGAGCATGTTACTGCCACCCACAGGTCCGATTTTGCGGCCGCGGAGTAGCTAATAGCACCGGCCCTGTCAGAGTACCCAGTCCACCGCTTTTTGTGATCGTCTCGTGGGGACGTAGTCTCATCGAGGCGATCTCACTTTGCAGCGGTCCTAGCATTCTTGCCGGGCCTGTGTGCAGCTTTTTTCTTCAGCGCAACCTGTGCAGCCTACAGGGCTCCACTGCTGGTGCCTTTAGCAAGTTCCGGTTTGACACCGGTTCTGGCCTCTGGCACCATGGCAGAGCACTTTAAGGTAGGAGTAGGGGAAGAGGGGGAGGGGGTGGAAACTGGGAATAGGGGAGAGGGGGATTACAGTGAAAGAAAGGACGCGAATAGGGGAGAGGGAAGGATTAGGGCCTCCGGTAACCTCACTCACGCGGCGAAAAGCAATGCAAGCATTGTTTCACTGCCGGTTTTCTATGAGGCCGTGGTATCGAGCGGAGTCGAGCCAGCCTACACGTACCGACGCATGGCTCTCCCAAGTTAACTAAGCATCATCTTTCCACTGACGATCTGCAATAATAAGACTCCAGGCACTTAAATGCTTCGTAAATAAATCGTTCGTAGCTATATAAATCGTTTCACAGCTTGTCTCTTTATCAAATACTTTATGCTGCAGCGATCACCTTTTCCCCTTGGAGAACTTTCTGTTTCTTTTAAAACTTTAGAAATGTGTCTCATACGATGCACAATAATTTGCAACATATTTAAAAAAGCTTTTTGTTACCTACGTTAGGTTGAAAGTATTTTTTTATAAATGTACTTATATTTACATTATTAATGTTAAACTTCACCCGGCGTAAATGAACAATAACCTGTTTAAAAAAACATTAATTCATTAACTTGTTAAATAAGTACCAATTAATTGTTGCGTCTACCCTTCAACGCATAGAAAAGTAGGCTCAGTTTAACTTCTCCTTTCTGCTTTTTCGCTCGCTCTTCTCCATGGTTCTGGATTATGCATACGTTTAGAGTCCAGACCTAAGTCATTTTTGGAGGATCCATTTCATTCTGTTACTAAGTAACTACCTTGAAGTCAAATACAAAACGAACAAGATAACATTAACAGATTATCCCACTAATATTATAAATGTGAAAGTTTGGATGGATGGATGGATGTTTGTTACTCTTTCACACCAAAACTACTGAACCAATTGCGATGAAACATAGTATGTAGATAGCTGGAGACCTGGATTAACATATAGGCTTTATACTTTTTATCCCGATATTCCCACGGGTTCGGGACCACGGGAAACCGCGAGGCGCTGCTAGTTTATCATAAATTTAAAATTTAAAACACCCCCGACTAGAAAATCCCTTCAACGATTAGAAAGGAACTGATGGTCTTCGATAGGCTGAACAGATTTTCTTGAATTATATCTAAAAATACTCTCGATCAAGTCACCTTTGAAACAAAACACACCGCACTCAAATAGGTTCATGCGTTAGGGAGCTACGATGCCACAGACAGACACACAGGTACACAGACACTTCAAACCTGTAACACCCTCTGTTTGCGTCGGGGGTTAATAAACTTACATACCGCTATCTAGGCCTAAACTAAGCTTAGCTATGGGTTCTAGACCACACACACATTGTACGTAGAAAAATCCACACCAACCACCAATTATTCATGCCGTCAAATATTTGCACTCAGTAAAAATCGAACACACGACGGTAGAGCATACAACGTGAATTGAATGCTCGACCAGCGTGACACGTAAGCCGTCAAATAAATATATTACCGCCGCGACCGCTGCAAACGAGACTACGCTAACGGAACGCGAGATTTCCCTCCCTTTAATAATAATATTGCCATTCTCACCTAGATGCCAGATGTTCCCAATCGATGGTCCGATGCTAATTGAATACTAACGAAAATCAGCTTAATTAGTAATTTTGACAAAACTTAAGCCATAAAATGGAATCTCGGGAGTATCTCCCTCCCTCAACATCCTCCCTACCTCACTGGGAGGCGGAGGGGTGTAATTATAACTGGATGGAATGTTAATTCTACTAATTAATGTCGTCTTACGACTGATGGATGCGATAACTCGGATAATGTGCTTGAACAGTCACAATTAGATCTGATGATTTGTATGTTTGATACTAATACTTGTTAAGCAGATACTCTCAGATAGTGTTTATTTAGGAATAATAAAAATAATAAATCTTTATTGGAAACTTAGACACTAGTACAATAACATAAATATATACGATAATGTCTGCATTAGTTAAAAACTGTGTCGCACGCCACCTCCTGGCTCCTGGCTGGGGCCGTCAGAGTTCCATCAAAAACAATCTTATAAAAAAGAAGTATGTAACAATCACAATATCGATAAACTAATATTAAATATTGCTAGTAAAATAAAAAAACATTAAAAAAAACCGAAATCAAAATTATGTTTGAGTATTTGGTTGTATGTATATTTTATGTGTCTGTGTGTGTGCGCGTGGGTGTGTTTGTGCGTAAGTGTGGGGGGTATGTGTTTTTGTGGGTGATTTGAAAAGACTTACTAATGTGGAGAATGTTAGAGGAAATTTAAAAAGCCTTTTTCGAACGAACGACCTATGGCAGCAGCCAGGGTCACTAACCACTATACCAACAGGCCTATTCGTAAGCATGCGGTTTAGCCATTATTTCAAGCTCTTCATAGTTTAGGGTGGGCAGCCACTTATTGGTAACCAATTTGCAAGACTTAACGGTAAATATTCTATTTACTCGATTGTATAAACTCCATCATCTGGAGGCTTGTGCCGAAAAATTTGGCCAATACCTGTGTACTGTCATTATACCTCTGTAGGTATTATGATATGTTTAATCTAAAATGGCTTAAGACATCCACGAAGGACAATCCGCGTGCGTGTTTCTAATTTTTTAACACAATTTTATTAGCTAATTTACTACTTAGTAAATTAGCTATGAAACTAAAAAATATTGTATTCCAAGTTTTGTTTACATATAAGTATAATAATATGTAAACAAATCTTGGAAGATTTGTTTACATATCCTTATATGTAAACCAATCTTAATCTTGGAAGATTTGTTTACATATACTTATATGTAAACAATCTATGAAGATTTGTTTACATATACTTATATGTAAACAAATCTTGGAAGACAATTTTAAGTTACTTCAAATGTCATATCGAAATGAAACTATATGTAGTTTAGATAACAACACTATAGTTTGACGTCTTGGAGCTGATATGATGATGGGCCCAGGAGGTGGATAGTGGAACTCTTCAGTGGGTACTAGTAAACCTGTTGAGTTTGGGCTCATGTGATTCGTTTTGACGAATCCAACAAATTGAGGTTGGTAACGATGGTCTGATGATGAAGCAGACGTGGATAGTTTAACTCTTTAATTCTGTTCGCTATTAAATCGTGTTTTTTTGGTTTTATTTATTACATACATAAGTTACACATAAGGTACTTTGCATTGGCAATGGCAGAGTTTTTATTTTTAGAAATACACTTTTATACATACATACTAAGCGTATTAACACCAACTTTTTTCCCACTATATTCTGGTTATAGATGTAGACTAAATAAAGATGGAAGAAAATTGGGAGTCAAAAGTCAAGGCAAAAGGGGAAGGCAAAAGGGAACAAAAGGGTTTATACGGAGGTATTGGGAGAAGGTGAGGCGCGCATACCTGTAACTCGGACTGGTTATTGCCGGAAGTCTGAGCCCTCTAACTAAGTAACTAAGAGTCGGATTTGAAAGATTCTTGTTGCATTTGATAACCTAATTCTTAAAGAAGGTTGTGCCTACTTATCATCACGCTACGACCCTAAGAATCTGAACATTGACCTTTATGGTAAAAGCTAGTAACAAATAATACAGCGAAATACAAGTTCATAAATAGAACACTGTCAACAAATTATCACATCTTCTGTGAAAGTTTTCTCATAATGTTCAGGATGTCGAAACTTTGTTGCTACTGCTGGGTGCTTTTAATCGGTGATTATCATAGTTTCAACACAGGCAATATCCTGTTCGTACGTAAGACTTGACTAGCTAAGCTTTTGGCTGTTTTGTTTTAATGAATATAGCGCTTCTTGTTCAAACATTAGACGTTATTGTTTATCTTTTGAATCAGATACCCATGTACCTGTGTATATTTGTTGAGGAATTTGTTTCGGAGAATTCCCAGTTGATGGGATATATTAAATTGTTACATAATAGACTTAGGTTATACATACGGGTACCTACGGCTCTTAAAGACGAATGTCTGTGTTTATTAAATATTTATGATTAAATTAAAAAGATTTTGTCTGAAAAGTGACAAAATAAAAATAAACAACAAATACACACAATATTTTAGACGCATCAAGATTTCTTAAAACAGCTTATATTTGTTACAAAAAGTACATTACGTGTGTGTGGAAATCCATCGTTAAATATTAAGTGAACTTATTAAATGTGTAATTCGGGACTTAATCGCGATAATATTTAAAAGGTACAATACCTCTTGATTACCCGACGTTTCGATCGAATTGCACCGACCGTGGTCACGAGTGGACTGACTATTATCGCGATTAAGTCTCGAATTACACATCTAATATGTATCAAAGTCGCGATAGTTTAAAAACAATTATTAAGTGAATTTACTAAATAATTTGAAATAGTAATTAGCACATGAGCTAAGATATGTGATGGGTTTTATGTCCTCTATTGGGCAGGACGTCCATTGTGCATTTTTTTTTTTTTTATTTGGGTAAATCAACAGTAACACAATACAGAGTAAGTATACAGTTTTCTTCTTAAAAATATGACTTAATTAATGTGTCACCAACACTATTTACCACAGTTTGAGTAAGTTAAAATTTGCGCCAGAAATAAGAATGGTAGGTCTATCCACCCCACAGCACAAAGTAATTATTAAACAAGTAATTATTAATTAATTAATTAATCCCCCGATTATGATTTTTGGAGTGTATGTATGTATGATTTTGACGGCTTTATGTTTTCATAATAATAATTATTTTATTTTCCGATTACAGATATATATGTAAGGACTCAAAGAATGATACCTACTAAGTTAATAATTACTTGTTTAATATTAATTTGACTACGTTATCTTTAAAGGTGCTAAGACGCAATGCTGCAATGTCTATACTATTGAAGTTCTGGTTATAAGATTGAACTAGCCGGTGCAATGGTGAACGTTTGCCTGCGTTAGTTCGACAACGTGTAGTGGCCACTAGCTGACAAGGGTTACGGCAGTGCGTCCTAGTAGGTATTCTATAAGCAATTTTGTTTATAAGAGATATACAATCGTATCTGTTATGGCAGATATCATATAGTAACATTGATTCGAGCAATTTACGTCTATTTTCTAATGTTAGCATATTATAATTATCCAGTAACTTTCTATAAGTTAAACGGTTGTGATAACATCTGTACTGCATAGTGAACATGAACTTTCTTTGCACAGACTCCAGACTCTCCTTGTATTTATTATAGAAGGGGTTCCAAATAGATACCGCATACTCCAGTTGTGACCGAACTAATGATTTATATAGGAGAAGATAGGTGGATATTTGCGTGAATTCCTTGGCTGATCTCATTATGAATCCATACATTTTATATGCTTTATTAATTACATTTTCAATGTGAACATCTAGATGTAGTTTATGATCTAAAGTGACACCAAGATCTTTTATAATTTGCACAGCTTCTAATCGCACATCACATAGTGTATAAGTGTTATTAAGTATCTGTTTTTTTTTACTGAATGTTATAGTTTTACATTTATTAATATTAAGACTTAATTTATTATTAGTGCAGTAAGCAGAAAAACGATCAAGGTCATTTTGGAATTTTATGTACATGATATCTGTTTCTGTATTTTTGTGTACAATAAAGAGTATTTATTATTACTATTTGACATAATGTTTTAGCTAACTTTATTAAGGCTACTTGGTCTTAATGTCGTCCTAGTTTCACAGCCCTACCAAAAATAAGAACCCACAACTATGACAATAAAACTATTACTTAGAAGTGCCACAGATTTACTATTTTTATTATTAAGACTTTATTGCTGAAGAACTAAACACAAGTATAATCGAATAGTGTTAAAAAACTTAAATCTAACACATCGGGTTTTCCGGTTTAGTGATCAGCGTGTCTTGTGACACATAGGCCTCTTCCAGCTGTTTCCACTCATTTCTGTATCTAGCTTTTCTAGACCAGGTAGCGCCTCCAATTTTTCGTATGTCGTCTATCCATCTTTTTGCTTGTCTTCCCTTTTCCCCCAGATTTACTATTAGTCACTACTAAATATAAAAAAATCCAAACTAGTTTATTGTATTTAAGACTGAACTAAATAAATATTTACTGCAAACACCCTGAATGCACTAGACGAGTAAGAGAGAGAAACCTGTCATCACACTATTTAATCATGTTTGTCGGAAAGGTCAATAGTACGGGAGCTAATTTGCCAACGGGACGCAAGCGCCATCTGTTAGTGGTTAACAGAGCTTACGAGTCGCCATGCGACACCGTCGGAAGTCAGTGTTGTTGCAGCGGTCGAGTAGAACAGCCGTCGTTGAAATTCTCTCGCGTTCTGTAGCTGGTTAGCTAAATACCTACCTTACCTAGTTAGACACTGATTTCTTTGTTAGGTAATTCCCTGGACTATAGCTGATTTGACTTTATTTTCGTGTTCACTTTATTTCCTACCGACAGCCAAAGCGGAAAAAAGCTAAAGGCGTTATGTTTATTATTATTCTCGAGTAAGTGTCATTTATTTTTTATTATTGAGCATTAATGCTTTAAACCTAAACTGGTTTAAATATTAATGAGAGCTAAGAACTTTAAAGACTGTGTGGGGAGGCTCTTCTAAACATACTTTCTGAAAATTGAAAGAGCACAAAGGGCCATCTTAAAGGTCTGCTATTTTTTACCATACTCTCACCCTACCACCGATTTATTTGTAAAATCGGAGGTGCTTACTGTCCGACAATTGTTTATCCTTCTCACGGTCCTTAGAAAACACTCAATATTAGTGTATGAACCTGAAAAAATAAATAATTTACGACGAAAAGACAGGGTGTGCGAAATAAATAAATTTAATACTAACTTTTCACATCGCTCCTCCTTTTATTTAGGAAGTAGCTAATATAATAGAGAGGTAGAGAAACAGGAAAAATCAATATTAGGCAGATTAAAAGACAAAAGGGGCGTGAAACAGGGTGACATGGAAAAAATTCTCAGTATTTGCACAAACTATTACAAATATCTTTATCAAACCTTCGTTTCGCTGACGATATTGTACTCTTTTCCAACTCATCATCTGAACTAGGCACTATGATCACTGAACTCAACCGAGCAAGCCTCGAGGTTGGATTGAAGATGAATATGTCGAAGACCAAGTTAATGACTAATAGCACGAAACGTAGGTTAGAAGTCGACAGTGCAGAAATCGAGTACGTCCAAGAGTACATATATCTGGGCCAATTAGTCTCTTTCCAGGCGAGACAAGAAAAAGAAGTTGCCAGACGCACCGAAAACGCCTGGAAGAGCTATTGGTCCATGAAAGACCTAATGAAGGGTAACCTTCCTTTGTCCTGGAAGAAGAAGCTCATGGACGTATGTATACTGCCCATCCTCACCTATGGTGCTCAAACTTGGTCTTTGACTAAACATCAAAAGTCCACACTCGGGGTTTGCCAGCGAGCCATGGAGCGCAGTATCCTAGGAGTTCGGTTATCAGACCGTATAAGGAACAGTATACTGCGATCCAAAACTCAGATCGCCGACGTTGGCCATAAGGCTACAAGCCTAAAATGGAATTGGGCTGGTCACATCTGCCGCATGCCGGACGAAATGTGGGCAAAACTCAGCACCGAGTGGTGCCCACGCAACGTTAAACGACGTTGCGGCAGGCCCAAAAAGAGATGGCGGGATGAACTGGATGCTTATTGGGAAGATTGGCGACAGAAAGCTCTAAACCGTGAGGAGTGGAAGGAGGGTAGGGAGGCCTTTGCCCTGCAGTGGGACGACCATGGCTAATAATAATAATAAAAAAATATATAATAAGCTTAACCGAAAACTGTCAATATATATATCCACTATCAAAGGAAAAGTGCAAAATTGTGATTAAGGAATGGCTACAAAAGTTAAATTATTTGGAAACCGAAAATTTACTCTTGTAATAAAAAATGTCAATTAATTTACACATGTATGCATGAATACATACGCGCGCACACACAAACACACACAGACACACACACATACACACATAAAAGTGATGAGGAATATTAAATTAACGCATTTTATGTTCTACTATTAGTGTAAAGTAGAAACTAAATATTTGTAATGTCATAGTTAGTATCTAGTGTTATAAAGACTTGTATTCTCTTGCACGGAGGGAAGACGAACTGGTGATCTGTAACACAGGGTTAAACCTACTTCAGACACCAGCTCCTCACAACCAACACTGTCTAAAATAATTATATTTTTTCTTGGACTTTAAATACTAACTAAATAGAAATTTCGAGGTACTTGTGTATTATGTGAGGAGAAATAAACAAATTATTATTATTATTTCATTTTGAACAAGATTTCATTTTTTCAATTATATTTAAAATCCTGTGAATCCTTGCGTGTCTTCGTTATTCATATTCCCCACACTAGACGCATCTTAAATCTTAACTAAAATTATGAAGAGGAAACATTTGTGTGTATATTTGTAATGTTTTCACACAAAAACTACTGGACCGATTGCGATGAAACTTGGTAACGTAGATAGCTGGAGACCTGGATTAACGCACAGGCTACTTTTTATCCCGACATTCTAACGGGATCGGGACTTACCGCGTGGCGCTGCTATCTTACATAAAGTGACGTGAGTGAAACAGCCCACAATATTTTAGAAGAGTAAGATATCTTTCAATAGGTCTACGTATGATATGTCCTTACAATATAAATACAGTACAATGTAGCAACTTGCGTAAAAAAGTAAAGGAGATAAGTTGTTTTGCCAAATATAAGAAAACTTGGATGTGAAAACTAGCTAAGTCAAATCTTCAGAATTATCTACAAAACTCGGTAATCATTTAGATCTCAATTCTTTTGTTGACGTAGTGGATAACCACGTATATTCTTAATATTGAACTTGGCTCTCATTTTCACATTTATGTTTTTTGATAGTATCTAGAATACGCATTAGGCAGGGTCCAATAAACAAACATACATTATTTTTATGCGGTATCCAAATGAGAAGTCCAGTCACCGCTAGTTAAAATTCACGACATGTAATAAGGGCCCTTCGAGCGAGTTATGTTGTTTTAAATTTTAATTATGATGGCCTCCGCACTTGGATGTAATGAGCTTGTAAATTTAGGTAGGTAGGTGGTTATTTACCAAAGGCAACGAGTTTCTTTGGGATAAATGTAAAAAAGTATCAAAAAATTCAGTTTTTTTTTACTTGCTTCTTCGTTGAGATAGTTAGGTAACGCTAACTTCGACTTTCTGCTGCTGTATTCGCATAATATTATACAGTTTGCTCTGCATCCTGTGTTTACTTTTATTTTTATTTTTGTTTTTATTTATCGATGAACATCGTTTTTATAAGCTTTTATTTATCTTGCAATATTTGTATGCATGTGTGTTCGGCACGAATCCTGGAAGCTAAATTAGAACCGCTTCCCGATGTCCGGTTGGGCTCAAATTAGGTATACATTATGTATCTTCGGTGACAATACAGTAATATGGTACCATGAGTGACTGAGTATTTTGGTGCTACATGATATCCAGGGTATGATGATAGAGTCGGAAGGTGGCCATAGGAACTTCTGAAATAAACAAGATACTAATCTAGTTTGTCTTGTTAGTCTTTTTCAAAAACATCAAATCTACACAAAAATAAAACTTTGCTCCTCCTGAGGTAGGCATAAACAACAGCCTTCTTTTTGTTTTATGAATTATTTCGAGTTACCATTTATACGATGGTCTATACTTCAATTATTTATATTTGGAAGAGAAGTGTTCTAGTTATCTGCAAGTAACGGAGTGTTCAATAAGCCACCCGAGGCATTGGAAGAAACGGGGCTGAAAACAAATAAAGCAACGAATTACATGGAATTACGTCTATTGCCACATAAAAAATAAGTCATGGTTTATTTTTCAAGATGCTTGCTAGTGGATTTTGTTTTCAGCCACGCAACGGAACATGGAGGTCAAGAATTAAAGATATCAATAATTATAACGAATTTGTTTTATGCAAGTTATTAATTTATGAAATCTGTTATAAAAATATATATTATATGTAACCGATGAACCGTTAAGTCAGCCTGAATAAAATCTAAAGTTTTCTTTAGAAAATACTTGTAAATCAATTCAATCAGAATCATTTATTTCAATGAAACAATTACAGAGATTTTTGAATTGTCAGGAGTAGGAATCAGATGTTGTTCGTGCGAGTCGGGTCGTTCGACTCTCTTTGATATCCATTGATATCATATGGTTGAAGTGGACGATGGCTGGCGCGTGCGTCATGCTCGTGAACGAGTGCCGTTGGCTGGGACTGGTTATTTCCGAACTGCTATTACTTACATATAGTAGTAGTTTGCGCGACTGTTTATAGTTTGGAACAATACGTTACATTGTCCTCACATTTAACTTGCGCATATAAGCAATGTAACCAGTGATATGTAAAAAACATGTTGAAAAAGAGTGTCCTTGGAGTTTCTTGCCTGTTCTTCTCCACTGGATCTACGAATTGGAACAGGCAACTAGCTGCACGACTGACTTAGTCTGACTGACTACTACTCCTGACAATTCAAAAATACCCATAATGGTTTAGTTGAAATAAATGATTTTGATTTTGATTTTGATTTTGATGCACACCAATTTATTTTAAATCTTAATTCAGACCCGACGTTCAGTCCATTTGGTATTTCTTTTATTATGACCAGATGTGAAAACCCACTCTCACATAAATATGTCGTCACGAAGGGTAAAAGAAACATCACCGCTCTGCGTAAAAGTTCCGGATATTCTTGTTGTCTTGCTGCCCAAAAATAATTGTACACGTATTTTTTTAAATCATCTTGGAAAATCATTTCTGAGTGTAGTAGTTACGTCGCGTCAACTAAACAGCGGCCATCACGTCTATGATTTCTCGTACCCCATAAATTGAACTGGCGTACTCCACTTTGAGTTAGGTCCAGTTCAACCGTATTGAAGAGAGCCGAACGATCCGATACCCATGCCATCAAAGGCCAGCACTTTTGAACGAGCATGACATACCCCCAACTGATTGACATGACATACCCCCAAATTAAAAAAATTCCCTGTCTAGGTCCCCCTTTCCAGTGAAAGCTGTTTTCAGAATATTTCCTTCATTGCTTCGCTGCAGTACTGTTGTATAAATCTCCTACGTACTCGTACACAAAAAAGAAAAACTTTCCTGAATACAATCCTAATAAACGTGAAAAGGTACCAGATGAGAGAAGGTGTGCAATATAAGTGCTCACCCGGGGCGAGGGCGTCACTCCGATCCTCACAATAGAAACAAATTGCCCAACTATTGGCACCATTAGAGCACGCGACCTCACACAGCCCTCACAGGAATACACCGTGATATATGGAGGTAAACTGATAAAAGTAACTTCGCTACCCATTGTGTCACCGAGTATTATTTATTGTGAAATTGTGTTTTTCATACCTTTCCTAGATATTGTCACTATTGTGTTGTTGGTAGACTTTAAAGAACATTTGTTGAAATAATTCGAATACATTATGGTTATTAATATGAGGAAGTTGACAATAATATATGATAAGTGGACATATTGAATTACCTTTTTTAAATGAAATTCCTTAACGCGGTTTGTGGTAGGAGTTGACTGCTAGAAAGTAGAAACAAAAAAAAACGCAGAAAGAAACATTTTACCCCTTCCATACGATTTTCTCTCTCTGTCTCTGTTTAGAGTGTCTGTGCGTGCAAGAACGAACTTCTTTCCTGGGGTCCCTCGACCGTTTTTTTTTATGGGATTGGCGGCAAACGAGCAGACGGGTCACACTACCGGCCTTTAAGGTGGGAGTACGCTCTATTGTCGAAGGTTTGAAGGTCGTATCGGTCCGGAAATACCGCAGGCCACAATTTGTTCCACATATTGGTTGTACGAGGCAAAAGGTTTCTGGACGCACAGTGGTGGAGTGCCAATTATCCAAATGGCGGAAAGATGCGGCTTGCACAAGTCCGAACAATTCTTCGGAGCATTACCTATAAACTACGTCAGTAACAAATTACAGGTGTCTAGTAGAAAAAATTAATGACTTTCATATAAAGTTTAATCGTGGGAGAGCCATGCTTCGGCATATGTGGATCGGCTCGACCGGAGTGATACCACGGCCTCACAGAAAACCGGCAGTGAAGCAATGTGTCTTTTAAACTTTCGCGTTCCATGATATACTTATGTGTTTAAACGGGAATTAACACGATCACGAAAAGTGTTTACATAGGTACCTATTAATTGCCTGACGTTTCGACCAGGTTGCACTGGCCGTGGTCACACGTGGTTCGTGATCGCGTTAATTCCCGTTTAAACACATAAGTGAAGCAATGGTTCCATTGCCTTTCGCCGAGTGAGTGCGGTTACCTGAGGCCCTAATTTTTTTTTGTCAAACCAAACAACAAAAGTAAATCTAAGTAGTTTCTACAAAATCTATCATTCACTCAGTAAACGAGAAATATTTTTGTATTGACAGTCAACTACAGTATATCAGCAGATTTTAAGAACACTGGCAGGGCTACATCACTCGCTCGAGGTCGCGTTTTATATACCCACCAATTTAGCTTCCCGTCCACGGTAAAAGGGCGACAACGCGTAGCTGAGAGTACGCACGCACGGCAGAACGGCATTCTCCGTAAATAAAAACAAAATGTCAAATCGAACTTATTATGTTTTGTTATTGCTAAATGTATTTATTATGTTAAATTGCGTTATTGTTAGACGTTAGTGATCTGTAAAATCCTTTAAAAATAAGTTGCAAAAATGATTTTAGCTATTACTTGTTTGTCAATATAATATAAAAACATCTCCACTTCAGGTGTTTATTCTTTACTCGCCATTGCCGCGTGGCTGTACTAATAATAAATAATAGTTATCTTCTCAAAAAAAAAATGTTGCTTATATAAATTCTATACAATGTTGATAAATGATGATGATGTAATAAATGTATTCTATTAAACCGTCAATAATAATAAACCCTTAATTTCTACGAAAGGTGACGAACTTAGTGGGTGTGAACTGCCAGCGTATTCATTTGTTGTAACTTGTAGGCAAGGCGAACTGACGGCTGCTTCTTTCACACAATATGTAATATAGTTAGAAATATAGTCAAAATAATAATAAGAGCTACTGAAATGTAAGACATATTGAGATCGGCACGGATTGAGGTTTTTATTTGAGTAGGTAGTTATTTGTTATTTAATACTTTTGTGTAACATAATATGTTATACAAAGTTTAAATTATCAGAGTATCTTTCTCTAGTCTACGCAACAGCTATTAGTAGCAACCCGCCCCAGCTTCGCACGGGTAGCAGATACATCTTCAACAATGGTGATCATATTTCAACCAACTACACAAAACCTTAACAAATTACATGCCTAAACCTTCCTCATAAATCGCTCTATCTATTGATGAAAACCGCATGAAAATCTGTTAAGTAGTTTTTGAGTTTATCGTAAACAGATAGACAAACAGACAAACGCGGCAGGGGACTTCGTTTTATAATATGTAGTGATGTAGTGATAGTGATGTATATGTCTACAGCATCAACATTTTATGTTACTGTCGAAGGTTTAAGAGATACTTTAATTACCTATAAAAATTAAAGATATAAATTTCATAGGGGAAATAATTTTATTTATCATTATATAAAACCCAACACCCATAAATTTGATTATCAAGTGTGTGTTCCGATATGCACTGCGAGCACCATAACGAGTGACGTCAATTTAATGTACTGCGAAGCTGTTCCTTCATAATTAGCTATACTGGTTACTGTTTAATACGGAACGCAGTCCAGTATACTGTTATCTATGTTTTTTGGCGCTGTTTTGACGTGAAAATAATTATATAAATGTACAAGTTATCTGTTCAACATAAAAAAATATTGTTTGAATGTAGTTATATTTAAAAATTTAATATTCAAGTCAATTTTCAATTGAATTACTCGCATAATAAAAGTAAGTTTGCTTTTTATTAAAAGAAAATATTGTTTTTCAAGTAACCGAAAGCTTAATAACTTTATAACCGAATTATTTAAATTGGTATGTATCGCTATGCACGTTAAAAGTGATGAACATATTTCGACAAATAATTGTTTCCTATTTAACTAGAAAAAAATTTTAGTTGATCACGTAATCAAAGCACTGAGAGCACCTTTCCTTGAAAACGCCAGTGCTCACAGTACAAAAATGGCGACAATTTATGACGTCATATATTTCCCTAGGATACTGCGGCAGTATACTGTCAGTCCATAACGAAACGAATTTCTGCGCGGTAAGAGCACTGAACAGTGCTCGCAGTGTATATCGGAACATACCCCAAATAAATAATTTATTTTATTATTTGTGTACTTTGTACAACCCTAAAGTGTCCGGCAGTACGGCTACACACACAGACGAAGGTTCAAGATGGGCATGGCGTTCTCAACTTTCGAAAAGCGTAAATAAGATATATTTCTGGTCGCAGCTAACGCCAGGTATTATTATTTAAATTTTGTAGGCTATTATAACGTAGGTATTTTCAGTTTTGTATGGGAGTGATGTATCTGTTACGAAGTAACTATTATCTTATCTGTGACACTGGTGACGTGGGTCACACATTACATGCATCGTGTTAACCCCTCCAGCTATGCTAAATGGTTTTGTTAGGGATGGGTTCACTTGCGGGTGGACGGGTTTTCCCCTCCACCCGCTATAGTGGCCCCCCGCGAGGAGGCGGCATCCGCGTGTGCCTGGATGTCGCCCCGGTGGGTTGACGGCCCGAGGGGTTTTTACACGCACAAAACAAAAAAAGGGGTCTCCTCACGTCGATAGTGCACTGGGCGAGGTTCGAATCTGCAACCACTCGAACGCAAGTCCGACGCATAATATGGATGTAGCTAAAGAACTGGGGGAGGTTAGTATCTTTATTTATTTTAAATATTCAATAACTTGTTCTTGTCGGCGATCAGAAACTCTATTTATCAGGTATATGCAGACAAACTCTATTTAACGAGCTTTTAATATAATGGGAAAGCAGTCAAAAACTTGTCTAGTCCTAAACAAATAGCATTACGCGTCGAACTAAGCTGAATCTAGATGGGGCATGAAACATTTAAATAAGAATAACGCCATTAAGTAAAAAAATAATTTGATCGTACATTTTTATAATGACATCAACATTTCAAACACACAAACACAAAAGTCCAGCGTGCATTGTGTCAACAGACAGATCGTCTTGGTTCGCAAATTATCCCGTTCATAATCCTTACAGCTTTTGCTAAGTCCTATATTCCTAAACGTCCTAAGAGATTTTCCTAAATTAACACAAACAAGTTATGTACTGCTATGACATATCTATAATAACTGTCTCTGGGTCACCCAACTAACTAATTGTATTCAGAGCTCCAAACCCCACTGAGCCGCTTCATTGTTTACCTTGTAACAACAGCGAAATAGCTAAATTCTCCACTAATAAGTAGTTTTTGTTTGTTCTCCTGCGAACACGGGGTTACATGGATTATAATAACGATTAAACTTGCTTCATGAAATGCTTCTCTACTTTTCAATATTTGTGAAGACTATTAGTTGGGAGATGATGAAACAGACTGATGTTTTTGATGTACATTTTGATATATATTTATCAGATGCCTTTTATGTTATAACCATACACTAAAGAAGGATTTTGGGAAATTTTATCCCTAAGGGGGTAAAATAAGGGATGAACGGTTGTATGGAAATCCATCATTTATAATAAAAGAAACACGAAATTTAATATACCTATTTGTGATTAGAAATAGATGCAGATGTATATCGGCGTTTTTCAATATTTAACCCCTAAGTGGATGAATTAGGGGTTGTAAGTTTATATGAGGAGTTAATATGTACATACCTTAAATACATATTTTTAGAAGCATATATATGTACATTTATCCAGTAATATCGAAGCGACTGCCATCGGACCTCCACAATCCAAATACTAGGCGATATCGAAGTTCTGTAGTTAGACCAAATTTTAAAGTAAGTAAATGTTACTGTGATAACAAATAGTGATCAGTAGGTAGGTAGGATATATGATATAATAATAATTTTTATTCATAATTACAAATAACAAATTTCAATATAACACATATAATAGATTTTACCTATATACATATTTTAAATATCAAATATTGCATTGAATGTAATACTAGATCTTGTTTTATCTTAACCCATAAGGTTATTTGATAAATTGCGATGAAAAATTCTTTACACACATTGATTGAACTGAAACTCGGTCATATTTTAGAAATCAGGTGGTTCTCCAATCAGTGACATAAATTACTATTGCTTTGTGATACAGTAGTACTAGTTTATATACATAATTATATGCAAACATACAAATAATTACATAACATACATTGTACATTACAGTTTACGGTTCAACTTCATTAGCTAAGTACATTACATATATTTGTGTATACATATCCATAGGTTGCTTGTTCAGATGCGGCTCGAAGGACCATATGTTACTGCCACCATTGATGGTGATGTTGACACACATGGTGTGTTAAATTAATATATACCGTATTACACCCTAATAAATGTATAGTAACTATACTAAACGAAATAAAACGAAAGTAGGTATATCTCTTACAACAACAAATATCAATATTTAAATCCAGTGGAACAAGTTAACAGAAGTTAAACCAAACAAAAAGGTGAGTTAAACGTAACATAGGCCCAGGGGAAATTCACTAAACACACATAAACAACAAACAATAACTCGCTACAATTGTTGAAATAAACATCATTTCGCATGTTGGAATTATTATTAGAGGCCCTGGTATTGACGAGACGGAACAATGCAGCGGAGTGGGAGACCGGAGTGAAGGAGATACATTAGTAAAGTGGAGAAGAATAGTTAGGTAGAGCGTTTTAATAGTTTAATAGTTATATTAGTTACACAGTTAGAAAATGAGAATGAGCAACAATAATAATCAAAATCAATATAATACGTATGTTTACAAGCCTTTAGAATTTAACATATTTTGATCATATTTTTAACCGACTTCAAAAAAGGAGGAGGTTCTCAATTCGTCGGAATCTTTTTTTTTTATGTATGTTCACCGATTACGCGAAGACGCCTGATCCAATTTGGGAAATTCTTTTTTGTTTCAAAGGGTATACTTTCCAGGTGGTCCCATTTATTTTTTATCGATATCAGTAGAGCGGTTTTTAAAAAATTAACAAATATCTAAAAATTTTATACATCGATGATATTCTCGTTTGCTCCGAAACATCGCTATCTCATTAGGGCAGTGCGTTTAGTTGGCCTAGCCATATTATATTTAAACAAAATACATCTACTTTCCACTAAAAAGCACATTGAAGTCGGTGATACTTTATTTAAAAAGATAATTATAATAATTACATTATTTAATTATTGATTACAAACTTGTTAATTATTGATATCATTTTTTTGAAATTTAAAATGCTATGTTAATTATGAATTGTAAATAAAGTAAATTTAAATTATTTGCAAGAACTTAAATTATCCTAGTGGTCAATCCTATTTCCCCATCCGAGACTTGCGGTATCCCTTACCCCAGATGCCTCACCCTATCCGTTTTCCTAATTTACCTCCTTCCTTCATCCCGTTTGAAAACGATTACATTCCCAAGGAGGGTTGGCGTCAGGCAGGCGGCTGGCCATAAAAGAAACCAGCCAAAACCCTTTACAATGTTACCCACACATTGTGCCGACCCCAAATAAAGTTGTGAAAAGGACAATAAGGTGATGATTTTTTTTAATAATCTCTTTTTAATATTACATCCCCATCCCCATCCACGCCTTTTCCCAACTAAATTGGGGTCGGCTTTCAGTCTATCTACGATCATATTACATAAAGTGAAAAATTATAATTGAAAACATCATGTCCGCAGTGTAAGGCTTTATTTTTTTTTACAGGAATTGATAAATCATAATGGTTATTTTGTTTTGTGTATGGGTCCCCAGCAGGCTGTCACTGAGGTTTTCAGTGAGGCGCTGTGTCGGAATCGAATCGACTAAATCCACGTGGTGTTTAGACATCTTCGAGCGGAAAATAAGTGCTCAGAAGTCTCCCACGCTTCGTTAAGTGTACCTTAATAGTTAATTTCGAAATTTTATAACCTCCTCATGTCGTGAGCGTTGGCGTAAAATGTTTGAGATACAAAACTCAACATGCGAACCCTTATAGAAACCATTCAAACATCTCAGACGAGTAATCGAGTGAGAAGAGTTTCCAGTTATAGAATAGAATAAATAATATTACAGTGACAGATATTACTGGCCTTGTTTGTACTGGTAAAGCATTCCATAAACGAAGACAAAACCATAAATGATAGATAGATAGATAGAATATTCTTTATTGTACGCTATTAATAAAATACAGTTGAAAAAATAATCATCTTACAAACCAGAGTACAATGGGCGATTTTCGCTAAAAGCGATCTCTACTAGACAACCTTAGGATGGAGATAATATCAAAATTATTTAAGAAAAACATAGTAGTTGATGGCATACTATTCTAGATATTGAGAAATACATACATATACACATTCATATACACATTCATACACATATACAGTTACTTAGTGGAAATAAAATAGTATTATAGACAGCAATTTAGAACTTAGTTATGGTAAAGAATAGAATAATAGTATTATAGTGACAGATGATGTTGCTTGACCAAATTTTTAAAGGCTGTAAGGATTTCAGCTTGCCGAATTTGTACCGGTTATGCATTTCCACAAACGAATGGACAGAACCATAAATGATTTATCAAAGTAAGTTGTTGGATGCACCAAGATGAAGAATCATCTTAAGAACTTCGTACGAGAAGATACTCGTACGAAGTTCTTTTCGTAAATCGTTCTTTTAAATATCACCTTCATATTTAAAAGGACGATTTAAGTTTCTTCACGATACTCGTACGAAGTTTTTACTCTCATAGTCTCAAAGTTATTTAGGTATTTACATTAGTGTAGGAGTTTAGTTAACTTTTCAGGTTTTTCTTCTTTCGCCGGCTTAATTTTTTGTTAAAAAGTTTTTATTTTAGTAATATTTATAGGTAATAGGTGAATCCGCGAACATGGCTAGTTATATATAAAATGTTTAAAAAAGAAGTAATATCTTGGAGCATATACTCACAATCAAAATAATTCTGTAGGAAAGCGCTTTCCGCTACTAAAATACACGCTACTTTCGGAGCAATAAATTGCCTATTGTCCCCCAATATGAGATCAGGACGACGTCGAGTAGGGTAACCATCTTTTCATTTTTATTATTTTATTTTATTTATTTAGTTTCCCAGCATTTGTCAACACTTATTAAACACAATTAAAATAATACGTAGATAATAAAAAATATCAGATTATTAAATAAAAACAAATTTTATTTCAGGAAGTGAGTCATAATCATTTTATTATTTGGCGCCAACTCAAAATAAGTTTATAAAAATTTGATAGTTTATCTAAATAAGCTCAATACTCTAGACTTAAAAGGTTTATTTATTTTTTGCTTTTTAGTTCTTTTCGTAGGTTTAATTTTTTGTTAAAAAGATTTTTATATCAATTAAAATTGTATTTAATGATACATAATACATTCATTTATTTCAATCATTAATAACTGGCCTGTTGGTCTAGGGGTTACTGAATCTGACTGCTGAGCGAGAGGTCTATGGTTCGAGTCCCACCCAAAACAAATAATGTGATGATCATTTTTTCTGTATCTGGGTTACTTATCTATAACAGGTATGTATTTAGAAACATATAAGTATGTTGATCAGCAGTCTGATTACCACGGCCGTGTGTAAGATGTGTCAATTTATTATTATCTTGAAAAAAAATACAACCAAATAACGCAAATTTTAAATAAAATTAAAACTTAAAAAATGCAGACAAAATTAAAATTACAAAAATCGTTATGTTAAAATTAGATAAAATAATCAATATACATATTTGAAATGATTGAAATTTAAAAGTTTTTAAACACAAAAAGATTTCTATCAAAGAAAAAATACTAATGTAGCTTTAAACTTTTAATTTAATGCACATAATTATGTGCGTCAGTCCTAATTAATAAATAACTGTAATTATATTTAGGGAATGACATGGCATTAAAAAAATTAAAATGTGTTAATTTGTACAAATTTATTTATTCTTTTTGTTATTATAAATAACAAAATTAGTTATGACTCGATGTAATGTGAGATTTGCCATGCAAAGGCATTTTCTTGCAAGGAATATCCTCAAATCTGTAGAAACATGGTGTCACAAAGCTCGATCGCTCACATCGGCAGAACGGCTCGGAAATGAGCTATTCGGTGGCAGAGCCCTGTAGGAAATTGTAGGCTTTACTGGCCGCCCCCTCAATCGATGCGGTCAGACCTGCACACTGATTACAATGTGCTTCCATCACAGGGGGAGATTGGGGGAAGATTTATCGACGTCTCGACTGTTATTATTTTATTAAGTTGTTTATTCACTGTGTAGATTTGTTTCTTCGATCCTAATTAGCCAGGGCTCTTACTTGCTGTGATCTTATTAAAAAAGAATGAGATAGATTTCTCTTTTACTTGTGTTTTAATTTTTTTAACTTGTTACTGTTCTTTTAATAACAAATTTAAAGGTGTTTTCACAACACACCTAGTACTTAAAATGTTACTAGCACTTATAACTGGTTTCCCCATTTTCAGTTGTAAATTCAGTTAACGTTGCCTGCTTCTGCTAGTGCGACGGATAATTCTGCAGGTCCTCAGGCAAGCGCTCATGGTAAACTAGGTATTTTAAATAATTATTAAGGAACGTTTTCATGAACAATTGCTCTTCCTTCAATATGTCTTGAACAAAGTATCGCATCTTCTTTGAGGATAAATTGGATATGACAATAATTTCCTTTGCATTGGGGATTTGCGAGGTTTTATTAAAGCCTTAGTAAGAAATTGATTTGAATATTTTGTGATTGATGAAATAAAATGTACTTACCAGTAATAATAGAAGCATTTATGAGTTAAACCTACCTTAAGTATTTTATCGGATTAAAGAGATATTACATATTGCTTCTTGCAGTATTGAAGGAGTAACCTTTTATTTGACACTAGAAGCGCCACGCGGTTTCACCCGCGTAAGTCCCGATCCTGTGGGAATATCGGGATAAAAAGTAGCCTATGCGTTAATCCAGGTCTCCAGCTATCTACATACCAAGTTTCATCGCAATCGGTTTAGTGGTTTTTGCGTGAAAGAGTAACAAACATCCATCCATCCATCCATCATCCAAACTTTCACATTTATAATATTAGTGGGATTAATGAGATTTTCAGAATTTTCTATTTCATTTTAATGGCAGATTCCTCTCTTCTAATTGGTATTTACCATCATATTTTACGAGTTACTGACTAGAGTTTAATGACATGGAGTGTACTACGTACATAGATACAGTAAGATGGTCCACATATATTTTTCATATTTTTTTTCTAACATGTTCCTGTCCTAGTGTTCCTATCCGAGACTTGCGGTACCCCTTACCCTAGATTCCTCTCCCTACCCATTTTTACTTATACAAATTAACATTCTTCCTTCTTTCCCGTCTTAAAACAACTACATTCGAAAGGAGGGTTGTAGGGTAGAAAGATGATGACATTCTGTAACACGGCGTATATGCTTATATAAAATTATGACTTCAATTCTACGCTAGTATTAGGCTTATCGGTTATTATAGGATTCACTTTGGTTAGTGTGTGAAATATCTCTTCGAACTAATTGAACCCTCACCATTCCTTCATCATACTACTAGACGCAGACAGAGATACACCAAAAATTCGAAATAAACCCTTTGACAGCTCCTTTTTGGTTCGAGTCGCCAAACTCTGGAATGAACTGCCTGCATCTATTTTTCCAGGTAATTATTATCCCCGAACGTTCAAGTGTAGAGTGAATAGTTTCTCTTAGGCGTGTACCATCTTCGTCTTCATCGTCACTTTCCTTCAGGTGGGTTGGAAGACAAATACCTATTCTTTTACCCAATAAAAATCCCACTAATATTATAAATGTGAAAGTTCGGATGGATGGATGGATGTTTGTTACTTTTTCACGCCAAAACTACTGAACCGATTGCGAAACTTGGTATGTAGATAGCTGAAGACCTGGATTAACATATAGGCTACTTTTTATTCCGATATTCCCACGGGATCGGGACTTACGCGGATGAAACCGCGGGGCGCTGCTAGTAAATACCTAAAAGTCTATTTGTATAAGAAATCTTTCAAACAGACTTATATACTTGAAGGTTTATAATCTTTAATTTTAACAAGACGCAACAATAGCCCGCTTCCTTACACTTTTCCACTCGGGAAGTTTCCTTTTGTGTTGAAACACATTTACAGAAACTCAAAAGATATTTGCGTATAAAAAACTCCTATTAAAGTACGGTATGACGTCTTAAAGTCACATACAATATTAAGATCGCGTATGGAGTTACGACTTGTCGTGTCTTGTGCATGAAATATTGCGACAGACGGTAATGACAATAAATATTGCCTTATGGAATATATACGCCGTGTAATCTATTTTTGGAACGAAGTTCCTTATCGCACGTTACACAGGCTGTACGGAAAAAGTGTTAGTGCATCGAAAAACGCTCACCACGAGTTCATTTATTTTATTTACGCCATCTGTGAATTCTGCGCGATACTGCTGTACTTTGATTTGTTGTATACTAATCATCCATACATTTCGAGTTTTTACAATATTGACTAAGTATATTTTGATACAATTTATTCAATCCATTATACACATTTATATATAGCGGAAGAAACTTCCTTCCAACCAGGTCTCCCAAAGACACTAACCATACGTGTTTTTTTTTGTGAAAATGTGAAATACAATAAATAAATGGCGTTTTCAAAACTGTATTCGCACGATATCTAAAAAGAATCAATGATAAACATAATGCTTTTCAAGTATCCTTAAAAACACATAAATCTGTTGTCTATTTAATCTAGTAGAATATGTTGCCGTACTAATAGGCAATTTGTGTCGTATACCTATCTACTTTCATAACTGTGATAAGTGTCAAGCCTAGAATTATTTAATGACACAATTACATTTTTAAAGGTTTGTTTATGACTTCTATATATTTTTAACTTTTTCTCTAAAACACGTGAGAAGTGATGTCTGCTAAAGAGGCAACGGAAAGAGAACTTGAGAGGGCTAGTACTCTTCCGTGCCGAAGAAGAGGCACCAGGCAAGATGCTTCGCCCGCGCTGTTCTAAACCGAAAGGGGAGCAAGGCCCTCTGCACGCAATGGTGTGGTTACCTAATGTTCAAGGTCTGTCGGGGTTCTTGGAGACTTCCTTCCATTCTACACGATAAAAAAAATTGATGTATAAATCAATCACGGTAATGTTTAGGGTACGATATCGTTTTGACTTTCTTAACACAATCAGATCGACAAAATCAAATGAAAAGTCGTCCGTCTCCGTGGACCCTTCGACCCGCTGTTGCGGCAACCTTTATGCATGAGTTATGGAAGGTACAAACAAGGTCCTGTTACGTTGGATATTAGACCATATTCTTCACATTACACGGCCCGATTGATGCCCACAATACTTAAACAGGTATAATTCAAAAAATGAGTGGACATTAAATTATTTTCTTATTTTACATATAAGGACAATGTCTGATACTGACAATACACTAAAATTGCCAATAATATAAATATTAGGCTTTCATTATTTATCCTACTAATATTATAAACGTGAGAGTTTGTGAGGATTTATGGATGTGTCATGTGTGGATGTAGGGGTGTATGAATGTTTGTTACTCTTTCAGGCAAAAACTACTGAACCGATTGCGATGATTCTTGGTATGTAGATAGCTGGAGACCTGAATTAACACATAGGCTGCTATCCCGATATTCCCATGGCTCCGGAACCTACGCGGGTGAAACTGCGGGGTGCAGCTAGTATGTCATAAATTAGGATGGTTTTATCTTTTTATAATAATAATTTATCTGTAGAAACTTTAACATGTGACTGTAATTCAATAAATAAGTAGTTAAAAATATACGTTTTTGTAGTTCGTTTCTTATTGGTTTATCATATCACGTCTTTTATGATAAGTATGACAAAATTGAATAAAATATTTACTAACGTAGGTAACCTAAACATTTAATAAAAAAATTAAAAACCCCCGACACAAAATAATAACAAAAATGCCTTACATCATTCTAGAAAACAGCTGACACTCTTACACTGCTGGACCGATATTAACCAAACATAGCTGAGAACCACCGCAAGGAAACTGACTTTCAAATGAAAAAAACGCATCGATATCAGTCCATCCGTTTGAGAGCTACGATGCCGCAGACAGACACACACAGACATCGACGTCAAACTTATAACACCCCACTTTTTGCGTTGGGGGTTAAAATACATAGTTGAAATTAAAACTCCTAGTTTACTAGCTAACTTAGTAAAAATACAAATTCTTTTTCTCAAATATATTTGCGAAAGTTAAAACTTGAGCTCTCAGACGGTTAAGGTTTTTGCTATAAAATATTACTATTCACCTAAGGTATTTACTTTTGATAATATTATATCAAGTTTGAGTGTTTGCTATCACAGTGACAGATGATATCAAAAAGTTTGACAAATGACTCTATTTTCAAGATAATTTATTATCTTGTTGCATGATAAATGGAACAATTTAAATTATGATATTTTTTTGGGTAGGTACAAAAACAGCCCGAAGAAACAAAGTGTATGCAGGACATGATTTTGCTACTATGGCTTGATCATGTAGTTTATATAGGGATGTTGCAAAACTATGTGGTCAAATTTTAGTGTAGCCGAAAATATGACCACAACTTTTCATAACATACTGGATACAACTAGATTGATAAACAATAACACAGACTGCCCTATCAGCTGGACCGTGAGATTGTCAGCGGTTATCTTTAAGCACTCGCAACACGATTGGTATTGGTAAAGGGCTCTGTGTCCGCATTTAGAGTCATAGGCATTATGCATGTAGACATAGCTGGCTAGTTGAGCCAGTCTAGCTCTGTCCAGAAGCCTCCTGGGGCGTTCACAGGTTTTTAGGAGCGATCTTGCACCCGTGAAGATACTTGCCCGTTGTGTGGCCAATCCCACGCACTCCAGGATAGCGTGATTGGCTGTTTCTGACACATTCTCTGCATAGAGGGCTGCCTGTCGCAAATAGGTAAATAGGTAAAGAGTAGTATCACTGGTGGGTTGGTAAAAACTCCTCTGTCTTACCATAGAGGTCATACCCCCTACATACCACCTGCCAGAAAAAAAAAGCACTACGCTAGAGCGCTTTTGTAGAATGGAGGTTCTTTTCTACCAACAAAAACGTTCTTTAAGATATATTACCTCCTGATAATACGTTTACATGAGCGGAGTCGAGCCGGCCCATACGTGCCGAAGCATGGCTCTCCCACGTAGAACACATGTTCCGGTGTGTATGTATAGTTTACATAAGACAATTCGTGAACGGGTCCGTAATAATTAGCAGTATTCGAAGTCGTTCTCAATAAACATAATCCGATATGAAGCCTCAGCCCCGTGGCAGTATTTAAAACGCATTAAACAAAAAGCAACGAGGCCGAAGTAGCATAATATTCAAGAGGAATACTCCAAATAAGCATTCCAACAAACCGAATACGACCGTTTCCCTACATCCGCCGCTTTTAACAATAAAGATTTACACCACTGTACAAGTAAATAACAGTAAGGTCAAGTACAATAATAAATAATAGTTTAAAAAAACTAAAAAAAACACGCTTTTATAGAAAATCCAACTAAAAAATAGAAAATAAATTTAAATAAATTTGGATTAAGAATAGTGTAAATAAGAAATAAATGTATATTATTGGATAAAAGCGTGGGGTGCATATAGTGTCAATAAAATGTTTATAACTATTGACACTAATGCACCCCGCTTTTTTCCAATAATAAATTTATTAAAATTTATTTTCTATTTTTTAGTTGGATTTTCTATAAAAGCGTGTTTTTTTTAGTTTTTTTAAACAATTATTTATTTTTTAATCGAATATTGCATTGTCATCGGTATTTGTCAGGTGTGCGAAATTTCAATGAAATCTGGCCGTTTAAAGTGGGTCAAAATCACGCCCTAACGATTTGGTTACAAACAAACATACAAACATACAAGTGAAGCTAATATAAAGCGTGTAAAAAGGTCATTAATTATAAAAGAAGCAGCAAAATTAAATTTATGTAACCGTCGTATGCAACAGTTTTGAGGCAACTTTTAAAACTAAAATTTTGGATGAGCAAAATGATCGTAGATGACGTTATAACCAATATCATTGTAATATTGTGTTTTTGTGGTTAAATTTATTGTGACTGTAGATCAGTGATAGAGTTGAAAAAATACTATAGATTGCAGTAAAGACTAGGAGTAGTGCAGGAATAATAACATTATTTTACCTCAAATGTATAACATTTAACCAAACAGCGTCAAGCAGATGAATCTACAATGTTTTAGAAGAAACCGCAAGAACTACGAGTACAAGTGATCGTTATTTTTATAACCTACTAGCAGCGCCCCGCGGTTTCACTCGCGTAAGTCCTGATCCCGTGGGAATATCGGAATAAAAAGTAGCCTATGCGTTAAACCAGGTCTCCAGCTATCTACATACCAAGTTTCATCGCTATCGATTCAGTGGTTTTTGCTTGAAAGAGTAACAAATATCTATCCATCCATCCAAAGTTTAACATTTATAATGGGATTAATGGGATAATATTATTATAATTATGCACTTCCGTGTGTTCTACTCCGCCGAGGCCTAACTCTGAAGTCGACAAACCTACATGTATGGTTTACAATTACGACAGTAAATACCTATATATATTTTTTTATTTGTAATCCATCCGACACGGCCAAATTTCAATGAAGCTGTTATAGCAAGAAATTTCGATGTTCAAATAAGCTGTTAATACATTCACAATCGAACTTGTACTTCTGCATATTATACGAATTGGCTAATGTGTTTACCCTGTGCCTAAGGCAAAATTCGGGATCAAACGTAGCCTCACCGCGCGTTGTAAAAAATGACAAATAAATTGTTCTCGTGACGCGTTTTAGGAGGGCTGTAAAAAACAAAACGAAAAGAAGTAGGTATGCTGTAGTTTGAGGGTTGGCTAAGAACGTTGGCAGTGGGATGAAAGTTTTACCGATATCCTACTAATATTATAAACGTGAGAGTTTGTGAGGATGTATGGATGTATGGATGTTAGTTACTCTTTCTCGCCAAAACTACTGAAACTTGGTATGTAGATAGCTGGAGACCTGGATTAACATATAGGCTACTTTTTATCCTGATATTCCCACAGGATCGAAACTTACGCGGGGCGCTGCTAGTTTAGACTCAAATATTCTTTGTTATATACCATATACTTAGAACTACAATTGATCTTAATATTAATGTTAGTGTTAGGTACAATGGGCGGTCTTGTCGCTAAAAGCGATCTCTACCAGACTATCTTAGGATGGATTTCGTGACTAGAGTAAGTGGTAGCGGTCGGTGTACTACAAATAATTATACACATCACAAACAAAGAAACATATACCTACCCAAATTTAATTTATAACCACGTAAATTTTAAAGTAATTTTAAAACCTAATTGTACAGAAATTCGAGGGTCTTTCATGTCCATCTCATGTGTTGTCGCCACATCAAAAACTCTTATTTATTTTATTAAAAATAGGGCCAAACTATAATAGATGATAACACAGTTCACTATTTAATAAAAATAAGTTCATAGATATTATTTTGACTGGTTATACCGGTAACGCAATAATATTGGTCGATGGATAAATATTAACAAATTGTCTGATTATAAAAGGGTAGGAATATGTTTAGAACGACTGACTTGAGTGCAAACAGAGGTACGAACAACTTGGCGGTTACTGTTAGTTAGTGATTTTCATAGTTTATATCAGTGGTTTTGAGACTGTTTCTTACACATGATATTGTTTTTTTTCTCTAGCAAGTACTACATAGTAATCTATTTTACAAGCCTATGGCTTACTTGCAATGTTTGTATGTGTGTTCTGCACGAATCTTGGTAACTAAATTAGAACGACTTCCCGATGCCCGATTGGGCTCAAATTTGGTGTACATATGTATCTTCGGTGACAATACAATAATAAGGTACCATGGAGGTGTTCTGATAATGAAGCCGGAAGACGGCCATAGGAACTTATTAACTAAACAAGATATTTAAACGAATCGAGAATAGAATCGATTGATTCGTCTTGAGGAGTACTTTTTTAAACATGAAATCTACACTTAAATAAAACTTAGTTTGTAAAAAAAATTACAATTAATTTATTATTTTATTTCTGTTGTCTCTGCCCCATATGTTTTCAATCAACGATAACAATATTCACTGTACTATTTTTTCTTAACATTTTTTTTGTATTAGATTCTTATATGCAACGATGCCTAGAATTGATGTGGAGAGTAATTATAGTCTTATAAATACGAGTTTTTGTCTAAAAACTAAGGACTTATAACTGCAATCTCTTCTGTAGCCAAAATATTCACGAGATCTTGTTCCAATTGACTCCCAGAGTTCAGAATTCTGTGCTCCACTTTCTAAGCAGTTTTCTATTTACTAATTTGTTACTCTTTCACGCACAAGGATTATGACGAAACTTTACATTAATATAGCCTATATACATCAGAATAACAAGAGGCTACTTATAAATATCTTAAGTAAAGGAAGATTCTGCTATCTGAGAGCTATTATGGCGTGTGGCATAATTATACTTACTGTTGGAATTACTGACATATACTTACTGTAAGAATTACATGAAAAAATGTAAAGTGGGATTGTTTCTCTTAAATATTTGACATTGATAAAATAGTGAATCATAAATACATTTAAATAAGATACTGTATTACCAAAAATCTCGATCGACTTTATCTAAAAAAACAACTCACATTTATTGATTTCTGCCATTATTATTATAACACTGAATACAATGCACGGATGGCGCAATGGTTTTTTAAGTGGTCACCTCGTCACTACGCCGCGCCGAGTATTGTCGGTTCAAATCCCACACGGGACAAAAATTTGTGTGATCCACAAATAGTTGTCCCGAGTCTGGGTGTCCTTTGTGTCCTTTGTTTGAATGTTTGTGAAGAACCCCCGCGACACAGGAATATTCCTAATGCGGGAGTTGTATTTTTAAAAACAAAAAAAAACAAAAGGATATCAAATCAAATCAAATCAAATCAATTTATTCACTGTTTGTTACAGGTAGAAATATAATAGATGTTATAATTTCGTATTAGTACAACCGTAACATGCCTGATTAGGCGTACAATGAGATATATAAATCACTTAAAATTACGCTATCTAGAATTAAAATTATCGTTAATAATATAGTAAAATAACATTAAGTTCTTAAAAATATAATAGGTTCATTCCACCATGTCTCCCGCAAGGATATGCAAATATTATAAATTACAATAATTATGTCAAATTCATACAATTAAGTCAGATTTACAAGTAAGCAACTGTGTCTGTTAAAAATTAATTTATTGTATAGTATGCCTCCTTCACCAAAAAAATCGTGAGTTTTCTTTTGAGTATTGTTAACCTGTCTGCAGTTTTAATTTCTTGCGGTAATTTGTTAAAAATTCTTGGAGCCATACCTAACTAACTTTTTGAGAAAAATGCTGGCTTAATAGGTATTAATATGGAAACAAAAAAAGAAATATGCAGTGAATATTGTTATCGTTGATTGAAAACATATAGGGCAGAGACAACACGTAGTACAGCATTTTTCTCAAAAAGTTAGTTAGGTATGGCTCCAAGAATTTTTAACAAATTACCGCAAGAAATTAAAACTTTTTTTTTTTTATTATAAAAGACAACTCCCGCATTAGGAATTACTCCTGTGTCGCGGGGGACTTTACAAACATATAAACGACGGACACAAAGAACACCCAGACTCAGGTGAACCCACGACCTGTAGCTTAGCAGTCAGGGTCACTAACCACTAGGCCAACAAGCCAGTCAAACTGCAGACAGGTTAACAATACTCAAAAGAAACTCACGATTTTTTTGGTGACGAATAAACGAAACAAGTGCTTGGTACGTACCAAGCACTTGTTTCGTTTATTGTTCAGCATAGGAAACAAATTAGGGTGTTTATATACGAACACTGCTACTTCAAAAATGTACATCGAAGGAACAGTCAGTATTTTTAGAGAAATTAAATATTGTTTACAGCTTTCAGTAGTTGGTATTTGACAGACTGCTCTTACACATTTCTTCTGCGCTTTAAAAACCAACTCTCTGTCTGGAGCATTTCCCCAAAACACAATTCCGTAGCGCAATGTAGCCGATACATACGCATGATATGCGGTGAGTACTGCGTCTCTATTCGCTATCCTAATTAGATTGTGCAGAGCGTAATGATACTGATAAAAATGTCTTTTAGAAGTTTCTAAGCCGAATGATAATAAAAAGAGGTCTGGTAAACAAAAATATCACATATTTATCGTGGGAGAGCCATGCTTTGGCACGTATGGGCCGGCTCGACCGGAGTGATACCACAGCCTCACAGAAAACCTGCAGTAAAGCAATGCTTCCATTGCTTTTTGCCAAGTGAGTGAGGTTACCGGACGCCACCCTTCCTCCCACCTTAAAGGCCGGCAACGCACTTGTGACTCTTGTATTGCAGATGCCCATGGGCGGCGGTAGTCATTGGCCATCGGGTGGCCCATCTGCTCGTTTGCTCCCTATACCAAAAAAAAAACTAAACATAGAATATAATAAGTATGTAGAATAAAACAAGCAGTACCTCTTTACAGGCTCGAGGATATCTCGTTGGTGAAATTTGTAGACACTTTGTTATTCAGATTTGGAATGCAGTATCAAAGCCTCAAAGGGCGAGTGTTCACGCTTCTCTTTGACAAAGGACCAACTGAATATAACAGGTTGATGTGTATTATATGTAATACATTCCTTGGGTGTATTTCGTTATTGTCACCCAAAATCTGACCCTCAATGACCTACAGTCGGATATGTATCGCGCAAATGGACATGTGAGAGCTCAAAGCTTAATCCTCTACTTAATATATGTACGTTTTTATACTATTAAGTGTTATTATATAACATACGTCACTAACACTACGTTGGTGAGTCTGCCCTAAATAACTTGTTAACAAGAATAGTTTTTTTCATTTTCAAGTTCTATGACATGAAACATTTATTACTGCAGTGTGCGTTAGTTTCTATATTAATAAAATAGCATTTTTAAAATATGAAGCTTATTCAAAATTATCTCCATGGCCCTTAATATTATTGCGGTGGTTTTTTTATAGAAGAACGGGTGTCATGTTCCTCCAACACAAAGGGAGGATCCTCCGACCAGGCGAGGTGATCATGCCTGGCGGGCCGCGGCCCAACGGTTGATGTTGGGAAGTTGTATATATACTAATCGGCGTGAGAACTCTCATAGCGCGATGCAGGATTAGTAGGTTGTAGATGTTTCTTGTTGCTGTATGTGGAAGTCGCCATAGGGGTAAACGAGCAGACGGGTCACCTGATGGTAAATGACTACCGTCGCTCATGAGCACCTGCAATGCAAAAGTTACAAGTGCGTTGCCGGCCTTTACGGTGGAAGTAAGGGAAGGGGGGAATAAGAGGCAAGGAAGGGAGAGAGGGAAGGGTTAGAGCCTCCGGTAACCTCACTGACTGGGCGAAAAGCAATGCAAGCATTGCTTCACTGCTGGTTATCTGTGAGGCTGTGGTATCACTCCGGTCGAGCCGACCTATACGTGCCGAAGCAGGCTCTCCAACTGTGACATGGCTCTCCCACTGTGCCCTCAGAGTGCGAGTGAGAGTGACGTGTGCGTTGGCCGGGACTCCCCCGTAAGATTTGGAGGCAGAAGTGCTGGCTAAAGTACATCGGCGAACGGCTGAGTTCCGGGCGGGAAGCGTCAGTGGGCCCCCACCCGAAGAGGTATGCGAATGGCGTGAGGCCGCTCGCCGAGCCACCATGGCTCGTTGGTCGTCCCGGCTGGCAGCTCCACTTGTTGGCTTTGCCGCCGATGAGGCGCTCCAGCCGGTCATCGTCTAGTGGGCAGGGCGGCAGCACGGGACCCTTTCCTTCCGACTGACGCAGGTTCTTACAAATAAAGTGTACATACTGTTCATCGGATTCTGCTAACCATTTGAAAATACGTAAACTTTGCACGCTCTGGATACCGCACTTGATGACTGATGCGCTGAGGAAGCAATGTGTGTCTTGGTCTTGTAATATGTTAGAAAATTTTGAAGACGGCCACTCTAACTACGTGAACTCTTTAGTATACTGTGCTGTATTATTTCGACGTTCCTACTAAATCCTGGAGAAAAGTGTGGGTATTTGAATATGAACCACCGCCGACGTCTATGAAAATGTCCCAATCCTTTTTCCTATATTTTATACTAAGAGATAAATATTGGCTACGGTTGTGCTTGATAAAGGGAAGACTACTACTGCTACATGGTATACAAAGGAATGTTTATCTCAATTATATTATTATTATTAGTATTAGAAGCCTTATAAAATGAACGATCAAACTCAAGATTCGATACTTGGCTTTTGCATCAAGATAACGCCCCTGCACATCAAACCTTCAAAACTACAGACTATTTGCACCAAGCTGGAATCAAATTAAGGGACACCTTTCTTATGGTCCGGATTTAGCGCCGTGCGACTTAGCACTATTCCCGCAGGTAAAGAAACAACTGAAGGAAATAGTTTTCCAGAAGGATACTGGATCAATGTGTTCAGCATCCGGTTTTCACGTATAAAGACCTGTATTACCAGTAGATAACTTCAAAAAAAATTCTCAAAGTAAGACAAAACTTAAGTACGTTGGCCCTTATACTTCAAGCCAGGAAAGTAAATAATTAAGGTTAACTTTTAGTCAAGTGTGACCCGTGGATACTTAACCTTACTAGAGAAAGAAAGGATTTGCCGTTTAGTTTTGGATTTGCTCTTGTCGCATAGAAGAATAAATACTTAAAATGCAATGAATGACGTGATATGTAACAAATATTACTATAATGGTTTATATCAATATAACTCTCACGCTTGACTACAATTGCCGTCTCGGTGAGTTCTATAAGAATTTTCGTGACAATGATTTTACCACTTCGAACAGGGCTGTCAACCGCATAAAAAATCTTTATTGCTATTTCAGACTTTCATTGTCTAGCTCTTTTGGACAGATTTAATGGCATACTGGTCTTTTATATTCATTTTCATACGTTAGATATAAAGGGATAGAATTTGAATAATATGAGTTTTATTATAAGCGTCTATTTGCAAAATAGGTACCTACTCTTATATCCTTGGCTAATGATTAAATAAACCTTTTTAGCGTGTTCAAACCTCCACGAATCATCACCTTGCCGGAGCTAACTGTGAATGTTGTTATGGAACCGAAACGAAACGGAATTATGTCACAGATCTATTGCAGGGGCTCGGTCATAGATTACTAAGTAGTTACTACGTGACAGATTTTGTAGATAGATCACTATCTACAAAGTCTACTTACTTTTCCGGGCTTGAAAATGTGTATACTTCTTTAATACTTTTTTTTAATTACAATTGTTATGTAAATTAAGTAGTTCACGCTTATTTTTATTTCCAATGTTTTAGTGTACAAAATCCTACATGTGTTTTATTTTTATGTAAAGATTAATTAACTTCTTCCCTTTTCTCAAATCGCGATTACTAAACTGTATGGTGGAAAATGTTCTAAATCTTACAAAAAGTTTTAATGAATAATTTGATGGAAACAACATAATTGGGTTAAAATTTGATTTAGAGAACATAATATTTAAAGCGCTCTATTCATTTTGTTATGTGTTTTCCCACTTCCCTGAAAGAGGTAGGCAGAGATATTATGTTACACACATATTTCACAAACCATATTTTTTGGTTCGCTGTAGGTACTATTGACACTGCTGCTAAAAAAATCTAACAGTAAATCCCTACAACAATTTTCCACAATATACTAGTTAGGGCGTTGGTTTTAATTTGTAAAATATATTAACAGTAATTATAATTATTATGAAAACCAAAACAACTATCGGACAGCCCTTGTTTTTGTTAGAACAAAATGACAAAACTTTTAAAGAGCTCAACCTTGCCTGCGCTGCAATTATTTATCCTTTTCTAAGGTGGCATTTATGTTTAATATCACTTGCAACTCTGAACATGAATTAATAAATACGTCTGTTGAACATCTTTATAGAGGGAAAGTGCCATTAAGGGAACAATTTCTGAATAGGACAAAACTAATTAGGATCACTAGGAACACAGTAGGATATTTCTTTACCATTTTTTTTAAATCAGTTACACTAGCTCAAATAAAAATAAAGTAATATACAAGATTTCTGTTTTCATTTAGACTTCTAAGCAACACAATATTCATTAGATTGCACAGTAAAAAATAACAAGACCCCTTATAGAACAATACTGTCTACATGCAACAAAAGCGACATCTAGTGCAAAATAAATTATTCTAAGGCAAAGGTAGGCAGGCATACAGCCAAGGCCAAGTATAAATATTAATACAAAATTGAATCTAATAAAATATCGAAGCTAATGGCATTGGTTAATTAAAGGTAGGACAAAGCTTTGATACTTAAAGTAACATAACGCAACAGTTTTTTTATTAAATTCATGTTATACCTAAACAAACATCATTACGCATCTTAAGTAACTTGCTCAAGTGGCTACAATATTTTTTGAATATTCTTTCTTTTTCCTCATTTTACTTTGCTCAACAACACATTTTTCATGCATAACGTCGAAAATTCTACAAAGCTCTATGAAAAACTATTTACTGTACTGTGCGGCTATGGAATACACTCTGTTGACTTGCCCAATTGCCTAATCTCTGGCCATTTACACTTAACTCTTTTTACTGTGTTTTTTGTTACAAATTCCACAACTTATAATTTTTTATTGTCTATAACTATATTAGTAATTATTGTGTATCTATGTAGGTTTACGTATGTCTACGTAGGAGTTTGAGGTGCACCTAAAACAATATTAACCACGATTTTCTTACACAATTTCAAATCCACAAACTATCTTGTTTTAAATTATTTTTAGTCTATCATATCATGGCAATGTTTGTAGCCTGTAATAAATGGTTGAACGATGAAGCTGCAATTTTCACATAAATATGCATGGATTTGAATTGATATACAATAAAGTATAATTAATTTTCCAAAGTAAATTTATTTCACCTTAACTTCTACAGTAAAAACCGTTTAATATTTTCAGCTGTTAATCGTTCCGAAGTTTGTACAATACCTATTAACATTTTAATAACTGTCAACAAGTCGGACAGGAAAAATCATTACTACCAGAAAACGTCTGTTACCTCTTAAAATGTTTAATTAAGAAAGTAATTAAAAAGTCGAAATGGCGTTGCTCCCCTTTAATTTTGCTTTAAGAATTTTGAAGGCGACAATGAACTATGGAAACAAACAATTTTTCTTGTTATAAAAATATACACCGACCATTGTACGGATATCTCAATGTCTCTGTTTTGTTTCGTAACCTTTTTTGTTGTTAATGATAACGGTATTGTATTTAGCTAAGATATTACTCTTCTTTTATTGCGGTATGAAAGTTTAGTCTACTTTAACTAACTACCTACACGAGTTCTGTAGACAACATATCGGTACTAAGCAAGCTCCACGACTCCAACCATTTCGCCAATGAATATACTCAAAACTGCCAGACTGCTGTGAAACAACAATAGTACAGCGATCACCGACTGAATTAATTATCTGTTTTTTATATTACCGATATCTACCCGTAACAATATAAATCTTTATCGCGTTTTAGTTTTATCTGAAATAAAGGCGCTTAAATAGGTTAAACGCCGTACATCTGACGTGTATTAAATAAACCCAAGGACGTAGTTTGTCAGGAGAAATGTAATAAAAAACCTTATTTTCTTAACACGATCGATAGTCAATAAAATAAATGTTTCTTCTTTCGTTGTTATACGGAACGACTGATCTATTTTGACTCTATTTACTTCAACACGGCTGCTGAGAATTTAAAGGATAATTTGTTACGAAAACTTAATGATAAAGCCCACAGAGTCGAGACTAATCAAAGGCGAAACGAGTTGAACTTTTATATGTAACTAACTGACCCGCGCAATTTTATCGAAATAAAATTCCGTTTTGGAACATTGTTCGTTGAAACTCCGTTCCTATTTGACGTAGCGAGATGTTATATAGCTTATAGCCTTCCTCGATAAATAGGCTATCCAACACTAAAAGAATTTTTTAATTCGAATTACTAGAACCTAAGATTAGCGCGTTCAAACAAACAAGCTCTTCAGCTTTATAATAACCAGTATAACTTAAACACTCATTGTATAGACATACCGTACCATGATAGGTCTGAGCCTCTGTAGCCGTTTTTACATATTTTTTCAATTTATAACACATACTGATTATAATATTATCTACGTATTTATGGAAATTAACGCGATCACGAAAAGGTATTACATACCTTCTACCTCACGATGTCGGCGTCGGAGGGCGTGCACCGCTGAGCCAGTCAGCCTGTGACTACGGCCATTGCAACCTGGTCGAAACGTCAGGCAATTCAGAGGTATGTAATACCTTTTCGTGATCGCGTTAATTCCCGTAAATACGTAGATAATATTATATCATGGAACGCGAAAGTTTAAAAGTTAGTACATATTGATTTAACATTGTACTTCCTCCACGTACAGGGTGTATATAACAATGGAACACTTACTCAAATCACTGAAAGGGCCATGACTCAAGCATGCAGTTACAAAAAGACGTGTACAAGTCATGAATTTCCAGGTATTATTACCTCCGTTTCTCATAAAAGCAAGTATGTAAAGTTAAAGATTTCTTTATTGGGAATTTTTCATTCCGTTACGAAGAAAATTCATAAAAACTAATTTCGAAAACTTTTAAATTAGTTTTTGTAGATTTTCTCGATAACTGAATGAATATTTCCAAAATGAAAAATATTTAAAGTCTTAAATTTACATATTCCACCTGCTTTTATGAGAAACTGATATAATAATACCTTGAAAATCAAATGGGCATAAGTTCTAAACGGATACTCTTCAGTGGCAGTCTTCAGCAGACAGTGGAATTAGTAAACCCCCCGAGTTTGGGCTCATATGATTCAATTTTAGGAGTCCAACAGATTGGACTTAGCAATCATTATTGCTAAGTTCATCATCTGTTACTTCTTAACTCGATTCACCACTAAATCGTGTTTTTTAATTTTACTAAACTGCAATTGTTGATATTCCACGGATACGTACCCGACACGTAGCCCGTTAAATCTAATTGTTACGAATCTTTGTCGGTTTGGTCTTTGTCTAAATATAATATTACTTCTATTACTTTACAAAGAAAATGTATCTTAATATGTGTAACTCTTTGTTTTATAACAAAGTATATTTCTGTGAAAATGTTCATTATTTTTGGAGTGTGAAACTCAGTTTTTTTTTTTTTTTTTTTTATTTATTTAGGTAAATAAACAGCGACACAGTACATAGTTTTAAATAATGTTACTTATAAGTGTGTTACTGTTACTGTGACACCAGCGACATTTACCACATAGTAGTAAAATAACATTAATATAGGCTTTTTTTTTTATTGGATTTTTTTTTTTTTTTATAATGTTTAGAAAACATACCATTATCATGTGTTTGATATTAACATTCCAGATATTACTCGCATTTGAATATCTAATTCCTTTAAACGAGCAATTCTTGCATATATGTATATATATAATCTGAATCTCGGAAACGGCTCTAACGATTTTGATGAAATTTTGTATACAGATATAGTTTTGCATTTAAGTTCAACTGCATAGTTGTATTTCCTGTAGAAACGCCATTTTACAATATATATATATACACATACATGTACACACACACATTATATATATGTATGATTTTACAAAAAGCTAACGAGCGAAGCTCGGTTTCCCAGGTACCTTAACTTTAATCTAAATAAAATCAAGGTTTTGTAGCAAGAGTTTTTTAAAAGAACTAGGACGCGTTGCCATAAGATCAATAGTACTAAAAAAAATGTTATAACTATCAACTAACCTGTGCATCGGTGACCTTTTGCCAGCATTAGTGCGACATCGAGTAGTTGCAAAAATTTTACACATGTTACGGCAACGAGTCCTAGTGGGTACTACATAACAAAGTTTGTTTGTAAGTGCAATGCAATCATAATTACTATGGCATAGGTCATACAATAACATTGCTTCTAAATATATACGCCTGTGTTTTAACGTTATACAGTTGTATTTTATTAGTAGATCTTTATATGAGCACGATTTACGATAACACTTATAATGCATACAGCGCAGAAATTTTATATACTTATCCTAAAATGGATTCCAGACTGGCACAGCATATTCAAGTTGTGAGCGAACTAAAGATTTATACAAATAAAGATAAGTCGAGGGCTGAGTAACACATGTACTGGAACGAACAATAAATCCATACATTTTAAAAGCATTACTAACAATAGCGTTAACATGGTCATCAAGGTGTAGCTTACTATCTAATAAGACTCCTAGGTCGCGTATTACCTCTACTTTCTCGAGTTGTATACCGTCTAAGGTATAATTAAATTTATTGACATTTATCTTTTTAGTAAAAGTGATAGATTTACATTTATTAACACTAAGTGCAAGTTTATTCTTCATACATTTTAGTTTGTAGTTGAACAAACTGACAAGTCAATTCAGTTGTCAGATGATGGCTTAAGAAACTTTTTGGATAATTACATAACTATGGGTATTATTGTAATGCCTTCATACCTCGACTATTGTTCAATTAATCGCGTGATTTTACTATTGTATTGTTTATAATAAAATAAACATAAAGGAGTACTGCGTTTTATTTTTTCATATTCATTTCATATCAGGATTAATAGCTAGCATTAAGTAATATGTAACACTTATGTACATTACATTAGGGTGCTAATAATGATCAGTCATGAGACCCAAACTCACGGCATAAACTCAGACTAGCCGGCCATTGTTGGCACTACCCACACAAAACTCAGCGCGATCCGTGTCCTACTTAATTAAACCCAAGTTCGGATTAAATTAGTTTTTGGGTTACAATCACAGTTTTATACGCCGTAAGTGAAATTTGTGTAGTGTGAATATAGTGCCCTCAGTAATTAATTTGAAAAAAAAATGCAAAATAGATAACTTGTTTTAAGAAGGGCTTTTTTTATGCGCACCTAATGAATGACCTAAATCGCATGTTTGTAAGAAACAGTATCAAAACCACTGATATAAACTATAAAAATCACTAACTAACACCAACTGCCAAGTTGTTCGTACCTCTGCTCTGTTTGCACTCAAGTCAAAAATCTAAACATATTCCTACCCTTTTATAATCCCACAATTTGTTAATATTTATCAATCGACCAATAGTATGGCGTTACCGGTATAACCAGTCAAAATAATATCTATTAACTTATTTTTATTAAATAGTGAACTGTGTTATCATCTGTTATAGTTTGGCCCTATTTCTAATAAAATAAATAAGAGTTTTTGATGTGGCCACAACATGTTTTTTTTTAACTTTTTCTTTATGATGTAGGGGGCAAACGCAAGCAAAAGTTGCAGGTGCCCATGGGCGAAAGTAGTCACTTACCACCAGGTGACCCGTCTGCTCGTTTACCCCCTACATGATAAAAAAAAATGTTTTAAAAAACTTGCGATTTAAGTCATTCATTAGGTACGCCTAAAAGCCTTTCGTAAAACAAGTACGCATGTGACGGTGCATGGCGGAACGAAAATATCGACAATGTGCGGGTAGACGAAGAACGTTCTACTTCACGGACTCGACGACGGAGGGCGGGCACTACTGAGGATAAACCTTAGGCCATGTTGATTGTAATAAGGTTCACTATTGCGTGTTTATAACTGAGAGAAACAAATGCACGTGTGTCTCGATTGCAAGTTTATTGGCGACTGTATTGAGACAAATTAAATGTGAATGTACACAAAATAACAACGTATAGGTAAGAAGGTAGGTATAATAAGTAGCTTCTAGCTACGGAGACAGTTTATGAACCAACATACCGCCCACCAAAAGGATTGTTAGTCCTTTTATCATGATTACAATAAAGAAAATCAAAGTGCTAATAAATAATAACATTAACAACATCTCAGTCTTGATCAACAGGTAATAAACATAGCTTGGTAACAGTTCTTTTTGCTGTTGTATTTTCACTCTTCACACTGTATACCCTTGTGTGGCCATCAGCACCGGGGTGCTTATCGGTGATTCGTCCTAATGACCATTTTCCAGGTGGTAGATTTTCCATTTTGATTAAGACATATCTCCGATTGCCAATTCCTTTTCTCTCTTCTTCCACTGAAATCACTTAAAAGTTTTTGTGTATGTTGCCAGCGTGACAAATTATGAACGTTTTCAGTTTTCATAAGGGGTGATGGAACAGTTATGGGTGCTTCTCCTATCAAAAAATGACCAGGGGTCAATGGATTTAAAACTTCCGGGTCAGTGTCATCTATTACACATAATGGACGTGAATTGAGGCAGGCTTCGATTTGGCATAGTATTGTAGTCATCTCTTCGAAGGTAAGGTTGGTTGTTAATATTCGTTTAAGGTGGGTTTTAACAGATTTAACACCTGCCTCCCACAATCCTCCAAAATTAGGGCTATAAACTGGGATGAAGTGGAATTGTGTACCATCTGTTGCTAAAGTTGTTTGGACTGGACCTGTGAGATGAAGATTTGCTTCAGTCCAAGCCTCTTGTAGCTCTCTGTCTGCACCCACAAAGTTTCTACCGCGATCACTCCACAGATGACTACATTTACCTCTTCTTGCTACAAAACGTCTAAAAGCGCCTATAAATGCTTCCGAAGTTAGATCTCCTACCAGTTCTAGGTGGGGGCCGCAGGCTGTCAGAGAATGGGGACCTCTGGTAGCAAATTAACTGCTGCGGTAGGCGATAGGATGGCGGCTACACACATTGATTAGGCCGATAGGCGTGGGGAAGCCTGCTTTCCCCGGGATAGGGCTTGGCTAGGCGCGGCGTTGATCCGGGGGGGGGACCTGAAATAATATGGTCCGGGTCCTCCCCAGAGCAGGGTGAGTCCGGCTGTCGGGGTAGTTTTTAGTGGAAACACCACATACTCCTGGCTCCTGTGTCCTCGAGGAGCCGGAGATCCGAAGGGATTTTCCACCCCGTCAACAAAAAACAAAAAAAAAAAAAAAAGGTGGATTGCTTTGGTCGACATGCATATGAAGATTGCTATGTATGTTTTTGTAGTTTTGTTCCCTCTCCCCTTAGCCATCAGTGTTTGTAAGGGTCCTGCAAAATCTACCCCACTGTGCAGAAAAGGTCTTGCTGGATTTACTCTCTCGGCAGGTGGGTCTCCCATGATTTGTGTTTTACTAGTTGCCCTTGCTCTGGCGCACTTGATGCACTTGTGCACTTGTTTCTTCACAAGTGACTTGGCTCTAATTATCCAGTACTTGAAACGTAAGTAACACAGCATTAGTTGTACTCCGCCATGAACTGTTTTATCATGTGCATCAGCGATTATTAATGACGTTAAAGTGTTTCTAGTTCCTAATATGATAGGATTCTTTTTTTCTTGAGGTAAGTTAGCATGCCGGAGGCGACCGCCCACCCTGAGTATATTTTGGTCATCAAGGTAAGGGTTAAGGGACCTTAGATGGCTCCTCTTCTTTACTTGTTTATTTGACTTCAGTAGTTCTATTTCTTCTTTATATTCTTCCTCTTGAATTAATTTAATGCAAATATTTAGGGACTCTTCTAATTCCTGTGTCGACAAATAGTTAGTTGTATTTTTTTTGTATTGTAGAAATCTTCTGCAGTAAGTACCAGTTTTTATTAATTCCGTTAGGGTTGCGAAACCTTCAAATTGTGAAATAATACTCCCTTCAGAAACTTCTACATCTCTATTAACGTAAGTATTAATTTTTGTTATTTTCAATTCTATATCTGTGTCTAAAACTTCTGGCTTTCTAAGGTTTAAATGTTTTTCAGATAACCAGCTCGGTCCTTGCCACCACAACTTGCAGTCCTTCAGTACAGATAGAAACATGCCTCGCGACGCCAAATCAGCTGGATTATGACGTGATTCCACATGGTGCCAGTGTTTATTGTTTATGTTTTCAACGATTTCCACCACACGGTTCGCCACGAAGGTTTTCCATCGGTTGGGATTGTAGTAATAACTATAGAAGAATCTGTACGCATACATTTGTGAAGTAGGTATCCTCATTGCTTGTCCGACTTGTTTCATGAGCTTAGACAGTATTAAAGCTCCACAAAGCTCAAGACGGGGTAATGAGATAGCTTTTAAGGGAGCCACTCTGGTTTTGGCTGCAATCAATTTTGTTTCTAGATTATTGCTTGTGGTTTCGACTCTTAAGTAAACAGCTGCTGCATAAGCTCGCATTGAAGCATCGCTGAAACCATGAAGTTGTATGTTATGTTTTTGAACGCTTAACGTCCCAAGCCATCTCTCTATTTCTATTTCATTAACGTTAGTAAAATCATCTCTGATTTGTATCCATTCTTGTTCTAAATCATTGCTAACCTTGTCATCCCAATTTACCTTTTCTAGCCATAGTTTTTGAATTAAAATCTTAGCTATAATTATACTTGGTGCTATCCAGCCAAGAGGATCGAAAAGTTTTTGTATTTCACTCAAAATGCTTCGTTTTGTTATAGTATGAATGTTATGTTATAGTATGATTTTTTTTTTTTTTTATATGTATATATATCATGTGTTTGGTGTACAATAAAGAATACTATCTATCTATCTATCCATCTATGAATTGCAGGTGAAAAGTCTAATTTATATCGAAATCTATCTGTGCTTAGGTTCCATACAATTCCAAGCGCCTTTATGGTGCCATCAAGATTCAGATTAATGTGAACATTAGCTGATCTTTCACTTTTGTCTACAGACTTCATAAAATCGATGCTGTTAGAAATGTTTCAAAGTATGTGATACGGCTGTAGAAAGTGATATAGCATTTGCCGCCGAATCCGCGCCCGAAAGCAAATCATCCGTAAAGAACTCTGTCATTATCGTCTGCGCCACGAGCGTATTTTCTTTAGCCTCATCCTTAGCAAAGCTGTTGAAGCGTTTTGACAGCTAAATAAGGTGCAGGAGCGGTTCCGAAGGTGACCCGTAACAATCGATATTCTTCAAGGGGATCAGATTCGTGACATCTCCAGAGGATACGTTGATACTCTGCATCATCTTGGGTTATTAATATTTGACGGAACATCTGTTGAATATCAGCCATAAAGCAGACCCTGTGCATTCGCCATCTCATCAAAAGATTTCTTAAGTCCTCTTGCAACTGAGGACCTACTAATAATTCGTCGTTCAAGGAAACATTGTTTGATTCTTTACATGAAGCATCGCAGACAACGCGCGTTTTAGTAGACTCTTTGTCTACTCGAACAACTGCGTGATGAGGTAAGTAGACACATCTATTATTTATTTCCTTTTCAGGTACTGTTTCTATGTGTCCTTGTTCTATGTAATCGTTACTAACCTTGATGTATTCCTTTTTCAGATCTGGCGATTTTCTGAACCTCCTCTCCAATTGCATAAATCTCTGAGTAGATACCTTCTTGGTGTTTCCTTTAGAACATAGTGGATCATTTGTTTTAAATGGTAACTTTACTATGTATCTCCCTTCTTTGTTTCTAGTAGTAGTTTTCTGATAAAGTTCTTCGCACAGTTGTTCATCTTTTGTCAAGTGTCTTTTTGCATCTACATCTACTTCCCATATTGATTTCAGCATATCCTCCACGTCGACTGTATGGTGCATGACAAAATGTGATTCTTGAGGTTGTTCTGTGTGAATTTCTCCAAACAGTATCCACCCTAGGCACGTCTTTTGAGCGCTAGGTGTTCCTGAAGGGCCCTTTATGAATTTATTTTGTAGAATTTCAGCGTATTCTCTCACACCCAAGAGCAGATCTATTTCACCTGGCTAGAAGTAAGATGAATCAGCCAAATTGAGCCCTTGAATGTGAGGCCAATGCTGTGTATTTATTTTTTTGATGGGAATCCTTGTCGTCAGTTATCTAGACATTACGTACGCCTTGATTGGTAAGCAGAAACCCTTGTCCCATAGTGATCTCACTTGCAGCCGTACCTCATGTTTTATTTCAATCTTTGTAGATCCCACCCCAACAACGTTGCCATTGACTGGTTGTCGATTGAGCTTTAATAGTTGAGCCGCCTTCTCGCTTATAAATGCTGCTTCGGAACCTTGATCTATTAGCGCCCGTAATACAATATTGTGTCCATGTTCACTTGTTGCTTCCACTACTGCAGTTGCTAACAGTGCTTGCTTCTGCTTAGCATTGAAATGGGATGCCATCATTGTATTGACCTTTACGTCTTGCTCTTCTTCTACATGTGTCACAACTGGGTGTGAAGTAACTGATGAATTCCCAGATTTTGAGGTCACCCTTTCATGCAGAAGAGAATGATGGCGTCTCTTGCATATGCGACAGGACATAGGTACTTTACACTTAAATACCGAATGACCTGATACTAAACAGTTGAAACATAAATGCTTATTTTTGACAAACTCACTACTTTGAGCTGGTTCCATTTTGCTGAACTCCTTGCAATGACTTAATGTATGGTTATCCGCGCACATAGCACAACTCTTCTCCTTAATTGGTGTGGCAATATGAAAAGAACGTTCCTTAACTAATTTACTGTCTTTAGTGCTTGTTTGCTGTGTTAATTCTAAGGTGCGAAACTTTATCTCCATAAACTTCTTAAGATCATTCCAAGAAGGTAAAATGTCTTCTTCTTTATGAGCGTACTCTTCCCAGTTCTTGTGGGTCTCTGGGTCCATCTTCTGTACCAGAAGATATATAATGATTGGGTCCCAAGAGGCCGTAGAAACGTTTAAATTGGCTAGGGTATTTAAACATTCAGCTGTTGTATCTAACAAACTCTTTAATTGAACAGCGGATTGAGTAGTCATTTTCTTTAGATTACATAACCTTTTCATAATTGAATTCACAGTTAACCGTTTGTTGCCATACCTTTGTTTCAGAATATCTCATGCGTATAAATAATTATCAGCGGTAACCATTACATGCTTCAACAGCGACTCAGCTTCTTGTGTAACACTTAACTTTAAGTAGTGAAGTTTTCGTACATCACTCAACGAGCTGTTATTGTGTACCAACGACGTAAACAAGTCTTGAAATGTTTGCCACGAATCATAACTTCCAGAGAATTTTGGTAGGTGAATTTTAGGTAAATGTAGAATAGCATTTTGCATATCAACAGATCTTGAATCTATATTTGATTTATTAGATAATTGTGTAATGATATCTTTAAGTCTCCCTGTAGAACATTGTATAAATCTTCGTAAATGTAAAACTCCTCATTTAAAAAGTACGTCATTGTTCCTTTCTGTTCTTTAGGCGTAATCTTTACTAATAGGGAATATGCATGTATTTCTTTTTATCTTTTATTGACTTGTTCCATCATTCTACTCTAATAAAAAATATAAACAACCTTGGCAATGTTCAAATTAATTTTTAAAATAACATTGAAAACATCGATAAAATTTGATCTGTTTGAACGCCGCCATATTTCGCGGGCCTTGGATGACGTCAGATATCACGCTCAGTATTTGTTTCATAAACTTAGTATGCTTACTTGAAGTGTTACAGTAATTTTATACCGATTTTCAGTTGTAATTACTATGTATTATAATTAATAGACGATGGATAAAGTTTAAAAAACATTTTATAAGTATTGCCTTGTCCATAAGTGTAAAAACACTATAAGAAGTACACCCAATACAGTATTTTTTTCCTGTACAAAATAATAATGTAAAATACGAAAACAATGGTGTAAATTAATGAGAAGAGATGAAGTATCTTCAATATCATGTTTATATTGTTGTGAAGATCACTTTAATGTAAGCATATTACAATTTAATTGCTAGAATAGTGTGAATTAGTCAGCAGTAGGTCATTTATGTTGGTTTTAAATATCAAGCAGAAGGCAACTTGCTTGTCTACTTAAACTAGGTAACAAAAGTCCAATAAAACTTTCCACTTATATTATTAACTTATTAAATTCTGAATAAGTTGACAATATAAGTGCAAAAACCCTAAATCGACAGATACGTCAGTAGAGGGAAGAAATATATGATGATTATAACTTGAGTCGAGAAATCATGGCGATTCTCATTTACTAGAAAATCGAAAGTAATAAATAAAAGGCAGTAAAAAATGTTTTAAGAGTTTAAGTAAGTAAGTTTAAAATTAAGACATAAAAATTAATTAACCACAAGATAAGTTTTAATAAACTAAAGTAAGCTTATTACTTACTTCCACGCAAAGGACATGGAAGCAAGAGGGTTTATTAAAACCTACAGCAGACGTAAAATCTGGATTTGATGCAAAATATGTAGTCATCATGAATGCATCTATTTTCGGTAGATTGTCCGATTGTTCTTTGATAAAACTACATTCAGTCATCGTCCTAGATAATTTCTAATATCACTAGAATGCTTAAATTGCACTAACTAAGGGCAAAAACCACGGAAACACCTATCTTTCTCCGTAACACTACAAATATAGGCGCCGATAAATGACAGGACGGGGAATTTGACGTCATGTTTTGTTTGACCAATAGTGAAGCGTTTTGCAAAGTTGAATTTCGCTCCCTTATTTTGCATATTTTCATTAATATTTTTTGCAATTAAAGACGAACTAAATAAGAAAATAATTGTTTAGGCATAATATGTGGACAATAAAGATTCAAGGGAAAATTAATCAAGTAAATTTAAACAACATGCATATTCCCTATTCCTGATGCGTACTTTTAAAAGTATTCCAGTAATCGTCTATGATATTCAGATCGCTATTGTGGAATGTTGTCTTTTGTTCTCTCGACTCGTAACCGCAGGTAGTAAATCCGGCTCAATTTCGACCATATATTGATTGTAATAAGGTTCACTATTGCGTGTTTATAACTGAGAGAAACAAATACACGTGTGTTTCGATTGCAAGTTTATTGGCGACTGTATTGAGACAAATTAAATGTGAATGTACACAAAATAACAACGTATAGGTAAGTAGGTAGGTATAATAAGTAGCTTCTAGCTACGGAGACAGTTTATGAATCAACAGGCCATTCAAAGATATGTAATACGAATTGATCGCGTGAATTCCAGTTTAAATAATTATATTATATTGTTACGAATATCCCGCCATCTATTGGCGACTGTGGGAAGTCGTATAGAGCTACAAAATAAAGATACACGCCATCTGTTGAGACAACACGGAACTAAGTAGTTAGTAACCCGTTAATGGAATATTCTACGATGTATTAGCGGATTCTATTGTTGTGTAGAATTTACCAGAGGTGTCGCGATTTTTCTGGAAGTACCGTTTCGCTATATAAAGCGTGGCATTGCGGAGTAGTTAGTTAGTTATCAAGTAAGTGTCAAGTGAGTTAGTTTTCAAGTGAATGTCAAGTGAGTTTAGTTTCAAGTGAGTGTCAAGTGAATTGACAGCGAGTAAAGTGTAAGTGAATTAAGAAGTTTAGTGTAATATTGATAATAAATTATTGTAATTGTGTTGTTGCTAGTTTCCCTGTGTATTTTGTGATCTATTAAAATAAATTGTGTTTATTTTGGTAATAAACTGGTATAATTCTCTAATCCCGAACCTCAGCTCGCAACAATATCATGGAACGCGAAAGTTTAAAAATCCCTCTATGTTAAATTCATCTTACTTTAAGATTGTCTGATAAAAAAAAAAACAAACAAAAGAAGTCGATAGAAGAGGCGCAAATTTCACGGGTCTCGGTAGGAAACTCGGCATTTCGATGTAAATGATATTCCACCTCGAGCATCACTAGACGGGTTTGAACAACTGGTTTTTGTGGACGACAGATTAGATTTTTGTAGAAGAAAATTTTTGCTTGAATAATGAGGTTTCACAGTTAGCAAGGTCGCTCTTTCTTGTTATAGTATTGTTGTTGAATTCGGAGGTTGAATAATGAAGTTATGTATATATTAGCACACGACCATTTGTTTACGACGAGTAGTTTTGCAAATTAATTCCCATAATTTCAATCAATTGTATAGTTTATAAAAATATTAGCAACCCGCCCCAACTTCGCACGGTTAGCAGAGACATCATCAACATATTTCAATCAATTGACACAAAATCTCATTCCCTTTCTCATGAATCACTCATGGATGGATTTTCGTGCAGTTTTCACTGTCTATTAGTGAAAACCGCATGAAAATCCGTTCAGTAGTTTGTCGGTTTATTGCGAACAAACAGACGCGGCGGGGGCCTTTTTTATAATATGTAGTGATGTGATCCGAATATGGCTGTTCATTGAGTCCTTTATTTGTATTTTTAACCCCCGACGCAAAAAGTGTGTTATAAGTTTGACGTGTCTGTGTGGTTGTGTGTCTGTCTGTGGCATCATAGCTCCCAAACGGATGAACCGATTTGAGTGCGGTTTTTTTTTTGTTTGAAAGGTGACTTGATCGAGAGTGTTCGTAGATTTAATTTAAGAAATTCTGTTCAGCTGTTCGAAGTGTTCAGCAGCTCTTTTTTAATCGTTGACTGTTGCAAAATCTTTCACAACACTAAAATATGATATTTTAAAAAAAATGCGAACATACAAACATATTGATCGAATACAGAACGTCGTTTTTTGAAGTCGGTTAAAAATAGAAAAAAGGCGGAAGTCAAAAGTGTTGAATACACACGCAAAGTCTAAAATTATCAAGCTTTCTTATCTTTTTTTATTCTCATCTTATCATCTTCTTTCTAGTTTAATCTGTAACCATCCCTCCATAACAAAAAACTCGGCAAATATTTATTGCAGATTGTCAATAGGGCACAGAGGGCTGTATGGGGTTGTATTTTAACAGGCGCCATTCTGCAAGACAAGTGGCCGAGTGTCCTCGCCGCGGAATTGGATGTGTCCAGCGTTATTTATAGGGGCGCGATCTATTCCATTCAATCGTGTATTGTACATCCGAAAAAAATAACTGTGATGACGTAGTATTGACTGGAAGTATCAGATAACTGGACGCTGATAAGCAATACAGTGTCAAGCCACACATACTTTATTTAAAGAAAATGGCGTTATAAGATGTCATACCAATTCCTAATCAATTTGTTTGAAAAACTATGTATTCACCTTTTAGGTAGATTTTTAGAAATTTTTCAAACTAATTTGCAGATGTCCATGGGCGACGGTAGTCACTTACCATCAGATGACTCTAAAATAAAACCACAACTTTCAGTACCACACTGTACAGACAGTAATACATTTTTAAACATAAAATTGCGTATAGAATAAATAGATCAACATCAATATCGTCGCAGTCGTAGAAAAAATGCGGATTTGATTTTTTGACGATTATTGTTTTTCACCTTTTGTTTTTGTCTACGCCTACTGAAAACATTATACTTTATTATAAAACAAAACATTTTTCAAAGCTCATACAAACAGTAACATTTCCAGATTTCATTAACAGAAGTAGCCATTTTCAAAATATTACGTAAAACATAATTTGAAAACTTTAAAGTGCTCTCCTGTAAAGTTACTAAAAATCAAATCTTTCGTTTTTCTACGATGACGATGATATAAGTAAGTAATAGATAAAACCATCTTTTAAAATAATTACAAAGTGAGACCACGTGTTTGAATCGCGGTTATTGCGCAATAAACAGGATTGGGGCTCACCGCCAAGTTTTATACGGTTTTTAGAGATCCTTTTTCAATATTTTCAGAGCAAATTTAGAAAGTAAAATAGTGCTTGCGAATATTCTGTTAATCTCACAAATTACTTACAACTTAATATTATAGCCTAATGGTATGTTATATTGCTAATATAAGTACTGATGTACCATTGACCACTGACCAGTTAGATAACTAGGGTATCTAACTGGTCAATATTTGTAATAAAATAACTAAAGAAATATTTAAAATATTAAATATTCGTGATACGATTAAAGATCAATAAAACATAATCAATAATATTTTCATGTCAACGTTAAATGCGTAATATATTTATATTATTGAAAATTTACCAAAATCATCAATAGAATAGAAGCACCCATCAATAAAAAAGTCAGGTTTAAAAAGGTAGGTATCGGATTAGATAATTTACTTAATTCATTTAACTATTGATAACAATAAGGCTCCGTTGAAGAAAGGGTTAAGGCACTAAAACACAGACTGATATTGAGTTATTGTATAGTCTCCTCAACCCTCGGCAGGATCTAAGATTGCTGTATAATAACTTAGCTAACAATTGTAACTTCGAGGGTCGTATTAAACGATTACCCCCAATTAACTGTCTCACAAATGGAGGACCCAACCAATTGACACTTAATATTCGCCTCTTACCTCATTGATTAGTTAGATCCTAATAGTAAGAGAGTCTGCAAACATTTTAGGGAGGGTATTTCTGGCATCTAAGATTTTTGTTCCACGTTTTCCAAGTTCTCTCAAATGCCTTAGAAATAAATTGAATTTGAATTGAATTGAATTAATGGATTAAATAAATTGTATCAAAACACTTCGTAAATATTGTAAAAACTCGAAATTAAAATTGCGCCACCTGTGAATGTTGCCCGAACTAATATATATTTTTTTTTTTTTTGTTTTTATCTTCATATTATTATTATCTATACACTGTATTGTAACATTAGCATTATGCATTAGCATCTTAAGTTAAGTCCGTATGTTTTTTTTTTTGAGAAAACTGTGTTTGCCAGTTGATACTGTACGCTTTTAATATATCAAAGAGCATGTTAGTTGTAAGAAAAAGTGTAACAGTTGTGGCCGAACCAATAAATAAATAAATAAATATATGGATAACTAGCAGCGCCACGCGGTTTCACCCGCGTAAGTCCCGATCCCGTGGGAATATCGGAATAAAAAGTAGCCTATGCGTTAATCCGGGTCTCCAGCTATCTACTTACCAAGTATCATCGCTATCGGTTCAGTGGTTTTTGCGTGAAAGAGTAACAAACATCCATCCATTCATCCAAACTTTCACATTTATAATATTGGTTGGATTATAATACAACCAACATTAAATTACAGTAGTATCGTGCAGAATCGAGTCGCGGTCAGCACTTTTTTTTGCGCTTACACTTTCCGTACAGCCCCATCCGCGCAGCGTCTGAAGTGTAACGTGGGATCAGGAATTTTGTTCCAACATTTTTAGTTATGACTTCAGAGTTTTCTTTTAATATTATATTTTCCCTACCACACTCATTTTAACTGGTTCAATGAAAATCATGCGTCACTTGCCGTAGCGGCGTCAAGATGCACTCATGCAGAAGTTTTAAAGAGAATGTGCTTTAGCTTTGGCTCCGTGTCGTATAGGTAGTTTTCCAAGCAGCTGCGTCCGGTAAGAACCTACGTCATCGATCTGCCAAATCTGCCACTCGTCTAGTAAGCATATGGATACAGAACCCTCAGCTTATCCCAATTTATCTTGCCCATTTTCGTGATCCGCCGCCGTTTTTACTGGCGGTTTTATTTAAATCCATAATTTAAATGTAGATGAGCAACAGTCCTGGACTGCCGTCGAAACTCCTCGAATTAGGATAATTTTTTAATGAAACATTTCTATGATAAGTAATTCTTATCGCTTGTATATAACCGACTTGTATATAACCATGTAACCTTGTATTTACTAATAAAACGTATTGAGTATACGTGTTATTAGTATTATCATTAGGGCATAAATTTTACGGATTATGAATATAATGCTAATTTAATTTAGTAGGTACATAATTTTGTTTTTTGTACGCCATTTTTGTAAGAGCGAGAGTCTTCTCTTGGAAAATGGAAAATTTATTAATGAAGATTTATGAGCACGCTTTTTCCAACGGCAGAATCTAAAATAAATGTCTAGCGACCAATACCTGAGTTTAAGGAACATGTATAATTGTATATTGTATGCATTCCTGCATTCCCCTTTTAATAGCAAGCTCCGTATTAAAGCAAAAGTCTTTCATTAATCAATTTAAGTACAAACAGACGACAAAGCTCAATAAGTTCACGGAGGTATGTGTATAAAACCAGTCTGCAATGAACATTAGTTTGTTCGGCAGCCTTCAAACAGTTAATATCCTGAGGTACTGTATAGTATGACAGTCTATTTCATTGCTAGACCAACTTAATTGGCGCAAAGCGGATATTGCACTCGTAAAAAGCGTTTCAAAGAGATTCTAGCTGCTATATCTGCAAGAAAATGCAAGTTGAATAAATTTGAATGGTTGTTAGTTATGTCACAGATAAGATAATAGTTACTTCGTAAGTTATGTATAAAAAGCTGAAAAAGTGTCCTGCTGAATGGTAAACTTATGTAGTCGTATATTATCAAATCAAATCAAATCAAAATCATTTATTTCAATTAAACCAATAATAGGTATTTTTGAATTGTCAGGAGTAGAAGTCAGTCAGACTAAGTCAGTCGTGAAGCTAGTTGCCTGTTCCAATACGTAGATCCTATGGAGAAGAACTGAATTAAAAAGAAGTACCTGCAAATTGAAGCTCCCTCTTGAAAAGAAAAACTTTCTATGTTGATCTTAAAAAAATCCGGGCCCACAGAGGCAGATTTCATGTTTTTTTTTTTTTTTCAAAATCTGCCCCAGTCCCCCCTTTCTGAGGGAATATCCCCCATTCACGAACTTAACCTTCATTTTTGCCCTGTTGATTTTTCGTCCAAGTTTGAAAGCAATCGGTGCGATAATAATTGCGACCTCTATCGTGCCGGTTTGGAAAACTCGACCACTGGTACAAAACCAATAGGAAGACTTTTCTACTACTAACTTCTGTAAACAATAAACATAACAAGGAAAACATAATTTTTTATTTGTTAAACTTTCGCAACCTTAGACACAAAACCACTTAATAGTATTTTGTTATCTAATTTGAGAATATCGAAAGTAACTTTATACAATAAATATATGCATTTTCTTCTAGATCTAATTTTATCTTCTAGGCTGTGAAAATGCTAAATATTATGCCTACCCAGAAAATTTTGTAGTACAAGCTACTTCTAATTCGAACTTTTCGGAAAACCTTTGCAATTGTACCATATCTAAAATCATGGATTGTTTAAATCCAAATTAAGCCAAATCCACACAGCTGAATGAAGTGCTACCCACACAGCTAAATGAAGTGCTACCCACACAGCTGAATGAAGTGCTACCCACACAGCTGAATGAAGTGCTACCCAAAAAAGATTATTTAATTTTTGTTTACATAAATCCTTACTAATATTATAAATGCGAAAGTAACTCTGCCTGTCTGTCTGTCTGTCGCCTTTTCACGCTAAAACTACTGAACCGATTTAAATGAAATTTGGTACACAGATCGTTTAGAGCCTGAGAAAGGACATAGGCTACTTTTTAATGCGAAAAAAGGGGTATAAGGGGTTGAAAAGTGGGGATAAAAAGTTGTGTGGAAGTATTGTCAATTAGCCTAAATAATTAAAAATCCTACCCAAAGACACTATTCCACGCAGACGAAGTCGCGGGCACAGCTAGTATGTCATATTTTCTGGATGGTAGAGTAGGAAAACGAAACTACAACCCCTACTCAAAAGTGTTATTAACTATTCTGTTAATTATCCTACTAATATTATAAACATGAAACTTTGTGAGAATGTATGGATGTTTGTTACTCTTGCACGCAAAAACTACTGAACCGATTGCGATGAAACTTGGTATGTAGATAGCTATAGATCTGGATTAACGCATGGGCTACTTTTTATTCCGCACATACATTATATTCGCACGGCACCGCGACTTACCTGGGTGAAACAGCGGGGCGCAGCTAGGTAAAGATACAGGGAAATGGCAGTTGTTCCATGCAAACTATACTTCACTATCTAAATAACTATCCTATGTGGTGTAATTTAGAATGTTCATTGCTATAATTAGACGCAAATAGGGAATTTAGGCTAGACGGAAAAAAAAATCAATTAATTCAACGGTTTAGATGTGTTCTTTTTATCTCCATCTCCTTTCCTTTTAAATAATCATATTGAGAAGTAGTCCTTTTTCAGTAGTTATGTGTTTTTTATCTAAACAACTTAACTTCTATTTGCAGAGGCTCGGAGACATTAAATCGTGTTTAATTTGGACGGTGATTCGTAAGCATTAAACTAGAGTTACAATAAAATAATGTCCTCGAGGTAGTTTCAGAGGCCCGCAGGTCCCAAACTCTATATAAATTTTCACGCCGCATTACAGTGCGGTGATAAAAATACCTATCCTTTACATAGATTACTTTTAGAATTCAGAGGTTTCTGTTTTAAAGGTGAGTATTAGTAGATTAGTAGTATATTATTATTGTATAGTCCAAGGGTCGGACGTACGAGCGAGTGGGTGCGGGTTCGAATTCCACCCAGTGCACTAGCGACGTGAACCGACGCCTTACACAAGCATTTAGCCTAACTGGAGGGGTTCACAGGAATTCGAGTAATATGTGACCCATGCTACTAGGATAAAAAAAAACATAATTAAGCTTCATCTAAGCAAAAGAAAAAATCACCACTGTTGAAAAATTTTGACATTCTTAATAATTCATGTCGTAATTTTTTTGTAAAATATTTTTATTGTTCATACATTAATTTAATTTTTTTGGGATCTTCAAGTTTTATAGTATAGTATAAAGCTAAACCACCAAAATAATTGGTTAAATATATTTTTTTTAGACTAGTGGTAGTTTACTCAACTGAGCATAACTCAATTGGTTTTAAAAGTCATCTTGTTGTCAACAGTAAAAGATGCTAATTTGGGTGACACTTAGAAACTAATTACTTTCACATAACTTGTAAATGCACGTGACAATTTATTTTGGTATACAAAAAGAAATAATCATGTCCAAACAGTATCTACACCTTTGCATTGACCTATGACTCTAGTCAATTCAATATAAATATTTACGTACCGTAACCATTTTATAGGTGTAATAAAATCAGTTGGTACCGCACTAAATTGGTGGAATTACCCTTTTTCGTGAGACTTGGTTCGAAGGCCCATGTTCGCCCGTGGCCTGCGCTGATAACCCACTGCTACACTTTATGGACACTTTAATTGAAACATGTAGTGTTAAAAGAAATAAATTGTCCCTTGGAACTCGTCGGTACAAACTCCACCTAATTTAATAGAAGCTATGGTCTAAAAAGTAAGAAATAATCTACAGAATAACGTCTAAAGTAAAGCTTGATGCATTACAACCATTGACATAAGAATAGACTAAGGGGACTTGATATGCGATAGATGTATGAAAAGGGAACGCTGTCAAACTTGGTCCCTCTGTCTATTTTTAGCCGCGATTGCGCATTAACGAACGTTAACAATTGCGCATCAACATTTCGCGCCAATATACACACACATGCCTTAGACAAGGATAGAGAGACCACATATAGCAGTGTTCTCTATTTATCGAGCTATTGCACCCATTTGCACGATAATCCCATTACTAGAGCGATCTATTCTTATATGCCTATGCTTACAACACTGTCGAAATTATTGATGATGATAAAATTAGGTTGTAGTTAATAAGGTTTAAAATTAGAACAAAAAAAAAAGTGTGTGTTGTGATTTTGTTCATATCTATCAAACAAGAATACGTTTTTACTTATATTTGTATTTTAGGGATGCCCGATTAATTTCAGATCTGAAAAAGACCCTTTACTAGGAGGTGAAGCGAGCTACCACATTAGTATCTGGCGAGGGAGTGTGCTTAGTCGGTGAGTAAAACCATAATTGATACATTTATTTAATAAATCTTTAGAACTGGTTTCAACAGTAATTAGGTATCCCTATAAAACAAATTTATAAGGGTACATTACGTGATTCCATTACATAAATTTTAATGTGTCGATCTATTTTTTCAACATCTTATTTAACACTTCATTTCATGAAGATTATAAAATAATTTATTGTGATAGTAGGCAACTATCATATTGTTAAATATTTTATGAACACTGTATGATACAAAATTTGAGTTCCAAATTCAAAAAACTCGCCTTATGATCTAAGATAGAAATGTGATCTAATATCTTACGGAATTAGACCGTTTCGGGCAGAAATTGTTCAATCTACAAATTAGTGAAAGTAATTAGTGCCAATTAGCAGAAGACTCATTTACTTAGTTGTGATAAAAAAGGAAGGTCTAATAGAAAATAGGCTGAAGAGAGAAAAGACAGCTAATAAAAATGTATAAAACATTTTTCTCAAGTTTCAACAAGCACAACCTTTAACTAGATCCAATATACAAGTGATACTTAACCTCAAAGATAATTTATTCAGAAAATATAATCTGGTTTCCTAAAGTTTTCTTCTCTTTTTTTCTCAGGACTCGGCTATTTAAGTTATTCTTGAATTATATTATCGAAGCCTGACTAAAGTAATTCCTACACCCTACTGAAGATAGACTGGCTCTGGCGACCACCTAGTCGCTAGAGTCAGGGTACCAGAAAGGGAGGGGGTGGCGGGGGGTAAACACCTTTTTTGTTGAGAGTGTAAAGCACTGGTAACCACTTACCATGTAGCGACGTGTTGGTTTATACAAAACCTTAATGAATGTACTAAACCTTCCTCATGAACCACTCTATTCATTGGTAAAAACCCTATGAATGTCCTTTCGGTACTTTTGGGAGTTTATTGCGTTCAGATAGACAGGCAGACGTGGCGGGGGACTTTTTTACATAGTGCTAGCTATAAGCTAATTCGTGCACCTGTTCTATACATTAATCCACTTCACCTGCAGATCTAAAGGTTGTCGGTAAGAAATAGCAACTAGCGATAGGACCGCAGCCACAAACACCATCAACAGCTTTGTAAATTATTATAAACTTGTTTTCAGGATGTACGATAAAGAATATTGTATTGTATTGGATTGCATTTTATTGCAGATTGAAGTTCTTATTTGAATAAAAGTATTGCTAAATTGTACTAGCTGTGCCCGCGGTTTCGCCCGCGTGAAAATCAGTTTGTGACTAAGTTTTATTGCGGGAAAAGACTGCCTATGAGGCGGTAAACCTGCCCTTCCGACCTTAAAAGTGGGCATGAAGTTACCTTCCTTAATTTCTTAACTTATTTTATTCCTCAACGAATTCATATGAAAGAGACTATTGCACGTTTTCAAAAAATGTGCATACAATCGATGAATGTCCATCAAAAGATTTTGTATCGGTTGTAGTAGTTCCTATATATTGGGGAGAATCACTTTGCTGGATGCACAGTACACACCGCACGCTTCATCTATCCATGTTTTGTATGGCACTTAGAGCAAATGTTACTCATTCCTGCAAATTTACAGTAGTTTGGATGGTAACTGAAAGCCGACCTATTACTGTTAGCTAAAATTCTACTGCTGTAGATGTCGTCACTTGTTGTCTTTCTCTTTGTACCCTGAGCCGCTATGGACGGGCGACCGGTGCTCGATTCGCAACGTCCTAAAATGTGCAGTGGAACGTTGTGACCGCTCAATACTCGATTCCCTCACGCGTGTTTGCGATGTCATAATATTTTGTACAGGGAGACGCATTTTGACTGCCCTACACTGGGAGTTCTATTTAGAAAGTTCTAACCTTCTTCTAGGTATATTAGTAGGTATCTATTGAAACCATTAAATTAGTTAAAATCAAATGGTAAAGCGTTTACAGGTACGGTAAACAGGTTGTAGAAATACTAAAAGATAAGAATTGAATATTGAATAAGTTCTGATGTAACTATATAATTATTGTAATGACGTAATAAGAAAAGTAAAAGTACTAATTCTGAGAAGTTTTTAACATAAAAGTTTATAAAAAAAAAAATTCAAAGTATTTACAGCTTTAAAAAGAACTTTTTAATTTGAAGAAATGTGCAAGTTGTCGTTCTGATAAGAACTCTTTAACATAAATGTAGCTCTAAAAAGAACTTTTTAAGATAGTTTTAGGTCTCAAAAGAACTTTTTCAATCGAATGTTCAATTTTTCTTACGAAAAACCACTATTTTGTTCTGGTGCATTGCGTAAGGAGCAGACCGCGCGAGTGAGCTGTGCGACTACCTTATACATAGACGTCAACTCCTCGGATGGTACGGGAGTACCACGATCACCGCGCAGGGACTCGGCAACAGAACACGCGATCAAGCGTCACTCTGATTTTAAACGTATCAACGACTATACAGGGTGTAAGTGACACTGTACCGCATCCTGAAATAGTGTATTCAGACCATCATTATGAGTGGAAAATCATTGGAAATTTCTGCCGGAAAATTCATAATTCTTCCTTTTTTTCTTCTTTTTGCTTAAAAGTGATATATCACAATAAGTAAACAGAACATTTTACCGAAAAAAATCAGTAAATACCCCATTCAGCCAAAAACTGCAATGTAAAGCATTTATGCAATCAGCTGCTTCGAGGGCTCCGTGCGCTAAAGATCATTAACCGTACCGCACAGTACGCGTGTTGTGTTACACTGCGTAGTTCAAAATCAAACTATTGACTGTAAAAATCCTTAATTTCTCTATTTTATGATGAACTGACTTTGGCATTGTGATAAGTATCCAAAGAAAGACGTTTTCGTAAGTTATTCGCGACGGTGATACTTACACACTGTATTTATTTTTCATTATCTCCTCAACTACGCGTCCAAATAAGTTGCTGTAAATGACAAAGTTTATTTAAATAAGATTATCTTTACATTCTAACTTTTTGAAAACTTCTTTAGGCAACTTGTGCACTTTTGGGTTGGGGAAAAAGCACTGAACTCACACGACCGCAATAAAGTCAATTTGATAATGTGGAAAATGTTTAAAATTAAATAAGTACTGTTTCTCTCAGAAAAAAATTACCTTATGGAATTGAACATTGAAATATCAAGTGTTGGAATAAATTCTTGCATATTACATTGAACGCTGGGTGTCTAATCATAAGGAGCATAATCTCAATTTTTAATTAAAATACATCGATACGACAGAATTTAGTAAGAAAATGTCAAATATTAAAATTGAGTTCCGAAGCATAAATGTATATTTTATCATTTTATTTATAATATAGGAGGTATGCAAAAGTTATTTTGTTTGTCTATTAAATGTCAACGTTTCTGATTGACAACTCACTATTATTATTTTTACTATAAACCTTTTTCATTTTATTTAGGTAGGTACCCAATTTTTAAGGGGTAGTATTTAATCGTATAATTATAAATCTCTTTTTTTCTTACAAAATATTCGAAAGTAGCACCAAAAAACTTAATTGCACACTAAATATGCACACAAATGAAATAAAATGTAGTATGCTCTTTAATAGATGAAGCAAAACTGATTTACTGTCTATTATAATAATCATTAGGGCTCCGTACCTCGAAAGGAAAAAACGGAACCCTTATGGGACCACTTTGTTGTCCGTCTGTCCAGACCCTTTTCTCAGGAACGCGTGGAGAAAAAACAAAAGCGCTGTTATAAATTTTTCATTTTTAAAAACCTACTCAATTACATAAAATTTAATATTATTGATGTGTATTTGTGTGGAAAATATAACCTATGTTACTCGCTGATAATATACCTTTCTATAGCTGAAAGTTTTTAAAATTGGTCCAGTAGTTTCGGAGCCACACGGGACAAAAATTTGTGTTATCTACAAATAGTTGTCCCGACCCTGGGTGTTTTTTGTGTCTGTTGTTTATATATTGGTGAAACCCCTCACGACGCACAGGAATATTCCTAATGTAGGAGTTGTCTTAAAAAAACAAATATTAAAAACATTTTGCGTTACAAAGATGATAATTATTACTTTTGTGAAAATGTGAAAATTTTATTACTAAATTAATAGGTACGTTGATAAAAATAATTTCTTTAATAAAATACTTCCTAAAGATGATAATCCAAAAGTAATGTTTATTTTACCAAATAGGACTTGAACTTGAAACGGAATGTGACACGTCGTTTTACGTTTCTTCTGTCTACAGTCCCATGACTGAATATCTTTTTGTAAAGGTTAATATGCTATGCCTTGTAATGACGATTGAAGTTCACGTTTTAATTTTTATATTATTTTCGACAGAAAATGCGTTACTATGCCTTATTTATAAGAGATACGTATATGGTACCGTGGATTTTTTTTAGACCTACTAAAGACCAACACTTTTGTAATACATATTTTTTATGTATGACTGACCATTTAGTCAGCGCACGCGGATAAAGCAGCTCGGAAGCGCTCTATCTCCTGGCTTGCATCACGAATGCCGTTATTTCCGGCTGAAATCTTATAATTACTGGAATAAAATATGTAAATAAATTTCTGATAATGTAGCTTTCTATTAAAATCGGTCCAGTAGTTGCTTTCGGTAATGGCTAGCCATTACAATTAAACAAATAGGAAATCAAATCTTTCCTCTTTATAATATTAGTGTAGATATTGGCACTACAAATATTTACTTAAAGTTATACTGTATCTATTATGTTTATATTATACACAGATGGCGCAATAGTTTAAGTGGTCACCTCGCCACTACTACTACAGAATTGGACTTGTAACAGTTTTATTAGAGGTATAGATGCGTGTGTTCTATGCTAATAATAAATATCTAAAAAAGAAATGACCATTTATTTTAACGTTGTAAGTATTGTATAGTTAGTACTACTTTGGAACAATAGATGTCACTGTGCGGTGTTTATAACTTATAATATTGCATTATTTTTTCTATAGATAGAGAGAACCAACTGTGATCAATCAAATACTAAATGGTACACCGAGTTACACACAATACTTGTGCATAATACGTTTCCTGAATTATTTGGTACTTAAACCGGAAGTCACCAAACACAAACTCGATGTCTATAGATTTATTATACATATAGATATAGAAAAAAGAAGATTACGTGACAATTACGTGATAAAGTGCCTCCTTTCCAACAAAAAAAGAATGATTGCAATCGGACTACGCATCAATGAATTACAACGTAGTACACATTTTGACTTTGATCCCCCCTCTCAAGGAAACCATCCTGAATTTCGGGATAAAAAGTATTCTATGTCCTACCTCGTAGTATGAATTCAAATCATGCCAAGTTTAATTTGAATCCGTGCAGTAGTTTCAGCGTGATGCGCGGCCATGATACAGACAGACAAAAATAAAAAAAAATATAGTTTTGGCTTCAGTATTGATCATAGAGTGCCCCCCAAAAAAAATTTTCAAAAGATCTTCAATGTCCAGAATTGGACCTGTTACATTTTTATTATAAGTATAGATTGACTATTGTACTGCATTGTATTTATTTTTGTATTTTTTTGCACGGCATTTAATTGTATTGCATCACGTTGTATTGCATTGTATTGCATCACGTTGTATTGCATTGTATTGCAGTGCATCGCGTTGTATTGCATTGTATTATATTGTACTAGCAGCGCCCCGCGGTTTCACCCGCGTAAGTCCCGATCCTGTGGGAATATCGGGATAAAAAGTAGCCTATGTGTTAATTCAGGTCTCCAGCTATCTACATACCAAGTTTCATCGCAATCGGTACAGTAGTTTTGGCGTGAAAGAGTAACAACCATCCAAACATCCAAACAACCTCACAAACTTTCACGTTTATAATATTAGTAGGATATTTTTATTAAATTATATTAAAATGGGCTTTTAATCAACAGTCGGTGTTGATTCATAACATAATTCCCATGGGTTACCCCTACGATGGCGGACGGTCTGGTCGCTAGAGGACTGTTTCAATTTTCCATTAAATCCAACCATCTATTACGGTCGTTCAATGAAGTTTATATGTATAACACTTTGTCATTAAATTTATCAGTACTCATGGGATTGAGAAATATTAAGTGAATTTTAAGAAATGTACCGCGGACAATCTCGGTTCGATTTGCAACCATTTCATTTCCAGCAAAAATAATTACAGCCTGTTAAAGCTCTTGAATGCAAAAAGGGATATTCGATCACAAGGTACGTGACGGTTTACTATATTTAGGTATACACCTTCTTTAAGGAGTTCCAAACTTTTTTTTTTAGTGTGTAGAAACCCCTCCTCGTAATCACCTCACCGGGGCTAATGGTGAAGTATATCGGAATTGAACCGAGTAAAATTACACGGTGTTCCGTCACATATGTGTCTATGGCAAAGGTCTATAAGTCTATCTTTATAATCTAAGAAGGAAGTAACCGAAAACCCGGACAGCCCTACTCATTACCTGGAGGATCGTAAGGAGTTTCAACCTGAATAAGTGCCATTAATCTAGACCCAACTATGCTTGCAATACTTTTTGCTTATTATTACAATATAGTTCTTGTTAATTCAACTTTCAACAAAAAGCTTTATTAATTTTTCTAAATAAATCCTCTCCCAAACACATGTTATATACAGTGAGTATTTTTAATATCCTATCTAGTATGTTGGCAAGTAAAATTAAAACTATGAAACGGGTTTTCTAGTTAAATAAAATTCCTACAATAGTGCTTTATCATCCAAAGTCATTTTTTCCACCAAAACTTGACCGTGGCTATCATTTATAGAAACCCTATAAACAAATGACGCCACACTTTACCGAGACAGATGGTGGCTCTCGACAAGCCGGAATTTATTACGAAAGTGGGAATACGCTACGTATAACAAAGTCATTTGCGTGAGGCAGTTTGGTGACAAACTATGGACTCAATTTTTTTTTCGTACAAATCTTAACGTTCTAGGTAAGGTAAGGTAGGGTTCTAAGAACACATTTAATTAATGGTATTTAAATGTTGCTAAAGCATTGGCCGTCGCGTTGGCACCAGAGGCTGGTGAGGAGAAACTGGTATTTTCTTTTATTATTACATTAAAGTAACGGAGCTTTTTGATATTCTGTTATAAAATACCTCAACATTAATTTAGAACCCTACTCTTAATAATAAATTTATCTATTATATCATTAAACTCTTAAATAAATATCTGTAAGCCGGGCTACCACCAAAAACCCACGCTAACACAATGATGTTAATATTTATCATTGCTGGCTAAATACTTCAGCTTATCCAATTAATTTGATTAATCTTTTAAATATTATTCTATAATAGAGAATATATTGCTACTTCAAAGAATAATATAGACCAACCAAAAAGTAACGCTCCAGAGAATTCTCAACACACAACGGAACGACTCACGCTACGCTGACTACAAATAATGAAGACGGCGTGTGGCACTGCACGTCGTATCTCTTCTGCCACAACTTCTAGAGCATTCGACACAAAGGGCTTAGTATTTGTATTTGGCAAAGAAGTGTGTACTACAATATCACTACATATTATAAAACAAAGTTCCCTGCCGCGTCTGCGGACAGACAGACAGCTTTCTGTCTGTTCGCAATAAACAGAAAAACTACTGAACGGATTTTCATGTGGTTTTCAATAGACAGAGTGATTCATGAGGAAGGTTTAGGTGTATAATCTGTTAACGTTTTGTGTAAATTGGTTGAAATATGATGATGATTGTTGAAGATCTTTCTACTTCCGGGGCGGGTTGCTGGTAGTGAATAAAGTATAGACTTGTCAAAACATCGACGGTCGTGGCATTCTGTGTTGCAAAATTTTTCTGGGCTACGGAAGGTTCTTCGTACTTTTTACTTCCGGGTCACTGTACGCAACACAAAAAATGTTCAAAAATTTAAGTAATCTCTAAAAATAAACTGAAAATATATATTATTATTTAAATAATATAGTTTGTTTAAGGCAAATACTAACGATGAAAATATTTCAGTTGGAGAACAATGACGAAGAAAAATTAAGAATTAAAAAGAATGATGAACCCGGAAACTTTGATCGATAAGTCGATCTATCGTTACTTTTTTGACACTTAAGGGGTGTCCTATATTAATGTCCTATACATAAACTTACTATACTTACATACTAAGTTTATGGTCCTATATTTATTGATATTAAAACCAGCCACATACAAACAGTACAACCAAAGTGATTTTTCTTCAATTTTATAGATACAAAAAACGAAAGACTTTTTCCCCGACCTATTAGGACTACCTACTTTAATTATATTTCATCTTCCACTGCTGGGCATAGGCCGCCTCTCCTTTTTGAGCACGTTATGCGCAGATCGGCACATAAAAACAGATAACCTAATATAATAAGATTGAAATGTCATGGGGCTGCCAAATGATATACCTAGCACATGATGAAAATGAAAAAATATTAGAAATAACTGTCAGTCATAGGACTGCACATCAGAAATGAAAAGATTAATTAATAAGGAGCTGACAAAACTCAATGTTTAGATTAGCGCCCTCTAGCGGATCTATATATGTATTATTAGCGTGACGGTAACGAGTACCGTGAGTTCAGTGCTTTTTCCCATTAGCAGAAGTGCACAAACGTGCCTAAAGAAGTTTTCACTAAAAAAGAATATTTACCTTTGAAAACAACGTAATCTTAGTGTTACTAATGAGAGCGTGTCTTCGGGGACTACATAAGCAACTTGGGACGTAGATAGATTGCGTTAGCTCGACCAACAAATAAATTATAATATTTAACTTACTTTTTCTATTAGTATTAATTTGTTCTTAGGTGGAATCCCTTGCGAGTTCCAGATTAGTTTGTTTGAGATCAGTATTATTAACCCAAAACTTTGCAGTTTGGTTTAACAAGATTAAATAAGGGTCAACGATTTTGACTGTATTGTAAATTTGCCTCGACATGCGCCATTACTAGTCTAGTTTTTGAGTTCGATGTCTACATGAGTATGATTGTACTTAGCTTTCATTTATTGTATCTACGTTTCATTCGTTGTGAGTTGAGGTACGTCATTTTGTTTTTCTCTTTTTTTATAAGAATGTGTAATGTGCATAACACATTACTAGTATTCCTGTTAAACAAAGGTAAACTAAATGCTTGTGTTAGGAGCCGGCTCCGAACCCTCAAACACTGGATCGCAAGTCCGACCCCTTAGCCATTACGGTACCGCCGCTTAAAAACATTGCTTTTCGCTGAGTGAGTGAGGTTACTGGAGGCCCTAACCCTTCCCTCTCCTTCTCTTCCCCCTCTCCGCTCCTCTCCCCTCTTCCCCTACTCCCACTTCAAAGGCCGGCAACGCACTTATGACTCTTGAGTTGCAGTTGCAGGTGCCCATGGGCGGTGGTAGTCGTTTACCATCAGATGACCCGTCTGCTCGTTTGCCCCAATAAAATAAACAAAAAAAAAAACACAGAAATGATCTAATTTCACAGTTGTGAATGCAACAAAATTATATTTTCCAACATAGCTTAGTGTTCAATCTACGCTCTTCCACTAATCTCTATCCCTGTCATACTCAAAATTCTGGATAAAGTTAACTTTTTCTTAGGTAGGTAACTATACAATCTACTATTTTATCTAATGCACTGCCTCTAGAAATCAAAAATGCTCACTAACCGTTACATCTTTAAAGTCGTCTGACTTACATAAGTTCTACAGCAAATTATATCGATAGTTTCATCGCAGTAATACCTTCAGGTATAATGTTGTACTATATAAGTATTGTATTGTATAAAAATGGGTATAAATGGTATTGCCCTGTTCGTGAGGTTGTATTGCCCTTGAAACAAAAAACGTAGGCACCTAACTCTTTCAAAACTGTTTTTAAACTTCGTTACGTATGCACCATATTAGATATATAAATGGGGATTTGAGTCCACTACCACTTGAACTTTATAGTATGGCATTAAAGTTCAAATTGACTTTTAAGTATTATTACGAATCGTTTGTATGGGAGTATAGATTTTTTTTTTTTTTAGACTTTTTCAGGCAATTTTTAAAACCATCATAAGGTATCCCTATATAAAGTTCTTATATAATACATAAGATGGTCAACTCATAAAAAATGTCATTTGGCACGTTTTTTATCTCCTGCGACTTCAATACTAAATTTAAATAATTTTCCATAAGGCAGTTTGGGTGGCCAGTGAAATAAAACAGTCCGATGCGGTCGCACTGCAGTAGACTAGCAATGTAAGCTGTTCAAGCGTACTACTCCACCTATCGGCAATTGTATTCAGTATGTTGTTGGGGCTACTACTCCACCTATCGCGCAGACGTCTGAACATGGAGGCATACCACTCACGAACCACAACGTGAAAGCCGTCGGTATGTGCTTCTGCAAACATGCCAGATTTGCTACAGCGCCATGGCAGTTCCATCAACACCCTGAAGGAATTGTTGTATTGAACTCTCAAAGCATTGTATGCCTGTGCGTATAGTTTACGCACAGACTACACGTATAGAGGGACAGACAGTTTGAAAAACGTGATCATGACTCTGACGTGCATGGTCCAAATCTGCGAGCCAACATGTTGCAACCCACAGACGATGCCCTGCGTTTTCTCTCCAGGTCTAGGTTGTCACTTAGATCCTCGGAGACCCAATCACCTAGATATTTAAAACTCGAAACCCTAGTGAGAGGAACTCCATCTAGATAGCTCTAGTTTTAAATTATAAGCGTATAACAGCAAAAACATTTTTCTGCTCATAAATGGTTTTTCTACTTACCAATACGTAACGTTGTATTCTAAGTTATACGAAAGAATAACATAAATATTAATGTACCTTAATAATAATTAAAATAAATAGGTACGACATTGAAATCGTCGCGCGCGCACGCCGCTATATAACGCATGGCTAGCGCCGAGCCTTCTTTTTCGCTCTTGGTTCTTTGTGACGATGACGACTGGATGTCTTGCAGTTATAATCGTATTTGTCTACATCATTATTCTACAAACCTAATATTTGGAACCCGATGGGGTTCCAAGTGCAATTCCCCACGTACAAATTTACAAATTCCTGATACAAGCTTCCAGTACCAAGTTCAAGTTCCGTGTACGGAAGAGCTTCAACCTACCGTCTCTACCACCGCTTCGAAGTAGAAACTACTACCAGTTCTCAGGACGGCGGTTCTACCAGCCGCGTGTCCAAATCCACTGCGGGCTACGACTGTCCTACGCCCTGGTGCATTAAGACTGCCTACTGCGGACACTTAAGGCCAGTGTTCCCTATTTGCGTCGAGACGTGAGATGGTCGCAAGAAGATTGGCTACAGTAATTAAAAGAAGCTAACTGGATTTTTTTTTTTTTTTCTTTGAACCCTTTTTTTTCTTATCTATGGTGGGTGAAGGGAGCTTTCCTCGCGCCTCGCCGCGCCAATATACAATATAGCTTCGTTTCGAGTCGAAAAGCAGTTTCTATAACCATAATGTCAATAGCCTATAGTCCATGCCCTACCTGTTTGCTGTCAGTGTCACTAGTGTCAGTAAGGACATCAGTTTCGTAAAGACTCCACTGTAGTAGAAAATTTTAATATTAGAAATCATCAATTCTCGTAGTATTACTTAATACTTTACTGATTGATAGAAATATATCAAATGGTCTCATTTTGTTTCTCTGTGAGAATGAGAGTATAATAAGTAAGAGAATGCCCCGAGTTAAGAATTTCCCTATGGTTAAAATGTAATGAACACTAACATTATCGTCTTCTCTGCAATACGCTGTATCGTAATAAGTATGCGTTGGAGCGAAGCGGTGACCCTAGAATTTGTTAAGATATATCTTAAACATGAGTGTCTTTGGAATCCAACTCATCCTGGATACAAACTTAGATATCAAAGAGAAAAGGCTTATACTGACATTGGTTCAGAATTTAAAATCGCCACAATGAAGTCTCTTTCAGTTCCTGAAGTTAAGATGAAAATTAAGAATTTGAGGACAACCTATGTACAACAAGTTCACAAAATACTGCTGAAATCTAGTCCTGACTCTATATATGAACCATCGCTTGTTTGGTTCCATGAAATGGACCAATGTTTAAAACACATACCGAGTGGTCGTCACTCGAATAACAGCACTGTAAGTATTGTTTTTAAGTAGAAATTATCAAAACTAAGGCAATTAAAACATGTCTGGTTTAATCAACTTTATAAGTCCTGTATTTTTCCTCATATTATTATTTTTTATATTATCAATAAAATTAAAAATTAGTATGTACTCCATCTAATTTTCAATAAAATAATATATTTTACATGGCTCCAAAAACTTGTCACAATTTACCAAAGCCAATTCTTGTTTTTTTTTTAAATTGACAAAAGTAAATTTAAAAAGTTATTGTTAGAAATGTTAATATTCTCTATCTACCTATTTATTTGATGAGCTGTAATATAATATATTGTATACTTTTAAGTTATTTGCCTCATAATGTTATTATTCCTTATTTAATAATGTCTCATGCCATGAGGCTTCAAGCCTTGTTACCTAATTGTACCACATGAATATTATACCTAACCTTTAACATGTATTTGTCATTATAATTAAAATATCTCTTTCTTGTAGTCCCAAGAAACTCCAGAAGTAGACTCTTCATGCCAAATATGGGTAGACCAAGAGCTGCAGAACATAAATACTGATGAAACAAACCCTGATCCTCTTGTACCCCAAACAGATGATGAGTATGATTCTAATAGACCTGATGATCAAATGACTAAAGTTAAATTTGAACAACATTCTTCACCATTATTTTACAAGAAACTAAAAAAGAAAAAAATCAAACATAGGAATCCAACTAAAAGTTATTCAGATACAGTATCAGAATATGCCAAAGACGATGAATTTGATATCTATGGCAAATATATTGCTTCGCAGTTGAGGAAAATGGACTTACACAAAGCTTTGAGGCTTCAATTAGAAATACAAAATCTTGTTAGTGAAGCTAGGCTCTCAGATATTGTGTCTAGCGAGTAAACAAACCATAGTTTTTAAGAATTTTTAGTAATCTCTGTAAATATATCTAATGCATGAATGAAGTTATTGTTTTAAAAATAAAATAAGTGTTGCCATTGAACAAAATCAAAACGGATATCTAACGGACAAATTAATTGAATCATGTGCATCAATACAACTTTATACTTCATTTACAAAGGATTGACAACCCTTTTGAGAAGTTTACGAAAGTGGCAATGTGTTCCGAATGGAGTTATATTAAATAATTTATTTTAATAGACTAGAAAATGATTTTTTAGTGACACTACAATTATTTTGTTAAGTAATGGTTAGTCACTAGTTATACATGTTCAATTTCTGTGAAAAGTAGTGTGTGCAATATTACAAACTTTATTCAGTGGGAGGTGAGAGTCTTATGTATTCATGATTATGTTCAATTGCAAAATAATATACCAAAGATAATAAATATAGTAGTTAAAAAAGTTCAATTTAGGTTTTTTATTGTGTCATTGCACTATCAATGAGGCCTTACTTCAACTACCTCAGAAGTATACTAGGTATTCCTAATCTGGTTACAGTTCAAAGCAGCATAGACCCAGTTATAATCATAGTTGGTTTATGAGACTTAAAATTAATTAAAATCTTAAAATATTTTTTTTTTTTACTCATGCAGCGGTTATTCTTCATTTTGTAAATTTGATTCCAACTATATAAGCCATGTTGTAAATCTCATAAATCTGAGTATGGACTCAAATTAAATTTTGTCGTAAGAGTGCGGCTCGTCAAACATGATAATCTTTCTTGATAGGAGGATCCCTTGTGTTTCAAGAACATCAAAGCAGTTCCTTTTTTAACACTAACGTGATTAAACACACAATCTTCAGACCTTGATTTTGAAGTGGTGTGGATGTTTTACGAAAACGCTTTTTTTAGAAAAATCGAAATTTCACGGTTATATTTAAAAATTTCGCGCCAAAAAAAAAAAGTGAATTCTCAGATAGCCAAGTCAAGCAATATTAAATTTGTACCTAGTAAAAAGTTTTTAGGTTGCTTTTAAAAACTTTAATATAACCCGATCTTTGAACCCTTTGGCTACACTAGCGCCGTTCGGGTCGGTTCTTGAACTATTTGTTTACTGCTTTCTGCTGGACCCTTTTTCGGCATCGTCCCAAACAAGATGGTGCTCCTTAGCTCTAGGGTAGAGGTATAAATAAAGTTTAGCAACGCAGATCTACTATGTATTCTGTTCTGTGGTGTAAGGTCTATTTTTTTATGCTTTTTCTTTTGCCATGAGATTTAATTATCTGTGAATATTGCAGTTTTGTTCAGTGCTGCCAACTTAGCACTTTTATAGCTAAATTTAGAATTTTTTTCAAGTGATGTACCATAAAAACAATCGTTTTGACATGTAGCATATTTTTTTTGTTTTTCTGGACGTACAAAAAACAATATTGCCTTATTTCTAAATAAATGTTCCGGATAGTGTTGCGTTCTTATCATCAAAAATAACAGACTAAATCATTTGGGAATAGAATATTTTTTGTCGCACTTTTTTAACTTGCAAACGGCCATGTAGTGTCAACGGTTACTTATATCTAAAAAGATACAACCGAAGGCCTAATAATATGTAGACTGAGACTGATTTTATAATTTAGACCAAATGTCAATAATTTTTTCTTTTTTATTAACATGATCCAATATTATTAACATAATTTTAACAAATAAATATTATTAATGGCTATAAAATATCATACAGAATAATGTATGGCTTCTTTTAATTCAACAAAAAATATACACATTAAATTTGACTTCAGAATCTCAATCTTCAGTATTGTTATACTGAAGACCTATAAAAATATTATCACAAGATTCACAGGCCACATTAGGTATCTATCTTACCTATACTAGCTGATCTGCTTTGTCATTTTATATACCTATCAGTACTTAAAATACGCTGAAAAGGTTCGGTTTTTAGGTGGGGTAAAATTCTAGTACTAATAGTTATAGTGTTAAGCGTAGTCGCATTTTTCGTAAATTTTCGCACATTTTCGACATTTTCTAAACTTAGATTTGGCATGAAATATATTTTTGAGTTGGCATCACTCGTTTTGTTTGCACTTTGTCGTACGGACTCGAATCGGAAGTGCATGCTACTATAATAGTAGTTGTCTATAATAATAATATACGAAATTTGTACAAAAAATGAGGTGGAGTGAGAACGAGACACATCAGTTCGTCAAAATATATCTTAGTCATGAATGCCTATGGAATCCTGTACACACAAATTACAGATCGAAAGGTAAAAGATTAAAAGCCTACAGAGACATCATTGCTGCACTTAACGATACAACAGGTATATTACTGAATGAAACTGAGTTAAAGATAAAAATAAAAAACCTTCGGTCTACATACTCGCAAGAAGTTTTGAAAATAAAGCAACGATCCGGACCTAATTGGACTTACACACCAAATATGAAATGGTTTGGTGAATGGCATAAATGCTTTAGCATTTTAAAAAAACCTCTGGATGAATCCTCATTTGATGTTGTAAGTAGTTACCAAATACGGAAAATAATAATAATAACTTCACACATATGACACACGGCTGTCTGATCCCAAACTAGGCAGAGCCTGTACTATGTGTATAACCAGACTGCTGATAAACATACTTATATATTTCTAAATACATATATATTTTAGATAAATTACACCCAGACACAGAACAAATGAGCATGCTCATCACACACTGGGTGGGAATAGAACCATATATTCATATTCTTCACTGAAAACTATTTAAAATCGTGAATTGCTTGCTTTTGTGTGTCATAAACCTTCTTTTAACCTATAGGTTTGATTTGAGCTTACCTAATGTGTATTTTAAGGGGCTAAACTACTATTGAAGTAACTAGACTTTATTACCTATCAAATATATATTCAATAGGCAATATCATTAATCAATACATCTTTTTCTTGTAGTATTGTTTTTCTCATGCCTTTTTCCTCTCACAGTCACACGCTGTCACAGTAATGTTTATTTAATTCTAAGTAATACTCTATTATTATAGAAAAGCACCATTATGAAGTAGTTTATTATTTGTACACTGGTAACGGTCAAACATGTTGATCAACACCATTATTAATTAATACTGTTAATGTACACATGTTTATGCAAATAAAATATCTTGTATCTATTAACATTCCCATTATTACAAACTTATATAAATATTTCTCTTAGCGCTAAGCTCAAGCTTAAAATTTATGTGACCATTGTGTAGTAATTTGCGTATAATAGTTAACATGTTAAGCGCCAAGGCACCTGTGAGGCTAATGTTGTGGAAATGACTATACGTTTGGTGTACCCCAGATATACCAAACGATTTGTCAGGGCCAGGCCTACAAGAAAGAAAATGTTCAGTGCGGTGTATATTCACTAATACACTAGCCTCTGAAGTTGAGTACTTGAGGTGGATATACACCGGCCTGTGAGCTTTCCACTAGGGTGTATATTACCATATACACGTGGCGCTTAACATATTAATTAAGTGCACATAACTTGGTTATATAATTATCAAATATTACAGTAAAGTAAAAAACTAATTTTAATATCCTATATATTACAGCAACAAGACATATCAGAGGACCCATGCCCAAAAATTTGGCTTTCACAAAATGAAGACAATATGGAAGATGAAACTTTGGACCCCTTTCCTGAAGCTGATAATGAGTATAATTTAATTTTAAAACCAGAACCTCGAGAAGTGCCACATATTAATATAGACAGAAGTTTCAGACACACGGCTAATTCAGATAGTAGATATGAAAGTAAAAGGAAAAAAATTAAGCATAGAAGTCCAAGTACTGACTGCTTAAACTTTAGAGGGAGCACAGATTCCAACATGGATTCTGTGGTAAAGGATGATGAGTTTGATATCTATGGCAAATACATTGCTTCCCAGTTGAGGAAAATGGACTTACAAAGAGCTTTGAGACTGCAGTTAGAAATACAAAGCTTGGTCAGTGAGGCTAGGATATCAGATTTAAACATCAAATAATATAATTTGTAGTGTTGCCAGTACTGTTAATATGTGGACAATTAATTTGAAGGAGTTACTTTGTTGTATAGACATTTTTTACACCATGCCAAGATCAAGCAATTTAAGACCATGGAAAATAAAATAAACAGTAATTTAATTTGACAAGTCTTCATGAAGAAAAAGACAGTACAACAGACTAAGTAGATAGTTACTAAGCAACACTGCAATTAGTGCAGGACTAGTAATAAGGTCGGACTTCAACTTTGTGGAGCTACCACAATTTCGACATGCAATTTATCTGGAGCACAAGCTGTCAAAGGATATGTAAAGCTGTGGGAGAGCCAAAGATAATTTAAATAAGGAATAAACAGAGCAGTCCAAAATATCAGCCACTTCCAAAAATGGATTTTTGTTTGTTTTATATTACATATACATGATTTATTTTGCCTGTAAAAGTTGACAATTCACAATTATTTGTCTCTAAATCTCTTTATATCATTTGTTAACTAAAGGCGTTTTGATTCATGGTCTCTTAATTTGTTTGGAGGAAATGAAATGTCCTGGATTCCTGGATTTGGAGGTTTTCTCATGGAAAAATAAACAGTGGGGATCTATCGACTACTCTAGTTGTCTGCCCCATTGCTGGGTATATTGTGTATATGAAAGAAAATAAATTAAGATCATACATAGGCGTTTTAATAGAAGTACATTATATCGTTCACGATCAGGAGGTCTAAGTAGTAAAACGTCCAACAGTGCAATACGTCTAGTGAGCAGTTATAAAAGACCACCACTTTTCGGCGTTTTTTTGGCCCTGGCGCCCGGATTAATGTTGCATGTGTGCCTGAGTATCCAGACATTTTGAGAATGTGACGACTTGCTAAATAGACGTTCTGCTATACAGACCATCTGAGAGTTGGATATTTTGCTAATTAGACGTTTCGCGCAATTGGACGTTTTGCTACTTAGACCTTCTGATCGTAAGGGCATTATATTGTTAGAGGCTTTTCACCAATAGACAATACTTCAAGATATCTTCTTGAGGTATTGCTTGGATTGGGAATCCATATAAGTAAAATCTTTTTCCATCCATTGTCTTTCTATCCTGCATTCCATTCCTTTCAATATACTCCCAATTCTCCCATCTATAATTACTATTACCTGAGTGGGACCAAAATTATAGATGGCAAAATGTGTGTTTAATACCCCTCTGCCTACCCCTTCGGGGATACAGGCATGAGTGTATGTATACATATATTGTCGTGTAGCAGTGCGGTGTCTGTTTAGGATCAATAAATAGAGCATGTGACGTCATAAGTGGTTGAAAGGCAGCACGCTTCCCTTTCCTATATAAACGCTTGCATTCTAGTCCTCCATCTATATTTGTGGCTGTGAATTACTCCCCAAGCCTGGTCAATAACTATTATTATTAGACAAACCCTATAATAAATATATAGGGTTTGTTTCTATATAATTTACTATTCTTAACATACGAAAACATAAATATTATGGACGATGAAAGTGTAGTTTTCACTTCTGACGCCAGTCCCTTGACTGCCTATTTTTTTTGTTTGTTCGTTTAAACGCGCTAATCTCTTCAACTATCAGTCAGATTTAAATAATTCTCTTTGTATTTGATAGTATTTATTGAGGAAGGTTATGTAACATCACGCCACAACCCTTAGTAGCGGCGCAGTGACCATAAACGCAGGAGAAACAGCTGGGAACGGATAGTTCTAGAAATAAATAAAATGTGTATTTTTTTTTTTAAACTGGGCCTACGCATTTCGCTCTCCAGCACTACTCATAATGTCTTTTTGTTGGTGAATAGTATCGTCACACCCCCATGTGAGAAAGGATAGGTTTGGCAACGCGCAAGCTGTGACGTAGCTAGGTAACCAAAGGCCCTGGGGCAAAAAATAAACTAGGGCCTCAACTAAACTATTTAAAATCGTTTGTTCCATATTCTTCGTGTTCCGAATTCTAGATTTGACTTGAATTTAATTTAAATGGTGGTTTAGTCACAACTCTAGTACAAACCTGATAACTTAAAATCTGGTTTATTATATTCCAAATGTGGGAGAAATTATCACTAGTTCAATTATAGTTTGTAAGTCACAGTCCGAGGGGCCCTCTGAGCTTGGGGGGGGGCTGAGCCCGGGGCACTGCCAGTCTAGCCCTCCGGCAGCTACTCCAATGCGCGCAAGTGACATCACTTGGCATTGCGAATGAGTGGTCATAAAGTCATAATGTAATGTAAACGTTGGGATGAAAATAAAACATAACTGCAAGTCTGATTTTTTATTGCTGTTACAGCATTTGTTTATAATACAAACAAACATTATCACTTATATTTCACTAGTGAAAATTCAGGTCGTTCCGATTGTACGGTCGTTCTTACGATAACGCTCTCATGTTGATCCTATATGAAAAAATATACATCGGTGTCCGAGTTCGTTCAACAGATCGTTCCGAAAATAATCATCAAGTTTATAGCTAAAATTAAGTACTTTTTTCACAATCATTTTACGTAGTCTCCAAATATGGATCGGAAGTTTAACTTCGAGGGCAGTGCGCAGTCTGTAATTTAAAAAACTAATCATCTTATAACTTAAAAATACAACATTTTAAAGGTCGATTTAAATTTGTCTGAATTAGTCTCTCACTGAACTAAACTCACTCCTAGAAAACTAATGGTGCGTAGTTCAACATAAGACATACTCATTGCATGTATGGTTTTAGAATAAATTAAATTGTTAATTTATCTTACTAAATATATCACATCTCGGCCAAGATGACTGCTTGGTCTCACTCCGTGGTATACAAGTGACTAGTACTTTTTGTTGCAAGACAATGTTAAATCGACCTTCGTTACGACTAGATTGAATGTTTTACGTAACAATCTCAAAATAATACAGAAATATTCACTTTACACTTTATTATTCAGAATGTGCGTTTTATCGAAACTGTGGTGCGTGTAAGTCCCTCGTCAAGTTCACCAAACACAAAGTATTAAACGTAGACGGATCGCAAAGGATGATAATTGAATGTCGCCAGTTCAATATACATATAATATCTATTACATTACTATGTTTACTTGTTCTCCCTAAGTCAGCGACTTGCTCACTGACAGCGTCTCATTACCTTTAACGTTGTTTTTTTAATATTCGACATTATTTATAAAGAGCAAAAACTATTACTTCCTCAAAAATTAATTTCAAATCTCACAATTCAAACTAAACAACAAGTTACGCTGTGGCGTTTACACTCACTTTAGTCATCATGTTAGCTAGTAAGTTAGGTACTCACTAACGTCTTGTGTAAGCATAGTAAAGTATTTTTTGTGAAACAAAAAGTTTGGTTCCAAGTTTGAAACTGTTGGCGACAGGCCACGTCACAAGTTATCAAAAATCTCGCTATGTCAGTTTGTCTTCTAAAAGAAAGGCGTTTGAGAATAGAGACGCATAGGGTCCGTCTTGTTGTCGTTTAATACTACGTATTCGGCTGTACAATACTTATGTGACAGATGAAATATATTTTTATGTATGACATTCATTTAACAATCTTTTAAAATGCACATTACAACAACTCCTATGATACTTTTGGTCAATGTTACTCATGACTGTTATAAGGAACATTAACAGGCATTTTAACTGTTTCTACTTTTTACCGATTTTGTTTATTGGCGGATTACTAAAGGTAATACAATTATTTAAGAACTTGCTGGTCAGATCTCTGAGAATCAGGATTATATTTATCGGCAATCATATCCTTTTAATTAATGATATTTAAATATGCTTACTATTTCCAAATTATTATATAATCAAAAGGTAAGCGTTATCAGATCTCTAACAAATACACAACACAAAGTTAGACATCATTTTTGTTGTAATTAACATGTATTCATGAAAAAAAGGGCATCCTTCCATTTCGCGATACCCAAGCTTTATAGACAAAAAAACGATTATCTAGCCAATGTGTATTGAGTTTGATAAGGTTTATAATTTTATTTTTTGTCTAGTAACTTAAATTTATCTTCTAACTTATAACTGTGGCTGTGTTTGTGGGGGCCTTAATGAATTCTTATTGTTTTAAAGCTTTATACATATATTTCAGTCTGCCACAAAAGTATTAATTACTAAGGATTAATTGGCACTTACAAGCGTTCAACAATACCAATCTAATAAACTGGAGTATTGAGTTAGTAGAGACAAATACTATGTACTTAGCCGACAACGAACTTCATTTAACTACGTAATGTTACAATTCCGATTCCTATCAGCACACATCTTGACCTTCCGTTTAAAAAATAATTGTACTATACAAATGCAACAGATTTATATAAGGACTTGTTTAGTGGAGGAAGAACATAAAGTCTTTAAGTTAGGATGTAGAATAGAATGGATGGAATCAAGGTACTTAGATGTACATACTCGAGTTGGCAGCATAATATCGCATTATAATACCTGCCGCCATTAATTGAAGTAGGCCATTATTTCAGAACTTGATGCTAGACGAGATGAGTTGAAATCGCGAACACATGTTATCATATGAATTTCTGCTGAGGAGCTGAAGAGGTATCCATAGTCAAAATTGGCGGAGGATCATCTTTATCATCATATTGTCTTTGTGAGAACAATATACGTCTTCAAAATGGGACTAAGGTTTTTGGTAGGCAGAATGTAGGCATAATGAGATATTATCTGTCAACACTCTTAACTATTATCTGTGAAACTTATAAGTATCTTCAAATACTTAACCATTGTAAATTAAATGACTCCCAACTCAAATAGGATACAAACGCATATTTAAGTCAGATGGCTTTTTACAGGCATTCTTGATATTTGGATACATGTTTGTCGTTTTCACTATTTATTACTTTAAGACCAGTTTTGCACAACAACCATCAGTATTATTTTCTTACTTTGTGCACAGAATGTTACAGAAAAGTGTAGTCACATTTAGGGTTGTATAGTAGATTCCAGGCGTTAGTCAAATCTATGGGTAAATATCCCATAAAAAAATATTTTTTTACGTTTTATTATTCAGGTAAGGTTTCAATCGAGTCTACCGTACCCCTTGACCGAATTGTTAATATAGATTTTTTTTTTTAATCCCTGACCCAAAAATCTATTCAATGGTTAGAAAAGAACTGCTGATATTCGAGCGGTTGAAGAGATATTTTTTTAAAGACAAGAACACCTTCAATTAAGTCACATTTCAAACAAAAAAAAAACTATCTATCTAACTATAATCAAAATCGGTTTGGAAGCTATGATGCTACAGACATATAAAGACACACGTTAAACTTATAACACCCAGTATTTTTTTTAAATTGGGGGTTAAAAATACTTTCTAATGAAAATATTTTTTTTTATCAATTTATTAGCTTTAAATAACTAACCTAAATATGACCACACATTTCTATAACATGTATATTTCAGTCTAAATTAAGAAGGAAGTCCACACAGTTCCTGCTGTACATGTAACTAAACGACAAACATCTATATGATCATTTTTAGCGTCTAACCGGAACATGGGTCAAATACATTTGTCATGGTTCATACTGTCAAAATGCTTACAAGCGTCAAACAATATCCAGCGCATTAAAATGTTCAACAAGAATATGTTAACATCTCACCGAGATTCTATTACCGATCAGCAGTTGAGACGCAACATGTAAATACAGACAAATTTGGACTAAAACGTCGAATAAAACTACAAATTTAATATACAAGGAAGAAAACTCCATCTCAGATCTTAATTTGTACATATTTATCACATAAATTTAAAAGAACACGTATTTATTACACTGCAACTACAATCACATAGACTGTCGATCAATATCAATTATGCATCGCGAGATCATTGTAACACTCTTGAAATCTTGTGTATCGTTCAATTTAATACGTATTTTATGTGAACGCCGTTAAGACACACTTTATGATGAACCGCAGTATTTTTTTTTCCTAAAGGCTTCCATTGACTGTTTTGGTTACGTACACCTAAAGTGTAACAAAACAGCGAATGTTATAATCTCGGAATTCAATCGTAAATCCACCTCAAGTTAGGTACATTATCGAAGAATGCGTTAAATGGAAAAATGTTACAATTTATATGAAAAAATAAACACTCTGTCTCGACATTTATGTACGTACAATGTTACAAAACTAACACACTTGTATTTTTAAGTTTATATTTAGTTAAGTACCGATATTTGTATGGACATTTAGCGGCTACTTGGCAACGCAATTACAACAGACTTCCAAACAGAATTTAATAACGAAAATGGCAAACATAATACTAGAAGTGTTCAAATCTCAGTCAAAATCAAACTGATACTATGAACGTTCGAAACATAAAATAATCTCGAATACTGATGTACAAAAATCACACTCAACAACACACCGGCCAAGTTCCAGCCGCGGACTTAAAAAAACAAATTCACTTTTAAATTTAACTAGAACATTAGATTAACGAAAACATATTGTCAGCTCGCGTATGAATTAGAAAACATATACATATTAAAAAAAAACAAATTGAGATCAGAAAACGCCCATACAAAGACCAGTATTGGCTCCAAGGATTAATAATTCAAAGCTCATTTTTGACCAACAGGTACGGTGCAATGTAGTCACTCCTTGGATAACGGAACCCTATGTTTATACTCCATAGATTTTGTTGTATTGTCTAAATTATTCCATTAAATCTTAAATAGCCTAAGAATTAAATCTTCTCATACTATTAATTTGTTCCAATGTTACTTGTAAACTATGTTTACAATTCATTATTATTATTGCTTGACGGCATTCAATCACATGGTGTAATGAACGATTTGGCTATAATTGCGACAAGGGTCTTTTGGCGATCGGATAACTTTTAAAGGTGTGATTTGATTGTTACCAATTAGTGAAATACATCATTTGAGTTTGATATTCGGACAACCCGAAACGCATTTTTTTTTAATTGCGTTCGTTTCGATATTTCAGGATACTTTTACAAAAAAAAAATTCGTGTCCTTAGACCATTAGTACACACTACGTATAGTTTGAGTCTAGATAGCTCTATGTAATATCTGTAGCTAAATTCTTAAATTCGTCCATATTATTATTATTGAATCCGCCGAATTTTTAGCCACTACAATCAAAATGTGGGGTAAAAAGAGTTAAGAAGCGGTGTATCTGGCAACAAACACTGTTAAGTTATTTATCGCAACACTCGCCTAAAGATCTTTGTCGTACTATAGTATACTGTTGTCGAGCAACATTACACTCATACAATAATATAATATATAAAAGTAATTTATTACACACATATTGAAAACAAATTGTTGTTCAGCTCCAATTTAATAACCATCTTAAAATAAAAAGAAGTTTGTAACAAAAATACTTGGTCATACGACTATGTCAATATTTATTTCTAGAACCACTTGCGAGCCTATAGTTATTTTGTCTATTCCCAACGGCGCGAGGCGATAACTGTTGCATATTTTAAATTTCGAAAGCGGGTAGACAATTGGACATTATTTATCTGTATTTATTTCTTTTCTATTTGCATAATTTAAATTTCGAAGGCGATTAGAAGACTCGAAATATTTCTAATATAATATGTTTTTTTTTCTGTGACACTTCTTAATTATATATAAAGTTGATGTGACAAAAACACACTACAGCTTATAAATTAAGGAAAACAGTACCTATTGGAAAATAATTGTAATTAATTTTGTTGGAAGAGCTCTGAGTAATCTAAATACAATAAACTTGTAACGTATGTCACATAATTACCAATAAAAAATGAGTTTTAGCTGTTTACAACCACCCCATTAGTTTAACATACCATCACTTAAAGTTTATGCAACTTTATTCCTTATTGGATTTTCAAATAGGTTTATATTACTTTGAAGTTTAAGTACAGATTAAAGTTTATGCACGTTAAGTTTACAAGTATTTTAATCTGTAGAATTAGACGGTGTCGTGGCCGGACTGACAAGTGGTTAAAGAAAAATTGCTTTAGTGAAACAATTTAGACAATATTATTAGCAACGCGATCACACGGGACAATGCAGACCTTGCGCCCTGTCCCCATTAACTATTCGAGTTCCATTACAGGTCAGGTAGGGCTCGACAGCATTGTCCATAGAAGTAAGGCGCAGATCTAGTGTAAGGGTTTTAAACTCACTAAGTCGTACGCGTTAGTTCGTACCTCAGTTAATTTACGGAGACGTCAAACACTCGCAGTATTTTCGTGGTCGAGCACTCACCAAATGAACAAAGGCACTCACCAACGCGTCCAGCCCAGTGACCGTCAGCGGCATCAGCGCCGCGCTCAGGCGTCGGAGCCCTGCGCCAGCTGCTTGGGCGTGTACACGGACGCGTTGGGGTCCAGCGGGGAGCCGTCCGACAGGCGCAGCTTGGACACGCCGCCGCTCACCGGAGTCACGAACTCCGTCGGCATCACCGCCAACATTTGAGCTTTCAGTTCCTCTATTTCCTTGTCTTGTCTCGATATTACGCCTGCGGATAAGTGTCAAATTAGCGTTTAAGGAGCATAACAGCAAGTTTGTGGCGACATCTAAGGACAACAAAATATACTTCATCGCCACCTAGCGAAGAGAAGCCAAAATCAATTAGTCATCGTGGGTACAATTCCAATACCCTGGACATACAGCTTCCACTTTTTCCACAATCATCAGACCTTTCATAGATGCTTGCCGACATACTCAATTTACTGCCAATCTGGACACTATATGCCTACCGCCCTGACACTGGCTCGCTTATTCAGGGACGTTCGCTAACTTACTCTAAACTAGCTGACCCGACCGACATTGTCCTAGCAACATTTTAAGATGTTATAATTTCATGAAAAAAATTTACTTCCAGTTTTCCCTGAATTTCCCCATTTTAAGGGAAAAATTGCCAAATCTGACCAGCTTTGCCAAAGATACGTTCATCAACGCACAGTACTTCTTCTTATTTTATAGATAGAGTGTACGTACCCTCCTGTATTTGCATGTTGCGTTTGGCGTCGCCTAGCGCGGAGAGCAGGTCGAGCTTGACGCGCGTCTCGGCCGACAGCGCGCGCTCCAGGTGCGAGGCGCGCTCGTGCAGCGCCTGCCAGCCGCGGGGCGCCTCCACCGCACACTGCTGCTGCTGCTGCTGGTGGTGCTGGTGATGCTGCTGTTGCTGCTGCTGCTGTTGTTGCTCTTGCCGCTCGTGTCTCGCTTCCAGGGACCGCACCTGTACATCATACGCCCCCGTCTTTTTACAGAGTGCTGGCGAGTGCAAGTACAAATCTCTGGCCAGACGTCCGGGTTTGAGAGACCTTTTACGGTAACTTTAAACGCAAGATTTCATAGAATTCTGGCAAAAGTGTCAAGATTTTACATAATAGATGACTGTTAAAACATTTTTGTAGCACATCCAAAAAAAATAAAGAGACTGTTTTATGGTTCCTCATGAAGTTAATAGAATAAAAATTCTTGTTGATAACACAAAATCTTATTATGCATTATTACTCATCTATACAAATATATAAAGCTGTGGAGTTTGTTTGTTTGCTTGAATGTGCTAATTTCAGAAACTACTGGTCCGATTTGAAAAATTGTTTCATTGTTAGATAGCCCATTTATCGAGGAAGGCTATATATCATTCCACCATTTACACATTATATTTTTATGTATATATAATATTATATTTTTTATGTTTATCAAAGTTTTGAATCGACGTCGAGTAGAATTATAGTGACTTTAAAATTATTATCAGTATCCTCGGCGCCTTTTGCCAACTAAGTCGGGGATCGGCTTTCAGTCTAAGTACGAAACGGCCGAGCTTCGATATTTCACGTGAAGCGACTGTGATCAGACCTCCACACAAGTACTAGGAAATTCTGTAGTTAGACCAGGTCGTCAAACTTTTCAGGGTTCTAACTACCCGCAACGAACGGCACAGATGTTCGTATGGATAGCAACCGGGACCGTTTAACGCGCTCTCCGAGGCACGGAGGGGTTTCAATGTGTTAATAACGGTCACCCATGTTAAGAGTGACCCGGCAGATATAGGTACAGGTACCTGTTCGGTGGCGTGCGTGAGTTCCCGCTGCAGCTGCAGCTGCGCGTCGCGCGCGCGCGCCAGCTCGCGCCGCAGCGCCGCCGCCTCCGCGCGGCACGCCTCGCTCTCGCACTCGCCGCTGCCACCGACCGTCACGATTATATACAAATACAGCACAGTGGTCTATCACAAATTTTTGGAATCGCAAACTTTTAATAATATAAATAGAGTTGTAACGTAGGCCTCTTTACCGAGGCAGATGCGGAAGTTAAGGAATTCGTCTCCGCAAATGCGGCAATTAACGAAAGCGGAGGGGAAAAAGATAAAAAAGATTAGTTTCGTTTTTTTTGAAGGTTTGAATGTCAAAAAAATCTCACTAAATTATTCATAATAATAGGTAATTTTACGTTCGCTCTCACCCCTACCTGCTACTTGCGTTCCCACCACATGAGCGTATTAAACTTAATAGTCAAAATTTCTGACCATTTCCAACACTCAATGTCGCTCCTTAAACTTGTTTGACGATGCAAATAAACATTTATTAAAACTCCACAAAAAATTAGTATAAACGATCAAGGTCAGTAACTATGCTACGACTAGATTTACACTACATTAGAATACAATTCCGCAGCTAGACAACTATAAATTTTTTTTTTTTTTTCTTTCAATACAAGGATCATTTTCAATAGATAAATCAAGTTATTTTAATTTAACTTTGCTTTAAATTTTTACTTATTGCTAGCAGCGTTGTAATCAACTATAATCATTTTTAATTAAGCCCTTGTTCGCTAAAAGAATATTAGTGTTACGAATAACACGCGGGCGCGCTCCATTGTAGAGTATAGAAAGTCATAGAGGGTTACGATTACCTAAATTAAGATGTACACCATCTTTTGATAATACACGGAACTAAGAAGTCTATTTATGGAATATGCCACGACGTATTAGAAAATTTGAGAGAAATTTCGAGTTTTCGAAAGATGTCGTGATCTCTCTATGAAATATTGTTCGGGTATAAAAGGGTAGTTGTATTGCGGAATTAAATAGAGTTCTAGTTGAGCGAACAGGGAGAAAACAAGTGTAATAAGTGCCAAAGTATAAGTGATTAGAGAAGTGTAATAGTGGCAATTAGTTGTATTGTGTTTTTGTGAATTATAGAAATAAATGGTGTCTATTTTGGTAATAAATTGGTTTACATTTGTAAACCTGAATCTCTTATTATCTTTCAGAACATTTAAAAAAACTTCGAAACGTATTATACCAACTCAAAAAATAGACTGAAGGACAAGGCTATTTATTTTAACCATCTCTTTTGTGTGTGAGGATTTCCGCCCATTGCTGCTGTACAATAAGCTTTAACGAGCAGCAAGTGTAGTACCGAGAGAATATATCTTTTCGCTTAGCCGTTTACTACAACTTCTCCTACTTCCAGTACCTGGGTGTCCTGGCTGCATGGCGCGCCCGCAGCAGCTGGTGCTCGGCCTGGGTACGAGCGCGTCGCTCTTCACCCAAGCGCCGTTCCAACGTCGCTCTTTCACCGTTGCGCCACGCCGACACTCTACGGCACAACACTTACATTAAAATAAACGACATTACTATTGTACAGTTATATTTATCTAGTCAAGCGATCATAACAAAACGTCGCACGCCACTATGTCAGCGTGAGGGATAGATAGAGCGTAGTAACCTCTGCTGCAGCGCGGCGTGCGCCTGCTTGAGCTGCGCGTGGTCGGCGCGGCGCTGGCGCTCGGCGGCGGCGGCGGCGGCCAGCGCGCGCCGCGCCTCCGCCTCGCCCGCGCGCGCCGCCGCCAGCTCCGCGCGCGCGCGCCGCAGCTCCTCCGCACACTGCGCAAGTTACGTGTCATAATACCTATACATTATTATTATTTATTCGCGATCGACCGATTGATAACCGATTAATGAACCGATTTTAATGACATTTTGCACAATGTGTGCAATTTGGTCCGAATTGAGAAGTAGGCTAGTTCTTTTAATTTTTCACGCGATAACGTTGTCACGTTCCGCCTGAGCCGAGCGTGCAAGCGAGAGCGCGGAACGAGCGATAGAGAGGCACGATCGGCCTAAACGTTCGTTTATTGACATTGATTTGATTTCAGTTTATTTCTATAACTATTTGTTCGTGATTACACAACAAATTATTTTTAATAAAATAAATTTGCAAAAACCGTAAATAATATTTGAAGATTAAAAATTAATGTTTTAATCAGAGTTTTAAAAATATTGTGTTTTCTTATGACGTTATCACGTAAAATTAGCATCCGTAAACCAACTTTACAGACAACCAATATTTTTTAAATTGCATATAACGGATAACTAACAAGTTTATATTTATAAGTGGTACTAATATATGTTTAAGTATGTAAAATAGTCGCTGATCATTGAACGCAATAACCAAACAACGACCACGCAAGCAAACCGCGACAGCCTGCTGTGGATTATAGAATTGGGAATGATTCATATTGAATGTCAGAAATTTTATAGTATTGCTGTAAGTCTAAATTATCTCAAAGCCTTGACAAAACAAGCTAACTGCTTGCTTTACTGCTCTTATTAATAGCTACACCCTTATTTAACGCAAAAATAATATTTGCGCAAACTTAATTGGTGAAAAAAAAAACTATTTTTAAAATTTATACCTTATCATATATACGTCACTAACCAATTAACTGACAGTTCTCCATAAAGAAGTATACTTATTGTTACTTAACAATTTAATCAAAAGTATGATACCAACTGACAACTAATAATAATGTATTGGATCGTTTGTAATCACATGATATTTACTAAGCTTTTTCAAATATTTTTTTTTTATTATAGGAGGCAAACGAGCACACGGGTCACTTGATGGTAAGTGACTACCATCGCCCATGGACACCTGCAACTCAAGAGTCACAAGTGCCTTGCCGGCCTTTGAGATAGGAGTACGCTCTTTTCTTGAACGTTTAAAGGTCGTATCGGACCTGAAATACGCAGGCGACAATTTGTTCCAAACATTGGTTGTGCGAGGCAAAAAATATATGAACGTATATTAATACGTATATTTATTATAATTATTTAGATGTAAAAAATGTAGTGTAAGGTTTTTAAACATCACAATTAGTAATTTAATTACAATGTAATCAATCATTAATTAGTATCAAGATCTCTATTTCAGTGGTACCATTACCACATTAAAAATCTTAAATTTTCAACATAAATATTACATTCTAGTAAGGAAATCTGACCTGTTCACGCTCCCGTTCTCGTTCCCGCTCCTTTTCTTTATCTTTTAATTCTCGTTCTCTATCCTTCTGTTCTCTTTCTTTATCTTTATAACTGTTGCACTCCTTAATTTTTATAACTTCTTTTGTACTTTCTACTTCTTTTTCTTTAACTAATTGTTCTTTTGCTGGAACAATTAAATATTAATGTTTAATGTTAAGCTCTCTCTCTTTTCTTTTACTAGATAAATATTAATTAATTATATTAAATAGTTGACTGCATGTATACATATACATATATACACGATAAACGAAGATATATCCGGCCAATCGTAAAGCCGAGTAGCCGGATATCCGGTCAATCGTAAAGCCGGATATCAGGCAATCTAAACTAATATAATAAAGCTGATTTTTTTTTGTTAAATGTGCTAAACTCTAAAACCACTAGTCGAATGTGAAGACATCTTTTTCAATTTGATAGTCCAATTCTTAAGGAAGGTCGACGACCCTTGTGAGCGAAGTAGTGACCATAAACGCGATTAAAACTGAGGGGAGGGAGCAACTAATATTTGTTATGTTGCACCCAGTTCTGGCCGGCTAATTTGAGGTCTGTTTGGTACGAGTTGGTTAAACTTAGAAGTAGGGTAGACCTAGTTTTAACCGAATGCAACCGGCTACTCGTGGTATTAACTATAAAATTATGAATATACAGGACACACCAAAGGTTGATCAACTGCTATTGACCGCACCTAGGTTTGGCCAGATAAAAGTAACCATACTTACACCCAGTTTTAACCATACTTTCCCGGAGGCTTTCTTCTTAGGGTATACCCGGGTCCCTTGCAGTAGACCCACTTGTGACGGAATACCGTGGGGTTTTAGTCGGTTCGATTTCGACATATAACTTCACCGCTGGCTCCGGTAAGGTGACCCGTGGGGGTTTCAACACGAAAAAAAGTTTTAACCATACTTCAGCTTTTAGCCTTTACATTAATACTGCTAAATCATCATGTTATTAATCACAGCTTTCCACATGTGTTGTATCAGTAGTCAATTCATAACGCGTATTGTAATTACTGTCCATTCAATATCAGAGAGAATGCAATTTTTGTTGAGAGACAATTTTCTCAACTGTTTTTCTGTCTTTTATTTTTTTTTTTACGCTTATAAGAGCGAATTGGTGACTTAAATGAACAAAGATATGATGAAAAAATTACATGAATAGGCGTAATTATAGTATGACTAGCTGAACCGCGCAACTTCGTCTGCGTTTGTAAATTTGCCCCGTCTATGCAACATTTTTCATTGATGCTCGGCTTCTATTGGTCGTAGCGTTTTGTTATATACCCTAAAGCCTTCCTCGGTAAATGGGCTATCCAACACTAAAAGAATTTTTCAATTCGAAAGTTCCTAAGATTACCGCGTTCCAACAAACTCTTCAGCTTTATAATATTAGTGAGTATAGATAGGTTGTGATGATTTGAGGTTATCTGATACTCACTGTGATCTGTACTCTTATGACTATCAATATTCTCCTTATCTTTATCTCTGTTTTTATGCTTTCTTTTTTCTTCTTTTAATGTAGTAGCCTCTTTCTTTTCTGACTTTGGATTTTTAGCACCACCTGGAAACAGATATGTATTTTATTGATAAGGTTCCAAAGTAAATATTACAGTAGTTCTCTATCAAATATAATCTGCTTTTCTGCAATCTGTGGTAGTGCTTTCGTGAAGAGGGATGGAAGTGAGTAGCAGGAAGTCGGGGAAGCGCGCGCGCTATTTGATTTGACCAATGAGCGCGCACGGGGGAAGAGCTGGCCGTCAGATAGTAAATAGCTTTTTTTAAACTTTGAGGTTAATTTCGGTTGCTGCTCAATTTATATTTTTAGTTTATATTAAAAAAAATCTATAATCTAAATGTTGTTTATTACTAAGGTGAGATGTCAGATGTTACACATAAAAATATGTGACTACGGTACTGTACTCAAATGGGTAGATTTAGTAGAAACTTCAATGTAATTACGATTTGTGACGTTATATCTTTTATAAATTTTTCTTGTGTTTAGCGATTGGTATTTTAGTTAAAAAAAAAAAGATAACGAATCATAGTGTACAGGCAAAGTCCTACAATTCACTTGTATATATATTGTTTACGCTTCTTTGTCGCTTTCTAGCAAAATATAAACGTCATTTCAATAAAAAAAAAACTTCAGTTCCCGGTACACATCCCGGTACACATTACATCAGCAGGCTTACAAGTGTCTAACGTTTCTTAGCGTTTAAATTTCTAAAAACGTTGACGCCCATACGAATACGATAACAGATTGGTAGACAAATGTACTTTGGTTTGAGACAAAACTTACGGGTTCGCGTCACCAACACGCCACATTAGCATCACGCTAATGCTGTTAAGTTATAAGTTGCCACTATTGTCGGCAGTCCTCATGAATGCTCGTGGACTGTGACGTACCTCTACTACTGTGGTCGGGCTTGTCGTCGTCGTCAGGCGGCGCGTGGCACGCGGAGCCGTTGCTGAGCGCGTGGTTGCTCCCAGTGGCGGAGCTGACGTGCGAACCGTTCGTTTGCGCCTGTGCCTTCTCACGCTCTCGGGCTGCTGTTTGCGCAGCTAAATGCTTCTCTAATTTCTCTAACTAGAATAAGAAAAAAAAATACAAAGCTTCCTACTACCGCCGGTCTAAAACTACCAGTTTAAGTATTGCTTGTACTACTGTAAGTTCAAGAACAAACTCTGATGTCATATTTCCGCCATTTTACACAAAACTTTAATGATTCATACACCCAAAACCTTCTCTTGACGAAAATCTTATGAAAATCCGTTTGGCAGTTATTGAGATTATCAGTTATTAGACTTATTAGTTTATATTAAATTTATTATAATATGTAGTGAAGTGTTTTTTTGTACTTAGTAACATTGACTTACTTCATAGGTTCCAGCAAAACAGATAATTAGATTGCATAGTGTATATATATTAAATACCTTAGCCTGTAGCTGCGCGTGCTCTTGCACACAGTGGCCATTATGGTCCACAGCTTTGAAGCACCGCCGCCGCAGCGAGCCGTTCATATGTCGCGTGTCCGCGCTCGGCGCCGGCGCGGGCGCGCCTCCCCCCGCCCCCCCTCCCTGCGCGCCGCACTCCACGTTGCCGTTGGCGACGGTGCTCGCGTCTTTCGTGGGCGGCTGCTGCTGGTTCTGCGACTAAATAAAAACCATCGAAACACTTGAACGGTTAGTCATCTCAAATCGTAAAAGAACTCTGATAACAGATACGCTAATAGGGTAAATGCATATACTCAAAATATTTTTTTTCGCCAACAAATCTTCGGGCCGTAAAATAACTTATAATGTAAAAACCTTCGTCCAGTATTACTTTAACGTTTTTTTTTTATAATCGTCAAATTAACATTGAAATCGTATCATTAATTACTGTATACTCCATATAATTATTTATTTATTTTACTGCCCTACTCCTAAGGGTCGTAGCGTGATGTTACATAGCCTGTAATCTTCCTCAATCACCACTCTATCCACTACAAAAAGATTCTTTCAAATCTAGCTCATAGTTCCAGAGATTAGCGCATTTAAACAAACAATGAAACACATCACTTAGTGAAATTGAAATCGAAAAATGTTTAGCTACCAAATTACTTTTTAAATCTTAATCATAAAATAATGTTTCTAAACTTTTTATTAATAATATGTTTTAATAAAAATACAACCATGTAGTAAATTATCTAGTTAAAACTCTTTATAGTACAACGAAGTGTGCCAGAAACAGCACAAAATATTTATACAAGGATTTGGCAATTTCAAAGCCACCTCAAGACCACATGTCAGCATGAACAAGCTGAAATTAAAAAAGTCATTAAGGAGTCATTCATGTTAAACTGGGTGTCAACAAATTATTCCCGGAAATTTTCATACCGTGACACCATATTCCGATGGCACCGGCCGTGACAGTCTCTCTTATTATATATTTGTACCTTGTATATCTTACATCTCAAGCTCCATCCGGGGCACGGCCTGGTAATGATTCATGCCCCGGTCTGGTGGTACATGAATCACCCTTATACCATCAACGAAACGTAATATTCTTACGAACCTGGTCAAGCGCAGTTTCCGGCAGCGCGTCCCTCATGAGCTGGAAGTAAAACTCATTCATGGCTCTGACGTGCTTTTGCCGCCTTTGTCTAAGGCGGTGAGCTATCAAGGCTTTCGCGCCAAAGCCTAAAGTAACTACAGGATAGCCAACGCAGTGTGCGGCCAGCGGCCTGCATAACTCCCCGCCTCCCCGAGACCCCCGCCATAGCCCCTCTACGTAAACTAAGAGGCAGCACATTGCTACAGTCGGTACACAGACACCTTTGTCTGCAACTGAAAAAAAGAAATTGTATGAATATTCATTATGGGATGAATACAATGAAATTCAAATTTAACGGTCGTTCATGGCTTTCTAAATATACGAAACAGGACACGCATTTCTGCCTTATCGGTTCTTTATCGATGTATTAAAAAATATAGTCATAATTAATAATGCTTGATTGAGTGTAACAAGTTATTGATTAAATTTGAATACTTGACCACAGTGGCCTATAAACGAACATATTAGTACTATGGATACTATACATGACACAGACATACAAAAAAATGTGAACTTTTTAGTCTGTGTGAAGGTTCTTGACTGTTCTAGACGTTGTGAGGTTAGGTAATCTCAATGTTTCGGAATTCATCAATTTCTATGGTACTCGTGGTATACCTAATTTACACACTGCTATTTGGTATAAACATCGACGTCTAATTTTATAGCCAATGTGACGTGTGAAGATTAACTGCTGGAAGACTCGTCGCAAGACATTTTTACAAATTCCAATAGAATCGTCTTTCCGAGTTATTTTAGCTTTAAAATTATTTTGTCTTAAATCTCGATTAATTAGATTGACTTCAGGATTTGAAACGACTTTCTAATTCAGCTTTCAAGAGGCCCTTATGCATGGTAGATCTGGATTTTTTGCTCAGTTTCATCTTTATTTATTTTGTTAAGGCAGCAACATGTTTTCTTACTTCCAACACGAAGGACAGGCAATCGACTATGTTCGACCAGACATCCGGAGGCCTAACACCCGGCTTGAACGTTTCCCGGATATCCGGTAATCTGGTATGAAACCGGATACCGAATTACCGCTTACGGAGCTATGCGTTACATCCCTAATTAATTATTAGTGTATCGTATAGTGATCCCAGGTCCCGGCAGGTATCGGTTTACCATTTCGCTTCCTCGCTATCTTTAATAATATGATAATTATATTCAGATCTGAACACATAAGCATAATTACGAAACTTCTTTAAGACAATCATAAAAGGGCATAAAGATTTCTCGTACGGACGAGAATTCTACTTCTGCATTACGAACTTAGGTGTTTATTTCGGGAAGCCTCGTAAAACAATATTTATTTATTTATTTATTTAAATCTTCATGCACAATATGTACAAAGGCAGACTTAATGCCGATGGCATTCTCTACCAGTCAACCTTGGGGTGGTGGAGAAATCTTATAAGGTAGGTGCACAGAAATCACATTAGAAATTATCAATAATAATCTATTAAATCAAGACAAGTTACACACAGTACATAAACAGGAGTACACACTATTACTTACGTAATAAATATAATAAAATAATAATATATATTCAGATCATATATACACACATCCATATAAATGCATACATTATATTCATACACTATGAATACCGAAATACAGAGTCGAGTAACTAGCGTCCACTCATTCAGTCATCTCATTGTGAAGGAGATCACGAACTTTCTTTTCAAATATAAGACGGTTTGTGGCCATCCTGATTTCCAGAGGGAGTGCATTCCAGAGGAGAACTGATTGAACGTAGAAATATGAGTTGTAAGTGAAACGGTCACTGTAAATCGAATCACTATTTTAGTAACAAACAGAATGAACTAATTCCCACCAAAATTGAATGACATTTGAAAGTTTTGAACAATGTAGCTTCTTTGGTATTTCTTTTAGAATAACCTTAATTACGAGTTGGTTCACATGTATTATAGTTAAGTAAACTAGTTAACTCACGCGGGTACGCTCGTGAACATATATCAGACTTACAAGTTATCGTGTTTGTTACTTATATCTACCGTGTGGCAACGATATATATGTAATTTAATATGCAAAGCATATTTCAGTAAAAAAGAATAATAGAAATGAAATAAAATATTATGTAAAAATGTGCTATCTTCAAATATTAAAGATAATGTGACAATTGCTAGAACTTCCCTTCCCTTCGTACTTACCTTTCCGGGCACTTTAGGAAATTAAATGGGAAAATTTCATTTAAGTTCCAAAAGTTGACGAAAATAGTTTGCCCCTGTTACGTAAGTGGGATTAAATTAATCTCCAAAATGTGGGCGTTTAATACGCCTCTGAATACACCTTCGAAGATACAAGCGTGAGTGTATGTATGTACATATTTGTACAGGGTGTATTTGAAAAAGGAACACTTACATAAACCACTGACGTGACTCTAGCGTGCAGTTACAATTAGATTTTTTTTTAATTATCCTTTTACAAGTTATGACCGTTTGAATTTAGAGGTATTTTTGCCTAAGATTATCATAAAAGTAGGTGGAATGTGTAAAGTTAAAGATTTTAAATCGTACATATTTTTTTATTTTCGAATTTACATTTCGTTACAAAATCCATAAAAAATTACTGCGAAAATTTTTTAAGTTAATTTTTATGGTTTTTTTCGATGACTGAAAAAAAATCTTTTACTTATTGCAACTGCATGCTAAAGTCCTGCCCTTTCAGTAATTTAAGTAAGCATTCCTTTCTCAAATACACCCTGTATATTATCTAATATGTTAATAATAGAGTAAAGACAGTACTTACATGTGTACCACACGTACTGTACCCATACATAGGTACTTGCAGCGAAAAATATGTACTGCAGTGGTACAAAGAAGAAGCATATCATGTCGGATGTGAGTGCTATGCAAATGAAAAACACTGAGAATGCCTGAAAATAAACACAGGATAAGTAATTTCAATCAAAGTTTGTTCATCAAGTACAGAAAATGAAATCAGATCAAAAACACACATAAGTTTTTTGTTGCATATTTACATAAGTAGGTATGTAAAAAAAAACTCGTTCATATTAAACCACTAGCAGCGGCGAGCGGTTTCACCCCCTTGGGAATATCGGGATAAAAAGTAGCCTATATGTTAATCCAGGTCTCCAGCTATCTACATACCAGTTATGCCACTGCTCAACACATTCAGGGCCACATGTATTTGTTATTATACAACCTAGTGCAACACTCACAGGCCAGTGTATATCTGGTTATACACCTTGAGTAGTCAATTTCAGAGGCCAGTGTAAACTATATCACAGTTTTATACCCCAAATACACCAAACGATTTGTGAGGCCCAGGGCTAAAACGTCTCTATACGAAATGTTCGGTGTGGTTTATATTCACTCATACACCGGTCTCTGAAGTTGAACATGTTAAATTTGGAAGATTTTATTTTTCTCCAAACTTTAATTATCCTTAAGTTGTACAAATCAAATACTTTTTATAGAGTGATATTAAAATTTCCGAAAAGCTTTACCATTGGTCATAACATAGTGTGACGTCACAAGTCATTCATACTGTGGTAGAAATGTTTATGAGAAAATAATTGAAAATTGTTTTCCTAAAGTGATTTCCACTTGCTAGCCCAGCCCTACTTCAACATTCTAGTAAACTGAAACTAGTTTTGTGAAAGAACAATCGGACAGACCTACCATGAACATACATTTATGACAACAGTATATTTTACTTTAAATCCAGGTTTTACATCCGCTGAGGTGTAACTAACTTTATTGAATAAAACTTTTTATAAACTCCATTTCTTTTAGCATTTCCATATGTCGGAATAGCAATTTCAAAGCCTGCGCGAAAGGGTGGTGTTTGAAAAGCTCTTATTTATTAATTATTTTAAATTTATCAATTTGATCATTTTGTTGTTTGTTTTCTTCAGTGTTATAATGCTGAAGTTACAATAAACACATATTTTCTATTGTTTAAAAAAGCTCCCAAAATGTAAATTTCAAATAATAAATTATTGCACTAACTTAAATGTTGCACTAAAAAGTTCAACCTGGTATAATTTTAATAAATTACAGTTTTCTATGAATTGTATTTACTTCTACTAGTTGACCTGACAGACTTTCGTATATTCTTTAATTCTATTTGTGATTATTTTAATTTCATAAACACAAAAATACAACTTTTTTTAAAGGCATTATTTGTTTTTTATTTGCATAATTTGTATATTTCTTACTTCCCTTTTTATCATCTGGAAACCCCCTCGGGTCTTCACCTCACTGGGGCTGCCAGTGAAGTGGTATGCCATTTACAATCCCTTACTTTACTAAAATTGTTAAGTAATTCCATTGTTGCCTGTTTCAACATCATCAGATCATCATCATAGTCATAACCATCTCTCTTGTATTAAGCTTAAGTGCTATTTATGTAATATTTGTATTTTAATAAAGTTACAAAATGAACTATTGTATTACTATTTTACCTGTTGAAAAGTAGTAATGAATATGACTTCTTGTAATAAAAAGTAAAAAAAAAAAATACTCACAAGTCCTTGATACTTGAATGAATCATATACTGATCTCAGCATCATCCAAAAGGGCCAGAGGAACTCAAATCTGAACTCCAACATGTAGTCAGCCATAACAACTGTTGCCCAAACCATTACAAATTTCAGGTACAGCATTGAACTGGAACAAAATATTTTTATTTAATTACATATTCAATTTATAGAAAAAATATATGTAAGAAGATAGGCAATGAATAGGTTCAACATAATAAATATTTGTAGGTACTTGTCTACTGAGTTGTCTGTTCTCTTTATATGTGGTTACAATTCAGTTCAGACATTTATTAAATACTAGCAGCGCCCCATGGTTTCACCCGCGCAAGTCCCGATCCTGTTTGAATATCGGGATAAAAAGTAGCCTATATGTTAATCCAGGTCTCCAGCTATCTACATATCAAGTTTCATCGCAATCGGTTCAGTAGTTTTGGCGTGAAAGAGTAACAAACATCCACACATCCATACATCCTCACAAACTTTCACGTTTATAATATTAGTGGGAAATCTAATTCGTGAAGAAATTTTTCTGGATATTTTCACCCCTTCCAACATGGTGCAGGTTAAGGATACGTTTGTAGATGAATAAATAAATGTCAACTACTGTCTACGAAATATTTAAATCATTTGGCAAATGATTTAAATATTTCGTAGACAGTATGTAAGTGCAAAAGATGAAATGCAACAATGAAACAGTTGTGATCTGCGATCAACACATGTTGCGCTTCTTAACACTTAAGTCTACGAAGAAAATGTATTTTAAATTATTTATTTGTTGTCGCAACTTTAAAAGGTGAGCTCTGTTAGCCAGATGGTACTCTACCCCCATAGGTAATATATATCACATTATTTATTTATCTTTATGACAGAGTTATGTACCAACCGGGACATAGAACTAACTTCCAGACATAACATGAACAACTTCGACAATATACACTCACTTTCCATACATTCCTTCGGTGATTTTTGTGCGCTTCAGGGGGCGCCGCATCTTCCCAGTTTCGGCATTTCGCCGCTTCATATTTTTTCATCCACTATATAAATCTCAAATATAGGCGCTCGTTCCACAACACTTATTTATCAGGAAACATCTAAAACAATAATGATCTCCTAAATAGTGCCTTTTGTTGTCAATCAGCCTAGTCCAAGATTTACGAGGGAGACGGATGAAATATCAGCAAGCTCTTTTTGTGCGTTCACTCACACAATTTGTGTTGCCCTATCAAAATAGTTTACTATTATTTTATAAAATAAATTTTATTCTACTTTAATTTTGTTTTCACATAAAATTATGTGATGAGGGAGAGTTATTAATATTATAGATAAAACTTTGCTTTGCTTGTTCTATAATCATTTCAAGTGTGAAGGAACGGGTGAAATGTTCTTCCTGCGGTTCCTGCGTCGTGGACTCGTGGATTAACATTTTCCATGTTCAGGATTTCCAAATAACTTAAATTTAGAAATTCTCGACAGAACGTTTGGCACCGATTTAGGATTTCTATATCCTTCCCGAAAAAGTGCCTACTGTATCTCATTTTTTACTTAACGATAAGGACTGCCTTTCACGTAATTACTACACGTCTCTCGTCTGCCACATAAGAAGGGAAGGGACTTTGATGTTGTCCAATGGTTCGTCTTTAGGCATAATAATTATCCTAAAATCTTTGTTTCGGGCCCAAGAAGCTTCTTTTGGAAGACTTCCAACTGACACAATAGCATTTCCTGCGATTATGTCTCTTCCTTTGTTATGTTTGATTATGTTTTCTTTAAATTTAGGCACATCTATAAGCTCTCCAAGTTTGGTTTGGTACCAATATAATAAAGTTTACCTAATTACCCTCTTTAATGTGATCCTGCACTAATTGTTAAATTAACGTATAGGTACCCTAATTATTTTTTGTGTGTATTCTGTTAACTACTTAATTCATTAGGTACATATTATATATTTAGTAATAAGAGGTGATTGACTCAATGAAATCATTAGCGGACCTATGAGGACTTGACCTTTAGAGGAGATTCAAAAGGCAATTCAAAATTAAAATATCATTGCCATTGAGTAAAACGAACGTTTGTGATTTCTTAGACCTTTTTCGCCTTTGATATAAAAAATATTGTAAACTACACTTATATTTAAAGCAGTTAAACATTACAATGAGTAAAGTAGAATGAGAGATACAAAGAGTAAAGTAATACCACGAGCACTATATCTGTGTGCAATATAACGGCCAATACTGTGAAGCACTTTTTCTTAAAAAATTATAACTTTCGTTTTGTACTCAATTGTCTTATATGACAATTTCTAATATATTAGTAGTTATCAGCAGAATCCATTAATCTAAAAAATTACCCTTCAAAATTCAAGTCTCCATATCTTTGAAAGACAATTTTCAGCCCACCGTGCGCCCCAAGACCAGGTGTTTTATTTTCCTGGTCAGGCTATAAACTATTACAGGAAAAGAATAAATTTTTATTTAGAGTGTCTTTTACTGAAACGAACTCGTTATTACAAATTAGTCTAGTGATAGTCAGTTTCTTAAGTCCTGCACGACTGACGAAATATGTGATTCACAACCAATGTACCATATTTCTGCAAAAATATCCTTCTTAAACACTTTTAGTAGAAAATACAAAGGTTGGCAGTAGGCACAGGCTTGACAAAAATACGTGGATCAGGGTTATAATACCTTTTAATCAGGATCAAATCTTATCTGTCAATTGTCCGAATTCATATTGCAGTTTGACATTTGTTTGTAAATAAGGAAGATGAGATTGAGATGACGAAGAGAACTTATTTATACTAATAATCATTATGGTAGATGACGAATAATAGAGTTTAGCTACAGCTTTATATCATATTAGTGATCAAAATGTGTTCACCGTCCATTATTAATGCGGTTCGAATGTATTTAGCGTCACATTACATGTTTGTTGATGAAGATTGGCTGGTTGGGTGAGAATAAACTTTTTGTTTATGATAAGCTATGAAATGGTCACAGTTAATAAGTAAAGTAATTATTACAGATGCGTCGAATATTTGTCTGAAGACAACAATTACACTGAAACAGAAATAAAAAGTTTGGCTAAGGAGCAATGGTTACTTAATGACTTGAAAACTATTTGTCCCGGGTCATTACCGGCGAATCTAAGGAGCCAACAGAAGATGGTCCTAGCGGGTAAATTTGTATTGCAGATCAATTCTACGATTGATATAGGTAAGATGTATTCTTTAATATATAATAAAAATAGCCTGTTGGTCTAGCGGTTAGAGATCCTGACTCCTGAGGCAGAGTTCGTGGGTTCGATTCCCACCCAGGAAATCATTATGTGATGAGCATGATCTTGCCCTGTGTCTGGGTGTAATTTATCTGTCTGGTTACCATAGTTCAGGCACTGCCTATTTTGGGATCAGATGGCCGCATGTGAGGTGTTTAAGTTATTATTATTGTTATCATCAAAGCCACAGAATGTGCAGTACTGAACATAGGTCTCCCCTAAAAGACTTCCACAGTGATAGAACACCACTTGTGGGCTCTGTTGAGCTTGCACTTTATCATATTCTTGTTCTCTTTCCTCTATGTTATCTTTATTAATGAATATGTGGATGTCTATTGGCTCCAATAGACTGGTTGCTTATATTGATTCTCTTACAGAAATAACATTACATATACTCTATTTATCAATAGTGGACTATAATATTATGGAAGATATATATATGTATGGAAGAAAAAATGCAAATTGTTTATTGTTTATTAATTCACAGTACATTTTTCAAATATTTAATAGAAGAGTAATGAGAGCAAATATATTTCTTATCTTTCGTCTTTTGTTTCTCCTTTCTTTTTTTTGTTTTAACTATAATTTTGTCTTGTTTAGTTTTCACTGTCCCTATTTTAATACCTTTTTGAGCTTATTTACTTTGAGCTTATTTACATCAAAACTATTGTATATATATTTTGTATATATATATAAATATTGTAAAAATATCTACTGATTTCAAAGATGGCTGTGAGTTTGTTTGTCCGATTTCTTCTCACAATGCTTAAATATTTAGAAACAGGTTTTCAGAGATGAATACTGACAGATTGAGATCTTAGCTATTTTCAATATAGCATTATTTGTTATTTAGTCTCATAATAATTTTACTTATGACAGAACAAACTTCTGTAGCAGTGACATTGTGTGTGTTTCAACACACAATTTCAATTTTTTTTTTAACATTTTCATAAGATGAAACTTTTATTGAAATGGCATTGGCATTTGTTATGTTGTTTTGCTATGATGAAGACAAAGAAGGTGCATGCCTATACGAGAGAAACCTATTCACTCTATTCCTTGAACGCTCCACGATTATAATTGATTGAAAAAATAGACGCAGGCAGTTCATTCCACACTTTGGCGACTCGAAGCCAAAAGAAGCTGCCGAAGCATTTAGTTAGACTTTTTGGTGTGTCGACAACGAAAGGATTTAACCTCTGTCTTCGCCTAGTAGTCCGATAAAGGAATGGCAAGTTTACAATTAATTCGAAGAGAGCCGTTGCACACTCGCCAACGTGAATCCTATATAAAACCGATAAGCAGGCGACTTTACGACGATGCTCAAGGTTATGTAGTTCCCTATTTGTGAGCAGATCGTCAGTTATAACCGTACTGGCTCTTCGGTCAACACTTCCAGACAGACAACACGGTCCAGAGCTTCTAAACTTTGATTTTATAGTGTGCTATCAGGCATAAATTAAGTAATGTGTAAATATAAATGTAAATATGTAAATGAAAAATAATTGTTAACAGGTACTCCAGCTTATCAACAGTACTTAAAATTGCAGAAAGTTAATATGGAAAATGTAGAAGCTACTACAAATTTCGAGGAAAAGGTATCTAGTCACAGGTAAATATTAATCCTTACTTCCTTACTAATATTATAAATGCGAAAGTAACTCTGTCTGTCTGTCTGTCTGTCGGTCGGTCTGTCTGTCTGTCTGTCTGTCGGTCGGTCTGTCTGTCTGTCTGTCTGTCGCCCTTTCTCTCCAAAACTACTAAACCGATTTAAATGAAATTTGGTGCACAGATAGTCTAGAGCCTGAGAAAGGACATAGGCTACTTTTTTATGCGAAAAAAGGGGTGTAAGGGGATGAAAGGTGGGGATGAAAAGTTGTATAGAAGTATCGTCAATTAGCCTAAATAATTAAAAATTCTACCCAAAGACACTATTCCTCGCGGACGAAGTCGCGGGCACAGCTAGTAGATTATATAATCCTTATACAACATGTTAAATTGATAAGTAAACCTTTGTTAAGTATAAACAAGGTGATAATCAGGTGGTACTATGACATGGTACACAGCAGCACTGTATCATGTATTTTCAATGTTCTATATATACAGGGTGAGAAAAAAAAACATCGTGCCGAATACTGAAACAGTGTATTCAAATCATCATTCTGAGTTGAAAATCATTGGAATTGTCTGCCGGAAACTTCATAATTTATACACACATAAACACAATCAGCTGGTCTTGACGTCGACGAACGTTTAAGGTAATTTTTATATTAAATTATAAAAATTAATTATGAATTTTCCGGCAGAAAATTCCAATGATTTTCGACACAAAATGATGGTCTGAATACACTAATTCAATATTCGGTACGGTGTTCCTTACATCCTGTATACTCTTTTATAAAGTTAATTATTAACCAATCAATAATACTTTCAGGATGATAAAGCTATATCTAACAGACGGTGTTCAAGAGGTGTGCGCTATTGAATACAAGCCTATGAGAAATTTATCTTCTGACATCACACCCGGATGTAAAATCCTCATCAAGGGTATGACAAATATTTTCTTATGATAATGTTAAGAGAATGAATAACAAAGAGACAACAGTCATTTTATATTTGTAATAGGGCAACAAATTACCAGCTGACCCGCGCAACTTCGTCTGCGTCACTTATGAGAGAGATAAATTCCCCCCGTTTTTGCAACATTTTTCATTGATGCTCCGCTCCTATTGGTTGAAGCGTGATGTTTTATAGCCTTCCTCGATAAATGCTCTATCCAACACTAAAAGAATTTTTCAATTCGAACCTGTACTTCCTGAGATTAGCGCGTTCAACCAAACAAACAAACTCTTCAGCTTTATAATATTAGTATTTAATATTTTTGTATTCACCAGCAGAAAAAATGTATACCTGATCATAATATATAATGTAACTAAAATATATTCAAATCGTACACAGAATGTTGTACGCAGATTTTTAACATTACCATCGGACCACAAAGTTGCTATCATACAAAAAATATTTTATAGGCTCTATAGGTTGGATGCAACTGTATAATAAAAAAAATATCAACGAACCCCAAGCGTATACTTAACATTATAAATGCGAAAGTCACTCTGTCTTTTACGTTTTCACGCCAAAAACTCTTAACCATTTGATGATTTTTTGTATAGAGGTAGATAGGACCTCGGGGAAGGACAAAGGCTACTTTTTGTTACGGAAATAAACTGGGGAGGGGGGAGGGTTTAATTAGGGGATAATTGTTTGTATTGTAAAGGTTCAGATGAAGTCGCTATTTAACACTGCCTGGTGCCCACCAGGCAGTGTTAAATAGTTAAAAATAATCATACATTCAATCAATAAACAATCACTCGAAAATCCCTTCAACGATTACAAAAGAGCTGATGATCTCCGAACGGCTGAACAGATTTTCTTGAATTATATCTAAGAACACTCTCGATCAAGTCACCTTTCAAACAAAAAAAAAACATTGAAATCGGTTCATCCGTGGAGCTACGATGCCACAGACAGACACGTCACTAACTTAGAACACCCCCTTTTTGCGTGGGGGTTAAAAATAAGTTAGAATATAACCTCACTACAAGTGCAGTGTAAAAAGCACTGCAACTGCAGTGCAAAAAGCATTGCAACAGCAGTGCAAAAGGCACTGCAACTGTAGTGCAAAAAGCACTAACATATTAGGTATATCCGCGTAGGATGTTATTTTTTAATTAAAAATCAGGAGCAAAGAACGTGGCTTTGATGGAATTTAACATGTCATTTTGCAGTCGCAGGTAATCTTCTAACTTTTTGTTTTAAAAGTAAAAGTTAATACTCAAGAAGTTACGGTTAATGCATAAAGTACAAAAATTTGTTATAGCTACAATATTAGTACAAGGAGCCTCACAGCTCATAGATATACGAAGCTTGTAAATATACACAGTTCTATGGAACTTACGAGCTGCGCCACGCGCGGACGGTGAGTGGACCACTCGGTGAGAACTCGCTGCTCGCATGCTTGCCTAGTGTTGGCTACGCATTGCAAACGCATGGGTCCCGAGTGAACCACGCCAATCGCTGACAAACTACTCGGAAATTCGTGGACCACGCATGTCCACTCGTTGACTACGCGACGACCATTCGAAGCTCACTGGTGACGCGGCCACCACCTGTTGACATTGAGTAGACGCCGAACAACGAGGCGGTGTTGGTCGGGTGCCGGGTGTTTACCTAATCCCTGTTCTAGAGCCAATAGTAAAAGCTTCCTGTGTACTATGTCCCAAAATATTATATTAATATTATTACGATCCACAGGGCCAATAGAATGTCGGAGAGGAACACTCCTGTTGTCAGAGAGTGCAGTCGAATTGTTAGGAGGGGAAGTGCAGGAGATAGCAGTATCCAACTCTCTTGCTGGATTGTTATCAACTAAATTAGGTGTTACTATAACAGCAGGTACACAAAGTATAAATATTTTTTCATTAATTAAAGATATTCGGTTTTACTGACGTATGTATTTCGGGGATAACCCACTAATTTGGTCCCGACACGACCCTTTATCACCTGACACCGATGGGGGCCTTTCCGTCGGTGACAGATGGCCCCACGCTGAAATACACACGTTAGTAAACCCATGTATCTTTAATAAATATGAATACCACTGAGGAAAGTTTTTATTCTAAGACACGTCTTCTACTACCATTCTACTGTAAAGGTCTCTCACCGATTAGCATATTTGATGAATTTTCATTTTCAAGCTGAAGTGCATTAGTCAGTCACCGGGGTAGACGTGCCTAGGGAAATGGAGGACACCCTGCGTCCAGGTGGAGTGACACAAAACGTGTGCGGAAAACGGGGGGGAAAAAGTGGATAAGGATAGCTGACGATCCAGCTCAGTGGATTAGGAGGCCTATGTCCAGAAGTGGACGATGAACGGCTGATGATGATGATATATAAATTGTTACCATTATATGCAATTTTTGAAGATGACAACTTTCTATTTGTACTTTACTAGCCGTTTCCCACAGTTTGCATTTATAGTCACTGCTCCGCTCCTAAAGGTAATAGCGTGATGTTAAATAGCCTACAATCTTCAAAGTTTGAGCTATCAAATTTTTTTTTAGGGGGGGGGGGAGGCAAACGAGCAGACGGTTTACCTGAAGGTAAATGACTACCGCCGCCCATGGGCACCTGTAACTCAGGAGTCACAAGTGCGTTGCAGCCCTTTAAAATGGGAGTAGGAAAAGAGGGGGAGGGTGGAAGAGTGGGAAGATAGGAGAAGGGAAGGACGGGAATAGGGGAGAGGGAAGGGTTAGGGCCTCCGGTAACCTCACTCACGCGGCGAAATACAATGCAATCATTGCTTCACTGCCAGTTTTCTGTGAGGCATCGAGCGGAGTCGAGCCAGCCCGTACGTGCCGAAGCATGGCTCTCCCACGTTTTCCCATCCCACTAGTAGTTCGAGTTTAGCGCGTTTACCCAGAAAACTAACCTTTATATTCATTATTTATTATATTATATACAGGGTGTATTTCGAAATGTAAAACTTACTCAAATCACTGAAAGCATGCAACTGACTTTAGCATGCAGTTACAAAAAGAATTTATGAGAAACGGAGGTAAAAATACCTGGAAATCCAAACGGTCGTAACTTGTAAACGCATAGTTATTTTTCAAAAATTATTTTTGTAACTGCATGCCATGCTATGATTTAAGTAAATGTTTCATTGTCAGATGCACTGTGTATATTTGTATAGAAAGATTTTATATACATAACACATTGACAGGACCAGGTCCCGACGCGACGATAAATCAACTAAGAAACACAAATCTACCAACACATGTGGCCATGCCGCCAGCGGCAAACTACACACCTGAACGCACATTGCCCACTATTACACAGCCAGCAAATAACTTCGTGGACGACGACATAGATATAGATCAACTTGCTGCTATAGAAGCGCAGTACACCGATAACTCTGGCAAAAGACCAATCAACAGCGATCTTGCAAACCCTGAAAAGAAAATAAAGATTGACACCGTGAACAAAGCTGAAGACTATCCAGATGATAATGACTTATTATTCGAAGAAGACGAAGATTATTTGAGGGAGATCGAAGCTGAAATCGATTCGAGGGAAAATATACCTCAAACTGTAGAAAATACTGGTCCTATTCGCGTGTCAGCAGAACCGTTTGTGTACATAAAGCAGTTGCAAGAGATGAGTGAAAGAGATAAAACTGGGCAAGTGTTTAAAGTGAAAGGTCAGGTGATGACTTTGTTGTCTAAGTTATCGGTAAGCAAAGATGAATGGAGTTTGAAGTGTACTATTGTAGACGGAACTGGTCGATTAGATGTCGAATTCGCGAGTGATGTACTTTCAAAATTAGTTGGGGTCACTCCACAGGAAATGAATGTGATGAAAAAACAGATGGCGACTAAACCTGAATTAAAGGAGAAAGTTGTTTCGGTGAGTAGTTTGTATATGCATTTTTGGAACCATTTTAATTTTAAAAAATACTATTTAAGTTTTAAGGAGCCCTTGCTCTTGGGAAATATATTATGCCTGTCTCGCGGACGACCCGATATTTTCTGATTATTTGATGACCCATGTGGAGAGGCGGTAGAGCATTTATATCATGACCTCTTTGAATATTTTAAAGTTTCGTTCGATGTTACATGAAGACTCCTCGTTAAAAACAATGAATGTCAAAAGTTATAAGTACGAGAAAAACGACTTCTTATGGTTTCAAAGCTTTCATTTTACTCTATTATTATACAGATATCGAAACAATGTTATTATTGCATAAACATACTCTATGACTTTACTTAAACAATATACTTTAGTCTAAGATGTTTTTATTCACTATGTGCGAAGTGCATGGTGGGGGTATATGTAGCGATCGCAGCGCATGCCGTGGCAGAAATTTGTAATAATACGGAATAGTCTATCATATCAGTCAAACAAAATCCTTTGAGATTTCCTACAATTTGTTTGTAGTTTTAAAAGGATCATAATTGTTGTTGTGTTGTAAACTGCAAAAAAATGTTAAAGTACCTAACCTACCGTAAAATACTAAATGAAGTGTGCTACATAATGTAGCACATCTAATTACTATTATTAATAACAAAGTACAACGTAATGTAGCCTACATTACGTTTAAAGCATTATGAGAGTACTTACTTTTAAACTTGTTTTATAGGGTGTTAATGTCACCGATGTTTATTGAATGATGTGGGCTCTTATTAAATAACTACTGCTATTATTTCGTAGCTCTCAACATTTCTTACATGTTGAGCTATAACTAATTTATTTCCTTTGAACAGAGTTTGAGGTTGAAAAATGTTTTGTTTTATACATTCAAAACCGGTTTTTATAATTATATCCATTTTTCTATAAACTGTTTCTAACAAATTCCTTTATTTCTAGTCTTTCTATGTACCTTTAATTACTTTACATAATAGAAAATAATAAAACATTTGCATGTCATTATTTGACATAAACCCGAATAGTTGCGCATACTAAGTGGCGCTACTGTCGTGCACTATCCCAATAGGCATAGATGCGTTGACCGCATTCTATATTGGCAACATAAAAGTAAAATAATCCCGGCTTTTACTTACGCCGCGTTCCAATAAACAAAAAACGATTCGTTTTGTTTACGGACGGCAAAATTTTCGTTGAAAATTCAATCGTTGAATCGTTTCTTGTTTATTGGAACGCGGCATTAGTCGGGTTCTCCCCAGCGTCGCAAGACGTAATTTAAAAACATACCCAAAACTTTGAATCTACCCCGGAAAACATGCCTTCTTTGTATAGAGGATGCACGAATTAAACAGCTACTATTAAAACAGAGTATGTTTGATTTCATGCGTAAGTAAATACTTTATTGTGTTTATTGATGATATAGAGTAAACAAACACATGTAAACCACACTTCCAAAATGTAGGCATCCTAACATTACCCAGTATATACATCTTAGAATTAAGTAAATTTGTCCGAAAATATCCGGAACTGTATAGTAAACGGGAAGACAAAGAAACAAACTTTTCCTTTAGACACAAACATAGATTAAATTAATTAAATCTACCACCTTCTAGACTAATAATGCATTCTCGCAGTCCTTTGGTCATGTCTATAAAAGTATATAATAAATTACTAGTTGACATTAAAAATGAGACTAAATTTAATACTTTTGTAAATAAATTAAAACCTTTTATTAATTGGAAAATGCTACTACAGCGTAAAAGATAAATAAATAATAAATTCACAAATTCTATTTAAATAAAGAGATGACATCAGAATGATGACTATTACAATAATAACAAATCATCGCTCAAATAATAAAAATAATAATCGAATTGAATAAGTTACAAACGATATTTTATTTCTTTTTATACACTATAAATACAATATTAAAATTATTAACGAATTTATTAATTAATAATATAATACATACAATATAAAAGTATCACAATTATATCCTATCATATACATTACACTGAACACTTTAAAATTGTATATGTTTGTATTATCTTCCTCTCTCCCAAACAAACTGTGCTGCGCCCGACAGGGTCCATAATTGTTACTCCTTAAACTGTTATCAACTATGTATTTACATTATGGAAGCAATAAACTATTGAGTATTAAAACAGATAATGCTTTGATTTAATTATGGCTCGTACCATGTTAGAGGAAGGTGGGGTAATAGGCAACCGGACAAATATTCGTCAAGTATTAATTAGAACATCGTGCATTTATAAAAGTTGTAAAAAATATATATTTACATAATAAAGCAATTATCGCAAAACAATGTTTAAATTCTTGATATTTTAGATTTCCACATTAACATTACATCACGTGATTCTAGGACCCACTACGTTATCTATAGGTAAACATACGGAATAAAAGTCAAGATACTACTAAAGTACGATGCTTTGGCAATAACATTAGTTTAAGCATGTGTGACGTAATGAGCTATACTGTTGTTTCGACGCGACGGCAGGCCTATGTCACTCGATGTACTAAGTACCTACCGGCCGCTGGTCCACCGGCGGACCTTATGCAGTCTCACAAAACGGGTTACCGGCAGCTGCATCTCGCGCACACGCTTTTATTTTTAAAGGACATAAAACGTAATTCGAGATCGTATTAATATACTAATTAAATATAGTAAAATTGACATGGTTGTTTATGTGCAGTATAAGAATATAGATAAACAGAAAAAAAAATCGGCAGCTATTTTTCATTTTTTTAAATGAACCCTTGTTTCCCTCAAGTTATTCCTTGAAACTTTTTGTAAGATTTAGAATACTTTCCACCATTTTAAAATCGAGATTTTCGAAAAGGGAAGAGGTTTATTAATCTTTAGGTGCATAAAAAAAATACATAGGATTTTTGCATATGTACTAAAATATTGGAAATGAAAAATAAGCGTTAAGTACTTCATTTACATAACAATTGTAATTTTTTTATAACAAAAATCATTGAAGAGGTAACCCTACACACATTTAAAGCCCGAAAAGACTAGGCAATTAAAACGGTAGGTACCGATATTTTTGTAGAGTGTTACGTAGTAACTATTTAGTAATCTGTAGCGACGGTATGAACATATGAAGGGGGTATAGAACATAATTATATGACTTTATGAGTAGGTACCTACTCTCCTGACAAACAGATTGTTTGTTTATTAGATTTAATAAATAAATATAGTCTCAGCTGCATTTACCTTTAAACAATTTTTTTTTGTTTAAAGCTATTTGCAATTTCTGTTCCTTACAAAAGATTTGAATGTATAATAATTGTTAAGAAATATATTTTAATTTTTTTATTTCAAGATGATTATGTAAAATATTTTTTATTTATTTACCTAGCTTAACCAAATAAAATTAAGTGTTCTATTTGCCCCCACATTCCTCTAATTGATAGCGTCATAAGCGCTTTGACCAATGAGCATATATTACCGTTGCCTAGTAGCTAAAGCTCTGGTTATCTCTGTCTAACAACCGGTAAGTCGTATGCACTGAAAGAGCTGCATAATAATATGTATTGCTATAGATTTATAGTAAAGTTTTGCCAGCTTGTGATTCAGTTATCTTCGTGTATGGCGTGTCTATAGTTAATATGTCATTGACTTTAGTATTATATTTCAATAATTATTGCAAAATGTCTGAAACTAGTGACTAAATTCCATAGCATAAACAATCACATTGACATTCATTATTATAAATCAATTTATAAAGTAACTTAACATTTTTAACTTATTAATCAAACAATCACATGTTTGGCCTTATTATAATGAGATCAACTTTTGAAAGTTAATTTTGATAGCTAATGTGGAAGAGAATCAAAGTAAATTTTAGCTTCATAAGAACAAAACTGTTTTAAAACTTAAAGCTCAGAATACTTTTCAAGTGTGATTTTCAGTGGCCCTGTAAAACATAACAAATGTTAATAATAATATTTGTTATTCAAATGACAAAGAAAATGTTAGTTCATCATCATCTGCATACCCTTGTCCCAATTTTATTTGGGGTCGGTGCAATACGTTTTATTCTTCCATTCTACTCTATCGTTCGTAATTTAACTGCTTACTCCTTTTCTAACCATATCTTCTTTCACACAGTCTATCCATCTTTTCTGTGGTCGTCCTCTTCTTTTGTCAACATCATACATAAAACTCTTTTCACTACATTTTGCTCATCCCTCTGCATCACATGTCCATAACACGATACCCTATGGCTCCTCAGCTTTTCATCCACTGATGCTTGTTTCAGGCTCACTCTAATATATTCCTTTCTCACCTTGACCATCCTAGTTACACCACATATCCATGCAGGCATCTCTCATCCATTCTCTTTGTGGGTCAACTTCAGATCCTTACAGGATGGCATGTCTGATGATAGTCACATACACCTGTCCCTTTAACTTAATAGGAAACATGGGAAGAAAATGTTAGTTAAATCAGAGTAATAACAAACCTTGGAAACTAGGAGGCAGATGTAATTCATTTTCTAGACATTTTTCTAAAATTAACTGTCTTGTTATTTTTCTGTGTGTGTGTGTTATATTGCTATTGTAGAACAGTCCATTATAGTTAGGCCTGTGCTGGACGAAAATTTTGTCTGACGATGTTTCAACATACAAATTTCCTGAATTATGAACACAGCTGTGTTTTTGTAGTTGCCATTTGACAGAAAATCCATTTATAACTTCTTAGCAAATGATAAAAATCTTTTGGCACTTACATCCTTGTCTTTAGCTTAACTACACTAAGATTTTTGTCACATTCCATATAAGAATGTCTTCTCACAGGGAATGTGAAAGATACACTGTCCAGCAATTTGCTCTCATGTATGAGAAAATATGCAAATTTAATCATATAATCATGTTTATTTTGACCGCCTGCAAAATCACAAAAGATTGATAAGTGTCTCACACTCTTGTCTAAGCAATGTACAATAAAGTAATGAAATTACATGCACTTCTATCAACAAGCCTTTCTTTGATATAGTTTCAGGGTAGCAGAAAAAGTAAGATAAAAAAGTTACAACCAAGACATGAATATTGAATGTGTACATTAAAAGTTGGTGTCTGTACTACACATTTATCGTGATATTTGGCAGCATTATGTTTTTTTGATAGTCCATTGCTATGGCAACATAATTTTTTCGGGCTCTCAATTTGGCTTTCTTTTTTCAAATTCAAAATATGTAATTTCTTCTCTATTTGTAAGTCATAATTTTTTTTGTTATATTTCTAGTGTATTTTTTTTGTTTTTTCTTTAAGGAACTGTATGCAGATTCAATCGTATCACAATTGCTACATGTATTTGATTGTGGAAATCCAAAACACACATTGTGTTTTTTAAATTCTTTTCTATAACTTTCATAGCTCACTCTTTTTTTCATGTCTGGATGTTTTTCTATAAATAGTTCATAAACTTTATTTATATTAAATTTTTCAGGGAGATAGATCTTTGATGACTTATTACTGTTGTGACTGGAACATCCATTGAAAGATTTTAAGTGTTCTTTTATTAAACTCCGTGTGAAGTCACTTATTTTTTTGGGACGATTTTGATGTTTGCCTCGCTTGTCTTGAGGAGCTCCACCAGTCATCTTCAGATGACTTTGTATATATTGAACTTTACTTTTATTTATTCCAAATATTGAACAGAAAGCTTTAACACAAACTTGAATCTCGTGACAAACATCGTTTCTGGCGATTTTTAGAATATAAGAATAATGGCACTCATGTTTTTTTCTTTCTATAATGTCTTTTCTGGGGCGTCTTTTTTTTATGAGATTCACTGTTATCATGGATGTAAGAAAGTTATTTTGTTCATTTACCGTTTGTAATTGATTAAAGTGACGAAGTAACGCCTTTCTTTCTGTTTCCGACACACTTTTAAAGCATTCTAATCGTTTGCAAAAACAATCTTCGCCGGCTTCATGACTTTGAATGCGGATTTTTCTCATCACATCTTTTATTCGTCCTCTACATATTTTTTTCTTCTCAGAAGGTTTGATGTGCGTATTTTCATCGTCACTACTTGACATTGTAATGCTTCTTCAATTTAAATAAAATCCTACAATATCATAGAAAAACATTGCAATAGCGACGTGACTTCGGATAGGTCGCTAGGAAAATTAGTCTTGGACTCTTGGGTAGTTCACGTACGACGTACTAATAGGTACTGGGTACTGTACTAAACTAAAAGTAATGTTACCGAAAGGCAGAAATTTAATCGGACATTTTGCACTATTACTTCACACATATACTGTGTCTAACATCAAGCCAGTACCTACTAAAACTACGTTGTTTTAGGATTGTGTAGTTCACGAATTATGTTCTATTAGGAATTCGTTCCTGACATGGAACTAGAACGAACTATTCCGTAAGCTTATAGTACTTCGTTCATTTAGTACATTAGTACTGTGAAAAAACATGAACTAAATCGTCGGCTAAAAAGTCGTACGTTGCGTCCCCGCGCGACACGGTGGCAAAAGAACGAATAATAATCAGATGCATGCTGTGAAACCAAAACAACAACACCATTTTGCGTGTTATTAATTTTATTTGGTGTTTTTTTGCTTATGCATTGACTTACTAATTATATTGTTATATAATATATTTTTGTTATATAAATGTAAATCAATTAGTATGGTCATTTTACGGGTGTAAGAATGACGTCTTAAGCATGTAAAGTATGAAGAAAATCCAAATATTCATTCAATGCAGTTACAATAGTACTCTCTATTACAAATAATAGAACTAGAAGTCCGAACTAGTAAATGTGACTGACTGTACTAGATTGTAGACATGTGTAGTTCCGGAGCGTAATAGTTCCTGGAACTATTACGCTGGAGCTATTACTATGTCAGTTCTTTCCGACTTGCTCAACCTAATAGTTCCAGTTCCGCAGTTCTTCGGAACGATCACGCGGATTGAAGGAGCGGCCGGAGTGGTATTGAATGGTGAAACGAATAACGAACTGTCCGTGTGACGTATGCCGCGAGCGTTGCGCTCTGGGCCGTCAACTCCTAATTCTGTTCCGTGCAAGGGTGTATTTTGAAAAGCAGGACTTACTTTTATGGACAGAAGGCAACGATTGAAAGCATCAAAGGTGCCTGAGCTACTTTTTATGTTAGCAATTATAAATAAAAAACCTATATATCATGTATTATGTTATGATGTACAAATTCAAATATTACTTAATTATGTAATACTATCAATTATTTTTTAAAGATCAAGCCAATACATTAATTTAAAATATTTTAAGTCTAAATAAACAATATCATTGTTTACAACCATGTATGTCCGAGGAACTGTCTGAACCGAAATAAAACTGTTAACTACAATGTCCGGATAAAACTGAGGAACTAGATAGTTCCTCGGACATGTTTCCTGGAACTAGTTCCGAGAAGGAAAGGAACCGTTCCAGGTTCAATCCCATGTCGGACATGGTTTGCGCATGTCTACTAGATTAGAGCGCTCTTTTTAGTGACCGAGCAAGAACAAGCCTATTGTTTACTCTGTCAGTCTGTATGCTATCTTCGTTCGTTGTGCGACTCACTAATTTATGATTGTTGATAAGATATCGATATATCGAAATATTAATATTAGAAATATAATAATTATTATTTGGAAATATCGATATTTATTAATAATTTTTTTTTGGACAATGTATCGATAGTCTAATAATGAAATATAGATATCGACGGTCAATATTCTTTTAATAATTTTTCATTTTTTCTCGTACTATTTAAAGTTTATTTACAATATATCATGTTTTTCCTCTTTCCCTAGTTTATTGCATTTATTTATTATGTTAAAACGAAATATAACTTTGTATGATTAGAACTCTGTGGTATTGAGAAAAAGACGTCATTAGCTCCATCATGGATCTGGTCAATGGATCTTCTAAGATTGAACCTAAAATTCTAATTATTTCTAGTCATTTATCCATATCTTGCATTTACACGACTTTGATCATAACTAATATTATTATCACCACGTATTTTTAAACCTAGAATGCCAGTCCTAAGTCTGTTAAAGTATGAAGGAAAATCAAATAGTATGTTTAAAGTTAAATCTGAAGTAATCTAAAGATTCACACTTAAAAGTCAAACGCTTAAGTTTTCATGTACTATTATATATATAATATTATGTTCTACTAAAACTGTACTAATGGTACTACTACAGTGTACTAGTACGATGTACGAATTGTACTAGTACGGTGCGAACCTGCAGATATCCGGTTAGGCACAAGACTAGAAAACACGCAGGATGACAACTGTCAGATTGACAACGACGGTTTTTACCGTTGCACAGTGTGAGATTTTGGCTGAGTTGGAGACATACCTCTTTATGCTTTTATTTGATAGTTTACTTAAAGTAATAACTCGAGAGTAAAACTCTAACGAAATTCAAAGTGCTAAAAGTAACCTTACATTACATATTACATCATTCCTAAATATTAAATAAATTAACGGCAGGACAGCTGAGTTATTAATTTTTGAATATCCAATATATTAGGGTTGTCAACACAGAAACTTTCGATTCTGAGTATCTCTAATAACAGCATAATTTTGTTGAAAGCATTTTAAAGCTTAAAGCATGTAAGGAAGGTATTTACTAATGTGGTATTAGATCAGATTTAGTCATCATCATCGTGAACAACCTTTAACAGTCCACGACTGGACATACTTAGGCCTTCCCTAATGAGTGCCATTGTGCCCTATCTTTGACTTATTTTGTCAGTTTCTGCCAGAAGTCCAGTTATAGTATCATAGTTATTCTAGTGATTAGTGATCCTGGTTGCCTAACCAGAGGTCGTGCGTTCGATTCCCACCCAGAACAAATAATTGTGTGATGAGCATGATCATTTGTTCTGTGTCTAGGTGTGTGTATTGTCGCTGTTAGTAGATGTTATGCGTCCGAATGCAGGCACTACCAACAGCGAACAGCGCTATCGGACAAACACCGTAATACGTTTGCTGAAATTCTTGGGCTGGAATATTGGCTCGTCGGTGGCATCCATTGATCCATACTATATTAGTAACACTCTCCAGCAGCTCTGAGATAGATGCTGCAAATTTTCAGACTTTTTGGACTAAAATTGCTACAAAATATGTGGAAACTTATAGTTGGTGCTACATGTCCGTTACTCTCCACAAAATATTTATGCATGGCAGTTAAATAAGTAGATCTAGTGCGTTACGATAGGTGTGTTATCTGAGCAGGCAGGAGAGTTAAGTATTGGCGAAACGACAGAGCACCACACTCGAAAATTTGATTCAACCTGCTCTAGAATTCTCGGATCCATACCTAACGATACGTTTCCTCGCAAAAAGAAAACAAAAATTCCAGCTGTACCTGAGAAGGTACTATAATTGTTAAGGACTTTCGAAGTCTATGACGACATATTTGTCGCACTTACCAGAGAAGACAATTGAATTTTCTCCGTCAGTGAACACGATATGGAAATAAATTGACACTTGCATCATCCCTACTTCCAATAATCACTACATATTATAAAACAAAGAGCCCCCCCCCCCGCGTCTGTCTGTCTGTTCGCGATAAACTGAAAAACTACTGACCGGTTTTTCATGCGGTTTTCACCAATAGACAGAGTGATTCATGAGGAAGGTTTAGGTGTATAATTTGTAAACGTTTTGTGTAAATTTGTTGAAATATGATGATGATTACTAAAGATGTCCCTACTACCCGTGCGAAGCCGGGGCGGGTTGTTAGTACTAGTTAAGTTTGTGTATTGTAAACTAGGTTTGAAAAGAATTTGGTATCATACCCGGCTATCGTACTACCTATAATTTATATATTTGAATGTGAAACTTAGGTAAAAAACATCTAAATTTGATATTGTTCTCCACTTGCGACACATCAATTTCAACGTGGGCAAAGCCGCGGGTTGCAGCCAGTATCCATGGAAAACGAAATACCTGTATTATGTAGATTTTTCTATTATAGTGATTTTGTAGTGATGCTTTTGGCAACCCTATTTCCAGAGAAATTTATAAAAACTTAGAAACCGAATATTTCAGAGATCCTACAATAAACACATTTAATTTTTTGGGCTATGGTATCTGATTGTTATTTCTATATTTTACAATTTAAATAAAATGCGGAAACAAAAGGAAATCTGAGGAATAAAATAAAATCTGAAAATATAAAAAAATAATAACTCTGTGGTACTATAAGTTACTATGTTGAATTTAATATAATTTGCTTATTTTATTGTATTTAATCAGACAATAAGCTCAGTAAGTTAATATTTGCAATATTTTAGTACGAAAAAAATTATGTTTTCTAAACAAAGCAAAAGAATTTCGTCACTATTTGCTCCTACTGGACGTAACCTATCAAATAAAAGCATAAAAGGGCATGTCCCCCAACTCAGCTAAAATCTCACTGATAGTGTTGTTGCAATAGCGATAGTTTCGCTATCGATAGTTGACCTTGAAAAACAGTCGATAGCGCGATAGTACTATCGAAAATATCGACACGCTGCAATACTATCGATACTATCGATAGTATCGATAGTGAAAAATATTTGATACTATTGAACTATGACGATACTATCGATTCTATCGATACTATCGACGTACGATGCTATCGATAGTATCGCGTAAAAGGCGATACTATCGATACTATCTATGGTCTATCGATGCGTTTCGATAGTATCGATAGTCTATCGATGCGTTTCGATAGTATCGATAGTTTTGCTTAGTAACTATTGACGTATTGATATTATCAACTGGAAATAAAACGAAGGGACACAAATATACATGCAGCATATTTAAAGCTGTAAGGGGGAAGTAATTTTTTTAATTTTTGTTTTTATGCTATTTCAATTGTTCGTTAACTGTTCTTTATTGTTCGATGTGTTTTTTTAAATAAAATAAAAAAATACTCTCAAGTTTGCGGCGGGCAGTCGTTTTTTTAGTACTTTTTTGTTATTTCAATTGTTTGATAACTCTTCTTAACTGTTCTGTAAAAAAAATTTTTGTAATAAAACAAAAACAAAATAAAAAATTACCCTCAAGTTGGCGGGAAGAAATCATTTTGTTACATTTTTTTTCTGCTTTATTGACCTACCCTACAAATGTTAAATCGTCTCCAACTTAATATTAAAGTTATAAAGTTTTCTGTATTTCTAGTCGCTCACTTAGTTATTCAGTCTCACGCCTAAAACTTTAATATCCCAATTTGATTATACGCATCACACTTTTAGTAGTTCGTTTTGGTTTCAAGCTAAAAACGAACAAAACAAAATTTTGATAGAACAATGAAGAACAGTTGTCAAATAATTGAAATAGCAAAAAACGACTTCCCTCCGCCAACTTAACGGTAATAAAATGCAAAAAAAATGAATTTTTTTGAAGCTAAGTACGAACAAAATATTTTTTTACAGAACAATGAAGAACAGTTACTTAACGAACTATTAAAATAGCAAAAAAAATGTAAGAGAACGACTTCCCCCCGCCAACTTGAGGGTAATTTTTTTTTAAACTGAAAACGAACAAAAAAAATTTATCGAACAATGAAGAACAGTTAACGAATAGTTGAAATAGCAAAAAAAATATTATTTCCCTCTGCCAACTTAAGACAATATTAAATATGTGGGCTGTATTTAATGTTTATGAATGAGTTTGTGAGCAAATGACGCTATGGATGACAACGAAACACAACTGTTATTTACTGAAGACTATATAATACGCATAGATCATTACAAATGGGATCAAATTCAGCATATACATCAAAAGTAAATAACATAAATGGCAACACAATTTCTGAGAGAGGATCCGAAAATAATCTGTCGTATTTGACTCGTGACTTACCATATATAAATTACTATCGCAACAGAGAAATTTCGGATCCTCGGTATGAAGATATGGCTAGAACCAAACTATATGAATTTTGCGCATAAATCCCCGCATTTATGGCAATAACAATTACACGTTAAATCAAACGGATTGAGTATTCTTAAGTAATTAAAACTATGAAACATTACAAAAACTTTTTTTTTTATATTATAGGGGGCAAACGAGCAGAATAGAATTTTGTTTTGTTCGTTTTTAGCTTGAAACCAAAACTTACATAGCTACCTAATTAGTTCAATCAGTTATTCATTATAGGTGTAGGTACTAACACTTATAATTTTGTTTTATTTATAATTTGTGAAAACCGGCTATGCTTGGTTGTGTGAAAGTCAAAATGGCGGGTGTACCATAACAAATCCAATCTCATGTAGTTGATTCATTCATTCATGATTTTTCGTCGGTTAAAAATTTGATAGTTTATGTAAATAAGCTCAATACTTAAGGTTTCTTTTTTTTTTGCTTTTTAGTTCTTTTCGTCGGTTTAATTTTTTGTTAAAAAGATTTTATATATAAACAAATTTTGAGTCGGCCTCAAACAACAAACTGATTAATTATCAAAATTTTATATGTACCTACGTAGAAATGGGCATGGCTCTACGTAGGTAATTAATAATTTTATTATTTGGCGCCGACTCAAAATAAGTTTATATAAAATTTGATAGTTTATGTAAATAAGCTCAATATTTAAGACCTAAAAGGTTTATTTATTTCATGCTTTTTAGTGGTTTTTGTCGGTTTAATTTTTTGTTAAAAAGATTTTTAGTTTATGATTTTTTTTCACCATCAGCTCAGCATGTTTGTACATAATGTGATGATTTCTAAACGCAAATATCTGTTAGAGTAATGAAAAGTAAACAGAAACTCTATTCGTTCCTATAATTTTCGAGGGTTTCACTCAATTTTATCAGGATCCCATCATCAGATCCTGACTTCCTTGACATGGGACCTTAGACAGCTTAGACAAGTAAATCAAAGTAATGTATTTAAATGTATGCAGAATTATACTTAGGTTTTAAAAATATAGGTAGGCACTTACCGCAGCAATATTATCAGCGGTGTGTCTTTCTTCCATCACGACTGTTTCTAAAAGAGCAGCTTCGAGTTTCTGATTTCGAATAAAATGGCCAGTTACTGCACATATGCCTTGATTATTTTTTGATGTCCACGTATCGGTAGTCAATGCTATATTATGAACGTCGTGTAACATTTCATGTAACTTCAGTTTTTCAGTAGCATGCAGCTTAGGCAGCAGTTTAGTAGTCATTGTATATCTAGATGGCAATTGGTATTTTGAATCCAAAGCGGCAACTAATTCTTTTAAGCCTTCACGCTCAGATAATCGTAGTGGTTCCATGTCTCTGGCTATCATTTGTGTAAACAATAAATCCAATCGTTTCTTTTTTGTTGAATTAATACTATAAAATTCAATGGACGTATCTGGATTTTCCGTGTCCAGGCTTATATCAAAAGTACTCTCGTCATTCGAAGTGGATGGAGCTTGATATTTCTCTGGATGTTTTCTCATTATATGGTCTTTCATGTTTGATGTATTTTTACTATATTTAAATTCTCTTGAACAATATTTACACAAAACTTTTCCGTCACTTATTTTTTCAAAATGCGACCACATAGGAGATTTCATTTTCGATTTATCCATTTTAATATTAAGTTGTTTTTAAATTTCCAATCACACAACAAAAACGTGCTAGATAACTCTGTCGCTATAATATTTCTAGTTACCCTCATAATGTAATGTTGTATCCTGCCCTCTTGCACGGTAGCGCGTGGGCATGCGGCTGAGTATTTTCAATCTAATAAAGCAAGTAATTTATGAATGAACTGCGATGCGAATGTATAATAATAGATGGAATCGATGACCTATGTAATCATTTTCTATATTACCTTTTATGAGCAAGCAATAGTATCGAGTATGTTCGACTATCGATAGGGCAAAACAATCGATAGTATTGATACTATCGACACGCATCCTGTCGATAGTATCGATACTATTGATCTTCAGCAATAGTATTGCTTATTGTTATCAATCGATACTATCGATAGTATCATCAAGGGCTGATAGTTTCGATAGGACTATCGTCAGTATGACTGATTTTCAAGGCCACGATAGTATCACGATACTATCCATAGACTATCGCTATCGCAACAACACTCTCACTGTGCGTTGGGGCGCCGACATTCCTGTTTCTTGCGTTGGATGAACGAATAGAAATTAACTTTTTATTACAGCTGACTACGTCGGTTTTACCCAATTATTAATTTATTATAATAATATAAATATACATCAGGGAAACAGTGAAATATTATCAGATATATTATACTGATAAGATTTCACTGTTTCCCTGATCTGATCTGATTTCTAGGACAATAAAAAAAAACTATTATAATTCTGATTATTGCATAAAAATAATACACCAAAAAGCCACCAGATGCATTAAAAGGTCATTTTCGCAAAAACAGTGACATTCAATGTTTTTCCCGTGGAGTCTTCACATGTTCCAACATTTGTTAGTAGCAAAAAAACCGGCCAAGTGCAAGTCGGACTCGAGCATGAAGGGTTTCGCACCATCGTACAAGATTTACTACGATAAGCCATAAAAATACGTTTCTAGTAGGGGAGCTCCCTTTAATTTTTTATTTATTTTTCTTATTTGTTGTTATAGCGGCAACAGATACCATCATCTGTGAAAATTTCAACTGTCTAACTATCACGGTTCATGAGATACAGCCTGGTGACACGGACGGACGGACAGCGGAGTCTTAGTAATAGGGTCCCGTTTTACCTTTTGGGTACGGAACCCTAAAGTGTTATTATTCAGAAATACCGTTTTGTTTGTGACGAGTATCGATCGGAGTTATTCTTTGTATTTGACGAGCCGGTTGGTCTAGTGGTTAATCTCCTAGTGGGTTAGATTCCCACCTAGAAGAAAAGATTGTGTGATGATCACTATCATGAGTTTTGTGTCTGGGTGTAATTTATCTATAATAATCTGTGTAATTAGTAATATATAAGTATATTTATCAGCAGTCTGGTTACCATAGTACAGGCTTTGCTTAGTTTGGAATCAGACGGCCGTGTGTGAGGTGTCTCAAGTTATTATTTTCATATTTCAGGCAATAAAAAAAGCCAGAGACAAACTTCAAGTGCTGTATTGTATAATAGACATCGCAATGTTAGATGTGCCCAAAATAACAGGTTACAAGCCTTACGACTGCACGGACGTAGAACTTCTGAAGAGGAGGGTTACATAGCCCAGGTTATAAACTACTTTTATATTTTTGAATAATAAATATTTATTGTTTACCGTATTTGTTTCATATCAATCGCCATTTATTTTTGGATGTGTAGAATATGTCTGTATTGCGTTTGACACCTTAATGGTAAAAATCTTGTTATATCATCTACTGTAATTATATCCCTTTATAAAGAAGTGTATTACACCCAATTGCCTGGAATCAAATACTGATCATCTCTCCTGTATGTTTAGATAACATTTGGCATCTCTTCCAAGAGATGCTTACTGTTGAACATAAGCTTTAAAACAGTTCTACAGAGATGGTATTTCTGATTCCAAATGTTTTTCTACTCTACATGGGTATAATAGGTTGGGTTAGATTAAAGAAAACCAAATACACATTTTACAACTATATTTTAATACACTTTTAACTCAATTATGTGAATTCAATATTATACAAAAAAAATATCAAATAATTAACACAAGCTAATAACTAACGGTACAAGACTAACGTAATGTTGTCAAATGCAATCATAAAAATCGTCTATAGCAACGTGAAACTCGAACATGATACCACTCGGAAACTTGAGATAAAAATACTTGCGACATTTCATTTAAATAGAGTTCCAAAGACGAATTTAAATCCAAAGACAAACTTGACTTCAAACCACTTGTAAATTTTAAGCCTGATATTACCATTACTTTTAATTTTATCAGTTCATTTTAAATTAAGAATAACAAGTGATGACTACAGTAAGGTGTAGTAGAATTCAGCTACGTCCAGCTTATGTTTTATACAGGCTGTTACAGAATGGTGTGGTCATAATTTAGTAGACCCGTGAATGACAAAAGCGATCACTTTTAGAAAAAAATGTGCTTTTGACGTGACAACGTCTTATAATTCGATGGAGCCGGCTGCACGCACAAAAAACATGACTCATGCGGCGTTACCTCGCTATGAGGCGTTCCTATGACGTCGTCACGTTCAACTATCGTCAGTAAACAGACTTTACAGATAACCGATTTTTTTTATATAGAAATCTAATTTTCAAACACAAAATTTAATTTGAAAATTGACCGATAAAGCTAATTTTCGTGAGAGAAGAACTGATACATTAATGAACCTATGCGTGTATAAGAAAGACCAAGGATCTTGCAAGAATGTCCAGATTTTTCAGAAAATGTGAATCATTAAAATTTACATGAGAGTTCATAATCACCAGGAAGAGAAAATAGAAAAAAAAAATTTCCAATTTTTTTAATCCATTTCTTTAAGTTAATCAACCATTTATCGGACAACAACTTGACCACACCTTTCTTTAACAATCTGTATATATACAGGGTGTATTTGAAAAAGGAACACTTAAATCACCGAAAGGGTACTCTAGCATGCAGTTACAATACAAAATTTTTACAACAATACAAATTACAAATTATATCACCGTTTGAATTGCCAGGTATTTTACCTCGTACGTATTTTTTTTATTTTGGAACTATTCACTCAGTTATTGAGGAACATCCATAAAAACTAACTTAAAAAAATTAATTTCGAAGTTAGTTTTTATGGATTTTCTTAGTAACCGAATGAAAAATTCCAAATTAAAAAAAAAAATCTGTCATTTAAAATCTTTAACTTTACTTTAACGGAAGCAAAAATACCTGGAAATTGAAACGTTCATAACATGTAAACGGATAGAATTTTTCAAAAATTCTTATTGTAACTGCATACTAGAGTCATGCCCTTTCAGTGATTAAGTGTTCCTTTTTCAAATACACCCTGTATATTACGTATAGTACGGAGACGATTATTATTTCTGAGAACCTCCCAGTTTCTTTTTTCTCTCTAATCGGCCCACCACTCTTCAGAACCATGGGTTTAGCACCTTATATTCTTACTGTTTCTGTCGAGTTATGCCTCAATAGTAATGTGTAATAGAATGTAGTATGATATTCTGTTGGTCTAGTGGTTAGTGACCCTGACTGCTAAACCAGAGGTTGTGGGTTCGATTCCCACCCAGGACAAATAATTATGTAGTGAGCATCATAATTTGTTCTGTGTCTGGGTGTAATTTATATATAATATGTATGTATTTAGAAATATATAAGTATGTTTATCAGCAGTCTGGTTACCATAGTGCAGAGTCTGCCTAGTTTGGGATCAGACGGCCGTGTGTGAGATGTGTGGAGTTATTATTATTACTATTCAATAATACATATCCAATTCTGAGAAGATAACAAGTATTTTCATCACAAACTCCAATTAACATCGTAACAAGTTCGGAAAACATAATTAGTTGCACACGGTAAAATCAACAACTAAATTGAGCACTCAATGTTACATAATGCGTTTAAAACTTAATATACACGAGAGATAAAAACAAATAGGTCTACGACGACCGACAGCGGGCAAGCTCGCGCCGCTATCGGTAACTTGCAGGTAGCCTAATATTATAAAAAGTGTATGTACAATCGACTACATAAAATAGGTTACAAGAAAATTAACTAATTTTGTGTCCGATTTATTTCATGATTATATTCATCTTCATTATACGAGTCGTTCACGATGCTTCAGAATCGACGCAGACTGGGTACCTACAAAAGTATTATCTGGACGTTCAAACAAACCGCCACCTTCAGACAAGTATTTGTAAATAAATTTTATGTTGGGCTAGAAGACTCCATTTTTTTTAATAAAAATGGCACTATGTTGTGTCATAAATAAGGTTAAAATATTCCAACAACGCGAGATCAATTGGAGATCTAATATTACATTATTGTTTATTGTTATATGTCCCACTATACGGCGATTATTTTTATTATTAGTCGACAAGAGATATATACTAGTTTTTGACAATTCAGGTAATGCTATCGCCAAAATATGAATTAATAACTGATAACCAAAACAAAGAATCGAACAATAGTTAACACACATTAATTGAAAGTAACCAATGTTTAAAATATACATCTCATAATTATAATCAGTACATACATTTTGATGAGAACGAAACACTTTAAAACTAGGTGACGAAGTCCAAAAATTGACAACAACACATTGAATAAATAACTTATCTAGTTCGTTAAAAGCGGCAACCGAATGCAATCAAATCAACATTTAACCATTTAAAATAAACGCCGGTAATGTAGTTACATTTCGCTTGACACCTCAATGGAAGACTATACGCCACCGGGACAGAAACGGGCACAAGTCAGGTCAACTAACCACGCCGTGACACTTGCTGTGTAACGAATCAACAATGTATAGAATAATACGATATTTGATTATATATATGTCTAGATGCCAATTTCATTAAAAAGGGCGTTTTTTTTTCGTCAACCACTAAAAGTTATTAAAAAAAGGAGAAGCTAAGAAGGTAATTTTCCACCAGTAAGTATTAGAATTCAGCCTCGATAATACACAAATTTATTTTAATAAATATAATTAAGAAATAATTGAAAAGCTTCCTTTTTTGTCAGTCTTGCCATATTCATTCCCACATTGCTGTTTAAGCAGAGTTTAAGTTTTCCATTTGACGACTTTTTCAATGTAGCAATTTTAAATATATTGTTTAAGTCTGCAAATCATAAATGCCCGAAAATAATAGAAAAAAGAATATTAATATTTTGTAAATAAATTTCCCCATTCAAATCTCAAATTTACCTCTTTTAATGGCAAAATTTCATAACTTGACATCCCTGTACACGCACGTAAAGGGCACTACGATAAATAGAGAAGCCGTATCTACGATGCTTATCCCAACATGACACGGTATCTAGACTTGTATATAATCAAAGAATACGATGCATATAATATTGACAAATTACGTACATTAGTTAAAAAATTTAATCTCATTCTGGAAAATCATTTTTTTTTATTTTGAACACAACATAAAAAAACATGCGTAGCTCTTTAGGCGTTTACCAACTTAGTTCCCTGTCAGTTCCTAAAGTTTGGACCTACGAAGTTACCCGTCGATGGTAATTATACATGTATTACTAATAACACAGTAATTGAAAAATCTTCCTTAGAAAGTATTGCGTCATTGCGTGTGACATCACAGATTAATCTACGCTATTATAAACTCATGATCGTTTAAACATACACGCAGTTAGAGTAAAGCTGAAGCTGTGAACAGTATGTCTAGCATTTTTAATGTAATGTTAACTTAGGACGTCGTGATCCAATTGGTTGTAAAATAATGCTCAATATACTCGTAGGGTAACTATACTACAGCACAGTGCGTACTACATGACAACGTGCTATCGTCAAACATATATTACAACAACCAGCGCCAGGATAGATGACAAGTTATAATATACATAAACAATTAATTAATTTAAATAAACTAATTGCACAAGCGGCCGGCTGAAGCCGGCTACTCGTATTACGATAACTCGCCAGTAGATATTCGGTAGCTATTTACAGCACTCTTAAAAACGTAATTTCATTCAAACTCTATGTATAACTGATCCTACCAGTCTTCCACTTAAATGCCAATCCAAATCTTAGGCCAACGTACACAGACGATTCGCTTATAAAACTCTCTCGTAAAACAAGAGGTAGGCCTGCGCCCTGAGCACTTTGTCCTCACTCACTTCGGAGACCATGCTGTCTGACACATAGTACCATTTACCGGTCGGCGGGTCCGCAGTTGGCAGAGGACCTTCTCCCGACTCGTAGCCTGACAGTTCTGATTCAGAGTCATTCTCGATATCCCCACTGCCGGCCGGTGACGCCACAATGTTACCACTTTTAGGTAGGAACCACCATCGCGGGTCTCCAGCCCGTACAGGAGCTCTCACTTTGACATAGGCTACGTAATGACCTCCATGCATGCCTCCGGAATGCTCCACAACTCCATATAGTGAGTAAAGAAGTTCATTTTGCCCCTTCATCACGTTCGGAAGTTTTCTAACTTTGTCCATAGCACAGAACGGAGCCAAGTCCAGTATGGTAGGGAAATCGACATGTTTAGACATCTTTCTGAACATGCATCTCGGCCCAATCTGAAACCTCTTCAGGTGTAAAATAAGGATCGCCGGTGGACTCGACACGAGGAACCGTTTAGTGGCGTTGGTGTATACTGTTTTCCCTTCTTTACCATTGTGGTGTTCAGTGCAAGTCTCACAACCAACTTTGTTGTTGCCAGTTAGGAGTTCTAGAGCAGTGAATTGGCTAAGACAGGATTGTATGCTGCACTCATCTTCGTCGCATACGTAGCGCGGTGAAAGTGGACTTTGGCGAGAATAAGGTAGGAAGTCTCTTTGGCTCTTTTCAGCCTCGATATTATTGATTTTAGGCTTTGGCGCAGGTGGAGGAGGATCGGCTGGACTCTCAGCTGCTACTGGGGAAGGTAATGCCGGTTTTTTAGTCTTAGAATCGTCCATGTAAAGTTTGAGTTTGTCCAAATGATTGTTCAAGTCATTGAGAGTCTTGCTTTCTGGCAGAGACTCGTAACTGCTTTCTCCGCTATGTTCTAGTAAACTGCGACACCCCTGGACGCTGATACCTCTCGATACAACCTCGTTTGTGTACTCCGGCACGAAGGATATTCTTGACACGGGCCTTTCGAATTCCGTTTTTGGTGATAGTTTATTATGTTGTGGACTCGATAGATCTAGGTTGATCTCGCTCGAGAGAGAACTATGGCTACCAAGTTCCTTGCCATTAGTCGGGGAGTCGACGTTATCGACAGTTTCTGTCGAATTATGTTTGGTCGCTTCTGGGCTCGCGACACCAGAATCTGGGTTGGAGAGGTTCTCTAGAGATATTAGGGGTTTATAATCAAGTGGAACAGCTGTCGTGGATGTGGATATATCCGCAAATTCGACTTTATCCTTATTTATATGTTCCGGGGTGTTGTCTGTTTTTTCTTTATGCATATCGACGGGACTAGTTCGGATAGAGTCTGAGCTGATGACTTTCTCTGAGTTGTAGCCAGATTCCATGTGGTAAGCGGCGAAGTTTGCCGCAGTGTGAGCGACGGCCTGCGTGCCAACAGACACGGTGTGAGTGTCCACAGGACGAGGCAGGTCCTCGAGGTTGTCCTCTACGTCAGCGTCTGATTGCTCTGAGGATGACTTACCGTCCACCTTGGCCGTGCCATTGGTATCCCCAGGCGCAGCATCCTCCTTTGAAGTTGAATTACCTAAAATTAAGAAAACGGTTTAAGAACGAGATCAAAGATGTCATAATAACTGTTTTCCAAACCCTATAAGTCTATTTTTTCTCAAGTATTGTTAATATTATAAGTAGAATATTTTTGTAAATGCCGATCAATAAAATTTAAAACATTTTGTGTGCCGTCATCTCGCTTTATGTACAAGAACTAGACTTGTGACAGTAGTAAAATTTATTTATAAAGTAGATAACACTGTAACAACAGTTTTGCTCGATTAGCGTCCGAGAAATAGAAAAAAAAAAACACAACAGCAACTTCGGCTTTGTTTCCCCCACACCATAGTAACGAAAAACACTTAATTTCTAAGCAGCATATGACGAACCAGAATATATAAACAATAATCTACACATGTACATGCTACATAGTACCACCTTTATTTTTCCTAGCAGCCTTGCGAGCAGCTATCCGCTCCTTCTTCAGTTGATGTTTAGATGGTTTGTTCTCCTCTTGAGTATTGTACATATTCTCTTCTGAAAATATGCTCTCAGTCAATACATGCTTTAGTTACTACACATCGAGACGCGTTACAGACACAAGCTGGGGAAAGCATGCAAGGAAATTGTTGTCAATTAGCAACATCTACAAACAGGGAGACAGAATCTGAAGCTCTAAGTTCCTAAACTGTTATATTAACTGATAAATTACTCAATTACAGCTGCTGTTTTCTCTACGAAGATTTTTAGATGCATGGCGTCGCGAATAAGTTGTGTCTTGTTACATACTTTTTGATTTTTGATGCTGCAGGTTCTTTAGATTTCAAGCTCTATACTAGGCTCAATTTAAAACCGTATGTTACAATGCTACGACGCAGATTAGAGATGTTGTCAAATTTTCGGAACGACTTTTATTTAATGGCTAGGCTCCTATTTAACGCGAAAAGTAATATTCTATTTTAAAAATAATTAAAGAAAAAATCGAAAAATTTAGTTTCAAAATTTCGACCTAATACACTCACATCTGCCACATAAGTTTAATTACGTCATTATCCGGTAAACTGATAGTGTCCATAAAGAAGCATAAGTATTTATGAACCTAATATTGTTGACCTAAATTAACCATCACCAGACACACACACCTTTTGTTAACGAGTAGCAGAACTAATAGAAATGTTGCTATCTGCTGAATTGCGACCCGTGGCGCCATCTATTAAAGACAACGTAATACAATGTTCCTCGTTGTTCTAGAAAGGGGTGTCGTATCAGAAAATTTTCACGCGATTTTTCGAGAAAGTTCACGAGCTTTCTGTAAGATAGACCGCCGATAACCGGTGTGGATTCATTCGAGTTTTGCGACCTGCGAATGATTATTACGAAGAATAGCCGAATATAAGTGAAAATTGCTGTTAACTGTAAATCTTTTAAATAAATTGTGATATTCATCTAATCGTGAATCCCGGCTCGTAACAATATACTGACAAATGTCAGCTTGTTTATCGTTTAATGACGCAATGGGTCTGGTTGGTTGTCACGTGATAATAGTTTTTATTTAAGCCTTTTTTAATCAATTTCATTGAATTTATTAGTTTTTTAAATCAAAAATAAGAAAAATTAAGAAATTAAAGATAGGGAATTGCTAGACAAAATCTACATTACCGCTAGCGAAATCGCGGGCAAAAGTACAGTTACACATCATTTATATTGATTGAAAAAGGGGTTTGACGTATCGTGCTTTCATCTATTTCTTTATCGTCGTGTTTGTCCATTCAAAGGTTGCCTGTTAGAGGTTGCTTTTTGCGATAAGGCCGCCCTTTGTACATATTCACTAGATGTTTCTATTCCATGTAAAAATTATTTTGGGTATACAATAAAGTTTATTGTATTTTATTCTAAACAATACTACAAAAAACAATATTAGGAATTTGACTCGTATCTTGATGAACAAACGATGATAAGTAATATTTATGTTTTTTTATTAACCGTGTTCCAGGGGTCCAAGACGGCACAGCACTTGAATAGCGTGATTTTTGTGTTGTTCAACCCCTCATAGATATTATTTTTAAAGGAATGAACATCTCGAAAGCACATTAAAACAATCTTACAAATTATTGGTAGAAAATCTTACAAAATATTATAAGATTGAAAAACATTGAATTCTGCTCTAATACACGTATAGCAACACGTAAATACATTTATTAAGGCGTCTAGTTAGCGCTTTTTCCTTTCAACATACACCAAACGTGTCCTCTGAATTGAGAAGTCAAAATCTACTGTAGCACCTGTTGATGATATTGCCAAACTACAGATCAAATCATGAAGATAACTAGAGCTTTAATGTCTTTCTCGCTCTTTTTTGTTGTCATCATGTTGCCATAGTAAAAATATTTTCTATCATTATTGCTAAAAAGAGGAAAACTGTTTTTTTTTTAAGTTAATTTTTTTCTGTTTTTTGGAATAATAGGATATCTGCAGGTTAGATTCTCTTACTCCAAAGAAGGGAAAAGAGATACTTTTGGAAAGAAATATCGATTTCTTTTGTTTGTGGATAGATACAGGATATCTTAAACACGCTTTTGGTATAAATAAATATCTTACTTTAAAAAATTTCGAATAGGTTTTTTGATATGGTAATATTACTTTGGTGCCACAAAATAGTTTCAGATGCTTTAAAATATGCATAATTAGGAAATAAACAAATTACTTTAAGCTTCTCAGGGGAGTACAACATTGTGTTGAATATTGAAAACAAAACACGCGCTCAAATCACGCTCCCGTACTTACCATTGGGCGTTTTTCGTCTAACGACTGCGGGGGGCTGCGGCCTGCTCGCTGCGACAGGTAAGGACAGATCGAGGAAGTACTCTGCGCGATCTGACTGGTGAAGACACTCTTGGCACTCCAAGGTTGAGACTAGGAAACCGCGGAACACCTGAAGCATGGTAAAAGTAAGTTTAAACAAAGAACAAACAAATTAACATAAAAATTTAAAATACCCCGATGATTTTTGAACAGATCAACAGATTTTCTAGAATTACATAATTATAGCTACATAAATCACTGAACTAAATCGAAATCAGTCCATCCTTTTAGGAGCTATGTTTTTTTTTTATGTTATACGGGGCAAACGAGCAGACGGGACACCTGATGGTAAGTGACTATCCCCGCCCATACCTGCAACTCAAGAGTCACAAGTGCGTTGCTGGCCTTTAAGGTGGGAGTAGGGGAAAGGCGAGTCAGTACTCAACCATTACGACTTTAGTCTTTCATAGTGTATTTATTCGTAGCATTGTATTTACCTATTATTATTTAAGCATATTTCCTAATCATAGGCGGCGGTAGCTTAATGGCTAAGGCGTCTGCGATCAACTGGTTGCGGGTTCCATCCCCACCCAGTACACTACCGTCCTAACACAAGTACCTATTTTAGCTTAGCTTGAGGGGTTAACAAGAATACCAGTAATCTGTGACCCACGTTGCTAGTATGCTTTAAAAAAAGCGGGCAAGCTATTGCTCGCGTCTTCGCTCGTCGTATAAAACTTATTTTTCTATCACTCGGAAACGACTTCGACGTTTGGACCACGTTGCCAACGCCCTCCGTCGTCGAGATCGCACCACAGAGCCAGTCAGCCTGTGACCACGGCCAGTGCAACCTGGTCGAAACGTCAGGCAATTCAGAGGTATAAATAATACCTTTTCGTGATCGCTTTAATTCCCGTAAATACATAATCATATCATGGAACGCGAAAGTTTAAAAGTTAGTACTTTTCTAAATGAAAGGTAACCTAAGACCTTTTCTGCATCCTTGAGGTTAAGGCATGAACGCCTAACAAACAAACTCACTTGCCCATTTATAATATTAGTTGCGATTCTTATGTTTGAGAAAAATGTATGAATAGTCTAACCTGTTCAGGCCTCAACATGGTGTCCGAGGCCTGTTGTCCATAGAATTTCACCTTCTGCTTGACCTCACCATCAACCTTCGCAGGGTCTACCTTTGAGTTCATGCCGAGACTACTCAATATCACTGACTGATAACGCCGAAGATCTTCTGACCTGTAACAATATCGTCTTTATATTACTGTATGTCACGCGTGATTGTAGTTCTATTTTTACCTAGGTAAATCAATTAATCAATCGGCCCATTGCAGTCCACAGTTGGACATAGGCTTCTCAACATGTGCGCCAGAGCACCCGGACCTTTGCAGTCCTAGGAAAATTGTTCTACATTTTTATAATTGTTTTTTGTTACAAAACATCTACCCTTTTATCCATACAAGCTGCAATAAATTTGAAATAAAGTTAAATATTGACTAAATTTTATTAACTGGCGAATACGACATATTTATCTGTGGTTTCACTGACTTGGAAGTACCACATATTTGTCACAAAATTCTCCGAACTCCACTACGGTGTGCGCGGAAAGTGTTCATGAATATTTTTCACAGAACACTATTCTCCTTAAAAAACGATGAACCAAATGATTAAATGTTATAATTATAATTTGGCTGGCCTGTTGGTCTAGTGGTTAGTGACCCTGACTGCTGAGCCAGAGGTCGTGGGTTCGATTCCAACCTAAGTCTGGGTGTTCTTTATGTCCGTTGCTTGTATGTTTGTAAAATCCCCCGCGACACAGGAGTAATTCCTAATGCGGGAGTTGTCTTTTAAAAAAAAAAAATATATCTTTTAAACTTAACTTTTTTTTTATAATGAAAATATAGCCATTATTACCCATACCTGACGGCTTCTAGGAAATGTCGGAGCAATTCATGGGCGTCGTGTTGATCCCCGCCACCGAATTGAGGCAGCTTGGTCACTAGGGCCGAGAGTAGCTTGCGAGGATTGTACACGCCACCTTCACCTATAATAGTATAAAAATGTAGTCTTGGTATTGAAATATACTATAAATGTGGTTAGCATGAAAGCTTTCTCTGAGAGGAGCCGCATTGCCCTTAGCTATTACAGGGTATGCAAGATAGAATCTGAACGTTCAACAACAAACCTATCTTTATGGTCTCATGTGGTACATAAGCGGACTTAATGCGGAGAAAAATGTAGGTGCATTTTAAATATATATTACATGTTGCAGTCAAACCAAAACTACATTTGATTGCAGGTGAAAAGTACAGGTCACAGAAATTTTAGTCAAAAGTTGTGTTGCCCCAAAAGAGCCGGTTAAAAGTATTATTTGGTTATGAAGTTTTTTTATTGGCATTCTAAACAGTTAATGTGAATTTTAACGTAATGTGGTACTTAAAAGTAATTATAAGGTTATAGATACTTTTATTTACATTCTAATCAGTTAGTTATTATGACTGATTGCTATAGGGGTTAAAAGTACTTTTGATTCAAGAGCGTCAGCGTTATGAGCGTGTTATATGTCGAACGATTAGGTACAAAATAAAAGGAAGTAAGGAAATAAATGTTTATTTCGTGATATAAAAAGGATGACATATTTAAAACTGGGGCTTGCTAGCTAGCAGTTACTTTAAAGCAGCGTTTATTTAGGTGCTAACGTTCAAAAGTAAATACAGTTCCGAACAATAAATAAAACGACAAGCTGTAGTGCGTGGCGATAGCTCTTTCGACTGCATGTCAGGGGTCGAGGGTTCGATTTCCGCTCATTTTGTATGCATGAATATGTCTATTTGAATTGGTTTGGGCGTTTCTATGTATGTATAATATGTAGAAAGAGGAAAGAATGAAAATACGTTTATTCTGGCACAGTTTTGACGAGACGCTAACAGAATAAAATGGTTAGTTTATAAATTATAAACATAGGGTTTTAGGAGATGTACCTAACTTAAATTTACAAGACGAGAAGTAGTCATTTCGCGGTCGCACCAAAATTGGAGCCCAGTTCAGCTTTGTGCCAGGCACTGGTGGGTGCCTGACGCTGTTTTCAACTGGGCCCTTTTAATTTTATATATATTATATTAAAAGGTTTCAAATATGTGTATCCGTGTTCTAGAACACGCAGTACAAGCTCTAGTAGTTTGGGTCTAGATAGCGTGTGTCATATATCCAACATAAAATACTACTTTATTAATTACTAGCTATGCCCGCGACTTCGTCTGCGTGGAATAGTGTCTTTGGTTAATATTTTTAATTATTTAGGCTAATTGACGATACTTCCATACAACTTTTCATCCCCACCTTTCAACCCCTTACACCCCTTTCTTCGCATTAAAAAGTAGCCTATGTCCTTTCTCAGGCTCTAGACTATCTGTGTACCAAATTTCATTTACATCGGTTCAGTAGTTTTGGCGTGAAAGGGCGACAGACAGACACAGACAGACAGAGTTACTTTCGCATTTATAATATTAGTAAGGATTTTTATGTTGGGGTTGCACTTTTGGTTAAACTATGATCCTCTATGTCTTACCACTAATGGCAATTTATAAAACAAATTGAATTCATGCAAGAATAGACATACTACACATAAGATGGTCTTCTATTCTATTAGCAATGCAATAGGAAGAACCTACAAAAAAGGAATAAACATTGACGGCCACTCTTCTCTCGAGTAATTACCTACAATAATTGCGTTGTGTAAATTTAATGGTGTAATTGGAAAGGTCATGTTGATTTGTGATCAGATATTGGTCTCAATGAAAAATAAGACTACAAATAACACAAAATTTATTTGTAAGACCAGAAAATTATATACCAATGTATAGCTAGCTATAATACTAGCTAGCTCTTACGATTTCATGGATCAAACCGTATAAAATTTTGCCGTAATAAAGATACAAATCCAATTTCTGTTGCGGATAAATAGGATTTAGTGTCTTTTTAACTCGTCCCGTCATTCTCATTCTCCGCGCCTTTTCCCAACTAAGTTGGGGTCGGCTTTCAATCTAACTACGATACGGTCGAACTTTGATATTTTACGTGAAGCGACTGCCATCAGACCTCCACAACCCAAGTACTAGGCGATATCGAAGTTCTGTAGTTAGACCAGGTTGTCGGACCTTTTAGGGCTCCAACTACCCGTAACGAATGCCATAGATGTTTGTATGGCACCCGGGACCGACGGTTTAACGAGCTCTCCTAGGCACGGAGGGGTCTCAATGTGTTAAGAATGGTCACCCATCCTAGACTGACCTGGCTAGTATTACTTAACTTTGTAATGTGTTAACCTACTCGGTTACCACTTAGCCACGAGCCCCTCTTTTTAACTCGTCCCGTATCATGTCAAAACTATATACTATAAACGACATATTATATACACTTACGCCTATACGGCTCTGTCTACCCCTTGATAGGCCGAGGCGTATTAAACTTAAACACCCCCTCCCCCCACATTTTGCCAAACATATTTTAGTTCCACTAACGAATAGGAGGCAAGCCTATTGCCGTCAACCGGGCACTTTGGGAAATCAAGATGGGAAAATTGGGAGTATTTTGAAAGGGAAAGGTAGGTAAAAAAGGGAATGGAAGGATAAGGATATTGCTTATACCAGGGGTCGGCAACGATGTGAAGTTGTGGCTCTTTAGTTCCATACGCAAATATTATTTATTAACAAAATTTTAATATTACAATTTTGATTCACATTTTTATCTAAAAAAAAAGGTCATCAAATTCTTTCTACGACGAATAACTGGCTCTTTCAAAATTTAGAAATTTTGTAATTTGGACTCTTGCAACTCAAAAGGTTGCCGACCCCTGGCTTATACGGATGGATTAGGGAATGTAAACAGTAACTCGAGCAGGTCAAGGTCGCATACCTGTAATTCAAACTGGCTAACACAAATTCTAGAAACGAATACCTCTTTTTACAAATACAAAATCGAATCGAAATCTTTTTTACGAAATATAACACAATCGGCCTTCACTAAACTGACTAAATAGCAACCTTGAACCTATTAAAACCAAACTTAACTGTGGTGGTAACATTATGGCCGACAAAATCGATCTATAATCGAGTTTACAGCTTTCAAATCCTTGCACATTATTCCACTAAGGATTTTCTCAGTGACAAAAATATATAAAACAAATATTATTGTCTAGCCTTAAGATTAGTTATGTTAGAAAAAAAGATTGTACACCAGAAATGGTAGTTTATAAGGAACCTAATATCATGTTAACATCTATCGTACTATATTCTGACAAATAAATTTATCTTTATCTTTCTTATAACCCAGCCAGTACATCGCCGAAAGGGTAGGCAACAGTGTATAACACACCTTTAATTCGATAGCTACATGTCCCAACTTTTTGCAGAAACGAACAATTTAACGCAAAAGTATTATTTATACCCAGATTAAGAGCACCTGAGATTAACCACCTGATCCTAAACTAGGCAAAGCCTGTACTATGGTAACCAGACTGCTGATAAACATACTTCTATATTACTAAATACATATATATTATAGATAAATTGCACCCAGACACAGAACAAATGATCATGCTCATCTCACAATTATTTGTCCTGGGTGGAAATCCAATCTACAACCTCTGGCTCAGCAGTCAGGATTGATAACCACTAGACCAACGAGCCAGTAAAATATATGTATAATCAATCAGATACATTTGTCATCACTATACCCCCTAAAAGTTATTAGACGATCTATTTGAATAATCATTAAGTTGATCAGCATAACATTAGGCCTCAGAAAAAGATTTCTGTAGAGTACTGGATTAACTTTTTGGTAAGCATAAAGAAGGAAAGTGTATTCCACACTACAGTTCTCTATGTTTACAAAAAAACAGTATTCATGTAATGTGTTACATAATGATTGTACTGCAAGACTTGTATTACAATCGCATGTATTTATGTAACGAAAAAAAAAAGAAAACGTGAAACTTGGGGTTACGCGGTATTGCCGACACTCCTCAATCCATTAGTGTAAGCTATATCAATATCCTTCCATTTTAAACTCTTTCGTTTGCAATATTTTCCCAATTTTCCCTTGCAATATACTCCCAAATTTCCCATTTTTAATTCTTAAAGAGACGGCAATAGCTTACCCCGTGTTACGTGAGTGGGACCAAATTATAGTTTGGCAAAATGTGGTGTGTGGGTGTTTTATTTGCCTCTGCCTACCTGCCTACCCCTTCGGGGATACAAACGTGAGCGTATGTATGAAGTATAGGACTTATTCCACCCACCGCTATGACTCCTGTAGATCAGAATCAACAACAGTGACACCGAGCATAACTCTCGGCCAATGACAGAGTCTCAGGGCAAGTTTTGTTTTGGAACCCTCAACGGATTAAATAAGAATTATATTGGAAGAGTGGCCCAGGAAAAAGATGTAGGTATGGAGATTTTCGGGAAGTCTTTGCTCAGCAGTGGCAGTTTTTTTTTCTGAGAGTTCACGGGCGCCTCTCCGAAATGAACGGACGGCCCTAGACCGCACTCAGGTGGTCCAGGAGGTCATGGACCATATGATTCCCAAGGATATCGTTCCTCTAGTTATACACGGGCCTCCGCTAGGAGGCCTCCATGTCGCAACACGTTGCGATTCTTGGTCGAGCCATCACTAATTCTGGTAAATGTCGTCACAATTCGTTTAGTTTAAAAAAATTGAGGATTGTACTCATTTCTGAAACGAATGTATCTAGAACCACTATTTTAATAAATCAGAAACAACATATTGCATTTTTAGGTAAACATTTAGAGGTCTTATGTAGCAGTTCATAGAACCATTAGGTGTTGTATTATAAGCAGAGGAACTCATGTTACTAACTACTGCGAGTGTACTTCTCCAAAGGCAAAATAAGATCCACGGTATTAAGATTACCTGTTTTTCTATACGAATAATTTTGCCTAACAGAATAACCGTTAGAATAACTTAGAATATGATTTCTATACCTATTAGGTTTTACAAAATCATTGTAGCCTTGAAAATATGACTGTAGTTGTAATAAATACAACTAGGTTGTATTACTTTGCACAATTTTTAGTGTTTAAATCTTGAAAACGAATATTAACTGTTTTTTTTATAAACATATTTGTAGTGTAGTAGTGTTAGTTATTATTACAAAAAAAAAAACACAATGGGAGTCTCATGAAGTTGCAAGCATCCATAGGTTATGGTAATCGTCTACCATCTTTGAGGGCCGTATGCTCGTTTGAAACCGACGTGGTATAAAAAAAAAACTCAGTCGTAGGACTGCACCAAGTGAAAACACATACACAGACACATCTATATGTCATCATGACAATGTATGTCATCTGAGCGTGACGGTCACGCGGGTCCCCATACCAAAAGTGCCCAACGTGCCTAAAGAAGTTTTCACTACAAAAAGTGATGCCACCTACTAGTGACATCATCATAAGTACATACAGATTCCGGTATCCCTGGATATTTCGTGTCGTTCATTTTGTCACTACATATTTAGCTCAGAAGTTTATTAAAGTAAAGATAACACTTCCACAGACAAATTCGTATATTGTGTTCACTTTTATGAAACTAGCTGACAAAACTCAATTTTTGATTAGCGCCCTCTAGTGGATCTATATATGTATAATTAGCGCGACGGTAACGAGTTCAGTGCTTTTTCCTCATAGCAAAAGTGCACAAACATGCTTCTATGGCTAAATTATTGTTTACCAGTCAAATGTAACTCATGCATACTTCATAAAATGTATTGACAATGGAAAACTACTGGTGCTCTATATAAAATATAAAATATTATGATCAATTCTTACAAGTGATTGATAAATAAGTATTTACAGTTATACTATAGAAGGATATTATTCCTGAATATCAGAAACATTTTAATAGCTAGTGCTAGCATGTTCCTATTCTAGTGGCCTCCAATCACAGGGCGGACATTCAGGTACGCAATCTCGGTACTGCAGTCTAAGTCTTGTTCCCCATCCGAGACTTGCGGTATCCTTTATGCTTTCCTTACTGTAATTTACCCAAATATTTCCAAGGAAGGTAATAAATAACTGTATTATATGTTGCGATCACCCCAAATAAAATTAGGCAAAAGGGAGGAAGATGATGATGATACAAAGAACTACATATTATAAAACAACTGTTTTTGTTTGCAATAAACTGAAAAACTACTGGATGGATTTTCATGCGGTTTTCACTAATAGATAGAGTGATTCATGAGGAAGGTTTAGGTGTATAATTTGTTAAGGTTTTGTATAAATTGATTGAAATGTGTTGAAGATATCTCTGCTACCCGTGTGAAGCCGGGCCAGGTTGCTAGCGTTAACAACAATATATAAAATGTATAGGTATTTACTTTAAAAAGATATTTGTTTAAGTAGACCTATAGATAGAGAGACATTGTCTTAATCACTGTATAGTCAGTAATATGGACCAAAAACATTTCAAATTAATTTTAAATCTCCAGACTTTGAGCAGAGCTAAGGTGTGAAAATAGGTCACTATCTAAATATAGGCAACCTACAGCCGGTTGGCAACAAGTTACATGGAGATGGCACCATATACAAAAACAAACATTCATATTGGGGATAGTCAAATTTTACCAACCTATTAATTGTAATGATACCAAAATCATTATTAATAGATAGATAAAGTCAGTATTTATATGTTGAAAATGATTTTAATCCAGGTAAGACTGAAAATATGCAGTGAATGGTCTAGATTTTGTATTCTGATATACTCATCATAGTTTTACTCAAATATAAAGGATCAATTTGGGAACAAGAATTACAAATACGTAATGCCTTTTTCAGAATTGGATTTTTCTACTGTATACTGTTTCTACTAACAAAAAAATCTAAAATTCAAATTTAAGTTATTATTTGAACATAAAAATCTGTTTTTTCATACTTATAAACATCTATATGCAACTGCAATCCGTTTATGGAATACATTAATTAGACGAGCTCAAACCTTAACTTCTTTTAAAGCTCTTGTAAAAGAACACTACCTAACACTTTAAGTGGTGTACAACTCTCTCATGTTGTGCAATTGACTCCATAATAAGTAACTCCACTAAAATGTCTTACTAATTATTATAGTTATTTCGCTATGTCTGTGTATGTATATGTATGTAAGTGTATGTAATATATGTACTTCATGTATTCCTATTCACCCCATTCTTACCTCTCAGATAATATCATTCGCTTTACCTAGATACTATATTTATTATTTCATTGTTCCCGTTCTAAATATTTTTGGTACGCCACCAGCTACCGATTACTTTCCTCTGTTGTTTTCATACAAAGGTTGTCTGGAAGACATCGCTATTAGCGATAAGACCGCCCATTGTACTTGCCGCTTAGTATAAACTAACTAATTATGTCTAATTTCTGTTCAACTGTGGTGTACAATAAAGAATGTTCTATCTATCTATCTATATATAATATGTGAAGAAAATTTAAATATTTAAAGTTTATTCAAAGAAGTACAATTTGAAGGCCATATGTTTTACAAATTGAAAAATTATATGAATACTGTTATAACAAGCTATACACATCCCTGTATATATATTGACCTGTCATGGTACAGAATGTCTATCAAGGAAAGTTAAGTTATGCTAGCCATTAATTTAAAACAAACAGTTTTAAAGTTAATATGGTTGAATTCACCCACAGGCGATCTCTATTGTGTATAAATTAACTATACAGAGATAAAGCCCCTGATCTACCCTGTCATGGTAATTATGAAAGCAGTAAGTCAAGAATGCGGCAGTCTTCTGACTTACCACTATCTTGATTACCACAGCTTTACTAGCATCCACTTCTATACCATAGTACTAGCACCCACTTCTTTACCATATCATATGTTTAAAAATCTTTATGTGTATAATTACAGTTAAACACATATGCTACTGACCTTGATTTTATTTCTTTTAGAAAAATTGCATTATTTTGTACTGTTATGTATGCAAGTTTTTATTCATAGTGTTTTTAGTTCAGATAAATTACAACTGTAAATTACAACTGGTTTTTATATTCATATATACAATATTATTTCAAGGTCTTCATATTTTTTTACATGTGCTAGGGAGCAATTATCCCATACTTATATAACAGACATTTTTATAAACAAATCTTTAGGAAAAATATGATGTGACAGGGGGATATCAAGAGGAAGTCTTTTTCTTAGTCTCTACTGAACCGTGATTAGCTATTTGTTGAACAAGTGACTGTTTAATTTTTACATTATAACTGGTGGTTTGTGTCTAAAGATAAAAATTTTAAATTAGTTCCATGTTTAAATGTAATTTATGACAATATATTTATAGATAATCAACAAAGGAACAAGACAAAGGCAGATCCCTAGACAAAGAGGAATGTGCTAAGTAGTTTTACTTATCACAATTTTATTGTGAATGTAATATAGTAACATTATCAACTGTTGAGGCATAAGTTGATAGTTCTCCATATAATTAGGTATTGACACCCCATCATGTGTTATCATAGAAGTATTACCACAATGTGGTATCTATTATTTAACAATAATAGGTATGTTTTGTTCAGTTGATAACATTCGAATATGGAACCCATTTCAAGGTCATGTAATCTGTATATAGTGAAATAGTTGAAAAAGTTTTTTTTTCTTCTATGCACTTGTAGACCAATTTAATAGAGCCAAATAATGTAAATAAAAGTACATACCTGCTTGAAGTTCACTTAAAGTTTCAGCCAGTGTACGAGTTACAGGGCCCCATTCTGCTAACTGTCCTGTTATAGGAGGTAGTTCCACCTCTTTTCCTTCTTCACCATTTAACTTTAATTTTCCTCCAGGAAGTGTAAACCTCTCCCCCGGATTAGCCATCTCTTGCAGAACTTGCAACAAGTAAGGAGTTTGCACCAAACATTGCATAACAGAGTTGAAGAAGCAAGTATTTCCTAAGTTTGTGAGACCTCTCACTCTTGGCAAGTTCAACATGGCTTTGTCTTTCGTAATGGGTTTTGATAACGGGTCAATCTTTATTATAGTTTCTACAGTTGTCATATCAATTTTAGGATCTGAATTAAATGGGAGTTCTATTGGAGGGAGAGATTTAGAATTTCCACCACTCACTGCTTGCTTTTTAAGCCACTC